>CM066219.1:15041904-16308901 GCA_033675125.1 Athetis lepigone
ATGACTTATAAAATAAATATTATTTAAATATCCGGTCACACTTAGTTTCTCTTAGAATCAACGAGTGCTTCCTTAATTTTACAGCTTTTGTACGTACTTGGAACGTAGTCAGGGCTGTTGACTGAGTGTTGCGGTTGATTCCCGCACCAGTCCAATATTTGTGCGGCCTTCTTCCGTTGTTCCGGGTTTGTGTTTGTGCATGTGAGATCTGAGTTAACAAACGCACCCAAACCACAGGAGAAATTCCTAGTATTCGTTTATTAAATAAATAAAATATTTTTTAAATTCAATTCAAATTTTTGGTGTAGAGAATGCCATTATATGTTGTATACCCAGACCGCAGACACAATCGTAAAATATTTAAAACATTGCAATGTGACTGCGAGCGAATAGCGGCTTCATTTAAGAGATGATTTCTTTATTTCTAATGTTAGTGGGTAGAAAGTTATAGTATCACACCAATGTCGTTATAAATCACAGAACATTTTGTAGGTAAATGTATCGTACTTACATTTAATTGAATAATATATTTCTGTTTGTTTTTCTAACGTCTTCTATTGGATGCCACTTAACATTGACATAACTGATATAGTGTATCGAAGCCATATTAAACAAGTTTATATGTGTATATTTACTTAAATTACCGGTAAGGGTGACATAAATATATATTTGTTTACTAATATTTACCAAAACAAGTGACGATTATGTCAGAGAAGAACATCGCGGTATTTCCGTAAATTCGAGTGATTAATTGTTTAATTGAAGATACCTGTTTCACGCATACCATTTATTTTAATTTTGTATATTTCCTATTTAGTAGGTGAATCTCAAACATTGAACCTCGAACTTAATGCTTAAAAGACGTTACGAAGTAATGCCTTTTTTCCATAGTGTCTACAAAATATAATTGCGATCGTCAACTGTTTGTTCCCGTTGTCCCCGTATGCCATATCCCCGCCACGGGGACAGCGGGACGTGATTAAATTTATTTCCCGTTGTCCCCGTAACGTCCACATCACAACAAAATTATATAGTTGATTAGCAGAAATAATGAATACGAATTTAATAATGCTTTGGAAAAGATTGTTATAATCATTTTGAAAATCTCAACCTAGCACTGGATGAGTTAAATGATGGGTTTTTCACATTGGCAATTATTTGACTACTAGATATGGACAACATTTAGTTAGCTTTTTAGTACTTCTACTGAACCTACCTAGTACCTTTTTACGCATATCTTTCATTGTAGCGTATAAGTTTATTTGAAAGAGTAACCATAGCTTTTCTAAAATTCAAGTCATATGTATCTCCGAACATTGCGTCAGAGTGTTAGTACATAATCTTTGAGCACTGTAATAACTGGTTCCCCTTGGTTAACTGTAACCACTCGGGTAAACGAGACTTCACTGTTATTTCTTAATTCCTGTGTATGAAATTAAAAAGAAGAATCGAATAATTAAACTTACAATTTGGTTTGTTCTAAAAAATTTTGAAACTGTATTTTAAAGAAGTAGGATATGTCTAAGTTGGTATATATGCTTCAGTGGTTGTCTTGAGAATGTGTCTTAATACTTACCCAGTTTTAGAATATTTTGTAAGACAAAGCAGAACATTAATTCTTAACTAAAATCACCCACCATCAAGTCTTGTGTCTTCCTCAGGTTATTTTATTTGTAACTTTGATAATAAAACTCACGGAAAGCTATTGTGACAGAATATCTCATTCATAATGGCACAACGTTGTTTTTCATGTTTTCAGTATTGGTATTAGAGTAAAAGTTTTTTGTGAACATTATTTACTTTCACCCCAAAATAAAATAACACCCTTCTGTTTCCAATTGCTTATTTGTAAGTTGAGCCTTTCTTTAATAGTTGTAAGAATGCTCTATTATCAAGATATTGTAATATATAGTTATTGTTTAATGGTTATAAAATTTTATGATAAAAATAAAATGTTTTAATTTTCTATAATTTTGACATAATATACGAAATCAAAGACTATAAGCACTATGCTTGCTCTTTCTTTAATAATGATCATAGTTTTGGATTTACTGTTAAAATTTTTTAATTAAAGGAATAATCGTAAAACGTAACTGGATTCACAAAATAAAATAATTTTAAAACGGCTGTCAAATATTACACAATTAATATCAAATTTTAATAAATAATAATCCATAGTTTTCCGGGTTTTTTTTACGCATCACCTACTTTACAATATATTCGACTATGGCATAAATAATTACGAATTACTCACGTAACAAATAGAATAGAATAATGTTAAGTTATATCATCAGAAAAATATAAAAATCTTTATTACTGTGTGAACTTGCTTTCTAGTTTGACAACATAGCATTTGTTCGTTTTATAAATTTAACACATTTTACTCGCACTTCTAGTATTAAAAACCGGCCAAGAGCGTGTCGGGCCACGCTCAGTGTAGGGTTCCGTAGTTTCCCGTCCGTCACAATAAGTGTTCCCACTTATGAGTTTAAAAAAAAGCTATTTGTTACGTTGACATAGTAAATACGCAGAAATTATTTTGTACAACTTTTTGTCTTTTTTGAACAAAAACTATTCTTTCCATCAAGTTTAAAATAATTTTCCTAGAAAGTCCTTATAAAGTTCTACTTTTCATTTTTTTATTATATTTTTTAAACTTATTGTTCAAAAGTAAGAGGAACATGTTGTTTTTTTTTATTTTTAGAGCGTATTTTTTCAAAATTATTAACTTTACCAAAAAATATTTTTTTAAACCCCTATTCATTTTTAAATACCTATCCAACAATATATCACACGTTAAGGTTGAAATTTAAAAAAAAAATCACTTCCCACTTTACATAGGGTACCCTAATAATACATAATTTTTCCAATTTTTATTTTACCACTTTGTCAGCGTGATTCATATACATATTGGTACAGAACAGCTTTCTAGTGGTAACGGTCACAGAGATTAAGCGAGGACGGACAGACAGACAGACATACATGGCGATTAGGGTTCCTAGTTGACTCTACGGAACCCTAAAAACACTCAGTTTTAGATCAGGAGGTCATCTGTCATTTACTTACTGCTACTTAAGTTAGAAATTTGCGTAAATCGAAGCCCACAAAACCATTGTTTTGGTGAAATTTTATCGATCAGCCGCCGATAATGTATTTAGGCGTTTAAGACAAAAATCGCATAAAACATTCAATATTCAACAGTCTCAATAAATACTTAACTCTTTTTGAACTGATTATTAGAACGAAAAAATAATGTGACAAAAATGTAAGACGTGAGTGTGCTGCCGTGATTAGTTGTTAGTAATTCAGTAGGCCAATCAATAACAGTTTATACGCCCGACCACATGAATTCTTTGTTCGAAATACCGGAGTTAGTAATTTAAATTTCGAAAAATAAAATAAACAAAGCGACTAATAATATTGATAATTGATTCGCGTCATTAACTGAGATGTTCATTAAATATCTCAAAGTCATTGTTGCGTAGCATCGTCGCGTCGTCGTAGAGAAAATATTGACGTAAGATGTTTAAGCACACATGTTTATATTACTGTAACGGTACCTAGTCACGGATTATAAAAACCACACAGTAACAAGTGTGAGACAACAGTTAGCAAGATATATTTTCGGTTTTTGTAGCTACAGCGTACAGCAGTCCTGCTACAGAGAGCATTTTGTTCGTATACGAATACGAAATTATAAAATCTCGTAAAACAAAGTCTTTCCGAAACATAACTGTGTACCCGCCGTTATGGCTATATCTGTTGTAACATGTAATATACTTACTTGAGCAACCGTTTTAAATATCACATTTTATTAAAAAAATAAAACAGCAAGCATAAATGTACTACACAAAGTTATGTAAACTGACTTCGTAATTGTGATCTAATTTCAGCTGAATGACTGCTCGAAATACTCGAACAGTTTTCTCATGATCTTGAAACAATGAAAATGTAGTAGGTAAACATTTTATAAGAGCCAGGTGTGGCCGGTAAACCTATGAAGCGGTTATTACAGAAACATAAAACTGCTCGATGAATGTTATACTAGAACATTACCGTTGCCATCATACCATACTGAGCAATCAAGTGTCTTTTAATGCCACTAAGATTATGTTGTCAATGTTTTTTTATGGGAGACTCACGATCAAACTATTGTTTTATGTAATAATTATGTTGTCAAAACAATAAACAGAAACTCAATCAACAAGAAGCGTACGGAATGTAATGAAATATAATATCTCGTTGTATCGACTGGCTAGACTAATGATAGCTATTACACGCAATAGTACGCGACGCGTGGGCACGAAGTGTTGCCTACATGGTCACACGAGGGTCAGTGCTCACTCACCAAACTCAAAGTCGAAGTCAAAATATTCGTATGAAATGTGCTCAGCTTAGCCGACGATAAACAAACGGCTCGTAGCAAGGTCCCATTGTGAGACACTTGTCATTCCCATGAAAATATTTGTTGTTTTTACTATAACATACGTGACATATTAGTGCTCTATTGTCGATTATATCTCAGTTAAGTCCCAACTAATTATATTTACCTACACCTAGATTCTTATAGAGTCCTTGTAGCGGAATTGGCCGTAACATACATCAAGCTGTATGCAAGTCGATTATTATCACGTTGACATACTATCTGATAAGGTGCACGTTGCAGCAATGAACTAGAAAATTGTAACGTATTGTTGTTCTCATTATACTTAACGTATTTCTTTTTAAAAAGTTTTTTTGTATTAAATTGTGTACAGTTATTCAAAAGAGCTTAGTCTGGACGTGATACTCGTAAGATCATCTATCATATCGTGGTCATGCAGTAAGCACAGACAAGCGTAAAAAATCACGATTCTTACAAACACCAAAAAAACTGCAACGAGTGGAACGTGGATCACTTTATCATGATCCTTTTAGATTAAGTAAAACATTTTTTTTATTGTGAAGTGTGTTATTAAAAGAATACAAGACTATTTTCGTTAGCTTTTCGTGCTTCCATGCGATGAATGAAAAGATGACAAAAACAGACAATAAAACAAATGATCGTGAACTAACGACCTCAATCATTCAAACGCAAGTCTAAGGTCTTGGCCCAAGTAATTATTATAAACTCACCAACAAATCCCGCGATTAATACACCTAAATTAATGGATATTGGGATGTCGTGTGACAAAGCTAATTCTGAACTACAATTATTTTTTTAATCATTTGTACCGTACAAATGATTAAAAAAATATGTGACAATGGTGCCGATTGTCTTATTCACAAAGTAACCTAAATTTAAGTTAAGTGTATGTGTCTCTTGCCATTCCATTAAGAAAAGGACAGAAGATAAAATTTTAGTTAATTCCTGTCAAATTAAGACGCTCCATAGATAATTAAGACGCAAATAAAAACATGGCGACTAAAAATACGCCAATTTTCTTCAGGCTCTGTCTAATTTGACACTACTAAACGAATCTTCTGTCCTTTTCGTTAAGAAATGGAATGAGAAAGATGCATTTTACTTAAATTTAGTTAAGTTTGTGAAAAAGAGAATCAGCACCAAATAGCGCCTCGTCTGTACAAAACGTGAGAGCGCGGGTTGACGCACACATTCGGCGCCACACACATAACTTTGGGACCGTGAACCACATTTGAATAGTAAAAGACTGTTCTGCCCTCGTCATAGATACAAATACAAAACTAATTGCATATTATTCTAAAAAGGTGGACATAGTGATGAAAAAAAAAAAAAAAGTAAGTAGCTAGATAGGTTAAGCTACCTGGACAATAATTGAAAAGATTCAACGCTACCAGCTAATGCATAAAAGTATCCAATTGTGCGGTTAGTGAAAAAACATTAATTAGCCCGAACTGAAGCGTCGTTATCAAAGTAAAAATGGTAAGAACCTATTCTGAAATGGTAGGTCTATAGACAACTAAAGCGTAATGACCATAAACAGGTACAGTTTCGCAATTAAAACTGACGCCCTTTAGTACCTCTACTAGGGCATGAATCTCGGAATCTCGGAATATCGCAATATCGGAATCTCGGACCGTAAGTTCCGATATTACAATTCCGATACTGGGATCACCCAGTATCGGAATTGTAATATCGGAAATCCAATATCAAAATCGGTCAATTTTTCTATATTTTGATTTTACTTGCGTATTTTAAATTCTAATAGTTTAATTAGTTGTAAGTGTAGGATATAATAATCACTACATAGTATAAAACAAAGTCGCTATCCTCTATATGTCCCTATGTATGCTTAGATCTCTAAAACTACGCAACCGATTTTGATGCGGTTTTTTTAATAGATAGAGATTCTTATTTTATTACTTAACTTATTTTGTTTATATGTATAATACATGCATATTACAGTAGAGAAAAGCCGGGATTTTTAAAGATTTGTAACACCCATGCGAAGCTGGGGCGGGTCGCTAGTGAGTAATATGATAAACAAATATTTCTATATTGTTATTCCTCCTTGTTTAGTTTGCTTGCTCATTTAAAATTTATAAGAAGCTTTGTTTGTTCTGATTCAGGTAATTTAATTAGTAATAAAAATAATGGAAAATAATGAGAAATATGTGATTTTAATAAATACAGTGGCCATACTTAAAAACAAAACAACCAATGTATGAACCTTAAAGAACATACTTATTTAAAAATGTTTTTTATTGCATTCAATCCAACCTCATACCGATTTTGTGCAATTTATGAATAAAATGTGGAATTTCTAAAGAAATAACGTATTCCGATATTAATATCGGAATTCCGATATTGAGATCTAATATCGGAAATCAGTATCGGAATTGAAAACCTTCCGATATTACATGCCCTAACCTCTACCTAATGAGCAAACGGCGGCGGTATTTAACATACCTACTTTTTTATAAAACCCGTAATCAGTTTACACAACAAAATTAATTAGTAAAAGGGTAAGCGATAACCATTTTTACATTTACGTGTTTTATACTAACAGTAGGTACCAAAACGAATCACACTAATATTCATAAAAACCCTATAATTGCTCCATAGTATTATTATATATAAAAACAAGGAAACAATTTGTGCGTACAACCGGTGAAATAGCAACTATAATTTTTATAACATTCTTGTATAATATTGAAGGCCCATCTATTTTAATTGTCGGTGATGGTAAACAATTAACAAAGACTTACATAATAACATTATAATTATACATTTATTGTATAACAGTAACGGATATTTTACATAATTATATTATACAATTAAGTAAACTGTTGAAAACATAAGCACATAAACAAATGTTTTAATAGATTTTCCAATAAGTTATTCTAAAACTTAAAACGATTCAACGCTATTAATTGAATTGTCTCACGACAGAGTTCAAGAGTTCATCGACGGTAAATAAATCTTCGATCACAATTTTTTTATACGAAAATATTTATCGCAACAGTCTTGTATAATTATTAGGACGCTGTGTTACAATCAAAACTTTTAGTTGTTTGAGTTACCTAATACAATAACTCCGCAACAAGTGAACGAATCTCTATCCAATTATCCACGCGTGTTAATAATGTGATTGATTAACACAGCCACTATTATCCCAGGAGTTAAATTTATGGCAAAATATTTATTATTTTGCCGTAAAAGACCCAAAATGCGTCTGCATTCAGCTTACAAAATACTTCTAGGTCTAGCTAGGAAACTCTAGCTAGTTACTGAATGCTTCATAAATCAACGCTTGTTTAGATATGATTTCTAAAACAGAGTCCTTAAACAATATGGTACCTAAATATAGATAAAATAATTTAATGTGTTTGAAAGGAAACAAGTGTTGCAAAATACTCAATGCCGTTGCTTCACTGAGTAGTTAAAATCGATTTCAGGAAGTTAAATGTATCTTATAGGACAGGTCGTAATAGGCGATCAATTTAGACAAGCGAACAGTAGGTATTAAACTGGGCCGATTGACCAAACTGCGATTTTACGTCGGATTTGCATAATCCCGGGCGATAGCCTCTCGCTTCAGTTTAGGTCGATGTAGTGCGACCGCCTCTATACATATAATAACAGGTTCGTTTGTGATTTCGAAATAGATTCATGTTGCCGAACACCTTGGCTGTTTACAGCAGAACTTAGCTTTTAAACTTATAATATCGGCAATATTGTTGCTCAAATATCTTTAATTGGTTCCGAAGTCACTTTAGCGTTAACTTCGAATCATGTCGTCAGTGTATCTATTTCGATAGTTTTAAGTTATCTTAAATTGTCTAGAATTTAAAGTGTTAAGTTTAAAGATATCTTAAAACTAGGACTGTTAATACTGTTACACTTAATTGCACTGATATTGTCTATTGATCATTTTGTAAACAAAATGATCAGTATTTCAACCAAATATCAAGAAGAAAGTGGTTGACACAATAAACTTGTTTCATTGACACTGCTATGTTTAATAATTCCCACATCAATATACCTATTACATAAATATGTTTGGGTTCATGTCTCGCGATACCATTCATGTTTAAATTACCATATTGATGATACCCATTAATGTTTAACATTATTAGACTGTATTAATCGAAGATTACGCTAATGTTGGCTGTTTTCTATACAATTTTATATTATGTCATTTATATTTATTATTGAAGTAAAAGATCTCCCAACAATTACGATTTACATCAAGATTTGGGTATGTACCAGAAAGAAAACAGTTTCAGAGCTGAAAGAATATAACGCAGTAGAAGAGTTCATTTCATTCATTCAGTTGAAGAATAGGGTTTTGGTTCGACATGTCGACAACATAATATCCACTAGATTTCTAATTTAAAGCCACAGTTATTGAAAGAAGAGATTCAATACAAAATTATCATGGATATTGTCTTACCCAGATGCATTATTCTGTATTCATTAGTTCTTCTTTATTTTCTTAAAAGTAATAAAGAAATTACAATACTGAGAGATCTATTTATTCAATGTTTAGGCTTTCACTATAGCAATTTAACGATGAGCTAGAAACCCCAGATAGTTGTAAGTTAATGCTTACACTGTCACACAACACTGACGTAACCAATTCACATTATGACGCTAGTAAACACACGCGTATTGCTTTTATTACAAGTCAACGCTTTGTCAGTATTTAATTCTATCAGAGTCTACAACTGTTTAAAAAAACAGGTTATGTGTTAGCACTTAATGAAAAGATCAAGCTGAAATGACCGTAACCCGTTTGAATTAAGTTCAACAAAAATATTTGCTGTCACATCTACTCATAAAAAGCTTCTACATGGCGTTTAAGTTACGAAATCGGTTGAACAAATTGCTACGATACTTTATTGGTTTAATATATTTTCAGTTCCCACACTAGTGAATATAAAACGACAAATAACAAGAACCAGTTTGTAGTTAGTAAGCGCCATGTCTACTAGAGTCATAAGTCTATGACGCTATTAAACATTTTGTGGCACGCACGTTCTAGCACGTATTTAAGGTTTCTATTTCTTTCCTTGCATAATAACTGATGACAGATATGTCCATTTCACCAGGTTTGTAGGTGTAAATAATAGTACCTATACAATTTAACCAAGTTTGTTATAGGACCCGAGGCAAGACTGCAGCTCGAGCCGAAAGCGAGGGCGTAATTGAGTTGAGAGTTTCTTTGACAAAAATATCCATGTGTGTCAAAAAACTTTTGCACACTAGTGAGTAAGATATAATAAAATTTTAATAACAAGTAATTGCACAAGTGAAACGCGATTTTTTTATTCAGTCTTCCAATCCGTGCCTGTTACCTAATACTAATCCAGGGCACTTCAAGTGTTTATTCACTTATTTTAGCTCTTATAATAAATTGAAACTGACCCATATATATTTTTTAACTCAACGTTTTGAAATATGCGATATCGAGCAAAAAGTACTTGGTTAATATATCTATATATATGTTTAAAAAAATGTTTTTCTTGTTGTTTCAGAGAGCAGTACATATTCAACGTATTTGAAGTAATAGTGAGTACATTAGAGACGAAACTACAAAGGATAGAGAACTTAGACAAGGCGGTGGAACACTTGATGAGGAGAGTAGAAGCACTTGACTCAAGAGTAAATGACAACATACACAAAACAGATGCTATCATATCAAAACTTGGAAACCTCGACCTAAAACTGTTCAGTCACATAGGCCAGAGCGACGAGGAAAGCGTTACCGAAAAAACGGCAAAAAGACAGACCGACAATAAAAATAAAATAAGTGACGCACAGTTGCTTGACCGAAAACTGGAATCTCTAGATCAAAAAGTTTCGAACATCGACACGACGCTGCTAGGCCTCAAGAATCAGATTGACAGCAACTTTTTGCCAGTCGATGACATCAATGCCGAGGCCAGTGAAAAGAAACCTATTAATTTGAACGTTATAGAAATTGCAAAAGGTTTGAACACCGAGGTTGTCAATGAAATCACGAAAGAAGTAGATCAACTGCGAAGTTCTGTATCGACAGTTGATCGAAAATTACAGTTTCATATAAATCTTGTTTCTGAGAATTTAGGCAAAGTGCTTTATATGATGGCCGATGTTCATGCTGCCATAGTTGAACCTGAAGACGCATCAATTAATGTCAATAGTTTGTTTAAGAACCGCACAGCTACTACCCCAGCTCCCGTTACAAAAAGCAGTAAAATTGATAACCTTGTAAACAAAATTATCCCTATGATGAGTGTTTCAGAAAAGATGGACGAGGTTTGGGATGTGGTCGTCGGTACCAAGAGTTCCGTCGATGATCTTGTGCCCAAGTCAGATGAACTGCTTACACAAACACAACGTCAAGAGCGCGCTATTGGACAAATTCACAACGATTTACGGCTCAAGACCAATCTTATAATCGAAAATTTGGACATGGTGGAGAAACGGTTGAAGAAGCAGGAAGACGACGTGGCGACGCTGGCGCAGCGACCGGTGCCCGCCGAGCTGCTGCTGGACCCCACTATCGACCGGCTCGTGGAGTACGCGCCCAATCGGTACCGCGTAGACGAGCCCTACGCCGACCCTACCACCAGCACAGTCGCCGCAACCACAGTCCCGTCTTCTTCTACAGTAAACAACAGGTGACATTGTTCTATTGCCAATTTGTTATGCCTTTGCGAATGTGCCGTTAGATTAAGTACCTATATGTTTTCCAAGCGATATGTTATTGCGAGCACTGGCGATTGTTGTGTCTTACTTGTATAGCCTACACACGCGACATCGTTGTGGTGCAAGGGGTGTAGGGGTGTACGGTGACTAATGGATGTGTCGCACGCAGCCCGAGCACGAGCACGTCGAGCACGTGGAGCTCGCCGGCGAGCGCGGGCGCGGGCGCCACCGTGACCGTGACGCCCGCCAGTAGCGCCGGCGCCGGCAGCACTACGCCGCGCCCCGCGAGCCGCAAGGGCGGCATCATCTTCCCCAGTGTCAAGAACAAGCCCATCATCGGCAACAACACTTTCGCTTCGGAAATCGTCGCCAACTATAAAGACGTGAAAGTGAGTCAAAGTTACATACAGAATAGTATTACTCATTATAACACAACACACTATCCAACGATAGTGTGTTGTCTTAAAGATGCAATTAATAAAATGTGCTAACCGAGCGAATGATATAACGTTATTGAAGTACCACGTAGCATCATGTTTGATCGTCCAGTGGCTTTTAATCATAATTGAAATTGTAGTTAAGCGTTAGTAAAACTTTGAAACGTTTATTTTTGGCCCATTATTGGTTGTGTAGCAAGATAAACTTTTAACATGACACAGTCACTATAGAAGAAATTGTTTTGAGGACCTTTCAAGTTATAAACTAAACTCTGTTAACTATGTTGTTGTAATAACTATAATAATATAGCCGCTATGTTATTGACAAAAATGTTGATTACACGCAAGTAGCTGCAGCAATACGTCTTATTTAAGTTTATTCATGTCTAGATGTTGGAAAGCAAGGCGATTGCATCGCCTATTGATAGGAGATTGGTACAAAAGAGTCACTTTAGCTAGGCGGTGGCTCTAGTATGTTACTGTGCTGTAAATATTTACCTAAGCTCTGTTGTCGGAATTTTAATCAGCGCCTGTCGGTCTAGTTGTGCGCAACTAGTAGACAGTCTCCGATACACTGCCATTTAAGTCTCCCGGTTTAGCAATAAGGAACACAAAATGCTGCGCAATACGTGCTCGGGTATGCAGTTACCGGAATGTATTACTACATTCGGACCAAACTATTAAGTAGTAATATAACTTCCACTTACTGGTCATAAAATTTGGTAATATTTTATAACATCCGCCCTTTATACAACGCATGTTATAATTTTTTTTTATACATCAACGATTTTAATCAAAATATTTTTTTGCCTACAAGTGCATGCTCTTTACAATATATAGGTACCTAACTCGAATCATTTTCTCCAAAATGTCCCTTACGTTAATTGATACTTCTTGTGTGTACATTTCGCAAAGCATAATCACAACATTGACGGTTACATTTTGGTTGGCTCATAGGTACCTATTTAAACATTAAACTTCGCAAGAGCGAAGTTCTGCTGTTGGTCTGTCGCTGAGACTTAAAAAAACACAAGCTGAACACCGCGACATTTCCGTGCAAGGAAAGTTGCGTGGCTCGCATTACGTGAATCTGGTTCGACATCACACTCCACTCGGGCGGGCCGCGCTTTCCGTGCCTTTGTAAGCGCCCGCGCAAAAACCGGCCGTTCCCACCACGCGACAATTACCAATTATGACAAGTGTTTATTGTTCTTAGCGTACGAGAACCGGCGGTTATGTAGAGCTCCATGATGCAACGTTTTATAACATGTTTACCTATCGCACACGACTCGCACCTGTGTAAAAAATGTCGCTCCAAATACTGACGTTATGTTACGAACGCAATATTATCAAATACATACGCCGTGTTCACTCTGCGCGAGTGCGCGCAACAATTCTGAAATACTTCACGTTTCTTTATGCCACTGTTCATTAAAGACACGTTTTGTTGTTTTGTTTTAACTAGCTTTTGCCCGCGACTTCGTCCGCGTGAAATAGTTCCCGTTTCCGGGGGATATTTGGAATGAAAACTATCCTAGGGCCCAGACTATATCTACACCAAATTTCATTCAAATCGATTCAATGGTTTAGGCGTGAAGAAGAGACAGACAGACAGACAGACAGAGTTACTTTCGCATTTATAATATTAGTACGGATTTGGTCACATAGGTGTATGTGCTGTGAGGTACTTGAAGGATAATTGAAATTTACCGGAATAGGCGTGTATTACAATGTTAATAAAAAATGTGTAACTAATATGTAATGCAATTCGTAGTAATTAATAGGTAGTATCGGATACCTAAATATAATTTACATGAAACGGCACTTAACTGTAATAGGTTGTCGCGATTTCGCAACTTTAGACCTAACTTAGGGTAAGTAATTAATTTTGCGAATTTACTTCCTGTACCACAAAGTTATTGAACACCCACATAAGTGATGTGTTGTAATTCCAATAAAACCAACAGAGAGGTGCTCCAGTTGAGCAAGTGAGTAGGATATAGGAAATTAAGTACCTAAGTATTTACGGAGATAACATTTTGAGACATAATTTTCTGATAATTGCTACCTATCTTTGTTAGTTCCCAGTTAGCTGATATTTGGTTTTGACTGACAGTCGTCTTGTCAAACAGAACCAGCTTACAACGCCATGTTACTTAATATTTGTGTGCGTTTTGTTTTTGTCACGCCACAGGGGCGGAAGTATTGGTACATTATGTACCAATACCTACTTTTCGATAAGCTAATAGAGCAGTGATAAAAAGGATCCGTCATTATCTGGTACGTGCCATACAATGTCTAAGTCTAAATATTGATTAATTAACTCCTTTCAACAACCAACCGACAGCCGGCTGTCGGGCTGCTGTTGTCTTTCTTTTGTGTCTCAAATCACGTGTGTTCGAATGATTAATTTGTATAGTTAACATAACACATTTTAGTCATTTACTCTATAGAAAAGTATTAGAGTGTAGAGTTCCCAGTTCTACTTAGAAACGTTACAAATTAACTTCTACTTCTTAGAAGTCCTGAGTAGAGAAGAAACTTAATTCTTGTACAGAACTAGGTAGGTACGTATATAGGTACATAAACTAGCAAAAATGCAAATGGAACGTAAGTTGTACGAAGTGGCAGAAAAAATATGCATGGTTGAAAATTATATCTAGCTGAAAACAATTGAAATAATCCCTTTGTTATTTTTTATTATGGTCTATTCACGTCATCCTGTTCTCTACCGTCAAGTTAAAAAAATGTCTTCTTAACGTAGCTATTACACCCCTTCATTGTGTTGTTACAACAACAACCAGCAATGAAGTCAGAAGACGGATAAGTCGTGACCGGCTTGTCAGTCGAGATGATGAAAACAAACCTCCGACTTCCATTTCCCCTGAGGCCCGCTGTCCTACCACCTGTCTAGCGCCTTAGGCATGTCGCAGTCATCTGGTTGAATCAGCTATTTGATTGTATGACTAGCGCGTTCATTGAATGGCGACATTTAATTGAATGACTAGGCCGAAAGCTGGTTAAACAAGCGTCACTCAACGTCCAACTAGATAGCTGATTGTAACATAGCCCTTTGAACAGAGCGGACGTAAAATCAGTCACGTGATTGTAATTTAGTTCATTTTTTTACCACTGCGGCGTTAGTAGTCGCCAAAACAAATATGGTGTAAAATAGTTCGCGCAGGTGCTATCTGTCGTGATATTATTTTGACTAAATTTACTTTAAAGTGACTCATTCGTAACTAGCTTTCGCCCGCGGCTTCGCTCGCGTTAGAAAGAGACAAAAAGTACCCTATGTTACTCTCTATCCCTTCAACTATCTCCACTTAAAAAATCATGTCAATTCGTCGCTCCGTTTTGCCGTGAAAGACAGACAGACAGACAGACACACATTAGTATGGATTAGTATGGATAAAATAATGTGACAGCATGGATTTACCTATTAATACGCTATCGACGGCTATTTTTAAAGGTTTCTTTTTTAATTAAAATCATAATAAAGTGTGTCATGTCATGTCCTCATTTAATTTTGTTATTTAAAGGAAGTTAAGTTTTTAAGTTGCAAACTTATGGTCACCCTAAACAAACATTACAAAGTCGGCTATGTCCCATTTAACGACAATGCTAAATGACGTTCAGTCAAGTCGTTGAACGTTACCTACATTAAACAACTTGACGAGTTGTCCTTTAGTCATTCAATTAAATGTCGTCATTCAATGAACGCGCTAGTCATACAATCGAATAGCTGATTTTACCAGATGACTGCGACAGGTACATTACTTTACGTTTATGTAAATCACAATACTTACCATAAAATAATATTCATAAATCACTGAGTACCGTAGTGTATTATGATCATAGGGAAAATACGAAGCTTAGCGTCAGTAACCGCAAGTTTCACCATAGCGCTGTCGTTTCCTTATAGAGATATTTTTCCAGGTAAGTACTTAGTAATGGTAGGAAATAAAATATGCCTTCGGTTTTTGTATCCGATAAGGGCGATAGTAATTACTGCCACATAGCTATTATTAACTATTAAAATTTAAAGATTACAAAGGACATCACTCACTCCCCATACATTTTTGGTCCAAATGTAAAAATGCCGGCCAAAAAAAAAAAATATGATATTCTGTTAGATCTTGTTCTTCTGAACATTTTTTATTATGGCACCAAAACAGTAGGACCATTCCCCTTGGGTTTATTTAAGTTCAAAGTTACCCATATTTGAAGTCAAATAAATTACCAAAACAAGAGATTTGCTGTTTAAAGTAATGAGGAACATAGTGTAAAGCTTTTCAAAGGTCATCCGAACTGACGGGTGTTGTGTCTGGTGGGTTACTGCCCCACAATTGCTGTCGGGATTTTGTATATTATGCTAATGTCTTGTTGAACACTTATTGCGCGATGTAGACTGTCAGTTATAGTACACCACTCCCCCTCAGAGGCCGGAGCACGATGAGTCATCTGTACAACTTCATGTGATGCTTGCCGGCTCAATGGAAGGTACTAGTGAGTTTAAACCGAGGGCCGCATAGTTTTCGGATTTGGGGTGATGCAGTGTCGCAGTGTGTAGTAGCTGGCTTTGTGTATATGCTAAATATATCGCGTCAGACACGTCTGGTCGCGTAATGTCATATTCTAGTTAACATGTTAGGCGATAGGTGTCACCACACCAAGTGCTTTCGGAATTTAACAAAGTGCTAGTGGAATTGAGCGTAGCGGAGTGGTTTAGGGAGAACTAACACATTATGTTAAAGTAAAAAGTAAAAAAGTAAAAGTCATTTATTTGCCAGAATGTAGCTGTACACAGTATGGTCTTAAATCTAGATTGGCCCATTTACATTCTACCATTACACTGGTATGCAAATATTTGTTTTTGTGCAATACATACTCTATTATAACCGTTATTTCAAAACATTCAAATAATGACCACACACAATACGCATTCCCGTTAAAATCTCAAAGTTGGTTGTTGCAGTAACTGATCCCGAAAATAAACTTCAGCGCATCCTTCATGACGTTATCATCATCACGTCATTACGTCTTGAAGCTTTCCAGTGGGAGTCACAAAAACAGCCAGCAATCGCTTCGATGGGAATCTTGACCGCCTGCATACAGCGGACGCGCATGCGTAGTCATACTGTATGCTCCACTGTGTCCTTCTCTTGTGACACCCAGGCGTTTCTTCCGCCCAAATCCAGCACAGAAACTTTCCGAAACACCCATGTCTGGTAAGGATGACCTTTCGCCTGACTACGTCAGGCGAAAGGTGAGAGCGTCATGACACAAACAGGGGTCTTACCACCACTATTACGGCGTGCCCAGCCCTAGGTTGCGACAGTCGCTGTCTCCATTCCACCGCATTCCCGATCTCGCCGGAGCTCTGTGCGCCGCGCCGCGATCACTTCGCCCCAGCGTTGCACTTCCACGCGCCACTGGTACGTGTGTGCAAGGACTGTTGCCTCTAGATCCCACGGCGGTTGCCGGCAAGGAGGCTCGCCGCCTCGCAGAGCAAAACGATGGGCTGGTATGCGGACGGAGAGTCCGCAGGACGCCCTGGCTTTGGTATGAGGACCAGTTTCCCGGGCTTCCAACGAAGACCGGCCTTACCCCCGCTATCAACATACTAGAACCTTCCACGTCATGCCCAAACGTGGAATGTTCTAGTATGTTAAAACCAAAGGCCGTATAGTTCTCGGTACTCCAGTGAGTCGTGGTATTGTAGTGCCGCATTGTAGTTGGCTATTGCGACTACCGGGTCAGAAGTGCTGCTCTGCTTGCTGAGTTTGAAAAGACATTAGCAAAAATTACAGAACCCCGACAGCAATTGTCGGGCAGTAACCCACCAGACACAACACCCGTCAGGTCGGTCGGATCTTTGAGAAGCTTTACACTATGTTCCTCATTACTTTAAACAGCAAATCTCTTGTTTTGGCAATTTAATTTACTTAAAATATGGGTAACTTTGAACGTAAATAAACCCAAGGGGAATGGTCCTACAGTTTTGGTGCCATAATAAAAAATGTTCAGAAGAACAAGATCTAACAGTATATCATATTTTTTTTCTTTGGCCGGCATTTTCAAATTTGGACCAAAAAGAGTGATGTCCTTTAATGTTAATTTATTGCGTAACAAATACAAAGAAAATCCGAGGAAACATAACGTTTATTTAATAGCGGCTGCAATGTTTATTTATCATGTGTTATTAATTAACATAATGGTTTATATATTCACACAATATTTAGACATACCTACTTACAAACATTCAAAACATTTTGCTTAGGTATATTAAAAACCATTAAATACCGAACAAGTGCTGCGATATGTATGCCAAAACTTAAATAAAAAGTCAGTTTTTCAGCTCATTGTATGTATGTATATGGGAACCATGTCCTCGTCATGGTCACTTTTATGTACGTAGATTTGGGAACAGATTGCTGAGATTATACCTCCTCCTCAGAAATTGGACTTATGGACATTCAAGTTGAGCTTTCCGAAAATCCCAAGCAGGTAGAGACAGCAAAACAAAAATGTAATCTACTTACATTTTTTTGCGAGACGCGAGATTCACATTAACGAATCCTAAAATACAAACGTTTAATAAAAATATTTTTAACGTTTGATTCCATAAATAGTTAGATAGCAAAAACATATGAATGCAAGGAAATTAGTTGTACTTTTCACAAGGTCTGCATAGCCGCCGCTGTAGCCTCCACGGACACTTTACTGTGCCTGTATTGTCTAACATATTATTGCATTTAATTTTGCTTGGCCAAATAATGCACCTCTAGCAACAGGTAATAATGATGTGCAAGATGCATTACACATCAAAGCGAAGCGAAGCCCGGTGGCTTGAAGTCGCGAGTCAAAAGTTTTCTCAACCTTAGGTACCTACCTACCGTATGTTATGTACGCATTAGGTATGAACCCAGTCAATGTTACAGATAATCTTTACAGTACCTACCTCGGTAGGGGGTAAAACGGTGAACCTACTGCAACACGGACGGATACAAGTTGAAATACATAATCAAAGTTAATAAACACCAGCGACATTTAGACAAAATATGGCAATTACGCAGAGAAAGTTTCAAAGGGGCCGGTAATTAATCTGGGTAGGTATGTTGCGGAATGTTTATAATAGTTACCGTGACCCCGGAACATAAAGGGCAACCGAAGGAACATAAGTGGGTTTTAGTCAGTAAAAGTCTGACACGCCCTCCCGCCGCGCCCAGGACGGGAGAAGTCATTTGATGATTTCCCACTCCCCCCAAAAAAAAAGACTAGGTAGGTATCCGACAGTGGAACCAAAAGCGAAAGAAAGTTATTAATATTACGCAACGATATACATAACGGTGGCATTTAAATTGATGGCATTGTTTGAGTACTAAAGGTTTTATACGCGCCTCGCAACCATTGAAACGCTTATGAATAATTATCATTCCGAACGCATCGCGAATCCATATACCAAATAAGTACGTATACCTAGCCTATGCGAATGTTATGTTGAAAGACGATGCACATTTATAAAGCGGCGCAGAGTGCACTGAAGATCATTTCCGTAATTTTAAAGAAATCTAAAATAAGTGTACCTATTAGATTATTGCCTATGTGGATCAATTCAGTGCACTTTTCTATTTCTTGATGTATAGTTGTAGAACGTTAATCTACAATGATAACTTGTGTCTTTTCTAGGGATACTCGTGCGTTGACCTGATGAACGGCGGCATGCGGGAATCTGGCGTCTACTACCTGCAGATTAGAGGGACTACCTACTGGTTCCTAAAGGTGTACTGCGAGCAGAACAGTGCCGATGGAGGCTGGACCGTAAGTTACCCATGAATTCTGTTTAATTAGAAGTCACAAGAGCATTCTTGCTTTGTTATTGCCGACTAAAATATTTAGGGGACAGTCAAAATGGTCCTTTCTACTCATTATAACTAGTGGAGTCCAACTGAAGTCAGTTGGCCATCTTTTCTGAAACATTAGTGCTTATAAGTATAAATCTATATACAGTGGCGGTCATATAATTAAGAGCGATTTGTAGTACCAGACATTTTGATAGAAAAACAATGTCTTGTGCGTTTTAATATTCGTTCTTAGAAGTAATTCCTTATGTCATGTAACAGCTACATAGATAGTGTAAACGTGACTAGTACGAACATAAGTACGAAATATTAAAATCACTTACTATTTTTATTACTAATTTAACAAATAATCGATACCTACAAAATCATATAGCAATATAGCTGGCCAAATAATTAAGAACGATTCTTAAACGGCTCTAGAGTTGTTTCAGTAGATACTTAGATTTTAAAAATCTCATTAAATAAGATTGAGATAATGTTCAAAAAATCAATATAATACATTCCATTCTAAGTTAATAGCTTGTTACGCGTCTGAGGCTTTTAAGACTGCATTACATAGGCAAAGCATTCACTCTATATTTTTTTTTGTAATTTTCCAAGGAAATACAGCGCCATTACTCTAAAAAGACGCGCCATAACCAACCTATGTTACCTCAACGTCAATTCGAAACCCTTTGCTTGACTACGCACCAAAAATGCTCTATGACATTTACCTAAATCTGTGCTGTTTGGTTACCATTCTAAGACAGAAACTAATTGAAAAAATTTCTCACATACGAAGTTAGAACGGTGCGCTTAGTGTGCTCTGGACCATTGCTGTATTAGAATGTTCAAATAATCGGAAGGACGTCTTCAGCATGACGTGATAACATAGTTTCATTCAGTGTATTTTTGTACTGGATATGATCCATGTTTTCTGTTATCAGTCTAAACACAATGACCAGAGAAGCATCCCTAAATTTTCACATTTCCACCATCATGCTTTAATGTCACTTTTGTGCGCTTACGGTTGAAAGCTGTATTCGGAGGGCATCAAACAGATCGTTTTCCATCAGAACGTGCTGTGTAAATGTTTTTCGTTAGAGAAAATAACATTTTTCCGTTGTCTTACTGTCCAGCCTTTATAAGTCCTGGCAAATGTAACCTGGGCTTGCCTATGACTGAATTTCAATCTTTCTTGCTATGCTTTCATTTGACTTCGCCTGTACCAAACGCCTTCAGACTGCTCGCTGAGATCGCGGCAGAGGTTTTTTTACCAAAATAATCTTTACTCAACTCGTCAGACCTTTTAAAAGGGTATTGTTCCTCGAAACGCACCATATTTTGATCGTCTCGCCGAGGTTACTTTTTCTGTTTAAGTATACTAACGCAATATAATTGAAGCTGTTTGATACGTGTTGAAATGCTTTACAGCGCGATTTTAAGTATTGCAGATGATCTTTGAATTTAACAATTTCTATCGCGAAGTTTTATTATCACTTTCCTTGTAGATTCATCACAACTTTTATTCTTCTTCATTATTTTTTTTTATAAATCAACTTTTTGACTTTTACAGCACTAAATAGCAATAAAATTATTCGAATAAAGGTCTTGTTACGAAGTATCTATTGTAAATTATTTTTTTAATAAGAAAAATCTTTCCATCTTTCTTAATTATATGGCCAACCAATAAGTTGACAAAAATATTTCAAAGGTTAATATATAAAACTTATTATTATTTTTTTGAATTAATCATTCTACAACTGTAAGCTACAATACGATAGTGTGGCATAGTTTTGCGTTACTTAGAGACATCCAAACAGACATGCAAAAAGTGTTATTTTCGTTTTAAAAGTTTTTTTTATTCAGTCGTTCTTAATTATATGACCACCACTGTATATAAAAGAAAGTCGTGTTAGTTACACATTGGTGCTGATTCTCTTGTTCACAAACTTAACTAAATTTAGATAATGCATCTTTCTCTTTCCATCTCTTAAAAACAAGGACAGAAGATACATTTTAGTTTAATCCTGTCAAATTAGACAGCGCCTGAAGAAAATTGACGTTTATTTAGACGCCAAGTTTTTAAATCGCGTCTAAATTATCTATGGAGTGTCTAAATTTGACAGGACTTAACTAATATTTTAACTTCTGTCCTTTTCTTAATCAAAGGGAAAGAGAAAGATGCACTAACTTAAATTTACGCTAGTTTGTGAATAAGAGAATCGGCACCATTTTATAACTCAAGAACGGCTGAACCGATTTGCCTGAAAATTGGTGGGGAGGTAGCTTAGGACCAGGGGACGGACATAGAATACCTTTTATTTATTTACTAGCTTCTGCCCGCGGCTTCGCTCGCGTTAGAAAGAGACAAAAAGTAGTCTATGTTACTCTCCATCCCTTTAACTATCTCCACTTAAAAAATCACGTCAATCCGTCGCTCCGTTTTGCCGTGAAAGAAAGACAAACAGACAGACAGACACACTTTCCCATTTATAATATTAGTATGGATTTAATTTTTAGTACGTAGTGTACAGGCAGTTTTATCTTCTTTTTTTAATAACCAAAAATCTGATATAACGCGGATGAAACCGCGGGGGACAGCTAGTATGAGATAAATAGAAGAGGATTTAGGAGAAAATCAAACAATCAGTCATAGGACAAAAATTTATTACAGTCATTGTTTTACACTATCCAAGAATTACAATATTTCTTAAGAGATACCTACCACGAAAACGAAAACAATAACATAATGCTTTAACATAAGGCTATTTGGTATAAGAACCCCAGAACCCCTTTTACATATGAATCACCGATAAACAAAGTGGAAAGTTTTAATTGGTCCTGGATGAAAACTACTTTAAATCGTTAAGATAGATTATTTTGCTTAGAGGGCACATTCCTTTATTTTTTTAAAGAAAAAGAACTTCTCTAAAGACATTTTATGTGTTACACCCGGGATTCGAACTGGCTTAAAATGAAAGAAAAAACTATCCTGTACTTTTATGATATCAATCGATAGGGTCAATAGGGAACAAATCTTTCAAACAATCACGTTAACTTTTGGAGTTAAAGGGCGAATTTGACCGTATATAATTTTCGTTTAATTGAAATAATATTCATTAGATTTATCGTTTTCCTTTAAATGAACCATGTTACCGACTAGAGAGATTTGGTGCTTGTGTATTATGACCCTAACGTCTAATAGCATAAAATACAGAATGTTACTTTTTCGGATTTTAGTCTGTTCGATTCCCGAGTGCTATTTTGTTTCTTTTCAAAAATAAAGGAACGTTTCTTTTAAGTTAAATAATCTATCTTAACAATTTTAGGTACTCTTCTTACTGATAATAACTAATAGGCCCTCCATTGAAACTTTCCACCCTGTATTATTATAATTTTATGTATAAACCAACATTTTGAAAATATGAGACCTTATGCATTTAGTTTTACCTACTTACATAATTAAAATGCTACGCATGTAGCTAAAGTAGAATACAATCATAATAGATAATTCATAAAAAATAGGTACTATTTATATAAACACGTCGTAACCTACTAGCATACGAAACCTTTTCTAGATTTATTTCCCGGCTTTGCCTAATTGGGAGATCTCTGAGAATGACATAATATCGTAAACAATAGAATGACAAGAACGAATTCCAAATTTTATTCAAATCCGTTCAGCCATTAAGGCGTTAAAGATTGACTAATATTCAAACATCATCCAGGCTTTCACATCGAAACGATATAAATATGAAAGTAACTTTGTGTCTGTTCTTTACCTCATAAAGCACTGAATTGATTGTAATGGAAATGACACAGAGCTTTGCAAAGATTAGGATAAGGGCGTAGGCTACGTTTGAATCTGACCCAGACAGAATATTGTTAGTCCTTCATGCTGGCAGGGTGGAGAGTTAATAAAACTAGTGTCATTGTTCACTTCGGATTTTATAGACAGGCCAAAAACATAATAAAAATTAGTAAATATAGTAAGTATATATTAGTAAGTGTAGTAAGGAGTAAATACTGTAATATAAACAGCGATGATAAAGATAGCTATGATAATAAAATATTGTAATTCCTTCGAATTCATAAATGAAGAAAAGTTAAGTAAATTTATATAGTTGATTTAATATTTTACAAATTTAATAAAATAAAAGCGTTGCTATATCTGCTTTCGGTTTGCTTAAAGAAAATCCCTGCTAGTTTAAAGGTAAATTGTAAAATATTGCTAAATTGAGAGTTTAATTATAAATTAAAAGTGAACTTTTATGTAAATTGAACTGAAAGTTAACTCCGTCGAGTATTAATTACTCGACACAGTTAATTAACAGTCTGTAAGAACTCTATATCTGTTCATAAGAACTCTACTCGCCCCAGCCTCAGGAGTTACAAATTATTAAAAATCTCGGATTTTCTCTAACATAATATCCATTTTCATACATACAAATTACTCTTTCTCTTGAATCTCTCTCTACTATTGTTGAAAACCTCTTAATCCGTAAGTTCAAACGACTTGAGCATACTTATTTGATGCTGTAAGGGTATTCATAAAATGAATACTCTTCAACGATTGAACCTGCTTATGTAATAACGCCCTTAATGACTAAACTTTACACTTTGGACATTATCAGTATATGGAACAGTGATCAATGCTTGAAATTGAAACAATTACAAAAGTAAACAAATCAATATTCTGCCTCTATATTAATCTACACGATGTGGCTATTTCTGAAATGTTAGAAGAGATGTATAATTTTAATAATATGCTATTGCATTATAATTATGATAAGTAAGAAACACATAAATACAAATAAATTTATTCAATAATAAAATTGTAATACAACATTGAGATAAGTAAATCTGACGCTAAAAAGTAATGCTAAGTTCTGATTAAAAGAAAACGAGCGCCTGTGGCGGTGTCATTACATAGACCAGTAATATAAGGATTGAGTTTTCTCTTTCTCGAAGTAAAGTTTTATGCTAGGGTTATCTTCTATAAGAAATTACCTATAAAGTTAGTTAGACAAAGTTAGAGACCGAACTTAAAATTTCAAAACTTTATTCTGAAGCTGTAAAATTTACAACTTAAGGTCATAGCTCATTAGAGCCACCCGGCAGCCACCCCGCACCGCCTCGACGCACGGCGTCAACTTGTTGTCGATGGGTGGACCACCCGCGGTCAACCAGTGGTCCACCCGCGGTCAACGAGTTGACGCCGCTTGGTCCACGAATCGCGCGGCCAACTCGTGGCCCGCGCGTTGTCAACGCAAGGCAGGCATTTGAGCAGCGAGTTGTCACCGAGTGGCCCACCCGCCGACCGCGCGCGAAGGGCTTATAGCCGAGGCGATCCGGTGACGCTACAGAGTTGATATAGTGAGCGCATGCCCATACAAATTCATACAAAGAATACTAGCCGCAGGAGGCGAGTCGGTGCGGAGTTGGTGCCGGGTGGCTCTAATGAGCTATGACCTTTAGTCTTCGCTATGCGTTCATTTTTGCTTACTCGATGCTAAAAGCGGCCCATAGACTGATTAATCCAATGCACCATGGGAAACAATAGGAACGGGACCCCTCAGGAGATAAGGGCTGAAAGCAAGTAGGCAACTGATCAGCTATTAACCCTCCTTGACTGTTTACCAGGTGATACACCGTCGTGACGACTACGGCATCCCTGCTGAGAACTTCAACCGAGACTGGAACGACTACAAGAACGGGTTCGGAGACCCCAGCAAGGAGTTCTGGCTCGGTAACGAGAACATTTACATGCTCACCAACAACGATGACTACATGCTCAGGGTTGAACTTGAAGACTTCGACGGTAACAAGAGGTAAGCAAAATAGCAGGATCACCGGTTTTTTTTTATCTCTCCTGTAGACCGCCATCCATGTCTCCTGTACTATGGATATGGTACAGTAGGTTCGATACTCCTTAGATAATTAAACATATTGCATAACGAAATAGTAGTGAATTTG
Source organism: Athetis lepigone (assembly GCA_033675125.1). NCBI lineage: Eukaryota > Metazoa > Arthropoda > Insecta > Lepidoptera > Noctuidae > Athetis > Athetis lepigone. The sequence goes on from CM066219.1 coordinate 15,067,263, forward strand.
ACCCTTCTTACATAAAAAAGTAAGAATAATAATCGTTAGAACCAATGATATTGCAGAAAAAACTTTATACATAACGTATAAGTATCGAACTTCAAAAACGTACACATATCCAACACAACAAAGTACGAGACGTAAGTTTGCCACATGGTGAAGTTTAAGTGTGCGACTCACAGAACATTTATAATCTAGGTTTATACGTCTTTTATTTATTTGTAATGTCATTGTTACGAATGTCCCATGGAGGAAATATAACAAATCAATTAAGCCCTACACTGCAATAAAATATCGCCAACGAAGATCAAGATTTACGAGTGTGATTCAAACACGTGTTAAGAAACATTGTAGTAGCGTAGGAGAACTACTCACAAGTTTATCACCGCTTTTATACTCGCCACACGATTGATTGGCTGATTTATAGCTGGCATTAAGTTATTCCGTGGGCAGTTTACTTCGGCAATTATTGCGAGAGATATGTACCCAATTAGATAAAACACTGTGTTTAAACCGTGTTAATAATGAAAGTGAAGAACTATGAAAGAAATGAACTAGGAAGAAAATTATGGAAAACAATATAATATTGATTTTAGAACAAATAATTGTATGTATCGATACAAAATAACCTACTTCTGTATGGGGAACTCTCGCGTCTTAGATGGAATGACATGGTTTCAAGGAAAATATTACAATGTATTTTAAGGTACGTGCAAGAAGTTGATAGACGGCACTTTTCCTGTAACATTTATAGGCATAGGATGAACCTACACAGACAACAAAAATATTCACTTTTCATACAATAGCTTTATGTTCAACACAGGTACGCACAGTATTCGCACTTCAAGATTTACTCGGAAGCGGAATACTACAAGCTGGAGATCGACGGGTACGAAGGGAACGCGGGAGACTCGCTCAACGACCCCTGGTACGGGTCCAACAACAGTCCCTTCTCTACTTACAACAGGTACGTTTTAACTTTAAATATCTGTGTTTTTTGCACACGCAGAGGGTCAGGGTAGGGTAGCTTAGGGAATTTTAAGATTTTGAGTTCATTACTTCGAGACCTTGCCCAAAAGTCAGATTACTCCCTCAGAACCCAGGGGTAGAGAGACAGAGAGAAAAAACCCTCTAAGTAAAAGCTGTATTCAGACACAAGACCCTTAAAAAAATTGCTCTCCTGAGCCAATAATTAGGCAGGGCCATGAGCATACGCTAAAATTGTGCATTGAGTGATATCCGATATAATCCGCTATCTGATATAATCCGCTAAGGAAATTAAAAAGCATGTACTTGCTCGCAGACAGTTTCCGCTGGTCTTACGATATACACTTATAGAGAGCATTCGCAAGTTTTAACGTACGCCCGAATTATTTCTTAAAAATCACTAATACACCTAGAGCGCCAGAAAACCGGATTAATCAAAAAATCTGCCGATTATAGGTTTTCGTTAAATGGGCACCTACGCTAATAATATCATGAATCAGATACATATAGCTACTGTTTTACAATTATATATTTATAAAAATAATTAATTAGATTGACACAAATTACAATTATTTAATAATGTTTATGACACGCAGTTCTTACTCAGTATTCTCGATTGCTAATATTTCGACATACAGATTTTTTCTTACAATATCGTCCTACTTACCTAGTATGTAAATTTAATACATATAATAAATGTCTAAGACAGCTACTGTTTGTGGCAAACTGTTAGTACATGTTCCGATCATACCCTTACCTATAATACTACATTGCCGATCTGACATCCTATTTGCTAACGTTACCAGTTAAATAGAAATATAATTATTATAATATATACTGTCATTAGAGAAATAATACAAGATTTTTCAATACGGTACTCATCTATGAACTTGGATCCCAATTAAAATATTTTTGTCGAAGACATATCTTACAGAAGAAGCTGCAGTATACAGCTAGTGAATAGATATAATAAAGGAGTGTTCTTTGCAGAGATAACGACAGGTCTTCGTTGAACTGTGCGTCCATGCTGAAGGGGGGATGGTGGTGGAAGTCTTGCGGCCGCGGCCTCAATGGCCTATACCTACACGACCCGCAGGACCTTACTGCCAGGCAAGGTGAGTAACGACCAACCGGCTAAGCTACACTTTACATAGTAAACAAAGATACCATTGCGGTTGATATAGTGATTAAAAAAAATTCAAACAAGAAATATTAAAAGTGGTAATGGTATAAGCACAACATATAGCTCGTATTATATTGACAGGCGCAAGCGAGTCAACTCGCGTGGAGTTATGTATAACTATGCTGACTCAATAGTACTTATAGAAACTTTTATTTATTCTGGGAGAAAGTAATGTTATGAATTTGTTCCAGGTATCGTGTGGTTCCGCTGGCGAGGCTGGGACTACACGCTGAAGCGGGCCACCATGATGATAAAGCCCAAAGGCCTGCTGCCCAACACGTGAAGCGCGCCGCGACAAGTCGCAACACTACACAACTTATCCAGCCTCTGTTCACTCATTACCTGGATTCGATCCTCAAACAAAATCTAAAACATTCAGCACGAAACCGTTTTAGTCGAAATTGAACTGAAGCAAATAATCTGTGATACTCTCAAACGATATTCGACTTAATACTTACAGTCGTACGGAACATATTCAGATTAAGACGATGGCTTTCCGAATCCAAGTAATGACATAGAACATAGCAGGCAGCTAAGCTCAATATATGTACCTATCTCTGTAAATAATTACTCTTAAATCATCGATCATGTCACTGTCACCGCATCTTCGCAAAACGTGTCCCGATGTAAATACAGATGCTAGACTATGTTTAAAGTGCCACATCACACCCGAAATTCATTAATTTATTACTCATGTAAACTTGATACATAAAAAAATCTTTCGTTAATTAGGTTTATAATTTAGATATAAGTAAATTTTTGTAATAAGATGTAAATAATTACTATTATACAGCAATCGATAAGATGCAAACAAAATGACAACAACATAATATGTAACGTAATATAATGATGGAGCAGAATTAGCCTGGAAATTGATTTATTTTACATTTAAAAATGCACTAACTCTCGAAATACTTTATAATACTATTATATGCTTTAATGTATGATTTAAATTACAAATACATATATAATTGCACATTGATCTATTGTAATTATCCACTAGCACATACACATAAATGTACCTGATATATACCTGTGTAGCAAGTTCGTGCAATGCCTTGCACGACGTTATTTATAATTATGTAAACAAACACATCGTACAATATGATATTACGACAACAAATACTGCACGGCTGCAACTGACTGTTTAAAGTTCGCAGTCGCTTGGGAATCGCCGGCTTGTTTCATAACAGCCTAATATCAAACAATGTTGTCAAGCAATGTTCACTAATGACCTACATTCTCCCGACTGTTCCTGAACAATTGCTTGACACGTAACAGTGCTCAGTTATAAGTTACAAACACGAATATTGTAAGTAAATAAATGTACGTATTTTTATAAATGCCGTTTTATTGACATAATACTGTGATAAATAGAAAAAAAATGGTTGAAATTTATATTGAAATTTAGTTTCACGTGAAAAATACACTCACGCACTTACAGTTGTATAAATAATATTTGAAGAATCCATCAATCTAATTCATAGCATTAATTTAGCGTAAAATTTTGATTGTTTTACTTCACGACCACTTGACGTCCGTTCAACAACACTGATTCTAAAAGCTGATAATTATTTCAATTTAGTCTGTTTCAAAATCTGGCTCCGGCGGTTTGATGTTCAACAGCGGATCCATTTGGTGCACTAGGTCCGTGTCAAGTTCCATATCTTCAGCTTCTATATTATCTGTTATCAAACCTGGGGCAGGCGGCGGATCGCCTAAAAAGTCTTTACTATCGTCAGAGTCTAATATATTATTGTTACGAGACACGGCGTGCGCGAATATAGATCGATCTAATGCTTCATGTGATTCTACCATAGCTTGCTCTAGTATATGCTGGGGTTCTATATTGAATAATAAATCTTGGGGATCTCTGTATATGGCGTCTAAGTCACCTAAAGAATAATGTTCGGCGGCGGGCAACACGCGCGAGGGGCTGGACTGCGAGTCACGCCGCGACATTCGCGCGCGTTCCACCCGCTTTCCAGCCCCAGACATGTGTTATACTTTTTGTTTCTTCGGGCCCTTCTTATTGGCACGCTCCTTAGCCTTCTCCAGCAAGGGCATCAGCTTCTTCTCCTCAGCCAATATTCTCAGGAGCATAATAATAAATGGCAAATAGTTATGCCTCCTCCGAGCCATTTCCTGCTGATACTTCATCATCTTTACGTCCTCATATTCAATCAACATCCTAAGTCTGGGTATTTCGTTGTCCATCTCATCAGTTTCCATGCCCAGCATCTGTGATTCAGCGAGCAGGTCTTGGAGCTGTCTCTCGTAAATCATCTTTCTGTCTGACACAAGGGCCATCAAGTTGAAGTGGATTTCGCCTTCAGTGTATCTGTAAATGTTTAATAAATATTGGGTCAACTGTATAAAACATTCACAACTTTATACTGCAATGGAAGCAGTAGCTCAAAGCTATCACTTTACATCAAATGCATGCTGTCGAAGAAAGTGGTATAAGCTTCCTGTTGTGATTAATCATAACCAATATGGAATTCCAAAATACTTTACACAATATTGGGTTTCAGATGGAATTCAAATGCATTGTCAACACTGGAAATAAATGTGACTAATCAAAATAAATAAGTCCTCATCCTTATTTTACAAAACATACATCCCCGCGTGTCTGCCTGTTCGCGATAAATTCGAAACCTCCTGCGTCGTATTTCATCAATAGACAATGATATATTTTTGTCTTGCTGTTTGTAAAGTAATAATAATACACCTACACATTAATCCTCTTCATGATAATTGGCCGGACCACATCCAGCCAGTCTTGTTCAGGAGCGACTGGGCCGTGATCGATGGGACCTTCACGGAGGCCGTCCAACTCGTACAGACGTCCATCTATTGGCATGTAGCCAACAAAGTGATAAGCTTCGTCATCCTGCAACAATAGTCATCCTGTGTTATTGTTTGTGTTAATGTAAATGACTGGATAAAAAATAGATATAAAGAATTGATTTATGTAGTTTTACTTAAATTCAATCTGTCTTAGATTACAGGATGTCAATGTGATAGGTCTGAATAGTAGAGGGCTTGACCGTCATAGGCTAGATATGGCCATCTTCCCTGATATACTTTATATAATAAATGGAATTTTTTGTCAACTTTTATGTACATTTATAGAATGTTCATGTTACATATATTTACGTACCTTTGAAGGAGTTTTAGGATCAAACTCGAAGAGAGACTGGTTTGCCATAGAATTATGAGCACTGCGAATAGTTTGCGAGTTGCTCAATGTAAGTCCTCGCATTCTAGCATCAAATGACATGCTGAACTCCTTCAAGCTATTCAGTTCTGGACCAAGGTCCACATCAGGGTGGTCGCAGTTCAACAGCAGACTTATAACGGCCTGTGTTGCGCAGGCATTGTTGATAACCTAAATTAAAACAGAAATTGATGTTGAATACAATAAGTCGTACATCGACGTATTAGAGTGAAAACCTCGTAAGTGTAAAAGAGACAAATTTCAAGAGAAAGAAAAATATTCATGCTGTAAAAATGTTGTATGGTGTTTTTATAAATTAATGTGGAACTTTAATCCACTTTTATATCCAGAACTGTTAGATAAAAATAATAATGTGGCGACCTGTCGGGCGACCCTGCGGACCTGACCTCCTGGGAGACCCTTTGTTCTTTGTCTCTGGCTTGCCCGACTTCCGGGATTGTCCTGATAGCCGTGGAATACCTCTCCACTCCTCAAGCACCTCAATATTATGTTGCCCCCTTGTCGCTACGTCACTATGTGCTAGCGGCCGTTATCGGGGGCCCATTTACTAAGTGTGTAAGTCACACCCTGCCATAATCATTTCATAGTCTTCGTATCTAATTCACTAAACAACCAAAACCTATAGTCCAACAATTTTTGTTCATTACCATGTCCTGAAAAAGTCCAGAATATTTACCGGGGATTGTCCTTAAGTGCACTTACATAGTGCATATAGGGATAATCGTCGGTTAGTGTCCCACTTCACATAAAGTTTAGCTCAAGGGGCCTCTGCGAGTTGGCTTCGGCCCCTCGTACGCCTTCCAAAAGTCTGGGATATGTAATGCATAAGTATAAAACAAAAAATATATAGCCTTTATTTCCGAGTCTCCATATGTTGACTAAGGTCATATTTGAAATGTCTATGTTATAATATGTCCCAGAGCTCGGTGTGCCTCTTGGCAATGGCCTCCTCTAACGATTTCCACTGTTTTCTATCTCATAAGTATTTTATGTTTTGTATAATTATTTACCTGTTTAGCAAAGTAGATCTTGTCAAGACGACTGTCTCTAACAATAGGGGCTGCGGGCTCTTCATGTTGCAAGAATTTAAACAGGAATATAAGTCCATGCACTGGCCTGAAGTAAGAAGTAATTACAAACACTATATAGCAATCATAACAACAGTAATAAAAAAAAATTCAAATGTGTAAAAATTGACAGACATTGTGTAGAGAATTTCATACCTTCTAAGAAATCTTAAAACATACCTCAGAGTTTCAAATATTCCATCTTCAATAGTCCACAATTCTTCAACTTGAACACCACTAGCTCCTGAAAATAAATAAATGAACTTCAATAAATGCATGTTTTTACTATGTGTACAAAATAATAAACATCCCGAGTCCTTGATTAATTAAAATTCAATACTATTCATAAATATCTAGCAACATTAAAGCTGTCTGTCCACTGGCGCAAAGCAGTGAGCAAGTCAAAAATCTCTCAATAGTGATACAATAGTAGATTGTATGACAAGGGCGCAAAGTATTATTTTTACGGCGAGGGCGTTTTTTGAATCCAGAGCAAAGTGAGGGATTCTAGAGTAGAATCCCGAGCTTTGCGAGGGATTTTTAAATAGAATCCCGAACGTAGCGATACACTCTACTTTTTATCACCCCCTATGAGAAAATAAAAGGCGCCTCATACTTTATTGTAAAAAAAATATTGTTTTCTAAAAAATCTTCCTTTTTTATGCAATTTTATTGATGGATTTTTGACTCCCTATGGTACCTATATCACCTTAATGCTATTCTATTGGAGGAGTTTTCATTTGCTTAATGCTGCCCTCTAGTGGAATTGTGGAAATGAATCAAATAGATGTTTTTTCTTTCCATTTGATATTTTTAGTATTAGAGTGGTTTGTTCCCTTAGTAAAAGTTGTTGGTTATCATAAGCACAATCACTAGTTTAAGTATTGTACACTTATTACCAGTCACATTATATTTAATGAGTATTTTTTCTCTTTTATGTTATACTATGTCTATAACACAAGTTATAGTTTATTGCTTAACCCTAATTTTTATTTTATAATGAATTTAGGGAAAGTTACTCATCATAACATTAACCACGTGCTATTTTTTCAGTGACAACAGGGAACAAATAGGATTATGGTAAATATCTAATCAAGGGTCTCTATATTCTCTCCCGGAAGCCCTCAGAAGACTATTCAAGACAATCTGCAAGAAAGTAAGCTGGCTGGAGTAAAAACTTAAGCAACCCACTAATAATAGTCCAGCTTGTAGGACAAAGCACAGAACCCTAGCCTACCAAAAGGAGGACCATAAAAAAGATGGTGTTTAAAGGCAAAATTTCCCATTTACAAATTTCCTTTGGTGTTAAAGTCACAATTCTTAAAATGTAACAATTCTTAAAAAGTAACAATTCTTAAAAAGTAACAATTTTTAAAAAGTTTAACCAAAATGTCCAATCTTTGAGAATGTGATAAAGTTTAACCTTTCCAAACAACAGTCGGCTGTCGGGCTGCTATTGTCTGTCTATTGTGTCTCGAATCATGTGTGTTTGTAGGTTTGATACACAGACAAAATAGAGACTAATAGCTAGTCAAGTTACGGACAATACAGCTTCTTAATAACCTGCATGGAAGTGAAATCCTCCATTGAACCATAATATTATAAAACCAAATCATCCTGCAATCTATTTGTACATGGCAAATGCAAAATCTACCAAACAGATTGGAATATGGATTAAAAGTGTAAATTATTAGAAATATGGCAGAATAAATTATCTGTAGATGATGTCAAAAAAGCCTACTCCTTACAAAACATAATCTACTGATAACTTTTGAATTTTCCATATACAACAAGATCTAATCTGTACTTACCAAATTTTTTGATGAGCTGAGTAAAAACCCCTGGATCACTTTCTATCAAACACCAGTCACCAGCAGACTCCATGTTGAAATATCACCTGTGAGAACAGAGAAACATCACAACACTGGCCAGAGGTTCGTCGCACAATGAGGCAGAAAGTTAAATAGAAAGATGTGTGACTTATTGACAAGTCCATCGCCTTGTTGGTCTGAAAACTTAACCTGACACTCAAAACGATGACTTGTAAATTCAAATTGCCTATAAATTCTCACATGAAAATATACCAAAATAGGTTGTCGATGTAGCATTTGTATAAACCGAAAGAAAAACTTCAAGGAAAGTTAGTTACCAACCTTTGTTGCATGCGCCGGTTATGATTTCAAGTTTTCAACCTGTGCTGGTTGGTACAGCGAATGGTATTAAAGCGGCAGAATTCGGCTAACACCTTAAAAGAGAAAGATTCTGTCTACATTCATCACAACGATAATGAAATGCGGCAAAAATAGATAGGTTTAAATGTGGTTATTACAGCATATTTTTTTACGATTCACGATTTTATGAACCGCAAGCAAATCAATATCATCACCACAGATTACTAATTGTGTTACTAATCAGTAATCTTACACTAAGCCTTCAACTAAAATAGCCTAGTAGAATCTTATACTATTAGTCGATTTAGTCGATAATTGATCGATTGATATTTTTCGAGAATTTAGCTAATCCTCGAAGAATACCGTTGATATGTAATTATTATACCTATGAGGTTCCTGGTAAATCGACCTCATCCACAACCCACGAAGGTGTTTTTGCAAAATTTGATTTAATTACATTATAAAATATTACCATAAAAAAACCTTTAGTGGTTTTCTTTCGGTAAAAGTTGATCTTATCTTACATTACCTACTCCTATAGCAATTATTTATTTTGACGAACTACTCTAGTAAAAATCAGTAAAAACAGAAAATATACGTTACTCAGATCAAAACTTGTACTTGATGCCAAGCTTAAGGTCTTGTTCGTATTAATAAACGAGATTGAAGTTGAGCTCAAGTTACGGATTAGGTGAACGTCATCAGCTGAGTGTAGACTAAATAATAAACGAAACTTGACACTTTGTGACGTATTCGTTCACATCAAGTACAGCGCAATGAGTAGCTGATCTTGGTAACTGAGGCCCGTAATAATAGACGTCACTCAATTCTGAAACGCTCTCAAGTTTATTGCTGTCCTTATTTTTTCCCTTGAGACTTGAGAGCGTCTCGGAGTTGAGTTGCGTCTATTAATACGGGCCTGAGATGCGTTTATTAAAGGTGAACGCAGACTTGGCCGCACCGCACGCGCCGCAGTCCCCGCAGTCATCGCATTTTCTTTGTTGTCGTTTCAGGGTCTGCGGTAACTGCGACGCGGGTAGGTGTGCGAGGTGGCATAACAAAAATAAAATAAAAATAAAAATAGCCTTTATTCACTGATTAATCCAGTTTTTACATTTCTTACTTACTGTCTAACCTTATTACTAATTTCTTATTCCTATTATTGTTTTTTTTTTTTTAATACATTTTTATTTAAGTTTTAAAGAAGCTAGTAGCACCGGCACCTATTTTAACCTATTTAATCAGGTTGTCCTCTTTGGACATAGGCCTCCTCCAGAAGTCTCCAATTGTCTCTGCCCAAAGCCGTCCTGCGCCATCCCTGGGGTAGGTCGTCTTCCCACCTCCTTGGTGGCCGTCCTCTTGTCCTTTTCCCATCCCTCGGATACCAGGTCATCACCTCCTTGGTACATTTTTCTTTCCGAGATCTTAATACGTGCCCAATCCATCGCCATTTAAGTTTTTTGATTTTCATGGAGACATCTGTCATGTCACCCCTGTGATCTTCCTTATTTTTGTAAGTTTCCACTTTTCTTTTAGCCTAATGTTCAGCATGCTTCTCTTCATCCCCTGTTGGCATACCTTTAGTTTTTGCCAGAGGGCCTTTGTCAGGCCCCAGGTCTGGCAGCCATACGTAAGTATTGGTAGGATGCACATGTTAAATACCTTCCGTTTAATTGGCACAGGGGTGTTTTTGTTTTTGAATACTTCCTTCAAAGACCAGTAGCGAGACCAGGTGTTATTTACTCGTGTTTGCAGTTCTTTCTCCATCTGCGAGTTTGGTGCAATTAATTGACCTAAATAGACATATGTGTTTACATACTCTATATCGTGGTTATTTACCGAGATTTTTTGTTCATGTCTATTGGTCATAGCCTTTGTTTTGGATGTATTCATGGTCAGGCCTGCTTTTTGGCTCTCTGTTGCTAGTTGTACGAGCATTTCCTGTAGAGTGATTGGGTCTTCGGCAAAAAGTACTAAGTCGTCTGCAAACCGTAGGTGTGACAGCTTACATCCACTAATGTTTATTCCCCATCTTTCCCAGTCCAGGTTTCTGAAGATTTCCTCTAACACCGCCAGAAAAAGCTTGGGAGATAGAGGATCCCCCTGTCTGACTCCTTTTTGTATCTGGAATTCCTCTCCAATCCTTTCCAGTTGAACTTTTGCCGTGCTGTTGCTGTATATGTTCTTTATAATTCTTATATACTTGTTTTATATTAGAGGTAGCCGTGCGGTGCGGCCAAGTCTGCGTTCACCTTAATTAGCGATGATATTGAGCTCCTGTCATCGCAATAATCCGGTATCAATCAAATGATATCGCACTTCAGACCGTATTTGAGTAACGTCTATGAATACGGGCCTATGGTAAAAACAGCTTATATTTGGCTATATTTTTTAAGTGTGTATGTCACGTTAGAGTCACCTAAAATATAATAATCGACTTACTTGCAAATTGAATATTCAGTTAAGCCGGATTTACATTACGGAACTAGTGGCTTGAAATTAATTTTTATAACACTATTTATTAATTTCACGTGTAAACGTTCAGTTTTACAATGCTGCATGCATTGTAAAACTAAACATTACTTTTGTGACACTGGATTAATTTCGTGCTATGCGCATATTTTTTGTAGAACTAATGTCATGCAACTACTTTCATCATGTAAATGCAACGCGAAATTAGTGTCGCCACAGCACCTGCGCAGAGTGGACGTGTGGTTTTTTGTTGTACTGCACCTAATCACCTATATATGCTTTTTTTTTACCCATCCACGAATCCACCAACTCAAAAAAATGTTATCTCGAAAGTAGTCTTTACTCCCGAGATAACATTTTTTTTATATTATCATTTCTACAATAAAGGAGGCCATACACGCTAGGGTATGCATGATGGTTATAACTCTGCATGCAAAACCGACAAGCATAACCGAGTTTCATTTGCACCGATAACTATGCCGGTTATGCATGCACGGCTAAAACCATCATGCAAAACCTAGCGTGTATGGCCTCCATAATAATAACGTTTTGCATCATACAGCTTTGTTTTTGCCTGGGTCATTATCTCCGCGATACTGATAATTTCAGGACACTATAATTTAAACGAAAGAAGTTTTACATGCGTTAAAATTTGTTTCACGAAACTATTTTTATCATGCATGAGCATGACACTTGTTTCGTAATGTAAATCCGGCTTTAGGTAATTTGAGTGTACTTATTTCAAAAATATATATATTTTTTTATATCAATCTATATAATCTAAGTTATACAGAGTAAATAGTATATTTAAACCGTCGCGCGCGCCGCGCCAGCATCGCATCCTTATGACAAATCCTGCATAATCGATTACTATTTTTTTTAATATGTCGTCGTTTTGTCACATCACATCCCTACTGCCAGTGAAGTGCCGCAGCTCTGTCAAAGTGTCAAAAATTTAATAATAATGGAAGAAAGCGCGGGAAATTCGTATCGAGAGGGCGCCTTTTTTAAACAAATTTTTCAAATAATTATTTTTCCTTCCTAAGTTTATTTTTCTTGTTTCTTATTATAATAATAATTTTAAATAATGGGGAAAAAAGGCCCTAAGAAAAGAAAAAAAGAGGATACTTCATCTTCTCCTCCACCATTGTTGAGCTCTGAAGACGATGGTGGCGACTCGACAAGCTCTTCAGAGGAATCCACACCAATGGAAAAAAAACAGGACAAGTATAGGGAATTCAGGGTTCCCGATTATATTAGATCATATCCTGAAAACGGAGGCAATTTTGAATATGTTGTGTTTTTAGAAAGTTCAGACCTAGTTCCGATCGGTGACAGGGAAATGATGTCTCTTTCAACCAACATAAAAAAATACAATAAAGGAGTAAAACAATTGTTACGAATGAACCGATACAAAATTGGGGTAATATTTGAACGCCCTGGCTTAGCCAATGCGGCTTTAATGAACCGAAAATTCTTAGACAGTTTCAAATTAAAAGCTAGTATTCCCGCAGCCGCTACTGAAAATACAGGTGTAATAATGCATGTTCCCATTGATCTTGGCAATGAACACATATATAAAGCTATCTCCAGTACGAAAAACATAATTTCTGTAAGAAGGTTTATGCGTCGCACTGTTTCAGAAGGAGGGGGGGTATCCTTTCAGCCTACGAAGACGGTGTCCATTACATTTTCATGTGCAGCTTTACCAGACAGCGTAGATCTGAACAGTTGGCGATTCGAAGTTCGCCCGTACATCCCGCCGGTAAAACAATGCCTGAAGTGTCTAAGGTATGGCCATATAGCTAAATTTTGTAAGAACTCTCAAAGATGCTCCATCTGTACAAAGGACCACAATTATAAAGAATGCCAGATACCACCAACTGAAGCAACATGTTGCCACTGTCAAGGTAAACATGTAGCTATTTCATCACAGTGCCCAGTTAAAAAGCAAAAAGTAGAAGAAAATAAAAACAAAATAAATAAAAAATCATATGCAGATTTATTCAACGAAAAGTCATTTCCATCCCTTTCAAAGTTTAGTCCTGCTAAACAACTACAATCACTTATAGAAACAGAACCAATTTTAAATATTTTAGTACAGACAATAGTAACATTAATTTCTCAAAGTAAAAACAACGAAAAGAGTATTTGCACACAAAGCATAAAAGAGGTTCTACTATCAAAACTTCAGAATAATATAAATAAACCTTAATTTTATGGATCAGTTAAATATAGTACAATGGAATGCTCAGAGCATCAATAGTAATAAACATGCCTTTTCGTATTTTTTATATGACCATAATATACATGTCGCTCTATTGTGTGAGACTTGGCTCAAGCCTCACATGAAATTTAATATTAAAGGATATAATATAGTAAGATTAGACTCAGGTAATGCCCACAATGGTGTAGCTATTTTAATTCATAACAGTTTACAATTTAGTAAAATAGATACTTTATATGACGATTCTATACAAAATATAGCGATTCGTTTAAAATATGGCAACAATGAGGAAATTTCACTAATTAGTTTTTATAGTCCCGGAAATACTTCATTTACTAAGTATAAATTTGAAAATCTAATTCGTAGTGTTCCAGGTCCTCTTTTAATAGGCGGGGATTTTAATGCACTTCATTCGGCGTGGGGATGTAGTAGTGTGAACATCCGAGGTCGAGAGGTGCTTGAAATCATTAATGATTATAATTTAGTTTTATTAAATGATGGTGAAATGACCACTGTAGGTTCTGATAGATGGCAAAGAAATGCACTTGATTTAACTGTAGTATCGCCTTCAATATCACTGTCATGTAATTGGTCTGTTCATGACGACCCTTTAGGTAGTTACCATTTGCCTGTAATTACAAGATTGCTTATTAATAATAGTTATAATATTCCACATAATATAGAAACTTCAAATTTACCAAAATATTTTAATTTTAACTTGGTTGATTGGGAAATATATAAAAACAGTGTTGATAGTTTATTAATAAATTTAAATATTAATAAGGAAAATCCATTACAGACATATAACGACTTGACAAAGTTATTAAACTTAGCTGTTAGTAGATCCTTACCAACAACTTTAAGACCTGCTACATCTGTCAATACAGCATTAGTGAATAATAATCGTAAAAAACGCATCCCATTGCCATGGTGGAATTTAAATTGCACTAAAGCAGTAGAAAACTCTAGGAATGCATACATAGCATTCAAACATGATCCTACATTAGAAAAATACATTGAATTTAAAAAATTACAAGCTACTAAAAAGTTAGTTTTAAAAAGAGAAAGATATTCAAGTTGGATTTCTCTATGTGAGTCATTTAATAGAACTACTTCATTATCTAGACTTTGGCAAATTTCAAGAAGATTTAATAGAACATTTACACCACCAAGCAATAATATTTCTTCATGGGTATTTGATTTTCTTCAAAAATATACTCCAGATACTGTTGAGGGGCCATTTCAATCGATTCCTTATAAAGTAGCTTCAGGACACTCTGATTTTCTGATTAATTCATTTTCTCTTCAAGAATTAAAATCTGCCATCTCATCTAGACGTGATTCAGCTTTTGGCCTTGATGGAATACCTTATAAAATGTTAAAAAATGTATCAATTATGGCACTTTCTCAAATACTACGTGTTTTTAATTTACTCTGGCAGGAAATGATTATTCCTAATGAATGGAAAACAGATTGCCTCATCCCATTACTTAAACCTAACAAAGCAAAACATAAAGCAGAATCATATAGGCCAGTAGCATTAACATCATGCATAGGAAAAATCTTTGAACAATTAATAAAACAAAGGCTAGAATTTTATATAGAAAGTAATAATCTCTTACCATCCAATCAATTTGGCTTTCGACGTGGTTGCTCTACTCGAGACAGCATTTCTCATTTGCAATTAGATATATACAACTCTATTAAAATGGACAATCATTTTGTTGGTGTCTTCTTTGATGTAGTGGGTGCATTCAACAATATCAATCTGCATATTTTGTGCAGTGAACTTCGTGCTCTTGCCATTCCTGAAAAAATTATATTATGGATATTTAACTTTTTACATGGTAGAGAAGTATATGTCAAAGTGAATAATAGGTTAATAGGGCCACGTTTTTCATTCAAAGGGGTATGTCAAGGTGGCATCCTCAGTCCATTAATTTATCTACTTTATATACATAGGCTAAACATTGTACTTGGTCTTGAGGTGGCAAATTTACAATTTGCAGATGATTTAGTTGTTTATGCTTCAGGTTCAGATATAGATTTGGTTGAAAGTATTTTAAACACAGCTTTAACTAAACTACAGAACTATTTTCATTATCTAAACTTAGATATTAGTCCAGAAAAATCGAAAGTTATAGTGTTTGGAGAGTGTGAAACAGATCTACATATATATTACAACAATAATATTCTCCCAACAGTAAATGAAGTAAAGTTTTTGGGTGTAATTTTTACAAGCAACCTCTCATGGACTAAGTATGTTGATTATCTGTTAGGTAGAGCTAATAAGGCATATAATTTTGTAAAGTCACTGTCAATTGCAGCTGATCCTAAAATTTTGCTAATGCTATATAAATCATTAGTTCGTAGTCATTTTGAATATGGATTTTTATGCTTTGGGTCTGATCAGAAATTGGTTCACAAATTGGAGATTCTCCAGAATCACAATCTTAGATGTATAACTGGTGCAATGAAGACTACTCCAATTAATTCACTTCAAATTGAGTGTAACATTTCTCCTCTGAATATAAGATTTTCTTTTTTAAAATCAAAATACATTCTTAAGCTCTTATCTTTCGAAAATCATCCAGTGTTAAAGAAATTATTATTTTATCACAGAGTTTATAATCCCTCTAATTCCATAAAAGTCCCATATATATTTCATGACTTTTCGAATATAATCAGTATTAATGATCAGTATCAAATTTATAAATGTAGAGGCAAATGGGCATGTTATTCGAGTAATTATATCAGCAAATTCTGGCCCATGAAGATTTATATTGACCGTAACATTAAAAGCAAAGAAAATGTATATGAGCTAATTGCAGAGTTCCCTGGGCACAGGCACATATTTACTGACGGATCTAAGAATAACAGAAATGCTTCACTAGCAATTTATTTACCTCATCTTACTGTTGGACATGGAGTTCGGTTACCCGGAGCCATGAGTATATTCACTGCAGAATCGCTAGCAATTGTATCAGCTTTACAGTATATAAGGGAAAAGAATCTTGGACACACCACTTGGCTTATAGCAACGGATAGTATGAGTGTTCTTACAGCCTTACAAAATCCCAAACTGGATGCCAATACCAGCAACATTATATATGAGATACGGACCCTATACGCTGATCTTTGCTCTAATGGTTTTAATATTAGTTTAATATGGACACCCTCCCACATAGGAGTAACAGGCAATGAAAATGCAGACTTCCTCGCAAAAGTTACCGTTGACACTGACATTGCAGAAATAAGAAATGTGGCAATACCTAGCTCGGACCTTCTTACTAAACTAAAGGATCAATACACCTGTATTTGGCATGAGAACTGGCAAGAAACACTAAGAAGTAAAGGAAAATGGTATGCGAAAATAAATCAATCCGTTGGTTCTGCGCCTTGGTTCACCCGTTCTGTTATTCCTAAAAGTAGAAAGTTTTATACTACTTTAAATCGTCTTAGATTTGGTCATGGAAGATTCAATGCACATTTAGCAAGAATGAAAATAATAACATCACCTACATGTACGGATTGTAATTTGTCAAGTAATCAGACCCTAGACCATTTAATATTTGAATGCCCTGCTTATGCCCTCCAAAGGATTCCTCTATTTGATCAACTTTTAGAAATATATAAAACACCAGCAAGCATCCCGCGCGACACTCAAAGTTTGCTGGAGAATTTCAGTACTTATATAGCACTATTTAAATTTATTGACAACACTGGATGGACAATTTGATCGTTCGGTTCGAAATCGAAACGATATAAAAATGGATAATACAACACTGGATTATGACCTATACAACACGGATATGACCCGGGATACGACTTATACAACACGGATAAGACACATAATAATTACTATGACTTTGAAAACGAAGAATGGACTAAAATGCAATTTACTAAAGACGAGGTTTTGACCTTACCTAATTTTTTACAAGATACTCTGGATATGATTTTATTATACAACACGGAAATGACTCTTTTATGATTTTGAAAATGAAACTTGGATCAAGAATATTTACTAAAGACGAGGCTTTGGCCTTACATAATTTTGTGTCAAGATAATACAAAACTGAAGACGAGGCGGTATGGTCTCAGACCTTAGCCTGCCCGAATAGGGCAAAGAAAAAAAAAAAAAAAAAAAAAAATTAATAATAATGTTCGTGTTCATTCAATGCTGATGCTGATAATAAAGCGATGTAGTATTGCCCTCAGTTCTTGCAGTTAAGGTGCGTATTTATATCCACTTATATTCTTACTTTTGTCTCTTAATTTTTTGATAAATATTCCAACATTATAATATTTTTTTACACTTTTTGGGACAATTTTTTTTTTCGAATTTTCGGAGGCTTTGATGCCTGTCCACTGTAAGTGTTTAAAATACAGCTTGTCATTTGTATTAGCTAATACAATTGGCAATTTTCTTAAAACAATTCATAATACATTAAGTTCTGTCTTTGTTTTATTCACAAAGTGTGTGATATCGTTGTGTGAGCGCGATGTTAGGTTGTTACGTGTACCCTCAATGTGTGCCCCTGATAAACTGCAATCGACAATATTTGTGTCAAGTTTAAAAACATTCGTCTATTTTTATTTTACTAGTTTTTTTTAACAATAAGTTCTACTTTGTTCTAATTATGCTAGACTCAAAAGGCCAAAGGTGACTTATACAAAAAACATACTCCATTTAGAAATAAGATTATCACTTAAAATAAACTGCAATTTACCTAAGTGTTTTCTATAAATATTTCTATTTTAGATAATTCAGTACTTATAGCTTGTTCTAATTAATTAAACCATATTTAAAATGTTGTATTTAATAACTACCTACATATTGTATTTTGCTATGCTCTTGCTATGCTAACGTAATGTTAATAGGTTGTCTTGCTGTCACGCAATGCTATTTCACATTTCTTTATATTTCGTGAGTAGGTATATTAGGTTTATACCTCAAAAATAGTACTACATAACATGTGGGTCATTCTAGGTTTTAAAATTATGTACTTTAATATCCATTTTCCTATTTTTCTTTGTATTCTCTACTGATTGTGTCATTTTCTTACAATTTGTAACTTAATTATTGTAGTGCATTATTTTTTCCTATTATACTATATTTCTTCATTATATGCACTTTACTATACTTCTTCATATGCAATATGCACTTTTCTGTCATGTGCATTGTTAAGGCGCTGCTTGTTGATAGTCCATTGTAGCTTGTACTGGTGTCATTTCACTGTTAGGAGCAAAATCTTGTTGCACAACACCTTGTTCAAATTTAGGAATCATCTCGCGTTTTTGATTTTGATACTATAATTAAATATTCAGACACACATAATTCCAGCTGTAGCTTGGCCGTTGATAGGTTAATAATCTTACACCATCATTTTAATCTGAATAATATTATTTCCAACCTAGACATTGACAGGAATCACCAAACACACAGTGGTACCTACCATAACTAATAAAAAGTTGAACACCTGCTAGTTGTATCCATTTTATTCATTTTATGATAGGTCCTTGAGTATTGTCAGAAAGGCATTACTTATTCAACATTTTGCACTGGAAGAGCCAATGTTCTAATTATTATTATTGTTCTAAATTTGCTTTAAAAACTGTTATTGCATGCTTGGATGTAAAACATTGTTGGTAGACCTAATAAATAAATAAAATTAGTTGACGTCAGCAAAGCAACATTATTGCAAACCGCATTTGTGTTCAACCTTTTTGGTAAAATTTGTGTTGAGTTTCCAATATCATCTGCCAGCTGCCTGTGCAATTGTTTTGCCAACAACATGTCAAGGCACTGTATTAAGAATAGAGCTTACTCCATACAAAATTATAAAACGAATGGCGAGATAAATAGATGTTGCTAAGCACTGACTTTGGCATAGCCATGTTCCCGTCTCTATCATGCACTTGACATTTGGCAGTTGTGTAACAGTGACAGGTATAGTGCTAAGCCAAAGCCAGTGCTTAGTAACGTCTATTTATCTTGCCATGAGAGTAATTCTATCTATTATGGCTAAACACAGCATCTGCCTTTTTTTATGGGATAATATTTTTGTGTTCACCAAAAATCTTAAGGTACATCTATGTATGCATTTCTAAAATATTGATCTGTAACCCATTGATACTGATCGTGCACCAAATATTCCTGAATGTTACACAAAATTTTTAGGACAAACTAGTTTTGACACTCCGACTCAGAGCACCCCGACTCGGACAGGTTAGGTTAGAAGGCTAAGGCGGGGGCGAAGCGGAGCGGAGCTCCCCGCCTCAGCCTTCGTGGTTATTTTTTTTTAAATCACCTAGAAATAGCCGAACGTCGACCTATCTTAGTTAGTTTTTGCAGTGCATTATCTGAAGTAAAACTAAAAAAAATAAATGCTTGTTTTTAAAATTAGGTGTATTACTATTTTTACAAATTTGCAACAGTTGTTAAATAGATGCTCGTTATGACATATTTTAATTAACATATTTTGGTGCACATTCAGTATATTTGGTGGAACACAGGCAAAATTAGGTAAATGAAATGGGAATAAATTGAAGTACTTTTAAATACCATCCTTTTTTATGCAGTTGGTACAGAGTGAACTTCCAACTGGAAGGACATAGACTATTTTTTTTTCTATCTGTAACTTTATATGCATCGATCCAGGTACTCGATGACGTAGTCGGCAAAGTCGCTGAAAAGCTCTTTGTATATGAATTTGCTGAAACAAACTAATACATGTCGACATTAAGTAAACTTACACTGATAAATTTAAAATCTATGATAAGTAAGTGCATATGAAGTTCGAGTTGATATTTACTTAACGGTGGTGAGTTGAAGCTTAAAGTTTTTTGTTTAACTGTTACATGTTTATGTCAGGGGCACCAGTGAGCATTTATTCGCCTACATCCATAACAGTTCCGATTCTGCTTTTTTTTGTAATAATCATTATTTTGATCCTTTATCAAATCAATGATATTTTAAGTAAAAAAGTGTAGATTGGTTATATGCAGTCAAAAAGTGGCACATTAAAAGTTTGCCAATTGGCAAACATGATACCGAGTATTGCGTTGACATTTGACGTTTATCTCTTTTTCACTCGCACTACTTCAATCATGTCATCCTACTTTGACATGTAATGTATGTGTGCGTTAGTGTGCCGTTTTTGAAGATAGAATTTCGTTTCGGTAACCTATCTACGCCTTTTTTACTTAAAATATCATTGCATCAAATGATGATATCTTCAATTATCTCCTATTCTGTTTTCTTATTATAATATTGTAGTACTTATTATAACAATCAAAGGTGTGTGATCAAAGCTGTCATCTTTTATGTGACTAGTTGATCAAAACAATTCGCTATTTGACACCATCATCAATTGACGTACTTTTTATGAGCTGTCAAAACGCAATTCTCCAATAGACTTTGTATGCCAATACCAGCTTGTGACGTCACAAGCTAGCAACCCTATTGACTAACTATTTATTGATTTTAAAGCAATTAAAAATCCAATTTTACAGTAAATTAAAAACAAATCCGATGCTTAGGACTAATAAAAAGATAGATTTATAAAAAATATGTCTTAGATTTATCGGATAATAGTGTCAAATACCGTATTATTTTGGCTATGCGTCGCTATTAACCATTCGGCGACCAATCGACAGCCGGCTGTCGCGCTGCTATTGTCTTTCTATTGTGCCTCGAATCACGTGTGGTAGAAGGTTTAACGTATTACTAAAATTGAGGCGCAATTTTACAAATCTAGATCTGCAGGGATGAAGTAGAATACAATTTCTAGATCAAAATAGGGTTCATTATACTATGAGGTATTTGAAAAAAATGTTAGAGCCGCCGTATGCAATAATGTTAAAAATATAAATATAGTTTTTAAAAGAACTAATTAAATAAATACGGCAGGCATTTTCACCACTATACCATAGTCACCACCAAGAAATGGCAGTTATGTGGTTAAATAATTAATAGTAGTAGTTCAGGGTACCTATGTTCTGACTGTTGTGAGCACAATGTTTTTTTGACCCATATTCCTGATGTTCTTTATGTTACTATATAAATGATATGTAACTAGCTTTCGCCCGCAGCTGCGCTCAAACTTCTATCCACTTGTTTACTTGACTAGGGGTCTAATTTCCAAAAAAAATTTCTCATTGACTACCTACTGTTTACAAGAACCAGGTTTCATTTTTTTAGAACCAGCAGTTTGGGCTGTGCGTTGATCATCCAAATAAATATTATAGTCAGTCAGTTTAACATTATACCATTATATATAATAAATCGATTCCACAGTGCTGATACCGGACTATCAGCGATCACCTATACAATTTTTTTTTGTGATTACTCTAATCCCCTTATTAGACGCATAACTAAGCTTTTTACACTTATTTTACGTAAAAATCTTGCATTTCAATGTGTCCGAGGCAAGGATTTTGTAAGTCCGAGCTTTAAGCCATCGGTTAAACTGAACTATAAGAGCTAAAAACTATACAATAGTCTGCACAATGTTACTTTTACTTGTACTTTACACTTAGCAAACCTATGTAGCAATATGTTTGCACGCACCGACAACGCCCTCCGCCCTCGCTCTAAATCTGCGTAAGCGTAGTGTATGCATACTGTAATATTATACTTATACTTTATATAATAAATAACAATAAACTAAATATTTGTAGTATGTGGCCGTAAGAAATAAACACTTTCTAGACGGCTTGTTGGCACTAGTTACAATTTAATTTTGTTGGTAGGGTAGCGACAGGAACGTTTCTTCTCGTTGTCCTTTAAACCTTTAAACACACGTGATTCGAGACACAATAGAAAGACAATAGCAGCGCGACAGCCGGCTGTCACTTGGTCGTCGAAAGGTTAATTAACAAATAACATTTGTTGACAAAGCAAGTCTAAATTACATAATTATTTGCAAGGATATCCTGAAATAGCATGGCTCGGCCACCTATGTGCCACCAATCATCTTCGGCCTTGTTACCTCTATTAGAGTTCCTATGTCCTAGGCAGATTAAGGATATGGTTCATCTCCAGAGATCATTATCTACAATGTTTGCGTGCATGGTCTAGTTCAAATCAACGTGTACTTATCATTAGTTTACAATTATGTTATCATTAGTTTAGAAAAAGCAAAACGATGACAAATTTTATTTACTGATATGCTTTTATCTTAGTTTATTTGTGTAGTCAAGTTTGGTTTGACATTTCATATTTAGAATTGTAAACAAATTAAAAATGTAATGTGTGAGAAACCAGTACAGTGCATCCTTGCTCAGGATACAGTGATTTATTGCATTCAGCATAGCACTGTGTCGCAAACTACTCTGTCAGTCTTCATTGGTAAATTGATATGAAACTAAATCAACAACTGAAATAGTTTGCATAGATATATGCCACAGGATATGATCTATTGCACTCTATTTTCAACTCGAGGATTGCTCTAGGATACATATTAGGTCACGGGTGGCCCTGGTCAGGCAAGCTGTGCAGTATCATCTATATATATAAAACGCTTCCGTTACTGAGTGAGTGACTGACTGATGGACAACGCACAGCCGAAACTACTGGTCGTAGAGAGCTGAAATTTGGCATGTGTGTTTGTTGGGGGGTGTAGGCGCGTACTAAGAGAGGATTTTTGGAAATTCCCCCCCAAAGGGGAGAAAAGGGGGATAAACTGTTTTTTTTTATTTCTTAATGGATTCACTTAAAACTTTGCATGTAGGTTCCACCAGTGAAGCGACTGATAACTGCGAGAGGAATTTTGGAAATTCCCCCCGATGGGGGAGAAAAGCGGGTAAACTGTTTTTAGTTATTTCTTTACGGATTCACTTAGAACTTAGCATGTAGGTTCCACCGGTGATTCAACTGAACACTGCGGGAGGATTTTCGGAAATTCACCCCCATAAGGGAGAAAAGGGGGATAAACTGTTTCTTTATTTCTTTATGGATTCACTTAAAACTTTGCATGTAACTTCCACCAGCCATGCAACTGAGCACTGCGAGAGGATTTTCGGAAATTCCCCTTCATGGGGGAGTAGAGGGGAATAAATTGAGTGTTTTATTTCTTTTTAGATTCACTTAATACTTTGTATTTAGGTTCTACCAGTGATGCAACCGAGCACTGCGAGAGGACTTTTGGAAATTCCCCCACATGGGGGAGTAAAGGGGGATACACTTTTTTTTTTCTTTATGGATTCACTTAAAACTTTGCATGTAGGTTTCACCAGTAATGCAACTGAGCACTACGAGAGCATTTTTGTTTATAAATTCCCCTTCATGGGGGAGTAAAGGGGGGATAAATTAAATGTTTTTGTTACTTTATGGATTCACTTAAAAATTTGTATGTAGGTTCCACCACTGAAGCAAGTGAGCACTAAGAGAGGATTTTTGTTTTCAGTCACCAAGCTGTAAAGTACGATCTCACGTCATTCGATTTCAAGTAGGGAACCCCATGCACCATGTTATCTGTTGAAGCTATAACAACATCCTCTGCCTATACCTAAGCACAAATTACTAAATAGTTTCTACATAAGTGCCCACAAACAGTATAGAAAACAATTCTGTACGTTAAATATACATACATATATTTAAAACTAGCATTTGCCCGCGACTTCGTCCGCGTGGAATGAAATAATACTTCCCGTTCATTCCCCCGTGAACGAAAGTTCCGGGATGAAATCTATCTTATGTCTTTTCTCGGGTTCCAGACTATACCTGTACCGAATTTCATTCAAATCTGTTCAGTGGCTTAGGCGTAAAGAAGAGATAGACAGACAGACAGAGTTACTTTTGCATTTATAATATTAGTACGGAAGTACGAATTAATGTTGAAGGATGATTGGTGATCGATACTGATGCCAAAAATGCAATCAATAAATGTATGTGCATGCATGGGTTAAAAACTAATGAAGGGATTTTAACCAAACTTGGTACGATTACAATTCATACTTCTGGGTGGGTTATAGACTATAAAACATAACGCTGAGACACATAGGAGCCGAGCAGAAATAAAAAATGTGACAAAAACGGTAAATATATTCCTTTTGATAGTATTCGTTAAGTGCGCTGCGTAAATGGTTGATGTGCCGCAAAAATTATGTACCAAAAAATTGTGTCTCTTGAAACGTTCTAAAAAAAAAGGCCGCGACAGCGTGTCTAATATTTATAGTTCACACAATAACCATTCTTATGGCAATTAAATTAGTTCTAAAATAATGCATGATTTACCAGGGTGTTTTCATGAAAATAGTAAATACTTATCAATATAAATACCTAATTAAATACACGTTTTTAATTTTGTACCAAATTGCCGTTTACATAATCTGATTACAATAAATATAATTAGGGATATAACAGACTTATAAATTACTCCGCAGCAAAATAATGATGATAAATACGGGCAGTAGCATGGCTGGCCGATGACTTTGCAAGATATTCGTAGCTTATACATCTGAATAACACATAATATTGTGCTACATAAAATTGCACCATTAAGCCACGGGAGCCGATCAGTAACCAAAAATAACTCCGCTCCGCGAAGCACCTCAGCTCTGGCGGGATCTTATGGCGGAATGGAGACTGCGACTGTCGCGACCCAGTGGGCACGCCTCTTTGAGGAGTGTCTGGAGACGAGGAAACTTGGAGGGGTTATTCTTTGTGAAGCCTGAGCCACTAAGAAAGGTTTTTTTTTAATTCAACCCCAACGGGGTAAAATAGTGGATAGAAGTTCGACATCCACGCGGGCGAAGCTGCGGGCAAAAGCTAGTATCTATAATAAGTAGAGACCGGATTATATGCATTTGAATATTCGCATATGCACTTGCATATTTTAGCCATTCTCAGCGGTAATAGCATATTTTACCTAAGATCTGGTTATGGTGCATATAATCGGTACATTTACAATATTTTTCACTGATCTGCGTTCCGAAATGCGATGTAATAACAGTCACAAAATATAAGGACTTAGCGATTATTCCTTCGAACACACGTGATTTGAGACACAATAGAAGAACAATAGCAGCCCGACAGCCGGCTGTCGGTTGGTCGTTGAAAGGTTAAGTAATAATTGTGACTATTTACAGCATTTCGGAACAATCTTACTACTGCTACTGATTTAGAAAAATATTTGATTGCTTACGTTTACAAAAACTTTAAATAATTTTAATGTCGTATAAAGTTACTGTATTTTTTTTCGCCTATCAAAAAATTATTTATTAATTGTATGCTGATTTAGAAAAAAAAAATACTCTCTTTTCTCTTTTTTTTGGGTCTTCCTAAAAGCACATCACTTTTTTTGGTCCAAATTCGAAAGTAATGGTAATATTTTGTTAAACCTTGTTCTTCTAAACATTATGGCACCACCGTTCCCCTTGGTCTTATCTGAGTTCAAAATCGCACATATTTTTAGTACAATAAATTGCCATTTCAAAAGATTTAGCTTTTTAGAGGTACGAAGAGCATATTGTAAAGTCTGTAAAGCTTTTCAAAGTTCTTTCGAACAAAAATGTGTTGTGCCTGGTGGGTTACCGCCCGACAATTATGGTTGTCGCGATTTTATATATTATGCTATAGGTGTACCAGGAACTGATGACAAATTAAAAGTAAAACGAATAATGATTTTCATATGGTATACTTGTCATGTCATCTGTCAAGTGACATTACGTTTGTTTGTTTACATTTGTAATTTTCAAGAAATCTTCAGTAAAAAGTGAAAATATGACTAAGAAACCACTGCGGTCACAATCCAGAAGCACTGTTTATAAAGTATACCGATAGATCTGTAAAGAAGAAGGAGTAGCTTACACGCAATTTTCAATTTTAGACCGCGTGCTCTTGTTGACTGGTTAGTATGACTCGCCAATGTTGATACTTTGTTTCGTATCCATTTATAAGAGATTAACATAATAATATGTAATATATTACGACGTAACATATAAATTTGGCTTATTACAGGGGCGCGCACTAGTACTATACGACGAATTATTGCAGTAGGCAGAAGCCTTACAAAGAAGAAGCCGTTCCAACTTGCAAGCCCTAACCAAATTGGGAAACTAATCACAAACCAATACACAATTTTCTTCATCTTTATCGTGTAAATAAATTATTTTATAGTGAATGGGTTGAATCATTTTATATAATTCAGATATCTCACTTTTTATTAAACCTTCAAACATACGTAATTTGAGACACAATAGAAAGACAATAGCAGCCCGACAGCCGGCTCTCGGCTGATCGTTGAAAGTTTAAAACATGTTTTAATTTTGGTCACTCACATTCACCTAAAAAACCGGTCAAGTGCGAGTCAGACAAGGGCAACGAGGGTTCCGTAATAAAATCTACGGTTTTCGGAGTTTTTCCTTTACTTGTGCTTCTTGACATTGCTTTTTGAAAATTTCATGATTCTAGGTCAATGGAAAGTACCCTATTGGTTTTGATTCCCTTGCAAATGTCTAAATATACAATATGTAAAAGGAATATAAACAGCCGTATCTATTTATTACGTTGATTTAGAAATTTGAGTTATTTACTGCTTTGAGAAATTGCAGACCTGAGTATGTGATATCAGCTTGATATCTCAACGCGTCTCTGAGAAAAAAGGTTTTAACAGACGGACGGATGGACAACAAAGTGATCCTATAAGGGTTCCGTTTCAAAAAAGGAAAATTAGTAATCTCGTCATGTCATCTGTCAAGTGACATTACATTAATTATGTTTGTCGATAATTGTTGTTTTTTTTGGAATAATTCATTAAATATTAAATATAATCTATATTTCTGAAGTTTCATTAAAATCCGTTACGTAGTTTTTGCATGAAAAAGTAACAAACAAAAATACATACAAATATTTCCTCTTTATAATACTGCTAGTATAGTTAATAAACAATAAGTGTAATAAATTTTTAGGGGAAAAATACAAGTATCAAAACATTTTAATCCGTTTTCCCCAGTGTTGTAGTCATCATATTTTATTTTCCATTTTTGTCATCAGTTCCTGGTACACCTATAGTATCTTGCCGAACTTTATTGTGCGATGTAGGATGTCATTTCGTAATTTACATGCTGGGTGATAGTCGCCACACCACTCCCCCTCCGAGACCGAAGGTCGTTAGCATTATGAGGCTCCTACATCTTTAAGTGAGGTTTGAAGCCCCGGTGGAAGGTTCTAGAGTGCGTTAGATCCGAGGGCCGCATACTTCTCGGTAAGTTGTAGATAATATTGTCAGTGGAGATGCCCCAGTGATTAGGAGTGATGCTACATATTATGCTCCAGTGAGCCAGGATAATCAGTGTCGCTTATTAGTTGGCTGTTGTGTCGACCGGGTCAGAATTGCATCTCAGCTTGCTGACTAGTCGAAGTGCAATGTGCTATGTCAAGTTCACTGATAGAGCTAAAGGTGATGACCAGCTACGCACGTCTGCTGCATGCAGGTGGTCAGGATACCGGTTGAAGCCATTTATGCTGGCTGACTGTGCGACTCGCCGAACAATAGCTTGAGGAAGTGATGACGTTCAATCTCGGTTACCGCAACACAATGAGCTACTTCTCGTCTTCTCCCTAACCCGACAAGCTCCTCTCAAAACAACGAGTACTTTGTTTAGTGCGGAAACCATTAAGTATGGTGACATCATTCCCCCGACTCATCATTGAAGCATCTCCGCAGACAGTTGATACCCACCGAAAACCAAGCGGCCTTCTGTTCCAACTTTTAGAACCTTACACTGGACCAGCAAGCAACACATGAAGGTGTATATAGACAACTAATTGTGCTAACGACCTCCAGTCTCGGACACTCTTGGGGGGAGAGTGGTGTGGCGACAATCACTCAACATGTGGTCTGAAAATTACATCTTACATTGCGCAATGAGTTTCACAAGACATTAGTATAATATACAAAATACCGACAACAATAATTGTCGGGCAGTAATCCACCTGACACAACACATGTTTGGTCGGAGGATGCCTCCCTATTTCCTCATACTTCTAAAGAGCAAAATCTTCTATTTTGGCAATTTATTGTACTAAAAATATGTGCAATTTTGAACTCAAATAAAACCAACAGGAAAGGTCCCACAGTTTTGGTGCCATAATAAAAAATGTTAAGGAGAACAAGTTCTAACAGAATATCATATTTTTTTTACTTTCAAATTTGGAGCTAAAATGTATGGAGAGTGAATGATGTCCTTTATCATTATCATTTTATATTGCATATTCTGCCAATTTTCGTGCATATTTCAAGCATTGTTCATGCGTATTTGCATGCATATAACAGGCTTTTTATGTTGCATATAATCCTGTCTCTAATAATAAGTATCATAGTGCACACTAACGCCTTGACGTGCTTTTGGCGGTATTTCCGGAAGTACTTACACAATAACAATTTATCAGGTCTATGATTCGGATTCGGACCCTGTGTTCCACACGGTCGTTCCTACTGGCGAAAATAAAAGCAATTCTTATTATAATTTAGGTCTGACACGCAATTACGTTGTTAATTTTGAAAATAAAAGTAACAAAATTATACAAGAAAAATTATCGTCTTAAATCTTATTCTGAGTTATAAATATTCATTATTAAATATTGTATGTATATAATATAATTCATAATGCATTGTAAAATAGGTTCGTGTTGTCATAATTATGTACAAAGTTCTTCTGTGATTAGATTATTATTGTTATAGGTATATTGATGCCAGTAAAAGTAATAACACTAAAAAGTTGATATGAAAATTCTATGTATTAATGTCTTGTGTGGTCGTTGTTTCTTTTTTCTTGCTTTAGATTTTTCGAACGTAAAATTTTGGTACCTAACGAATTATCAAGCGAATATAAACTGTTGTGATTGGTTGAATTCATTATCAACAATCAAATCTGTGCTACTGATAGGCATATTATTGTTATGACAATAACTCGTTCCTTAGACAAAGCATATACACAGATCGGCGCTTTTTGTTGCTAAATGATCGTTTCTTACAAAAACGCTTACTTAAAAACGCTTACAAACAAAACGTGTGTATGTGTGTATCCTTTTTGTAATATGAATCTAATTAGTATAAAAATAAGGTTTACATTCCATAAGAAGTGCCTAAGCAAAGTTAAATCAAAATGCGGACTTTGAATCTTGCCCTAACGTCGACTGATCGAAGATAAGAATTCTCAACATCCGATCTGGTCTACACAGCCCTGTTTATTGGTACATGTATTCAAACATCCGATAACTAATTTGATAACACTTTATAAACACTTGGTCCTTTCCGCGTTGTTAATAAATAATTGATTACGCTGCATACGATTAAGAATCTCAAAACAAAAAAAAAAACAAAAAAAAAATAGTTTGTAATAGGGTATTACACTCTTTTTTTAAAGTTGTTCAAATAACTCCTACAGTACTAAGAAACCACAAAAAAAAATCCTAAATTTTTATTTAAACGCTAAGTACCCTAAAAACGCTTTTAAAAATTGTATTTTCAAGTTTCGCGCGGAAATTTCCAAAAACGGAAAACGCCGTGGGCGTGGTTTTGCTTTGGCGATATGACGTCCTCACGTCGTGTAAATAAACAAATGCGCTGTGATATTTTACATCATTATTATTGTTTTTATCTAAAAAATTAGTTACTGTTCGACTTACCGTTGGTGTGCGTTCCGGAATGCAAGAACACAAGTGTGAAACATCGGAATAATTGTGAATTCTAGTGTTAACTGATTCAAATTTAAGAAAAACTTAGTTAAAAGTTGTGGAAAGAGTATTCCAACTATTACACCATAAAAACCCGTTTGTACTTTAGTAAATATCACTTTGATGTAAGTACCTATGTGCTTTAGCCATCTAAAATATCTTTCACAATAACTTCCATGAAAAAGTATATTTTTATAATAAAGATCGTATTAGGAGGTTATAAATAAAACAAATAGTGACGTCTAGTTGACACTGTTGACAGTCGACGGCTGTCACTGTCTGTGGTCTGTATTTCGGCGTGTTCAAGAACAGATAAAAAAAACTGAAAACTTTGAATTGAATTTATAAAAATATTTTCTAGTTTTATGAACTAAAACTAACACTATTCGGCTGCTTTTTGCATAAGCTATCTCAATAATATATTTTTAGATTATTTCTCTTGGTTCCCTATCCATTTGCATAAAATTTTAAGACCTAATATAACTTAGCATAATGTTGTTTGGCATAATTATATTTTCGCATAACATAATTACGCATAACAGCTCATGCATACTTTTTTTAAGCATAATGTCTCTAACCATAATAATGATTAGGCATAATATTCTAAAGCATAAACTTATTAAGCATAAACTTCTAAAGCATAACTTTTTTTAGCATAAAGTTATAAAACATAACTTTTTTAAGCATAATATCCTAAAGCATAAATTTTAAGCATAAATTACGCATAAAAATATTAAAACATATTTTTATAGATATATCAATAAAAAAAATTATTAACACCTAGAGTATTAGATAGCAAGCATGCAGCATGCAAGCAAGCATGCAGCATGCAAGCAAGCATGCATCATGTAAGCAAGCATGCAGCATGCAAGCAAGCATGCAGCATGCAAGCAAGTATACAGCATGCAGCATGCAAGCAAGCATGCAGCATTCAAGCAAGCATGCAACATGCAGCAAGCAGGGTTTCCGTGACGGCTCCGGCGCTGCGGGACTCTGGCGGCCCCACGCGTTCTAATCGTCGCAGACGGCTTTCGCTCACCACCGCAGCATCGGCTTGTTGGCCGGCTTCGCCGGCCAGCCTCAGCCGCGGCGGCTCGCTCGCAGCCGCCTGCTCCTCAGCCCGCGGGCCGCCTCGTCCCTACGCGCCTTCGCGATTTTAAATAACACTCTAGGGGTAGGACAAACAAGACTACGTGGAGTCGGTTTTGCAGCAATTCGGTTCTGTCACTAACTTTTGTAGCACAGCATATTAATTTTTTAACCAACTATATTATTTGATTGTTACAGAAACTTTAGCAAATTGGTTTGCTTTACATAATGACAAGTACATTTATAATAAACCATTTGCATGAAAATTGTTTTTGTTATTTATGTTAATTTTATGCCTAAATATTAATATGCTAATAGTCTTTAGGCCTACTAACGTTATGCTAATAGTCATTAGGCCTACTAACGTTATGCGAATCAAATTAATGCCAAAACAAATAGTCTTTAACATGATTATGCCAACATAAAATGTATGCTTAAAAAAATTATGCCGAAGTATTATTATGCCAAAACAAATTGTGCCAAAATCGTTATGCCGAAGTATATTAGGACAAAGAACATTATGCGAAAAGAAGGGATCCCATTTCTCTTATACAGTGTAAGATAAATATATATATTCTATTATATCCCTATTCTAAATCCCGTCGATATAATTATGTATTAATTAATTTGGCGTTTTGGGCTCTTGACGACCAACCGATAGCCGACTGTCGGGCTGCTGTCTTTCTATTGTGCCTAAAATCACGTGTGTTCGAAGGATTAAAAAAAGGAAAAAGAAGTCTAATATTATGGATGATAAATTAAAATTAATTAATTACAGTATTGCTGTGCCCGACTAGGACTGGGTCCATGATTGATTTTATTAATATCCACCATCAGCTGTATTCATTTTGGAACGCAATAAATACATAATGACTTAATTATGACTATAAAAAAAGTTAGGGAAGTGTGAATATCTGTTAGGTATTAGGTTTCCCGGTTTCCGTACACAAAGGGTAAAACGGGACCCTATTACTAAGCCTCCGCTATCTGTCTGTCTGTCTCCAGGCTGTATCTCATAAACCGTGATAGCTAGAAAGCTGAAATTTTCACAAATGATGTATTTCCGTTGCTGCTATAACAACAAATACTAAAAATTAACAAAATAAAATATTAAGGGAGGTCTCCATACAATAAATGTGTTTTTTTTTTTCGTTTTTTTTTGCTCAATAAAAACGGTAACAGGTAGACGCTTTAAATTTTTACAAAATATTTACTTGTATATTACCTTTTAAAATAAATAATTAAATAACAATAAAGTAAATATTAAAGGCGGGCTCCCATACTACAAACATAATTTTTAAGCAATTTTTACTCGATCTTAATAAACAGATAGAAACTTGTCTATGATAGTACGGAACCCTTCGCGCGCGAGTCGGACTCACACTTGGTCGGTTTTTGTACTTTTACAGAAAGATAAAATCTGAGTTTATGCTCTAGTGAGAACGGACTAACTGACTATTAAATTACTACAGATATAATGTATGAAACGAGTAGGTGCAAAGTTCAGTTTTAAACCGTCCTTGGGCGTAATTACTCATACTTGTCTGCTGTACTAAAGATTTATATTCAAAATAGACATATATACACTTCTTACTATTAGATACTTATGATTCAGATAATATAGTCGACTTCATGGGAAGTCGCAATCGTGTCGTGGCGGATCCGAATTCGTCTGCTGCAATTCTTGCGAATGTCCGGTCCGAAACCGGACGATAGGTGCTTTTGTATGTATAAGATCAATAGTAGAACACAACATTCTACCTGCAATCTATTCTATATGATAGTTTTATTTTTAACGATTTTAATCGGGGAGTAACTTCATGTTATGTAGCCGGTTTTGTTCGTCATAAATTTGGCATCAAGAATTTATGACGAACTACAAAAAAAAAAACCTTTTTTTTTATGTAATTTGTAGGTGCTATTTCCAGATATCGCTTCAAGTTTATTAAATTATTCAGTACTTAATTAATTAGTATGTAAGGAATCAGGAAAGCTTAAAAAACTTTCCCTATGCAGTTGGAATATGACTGGTCGATAGTTGGCAGATAGGGGACGATTGCCAATAAAACGGATTTTGCGTTAGTGCTGTGTGATCGATCATTGACTGCCGCTTTTGGACAATTGTCAGCTGACTCTCGTTAAGCTGAGACATAAATCTACAGAGATGGACCTCTCTTATTGACTAAGTCAATGGCACAAAACAAATATCCAATTATTAAAAGAGTATACTAACAATGACATTTTTGTTTACAGATCGTGAAAATGTTTGGACTGCTGCTTACTTTACTGGGCTCAGTTGGCCTGAGCCCAGTACCGTTACTCTCCAGCGTGATAGGAGCTACGGAACCAGCACTGAATCTCCTGATTTCCATACTACTTGGTTACCCGCTGGCGGTCTTTTACCATAAATATGTCAGAGAACATGTAGCCTTTAGGAACCTATACTTTGTCTTGACGGGAGTCGATATGGCGTTCTATAATTTTGGTATCTCAATGTACCACAACGCCATCCCAGCGCTAGTAATATATTTAAGCACTAAGATGCTCGGTCCGGGAAAGAATAACGCAATACTTACTTTTGCATTCAATATGACATACCTGCTGGCGGGCTACGTGATGACCGAGTCGGAGGACTACGACATTACGTGGACGATGCCTCACTGCGTGCTAACTCTCAAGCTGATCGCTCTGTCGTTTGACCTGTGGGATGGCAAGAAGAAGCTCAAGGGGGAGGAACTGTCTGCGAATAATAAACTTACGGCTCTAGAAACTTCACCTACACTCTTGGAACTGTTCGGATTCGTTTATTTCCCGGCATGTTTCCTGGTGGGCCCCATATTTTCATTCAGACGCTATAAAGATTTTATTAGTGATAAATACCCATTGGACAAGGAAGCGCCGGTGTATGAGCAGCAAGCTACGAAGAGATTTATTCAGGGCATACTGTACTTGATTGCCTACCAAGTTGGAGGTAATATTTTGAAATATATATTTAAATATTATTGACTTGAGATTCGTCTGATGTTTTGAATAACAGATTAGTACATGTAAAATTTAGTCAGAAGAAAAAAATTTAGTATAATTTTGTTTTGTCTACCGAACAAAGATACTACAAAAATGGTGCCAGTTTTGCATAAAAAAGTCTGACCTGAAGTAATCTAACCACTTGATGCTAATTCTATTCCGTTTTCCTTTGTTTCAGTCACTGTATTCAGTATGAAATATATGTTATCCGACGAGTTCTGGGACACATCAATATTCTATCGAAACTTATACTGTGGACTTTGGGCTCATTTTGCACTATACAAATACATTTCCTGCTGGCTACTGACGGAAGGTAAACTTACAAGCGTACTTACTATCGCCGTTATTCTTATCGCGTCATATATTATATATCTTATATTATCTCATGCCTATTGTGCGAGTACTGCTTACATAATATTCCAACGTTTCACCTAGATTTTATCAATAATGATGGCTTTTCATGATTATAATCACGGCAACATTATGCAAATATGATTACTAAAATAATGTTGTATTATGTTTGTGAAACGAACGAACCAACCATTAAAATTGGACTCAAACATTGGAGAATGTCACAAGGCAATTTTTATTCTGATTTTCTGATAAAATAAAATAATGATGTTGTAAGTAAACAAAGTTAATAAACCTAGATAAAATAAGACACTTACGCAAGTACTTTTATTCCAATTTCAAAACAATTCGTTGCATTGAAACAATGGTCGCGTTGAGTTGATACTGCTTTATTATTTAATTATTATGTACGTGAGGCAACCAGTGCGCTGAGGTCATTTCACTTTGTATAGATTAGTTTAGATATACATATTATTAAAATACTTTTACTCACGCATTGACAAATGATTTGCGTAAGTCTTAAAATTGATTTTGAAAATCAAGGAAGGGGCAATTTAGGCTTTATCTTTTGTAATTTTTGCTGATTACCCCCTGCCTAAATGTGGAAATGTTTTCGAATTTGATATTCAATCATGTAAAAATGGTTGCATGGATTTAGATAAAACTTGACATACAGATAACCAGAAATCTTGATTGTGAAAGAGAGACACACGGTAGGTACTTAATATCTCGTTTTATTGAGATAACTTTACACTTTTCTTTTTCTAAATAGATGGTGCTGTAAATGAACATGGATTTACCTCAGCCTTAAAATAAAGTTTCTATGTCTTTTTTTTTCAAACCAAAGATACTTTATCCGTGTAAACATTTATAGTTGTAATCTATGTACATTTGTTCTATATGAGGTGAGGTATATGTTCTTGTGAAGTCATTTGAATCCCGTGTAGAGCCGCGCTAGGTTTGGTGAGTAATGTATCGTGTGTGTTGTTTCAGCGGCGTGCATCAGGTTCGGGCTGTCGTTCAACGGCATGAAGTCGGAGGGCGGGGCGAGCGTGAGCCGCTGGGATGGCTGCAATAACATCAAGCTGCTGCGCTTCGAGGGCGCCACGCGCTTCCAACACTACATCGACAGCTTCAACTGCAACACCAACCACTTCGCCGCCGAGTACGTGTACAAGCGCCTGCGCTTCCTCGGCAACCGCAACCTCAGCCAGCTCATCACGCTCGCCTTCCTCGCGCTCTGGCACGGCACGCAGTCCGGCTACTACATGACCTTCCTCAACGAATTCCTCATCATGGTCATGGAGAAAGATCTAGAAACAATGCTAATGAAAACCGAATTCTATCATAAAATGTGGTCCAACACAATCATCAAATACCTCCTCTACATTGTACTTAAAACGTACACAATAGTTTTTATGGGCTGGAGTCTTGCGCCTTTCGATGTCAAGAGCTTTTCAAAATGGTGGACTGTTTACTCTAGTTTATACTTCTCTGGGTTCATACTGTTCTTGCCTTGGTCGTTTGTTTATAAGCCTCTAATTAAAAAAGCCTTAAAAAGAGCTCATCCCAAAGCACAATAATTGTAATTAGATTATCCTGTATTAATTAGGTAATGCTTATAATCGGCGTGTTTAGCATAGGTAATGTTTATTACCAAATTAGTAATAGCATTATTTGCGTTATTTACTTTAACATCGCCTAAGTACAAATTTGACCTGGTCAGACATGTTTTATGAGATTGTGACAGCTGGTTTGAACGATGGAGTTAAGAATTAAGTCTTCGTTCATTTTATGTTAACAATTGAATCATGGTTGTATGCTATATTTATATTTTATAGTAGCAAAAATATTTAGGTTTCCGAAGAAAGCTCTGTAAAGATTTTATTAGCAATAAAATTTTCTCCTTGGAAATAAAAACTTTGTCTTGAAGTGGCAAGCTGTTTAAAGCTAATTCAGGGTGCAATTTGAAGTACTTATTACTACAAGTGATAACCAGATCTTAAAATTGAACAGTTCGTGAAATGTTTAACCAGTGTTCGACCACGTGCTATTAAGCTGTTGATGAGTTTCTCTGAGGGGACGACTAATAGTTTTTTTTTCTTCATATTTGACATTATAGACATGTAAATTCTGACTGGTGACATATTATTTTTGACATCTGACAATTTTGACATGTAAATTTAGATTGGTGGCATCTTATTCTTGTCATTTTTTAATGTCATTTTCATTTAAATTCTGATTTATTTGGATTTTTTTAAATTTGTATGTGTTGTAATAATAAGCATGTGTATAATTTTTTAGGTTAGAACATTTCATGAAATAATCGATTCGAAGATATGGCTTCGACGTATATACAACCTTATTCTTAGTTTATGTGAAACTCGATACAAGTGTCTAATATTTTTATGTAAAGAATGTATGTGCAAAATTTCAAAGCTGTATTATGAAATATCACAAAGTTATGAGCTTGTTATGACACCTGGTTGTCTGTCCGAAAACACTACTCCAGCGTCTCGAAGAGGCTATGTTAACACCAACCCGCTATGCGTACACGCATTTGACCTTGACAAGTGTGTCGTATGATTGTGGACGAATTGGATTCATGACCCATTATTAGCTTATTTTCCTACAGACATTGAAATACAATTAGGTCGACATCCACGTAAACATTTATTAAAAATGTCACTAATCACGTCTTGTTATTTTGACTGTTTCCAACGATTTATCGTCAAAATGGGTCTTGATTGCAATATTGGTCGATAGTACTTAAAAGCTTTGTGTCCAACAATAAATTAAAAAAAAAATTGGGACAAAATTTAACATGGCTTAAAAATTATTGGAATCGATTCAGTTCCTTATTTAGCACAAACAATATTCAGGTTTCGCATAAACAAAACTAACCTTGTATTTAATAAATATTTGGTCAGTCGTAATATTTTTTCTAATGTTTTTCTTTAATTTAGAACTCAATTTTGCATTGAATGTTGATCAAAATTCAATAAGCGAAATTATGCTTTATTATGCTTTATATTTATAAAAATGCTAATAATGAAATCAATTAAACAAAACACTTTAATCGTCACATTTTCAAACAGTCTTTACACGAGCATGTACACGATATTTATTTTGTTGATTGCTTAAATATAACACTTTTACAAATCAATATTTTGATTTGCTTATTTTAAACAAACGAAAGGGCCGGTGTATTCTAGCAGACTACTCTAAAAAGAAACAACCGAAACAAACTCAGAGGTTGTAGTCTCTTTTAATGTCATTTCAATTGTATTGGTGAAATATACAGTAGGCGAGACGACGAAAAAAAAGTAATGTCCGTCATTGAGATTATTAAAAAATTTCGGACACGTATTTTTTCTTTTTTCTCGTAAACGAAAAATGATGACGATACAGTGCGTTGAAGTTGTGCGTGACGTCACGATCAGATAAAATTTTTGCATTACGGTAGCGTCAAAAGCCCCCACTATGCCCCCACTCCAGAACTTTGTTGCTCTTTATCTTTGTATTTTTTTATTATTTTGATGAAGCAAAAAATACGTGTCCCTTATTTTTGGCCGATCTACAAGACGGACTAAACAGAATGCCATTTTTTTTATGTTGTCGTCATCCCTATTGTTGTACAGTTTTGTTTAATTGTGCATATTGTATGTGTAGTTGTTTAGTTGGTACAGGTTGTATACTCTTAGTTTAGCTCGGAAAGATATTATACACCACTCTAAATACAATGTATTTTCTAGACCATTTTGGTAGACGAATGGTTTGCATTATTTTTATTTTGTTGTCCTATTACGCACATAATTTTTACTGCTTTTTCGCTATTCATCCTTGATAATAGTTAAATTTTAAAAGGTAATTATTAATTGCATATCGCATATAAGTGGATGTTGATGTATCAAGATTCAAGTTATTGTTAATAGCAGATGTTAAATCATTGTGAAATTATAACACTGTGTTCTACGAAGACGATTGAAAAAAAGTTTCAATTGTTTGTTACAACCGCGTCGTCTCGTTTCGCGATCGCGTTGACACGTAGACACCGCATAAGTTCTGCGCCACCTCATTAATGCAGCCGTAAATATAGATATAACCAATTAAGAACACTTTTTTCTATGACTCTTTCCGCTTGCTATTTTATCCTCGTGATTTTCGATTACCTGTAAAAAGGTAACATTTGTCTTAGTATTAACAGGTTTTGACAACATCTCACTTCTTTCAAATTTAATAACGACCAACTTATTATCCATGTCGTCATCATGCAGTGAATAGCTTGTAAATGACTGATTCATTGTATTTTATTAAATACTAGCTTTAGCCCGCGACTTCTTCCGCGTGGATTAATAGCTCCCGTTCCCGGGGGATTTCCGGGATGAAAACTATCCTATGTCCTTTATCGGGTCCTAGGCAAAGCAAATTTCATTCAAATCGGTTCAGTGGTATAGGCGTGGACAAGAGACAGACAGACAGAGTTACTTTCGCATTTATAATTAGTACGGATTATCATAACGCAGAATTAGAAAAAACGTACATGCAACTAGGTAATGCAATATATAGAGAAAAAGAACTTCGGGTTATTGAATTTCTTAGACTTATGGTTGTGGTTACAAATCGTCAAGGCGAAGCTTGTATAATATTTGTGTAATTAAATTTTCATCTTACCTTTTGCGCCCTATTTATTTAGATGGGTGGTACGTAAATATAGTTTTTTTTCCACGACTCTCCTCGCTGATTTTACACACTTAGCGCTTCATACATGTTCCCATCAGTATTTTTATTTCTTTTATAAAATTACGCTTTTTAACCTTTCAACGACCAAGCGGCAGCCGGCTGTCGAGCTGTTATTGTCTTTCTATTGTGTCTCGAATCACGTGTGTTTTTTTAAAGAACGAGGTTTTCTCTGCTCGGCGACGATATTATACGTTATTACGTTTCATCTTTCCTATGGTTAAGTTTTTGCAAGAACTATAACAAATTTCTCCCAGCTTATAATTTTAATTGCTAAATATCTAGTAAGTTCCATCTACGTTGCTTAGCCTACAATTTATCTTATTTCTACTTCGATCAAGTATAAACTAGATACACAATCCACAACAGAAAAGCGTCCTAACCAAATGACCGCCCACTTGCCGTTGTGGGTTGCCTATTCATTCAGTAGCATTTGTCCGTTCCGAGCGTAAACATGCCGCAGTGCTCAGTGAAAAAATGTAAAAATCACACGTCCAGAACGTTAAAGGAATATGGAGTGTCATTTTTTAGGTAAGTACTTTTGTTATTATTACAATATGCATGAAATTCCATTAGTATTTGACCAAGAAAAGATAATAAATCATTTTTTTAGTTCATATTAACGACATTCGGCGAGAGTATAACCCTTGAAATTGAATAGACACTAGCCGAACTTACAAACCCATATCATTGTTTTTCAACATCATTTGTTTGGGTTATACGATGACTCTGTTCTGAAATGATAGAGACGCTGTTGTTTATTATTAATTAATTTATTTTTACAAGCTTTTATTTAACTTGCAATGTATATATGCACGTATGTGATATGTATGTATTTGTTTCAAGGAAATTAATAACATAACATAATAATATAACATTTAGAAGTATACTTTATATGATATGTGATTTTTTTGTAATTTTTATAAGAACGTGCCAGTTTTTTTTGTACAATAGCGTTGTCAACACTTCTATTTTTTCGTGTGAGAAAAAAAAATGATTTGCTGTGAATATTTCTTTAGTTTTATTGCAAATTTCCTGTCTTAAACCTCAATAGGCCCTGATCAACAAATTATACTAAGTTTCAAATAAGCAAAAAAACATAATTGGGAAAGGAACATTTATTTTCTGTTTTGTCATATTTCATAAAAATAAAAATAAAATTAACAAAGGCAACTCCACTCCTCCCTTGTTCGACGTAGCAGCGAGTGTCATAAAAATTTATTGCTTTTAAAACCAAAGGTGATATGTAACAAACTAAACCGGTTTTATTTTCAACCTCATTGTACGTAGATAAGGTTTAAATTTGATTAAATTCTTTGACTCCTAAGACCTTATCGTAAATACTTGAAGTGATATACAAATGTCTAAGTACGTATTGCAGTTCGGACACTATTTTGTTCCATTTTGTATGGAACTGTGTATCTAGTTGTATACTTGATCGAAGTATTTCTACCAAAACGAGCCAACTCACGAGCCAAAACATGAGCTGAAACCTCAAAACGAATTGTATGTAACTACTTGGAAATATGGTCGAATTTTGCAATGGTTTGATTCGTTTTTGCAGAACTAACTCCCAACTATTTTTAATTTGTGCTCTTATGCTCTTAGTCTATAATGTTAGGTTAGTTTATAGTCTGATAATATGATAATGTAACTTAAAAATAATTCAAATAAATATTGGAAAAGGGCTGTAATAGTTTGTAGCCTTATTTTACGATTGTTGCTTAGTTGGTAGTAAAAATATATGATCATACAAACTTCATCGCCAGTTGTGTTTCAGAACTATAATTAAGTCAATAGTTATCCATAATAACCATAACTACATAATGTTAAACATGCATTGTTTTAGATTCTGAAACGATTCACCCACAGTCGATTGTTCCATGAACGGTTAAGCAACAGAACCTTTTAACCATTAACTATTTACCCAAAGAACGTTTGGCCCATGAACTGTTCGCCAACAGAACGATTCGTAAGTGAATGTTTAACCAATAGAAACTTTTGACAGAGAACGTTTCGCCCATGAACTTTTTGCTAACTTGCTTAGAGTATAGGCGTAGCGCTTAACTGAGGAGGTTATGCATGGTCGAGGGTGGGCTTGGTCGACGCTCCTTCTTCTGGGTGGTTTATAAAGGAATAACCACGAAGCGGATGGCGGGGTCTATTCGCTCGCTTCACTCTCTCACACGATCCCGCCATCCCTAACCTAACCTATCCGAGTCGGGGTGCCCTAAAGTCCAGATTGCAACCAGTTTCTCCCGGTAACAATAGTTGAGGGTGGCAGCCGTATAGAAAAAAGTTTATGGGCGAAACGTTCTTTGTCAAAAGATTCAGTTGGTTAAACATTCACTGACGTATCGTTCTGTTGGCGAACAGTTCATGGGCCAAACGTTCTTTGGGTGAAAAGTTAATGGTTAAAAGATTCTGTTGCCTAACCGTTCATGGAACAATCGTCTGTGGGTGAATCGTTTCAGAATCATTGTTTTAAGTGATCTATGGAAATAATTAATGGAATAGTATTACTGCCATAATTGCATTTTAGATCTGTTCTGATGAAATGAACAAAATAATCATTATGTAACAATCAGTTACAAAGCCGTTTAGAAGGCACATAGAACAAAATCTGCGGACTTAGATTAAAGCCTGTAATCGCCTCAAATAATTTCTTATACTCTTATAGGTACTTAGCCTCAGATAACTTATAATTTGACACGACTATTTGGCAATTTACAGCGCTAGTACATTGTATTAGTTCATTATATATACATTGACAATGAACTAGTGAATTTCTATTTTTTAGATAGCTCCTATCGTTTCACATATTTTTTCTAAATTTTGTTTAGTCGGCACTTGACAAGGGCTGAAGTTTAAAAATTGTTAGAAGTGAAAAAATAATAGTAGGATGAAAGTGATGAAACTCATTAGAAAAGAAAGAGATAAAAACCAAAGGAGAAAACAAATCACTGGCGATCTGGTTGGTAAGTAGAAGAGGGTGAGTTTTTAAGAGTAATAACTCCTACTATCATTTTTTTGTTTAAAAAAATATCGTCTCTGGTCAATACACACTGCAGCATTAATATGAATTACTTATAATAGCCATTGCATAGCACACTCCTACCCACGATATCACTTATTAACTAGTTTAAAGTTCGTGATTATAGATATAAATAAATAGGAATTGTATTTGTATTCAAATGTGGTCTATAAGGCAAACAAATTATGTAAAATAACTGATAATAAACCCAGGGTGGAATCTTACATGAACAATATTTTATTTCAAGTGTGATTAAGTTTGTAATTTACGATTTGTATTGAGCTATAAATATCTGTGCTTGTAGATATGAACATAGTACCTTGTTAATATTTATTATTTAGACCAATAATTAGCAAGCTACATTGATTCGTTACTTAATATAAATATATGTATTTAAAATTTTACAGTAAGTATACATATTTGTCACATATAAATGTAGAACTCTTGTAAATTCTGAAATGTGTGTAAGGTATAATAGTTATTCTTTTTTTAATGTTTTAACCAAGGACAAATTCTACTAAGTTTTAGGATTCGTTGCAATCTACTCTCTGTCTCAATCTGTCAAAACAAATTTTTATTTTTGACATCCAATGTCGTCGAAAGGTCTCTTCACATCAAAGAGTACTAGAGGAGACCTTCGCAGTCATATTGCATTATATTTATGTTATAAATCTTTCTTCGATTGAGATATTGTAAAATAAACATGGTCCTAGCAGAATTGTGGTGTCTTTCCCACAAATGCCATTAATAAAGAGTTGAAGTTGAGATTGAGTATAGAATGACCCTTAGATTAGATTCTCACCACTCAGCGTCTTTGATTTGCATGTTTTGTTTTGAGTTTTGAAGTTTTCCGAGTGATAGTATTGGATTGGACGGGCCTCTTGGTCTAGTGGTTAGTGACCCTGACTGCTAAGCCCGAGGTCGTGGGTTCGATTCCCACTCAGGGATCAGATGACCGTGTGTGAGTTGTCCAAGGATATTTATTGAAGTATTTATAGTTGTAATTTTATAACCTTTTTTGTTTATAAGACAGAGGTATCTTAGCTTATTGAAATAGGTAAAATTGCGCGCATTCCTAAAACTTCGTATTTTGGCCTTCATATACTTGGTGGCTACATACGCATAAGTTTGTGTAGAATTGTTATGTTTCCAAAATCTGTGCTAATATAAACGCAAAGGTTACAAATCTACGTTGAAATTTGACTCATGGACCTAAAATAAATGTAGATTTACAAGAGGCAAAAACCATAAGACCAGGTTTTTAGATGTAAGTTTATTACAACAATAAAATATTAAAACTGTAAATAATTGTGTAATTTAACGTTCATTTCTAATTCAGTACATTCCTGCTTTGGAACAAAAGGCTTATCTTATAACTAAATTTGACTAATCGATACAATACATGATTCGGACTGTACAACCTTTATGGGGTGATAGTTTGCTCTAGCTATTTTATGACTAAAACCATTACAACATGTGGGGTCTACATTCAACGCCCAATGAATGGCAGCCATTTTTATATTTGTTTTTTTTTTAGCAGCAACGTGAATACGCTCCAGCAGTTACGAAGTAACTATTTTAGTAATCTGTGCCAGCAGCTCTTCTCTGGTGTTGACTGGCTCAAAGCAAACTGTTGTGTTTCTGTTGCATACAACCCCAGAGCCAGAGATCATGTTTAAGTAATTACATAAAAGATAATGACAAGCGTTGGTCTTGGTCCAAAATTTCTGCTAAATCAAAAATAAGCTTGCGAAACTTAAGTCAAACTGAGATACCTAGCGATAAATAGCGTAAAAATAACAAACTTATGCTGAAAGACCAAGAGAGCAAAACTAAACCAAGACTGCCCAAGTCCCGCAGGGTCATGCATTTGAACAACGCTAAGCCGGACATTTTGTTTTTTAATAGGAACATGTAGATAATTTGGTGTGTAAACTATATGTTGCAACTTGTGTCTATTCTCTTTTTGTTTGCGAAGTTATTCAAGATCTTGCTGTAGTAAAACTTGCTGTATCCCTAAAACGGTTAAGCGAAATCTCATCGTCTTTTGTACATGACTCCTTTAAAATTTTTGAATTTGATTCGTTGTGCTACTAGACGGATATCGGGAATTCAGTTCAT
Organism: Athetis lepigone; assembly: GCA_033675125.1. NCBI lineage: Eukaryota > Metazoa > Arthropoda > Insecta > Lepidoptera > Noctuidae > Athetis > Athetis lepigone. The sequence goes on from CM066219.1 coordinate 15,111,645, forward strand.
CGTAAGGTGAAAGACGTCTGCTGGGCAAACGCCTCTCCCAAAGATTTCCACAGGTTACGGTTCTGCGCCACCCGCATCCTCCCAACAAGACCCGACGACCTTGACGTGATCCCCTGTTCCAGGAATCGGTGTATGACACTAATTAACTACATGCTAATTCTGCCAAAAAATTACTTTATGCAACTGGCAGCGTTTTAATAGAAACCGTGGCGGTGGAGGTGATGTTTGCCATGTGTAGAGAAGCTCCTGAGACCAGAGTCCAGGTACACATCAATCAATTAATTTACTTACTAAACAAACCCATCTTTCGAGTCAAACCATAGTACATCCTTTGCTATCTGTATGTGAATAAAGGTAATTAATGGGTTCTCTAAATGGGTAAGACCCCTCTTTGAGGAGTGGCTGGAGAGGCGCCACGGCGCTCTCACGTTTCGCCTGACACTGGTCAGTTCGGGAGGTTCCTGTGTCGGATTCAGGCGGAAGCGACGCCTGGGTGTCACCACTGCAGCAACAGTCGCCTGGAGGACACGGTCGAGCACACGGTGGAGGTGTGCCGCGCATGGGCGGACCATAGACGTGTCCTCGTAGAGGCGATCGGCGGCGGTGACCTCTCGCGCCCAGCGCTGGTTCAGGCCATGCTGCGGGGCGAGACGGAATGGGATGCCGTCGGAGTCAGCACAGGAAGGGGCCTAACAGGGCCAACGCCTGTCGGGGTTGCGGAATGTGTATAGTAGTCACCGTGACCCTGGAACATAAAGGGCAATCGAAGGAACATAAGTGGGTTTTAGTCAGTAAGAGTCTGACACGCCCTCCCGCCGCACCCTGGACGGGAGCAGTCATTGGATGATTTCCCAAAAAAAAAAAAAATTATGGGTTCTGCCACAACCGCGGGTTGTTCGAAAGAGATAGCGTAGCGGCACAAAGGGCTAAGAAGAAACATGGGTGGTTTCAGTAGAAGTCTGACATTCCCTTACGCTCGGCCCAGAGCGGGAAGACTCGTTTGAATTTAAAAAAGGTAACGAATTCCCCCGTATCTTCGCTTTTTCTCATCATTGTGGACTACTTATTCTCACAAAGCCCAGTTCCAAGAACATCCGTATAGCGAAGTTCTACGTAGAATAAAGTAAACCAAACCACGCAATTTTTCTTGTGGCCTATATACCTATCTGTTAAAGTCAGCCTTCAGGACTTGTGTTATTATTAGCGGGTTAGCAAAACAAAAAAGGGATAATTGAAAAAAAAATATGAGGGGAAGTGCAGCACATTACCTTATTCAAAGTCAAAGTCAAAGTCAAAGTATCTTTATTGTGGGCATATGTAAGTTACAGATCTTAACAATATATTAAGTTTCAATATGTCCTGCCTAATAGGCATACAATAATTATATGGGTAGGTATTAGCAGTGGAATTAATTAATAACAATTCAGCAAACAGGTCAACAATTCAGGAAATCTTGGATCGTGTAGTATGCTTTATCAATTAAAAATGTTCGTAGTTTATTTTTAAATACTGGAAGTTCCTTAGTGTCTAGAATGTCAATAGGTATTTTGTTGTATATTTTAGATGCCATGCCAAAGAAGCTTTTGTTAAATAGTGCCGTTTTATGTGGTACACTGGATATTTTTAACTTATATCTTTTTGATTTGAGTTTATCAAATAGATTTTCATTTGTTTTTATAAATACAGCTACTTCATAAATGTAAATTGCAGGGAAGGTCAATATTTTTAATTCTTTAAAAAATGGTTTACATGAATCTGGAACACGGATACCAACCATCGCACGTACACATCTTTTTTGCGCTTTGAACACTAAATCCCTGTTAGTTGCATTGCCCCAATAAATGACAGCATATCTCAGTGTTGCCGAAATATAAGCGTGGTATGCGGTCAAAAGAACTGACTGGTCAACTACTCTGGACAATTTATATAGAGCATATGAGTACTGATTAAGTTTATTGCATATCGTGTCAATGTGTGCTTGCCAAGACAAATCCTTATCAATCCAAAGCCCAAGAAATTTAACGCAGTTGACTTGTTCAATTTTCGTCCCATTATGAGTGATGGTTTTATTTATAGTATTACGCCCGAAGTTTACTAGTTTAGTTTTTTCTAAATTAATTATTAAATTATTAATCGACAGCCAATTAATTATATTGAAAAGAGTGGAATTTATCTCATTTTCAAAAGTATCAATATTTTGACCAGTAAATATAGCTGTGCTATCATCAGCGAAAAGGATCATTGGATGCTGTGAAACCTTAGGCAGATCATTTATGTAGGTCAAAAATAACGAAGGACCTAGCACGCTACCTTGAGGCACTCCATTTAGTACTTTTTTAGGCATGGATTTATGCTTTTGTTCGGTGTTATTTAAGATATTAATATTATTTATTTCAACTACCTGATATCTATCATTTAGATAAGATTCCAGAAGTTTATGGACGTTACCCCTTATTCCATAACTGTATAATTTATTTAAAAGTGTCCCATGGTGCACATAATCGAACGCTTTTGTCATATCCATAAACATTGCAGATACAGGAACACGTTTATCAACATTCATATATATTATTTTTAAAAGGTCATGAATTGCTAAATTAATTGTCTTATTCTTTCTAAAGCCTTTTTGTTCTTTCGCAAATAGACTGTACTTCTCAAAGTGAGTATTAATAGCGTTATATATAATTTTTTCAAATACTTTAGAAAAAATGGGAATAAGTGCTATTGGTCTGTAACAAGCCATGTCTTCCTTGTTATTTTTCTTAAAAAGTGGCTTTACTACGGATTTTTTAAGTTTAGACGGAAACACTCCATGCTCAATACATAAGTTAAATATGTGACTGAGTACCGGGCTGATGATGGGAGCCACTTCCTTTATTGAGGATGTTGTAATGTCATCATATCCAGCACTTCTAGTGTTTTTAAGTGTCTTAATTATAATATTAATGTCATATGGTGTTACAGGGTTTAAAAACAAAGATTTATAAGAGCTATTTGTCAATGTCAATTTGTTATTGAGAGATGTCAAATTTATATTAGGATTATTATTATTGTTTGTCAATGTCAATTTGTTATTGAGAGATGTCAAATTTATATTAGGATTATTATTATTGTAATTGTCCGCAATTGATGAATTTTTATTATTCAGAAAATTATTTGGTTTTATTAAATTAATATAATAGTTATTAAATTCTTCAGCAATTATTCGTGGGTCTGATATTGTATGATTGTTTACTCTTATTTTATTAATATTTTCTTTAGGAAATTGGCTTTTGTTAGAGTTTATAATTTTCCACGTGGCTTTAGACTTGTTCTCTGCGTTGGATATTAGGAAATTATTTTGAGATTTTTGGGTAAGTTTAACAATTTTTTTGAGACGAGTACTATATTGTTTGAGAGCATTTTTCTTATCTTCACTAGGGTTAAGTCTATACTGCCACAGTGCTTTTCTTTTTTGCCGACAGCACTGGCTTATTCCCTTTGACAACCATTTAGGTTTTTTAACAATAGTATTTCTGATTTTTTTAATTGGAAAGCAGAGGTCATAGAAAAGTTTGTAATGGTCGAAAAATGTGTTGTATGCTTCTTCTGGATCACTAGTTGAGTACACATCATAGAAACTTAAGCTCCCCAAACATTCTTTGAATTTGGTTAGATTTTCTTTGCTAAAGTCTCGTCTTTGAGTATACCAGAAGTTGACAATGCAAGTTTTTTTAACAGGAAATTTTAAAAATTGTGCCGTGTGATCTGAAATACCTAAGTCAGTGACGTCACATTTGCTACCTCTAATGTTATGGAAAATATTGTCAATGCAAGAGTTACTCTTTGGCCTTGTTGGATTTAGTGTGCCAGTTTTCATTTCAAAGCTGGACATAATATGTGTAAGTTGCAAAGAAATGGAGGTTCTTTTTAACAAATCAATGTTAAAATCGCCGCAAATAATAGTTTTAGTTAATTTTCGATTGCGTAATTTGTAGTGGATTGTATGAAGTATGTGAAAAAATGTATTAAGTTCGTTTTGTGTAGTTTTTGGAGGTCGGTATATACATATAATCACCACATTATGATCCAGTAGTTCAATGGCGGAACATTCTGTTACATTAGGAACACTAAGGCTAACTATATCTTGATGAACTTTATATTTATGGATATTTTTTACAAGTATACACGATCCGCCATTTCTGTTATGTCTATTACAGCTAGCCGCTAAAGTGTAATTCGATAAGGTTAAGTACACAGCGTCTGAATCAATCATATTATGTTCTGTAATACATAAAATATCAACATCCTTCCCTGTTTTTTTAAGGGATTCAATACTAACAAACAAGACATCGGATTTGCTTATCAATCCGTTAATATTTTGATGCATAACAGTTAAATTATTATATACGAAAAAACTGTTCGTTTTTGCCCTGTTCTTCAACATTAATTCCATGTCTATTATTTTCAATCGTAGGCAGAATAGACTCAGAACGCAATGAAGTAACATCACTAAACAACTTTAACTCGGTGATGAGCTGTAGAACATCATTTAATATTGTGTTTAAACCATTGTTGCTTATTGCCCCTGACCACTTATTAAACGAGGTATGATCACATTTCAAATTCAAGTTTGAGTCAAGTACATATGCATATTCATGCGACATTACATCTAGGCAAAGTAAGTTATTAAAAATTTCTATTCTACCATTAAACATATTTGCGTAGCAATTAAATTTATATGTGGGTAGACACAAAACAATATTTGTATTTTTTATATCTTTAAGGGTGTTTCTTATAAAAACTATCAATTCAAAGTAATCTTTCGTCTTTACAAAATCTTCAGGGCCAATCAGAATGACGCAATAGTCGTTCATAGTGTATTGTTGTAGTTTAGACTTAAGACCCGTTAGCAGTAGTTCAATTCCGCCGGTAGGCTTTAAATAATGACATATATCATAATAGTTACGGAATAAATCTATCGCTGTTGCAAGGATCATGTTATTTTTGTTACCGCTTATAATGCACAGTTTATTATTTTGCTTAATTTCCTTTAAATGTTTATTTATATTTTGTGATTGAAAAGAGTCGGAGTGTTTGGGAATACTTTGAATTGGCTGACTTGCTAGTATAATTTCTGAATTATTTATTGTTTGACATTGGTGACTTGGTATTTCGCTTGGCGGTTCATCTTTGGTTGACGGATTTTCTGCGATTTTTGCACCGGTATCGTGATTTGTCAGCTTCGATACAATATCTTTGAGATAATTATTTTCTTTGCGTAGCTGGGCCACCTCTTGATGTATGGCACTTAATTCCAATCGTAGTGTTTCAATTTGTTGTTTTATCTCCTGTGAATCACTGCTGTCGTTGCCTGATAAGTTAGGGAAGCCATTGGTGCTGCCATCTAACGTTTCGTTTTGTAGTTCGGACTCCATTGATGTCTCTGAAGGTGACTGAGTACGAGTCCTCCGAAAAGTAATGTTTTCGAAGAAACTCATTCTTGACTAAAATTGTCAAATCAACAATTTATTTTAAACAAAAATTGAATCAATTGGTAGGGTTCGAACGCACGCCCATATGCACTGCAGTCCGCCGCCGAAATTAGCGTGCCAATCGAACAGTTACTACAAGTGTTGAAATAGGTGATTGCTGTTGGCGAGAAAGTTTTTTAAATAATAAAAAGTCGTTAGTAATGAGGGTGTCAGTGGAATATTTTCCTCACAACTATTATGATTCAAATTGGAATTGAAATTATTTCTTAGGTTTTGTTCACTTATTATGCACTGTAGTCACTTAATTACACTGTTGCTTCACTTTAGTTCATAATTTTTACTGGTTTTTGTAGCGGGGTTTTTCAACACTCATCACAAATGTTTAAATAATTGTTTAAATAATTATCTTTCTCGCTTGTGTTTTTTCCTAGATAACGTTGTCACTTAATATTTATAGCTTTATTATTGTTTTGGTGCACATTTATTGTTATTACACTTTGTATTTTATTTATCGTGATTTTTAAAAACCGAGAGCAACAATTTTAGGTGTCTGTAGATAAAGCGCCATCTAGTCAATTTATTAAAACTTGGCGAGGTGTTGGGAGTGGACTGAAAGAAAGAAAACACGTGAGATCGATAGTATCGGACAGGTCTTACGATATACCTACTATATCTATGGATCAGTCGCTGTGTATATGTCACCGGAAAATAACAAGATCCGTAAGTTTATCAATTTACTAGGAAATTTATAAACTTTCGTTGGATTCTAAACGGGAGATAAATTGTAATATTTTACGTCCACGTTTTCGTAAATTGATAAACTTACTGAACTCACTCGTAAAATAATAAGTAAGCAGTAACCAAACGCTACGCACGATCTGATTGGTTGACTGTCACGTGTCACTTCTCCTTCCTCGCGGCCGCCATTGTTCGCCACGGAACATAAATAAACCAGTTTGCTTGTGCGTTTTTATTAGTTTTAAATGTTGAACTGTGTTGCAACTCAAAGAAAACTCAACTCACTACATCCGTGCCAGAGAGGAACCAGGCATTGTTGCTTCCAATTTATAGTTTGCCAAGTCTGATTATACCAGTATCTGGACACAAGCATTGCCACTATGAACATTGACCAATCAGAGAGCAGTGTGTTATTTTACGTATTTCAAAGATGCGTATATTTAAAAGAGTTTCTGTGATTGGTCAAACCGTTTAAAATCTTACGAATAGATAACCGTTAGTTTATAAATTTACCGTTTGACGTCGGAAATTGATAAATTTACGAAAATGTGAACGTAAAATATTACAATTTATCTCCCGTTTAGAATCCTACGGAAGTTTATAAACTTCCTAGTAGATTGATAAACTTACGGATCTTGTTATTTTCCGGTGACATATACAAATTAAACCTCTATTTATAAAGGTTATTCAAAATAATTAAAGAAATAAAGTTGTATGTATAATTTCACGAGATACTTTACACAGTTTGTACTTACATAAAAGTGTTTCGGCCAAATCGTGACGGAGGATTTCATATTTTAATACTTTCAATATCTGCTATCCAAAAGTATCGGTCTTGATCTCGCGGCGCATCTCTGTTATTCTATCGTCTGACAAATAGGCCAGTCATCTAAGACATAAAAATCGCGTTAGGTCGCAATAAATTGCAAGGTCCTGATTTTTTGTGATGTTGTTAGGATAGATACCTACCAATGGTGTAAATCTAGATTTGCAACCTCGAAAGACCTGTGCTAACTTCGTGGTGCTCGAAAAACCTCGAAATTTTCGAATTTTTTTTCAGTTTTTGGCTTACAACTTCTAAAATATGCATTTTGCAGCAAAGTCATCTATTAAACTTTTAAATAAGACAAAATGAGCAGACAAAATGAGTGTAATCCTAGCTCTGTATGTTTAATAGATCTCAAGATATGACATTTCGAAAATGGGCAATTTTTCCCAAATTTTATCAAATTTGTAGTTAGCTAGACTTTAGATCGAAATACTGTCTAAATTACTCATCCTACAAGGAAAGTCAATAGAAGTCAAGTTGTAGAGCAGTTATTTAGCTTTAATTTAAGTGTAAAAGGAACTGTTCAGCAGGACCAATAGTTCTCATATTATGAGGTAAAAAGTAATAATAAGGATCGAATTTCGCAAGAAATGGTTATTTTTTCTTATACATTGTTGAATGGAATTTACAATACTAGCAGTCCGCCCCGGCTTCATCCGTGGTACATACATAGCCTATGTCACTCACGGATAACATACCTATCCAACGGGGAAAGAATTTTTAAAATCGGCCCCCTAGTTTTTGAGTTTATCCACTACAAAACAAACAAATAAACAAATCTTTTCTCTTTATATTAAGTATAAGTATGATTGATGGCGTCATAAGTTCTGTCAAAACGTCAAAACCTTGTTATTTTAACTTTCGAGTACTGGCCAGATATACTTTGACTAATTTTAAAAATAGAACATTAGTAGGTACTTGCCGAAAATAAAAAAGAATATATTAAATATAGAGTGGTCGAAAAAGGAAGATAGAGTCGCGGTTATCGCTTTGGACCGCTATGGTTACGCGCCAACAGAAAGGACATTGACCGGGTTTGGGCCATATGCTGCCCAGACATGGGAGTACTTCCAAATAATTACTTGCATTAACATATAATTTTAAAAATTATTAAAAAAAAAATCGGTCCCTGGGTTTTTTTTTAGTTATGTTTTTAAGATTTTCGGGACGATTTTAGTTAAAGGTATTAAACGATTTTAGTTAATATAATTATTTTTTATATTGACCGCTGAAGAATTGACCCTTTTCGCTGTAGGCACCTACCAAAAAAAACTTGCGCCCAGTTATTACAGTGAACATGTACGCAGCAGTGGATCATTTCTTATCCAACAATATAACGGAGATCTTAACGATCTGTCAGCATTTACTATGCCTCCCAGTAATGTCCAACTCATACGAGCACACAAAAAGAGTAGACATGTTTTGTCGAAAAAGTACCACTGCTACATCTGGACAATCGTGGAATAGAGTGCATAAGAAAATGGTAATGGTATTGCTGCTCATGTAGATAGATAATACATTTATTTGGTACATTCTCACAAGACATACACAACACTAAAAAAAAGAAACATTTAATAAAACACAATTAACAAACTACGTACATAAACCCAAATGCCACAGTGAAATAATAACAAAAAATAAAAATAAAGAAGGAAATAGAAGTACAAAATGAAAATGATGAACATGTTTCACAGAACAATTGGCAGTTGTGCCCACATTATGTGCTTAGTTTGCTATTTAGGATGGGCTAGGTACCAAGATGGTATTAAGTTAATTGACTAATTAATAATAATAATAATTTCTTTATTCGAGTAACCATGACTCAATAATGTTAGTAATTCTTAAAGCTATGTTTATAACATTTCACAATTTTATTTACCTAAAAATAATCAACTCACACGAGTCACCGTTGCTTCACCCCATGCGAGACGGCACAACAATGATTGACGTATGAGCAATCAAGACGGCCAGCAATCATACTCAGGACACTGTTGGAGCTGGCCCGCACCCTGCGCACCAGAGAAGCACACCTCTTTCGCATGGTCGCATAAAAGCAATCTACGTGTGCGTCAGCAAACATCCCGATGCGCTACAGAAGCGAGGCAGCCCCACCAGTGCCCTAAACGCATTATTGTATTGAACGCGGAGAGCGAGAATGAAGTACAGTAAGCTCGGTAGAGTGTGATCTTCACCTTTAGGGAACAACGTGCAAACCTACGGGCCAGCACGTTCGCTCGAATCGACAACGCTCTCCGCTCTCGTTCAATGTCGTCATCGTCATGGAGGTCATCGTGATGGTTATTGATTAAGAGTATTGACATTAAGAAAGAAAGAAAAACTGTTTATTCGTGCTGTAGACATAAGCTTTCGCTAAACAATTTGACATTTCCATACATTTGACAATCGATTCGTTTTCGCTATATCTATTCTACAATGCCAATGCTTGTCTAGGGGGGCTGATCATACGATGTAAACAAATAATGTAATATTATCAATGTTAGCAATTCATTCTTTAATGTCAAGTAGATAACTGTAGTATTATTAATGTAAATCAATTCTGAATGTCAGAAACCATGAAATACTTGATTGTAACTATAAAGTGAGCAATTGTTTAAAATAATTACTGCGGTACGTACCATTGAATGTCATTCTACACCAATAAAATATCTTGATAAAAATATTTTTTTCTCAAATCTCCTCGAACAGATTTTGATGAGCTTTCGTTTACAGAGTAGTGTTAGCCTAAGGTACATAATGCACTATGTGTTCATGCTGGGCAACACTTGGCCCAACTCCCATACATGAATGGTCAATGTCCTTTTCAAAATTCTGCAAAAGTTGAAAATAACACTACGGTTTGTTTATCGCACTATCAAACGATACATTGAAGATTCAAGCTTCAAAGATCGTGAGAGGAGCGGCCGACCTCGCACAGTTAGGACACCAGCGGTCATCAAAGCAGTGAAGGCCCGAATTCGACGAAATCCCTCGCGTAAACAAAAAATCTTAGCTCTTCACATGGGGCTAAGCAGAACCACGGTTAGAAGAGTGTTAAACGAAGACCTGGGACTACGAGCTTATCGTAGGCTGGAAAGATCCCGCGCTTTGTTACGGCGGTACGCGGGAAAAAAACATCGCAAAATTTTATTTTTAGATGAAACAAAAAATACTTTTGAAGAAAGACAAACAAAATTATAAGGTGTACGCCCACAGCATAGCACACAGCACAGCAGGGGGGGGAGTATTCCGAGGGTCCAGCGTGGGCATTATCCTTCCTCACTCATGGTTTGGCTTGGAGTCTCATATTCAGGCTTAACTGAGGTGTTTTTCTGTGAAAAAGGTGTGAAAACCAGTGCCGTTGTGTACCAAAATACCGTCCTATCGAATGTAGTGGAACCTCTTTCTCAAACAATGTTCAAAAACAGACATTGGATATTCTATCAAGATTCTGCACCAGCTCATAGGGCACGAAGCTCGCAAAACTGGTTGACCGCCCATGGAATTCACTTCATCGGGCATGAAGACTGGCCCTCTTCTAGTCCAGATTTAAACCCCCTGGACTACAAAATATGTCAATATTTGGAGGAAAAAGTCTGCGCTAAACCTCATAGGAATTTGGAGTCTCTCTCTCTGAGTATCTCTGGTTAAAGCAGCGGCAGAAATAGATATGAATGTGGTGCGTGCTGCGGTCGATGACTGGCCGCGTCGATTTCATCAAATTTGATATGTGGGGGTTTTCGGGGACGAGAAATCGATTTACATATGCAGGACAACGTCTGTTGGGTCCGCTAGTATGTATATATATATATATATATATATATATGTATTTTCAACATACGCACTGAAAACATTAAAAATTTCACTACAGTGGACGCCGCGGGGTGGTAGATTGTAAAGACGCTAGAAATCCTTCGCGATTTATATATATATAGTTTTCAATCTTATTTTATTCAATAAACAGTTTTTACTGAATTGTCTGTTTTATTTTATTTTTTTAAAGTACCTAATATTTATATTACTAGAGAAATTTCGAAAAAAATCTGGTCCTGAATAGTTCCTTTTACACTTAAATTAAAGCTAAATAACTGCTCTACAACTTAACTTCTATTGACTTTCCTTGTAGGATGAGTAATTTAGACAGTATTTCTATCTAAAGTCTAGCTAACTACAAATTTGATACTAGCTGACCCGACAGACGTTGTCCTGTCAACTACGAATATTGAATTCGAATTGAAATACTACCTACCTACTACCTACCTACTACCCACCTACTACCCACCTACTACCCACCTACTACCCACGTACTACCCACGTACTACCCACTTACTACCCACCCACTACCCACCTACTACCCACCTACTACCCACCTACTACCCACCTACTACCCACCTACTACCCACCTACTACCCACCTACTACCCACCTACTACCCACCTACTACCCACCTACTACCCACCTACTACCCACCTACTACCCACCTACTACCCACCTACTACCCACCTACTACCCACCTACTACCCACCTACTACCCACCTACTACCCACCTACTACCCACCTACTACCCACCTACTACCCACCTACTACCCACCTACTACCCACCTACTATCCACCTACTACCCACCTACTACCCACCTACTACCCACCTACTACCCACCTACTACCCACCTACTACCCACCTACTACCTACCTACTACCACATCAAAGAGACGTTCCTTTACATTTCAAGTGACATTTTACGTCAGATAATTCGTGCTTGACGACGATACGATACTAACGTCACTCAATTGTTTTGGCTTCCCGAAACCTCTCGACTAACACTTGAACTTTATGGTATGGTGTTAAAGCTCAAATTGACTCTACGTTTTAGTTAGAAAACGTTTGTATGGGAAAAAGAAAAGGGCTGTTTTTAGGGCTTTCCCGACAATTATTCGTTTTTTTTTTGCCGTATAAACCATCCTTGAACTACAACGAACATTTAAAAAAAAAAGCAGCCAAATCGGTCAAGCCGTTTTCATGCCAAGTCGTGACAACGGAAAACGGGTTTCATTTTTATATATAAGAAGAAGATATATAATGTATTTACAAATTATATAAGTATGTATATCAGTTGTCTGGTTACCATAACACAAGCCCTGCTTAGCTTGGGATCAGATAGCCGTGTGTGAGTTGTCCGAAGATATTTATTTATTTATTTTAAAAAATCTAATCATCTTGATCGATATATTTCAAGGCCTACATAACCTGTTGTATCAAATAAGTAAAACAGGCCAAGTTTTTGTCAGGCCACGCATGAAATAGGGTTCCATGCCTAGTAGTTATTTATTTTTAATATTTAACATGTTAATTTATTGTTTCGTTATTTTTGTACGAAGTTTTTTAAGTAAGCACATTTCTCAGTTACGCCTCTATGAGGGCTCTACTCTATAACTCCTGAACTGACTAAGAAATCTAAGCCGCCGTTATAGTTTTCTTTCAAAGTTTATCATTGACTACCATAACTTTTTTTTTATCAGATTTCTCGAGCCAGCTGTTAAAGTTAGCTTTTAATCCCCTCGGATGGGCGTTATTTTAACAAAAAAATGCGCTTTAAAATCGAATAACTCGCGCTTATTCTGCGAGTTATTCGATTATCAAGCGCATTTTTTTGACTACTTAAATAAAAATCGTCTTAGTAACCACCCTATGTTTCTAGTGATGATCTATCTAAAATGACACCACACACTTCGGGATAGATAGAATGTACCCCAATTTCTTTTAAATATTTTTTTAGCACTTTTGTGCGCTAAGCCGAGAAAGGACGGAAACCAAAAGGGTTCCTTTTATACCATCTAGGTACGGAACCCTAAAAACTGAGGACGGTGCATGGTGCATATAGTAATTGGAGCGTCGTTTATTATATAAACAACCGACGCTCAAAACTTACAATCACTGACTCCAGTCACAGTTTAAAATTCCTCAGTGCCATTGTTTTACATTTCTAGAATATTATTACCAACAAATTGTTTACATAATTTATTTATTTAAACTTCATGCACAAGCGTACAAGGGCGCACTTAATGCCTTAATATAAACATGGCAGGTGCATTATTTAATAACAATAAAAGGACACAAACTTACAGAAAAACAAACAAAAAAAATTAAAACACATAATTAAGTGGGTAGTCTTAAAACTAAAACAATATAAGTTTAATACATACACATATAAATACAAGTTATAATATATAAATATACAAGGAAGAAAATGGTAAAAAAACTCTGCTCATTTGTTACGTAAATAGATCCTCAACTTCCGCTTAAATGCATATCGACTAGTGGCCTGATATCGAGAGGTAAGGCGTTCCAGAGAAGAATGGACTGAATATGAAAGGAAGAATGAACTATATCAGAAGTAAGAGAAGTAAAAGAAGATTGTTAGATGAGCGCAGATTTCTGGCATGAGAAGAACACAAAATTGAAAATGAGACATTGAGACATAAGGTAGGAAGGAGGGCTGGGAGAATTGAGCAACGAGAAAAGCGTAGTCAGAGCCCGCAAACTTCTTCTCTGGCGAATGGGCAACCAATTTAGCTCGGACCTGTACTTTAAAACAAACACACTTAACACATAATCTAGCCACCTTACTAGCCACAGCTTGCTCACGTTGATATTGAAAGACTCCACCAGACTGAAATAACAATTTAATGGAAAATGCATCTTCTGTTGTCAGTGTTTTCGTGCGGATTTTTTTTTTTACCGGACAAGAAATACGTGACGTGTTGCGAGGCCTTTATCCACTGGTATGCTGAGCACTTGCGGTGGTGTGGGTGGACCGTGGGAACAGACATTTGCAACCAATCCGCACCTACGGTACATATTGATCGTGTGCCGCCCTAGAGCCTCGCTTTTCACTCTGACGGATAACAAATACAAAAGTTTTACTTTATGAAAACTTACTAGACTTTGGTACGACAAGTAATTGCGGCAATACACATCGGATCGGATCAAGGAAATTTATAGGATTAAACAATGCTTTTTATGGGAAATAGGAGGTGTTTGCACTGGAATATATAGATGCGGTTCCATCCGCTGTGTCTGCGAGATTTCGTGATGCAGTAGCCTAACATCTAAAGAAATTATACCACAACACAAGCCTTCTTGATTGTGATTGCCAACATGTTACCAAACTACAGAAAAGTCAACTAATAAAAAATTTATTGAACGCACATGATTTCTTTTAAATTATCAACCTTTATCTTTATAGGTACTCAGTCAATAGCTTAAAGTCGTGGTTCAAAATCAAAGTTTAGATGATAGTTCACAAAATAATAATATAGAAATCTCGCGTCTTCCAAGAAGCATGGACACCAGAAAATGGAAACCAGTTTGACATTGTTTGTCCAATGTCCAGTCTGACCATGAACTCTGTTTACACGTGGAACTGCGATGAATAAATAAAAACTTAATAACCTAGCTAGGCAGTTCGTCCTTCAGTCCCAGCATTTAACTTGCATACCACGTGGTCGGATTGACTTACGATCGCTTTTTACTTTTCGTAAATTATTGATTCGATTAGTCGATTCGGGTATTTTGAAAGCTTTCTACCTATTTGAGTAAGGAGTAAGGACGCACAGAACAAACGTAATATTCTTATATCACTAAGTACTTACCCAGCTACTTAGGAGGAATAAATAAAAAGTAATGAATTAATTCATACAGGAATGATAAAAATTACCGCCTTCAAAAATAAAAAACAGTATATGGAACACCTCACTTTCAAATACTATACTTTATTATGCAAATCGGCTCAGTAATTACGAAGATATCGGTGTACATTATTATAGAGTAATTCAACAGAAGTATGTACAGCTATAGCATAGTTGGCCAACAGGCCAAACTGCTGTGGTCTTTTTCATCAGTAGGTACATAATATATTATAAAACAAAAATAGATACAAATGGGAACTATATTTTAAAGTGGTAAATTGCAAATAAAATTAAAAAATCTTTTCATAATATTGACGAAAATACATGTGAAAAAATATAGATACGAATTTTTTAGAAGTAATCTTACATTGTTTAGCATGTTATGAAATATACATTGCTCGACAGTTGTCTGTTATTTAAAAAAAATACGGTTGGTGTAGCTCCATTACACTTACTTATTTAACTACATGCACAAACGATACATAGGTAGGCGCGGGCTTAATGCCTTAGGCAATTTCTACCAGTCAACCAATACATATTATACTAGCAACTGGCAAGTGGTGTACCTATACCTACCTACCTTCCTAGAGACCTACTTATGTTCGTGATAGCATAATTTCCCACTTTTAGATAGCGTTTAAATCAGTAGTTAACCGAATGTATATGTAATGTAGGTATACGAGGCGTCGCGTCGGTGGAGGCTCTCCCCTTGGGAATGCAAACACCTGCTGTAGCCTTTCAGTCTCATCATTGCGCGTTTTAAAGCTAGCTTCCGATCGAATCTGCCTGAAGTATTACCAATATATAATAACAAAGATTCTAGCACCGAAGGTCAATGAAGGACGATGTGATATAAAATAATCGATAGCTTGAATGAAAATTGCTGCTATTTAGGTGGGTACAAGTTTTAGGTAGGAATATCATACCTACCAAAAAGAAAAACCAAATAAAATAGTGAATTTACGATCATTTTGTAAGATTTGAGAAGTCCGACACTTACCATAATATTTGTCTAGACGTCGATATTGTAACCGTCTTTTGGCAAAGCAATACCTTTTTAGTCGTTAGTAGTATTACTACGTAGTAACTATTTATTAATCTGTGGTATTACCACTTACCGCGCGTAAGTCTGTCGAAATTCATAAAAGCACACCGATGAAAAGACAAGAACCTCGGTCTGCAAGCGGTCTGGGATTAAATTTGTCACAAGCAATAGATTGTACTCTAGGCCAGAACCAAGTGTGGATAATACTGTATCTCGGTGCTTCATTATGTTGTCTCTTTTCCCCACACATAGAACAAAAGGGATGGAACCTGTCAAATTTCCTGTAAACTAAACTATACTTTAATTAGAGGCTTCCTATTCCCACAGTCTGTAGTAACTCGCCTACAAGTACCTTCAGGTAATGGGATGTAGATAAAATTAAATAACAGCGAAAAGTGTTTATAGTTTATTATTATTTGCACAGTAGTGGTACTACACAGATATGTAGATACAAACATATACTTAGTTAATTATTGTACTTATATGGAGTGAATACTTAAACTAACAACATTGACTAGAATTGTTACGTGGAAATAGTAGAGTAACTAAATAACTTTGGTCCTGTATATTTAGGTAGGAAGGTAAGCATACTGTTACTATTTATTAACAATTAAACCTTAATTACCTAATTGACAAGACATAATTGAGATGAAGATTTTATAAATTTATGTATATTTAAGTAAAAAGATATATTGCAATAACCGCAGTAGCATTAATTTTAATGAGATCAATTTGTTTTTAAATCAGTAACAACGTATTAAATTAGACGTTCATCTTAGTTCTTCTTTATCTATTATGTTGGGAGTACTTGCATAGGTCCTGGGGTCCTCTGGTACCCATATCTTGGCGTGGAAGGTGGAGCCTGGCATCTTCTCCCCACGGCGTGACCATGACAACGAATGCGACTGTAGGTTGCTACCTGTAAGGAAATCTTATTGAAAAATCTTAAACAAAGCTTTTTCATCGACGGCAACTTTAATTTCATATTTGAAGACACAAGTGACTGTTTCTAGCCTACCCTAGGCTTAGCTACCCTTGGTTTACCCATGCTTATTATAGTAGAAGAAAGCCGGGATTTTAAAAGATTTGTAACACCCGTGCGAAGCTGGCTAGTTAACTTATAACTATTAACTTAATACGGTCAATAATGTCGCGTAATCGACGACGATTGCGTGACAACACTTTACTAAGCTGCCAAGACAGCCTCATTTCAAAACAAAATATTATAAATAAAAATAACGGTAAAAAGAACACAACCTTAAACTAAACTAAACCCTGTGAATTTAAAATTTCTAAGGTCATAAAGTTCATTACTCAAGTGTTTTGGGGTAAAAACGTATGTAATATTTAATTTTTTAAATCGGCATAGCGATGAATAATTATATTTTTCACATGCATGTAGCATATGGCATAGAGATTATAATAATCAATCGATTGACACCTTATTCGTCAAAGTAGGATGAAAAGTTAAAGTATCTGCAACCATATATAAACATATACCCTTCCTATTGGCCTTGCCGAAGTTGGGTAAAATACCTTCCTATTGGCTTCGCTGTAGTCGTATAAAAAATCACGATTTCGCAATACGCTGCATTACGAGGATAGAATCAGTGCATTAGGAGACACTTTACGAACTAGAAAACGTTGAAAATTATTAACTACCCATTTTATAATAATTATCCGTTTTGTTACAAGCACAAGTTTAGCATGTTAATTTTCACTATGTATACTTAATTAAAAGCTGGTTCGTGATACCCCAAGTTATCTGTTTTGATGGTCTAGGCCCAGCAGTGAAGGCCAGGGAAAAAGTCTCATTTAATTTATTTCCTTTTATTTTTAACCTGTATTGTCACACTGCAGGGCAAAGGCCACCCTGCTCCAGAATATCCCTTGTAAATTTACTCTTTTATCAACGTCTTTAAGGACATAGCAAATTACACTTGTTAGGTATAACTACAGGGTTTAGCTGGCAAAGGGGTTCGAATTATGTATTTAGGAACCATGCGCGTCGTGCAATCATTGACTTAATAATAATATTAATAAATTTCTTTACAAATGTTAACACATTTGTAAAGAAATTTATTACAAATGTGTTGACATTTGCAAAGAAAAGTTGAAAAA
This sequence comes from Athetis lepigone, assembly GCA_033675125.1. NCBI lineage: Eukaryota > Metazoa > Arthropoda > Insecta > Lepidoptera > Noctuidae > Athetis > Athetis lepigone. Next base: position 15,129,533 of record CM066219.1, read on the forward strand.
CGATGTGAAAAAACATACTAATAAAGGTTGCTACGAGTTTCGTAGACTCGCTACGACAGCTACGAAATAAACTGTGGTCGTAGTTTTGAGACGATTGCGGCTCAACTATTATTTCCTGACTCTTATCGCGCAGATGAATATCTTATTGACATAATATATTATTATTTTGTATGCAAAAGTTAAAAAACTTTTTTTGTATATGATAATAATTTACTCTGGCCTATCAATACATAGTATCGCTCCGCGCTGTCTGTTCCTATCTATGCTTAAATCTTTTTAACTACGCAACGAATTTTGATGCGGTTTTTTTTCCAACTCAAACTCAAATCATTTATTTCTAATAGACCATTTTAAAGACACTTTAGAACGTCAAAAACAAAGAAAAATGAATCTAAGTTGCCCATTCCATTTTAATCGATAGAGAGACTCAACGGAAAGGTTTATAATATGTATAGATCAAAATAATGTACTGCGGACGACTGCGGTGTTGTACTTGTACACATTATAAAAGTCTACACAAAAGTCTGCGATGGTATAATTATGTCTATCTCTTAAAGATAACCCACAATAACCATTTTTATCCTTTACTTTTTACGAGAAATACTGTACGGCAAGGATTTTAGTTTATCAGTAGTATCTTCGGGAGATTTTTGGCCCCCTGACTTAAACAATAATGATGACTCATTGATAATGACAGTATTAAAAGTAAGTTTATATTTTATACGACTGTCAGAAAAAAATAAAAAGCAAAGTCTCGATTATATTCGTCACCAAATATAATATAATAGCGTTGATGCAATAACGCGTACTTCATTAACGCTAGAGAAAAAGGCAGCTAATCGTGCAACATTAAATTATCGTGGTACAATCGCATGAACCCTCTAAGCGGTGCAACTTGAGGTTTATTTATCTACAATTATTTTTGTGAGACGTAAAGAGGGCTAACTAAACAGTTCGCAATGCGTTAAGGCCCCGTGTACACGTGATACAAGGGGAGCATCGCGAGGGGACCGCACGTGTGCGCTGTTATGGGCCCTTAGGCCCCAGGCCCTCTATACACCCCGATAGGGTTGACCTGTCCTCGTCGATTATTTTTTTCATTGTGTTTACGCTTATGATAACAAATTCATTGATAAGTATCTACATTAATACCGATTTTGGGTTGGAGTTATTTTTTACAATAATTGTGTTTTTATTTGTTTCTTGTTTTTATAGAAATACATACGTCTGGCTTCAAATGGATTTAGCTTTGTGTAATGTAGATTGTGTATTGTAATTCGAGTTTTGTTGAAATTGGTCGAAGTGCAACCCAAACTTATTTATGTGTGTCTAATAAATATTATAATTAAACAAGCCCTAAAGTAATACATATCTGAAATGGTATCGGTGGGACCAGAGCCCATATACCAATCCCCTTCACATACCTACGCACCATACTAAAGAAAAGAACAAGAGAACAACACAACCACAACAGGAATTGGACCGAGATAGTAGAATGCAAGCAGGTCAGGGAAGCACTCCCTGAGCTCGACAGCAGAATAACCAAGCGACTTCGACAACTGTCCAAACAGCAGCTACGTATTGTGACAGCCGCCATCACAGGGCATGGACCCTTAATAAACACCTTTACGTTTTAGGTATCACAGATAGCCCCCTCTGCAGAGCATGTCTGAACGTGGAAGAAACAGCAGCACACGTGCTCCTACACTGTCCTGCAACCACCATATACAGGCTAGTACTTCGGTAATCCAGGCTCCGAGAAATCACCAGCAGCATAAACTGCTTGCTGGCGTTCTTCAACGAGTTAGGGTGGCTCGAATAAATCACCCACCCACACACAAAAACCACGCCTCGACGTGGAGTTGCGGAAACAAGCCCGCCATACAGCAATTTGACCAATACAATATTGTATGGACTTTAAAAGAGACTGTGAAGTGTGACCTCTGAGTTTGTTTTGGATGTTTCTTCTCAGAAGTAGTCCAGCTAGGAAACACCGGCTCCGTCTTTCTATTGAAATAAAAAAAAAACAATAATGTCATGTAAAAGTGTAATTTTCTACCTATAAAATCATTTCATTTTCAACTCGGAGGTCAAGTCCTATTGGACAAATAAATAAATAATGACGTGTGTCCGTTTTGGGACGTTTTAACGAACCGAACCTAGAGGTTGGAATGAGTCAACTTAATAATCGCAAGTCAAGCCAAAAACGACTTTTTTTAGATCAAGACTCACGGAAACGATTGCAGGTTCACTCTTGCCACAAAGTCTAGCGATAGCGCCATCCACCCCTCTCTATACCTACATGTGCTCTAATAACAGTTTATATCGTGTCACAAAGGAAATAATGAGTATTTCCGGTAATTTGTTCTACGAATGTGCCATTAAATATTAACAGTCCCACAACAAGTGGGCCTGATGTAGCCTTAGAGTTTCCAGAGTTATAAATAAAAATATATCAAAAATAGTTATTGCATATATTTTAGTAAAGTATACAAATATTATAAATTAAAAAAAGAAACAGCAATATGTTTTTATAATTGTCCGCGATAGTTCTTGCCTGCGTATTTGGACAGGGCTCCTAATTCCTCCTCTATCCTGATTATTTGGTTGTATTTGTCGACATGCTCGCCACGCACTGGCGCTCCGCACTTGAACTGTCCTGCAGACAGTCCCACCACCAGATCTGCTAAGAACAAGTCAGGAGTGTCTCCCCATCTATCAGTGACCACCACGTTGATCCCAGCCGCTTTTATCTGCTTAAAACATTCGATGACCTCACTCAATGTACCAGCTTGATTTATTCGCAAACCGATTGTATTACCCGCTTTTTTGTCAATGGCAAGGCCAACTCTTCTCAAATTAGTTTGAGTCAAATCGTTACCGAATAGTTGCGACGTCGTGCGCGTTGTAAGCAGAGACCAGGCAGCCCAATCATCTAAATCAAAAGCATCTTCAACGGAACACACTGGGAACTCCTTAATGTTGTCTAAATATACTTCAGCTAACTTGTCAGACGAAATATATTCTTGGGGATTTGAATTCGGATTTTTAAATTCCAAATCATAAGCTCCATCTTTGTATAAATCTGATGCAGACGCATTTATGCCTATTTCAACCTTGCCATTATATCCGCATTGTTTAATAGCGTCGGTAAGGAAAAGGAGCGCATCTCTGTTGCCCTGAAGCGGAATAGAGAAACCGCCGTTTTCGCAAACGTATATACACTCCGTTTTGTATTTGGACAATATCACGTTTTTGGTATAATGATATATTTCTGTACCCATTTTCATTGCTTCTGCAAAGGATGACGCTCCAGTAGGCATAATAACATATTCTTGAAATGGCAATCCATTCGAGGTCAATATTCCTCCCGCCAGAATGGTAAAGTGTGGAACCGGTAATATGATAGTGGTGACCCCTGCCAGGTCCGATATGTGCCTGTACAGTGGCATGCCCTTCTTGGCGGCGCCAGCCTTGGCCACCACCAGAGACACAGCCATCATTGCGTTAGCGCCGAGCCGCGACCTAGTCTCAGTGCCGTCCAGAGCGATCATGAACTGATCTATTTCAGTCTGCATAGTCACCTCAAGGTTCTGCTTTATGAGTTCTGGTGCAATAATAGTATTTACGTTCTTGACAGCCATCGTCACACCCATTCCGTGGTAGTCAGTGGGAATACTATCTCTTAACTGTATTGCTTCTGCAATTTTCTTCCTATCAGTAGATGGAACGCCAATGCGGAATAGTCCAAGTTCTGTTACCATATCCACCTCGACCGTTGGCACACCGGTCGCGTCGAATATTTGACGAGCGAGCAAAAGCTTAATCGGCATTGTGAAAGTAACTTAAATATGTATTATATTAGGATGTAAAACTTAAAAGCGCTCCAAAAAATAATTTTCCAAATTTTTGACGCTGATGTCCGAAGTGTCAATAAAAATGATAAATCAAATAAAACGTCAAAGTTTTATGTTCCATATTTAGTTGTTACTTCATTTACCATTATTATAAAAACTTAAAAAAAAAAAAAATAACCGCCTTCAAAAACTAAAAACACAAAAATAACAAAAAATTCGGAAGTCGGTGGCTTCTCTTCTGCCAATAAATTTGTGTTGTCACAGACTTACGATTTTAGTTATTTTTGTGTTTTTAGTTATTGAAGGCGGTTATTATTATTTTTTTTTAAGTTTTTTATATATGTATAAGTATACTTTTTTCTTGGGTTCCATAATGAACAAAAACTTTTTCCAAATAAAAAAATATATGGGACCACCACTGAAACATGACTTATCAAACAAAAAAAGTACCATAAAAATCCGTTTACAATGACGACGGAGATATCGCGTAACAAACATACAAAAAAAACATACAGACGAATTGAGAACCTCCTCCTTTTTGAAGTCGGTTAAAAATAACACTGCACTGAACCAACGAATAAGCAGGCACAGGCAGCAGTACAAGTACAGCGCCGCCCGCGCCGTCGCCACAGTGACAAAGGCGAGTGTGCCAGTTTTGCGCATTCCAATACCATTCATTATTATTTTAAGAATGCATTAATGAATGAAAGACAAATAATTTTAGGTAATACATAATGTATAATGGAGCATAATTTGGTTGTATAGGATCGTTATACGTTGTTTTTGAAGATTTACTTATAATTGGTAATGCAAAACTAATGATAATATCGAAAGACAACGAGATAATCTTTAGATAATTAGTTAATGCGATAATCAAAAGTTGTCTTGACAATTTGATAAAAATAATAAATTCGCTGTGTTTTAGGTACCTCACATTTTCCATGAATGTGATCTTTATTATGGAAGCTCAGTTCATCAGTTGTTGTCAAAGATAAAAAGGCTGCGAAAGAACGATAGAAAGAAAGTGCGATTTGGTGAACTGTATTGGTTAGCCCAACAAATTGTGACGTCAAAAGGGCGTTTCATGTTTTCACGCCACGCATTGTGAGTGTGAATGGGTGCACGTGTGCCATAATCTTTATGTAAATCCTACATTACACTACGATAAGGCGCTTTTTAATAATTGAAAAAGAGATTATATGATATACTTTGACCAGTATTGCGTTGCTGCGTCATAGCGATTATCTTTGACAGTAGGAATATAGTGTTTTATCAACCCTTGGCTCATGATTTGAGCCCATAGTTGCCTAATTCGAAGATTTTATTTTGATGTGTTGAAAATATCTTGCCTAATCTTTTTGTGCTATTACAGTGCAAAAAAAAACTCAAAGACCCAGGACGGAGTATACAGTGGTGATATGAATCTTTAAAAAATCATTCTATCTGGAAGTAGGTAAATAAAAAGTTACGAACAAAATAAATAGAAATACATAGGATCTTACATTAATAATTTCTTCTCAGGGCAGTTCTAAACAATGCAACGTCAGTAAGATACATTAGAAATGTTTAGTGGTAGACATTGCAATACTCAGTTAATTTATAAAAAGGAATTTTATATTACCCAATAGTTGAATAGGAATATTGATGTTATTTTTTTTTTATAAACTTCAAAGTTATCTCAGCTCGGATTTCTGTATATAACTTGACACAGTAGTGATGAAATTATTGGTGGCCGTTGAAAAATAAAATGACGCCACTCTATTATTAGTAATGTTACCATACATCATTCTAATATAGGTAAATATACTTAATGTACATACCATTCAATAAACCACCATGACAAACAAATTATTCAAGAATTAATAATAGAACTTTCCCTTAATTACTTATCCAAGGAAAGAGGCAAGAATGAACCCTCAGAAAATTCTTAGGCTAGCCGCACACACACAATAATATTGTCAATACAAGATTGTCAATAATCTAGATTCCATATAACCAATACCGCAATACAGGCCGCACACACACAATATTATTGACAATACGTACTTTATTGTCAATATTATTGTGTGTGTGCGGCTAGCCTTAGGAGCTGAGAAGAGAATATAAGGCAATAGAAGGCAATTGTCACTACTTAGTTTTTAAAATATGTAAGAGAGGTCTAGGGGCGCGTTAATGTGGTGTGGAGTCGTGGAGTGCTTAATAGTGTACTAATACAGTCCCGGCACTCTATTAGCGGGGGGCGGAGGGCGATCTTTCAATTTGCTACGGCGTGATTCGCAAATATGTTGCGAGACCCTTGTTTACACTTTTAGAGCATTGTGTTTCGGCCCAAGTGTAAAGGGGCCGCTTTGTTTTGAATATTTTAGTATTAGGTTGAACGCTAATAAAATTAATGGAATACTAATTTCAGAACATACAGTTTATTGTTAAAAATATTTTGTAAATTGGTTAAATTGCTGTTTGTATGTCACTATTTCGTTTCACATTTATTTTGAGAACGATGGAGCCGCGGTGAAATATTCGAAACAAACTTAGTTAGCAAGTACGGTAAGTAAACTTGTCTTGGTGTAATCGTGCGAGTTTGATTTTAGATTTGACCATGAAGTCTTTCGGTGAGAGAATGCGCTTCTTTCTCCTTTTTAGGGTTCCGTAGTCAACTAGGAACCCTTATAATAATAAATCATTTATTTCAGACATCAGTCCATAGAAACAGCAATTTTGTTAGTAACAATTTATCACTTATAACTAATGTTAGTAAAGCATAATATTAATAAAACTAACTTATAGTTTCGCCATGTCTGTCTGTCTGTCCGTCCGTCCTCGCTTAATCTCTGTGACCGTTAGCACTAGAAAGCTGAAATTTGGTACCAATATGTATATCAACCACGCCGACAAAGTGGTTAAATAAAAATTGGAAAAAAATGTTTTATTAGGGTAGCCCCCCTATATCTAAAGAGGAAAGTGTTTTTTTTTTTTAATTTCAACCCTGACGTGTGATATTGTTGGATAGGTATTTTAAAATGAAAAGGGGTTTACTAAAATCAGTTTTTGATAATGTCAATAATTTAAGAAATAATCGCTACAAAAGGAAAAATTAAAGCGTCCCCCCCCCCTCTAACTTTTGACCCGTAGGTTTAAAAAATATGAAAAAAATCTGGAAAGTAGAACTTTATAAGTACTTTCTAGGAAAATTATTTTGAAGTTGATTGAAAGAACAGTTTTGTACAAAAAAGACAAAAGGTTGTACAAAATAATTTCTGCGTACTTAGTATGTCAACGTAACAAATAGCCTTTTTTTTTTAACTTATGAGGGGGAACATTTATTGTGTGACGGACGGGAAACTACGGAACCCTACATTGAGCGTGGCCCGACACGCTCTTGGTCGGTTTTTTTAGAACACATACAGAAGACGAATCCAGACAATGCAAGCATTTCTCTGAAATCAGGGTATAGTATTGTATAGTCAGGGTATTGTAAAATATAAGTACTAGTTAGAACAACAGAAACGTAAAATAAACCGGAAGCCGATTAACAGCGAATTCAATTAAAAATGTTATAATCAGTCAATCAATAATGGCAGCGAACTTTTTCGATAAAATAAAATGACACGGTAGCGCTCCCATGGGAGTTGGCAGCCGACTCATCACACCATCACGCGATAGTGATGTTACCGTGAGAACTACTGGACCAGTCGAGACAACGATTAACGATTATTCGTATATCACACGCGATGTGTGACATAATTGCTAGCCACCATGTGCAAACTACAGTTAGAGGGGTGCACCTCGCTACGCTGTGGTGGGAAATTACTTACCTTTTAAACTACATAAATTAGTGCGCAAACAATGCAGATTTAGGCACTAACTATCGATAGTTTCAAAGATCGATAAATTCAAAGGAGATCTCCTTTGAATACGCAAAAAGGGAAAGGCTTCATTGACAGTGGAGAAAATGTAGTCGTGTTGTAATAAAAACTTTACACAAAAGCCAACAGTGAAAATTGAAATTGCAGGACTTTAAAATTAAATTGTAGTTGCAAACTGCGTAAGGTAATTCCGCTGTTGTCAACGTGAATGTTGTGAAATAATCTCATTAACGCTGTGCACTTCTGTAAGCGACGAATTCACTGCACCTGTATGTGATTTTTTATTGTGTATATTTTGGAAAGTCCTTAATTGAAGTACCTTAATAATTTTCTTAAAACCGACTTTAGGATATAGAGAGAAATAAAAATAGAGCCCCTTGTCCCCCTATGTAAGAAGTACACTAAGTAACTAATGAACCTTCCGGTTGGGTCTAATCTCTTGAAGATTTTCATATGTTTTCTATATTTTTAGGCACATTTGCAGCACAATGTTAAAAATCGCAACTTCATTGTTTGCCATTAATAGAGCGATTGAAGGAATCTACAAGGAATTTTACCGTCCGGCAGTCCGATTTTTTACGGTCCGATACGGCACGACATATATATAATGTATATATAGGTACTAGTTTGTGCACTATACGTAATTTTACCGTCCGTCATTTTATTTTATTTCCGGAACGGTTTTTATTTCAGGGTAATTTCGCATGCGTGGCGTGTAGGTGTAGTTTCAAAGACAGAGCTACCCTATACTGAGGCGTATCATCCGAGTAAAGACGGACAAGTGCACAAGCCATTCATCCGTTTTTTTCATGCCACTTCGTGACGTAAAAAAATCGAATTTTCGGACAGTAAAATTCCTTGTAGTGCACAATCGCCCATAGTGTGTACGTAATGAAGCAACATTAATGATGTATCGATCATTAAAAGGTGTATAAACACATTGCAGGGGTCGCGCCCCGCCGCGCGCCGTACCGCAAGGCCGGGCCAGCACGGCCTGCATGCTCCATTGGCCACCACACATCCGTATTACTCTATTTGTACATCAATTTGTAATGTTACTGATTACTTATCTTACTAAATATTTTGAATTCGTTTTTTTGACCATGTTTTGACTTTGTTTATAGTCTCTACTTTTACTAGGGTCTGACTATGCTTTTGCAAACAAAGGTGCTTCTAATGGGGCAATGTTCCTTCAATTTACAGATGCATCGTTTCGAAAAAAAAAGAAATTATAAAAAAAATAACAGTGCAAGGGGCCACGATATCTTTTTCTAGCACGGTAGAAAGGAAATCGGGCAGCCATAACACATCACCATGCATGAACTCATGGCTGTCCATTGCTAAAATATTTATCGGCATCTTTTATTCTTTAATTGTAATATCGATGCGATGCCTTAGTTCACAATAGCCCTAACTAAAAAAATCTCGATTTTCACTTTTTTAGTGCCAAATACACTAACTATATCTCGTGCTCTTTCGGGTTCAGGCGCATTAGGGCTAATTCTCATTTTGGCAACCGACTCCTTAATGGACTACTTCTCATTATGGCCACTTCTCATTTTGGATACTTCTCACTTGGGCTTATCAACTGGAGAAAGTTTCAAAACACAAACATATTAAATTCACTTGCAATATCTGTTTATACTTGTTAGCAGTGCATTAGGCGTGTATTGTGTTGATAGTACAGAAAGTTTGATGCACAAAAGTGTTAAGTACTTTTACTTGAACTCCAATACAACAAAAATGAGCAAATACTTATGGTTTAGTGGCTGAAAACTAAACAGGGTGTCCCACGGCTATGCCAGATGGAGGATTATTATTTATTATTATTTATTATTGTAGATAGAACATTTCACTGAAAGAAGACATTATTTGAATTTTTAAAAAACATTTTTAACTGCATTCATAGATATTTAAATAATTACATAGTTGAACCGGGAATCGAACCTGTTACTCGAGAAAATTAATCAGCCTGTAGTTGTATCATACCGATCGAAAGGCTTCATCACAAGGATTATTTTTTGCTAAATAACATAGTGTCATATATAAAGACCACGAATTTTAACATTTTTAATACAAAATTAGTAAATTTTTCAACTGCTCAAAACTAGTCTCTTCTTCTTGAACACATTCCGCCTTATTACAAAACAAGGTTTTCCTCTAAACTAGGTTAAACCATTGAGCTAGGTTTTGTATTTCGAATCTTGATCGTATCAGAATAAGATTTAAATTACAAAACCTAGCTCAATGGTTTAAACCTGGTTTAGAGAAAAACCTTGTTTTGTAATAAGGCGGAATTGTGATAACTTTTGATTATTTCGTTCCCTGACGATTTTTTGGTCTTGTTGTGGTAGATATTTATTTATTTAAATGATGGGTACTTCTCAAGTGGGTAGATTAATTAGTAATAAGTAGTTATGATTGTCAATTGTATGTCCTTACGGCAATGTAAGCTTTTAACTTTTCAGAACAAAATTTTACATCAAATGTTAAAATTCACGGTCTTCCTTTTATTTGTGACACTATGTTATTTAGCAAAAAATAATCCTTATAATGAAACCTTTCGATCGGTATGATAAAACCACAGGGTGATTATTTTTTCCCGTGGAACAAGTTCGATTCCCGGGCCAACCATTTAATTATTTAAAAATCTATGAATGCAATTTAAATTGTTTTTAAAATTCAAATAATGTCTTCTTTCAGTAAAACATTCTATCTACAAGATTTAAGGTACTTTCCCTCCATGTGACATAGCCGTGGGACACCCTGTATATCTTGAAGTGCAACCCCTACACGATCAAAACATTATGTACGACACAATGTTTTTTAGCAAAAAATAATCCTTGTGATGAAGCCTTTTGATCGGTAGGATAAAACTACAGGTTGATTAATATTCTCGAGTAACAGGTTCGATTCCCGGTTCAACTATGTATTTATTTAAAAATCTAAGAGTACAGTTTAAAATGATTTTAAAATTCAAATAATGTCTTCTTTCAGTAAAATGTTCTATCTACAATATTTAAGGTACTTTCCCTCCATGTGGCATAGCCGTGGGACACCCTGTATATAGACATAGTAAAAAGCTACGCTACGAGACTTACCTCTTACAATCACTTTCTTCTGTTCCTCCTTGTTTTGTGTGTTAGCTACACCTGTCAGCAAAGTTTCTGTTGAATTGCGGTCGACTTTTATCTGTGTACATTTACAAATTATGTTATTATATCAATGGTCATGAGAGAGTAGGGGTTTAGATAAACTAATCCACCGCGCTAGCCAAGCAACATCGCGGTAGGCCGAGGCGGAGATGGCGGGAGCCTACTTCGATAAAGACTGGTCCCAAATAGCTCTATGCAGAGAGAGGTGGAAGGAGGGGAGGGAGGACTTTGCCCTGCAGTGGGAAAGTTTAGGCTTATAATAATAATACAAATTGCCATTTCTATTATATTAATAATTGGCGTATTCAAAACTACGATATTATTCCTTGCCTGCCTAATTCGAAAAAGCAGCACAACACAAAGCACTAAACGGTGCCGACAAGCTTCAAGATGCGCTTGTCAGCGCTGGGCGTTGGCATAACAACTGCAAGCAACTCATTCCGACATTTTGCTTAATCTGCTTCAACCTACTGCTTCCTTTGTGTAGAACGGACCAGCGCTGATAAGCGCCGGTAAGCGCTTATAAGTTTCCAGCTTTCTTTCTGTATACGGCCTTAGTGCTGTTGGTTGTTAGCTGAGTCTTAGACCGGTTCACAAGTAAGTATTCAATGAAGCTGGTGGTGCTCAATTCTTGGAGCATGGTTTGTAGATCCAGAGTTGTGGGGGCAAAAAGGACTGTAGGTCGACAAACTGGAGGTTAGTTGGCACAAAAGAGCTGACTTTAGTCACAGAAGACACCTTTTGTCTTCCATAAGGTTACCAGTGACTCTTCTCGTGTGCTTGTGAACAATTTAGGTGTGAGCGGGTCATTCTCTTTGACTCCTTTTTGGATACTAAATATTGATCCAACAGTATTTAACTTTGTTTTCCCCGGAATTATTACTGTATATGATTTTTAGTAGGTAAATTTAGGTAATGATTCTTCCAACATCATCAATGATTCTTCCAATTCTTGATTTTATAATCTACAAAGTTAAATTAAATTAAAATCGGAAAAAAATCTAAGGTCTGTTGGTTTAGCGTTAGTAAACGGTCGGTTATTGAATAATTGGGGGGGGGGGGGGGGGGCAAAATCGGCTTGTGTAAGGGTCAAAATAAAATTTAAAAAAAAAACGAGCCTAGGGAATCGTGATTTCAGTTAACAAAAGAGCGCTACGTAAGCGTTAACAGAGCAGATTCTAATAAAACATAATTATCTGACATCCATTGCCAGATAACCTATTTTCAAATAAATAAAACCGCATCCGGATCACCCATTTAAGAGCTACTGTGCCAAACATACAGACAAACAGACACACACACAGTGTCAAACTTGTAATACCTATTATACCCCATTTTCGCGGATAAGGGGTTAAAAATAAGGTGAATAATTCACGTTTGATTGGGAGAGCGAGTGTACATTTAGTAGCATTTTCCACCTTACAAGACAAACCTTTCAACGACCAAGCGACAGCCAGCTGTGGCACTGCTTTTGTCTTTCTATTGTTTCTGTGGAATCACGTGTGTTCACTGTGTTCGAAGGTTATAAATATCTCAGGACAAAATAAATATCTCGGGACAAGTCACACATGGTCATCTGATCCCAAGCTAAGCAGAGCTTGTGTTATGGTAACCAGATAACTGATATACTTTATAAAAACATACATATTATTGTAGATAAATTACACCCAGACACAGAACAAACAATCATGCTCATCACACAGTTTGTCCTGGGTGGGAATCGAACCCACGACCTCCGGCTTAGCAGTCAGGGTCACTAACCGCTAGACCAACAGGCCCGTCATGAAGGAACTAAGAACAAATCTACTGAAATACTAACCAATTCCCCAAGAAAGCTGATATAGCCAATCGCCAGCTTCAACGTATCAACTTTAGATAGCCTCTTTTCGTAGGGTAGAGTGGGGATATGCGCGCGTAGACCCTCGAAGGCGTCGTTGATGGACTGCATGCGGCGACGCTCCCGCAGGTTGGCAGCCTGACGCTGCTGGATCTGTTGCTGAGGGCAGCGCAGAGACGATCTACGGCGGTACAGACGCCTGAAATTTGTCCTGGAAGAAAATGAAGGAATTCAGTAGGATTTGACTTCGACGTGGCTATGGGTAGGTAATTTGTTTACATAAATATATACAGAAGATTTCCACACAGAGTCACAGTACAATGTGTATAGGTCCATTAAAATAGTAAATGGTCAGAATATTTACATTAGGTATATTATTACCGTTTATCAATGTAATGTCGTGTAATGTAGTGATGGCCCAGTGGATAAGGCGGGGTCGTCCCGTAACGTGCCTCGGAAAGCACGTAAAGCCGTTGTCCCGGTTGTCATTCGTACAACTTTGACAGTCGTTACGGGTAAGCCAGAAAGTCTGACCAGTCTAACCTAGAGGTATCGTGTCGCCCAGTTACTGGGTTGTGGAGGTCTGATAGGCAGTCGCTCCACGTAAAACATAAGTATCCAGCTGAATCTGGTTAGGCTGGAAGCCGACCCCAACATAGTTGGGAAAAGGCTAGGGAGATGATGATATTATTACCGTTTATCGTGTCGCCACTCATAGAATAGGGTTCCGTAATGAACCATTCGCAGTTTTAACAATTATTTCGCATTATGCCGATTTCAAATTATCGCATTTCGCCATTATTTCCGTTTCTTAAGTTCTAGGCCTTTTAACTCCTGAACTTACAAAGTTATAGCTTTTAGGGGTGAAGGGTTATTTTGACAAAAAATACTCTGTACAGTTTAATCTAGGAAACATATACCTAAATCAAAAATCGTCTTAGCAACTACTCAATGCTATCTAATGATATACTACGTGATATTCTTCGTGTTTTTATTATAGCACTTTGTCCACGCAAAGTTTTACCTTTGTAGCACATCCGTTTGAACAATAAGCTGAGGATATACTAAACTATAAATAAGGGTTCGGGACGCGAACTACGGATTCCTAAAAACACTCTTTGCAAGGTACTGTACCTTGTAAAGTAAATCCTATTTCTACTATAAAAGTAACAAAACTAACTATAAATACAAAAGCAAAAGTCTGTCGTGGTAAACGGTATGCAGAGAATACTTTCAATTCCAAAAGTAACTCTGTCTGTCTGTCTCTTCTTCACGCGTAAACCACTGAACCGATTTGTATGAATTTTGGTACAGATATAGTACCAAAGGTATAGGATATACACCCGAGAAATGACATAGGATAGTTTTCATCCCGGAAATCCCCCAGGAACGGGAACTATTATTCCACGCGGACGAAGTCGCGGGCAAAAGCTATTCTATCATTTAAAGAGCTACAAGCTACAATATGATTTTGATGATTTAAAGAAAAAATATTTTCACTGAAATAATTCTAGCCTTAAAATACACGCGGACGAAGTTACGGGCAAAAGCTAGTACTATATAAAGATGTAAAATGGAGCAAACTACATATTTTATACTGGCGAATACGTTGATTGCCAGTGGCGTGAAATAAAAAAACGGTTAAATGATTTTCAATTAGATTTGACTTTTCTTAATCTACCTATATACTCAAAAATAAAGCGGTTTAGCCAATCTAAAGAGTGGAATGAGATATCAAATATGTAGGGCATGTATACAAATGTCAGATCGCTTCATAAACGAAATCGCTAGGGCTAAACAAGTGTTAAATACGATGACGTTGCAGGAAAACACAGGAGGCATAGCATTACTTACAATAAACTACGAAATTGCCCAGTCATATGTAAATTGTATATAAAGCACAAGCAGTATCCTTAACAGTTGTATAGATCCGTACCTTTTTCGCGGTGTGGACAAATTTTCTTGATCACTAGCGTACAGACTACCATCAGACATCGAGGAGTCATCGTACATGTAATTATCAGAACTGTTGGCAGATGTGGGTGAACCTCCTACGGGCAAGGGCACACTTGAAGGTTTTTCCAAAGACGGGCATCTAATTCCATTAGAGCCGTCCATCATTACAACAATGTTAATCAATTCTTTGGAAATCTTTAACCACTACACTCATGACTTCTAAGACCGAATTAAATGAAAGAAGTTCCACTGGACGATAGGGATTATTAAGGGTGGAGTGGTGTTGCCACTGTGACAGCTGACGAGTTTGTGACGGCGTGAAGCTAAGAGGGAAGGTTTAGCGCCCGAAAGACTCCGCCCTAAAACAGTAATACTCCGCCCACGTGTTCTGCGGCCAAAATAAAGAGGTCCTTCGTAACACAAAAACGGAACCATTGTTTTTCTGCTTAGCGTAGTACGTTGAGGGGTTGCAGAGACCCTATTATACTGGATGACTGAAAATTGTTCTAGAATAGCGTGCCTTACGTGGGCGATATGTTTAATCTTTATCTTGTTGTGACATTACTTTACATTTTTGGGAACTATGGCGTTAAGACATAACCATGCCATGTGATAATGTTCAGAGTGATTTTTTGGCGAATCACAATATTTTTATGTATTACATTATTTATTTAAAAATAAAATTGGCCAAGTGCGTGTGGCACGCACAGAATAGGGTTCCGTAATGAATAATTTTGCAGCTTGACGGTATTTCGTATATAATGTTGAGGTTTAATTTATTCTGCGTTTCTCAAGTTATGCCTCTATAGGTAATTCCTGATCTAACAAAGTTATAAACCGTTATAGTTTTCCTTCACATGGAAACTGAAGCCACTGATTTTCCAAATTAATGTAAGTTTGCTAATTTGTATTATTTTTGGGATTCTGTACCGAAATGGTGCAGCAAATCCTAAATCTTTATTATGCGAAATGGTTGTTAAATGGGTTTTAGACTATAATGCGAAATGGTTAAAACGTTCTATTGTAATCATTAGGGGGAGGCTCTACTAATGATAGCATGGTTATAAACATTGAAAATTCTAATTTTAAATAAGGTTCTGACGCACGAAACCTTCAAAGCATGACTATTTGAGGAAAAAGAGAAACTTTTTCAATTACCGCAATGAAATTTTCCTTGCCCTTTCCTTATTGATTGTTGCAAGCAGCTGAAGTTTAAAACAGTGTGAAGCCAGTTTTTTAAAAATAAATAGAAGTTATTTACAAACTCCCAGCAACGAGCACAATGCTCAACGTGGCTCAACCAAGTAGGTCACAAACAATTCACGTTTTTAGCCAACTTTATTTTTACTCTTTTCTCTCTTCATCTGTGTTTGTGTGTCTGTCATTAAAGAGTTAAGCCTCTATCTGTAGTAGTGTAGTCTGTGCGGTAAAGGCTTTATATGTCGATAATATCGCATCCGCTATTGCGTTCCGATTCCTTGCTTATACCTACTTGCTATAATACTTGCTACTTACTATAAATACTTGCTATAATTATCGCAGCAGTGTGTAGTTAACTGACTAACTGCGTAGCCGTCCATAATACGTATTGAACTAAACATAGCAATAAGGCATGCGATCTCATCAACCCATAATAACGCACTTGGTAGAGCTTTAATTACCTACATGCACAATAAATTGGTGCTCAAAGGATACTTAACTCTTAAGATTTGATTAATGTTAGAAACAGGATTGATTGGCGTATTTTTTTTTGTTTTGGAAATTATTGACCTCGCGCCTGTAGCTTACAAATTACCTAGTTGATTTCTTCTAAATGCCCGAACTGATTTTTAAACACGTTTTAGAGCCATCGCTAGAAGAACCTACTTTCAAAAAACTCCTTTTAATTGGTGCACCGTTCAGCTTCAGTGCCACAGACAGAAAGTTTTACACACATAGCGGGTCACACTTAAACGCCCCTCTTTTTGTGTCGAGGTTTAAAACGTTTTTGGGTTTAAAATGGTTACAAATTATCAAATTTTATTTCCAAATCTTGTTCAAATCGACATTGGTGTTGATTCTCTTGTTCACAAACTTAACTAAATTTAAGTTAAATGCATCTTTCTCTTTCCATTTCTTAAAGAAAAGGACAGAAAATACATTTCAATCCTTTTTTTAGCGATAGTGAATCCGGAGAGAGGCCCTGGAATGCTTTGCGGAACGCCTATTTTAATCGTTTTTGACCTTGATTCGTCATCTTATAGATGCATTTTAGCCATAACTGAATTTCTGACGGTGTAGTAGAAAAGCAGTAAGTACACTGAAACTGCATATTGTTGTGTGTCATACTATAGCTTAGCTTCTGCGATGAAATTTTGCCTTAAATGTATGAACTAATAGTTTAGGATGATTCGCCTAATATGAAAACAATTGTTCAAATAGTGTCCACCGAAAGCCTCCTTTACTTAAGTATTTTAATTACGAAAATATTTACTGTGCCTTCGTATATTAGGAATCATGATTGCGAAACATTACAACACCAGATGCCACGTTACGCCTATCAGAGCTTATTATTGTAAACGACAAAAAGTTCTGGGGTCACCCTTGTTTGGCAGAACAACGTTTTGTCGAAAATCACTCCGGCTAAATCACTCCGGCTAAATCACTCCGGCTTAATTCGGCTGTATTTTTTTATATTTGTTTCCCAATTCATCGAAAACAGCTGGACGGATTTGAAAAAGTATTTTTAGTTTGATAGGGTCTCCTAGATGGTCCTATAGTCCCCAGGTCCCGATTTTGGAGAAATAGAGGGAAATCTTTAAATTTTATAGTTATATATACACAACACAATTGTAACGATTTCAGTATTTTTTTTATAGTGACTGGCGCATTTGCTTTAAGAAATAGTTTGGAGAAGTGGGGTTAATAGTAAAGACCATAAATAACTAACACTAACTAAAATTATCAAGGAATTATGAACCAGTTTCAAACAATATTCGTTTGAAGTATTACTTATTTATTTTAACTTAAACCTAGAGGTTTTTTAGGGTTCCGTAGTCAACTAGGAACCCTTATAGTTTCGCCATGTCTGTCTGTCTGTCCGTCCGTCCTCGCTTAATCTCTGTGACCGTTAGCACTAGAAAGCTGAAATTTGGTACCAATATGTATATCAATCACGCCGACAAAGTGGTAAAATAAAAATTGGAAAAAAATGTTTTATTAGGGTAGTAGGGGGGCTACCCTAATAAAACATTTTTTTTCAATTTTATGTAAAGAGGGAAGTGATTTTTTTTTAAATTTCAACCCTGACGTGTGATATATTGTTAGATAGGTATTTAAAAATGAATAGGGGTTTTAAAATCATTTTTTGATAGTTTTTTTTTTTTTTTTTTTTATTACAATGGGCTTGCTCTTAAGTAGAACTTTATGAGAACTTTCTAGGAAAATTATTATGAACTTGATAGAAAGAACAGTTTTTGTACAAAAAAGACAAAAAGGTTGTACAAAATAATTTCTGCGTACTTAGTATATCAACGTAACAAAAGCCTTTTTTAAAACTTATAAGGGGGAGAACACTTATTGTGACGGACGAGAAACTACGGAACCCTACATTGAGCGTGGCCCGACACGGTTTTGGCCGTTTTTTTTTCCTAAAAAATAACCGCCTTCAAAAACTACTTAATACCTAGTTGAAAAACAACTTGAAGTCGGCAATGTAAAACAACAAATGAAACGGAAGCCGCCAAAGAATAGTGGCAGGCTTTCATACAATCAGGGAATGGACAATTAACATACCTACTAGGTGTATTTTTGGTCTCGAATAACCCTCAAGGAGATGATTCTACTCATAAAACAAACTTTTAACTTTTATTATGGAAACAACTCTCATCATCTCCCTAGCCTTTCCCCTATGTTGGGGTCGGCTCCCAGCCTAACTGGATTCAGCTGGAGACCAGTGTTTTACGTGAAGTGACTGCCTATCCTCCACACCTCTCACTCCTAGACCTCCACAACCCAGGAACTGAGCGATACTTCTGGCTTCTGACTACCTGTAATGACTGTCAAAGTTCTACGAATAACAACCGCCACCGGGACTTTAACTAATATTAATTTGATCTTCTGTCCTTTCCTTAATTAAACGGAAAGAGAAAGATGCACTTAACTCAAAATTTACGTTAGTTTGTGCACTAGAGAATCGGCACCATTATAATATAATTTGTTTATTATTATATTTGTATATTCATCCAAAATGGGTGAGACGCCGAAAAAAAGTAATAAGTCAGTCAATGAGATTATCAAAAAAATTTAGGCACGTATGTATATTTTTCTTTTTTCTCGTAAACAAAAAATGACGACGATACAGCGCGTTAAGTTTCGCGTGACGTCACTATTAGGTACAATTTTGCTGAACAGTGGCGTCTCTGTATGAGAAGAGGCAAGAGGCCTTTGCCCTGCAGTGTGGGACAGTAGGTAATATGCTGGTATTATTATTATAAGTGGCGCCAAAAACCCCCACTCCGGAACTTTGTTGCTCTTTTTATCTTTGTATTTTTTTATTAATTTGATCAAGCATAAAATACGTGTCCCGTATTTTTGTCTTCTAGTTTTTTATTAATTGATAGGTATGTCTTCTAAAGTTCTAACTATAATCATCAAAAAAACTGACCCCTAAGATGGCTCTAATCCCAGAAGAACTGAGAAAACGCTGGAACAAGCAGGGTTTTTTTTAAATCGCCGTAACTATTGCGGTATCAAATTCATCAGAAATGGTTAAAAATAGGTAATGAGTATGAAGTAAACACTAAGTAAGGTTTTTTGAAAAATCTGACCCTAATGGGGTAAAATAGGAGATGGAATTATCTGCATTCACGCGTATGAAGCCTTGGGCGAAAGCTAGTTAATATATTTGTGATCCTTTTTTCTTGAAAAGATCATTGATAAACTTTTTGTGGTTCTTTTTAATTTTAATAAGTAATATAAATTGTCATATTTTACTGCAGGTCTTATATTGTTGCTTCAAAATAATTAATTATGTATTTGAGATCCAGAGTTAAGTGTAATGACATTGTGTGTACTTTAACAGCAAACTTGTGTAGAATTATTATCACTGATAATAATGCTAGAATACAATTATTGACAATTGACAATAAATATTGTTTAAAACTATGCTAGCTCCATAGAATCAAAAGAATCATGCAATATTGCTGCTTGACAGACAACCCTTTTTTTTCACCATTCCGCAACCCACTGACAGCCCATTGCTTTGGAAAAAACATGTGAGTTGCCGGGAATCGAAACCGCAAGCACTGCCACAGACATGCACCTTAATCACTGGGCCATGAGCATCATCATGGCACTAGCCCGAGGCACTTAATCGTGAGCCCATACCTACATGTCTAGATGCGGTCTACGCATCTAGACATGTATAGAAGCTAAACTCTTAAGCGTTAGCTTTAAAAAAATGGAAGTGTGTTGTACTTATTCTTTTATTATTACGTTGAATACAAAAATACGGTTTCTGTGTTTAAAGTAATATAAAAGAATACTTTACTAAGTGGTTTCAAGTTAATTCTGATTGAAGTTGATTCTGTCGTGCCGTTTCCTACAGGTAAACGTACAACTTTTTTTTTATCCGGAGCCTTGAAGGTGGAGGCATATGCCTAAAAACCACCTCCATATTTTTCCTCTCCTTTGCGCATAATCAATATCACAACCAATGACGTTAATCCGAGATGCAATTGTTGCTAGTTGAATAGACTTACTTACTTACTTATTACTTACATTTTTACCTACTTATTATACGTATAAATACATTCGTTAAGATTTATAAACATGGATTGTAATTTTTATTGTTGATAATTCTGAAACTGTTTCCCAAAAGACTGAGAGCCAAGGTGTAGAATATATTTTACCTGTTTTTAAAAAGCTGTTGCTGTCACTGTCAAGAATATGTGTTGCCAGTATTGAAGGAGCTACATAGTTTACGGTAATTAAAAATGTTTATTCAATAGTATGGTATCGTTTGTATTTTAGGAGAGACTACTACAATTTAATTCATTGTATAATACAATGAATTAAATTGTAGTAGTCTCTCCTAAAATACAATTTGTATAACGGTAGTAAATCAATAAAAAATGGGACATTTTAATTCAATACAAGAAAGGTTCATATTATGTTCTAACCTTCCAACGACCAAGCGACAGCCTTGAATCACGTGTGTTCGAAGGTTTAATGCACTTCATTCATTTATAATAACGTAGCATAATATGACATACCCACCCCATAAAATATCTTATTCGTCAGACCAGACTCCTTGGCCCTAAACGGGGGAATTTGATTAAATGGCATTGACAACCCTGCTTTTAATTGTCAAAAGGTTAGTAGGTAGAAATATTCTATGAAACTACGAAACTGAACTATAGCTTCCTGATTCTTCCTTCATGCATTGTTGTTGACTTGTTGAGATAGTTTAATATTGATGTCGCAGCGAATTCATTCGATTTAGTGGCGAATGTCACCATCACTTTACCAATATATTACTTGAGTGTAAAGTTGATTAATAAGTGATATCAAAAATGTTCATAGTAGGATTAACTGGCGGTCTTGCTACCGGAAAAAGTACAGTACTTTCAATATTTCGAGGGCATGGCATAGCAGTAATTGATGCAGATGAAGTAGCTAGAAAAGGTAAAACTAATGATTTTGTTGAATGTGCGAAGTTATATTGCAATTTTAGATAATTAGCGAAGTTGAATTTGATGTGCATTGCCACTGTAGTTTGCTGAGCCTCGCGCCAAGTTCTAGTGCCCAACGATGTTTATTAATTACTATACCATACATTTTTATTTATTACTAATATACTTTAGGGTTTGCTAATTCTCCCTTCTAACTCTCCCTTCTAAAATTTTGATTCCACACCTTTTCTAATTTCAATAAATCAGCTAAGTTACTGGGTTGCTGTAGGTCTTATAGGCAGTCGCTTTACGCAAAACACTGGTATGTGGCTGCATCCGGTTAGGTTGGAAGCCGAACCCAACATAGGGAAAAGGCTAGGGAGTTGAGGTTTTATAGGAATTGTGTCTAACATTTATTGGTTAATGGTGGAAACTACCCAATTGTGGGAAATTTGTGGCACATGCTTTTCAGACTCTATGATCTTTACATCTTTAGATTGTAGTACTGTCTGGTTTTGCTATTTCTTTCTAATGACATAATTAAATGCTGCAAGCATCACCAATATCTTACACCAGTTAACTGGTAATCCAGGACTTCTATAAATCTTGCCCTTGCCCTACAATAAGTGATAGGGTATTTTAACCATAACTTAAATCACAGAAAATGGTTTTTAATAGGAGCTTTAAAAAAAATGAGAAAGTTAATATTGGTCATAGCACTCAGTTTTTTTAGGGCATCCTACCATGTGTGATTGTTTATTTAGCTATGACTTTTCAGGACAACCAACAAGATAAGTTTGAGCATATTTAAAGTCGGCTGGGTGTGACAATTGCGAATTATGAAGACTTGCCCGATGATTATATTCAGATACCCTTACTAATAATCACTGTGTAAAGTTATGCAATGAATAAAGCCTGTGTAACCATACTTTTTTTGACGTATAAATCTGTCATAACTTTATGCAGCGTTTATTAGTAAGGCGCAGAGTTCATAATATATATTAACCTATCATCGACCAATCGACAGCCGGCTGTCGGGCTGCTATTATCTTTCTATTGTGTCTCAAATCACGTGTGTTCGAAGGATTAATAAATATCTAAGGACAACTCACACACTGCCCTCTGAACCCGAGCTAAGCAGAGCTTCTGTGGTACAGTAACCAGATAGCTGATATTTATAAATACATAATTATTTACATCATAGATAAATTACATCCAAACACAGAAAAAATAATCATGCTCATCACACAAAATTTGTCCTGGGTGGGAATCGAAGCCACAACCTCCAGCTTAGCAGACAGGGTCATTAACTACTAAATCAACAGACCTGTCTACTGTAAACTGTCTATATATACTGTGACACTACTTGTTTCTGAATTCCAGTACTGGAGCCAGGGACGAAGGCGTGGGAAGAGCTGCGGGCATATTTTGGCGATGAAGTGCTTTTACCAGATGGTAAAGTTAACAGAGCGCGCCTAGGTGAAATAGTGTTTGATGACATAGAGAAGAGACGGAAACTGAACGCCATCACACATCCCAGAATACAAAGTGCGATGATGAGGATGGCGATATCTTACTTCTTCTCAGGCCATAGCTACATAGTCATGGAAGTGCCATTGTTATTTGAAACTGGGAAGATGTTGACGTTTATGCATAAAATAATTACTGTAGTTTGGTGAGTCTTATGATTTGGAATACAATTTTATTATTGTAACTTGTACAGCTAATTGTTAGGTTAAATCCCACATTAGAAAAAGTAATAATTTTATATAAGTTTTTGGTCGCTGGAGTCAAGAACTGTGTCTGGTTAATGTCAATTTATTTGTTATTGTTTATCTATCACTCTCAACACAAGAAAAACCCATAAAACCCCACAAAGGTAACACTCAGATATGGTACACGGATGGCTCTAAAATGAGCACCGGTACAGGTGCAGGGGTACACAGCGACAACTGCAACCTCAGCCTAAGCATGGGCAAACTGGCGACGGTCTTTCAAGCAGAGACCTATGCCAAAATCGCATGTGCGCAGGAAATACTAGATAGAGATACCAAAGGGAACACTATCTACATTCTAAGCGACAGCCAAGCAACACTCAAGGCACTTACGTCCAATAGAGTGGACTCTGGGCTGGTACTAAACTGTATCAAAATACTGAACAGGATAGGAAGGCGCAACCAGGTCAGACTGATCTGGGTGCCAGGTCATACAGGAGTAGAAGGCAACGAGAAGGCCGACGCTCTAGCTAGGAAAGGATCCGAAACACCCCTCTGCAGACCGGAACCCTTCATAGGACTCTCTCCAAGGGTCATTAACCAAACGTTAAAACAGGCTGCGTTGAGGATACACAGCACGCACTGGCACAACACAACGGGCCAGAAGCATGCTAAACCATTCCTCAACGACATAGATAATGGCTGGACCCGGAAACTATGGAGGTACAGCAGACCACAGCTCCGAGCAATCACAGGAGTCTTCACAGGGCACTACGCCACCAACAAACAGCTCCAAAACATGGGACTAGCAAGCGACCCAACTTGCAGGCTCTGTGGAGAAGCAGAGGACCTGCTGTGTGATTGCGCAGCACTAGGCTCCAAAAGATTAGGGTATCTGGCCCAACCATTCCCAAGACCAGAGGACTACAGGCTCAGCCCCATCAAGGCCATACTGGGACTAATGAAGGAAGTGCACAGAAGGCTAGGGGTTGAGTAAAAGGAGGGGTACAGCACAAAAGATCCAAAAGGGTCGAAGTGCTACGGCTTGGGCCGGCCCCACAAAAAGATAAGATAAGATAAGATCTATCACTCTCAATTATTTGTTATAGTAGCAGGATAAAATTACAAGAATACAAATAGGATATGTACGAATAAGTTGTTACTTAAGGTACAAGTTGGTAGCGGGTCAAACGACGTGACGCAGACGCAGCAGCGACACTACTGGTTTTTACGTATTTCTATGAAATTCCCTCCGTAGTTAGCGAAATTAAGCTAGCGACGCGTCGTCGAGCGGCAGACAGTGTTGTCCGATCGCAGATCAGTAGCGCCGCTGACGATAATACTCTCTGAATTCTTCCATATCGCCTTTCAAATGGTTATTCTATCATATCGGTTTTTGATCAGTATTGAATAAGTTCCCCCCCCTTGATCTGCATTTAAGCATAGGACGTGTGGCTTTTCGTCTTTTTCTGTATAACAAAAACAAGTCATCATCGTCTTCTACCTTTACTAATAAAATATATTTTAAAAAAAATCGATCACTATTCTCGAACACGTCAGACATCTTGTTTCACGGAGCACTCAGAACCGGAACTGGATGCCATCTGCTGTTGCCGTCGACGTGTCGTGACGACATGAAGCCCCGACATGTCGTCTGCTGCTGCTGCGTGCAGTCGGCTACCAACTTGTACCTTTAATCTTATTACTTTTTTCAGTGAAGATCACCAGCAGCTAGAAAGGTTGTGTAAACGCAACGATTTCACGGAAGTTGTTGCCAAGAAACGCATCACTTGTCAAATGCCACTCGAAGATAAAGTGGCGAAGTCCCATTTTGTGGTGGACAACTCGGGAAATCTGGCCAACACTAGGCAACAAACGGAATGCATTATAAGATTGCTTAGGAGATCTAAGTTTACTTGGTGAGTGTTCTTTTTACCCGTCTGCCGGTTATTTTTATCGAGCGTATAAGTATACGTAGGTTTGTCTTATTCTATGGCACGCACTTCAGCCTGAACTGTTTCACGGATTTCGATATAATTATGTGGTGTCATTGAATTCGTCTCAAAATGTGGGAGTGACATAGGATAATATTAATAAGGATAAAAAAAAAAAATGGTTGCCTGTAAAGTCGGTTTTACGGGCGAAGATTTTACGTGACAACGTCTTTTACCGATCATAGTTGAGTGGGAGAGAGACGCAAGGCATTCGGCGGGCCTCTCTCTCGTTCGGTGACTCATCGTAACGTTACCGAGCGTTACACTTTTTCATAAGTGACTCCCAGCCGCAACCTAATTTAAGACGTTGTCACGTCAAAAAAAAAACAAAAACCCAACTGCAATTTTGATGTAGGTGCCAATTACATGAAACAGAAAAGAATCACCGACTTCCGAAATTGCAAAGGTTTTTGATTATTTACTACAAATGCACTGTGTGAATCAGGTCTCCTCTTTGTGAGAGGAAGTGGGTCGGACATAGTTTAACACGATAACCTAGGGGTCACATGTATTTAAATATGTAGAGAACCTTTACGTAATATGTCTGAATATATTTGAAGTTGAACATTGGTCAGTACTAGACATATAATGCCCTTACTAATATTCACTGTGTAAAGTTATGCAATGAATAAAGCCTGTGTAACCATACATTTTTTGACGTATAAACCTGTCATAACTTTATGCAGCGATTATTAGTAAGGCGCTTAAATTATACAAGCCGAATTAACACTGGGCGCTCATGCCAAGTCTGAAAGTCTAATGAGACGGAAACCAGACAGAGGCTATCCTCTGTCTGGTTTCCGTCATCAGGACGTCACCGTCATCAGGACTCGATCAAGTGATTTACGTGTTCACGAGTGGTGTTGCAAAATAGATAATAATAACGTGTATTTGTTCCAGGTACTTTCGAGCAATTGTTGGTATTGCGTTTTTGTCCGTTGTTTTTGGGATTGGACATGTAGTCAGTAATATTATTTATAAATGAAACCTAACTAGTATATACAATTTTTATTTGGACGCAAGGAAGGTACCGTAACCATATTTTCTGTTAGCAATGTGTTAGCTATTTACCTAAATATGTTTATATAGATAGAGTGTATATAGAGAAAATATATAAAGGTTCTAGAAGTTGTAAGTAATAGATTGAAGTACTATGTCCAATTAAATCACTTCTGTGGTTGGTTTTACTTGTGTCTCAGAAATCGCCACTGCTAAGATGAATCAAACTTGCAGGAGAGAGGCCATAGTAGTGTATACCTATTCTGTAAAAAAGGTAGGATTGACTTTATGCATCCCTGTGTGACAAAAATTATTACCAATTCTTTTCAATGTCTCAGTATTTAGTTTTGGATATCTTAGCATGTGTTGTGTGGTAATGTACCAACAGGTATTTATAAAGGTAACACTGTATGTAATATAATAAGGTAAAAGTTAGTTCAGACTTTCAGAGGTAGGAGTTAGTTGGTGAGACACATTAGTGCTACCTTGTATAGTAGTAATCACATTTACAATATCAGCACCATCAGTGCATATTCCTTGTGCTCAAATATGCAATAAAATTATGTTTTAAGTGGGAAAAATTGTAATAATATATATTTATTCGAATTAGGTTACGTACGAACAGATAAGCGGCACTTTGCTGTCGTTCAACCGATTGTGTGTTAGAAGCCTTTGATTTTATGATAAGTGATCGGCCGGAATGTATGCATTTATCCGGGATGTCTTCAAATACGTACAGGAACGGTGTTATGAAATAGTGCGGGAATACCTGCTGGCTTCTATCACAGTAAGTGATATACTAATATACGTATGGCTGGTCGATTATGCACTTGAGCTTTAGGCAACTAGAGTTATACTGACAATTAGTGTGTTTAAAGTCAGAAACGATATACTAATAGGGAGAAAGTTCACCACAGTAGTGTGAAAGTACTCACCAGTAGTGTGAACAGCCGCAATGAAGTATTACCCATTTAAACGTCATTGACTTGTATACATGACAAACGAGCGCATGTCCTGTTTGCCAACGACACAAATAGATACCTATGTAACAAAATTCAGTACACTATACAAGCAAACGCGGTTGTGACTTTAAATACTCATTTAGTTTAATGTAAGCTCCCGTTGTTGCTGAAAATAAAAGCCTACTTGATTATGCTTGTAAGAAAACTCCGTTTAGTATACTTTACAAACCATTTTATTCTTTCTAGCCAATATTATAACCAACTAGCAGCGGTCCCCTGCGGTTTTACCCGCGTTTTATGTGATTTTGGTTACTACTCCACTTGAATTGTACTCGTAACCACGTTTTATGTCACGTCCCACAGAAACAGAATAAAAACAAAAAAAGAAGATAAAAAGTTTATAAAAGTTTTCAGCCAAATCGGTTCTGCAGTTCTTGAGTTATAAAATGTGTAACTAACACGACTTTCTTTTATAGATATAATCAATCCCAATTATATATCCTCCTCGACTTCGTCGTGTCGCCGTTCGTAGTAATAGTTTTTCTTAGTACTTAGGTATTTGAAGACATGGTACTACGTCTACTGTACGATTCATATAATGTTTCACAAGAAAACTGATGATGGCTAATCGCTAGTCGCTTTCACGTTGGCGACGAAATTTGACTAGTTTCCGTTTCCGTGTTATTTACTTGGACCTTTGCATATGCTCCGGCCTTGATTCATCACAACGTAGGTAGCTAGTAGGGAAATACGAGCCAAAGCGATATTTCAATGTTAAGTAAGTAATTTATGTTATTTTATTTTTATTAACAACAGCTAATAAAACCTTTATTCAACAATTAAATTATTTTTTAACAATAGGGTTGAGGTTGTATATGGTTCAAACAATATAGAAGATGAAATACAAGGGGAACATGCTTCAATGGCATTTATAAATCAGGTTATGGTGAGAAATTTTTAACTTAATGATGTAGTATGTATAAGGCTTGTATTGTGCTCATTTAAGTATACTTTAGAGTGTAACCTTGTTATGGTTAAAAACAAACTATCTATAAATATACAGCAGTACCATTTGTTATTAGGAAATGGCAATAATTTTAAGAAAATTGTAATGATCAAAACACCAATAATTGATAAAGATCTTTAGCTCTACACCTATAGGTACAAAACACCATAATATAGTAACAACATAGTTGATGCGTTTTAGCATGGTTACGCAGCTCATTGAACAATCGCTTTTTTTACATTGAAATCCGAATTGTAAATGGTAAATCGGATTATTATTGATTCTAAAATTTAGATGGTCATAACGTACAAGGTATCATTCATCCACAACGCTAAGTGATTTAAATTCCTAATAAAATCTGACGTACATATTAAAAAATGTAATTTTTCATGAACATAGTGTTGTTATTTTGCCTCAATATTGTAAAGTACCAACTAAGTACCATACCATGTACTTACTGGACCTTTTTTATCTTCATTTGAAAATTTTACATTTGTGTACCTTTGAGACATAATAAACATTTTTTTTAAAGGAGAATGTTCAAATCTAGCATCGCTTTAAAACAAGAGGGCATAGCCACAAAAATATACTCTTAAATCATAACACAATATTTTAACTTTCCTAAAATAACTTCATGGAAATCTTTTGCGGGGTTAATATTTTATATTTAATTAGTTATTTATTCGACTTTGTTGCATTCTTCCTTTAATGACGTACTTAAGTGAAAGCAGTGTTGCCAATTTCATACACTTTCCCATAATCAGTCTTAACTGATAGTATTACATATTTTATTTTTAAGAGCACACGTTGATGTTTCAAAAATAATTACGACTATAACATTCATTTGCGTTACCAACAATTTATATTTAATTAACATTTCTAAAATAATGTTATTTTACTAACAAAAAGTATTTAGGTGTCTAAGTTATCACTTATGGTTGATTTTTATCAGCTGTGGGTAGCACTGCCACGGAAATTCAAATGTTAACAGTCAAAATTGACACTTTCAAGTAAAACAAAGCGACGAATATTTTTATTGAAAATTGAGTTTATTTTGCGTTATTAGATAACGAACCATTGCAGTTAGTTCGTGTACAACAGACTCTTCCAATTTCTGCGCGATCAAGCAATCTTTTCAAAACTTTCGTGCGTCAACGTTTTTACGACTTCGGGTCGTTTCTCTCTTTATGCAGTACCGACAATTTTGTTAAAATAAAAATAACACGCTGTGCCCCCCTTGCTCTGAAACATCGTCTACCCCATCGCCAACTGGGGGAAGCAACGGATGCAATGGTTACAATTCTACGATACTGGATTAATCCGGCAACGGTTAGTATCTTATTATATTGTATTTACACGCTTTTTTGACGTTAGTGTAGTAGAAAATGAGCGCATTATTGTTATATTATCAACAATATTATATGTTATTATGGATAATACTAAAGCTGGTCCAAGTCAATAGTACTATTTGTATTTTGTTGTACAGCTAACTGTAGCAGCCAATGATGTTATATACCCAACAAACAAAAACGTCATATAAGTCTTGACTTATACGACATAAAGTTGGATAGCAGTCTTATAATGATAGTGAGATGACTACGAGGTCCTTTAGACGTCTTTAATTTAACTTTTTAGTCGTGCGACAAATATGCCATAATAAGCTGGTCTTAGCAACGTTGGTAATACTAAACTAAACGACGTTGTATTACAGTCTTAGCTAAAACGTTTGTACGACAACGCTATAGTCGTACTAACGTTATAGTCCATTAAGCGTATTGTGCTAACTAAATTAGGTCTTTGAAAAACCTTTATATGACATCTATGTAATGTAGCAGTTGTATAGACGTTTTCACAGTGACGTTTATATAACGATCACTATCCGGTTTTACAGCGGTCAATTGGAGACTCTTTAATGACTTGGTGGTTTATTTGATACTTAAATATAACCAATATATTTGATGATGTCTGTTTATTGTCATGCCCTGACTTTAATCAAACTTGTAGTCGCATTTAAGTCAGGTTTTGACTTTAAAACGTCTAGGCCGCCATATTTACGGAACGTTTGATTAAATTTGCTACGACAAATGGAAGGTAAAAATTCGTGGAGAAGACTTACACGTAGTGGAACTTACAAAAAAAAAGTAAAAAAAAAATGGTTAAATATTTGAAATCTGCACTGTACTTTTACTGTGAACAATATAAAAAGGGTTTTAAATTGATGAGGAACCTTAATACCTAGCTGCTGTCATGGCGTATTGCATGGTCTTGAAATAACCTTAATACGACTTTATGTCTTTACAACGTCGTAAAGAGATAAGTGTGTGACAAAAGCAACATGTCCTACATTTTTAGAAATAAATATAATTTTATTAATAAAAATTTAATCATTTAAACACAAAATTGAGAGGGGGCATGAAAATTTCAAATAAATACACATAGGTATATTATCATAAAACTTTAATACCCACTCGAACTAAACGGCATAAGAGACAGATACAGTTATTAGCGAGATGTATAATATAACTTAAATAAACCTTTTATTACCTTGTACTTATTTATTTTGCACTCTAATCTCGAATCAAATCCAAACACATGCCACTGACAAGAAAAATAGAGAAGTCTTACAGGTGTCGTTCCTTGACTCAAATAAAACGTTTTAGTCATTCAAAAACACCTGTATGACGACAATACAACAAACGAGCCGTTGTAAAGTTATGATGCGACTTCTGCGCGACGAAAGTGGTAATTCCATCACGTTCATACGACTTTTGAATGACGTAACGAAGTCATCTTGCGACTTTTGTATGTCCATTAAACGATAATGTTGGTCGTATAACTGGGGCCATTTTCGCGTTTAGTAAACGTTATTATAACGTTAGTACAACTTAGATATTACGATCAATGGTTTTAAGATAACGTTTCCTAAACTTTTGTACGACGTTAAATTGTTAGTTGGGTATACAATAAAGAGGTAGATATCGGACTAGCGCGTGCAAATTGTTGCAGTCAAATTCAGACAATTGTTGTAATTTCACTTAGTCGGCTAGTAGCAGCGAGCGAAGCAAAACGTGTCCGTGGTGTGACATTTGTGACAATAATAATCTTAAATGTCGAGCTGTGTATTATGAAAGTGTAAAGCTGTGGTTCCAAGATAAATGAGAGTGAAGGAGTTTCATACCATACGTAAGTAAGATATAAAGGAACGTCATATTTTATTTTTTCACGATTTTATTTCTCATTTACAAATAAATTTCGGATTTTTAGTAATATGGCGGTTCGAAAAGGATAGAGAATATGATGGCAACTGCAGCGCGACAAGGACAAATAGAATATGTCATTATGATATTAAGACATTGTCATAGATTAATCAACCAGAAGCGAAATCGAAGGCAAAATACATAGCGTTCGAACCACGCGATTGCGCAACCGGAGTTTTCTTGTTAGTTAGGCTGACTGACCCCTCATTACGCGTGCGAAATCATCGGGCGTATGAGTAGCGCGAGCGCCGCGCGTGCGTCGCGGGCTCCTATTGTATGGTTGCGCGCTCGCGGCGTGCACGCGGCGGACGCGTCGCTGATACGCCAGAGGAACGCGCGCGCCTAATGTGGGAGAGGCCTTAGTGAGCGTCTTGACTCTTGCTAAAATAATATTATACTGAATATAATAAGTTCTGGCTTTCAACTGTTTATAATAAAAACAATATAGAATGAGATCAGTAATAGCAGGCTATTAGATATTTTATTAGTAATATTAGAATATATGTACCTAGGTAACACAGATTATTATGTTATATTATTTTTTTAGATTTCCGAGTGACGATCTTACAAAACATAAATGGTTCAGCATGGTACAGGCGGAAAGAAGTGAACATGACTGGGTGCCTAGAAAAAGTAGTACAATTTGTTCTGCACATTTTGAACAGGAAGATAAAATACACTACGTCGAAAGGACACATGCGTCTAAAAAAATATTATTATTAATTGAATTATAAGTAAATAGATGACTATTTTGTTTGTTGTTTTATTTAATAGATCATACCTATTGTTATATTCAATGTCTCTTCTGTTAGCGAATCCGCATGCTCTATGATTCATTAGTGTACTTCAAGCGCAACACACTACAGATAACTATCTCTTTCTGTGTCATAAGTTCCGTATTATCTATCGCAGTCGTAGTTGACACCTAAATGTAAGTACTTAGTAATAACAACGCAACAATACAGAACGTCGCTCAGTATGAACGTAGCGTATCTTCTTTTAAATATCATTGGTAGCAGCAGATAATGAAAAAAAAAAACTATTTGAAAATCCTATTAGAATCATTTTCGGTTTCCACGCGGACGAATTTCCTATTAAACTAATGCTAAGATCAATCAATAATTAATAATATCTATTTATTTTCAGATGTCAGAAGAACATTCTCTTCTCTCAGGAATGTTATATTATACTCGAATGAGCATCTCTAAACTCCTAAAGTGTAATGAGTGTTGAACGAGCTTATGGACATCAGCATGTGTGCTTTGTCTGTAGATCTTCCACATTGAGGAGCTAAAACATACAGAGTATTCTGAATAACCGACCAACTCTGACAATTCAGTAGTGCTTGTAAATAATCTAAGTGAAATAAATGCCATTGACTTTTGAATATTTTTATTTCCACACAAACACATTAATATTTCAAATGTTTAATTACACGCATTGCAATGATGACTAAAATAAGATTTTGTCTGTTTACAATAATAAATTAGTTTCAAATGGTTTTTACAAAAAGAACCCTTATAGTTTCGTCATGTCCGCCCGTCCTCGTCTTACCACCTTAACCCTTAACCCTTTGGCGACCAAGCGATAGCCGGTTGTCGCCCTGCAGGCTATTGTCTATATTGTGTCTCAAATCATGTAAACATTATTTTAAAAATAAATCATAATTAAAAAGGGGATAGAAAACCCTATTCTATGCGGTGCCTGTGTTTATTTTCTACTCTTTATGCCTATAAGCCACTTAGATTTAGTATGACCTAATTACCATTTACTTCGGAACTTTCATTGGTTTGTTAAAAGTATTCTGTTTTGTTTTATGAGAATAGAAATCATAATATTGTTGTAATTAGTACTTTTTTTGGTAGAAGTTATGGTACATAACTAACCTCAAAACTTGCACATATAAATCAAAATTCAACAAAAACCCCTAAAAATAAGTAGATAATTTTTATTTCCTTGGAAAGTACGACCTCTCCCCTCTTTTATATCCAATTTACACTAAGTTTCCATTTTTTTTTATGCGCAACGGCGTCCTATACTATGGTGGTCAATGTCCTTTAATATCCATGGTTGTTAGCTGGGTGAATCTGGATGACTCGGTCGTCCGGCAACAATTTGGGTGCGCCAGCAAGTTGATACCAAGTGAGATAAACTCCATACTACATGTTGGTGGCTCCACCATGGCAACCATGGTGTCCTAGTAAAATAAGACCATATTTATATAAAATGCAGATGTAGCAAGCGCGAGCTAGATTTAGCCTACGCCCTAAGGAAGCTGGCTTCTGGGTTAATGACCGAATGTGAAAACGCATTGGCTATAATAATCGCTATTTGTTGTGTATAGTAATAATATTATCTAGCAGACTAAAGAGAGATCATTTGTTATGTAGTAAATAATGGAAATATGTATATTTACATAGAAATTGTAGAACTATAATCACGCAGATGTTTATAAAACCTTTATTTTTAAGTATTTTTTTAATCAAGAACTGTTGTAATTTGCAAATTATGTGGCATGTAGCAAATAGGCAACTCAGTATTTTGTGGCATTTTCCATCGCAATCCGCTGGGCCACTAAACTATTATTAGTACAGTAAGCAGCAATAGACGGTTATCATCATAAATAAATCATATACTAAAACCCATATTTTTTTTATACGATAAATAATAAAACTCGATTATCAGCACATTGAATATTGTTGCCTATATTCAAAATTACGTAGAAACCTAACTATAATCGACTTTCATGGTTGATTATGCCAAAAAGACAAGAGTTTGTACATACGCCGTCACTTTTTTAGACAATAGATTTTTTTAGTTACGTAATTACATTATGCTTCCTTTAAGAAGGCACATGGGGTATCCAATAAAACTATTACTTACTCATTAAATATCAGATCAATATTTATTTAAAGTTCATATTTTGCTAATGAAGTATAGATATGACTGATAGTAATAATTTATTCAGGTATGGAAAAAATGCATTACTATCAATTATTAATAACGAGATTTTATTTTGTACGAAAGCCCATTTATTACCAAGTCAACGGTTGACGATCCTTATCACTGTTTTTTATACAGAGACGAGACTTTAGTTTTTTTTTCTAATACTCCGTCTGCCTTCTTAAAGGACGGATATTTGGCTGACAGTGGTGCCGATTCCCTTGGTCACAAACTATTCTAATTTTAAGTTAAATGCATCTTTCTCTTTTCATTTCTTAAAGAAAAGGACAGAAGATACAATTTAGTTTAATCCTGTCAAATTAGACAGCGCCGGAAGAAAATTGACGTATATTTAGACGCCATGTTTTTAAAACGCGTCTAAATTATCTATGGAGTGTCTAAATTTGACAGGACTTAACTAATATTTTATCTTCTGTCCTTTTCTTAATTAAATGGAAAGAGAAAGATGCACTAACTTAAATTTACTTTAGTTTGTGAACAAGAGAATCGGCACCAGTGTCTAGCACACAGCATTTATTCTCAAATAGACATGACAAGGCTTATTAATTAGGAGAAATTAAAAGTGTCCCTCTACTTGAAATCTTGTTTTTGTTCGTCAGACTATTAGAAAGTATCTTGGTACTACTGTGAAAATATTTTAACCTCACAGTCACAAACTAACGGGTACCAAGCTTGGTCCGACAGAATCTGTCAAAGAGTCTGTCTGATCAAGATTGGACTCGAACTCCCGTAAATGGTTTAAGTGAAATAAATAGACTTTGACTTTCAGTTTACCCTTGTTTGGTAGAACAACTTTTGACTAAATCGAACAACGTTTAAGAAAATAATCACTTTGTATAATATTGATTAACATAATTTTCATTTCATTAAATATTTATTTGCGATAACAACCTTTGCGCTATTAATCAAAAGGTAAGGGAAGGTAAGGTTAATGTTCATTTGATGTAATGTTCAGGTTGTATAACAATTACCAATTTCAATACCATTCCTATTCCGCGGTTACGGAGATATCCATGGTTAAAGTTTTACAGGCTATTATAGGCTCAGATTATAAAACAGAAGGATTATAGATTTAAACAATAATTTCCATCAATTTGTATTCTATTTTCCAAACAAGACGAGTCGACGGAGCTCCGCGTAGCGGGGCTCCTAAATCTGAGTGCTTTAAAAAAATAACCACGAAAGAGGTGGCGGAGTCTGTTCGCTTGCTTTGCTCGCTCCTTCTAACCTAATCTGTCCGAGTCGGGGCGCCCTCAAATTTTGGACTGACGCGACGATGCTAATCAGTTATGAACAAACTCATTCTTTACTAAAGATAATCTAGTGAAACATTAGTTTAAATAAAATAAGAGTATTTGAAAATTCGGTAAAATGACATTATTTCAAAGTAATAAATGTGCTAAATAGAAATCTACCAATTATTTATTCGGTCAAATTAATAATTATACGAAACGACTTTATTGTAATTAAAATTAGCCGGCGTGATTTTCGACAAAACGTTGTTATACCAAACAAGGATGAACCGTAATAAAACGGGAAATAAAATTGCTTTTTTATTGCTGCAGTACTTGTAAGCAGAATAGAAGAAAGTAAATAAAAAATCTACTTTACTTCATTTCGATTTATCAGTTATTTTTTGGGTAAATTATAATGATAATAAAACACTTGTTTAACCTTAGTTTATATGTATTTTGTTAAAAACAACATTTAAGACTAATAGACATGTATGAAATATGTTGCTCATTTTACATGCAAAAGGAACATAGTATTATTATAAAAAAATATTAATTATTATTATTTCAAATTGTCGATCTGTAATCTGACCTGGGTTACTTGCGATCACCGGATAAGCTGGAACCCGTATTAACAGGGTCCGGATAAGACAAGTATAACATTGCCTACACTATGTTAGATAGGTGCGGCTCAGAAGTTGCGTTTTTGTAAAATAAATTTGGTAAATATTTTTTGGTTTGATTGGTAATATAAACATTTAAATTCCCTTTTTTTACATTCTTTGACCAATTATCATTTTTAGTCGAAAACTGTGTGCGTAAATTAAATGATCTAGAATTCTGCACTTTATGCCTTGAGGCGCTTAATTTCTGAGTTCCAACGTCGAGTGTGGCGTTATCCGGCGGAGGGGGAACGAATACTTGCAACACTGGATCGTAACTATACGAACCGAAGATTGCTCTACAACAGAAAAAAAAGCTACAATAAAATACTTGGGGAAAATCGGAGGAAAAAATAAATATTCAATTAAAACAACGAGAGTGGCAAGAACATTTTTGAAAAATCTTTGTATATTGGTTTTAATTCTTTTTAATAATAATAGACTGTTTCCTTTAAGTAAAATAATCTGTCTTTACGATTTAATAGGTAGTTTTTTGCAACTTTCGATATAAGTGTTTACTTTCATTCACATGTGTTTTTTAGGGTTCCGTAGTCAACTAGGAACCTATATAGTTTCGCCATGTCTGTCTGTCCGTCCGTCTGTCTGTCTGTCTGTCTGTCCGTCCTCGCTTAATACCTGTGACCGTTAGTACTAGAAAGCTGAATTTTGGTACCGATATGTATATCAATCACGCCGACAAAGTGGTAAAATAAAAATTGGTTAAAAATAGTTTATTAGGGTAGCCGCCCCTATTTATAAAGTGGGAAGTGTTTTTTTTATTTTAACCCTAACTTGTGATATATTGTTGGATAGGTATTGAATGAATAGGGGTTTACAAAATCATTTTTTGATAATGTCAATAATTTCAGAAATAATCGCTCCAAAAAGCAAAAAACAATATGTATACAGAAAAATTCATTTAAATCGGTCAAGCTGTTTAGGAGGAGTTCAATGACATACACACGTACAGCAGAATTATATATATAAAGATGTCCAGTCCAGCAAGGAAACACCGGCCCCATTGTTCGATTAATATAAAAAAAAAAAAATATTGACGTGTAAAAGTGTAACCTATATAACCTATTTACAAAATAAATATGATTTTGATTTTATGGTTCAAAAGTTAGGGGTGGGGTACACATTGTTTTTTATTTTTGGAGCGATTATTTCCGACATTATTGACTTTATCAAAAAATGATTTTAGTAAACCCCTATTCATTTTTAAATACCTATCCAACAATATATCACACGTTAGGGTTCGAAAATAAAAAATATCTCACTTTCCACTTTACATATAGGTGGGCTACCATAATAAAACATTTTTTTCCAATTTTTATATTACCACTTTGTCGGCGTGATTGATATACATATGTTGGTACCAAATTTCAGCTTTCTACTGCTAACGGTCACAGAGATTAAGCGAGGACGGACAGACAGACATGGCGAAACTATAAGGGTTCCTAGTTGACTACGGAACCCTAAAAAGACAAAAAGGTTGTACAAAATAATTTCTCGTAAGTGGGATCTCACTTATTGTGACGGACGGGAAACTACGGAACCCTACACTGAACGTGGCCCGACACGCAGGTTTTTTATTTAATGTCTGTTAAGTATCGTGGTTAAAAAGTCGTCTGTTCTGTTTTGGGGTACAAGCATACTTCTTGCCCACTAAAATCGTTTCAGTGTTGAAAGACTAACACAAGCAAACTGTTAAGAACTTTTACAATAGTGAATAATGATAGGTGTTAGTATGAACTCTTCCAAAAACACTTACGGTTTGGCCCCGTCTTCTACTATATAACGTTTGGGCGGTTCTCTTTTGCTTAAAACGCAGTAATAACTGAAAAAAACTTAATATTATAAAAAACACCCTTGTTATTTGTTAAAATTTTGTTCCTGAGTGCCATATTGGGCCAAATGGGTTATCGTCGCTTGTTGCACGCTATTCATGGAGAAACGATGCAACGATTTTAGATCCTACAATAAAAACATACGATGATAGGAGTAGGAGGATTGAGAGAAAACACTCAATTTCGATGTACTTCACAAAATTGGTTGCATTTTATCTGTATTCAAACCTGCCCCCGTACCATGACGTTTAAAGTAAGATTGTTTTATTCCTGTTCAGGAGTGTGCAAGTGACAGCGTTAGACACGTTGTCTAGCGCCGTCACTTTCCCACTGAAAGTAATATCAAAGTATTACTGCTAATAAGGGCTTGTGGTACGCCCCCTGAGCTGTATATCTATTGTAGTGAAATTATATAAAGCGGGATTGGATTAATTCTTTTAATAACCATATTGGAAATAGAACTAAAAATAAGTATTATTTCACTAAACGCTGGTCGAATTACATACTTTTTCAAGATAAATGATACGACGGTTTCGTCGCTGTACCGCCTACAGTGAAAAGGCCAATTTACCTGGTATAAGTCAATTTACTGTGATATAATATCTACGACTCTATTTGTGAAATCCGCTTTGTTGTAAATAAGTATATAGGTAGGTTAACGTTACCGCTGGCAGAAGCGAGTATCGTTTAGCTTTGATTAGGTCAGAAGTGTAACAATCCTCCAATTTAGGGAGGATCTTAGTAGACTAGTAGAGGAATAATAATCAATCAATAGTTCTGCTCTACAGTAATAAGCGAATCCTATCGGGTGGGTAATTTTTATTCTCTGCTTTATCCACCAGTTCATGATGAAATGAATGGTATCTGGCTTATCCGACGGCTTTAATATTGGATTATATTAAAGCCGCCATATTATCAGATAACTAGTGCCGTTTTAGGTTATCAATTGCTTTAGTTAGTTAGATATACACCTAGTAAAGAAACAATAATTTTACAAATTGACGTTAATGGTTAATAATTTCGATACATCCAAATATTCGGTTGCCGAATTTCCGGCTACCCAGCTACAAAGTACAAGGTATCCGATATCTGGCTAAACTGTTATCCGTTTCATTTCCAATCTTAATGTTAGGTAATATATTACTATATGCATGACTTACTGCAAAGGCTGTAAAACACAGCCCAAGAAAATGATGAAAAATAACATTTTCTGAACGTTCTTTTTATTCAAATGCTGAACATGTTTCAAAACCATAACCTACACCAAATTATCTTTTTGTTTTTACTACAAGCAATCATAATTTTACGTTCAACTAAAATTGAGTTTTATAATACACATAGTAATAAAATAACATTTATTTACAAATATTGCACTGTTGTAAGGCGCTCCTAAACGGGCAACACAATGCAATACTTTTTGAGTATTATAGTTTTAATTCTTGCTGTCCAGTCAGTCACATAAGGCCCGAGTCACACCGGAATGGCAGCGGCCGGCAGCGACGCGGCGAGCACTTTCCGTGTGAAATAATTTTAAACTTTAACTACATACTTAAAAGACTAGTATCGCTTGAAAAGCTGGAAAAGGTCGCGAGGCCGCCCGCGGCGCCGCGAGCGGCCGCGCGCCTTTCGTTTTCTAGCGACGCTGGCGGCCGCCCGCGGCGCCGCGAGGCCGCCAGCGTCGCTAGAAACGAAAGCGAGTCCCACCGAGTCGCGACCTTTTCAAGCGATACTAGTCTTTTAAGTATGTAGTTAAAGTTTAAAATTATTGACGTGACAACGTCTTAAATTAGGTTGCGGCTGGGAGTCACTTATGAAAAAGTGTAACGCTCGGTAACGTTACGATGAGTCACCGAACGAGAGAGAGGCCCGCCGAATGCCTTGCGTCTCTCTCCCACTCAACTATGATCGGTAAAAGACGTTGTCACGTAAAATCTTCGCCCGTAAAACCGACTTTACAGGCAACCATTTTTTTCACACGGAAAGTGCTCGCCGCGTCGCTGCCGGCCGCTGCCATTCCGGTGTGACTCGGGCCTTATGCCCTACGAATATAGATGAATTCAATAGCATAGTTTTAATGTGGCTAGTGCTTAAAAAAAGTCTTTCGATAACATATTGTTATAATAATGTCTTTCGATAATATAGCTTGAATAGGAGTGATGCAATTTTAGGTCATACAAAAAGTATTGCCCGACAATTCATACTATTCATCGGGGGGCACGGTCGTGCCCCCGGCCAAGACAACCTTGGCACTACCTACCTTTTCTCGAAGTGTTTCGCCGTTTTTTTGAACCCTCATAGCATAGAGTTGGTTTCCGATGTACCAGACAGTTCATATTCACAAGATGTGATGTCAATAATAGACTCATTAAACATACAAAGTCTCAATTGAATAGCTTTAATACTTTAGATTTTATTGATATCTAAAATACCCCAATTTCGTCACTGACTCACTGACACACTGATGATCATCAAAATGTTTGGCTACTTCCTGAAGTGCTAGAATGCTGAAATTTTGTATGTAGTCTGAGTTTAGTAAACAACCAACAAAAAATTCATAAACTTATAACTTTCGCCCTCCATCCCCTAAAATGCGGGGTTGGAAGGAGTTGGAATGCGGGGTTTTGTGAGGAAACATGTAAATCATCTAAGTAAAAATGCAAAGACAGAGAATGGGCTATGAAAACCGGCACTGCTAATGTACAAGAAATACACCCCAAAAAAAGAAGAAAAAAATAAACACCAAAAAGACTGCCTTGAAACTTACAAAAAGAACTGAAATCCCACCAAACACATTTCATGTTAAATGTCGCCAAGACAACCACATTAAGGTTTGCCTGTGAAAAATATATCAGATCTCATGTAGAGCTAAGCTTCTGAATCTACACGACCTAAATATACCGACCTTAACTTCACAAATTCTACATATCAGTAAAAATGTATGGCTTGGCTGTTTCGTTACTTATTTCAGAAACTAAATATTCGCATCACCTTCTTCACAACGACGCACGGTAGCGTAAAATTGCCAGCAAAATATTTTACTGCAATTGTATTGTGTATAACAATACAGTCGCAGTAAAATATTTCCTGTATAAGGAGCACCATCATAGAAATAGTTCATACAATAAAATATGGGGATTATAGATGAAAAGAGGAACGAATAAGACGCCTATCGTCTAGCCTAAATATATATATTATAGTAAATATTCTGGGAAAACTCACACACGGCCATTTCATCCCAAACTAAGCAGAGCTTGTAGGTACTATGGTAACCAGTCAACTGTTTAAACATACTTATATAAGTAATTTATAAATATATACATATTGTAGATAAATTACACCCAGACAGAACAAACAATCATGCTCATCACACAAAGTTTGTTCTGGGTGGGAATCGAACCCACCAAGAACAAACTACGGCTTAGCAGTCAGGGTCACTAACCACTAGACCAACAGGCCCGTCATTATCAAACTATTTTAAATAACGCTTTGCACAAACCATTTGATGTGGGGTTGGATTTGGGTTTACGGGCGTAGGATACCCGAATGACCGTAGCGTAGGTGTGAAAGGGTGGTGACTAATGACACCGTAGGCGTAGGGGTATAAACCCGTGGCCGTTACCCGGGTATTTTGGAATACTCGTGGGCAGATTAAGTGGTAGCATCTAGTCTCACGTCAAATGCCACTATAGGTTTCACCAGTTCACCGAAGGAAAGGAGAAAAGTGGAGGAAAATGAACCAATAGGATCCCGTTGAAACATTGGTTAATTTTCCTCCTCTCCGCTTCAGTGAAACCTCACGCTTAGGGACAACGATTTTGTATGAAGACGCGTACGCCTCCGTCCAGCTTTCGTACAAAATCGTTGTTTTCTATGGGCATAAGCCGAATGGAGGAGCTGAATAAATTTGGGTAGTCCCTTATACGCCACGAGCACACGGCGCGCGGCGGACCTCGTGATAAGGCCGCGTTTCCACTGAAGCGGAGCTGGGCGGAGAGGAGCGGAGAAGAGCGGTGAAAAGTGGTCAGTGTTTCCACTGAAGCGGAGCTGGGCGGAGAGGAGCGGTGAGTGGTCAGTGAGCGGAGTAGAGCGGAGCAGAGCGGAGTGGAGCATACTTTTGGAATCGCGCATTTTTGCACTTAGTTACACCCAATCTCTCGGAAAGACCATACGTCATGTTGTCGTTTAAAAAGAAAAAAGCAATCATTTTATATCTTTCTCTACTTGAAGACGAAGAGTTAATCAGATGAAGTAGCATTGACTGTTACGACTTTTTTGGATTCGAAGAGAAAATATAGATTCTAGATTCGACAACATATAAAGTACCATTCTGTGCATGGAGAATTTTCAACTTTTTTAAGACGTGTGATGACGAAATGTTCGAAACTTCGTATAGGGTATCAAGAAAACTTTTCCATGAATTATCAGTCATCTTAAACCATATATACAGAAGAAGGATACTAATTGCAGGAGATCGATTTCGTAATGTAAATGACGTAACGAAGACAACTGACACACTGCGCGCGAGTCACGCACCGCCCCGCTCCGCACCGCCCCGCTGTCCTCCGCTCTGCACCCCAATGCTCGCTGTCCTTCGCACTGCACCGCCTCGATGTATGAATATCCGCTCAGCTCTGCTCCACCCCGCTCGTACTGTTTCCATTGAAGCGGAGCGGAGATTTCAAGCATAGTCATTGGTCAATTTGTGCACCGCTAAGCTCCGCTCCGCCCAGCTCCGCGTCAGTGGAAACGCGGCCTAACGGTGACACGTGCGGGCGCCAGACGGTAGTCTTGCGAACCGTTTGACCGACTTTAACTTTTATAGTACTTCAGTTCAAGTAGGGGCACTGATAGTGTATTTGATATAGGTATAGTATTGTGTATACCGATAATAACTTAGTATTACTACAAATTAGTGCGGAATTAAGTACCCAAGTAATGAAAGCTAGATATTATAGTAAGAAAGAAGAAAGTTCAGTTTAAATTTATAACTTGAGTTGGCTCTTTCGAAGTTGACCCAAATTTGCTGCGCACTGCGCAGCGTCTTTCGTGCGCCGTCAAAGTAGGTGAACCAATCGATATCCTAAGTTCCTTCAGTATCACAGTTTACATGAGACGTGGAATCCGACCGTGAGAGTGCCAAAAATGGAACAAAAAATTAAATTATCAAAGAATGAAAACGAAGAGAAAAACAACAAACAAAAAACTGAAAAAACTGATATC
This sequence comes from Athetis lepigone, assembly GCA_033675125.1. NCBI lineage: Eukaryota > Metazoa > Arthropoda > Insecta > Lepidoptera > Noctuidae > Athetis > Athetis lepigone. Next base: position 15,172,718 of record CM066219.1, read on the forward strand.
CTAAAATTAATTTTGGGAGTAAAAGAGTACAAATGTATATGGGATATGCAGTCTGAGGATTATTATAATAAGAAAATGTATAGAGCTGCGTGGAAAACACTGGTACCTTTAGAAGACCCAATTCCCGGACAGCTGGACGGGCAAAACAAAGCCGAACAAAAAAAGAAAAGTAGGTATCTTATCCATATTTACGATGTCAACAGTGTGTTTGTTCCTGTGTACTATGACAGTTGATATTTGAAGTAAATGTAGATATTACATGAGAATTTGATTCAAGATCAAAGAACAAGTAAAAATGAATTTGATTCAAGATCAAAGAACAAAAATGTATAATAAAATCAAGGCACGGAAAGATAGGCTTTTCGTTTGTTTACCTTGATGATGCGTGACTCCATAACAGTCCCATGCAATTTTATCTCTTATGTGGATAGTAGTCAGTTCCTTTCATCTATATTATTCTCTCTCTCTCTCTAATATTATGTTATTCACATAGAATAAGACTGTGTTAAAAATAACTAATAAAAAAATTAAGCCCTTTCATTTGATATGTCACACCGGTACAAAACAGCGCGTGTTCCATATGGGTTCCGGTTAAAAACTCCAGCTAGGCTACCTCGGGCTGCTATAACCCCTCTGTATCCCCCACTTCGTAGGACAGTACTAGGTGCAAGCTCTATCGCCCCGCGGCTGTGCAAGCTGTTGAACAGCTATAGTGATAAAGTAGGGTTGTCTATTGTTTGCCCGAAGATTATATGCCATAATCATCATTTTCCCGAATTTCATTTACCCGAATTTCATTTGCCCGAATGTTTCATTTGCCCTAAAAGACATATGACATACCTACTTTTAATTGCCCGAATTTTAGAAACCATAAGATACGAATGCCATAAGTATTGTTTGCCATATTTTTATGTGCCATAATAATTGTTAGACATAATATTTAAATGGCATAATATTTAAATGGCATAACAAGTATTAGACAAATATTTAAGCCCCGTAATGGTTTTTTTTCTGTGCATGGTTGATGGTGGGCTAGGTCGACGGAAACCCGCTTCGCGGGGCTCCTACTTCTGTGTGGTTTATAAAAAAATAACCACGAAGGGGATGGCGGGGTCTATTCGCTCGCTTCGCTCGCTCACACGACCCCGCCATCCCCTTCTAACCTAACCTGTCCGAGTCGGGGTGCCCTAAAGTCCCAATTGCATCCAATTTCTCTTGATATACACAACCGTTATACACCCGATGTCGATGGCAAATTATGTTATGGCATAACATAATTATGGCATCTGATAATTAGGACATGTGATAATTAGGGCTTACAATGATTATGGCAAATGATGTTATGGTAAGTGACTTTATGGGAAACAATGATTCTGGCACGTGACTAATAGGGCAAATGAGTATTATGTCGTATGATATTATGGCTGTTGACTATTATGGCAAATGATATTAGGGCAAATAAAATTCGGGTAAACGGCGGTATACCATAAAGTAGATGTCCATTTCGACTCCTTAGGCAAGTTCCGCCGTACTATAAATAATGTTTAAATAATGCGTACTTAATTATGTATGTTGTTTTATGTTTCCCATGTGTGTTTTTATTTCATTCTGTGTTGTTATTTCATTCAAGTCTCAAAATTTTAAGGATTTTTTTTTGGGTTCCCAATATAATTAGTAAATCTTTAGAATAGTTTATGGTATAACATTTTAATCGTTAATTTATGGGGCATGCGGTGCTAACCTATAAGAAATTGTTATACTAACCTTAGTTTATAAATATTATTGTTAGAATGTATCAGTATAAACAATTGTTGGTTGGCCAATAAAGGTAAATAAAATTAATAAATAAAAAGAAACAAACGTATGGAACGAACGAACGAACCCAGTGTTTTCAAATAATATAATGATACGACTAGCTGTCTTCCGCGGCTTCACCCGCGTTATGTTAGGTTTTTGGTTACTGCTTCACTCTTGAAGGTCATAGGGTAATGTTATAGACATAGGCAATAGCCTATGTCTTATTCTAATGTATAAGCTATATTACTTTACAGTTTCATCAAAATCCGTTCAGTAGGATAGTAGAATTTACATACGTACAAGAAAGCCAAAACTAAACACCTTGACGCGCACTTATAACTTGTGGACTCTTAGTTATCCATACTAATATTATAAATGGGAAAGTGTGTCTGTCTGTCCGTCTATCTGTCTGTCTGTCTGTTTGTCTTTCTTTCACGGCAAAACGGAGCGACGGATTGACGTGATTTTTTAAGTGGAGATAGTTGAAGGGATGGAGAGTAACATAGGCTACTTTTTGTCTCTTTCTAACGCGAGCGAAGCCGCGGGCAGAAGCTAGTTTGTTATACATGAGTGCAAAGTTGCTTTTTAACCGCGGGCTCAATTTTGATGACCGAGCAAGCGAAGGATTCTAAAATTGAACCACGAGCGAAGCGAGTGGTTCAAAAATTAGAATCCTGAGCGTTAGCGCGGGAATCAAAAGAGCACAAGGTGAAAAATCTTTGCACTCGAGTGCAACACGTAACTTTTCATCCCCCCCACCTCGGAAATGACTAAATGCAAAATAAAACATTTACAATCACAAGATACTTTTATTTTAGTTTAGGTACATATTTACTACTATACAACATTATGATTTATGTAAGTATTACAGAAAAATATTTATATTATGTATAACAAATAATACTCAGGTAGGTACCTACTTATACTTAAGAAAAAATTTAAGTAACGTTGCTACAGTTACTTAAGTTGAGTTGAGTGTAATATTATTTAAATGATTTCCCAATCACAAAAAAAAAATTTGTTAGGCACTTTAATATTGGTGGCGTTAAATAAATTTCTTCGTCGCTGGAATCACTCATTTTCGTTTTTTTACTTGGTTTCAAGTTTCATTTAAAATAATACGACGTCAAAACAAAATGGCGCGCGCAATGCTAATTAAAAAAAGAAAAGTACACCAAGGATGTTCAGAGACTGAGTTTTTAACAAATTAAAAAAAGTTGTATGATAAATTCGCCACCATGGAGATGGAAGTAAATAGGTTTAAGTTTTGAAGTCACATACCTAGTGCACGCCATGTTCTAAATTCAAATTTACTTTAACCTCTAGAGGTTAAAAACAGCTTTTGCGCTCAGATATTGAATAGCAAAAATACCATTTCCGAGGTGGTGGGATGAAAATTTTTTTGTTGTTAGAGGGGCACAATTTTTTTTTTGTTTCTACCACTTTCTTCTTACATTCGACTCTCTACTTATTACCAATCATTTTTTGCTCTTCCAGTTGCTGCACTGAAAGAAACATGGGTGGACCTGAGGAACAGCTACTTCAGAAATGATGAACCTGGCAAAAACTATAAGGACAGTTTGAGATTCCTGGACTGCGTTTATCAATCTCGGTAAATATAAACAATAAATAAAAGTAGCTTCAAGCCAGGAGAGATCATAGTATTACGATCCAAGGCTTTAAGTCATAAAATAAATTACTTTGAAAGATACTATACACAGTCAAACATTGGGAGTCGACACTAAAAAGTAAAAAATAAAAAACTTTTTTCAAAAAAATAACCGCCTTCAAAAACTAAAAACCCAAAAATAACTACTAATAACAAATTCAGAAAAATTTACTGGCAGAAGTGAAGCCACCGACTTCCGAAATTTTAGTTATTTTTGGGTTTTTAGTTTTTGAAGGCGGTTATTATTTTTTTGAAAAAAGTTTTTTATTTTTTACTTTTTAGTGTCGACTCCCAATGTTTGACTGTGTATAGTATCTTTCAAAGTAATTTATTTTCAAAATAAAACTACTAACAATCTTATAAAACGAAAATAGAAACTTGAAGACAAGGCACACATCGTCTATGAAAATTTTGTCAATATTTTTTTGTTCTTGGTGAATTTTTCGAGAAGCACTGAACCGATCGCCACAAAATTTATATGGGACCACCCCTATGAATCATGACTTATCAAACAACAAAAGAACCATCAAAATCCGTTTACAATTGACGGAGATATCGCGTAACAAACATACAAAAAAAAAACAAAAAAAAAATACAGACGAATTGAGAACCTCCTCCTTTTTGAAGTCGGTTAATAAATAAAAGTAGCTTCAAGCCAGGAGAGATCATAGTATTACGATCCAAGGCTTTAAGTCATCCTCCTCATCACCCATCATCATAATCGAAGTCCAGTCAAATCAAGTCCAACATCCTATTTTTAATGTGTCTACTAATTGTTTCAGTGAAATTGAAGATATACTTGAGTTTGAAGAGCCATCTTGGGACTTAATGGACCTGAGAACTTGGAGTGTCAAACAGTCGCACATTCCAAAGGCAAAAAGACGATTTACAGACCCCGCACCAGAATATAATAAAGAATTAAAGAGACCAAGACTCGTAGCTAAACCGGCAAATAAGACTGATAAAAAACGTAAAGATGATGATAAAGAAACAGAAACTGCGAAAGATAAAGAGAAAGGTAAGGAAAAAGTTGAAGATAAAAATATTGGTCAAAATATAGGTAATGATCATAATAAACCAGAAGAGAAAGACGATGGTAAGGATAAAGATAAAAATGAAAATAATGATAAAGAGAACGAAAATAAGACTGAAGAGAAACAAAAAGAGCCCGCTGTAAAGAAATTGTCAATTTTGGAGAAGGCGATGGCTCTATACGAGATAGAAAATCCAGGCGTTTGGGACTCGGATGAAGAACCATCTGATAAAGAATCAAGAACATACACAGAAGCATCAACCCAAACAGATGAAGTCAATGAAGAATAATAGATTTTTGTTATTTAAAGCACGTAACACACGTAACAATATATTGCCTACAAAGTGTAGGTAGAAGTTCCTGAATGACATTCAATGCAATCCAGTTTTCATAGAATGTTTCGTTTAGACCACATATAGAGTGAAAAGTTTTCATGGACCCTGGAGGAAAATTATTTGAGATGGTGGAGACAGATTGTTTTACTTAAAATAATCATTCCTTTTTTTTAGCCCCTCGTGAAAGGAATTTTCTTTTAAGTAAAATAACCTATCTTAACGATTTCAAGTAGTTTCCTTTCAGGGCTAATTATAACTTTCCACCCTGTATATACACATTACAACCATTTTTACTAGGTAGGACCAATTTATACCAGTGGAAAGAAGCGCACAGTTCATACATGATTAGAATAATGCAGCCATTTTGAATCTCAATATAATTTTTGAAGATCTATCTAAAGATGTCTCATGAGAATGACCAATTGGGGTGCAAATGTTGGTTACAACAGACCATATTATACCTACTCGTAGCTTTGTTTTTTGAGAGATTCAAACTAATTTAAAATACTATTGTTCGGACGGGCAGTATTAAGATATTAGCATCAACTATTGAAATACGCTACATCGAATGCCGTTGTTTAACTGCCTGCCTGGAGAGACTTGAAGTTGGTAACACATCAAACAACAACCTACAACATTTGGTAGTAAACTTAGTTAGGTACTCTTGCTGTAAGACAGACAACCCCCTAATATTTATTTTATGTGGTAAACGACTGAAAGCTCGAATTTTAGGAGGGTGAAGTATGTTCAATTTTAAACCTAAGTGCAGCCGTATCATATATGGAGTCTAAATTCAGGTTGAATTTTCTCTCTAAGCCCTTATGCCGTCATCTGACCAAATTCTTTGATGGAGTTTAGGTAAATATCTGCTGTCTGGGACCTAACCTAATAGTTGCGTCCTTTAAAAACAAAAGAGGTATCAGGACACATGCGCGAAAGACATTTGCGCGAAAGACACTTGCGCGCGGCCATTTGGGCGAATGGACACATGCGCGAATGGACGTTTGCGCCCATAGACATTTCCGCGAATGGACACTTGCGCGACTAGACGTTTCCGCGCCAAACCACTTGCGCGAAGCCCTTTGCGCGACGGACACTTGCGCGCCAGACAGTTCCGCGACAGACGTTTGCGCCCAAACACTTCCGCGACTAGACACTTGCGCGAACTTTTTATTCAAAGGACATTGGGCAAATTTAAAAATATTGTGTAAGGGGTACCAATATTTTTTTATTTACTTTTGGTTTACATGGCGTCCACATATCTACCGCGGGTGGTAAGTCGTTTTCAAAAGCAAGATGGCGGCCATAATATTTTTCACAAAATACGTCATGGGTGTCGATTTCATGGTTTTTTGGGGTGCCAAGGTCAATAATGAGATCGCTTTGAGAATCCAAGATGGCGGCCGTGACCTTTATCATAATATGCGTCATGGGTGTCGTTTTCATGGTTTTTTGGGGTGCTAAGGTCAAAATAGGGGTCAATTTGACAATCCAAGATGGCGGTCGTGACCTTTCTCACAATATGCGTCATGGGTGTCGTTTTCATGGTTTTTTGGGGTGCTAAGGTCAAAATTGGGGTCAATTTGACATTCCAAGATGGCGGTCGTGACCTTACTCACAATATGCGACAAGGGTGTCGTTTTCATGGTTTTTTGGGGTGCTAAGGTCAAAAATGGGGTCGATTTGACAATCCAAGATGGCGGTCGTGACCTTTCTTATAATATGCGTCATGGGTGTCGTTTTCATGGTTTTTTGGGGTGCTAAGGTTAAAAATGGGGTCAATTTGACAATCCAAGATGGCGGTCGTGACCTTTCTCACAATATGCGTCATGGGTGTCGTTTTCATGGTTTTTTGGGGTGCTAAGGTCAAAAATGAGGTCAATTTGTGAAACCAAGATGGCGGTCGTGACCTTTCTCATAATATGCGTCATGGGTGTCGTTTTCATGGTTTTTTGGGGTGCTAAGGTTAAAAATGGGGTCAATTTGAGAATCCAAGATGGCGGTCGTGACCTTTCTCATAATATGCGTCATGGGTGTCGTTTTCATGGTTTTTTGGGGTGCTAAGGTCAAAAATGGGGTCGATTTGAGAATCCAAGATGGTGGTCGTGACCTTTGTCATAATATGCGTCATGGGTGTCGTTTTCATGGTTTTTTGGGGTGTTAAGGTCAATAATGGGGTCGATTTGACAATCTAAGATGGCGGTTGTGTGTAATCTCGGATTCTCAAATTGACCTCATTATTGACCTTAGCACCCCAAAAAACCATGAAAACGACACCTATGACGCATATTATGACAAAGGTCACGACCACCATCTTGGATTCTCAAATCGACCCCATTTTTGACCTTAGCACCCCAAAAAACCATGAAAACGACACCCATGACGCATATTATGATAAAGGTCACTGCCGCTATCTTGGATTCTCAAATCGACCTCATTATTGACCTTAGCACCCCAAAAAACCATGAAAACGACACCCATGACGCATATTGTGAGAAAGGACACGACCGCCATCTTAGATTGTCGAATCGACCCCATTTTTAACCTTAGCACCCCAAAAAACCATGAAAACGACACCCATGACGCATATTATGAGAAAGGTCTCGACCGCCATCTTGGATTCTCAAATCGACCCCATTTTTGACCTTAGCACCCCAAAAAACCATGAAAACGACACCCTTGTCGCATATTGTGAGTAAGGTCACGACCGCCATCTTGGATTCTCAAATTGACCCCATTTTTAACCTTAGCACCCCAAAAAACCATGAAAACGACACCCATGACGCATATTATGAGAAAGGTCACGACCGCCATCTTGGATTCTCAAATCGACCTCATTATTGACCTTAGCACCCCAAAAAACCATGAAAACGACACCCTTGTCGCATATTGTGAGTAAGGTCACGACCGCCATCTTGGATTCTCAAATTGACCCCATTTTTAACCTTAGCACCCCAAAAAACCATGAAAACGACACCCATGACGCATATTATGAGAAAGGTCACGACCGCCATCTTGGATTCTCAAATTGACCCCATTTTTGACCTTAGCACCCCAAAAAACCATGAAAACGACACCCTTGTCGCATATTGTGAGTAAGGTCACGACCGCCATCTTGGAATGTCAAATTGACCCCAATTTTGACCTTAGCACCCCAAAAAACCATGAAAACGACACCTATGACGCATATTATGATAAAGGTCACGGCCGCCATCTTGGATTGTCAAATTGACCCCTATTTTGACCTTAGCACCCCAAAAAACCATGAAAACGACACCCATGACGCATATTATGATAAAGGTCACGGCCGCCATCTTGGATTCTCAAAGCGATCTCTTTATTGACCTTGGCACCCCAAAAAACCATGAAATCGACACCCATGACGTATTTTGTGAAAAATATTATGGCCGCCATCTTGCTTTTGAAAACGACTTACCACCCGCGGTAGATATGTGGACGCCATGTAAACCAAAAGTAAATAAAAAAATATTGGTACCCCTTACACAATATTTTTAAATTTGCCCAATGTCCTTTGAATAAAAAGTTCGCGCAAGTGTCTAGTCGCGGAAGTGTTTGGGCGCAAACGTCTGTCGCGGAACTGTCTGGCGCGCAAGTGTCCGTCGCGCAAAGGGCTTCGCGCAAGTGGTTTGGCGCGGAAACGTCTAGTCGCGCAAGTGTCCATTCGCGGAAATGTCTATGGGCGCAAACGTCCATTCGCGCATGTGTCCATTCGCCCAAACGGCCGCGCGCAAGTGTCTTTCGCGCAAATGTCTTTCGCGCAAGTGTACCAGATCCAACAAAAGAATGTTTAAAGAAAAGAATGTTTCTTAAAGGTTGCAACATCGTTTACCAGGAGTTTTGTGTGCTATGTCAGTCTGGTTACATAAGATGTCCCTAGACAACAAACTAGACGAAAAAACAAAATGCGGTTTTGTTTACCTAATTGTATTTATAGGTAAATTATTGCTTCACTTATTTAGGTACTCTACTTACAATTAATTTAATTATTAAGTTATTCATTGTAGGTATTGTAATTTTATAATTTTCTATCATTTATGTAGGTTTTAAACCTGCATAAGTATCCAGAAATTATAAATAAATGTTAAAACATGTCCATGAAATGAATGTTACTTTGATGTTATATGTATGTAAGCTTAATGTGGCAAATTACCCTTAAAGAAAATAAGGGAACTCCTATTGAAGATAACAATTTAATATAAGCCTTAACTACCTTGACATACGGTCACAAAGGGGGGTGCGCCAAAAAATCTACAGTTCCAATCATCGTTGGTGTACCAAAGAAATCGCGAGTCTTTTGTAAACTCTAATTTACCGTTTTTATTTACAAATTTTATTTACAAAATTATACAAAAAGTATTTTAAAAGTGCTTAGAAGTTTCTGGTTTATTTAGTACTCCAACTTTAGTTTGTCCAATAACAGTTTAATAAAATAATGGGATAGGTAGTAAATAAAAGTTTTTGTTCAATAAAAAAGACACGATTGATTGCTGTCAAACATAATGCTTATGTAAAAAATGGCTAGGTAATTAACTAATGGCTTGTTTAATCTGAAAACAGGGATCAAACATGATTATAAACAACCTCCTTAGACTATTTTCGGGTAGCTGCAATGATTGAGTTACCCTACTGTCCCGTTGAAAGTTTTCATCCGCTGTACTGCTGGGCATTTTAAAGAATTTAAAAATAATATCTGCAAGGCGATTCGCTCTCTCCCAAAACCAAGAAAATGTGTCTGGCGGGTATTGCCTGTACATGAGGGGCAGTAACCGATTTTGAAATATCTTAGTCGAAAGCTCTTACCTTGGCCTATGGTTACTTTTCGACTGTCTAGAAGATGGAAACTCCCACGAACCGCGGCCCGGATCCAAAGATTTATGATCGCGTTGGCGAGGTCCGATCTTTTTCAAAAAGTACTGGCCCGATATGAAAAATTATTAATAGTGTTGGATAGCCCAAACGTCGGAAAAGGCTGTAGGCTATTATAAAACCACGCTATGAATCAAGGGAACGGAGTTGTAACCATGCGAATTATTGCAACTTTCCATTTTTTTGTCCATTTTGACTGGACTATCAGTATTGGGTGTTTTGTGGTGATTTTAAATAAAAAATAAACTTAGATAATAAGAGAAAATAGAGAGCTCACAACAACAACGTCGGAGACGCAGATCTTCGCGAGACACAATAATGCTTTTTAATTGTTCTTTTAATTACGACTGACCACCGGTTAAAAGTGACAAACCGTAGGTAACACTTTGTACAAGTACAGTTCTACTTAGGTATTCGCTATCTGAAAAGTAAAGGGCGACCATACATATTACATGAATGACAAGGACATGGAGACATTGACATCGGGACAAGAAGTTTTTGAAGTTCTTTGTTTCCTCGGGAATAACGCTTTGCGCTACTTTAGAAAATGGCAGGTGATAACCCATGTAACATAAAAACTGTTTTTTTTCGTGTGAAAAACAAATGGAAAATAAATGTTGATTTTTAGCAAAATGATTTTTTTATTATTTACTTATTGCACGTCCCAGAATCGAATAGCCCGTTGTGTAGGTATACATTATATCAATAAACCCTTTTTTCGTTTAACTTCATAATCATAACAGCTGAACCGATTTATAAGAACCAGATGATAGATAACCTACTTACTTTCAATAAAATAACGCATTCAAACCTATTCCTTCTTCTAACATCCTACTAATATTATATACTAAAGCGGGTGAACCCGCGGGGGACTAGCTAAATTATAAGCAACTGGCTTTTGCCCGCGGCTTCGCTCGCGTTAGAAAGAGACAAAAAGTAGCCTATGTTACACTCCATCCCTTCAGCTATCTGCACTTAAAAAATCACTTCAATTCGTCGCTCCGTTTTACCGTGAAAGAAAGACAGACAGACAGACACACTTTCCCATTTATAATATTACTAGCTCTTCCCTTGCGGTTTCACCCGCATTTTTCGTTACTGCTCCGCTCCCGTGGGTCGTAGCGTGATTGTATATAGCCTATAGCATTCCTCGATAAATGGGCTATCTAACACTGAAAGAATTTTTCAAATCGGACCAGTAGTTCCAGAGATTACCCCCTACATACAAATTACAAACCTACAAACTTACAAACTTATAAACTTACAAACTTACAAATTTTACCTCTTTATAATATTAGTATAGATGTATGGATAGCAATGTAATCCTTTTTACATAAATTACACTAATGGGGGAGTACGAAATTTCGAAAAAGGAGTGCAGTGCTAAAATAAAAAATAACCTAATTTATTCCAGTCGAATTTTCACCATTGTTGGGCCATAACTGTACAAAATAGAGACAGATAATGCAACATTGAGGGCGTGCGCTGCGTAAGGCTGCCTGTCCACAGGAGCGGAGCTAGGCTGCGGAGTGGAGAAACTGAGAAATATTAACCAATAGGATTGCACAAAATCTCCGCTCCTCTTCAGTGGACAGGGAGTTACAAACTAGTTTAAAAATTCATACAAAACCGGGAAGCGGAGCGGGGCAGCGGAGCGGGGAAACGGAGCGGAGAACTTAACAAATCGCCCGCCACCGTAAGCTCGAATGACTCGTCGCATGCTCGCGGTCTAGCTCCGTATAATGAAAAACACAGTATGCATCTCCGCTCCGCATTACTTTCTCGCTCCACTCCGCTGCCTCGCTCCGCTTCGGTAGACAGGCACAGTACGCAACTCCGCTCCGCATTACTCCGTCGCTCCGCTCCGCTGCCTCGCTCCGCTCCGGTGGACAGGCAGCCTTAAGCAGGTGTCCGTCGCGGGTGTCCGCGTGGCGTGCTGTTTCATGTAATCTCATAGAACAGCGCTGTGTGCAACGGGTCGCCCGTCGCACGCGGCGCGGGCGGCGGGTGCCCGCTTCGCGGGCCACGGGTCCGCGTGACGGAGCACGCGAGCGGAGATGTTTCTAGGAAACAGTACACTCGCGCGATCAAAATTGTACATCACGACACCTCAATTAAATGCCTTAGCCTGAAATGATCACGATGACGTGGCGGTGAAGGCGGTTGACAAACGGTCTAAAAACTCAGATGAATCAGATCTAAGACTTGGTTGGTCACTCACTATAAGATGTTGTTAGGTAGCTAATTACGTAATGACGGATCTGACGGCCAGCATCATTTCTGTTCTGCGCAATGATCCGTGATGGCTATCAGTCATTAGGGGATATCGCACGATCGTGCACGAGGCGGCTTGTGCTTTGGCCGGATCTTCACCCTGGGACCTAGACGCGAATTGTGCTCGAGTCATTGTACCTGTGCGACCTGAAGTCGAGTGGAGCAACCGATGCAGCAGAAGATAGATCTATGTCGGTCGCAGCTTCTTGAAGTACTGGTGGCGGAATGACGGGACAGGTTTTTACGGCCTACCGCTAGCCTCATCACCATAGAGTCAATCCGACCAGTGCTCGTTGACGTTTCGGGCCACACAGGTGCTTCCGGGTATGCTTCGGGTACCTGTGCCTAATTTACAGGGAGCCGGACGCTCGTTGTCACCACTGCGTCGGCTGTTGGGAGGACAAGGCGCGGCATACGCTGGCAGAGTGTGCCGCTTGGGAAGGACCGCACTGTGCTCTTATCTCTGTAATAGCTATCGCGCTGCTGAAGGAAGCTGCAGAAAGCGAGAAAGAGATATCTCTTTACCTCTTACGCGGCCCGTAGTACGGGTACCGGGCGTTAGGGTACCCATTTAGGGGGGCCGAAGGAGCCTCCCTAAATGGGTCCAGGGGCGGCGGACTTGGGGACATCCATCACCTCTCATTCAACTAGACCTGAGGTCGCGACGCATAGTGTTTTCGCACCTCACTTGCACACTCAGACCTGAGTCGGCCCGCGGAGATGGAATGGTACCAGGAAGTCACATAAGTTCCCGCGATCCTCGTACGTAGGAGAAGGAACAGAGTCTGACAGACCCCTCCTCGACCGCACAAACAAGAGGATTTTCCACCCCGGATCAAGAATTATCTTATTACTAATTATAAGTTATTACTTAATTCGCTTTTTTTGACAGAAGAGTCAGAAGATCCAATAAGTAGGAACTGAATGAATAAACCGACTTAATAGACATTCAAGTTTTTTTTTTAATTTATACACAAAACACTAATTATTGTATCAATAGAATGGAAGCTTCTATGTCTGCAAGAAGTGAATTATGGAGTTTCTTCTTCTCCGTACAAAATCACATTTTGGAATGGGCAACTATTACAGAAGTATTATAGATATTTTTTTTTGGATAGTGGGAAATCATCAAATGACTGCTCCCGTCCTGGGTGCGGCGGGAGGGCGTGTCAGACTTTTACTGACTAAAACCCACTCATGTTCCTTCGGTTGCCCTTTATGTTCCGGGGTCTCGGTAACTATTATAAACATTCCGCAACCCCGGCAGGCAAGTATTATAGATTAACATTTGTTTTGTAAATGACATTTCAAAGTGGCTTTTTTGGTCTTATGAAAGTAAATGATTTATTGATTTGACTATTGACTATAAAGTTTTGATGATCGGTCAATTAGGGAGTGGCAAAATTAAGAATCGTTGTCTAGTTATTATTCTTAAAATACTGGTTAATATACCGTGTATACACCTGCCTGCCTGCTTAGTTATTGAAAATTCAGGCTTTTAGTTTAAGGCTATAACCACAAGGAAGTTGTAAGAGGGTCAAAAATGACCTGGACAGCTTTTAGAAATGGATGGTATGTTATGAATGAAAAGATGTCATTTTTGCTCGATTTGGTAAGGGCACTGCCGCGCCCCTAGATATTAATGCATCGAATCCTACTGAATCCAATAAACATCTGCAATTAATTAAATTCTTTTTTTGTTTAGTAAGTAACAATTGTTAAAAAAAAACATTTTATTTTCACATAAAGGGGCGGCAAAGCTGTAAATATGCCTCTGGTGACCATTCAGTGTTAAAAATCTTTTATATTTTAATATTGGGAAAATCAAAAAATTGGCAATCTTACAACTGTTTACCGTACTGCCCACCAGAGACTAAAGAGCAGTAACAGCCCTTTTGTGATTTTTCGTTTTATTAGTGATTCTGAAAGCGGGTTTCTTAAGCTTTCTATTGAATTAACTTACTTATTTCTAAGACTATTAGAATGGTTTTTATTTAACAGTTTTCACTTACTGCAAACGAAAAAAATTAACAATTTGGCGTGATTTCCCAACTAAAATACAGTATAAATTATACTGCAGATTAAATTTTTAGGTTTCATAACTAAAATGCAGTAAGCAATATAATTTTACAGTTCTTTAGATAGTTTTATATTTCTGGAAAAAAATTAAAAAAAAAATTAATACGCAGTAAAATTTACCGCCATACAAGCTATTTTTACTGCAAATTAAGAAAATACAATTTATTGTCACGAACTCCCAACTAAAATGCAGTAAAATCAAAGCTTGTCGCATTTTAGTTGTGAATACTTAACATTCTTTTATCATTATAAACTGACTAACACGCAGTAAAATACAGCATTACTGCAGATTAGTTTGGATAGCATAATGACACAGATATGATTATTCCTAGCTAAAGTGCAGTTAATGTTTTAATGTGCAGTTAATTATTTTTGATATGTAAATTTTACATAAGTGAGTTGAATTATTGTGATTAAATAATAAGAAATAAACGGTCTTTAAAATGTGAACTAGCTATTTTTCTTACTGCACTAGTAAATTGAACACTTTTTTCTTAAAAAACTAACTAAAATGCAGTATTTTTTTGACCTTACTGCATGTTAGTTGGGTTTCTTGACAAAATAACTGATCCAAACGCAGTAATAGGGCTTTTTGCTGCATTTTACTAAGTTTAAAATGGTATTTTTTACAAAAAAGGCTATGCAGTAATAGGCACCAAAAAGAATAAATGGCCATAATAAATTCAGTTATTAAGATATATTTTTTTTTATTGCTTTAACGTGTGAACCTATGCCTTTACAACCTTTCTGCATTCAAATTTTTTTGCTTATACATTCTGTTGATTTTTTAAAATCAATTCTTAACTTTAAATGCGTTTTACTCGAAATCGTGATTTTGCTGTTACTGCACTTTAGTGTATGGTGGGCAGCGTAGAAGAACTAAATTGTGAGAATTGGTTTTTTTATTGTTAATTTTTGTTCAACCTTACAAAGGTTACATCGCGATATTTGTTTGCTTATCCACAATGGCACTTTATTCCTCCATCGTCTCCCCATTTCGGAGGGATTTGGGAAGCAGGAGTAAAATCAATGAAACACCATTTGCGTAGAGTGATAAGAGAAGCAGTAGGGGTACCAGACCCACTAGCGGAAACTAACACAGATCACATAAACAGATGGAAACAAGTGCAAAAAATGAAAAAGGATTTCTGGAAAAGTTGGTCAAAAGATTATTTACACCAATTACAACAGAGGTACAAATGGAAAACTAATCAAGGAAATTTGTCAGTTGGAACTCTGGTACTGATAAAAGATGAAAATACTTCTCCCAGCAAATGGCCACTTGCAAAAATAAAGGAAATACATCCGGGTAACGACGACTTAACCCGAGTTGTGACACTGCAAAAAGCGTCAGGATCCACCCAAAAGCGATCAATTCACAAATTAATACCATTGCCAATCGAAACAAATACGTGCAGTAGTAGTAGTAATAAAGCCGTGCATACAACACAAACACACATCGCTACAATCACAAAAAATAAGAAAACTAATCAACTTAAACAAGGTAATAAAATATCCAAATGGTTCGCAGTGCTTTTTATTATTTTACAAATATTGGGATCAGCAAAAGCGTCCACAACGACATACTCATTGAAAACAGTACCACCAGGATTCTATGTTGAACAAATAGGAACAGCAAACATCGACAGAGGAATATTTAGGATAGAAATTAATTATGAGAAACAACACCTAGAACAAGAGTCCGTGAAAATAAAAACAGTTACGTCACAGTTCCATCAATTATGTATAAATGCAGAAAAAATAACGAGTTCTGGATTTTGCAAACAACTACACCACCATTTGTTAGAAGAAGAAGGAAAATTTGGGCGAACTAAAGAATACTTGACAGAAGTAAACCAAACCAGGAAGAAGAGAGGGGTCTTAGGACAATTACTAACATCTATATTCGGAGTAAATGATGAGGCATACCGAGACATAGAGTCACTAAATTTAAACCAAAAGAAACTAATTGAAGCTGCCAACCATCAAACCAAATTTATGATATCAACAATCTCACAAGTCAACAAAACTGAAGAAAAAATAAATCAGAAACTTGTAGGATTTCAAACTAAACTAAACCAAGTAATAGCGTACATGGATAATTATAACAATTGGTACAGTACAGTCGACCACAACAGTGTTAACATACGGATCATGCAGACTTACCAGTTAGCATATAATTACATGGAAGAAATCATGGATTATTATAACGGACTGTTAGAAATATACTTAACCAAGGCAACAGTATATAGTGTACTAACACCCAAGAACGTCAGTGACTTGATATCATTAGCAAACGAGAAATTGCCTGCTAATCTGAAAATCGTTCAGCAGCAATTGCTAGACACCAAAATTTCTGAAAACAACACACATATAAAAGTATACTCATATTTTCCTATACAAGATATAACCAAATACACCTTAATGTATATAACAGCAGTTCCAAGGAGAAACTCTGATAAGTCTGTCCAAAGTCTAGAAGTAACTAAAGCTTACATAGGATTGGATTACAACAACGAACTATATTTTGACCTAAGCTATGAGGAGTTCAAAAGTTGTTTAGAATGGACTAACCATTTTATTTGTTTTCCTGGGGCCGTGAAGAACATGCAATTAAATGAAAATTGCATTGTTAACCAGCTGTTTAAAAACCAGACACAAACGAAATGCCCTACCAAAACGTTTCAATTATCGAATAAAATAATATGGAAACAACTGTACATGCCAAATACCTGGTTGTTCATTGTAAGAGATCGGATTACAACTTCGATACTTTGTGATGGACAAAGACAAGAACTTGAGCTCCAAGATGTTGGTGTAATACGACTCGCAGATAACTGCATTATTAAGACGACTAATAACATATTAACTGCCAAAAGAACTGTTTCAGTACCAATAGTAACATCATACTCAAAACAAATAGACTTTCCCATAAATACACACATAGTGACTCAACCTATTCTTAACATTAGCAAAGAAGAAATCATAAGTAGTTCAAAGGAGATTCTTCAGCATTTAGTTAATGAAGAAAACGCCCTACACACCGAATTAGATAGTACTGTTTGGAGTCAAATTAGTACTCACACATACGTAACAAATACAATAGCTTGTCTAATAATGTTTGTATTATTTGTGTTATTAGTGTACTACGGTCCATCAATACTGAGATGGACGAGAGTCACAATGCAGCGCACGAGCAGAAGGACAAGTCCCGAACCAGCTTACCATCCAGGAGGTGAACAAAACCGGGCAGCTGCCAACGTGACATCCAACCACCAAGCTACACGACAACCCACTGGCACAACGGAAACTGTGCACAGCGTACCACACCAACACGAAACCATTGAATTATACCAATTGGAGTCCAGCTCCTGAGAGGCGGCAGAATGTTCAACCTTTGAACATGCACTTGTCGCACACGCCGCATCATCGGCACACCGTCAGCGCTAAGATCTGACCTACTGAGATCTGTGCTTCATCGGCTCAATACACCGACAACACACATGTAAATAGCCGTCAATGTGTATTGACCACAAAAATTGTATATAATAACATTAATTATTGTAAATAAATTAGTCATCAAGCGGGAGTCGAGTTTGATTCATCTCCAACAACATCCTCTCACTGTGGCCAAGACACCTTTAGCCATCATCGATCCTATGAGTCTGTGGGATTGGCAGTGAGAAAACCATTTCCTGTGTACATCGCACGACGTATACAACACCCTATTCCTACCCAACTTCCGTCTGTTACCGTAGGTCTCCTTGTAACAGACATCCCTCACGTAACACCAACGTAGTGTACGACTGGTGTGGTTTGTATGGTTCGGTTTGTATGGTAGGGTAGGGCATTAGGGTAATTAGGGTGCGAGGTAATTGTTATAGGGCTAGGTTTATAGTCAGTAGGGTCTTAGGTAACTGAT
Organism: Athetis lepigone; assembly: GCA_033675125.1. Classification (NCBI taxonomy): domain Eukaryota; kingdom Metazoa; phylum Arthropoda; class Insecta; order Lepidoptera; family Noctuidae; genus Athetis; species Athetis lepigone. The sequence goes on from CM066219.1 coordinate 15,190,714, forward strand.
AGGTACTAAGCTCAATTGTCATAAACATAGCCATTCTGGACGCACTGGAGTCACGGCCGCACTAAGCAAGGTTCCAGTACGTTCAATTTTTATATGGTACGTCAAATATCAATTAAAATAAAAAATATTGTAGGTAAACTTGACAATAAGAGGCGCCAAGAAAAGGCTGCGGGGGGCGGCTTCGCTGCCTCTTGCGGTATGCCACCCAGGGCCATGGCCCCCTTGGCCCTAGGGTGAATACGCCAAGACTACAAAGTCAGTCTCAGATGAAACCGTGACCGGAGTCTAATTTTCCATAGAGATCATCATCTCCCTAGCCTTTTCCCAATCGTGTTGGGGTCGGCTTCCAGCCTAACTGGATTCAGCTGGATACCGGTGTTTTACGTGGAGCGACTGCCTAGCTGACCTCCACAACCCAGTAACTGGGCGACACGATACCCCTTGGTTAGACTGGTCATAGTTTCTGGCTAACCAGTAACGACTGTCAAAGTTCTACAAATGACAACCGGGACCAACGGCTTTACGTGCTTTCCGAGGCACGGGATGTCAGTGATGTCTAAGATAAACTTTAGAAAGTACATATGAATTGAAAAAGTCACATTGGTACTTGCCCGGATTCGAACCCACAACCTCTTACACGAGAGGCGGGCGCCTTATCCACTGGGCCATCACGACACTCAATTTTCCATAGAGATACAATTTAAAATTTTGAATTTATATGCAGATAAAGAGCGTCATGGTTTCATGTTATTTCTACAACATTAAATAATCTTAGAATATGTACATAATATTATCTTGTCTACTGTCACTAACATAATTCTTAAAGTATTGGTCTCTTATGATCTTTCTTTGTTATCCTTTCAACGAGCAAGCGACAGCCGGCTGTCGCGCTACTATTGTTTTTCTATTGTGTCTCAAATCACGTATGTACGAAGGTTTAATGATCATACATAAACCTTTCAACGACCAACCGACAGCCGGCTGTCGGGCTGCTATTGGTGCCGATTCTCTTGTGCACAAACTAACGTAAATTTAAGTTAAGTGCATCTTTCTCTTTCCTTTTAATTAAGAAAAGGACAGACAGTCCCGCCCGCTGCACGCAGCGCTGATCTATGAGATTACATGAAACAGCACGCCACGCGGGCGCCCGCGCTGTGCGCACACTTAAGGCTGCCTGTCCACCGGAGCGGAGCGAGGCAGAGGAGCGGAGCGACGGAGTAATGCGGAGCGGAGTTGCGTACTGTGTCTGTCTACCGGAGCGGAGCGAGGCAGCGGAGTGGAGCGAGAAAGTAATGCGGAGCGGAGATGCAGACTGTGTTTTTCATTATACGGAGCTAGACCGCGAGCACGCGACGAGTCATTCGAGCTCACGGTGGCGGGCCGTTTCCCCGCTCCGCTGCCCCACTCCGTTTACCCGCTCCACTGCCCCGCTCCGCTTCCCGGTTTTGTATGAATTTTTATACTAGTTTGTAACTCCCTGTCCACTGAAGAGGAGCGGAGATTTTGTGCAATCCTATTGGTTAATATTTCTCAGTTTCTCCACTCCACAGCCTAGCTCCGCTCCGGTGGACAGGCAGCCTAACGCAGCGCACGGCCTTAATGAACCAGGTTATACGTTGATGGGGCTGCCACGCTACTGTAGTGCATCAGGGATGTTTACGGTAGTCCAGGTAGATGGCTTCCATGCTATACTGCGCAAAAGAATTGGCTCCCTGATGCAGCGCGTGCGGGGCAGTCCCAACAGCCTCCTGACTGTCCCATTATGAGGCACTGGACGAGGGACTTCGTCGGGTGCCCTCAGATTTTAGTTGTTAGTGTTAGAATAGAATAGAATAGAATCATTCATTTGCCATAAACATCTGTTGTTTTTAATTAGTTTTTTATATTGTACTAACATAGTTTATAAGTCTGGTTGTTACCTACTAACCTAATATGGACCAACTACAGTCTGAAATAAATGATTTTTATTTATTTATTTATACCATCCTACTTTTACGTGTACCTAATGTATGTGTGCGTTAGTGTGCCGTATTTGAAGATAGAATTTCGTTTAGGTAACCTATCTACACCTTTTTACTTATATGTATTATCATTAGCCGCGTACCCACCTAACGCACAGGCTCACGAGCCAGCCTCGGTGTCCGCTCGCGAGCGATGGCTCGCGCGGCAGCCTCAGTAGTTTTGTTCAAGGTATACATAACATCCCGCCACGACTTACGGTAGCCGAGCAGTAACCGAAAATGCTGGTTTAACTGTGGGGGACAGCATATAATTATAAATATTTCGTTATTTGCTAATACCGAAAAATCCATAATTATTATTTATTCTGTTTGATATTTGCCAAAGTACCTATACTAAAGCCAATGATATTTTAAGTAAAAAAGTGTAGATAGGTTATATGCAGTCAAAAAGTGGCACATTAAAAGTTTGCCAATTGGCAAACATGATACTGAGTATTGCGTTGACATTTGACGTTTATCTCTTTTTCACTCGCACTACTTCAATCATGTCATCCTACTTTGACGTTTAATGTATGTGTGCGTTAGTGTGCCGTTTTTAAGATAAGATTTCGTTTGGGTAACATATCTACGCATTTTTTACTTAAAATATCATTGACTAAAGCCATGTATCTATTCGAAGACTAAAGCATACTGCTGACTGACACACAGGTAAAAATCAACTTCAACTTCAACTCTTTATTAATGGCATTTGCGGAAAACACACCACAATTCTGCCACGACCATGTTTATTTTACAATCACAAACGAAGAAAGATACCTATATACAATGATATTTTAAGTAAAAAAGTGTAGATAGTTTATATGCAGTCAAAAAGTGGCACATTAAAAGTTTGCCAATTGGCAAACATGATACTGAGTATTGCGTTGACATTATTTTAATTTTGACGTTTATCTCTTTTTCACTCGCACTACTTCAATCATGTCATCCTACTTTGACGTGTAATGTATGTGTGCGTTAGTGTGCCGTTTTTAAGATAAGATTTCGTTTGGGTAACATATTTATTTATTTATTTGAAAACTTTATGCACATGTAAAAAACAATGTACAACGGCGGACTTAATGCCTTGGGCATTATCTACCAGTCTACCTTAGGGTGATGCAGAGACAAAACATATCACGCATATCTACGCATTTTTTACTTAAAATATCATTGACTAAAGCCATGTATCTATTCGAAGACTAAAGCATAGTGCTGACTGACACACAGGTGTTAGATATTTAATTTAATTCTAAGGTTAGTTTTAATTAATATTATCTACATAATTATTTCCTCTTTTCTTTGGTCTGTATAATTTAAAGAAGTAAGTGACTAATTTCATTGTTTCCGTGTATCAACTGTCAAAGTGATGATATAGATAATCTGTGGTGAAAAAGTGGCGGGAAGATTGGTTTTGCATGTTGTGTGAATTGTCGTGTTTTAAAACGGAGAATAAAACAAAGTTAATTTCTACAAGAGTTTTATTGAAGAATCCAACAAATTCAGAACTGGGATTGTTTCTACGTTCCACGTAAGTGTAAGTTGCATCGGCCGTGTTTTAAAAGGTGAGCAATTATTTTAAATTTTACGATCAAAAAGTTACGATGCATGAAGTGAGGGTGGAATCTGAAAAGTTATTTAATCTAATGCGTTTTGAGAACAATAGCCGTTTTAATAACGATATTGTTTACTTTATGAAATTATCGATCGAACCATATTTTGTTTTTTTTTTTCTTTCTTACTTGGCTATACTTAAAAAAAAACTACTAAGAAATACACTATTACGATCATAGGTTTACCGTTTTCTATGTGTTTATCGTTGACGAAACCAAATCAAAAGAAATGTACTAGATTTTCCCTCACTTCAAAGATTAATTAATTACTTTGTGACACCAGTAGTAGTAAGTTATGTCTACTCGTACAAAAGTACTTAGTTGTTTTCCATGTCTGAAGTAGAAAGTTGTGTTTAAATCCAAGTACTGTTTCGGGAAAATTTGGTGCGTTCCAGGAACATGGATAACGAAGGCCGAGCTTCACGAGAAGTGCGTACACCATCGCGACCGCGGTCTCCGCGCAGCCCACTGCATGGAAGCGGGCGGCGCTCGCGGCGAAACCAATCGCGTACCCGTACGCGAGACAGTGGCCGACAGTCACTGCTGGACAGCGACAGCGCACTGCATTCGCAACGCCGCACACAGCAGCGTTCGCGGAGCCATGAGCGCGACAGACCCAGGGCTTCACAACGTCGTTCGCACAGCCGGGTGCGCGCTAGCAGTCGGCGCTCTCGCAGCCCGCTACCCCGCGGCTCCAAGCGAAAGGAACGGCGGCGCTCGCCCAGCCTCGAGCGCGGAAGCAGTCGGCGGTCGCAGCGGCGGCGCTCACGCAGCTGCGAGCGTGGCAGCGGGCGTCATTCGCCTTGCGCGTGCAGCCACAACCGCAGCGAGTCCCGTCACTCCACGGCGCGCCTTGGGCGTGATGAGCAGCGTGAGCAGAGGATCGAAAATGAGTTGAATAATCGTGAGTTTCAAAATAGTACTAGTTCACAACAATCTAATAGTGATAGTATTCTGTCTCAGTTAGTTAATGCGTTGCAAACAGTAAGTAGGGATACGATCAGCAATAAGTTATCTGGGCATAACACGCTACCCGAATTCGATCCATCTCGCAAAGAACAGACTATTAACATGTGGCTGCATAAAGTGAATGAGTGCGCACTTATATATAAATGGAATGATCAGCAAACCGTCCATTTTGCATTGCCCAAGCTGAAAGGGTTAGCTCAAAAATGGTACGAAGGCCTTAGTACAGTACTCCATACTTGGCAAGAGTGGCAGGAAAAACTAAAACTTGCCTTTCCCGCCGATGAAAATTACGGTCAACTACTAACGACTATGCTTGCTAAACGTGCTCGTTTTACCGACTCTTTAGAAGAGTATTTTTACGACAAATCAGTTCTGTTAAATCGCTGTACTATTGATGGCAAACGAGCCGTTGATTGCATAGTCTTCGGTATTGATGACCGAAACGTTCGTTTGGGTGCTGAGGCTGCTCGATTCGAAACACCTGATCAATTGCTTCCTTATTTGAAAAATGTTAGTAATAGTCAGGGTAATAACGAACGTAAAAGGGCACGGAATAACGATGGTAACGTGGATCATACGTCGAAAGAGGAAGGGAGTAAGAATATAGATCGCGTTTCTGTCAAATGCTTTAATTGCACGCAAGAAGGGCATTATATGTCTAGTTGTCCCAAGCCGATATTGAGGTGTGACACTTGTCTACGCTATGGGCACACTAAAGACAAATGCCGTAATACAACCTTCACGACAGGCACTAATAATTAAACTACAAAACTGTAATGATAGCCATTACAGTTTAGATACGGAAAGAGTGGCTCATTCAAGTATTATAAAAAAAAACTTTAGTTAATAATATCCCTCTAGAAAGCTTTATTGACTTTGGTACTAGTACGTTAAGCCGTGCCACGAAAGCGCATACTCGAAGTCGTCGAGAATTAAGAGACCATCTTTACACCCTATTCGTACTATACGTAGACCACGTAGGCCCGTTCATAAAAAGCACAAAAGGAAATACCCATTTACTGGTAATCATTGACGTGTATTCCAAATTTATTATTCTAAAGCCAGTAAGAAGTACTAAAACCTCTATAGTAATAGATAAACTCAGAGAATATTTCAGTATTTTTGCGATTCCAAAAGGTTGGTTTCGGACAGAGGGTCCTGCTTTACTTGCAATACATTTAAGGAATTCATGGCTCAGTTAGGCATACAGGCGTGCTGAACGCCGGCCTAAATACACACTGAATAACGATATAAGCAACCGAATAACCCCTGGTACAAGCATAATTCTCTCTCTCGGTCGGTGACCTTGTATTCTTTATTGCACAAGAAAAACAATACACATAAAAAAAAAAAACATCCAAAATATGTGAATTATGTACAATGGCGAGCTTAACCCAAAGTTATCTTCCAGCAAACCGTAATTCTATAAGTAAAAGAGATTGCAATAGAGGTAATGCGTGTGTGCAATAACAATACATAATCTTGTAAGTGTAGTTCGTGAGGTTCCTTCCACGAAAAAAAAAAGTTAGCACCGTTTTCAGGGACCTTTCAGGGTTACGCAGGTCTTTGATAATGATAGGTATCAGATCGAGGATACCCAAAAAAAAAAAAAAAAGACGTAGTTACTCAGCAGTCGTAGTTTCGGATAAATTGAAACCCTGGCTGCATTCATTTTCAAAGATCAGATTCCTTGTCTTCTGTTGAAGACGACGACTATAGCTTTGGTTATATTCAGATTAGAAATATAATATGTATACGTACCTACATACATAAGTGTGATAAGCAATTGTGTTCTGAGATGGATTACTAGTGTTGTTATGTTGCTGTCGCTTGCCGTTGCCTATTGTAGAAATGAAAAGAAAAGGATGAGATGATCTGAGAATAGATTATAATTTCATCATCATTCTATTTGAGCTAAGAACATACCTAGAATGTATAAAGCATATTTAGTATAACTGTTTTGAATTGATATGTGTTTTAGTAATTGAAATTTATAATAAACTATTTTGTATATAATTTTGGTAGATGTGAACTATATTAAAGTGAAACGGTTCCATGATAGATGAGGCTTGGCCCGTTGAGTGTTATCTGTATATATTAAATGGGAGTAGGGTAGATGAGACCTACACCATTCTTGTTCGGTTCCAAGATAGATGAGGCTTGGCCCGTTGAGTGTTATCTGTATATTAAATGGGAGTAGGGTAGATGAGACCTACACCATTTTTGTTCGGGTCCAAGATAGATGAGGCTTGGCCCGTTGAGTGTTATCTGTATATTAAATGGGAGTAGGGTAGATGAGACCTACACCATTCTTGTTCGGTTCCAAGATAGATGAGGCTTGGCCCGTTGAGTGTTATCTGTATATTAAATGGGAGTAGGGTAGATGAGACCTACACCATTCTTGTTCGGTTCCAAGATAGATGAGGCTTGGCCCGTTGAGTGTTATCTGTATATTAAATGGGAGTAGGGTAGATGAGACCTACACCATTCTTGTTCGGTTCCAAGATAGATGAGGCTTGGCCCGTTGAGTGTTATCTGTATATTAAATGGGAGTAGGGTAGATGAGACCTACACCATTTTTGTTCGGGTCCAAGATAGATGAGGCTTGGCCCGTTATTAAAAATATTTTGTGATAATGTTGTAAGCTGAATGGATAAGATGTATAAGATATAGATAAATGAGATTGTATAAGATGTATAAGTTAAGTTGTATACAAGTGAGATTGTATAAGATGTAGTTATATATAAATTAGACTGTATAAGGTATAACTTAAGTTGATAACTACTCTGGTTACATTCTACTTCTTATAATTCATCGCATAATTTGTACAATTGAAATTAAACCACTATGGTTCTATGCATTAAAATGATGTACTTTTGCGACTGCATATGAGTTTTATATATATATTTTTCAATGTTTCATTTGATGAGACCTAAATTGCGACTTCTTAGTATTTGTCTCATATTTGATAAAGATTGTTTTGTTTTGTCAACTGATTAATTGATACACGGGGACGTGTAAATGTAACAACGGATGGCCGAGTGTTAGATATTTAATTTAATTCTAAGGTTAGTTTTAATTAATATTATCTACATAATTATTTCCTCTTTTCTTTGGTCTGTATAATTTAAAGAAGTAAGTGACTAATTTCATTGTTTCCGTGTATCAACTGTCAAAGTGATGATATAGATAATCTGTGGTGAAAAAGTGGCGGGAAGATTGGTTTTGCATGTTGTGTGAATTGTCGTGTTTTAAAACGGAGAATAAAACAAAGTTAATTTCTACAAGAGTTTTATTGAAGAATCCAACACAGGTAAAAATCAACTTCAACTTCAACTCTTTATTAATGGCATTTGCGGAAAACACACCACAATTCTGCCACGACCATGTTTATTTTACAATCACAAACGAAGAAAGATACCTATATACAATGATATTTTAAGTAAAAAAGTGTAGATAGGTTATATGCAGTCAAAAAGTGGCACATTAAAAGTTTGCCAATTGGCAAACATGATACTGAGTATTGCGTTGACATTTGACGTTTATCTCTTTTTCACTCGCACTACTTCAATCATGTCATCCTACTTTGACGTGTAATGTATGTGTGCGTTAGTGTGCCGTTTTTGAAGACAGAATTTAGTTTGGGTAACCTATCTACGCCTTTTTTACTTAAAATATTATTGCCTATATATAACAAAAATATATGCAATATGATTGCGATGGTCTCCTCCTTGTGAAGAGACCTGGTCCGTCAGAGCCTCGTCAGTGAATCTGCAGGGTGTACCACGTGCAGGTGAGGTTGGCTTTGACCCTGGAGGTGATGGTAGGGCCACTTACACCCCCAGGTAAAAATCAAGTTTCAGCGTGAAACGAAATCAAATTATTATTATTTTTGACAGTTACGTAGTACAATACAATTGGCTGTCTTCTTCTTGTGGAACTGCCTGTCGTTAGGATTAATTCAAATAAGTACTTACATGTACTTAGTTAATTTAAACGAAAAACACCCTCTTCAAAACTACGAAGCTCAGCACTTAACTTATTTTTGTTATAATTTAGTGTAGATAAATAAACAGAAATAAAGAATAACATAACTGTCATCCATCAGTGTTACCATGTAACTGAATGGATGGCATTAGATGGCTATTTGATTGATTATTGCCAAAGTAAGTAAAGCGTTAACAATGTGTTAACAATGAACGTTACTGGCTTAAAGTTACTGCGTGAAACGAAATCAAAGTGTTATTTGTTTGAGAAATAATAGAAAGACACAGACAGACAGATTGGCTGTCATTCGTGGTTTATTTTCGTCATTTGTGTGTGAAGTGTATTAATTTCTTTTATTGTTGGGACTTACAAAATTCCTTGTATCCTTGAACTAATTATATTAATGTTATTAGGAAGTATTTCAAAGGAGCAATAAATATTAAATGTTAGAAAATTGCAATAATAAAAATAATTTGCATGTATATCCAAGTTGATTGTGTTGTTAAGTTATTTTTCACGATTCTGGGACAAAGTCAAGAATGTCTAGATAGTAAATGGCCTCTGCGTATTGTGTTTAGGCGTAGAAACGTGCTGTTGTATTGATATTGTTGAAATTGACATGGCACATTTTGGAAAACGGGATGTTACCTACAGCGCACTCGACAACGAATTAACTCCACCACTGGCGGCCCTGGCGGAGACCACGAATGCAGCCCCAACGTTTATTACCCTGGACCACGAGCACGAGGATGCCAACAACGTCATAATTCACAAAGTTCCCAAAAATAAAGGTAATAAGCAAAAGACATGCTGCTCCCTTTCTGAGTCTTTGTTCATTGTCTCTTAGTTTGTATACTAAGAAAACGTATTTAGGCGCGTCGTTTGTTTATGCAAGGCCATTTCAAATTATATGCTGTATCATCAACTTATGTTCATGTAGTTTTAAATTACCTTTCCCAATGAACAGACTTGCAAATGTAGGCTGTTTATTAAAACAGTATAAATATCAAAATGATGTTATTTTGTTGTTGCAGGAGGATGGACTCATATAGAGGACCTAGACTCATTTTTTACAAGAATGTACAGATACTATGTTCGGGGTGGATTTTACCCAATGATAATATCTGACTTATTTTATTTGTTACAATTTATTTTCATAGTGTGGTTTTCCACATTTTTGGTGTATTGTGTAGATTATCAAAAGTTATTTAGGAATGATCCAAATGCCAACAGAAGTGAGAAACTTAGTTTAAATGATGTAATATCTTCTCCTGCGGTGTGTGTGCAGAGTGTTGCCTGGAAATGGTGAGCAGCTAACTGTTATTTACGATTTTGTTACACTTTTTATCTCAAAGTACAAGCTAAAATACACACCGAGTATTCAACATAATGAGGTAGGTAAAATATAGACATTGCATAGTATGCATACAAGTTAAGCTTTGCAGGAGCTTAGAGAAGAGATAGACAAAAAAAAAATGGATTTAATCCTGTTACTGCACCCACCACAGCCTATAAATATCTCAGTTCATTCCAAAAGCTCAATGGGTCATTTGAAAGTCACCTTATTTACCAGTTGCCATATATCCCAGTGCAGTTTACTCTAGCAATAAAATTTAGGAAGTGACTGTGAACAAGATAAATTTAAAACTCTAAATTTAACAACAAACTTTTTTACAACTTTATAACTGTTTTTAAGCTCATATTAATCTTAGTTAAAGATAGCTGAGTTTTAGGGTGTATGCTAATACTTGTGTGTGTGCATGAGCCCATTGTCCTCTCCAAAACTAGTATTAGTAACCTATCTCTGCTCAGTATATTTTTTAATATAGAAATGCGGATGTGCCCATGCATCTCAATGCTTAATCCCTTATGAGTAAACCAACTGCTTCTTTGCTTTGCACTGTAACAATTATTGAAATTATTCTGAAAAAGAATTAATGAATATATGTTGATTTAATAAAAATACTGTGTTCTTTTTGCAAATGCCAAGCTTGTACAAAGTATTTCATACAATATTTGTGATGATGAATATGTACTTATTTTAGGTGGTGTCTCATCGCATTGTGTGCTGTTATCTGGTTGATGAGGCTTGTAATATCAATATATCATTTATATTATGCCTATGATACCAAATTATTTTATAATAATGCATTAAAAATTAAAGAGGTGGGTAAATAAATAATTTCCTTGTGTTCTAATGGTACTTGACCTGAAACATTTTGCTGTAATCAGATGACTATGTGTTTCAGAGTGATTTAGTTTGGATTAACTGGTCAACAATACAGGATAGAGTGAGGGAAGCACAGCCAGAACACCACATGTGCGTCCATAAGCAAGAGATCAACGAATTAGATATATACCATCGAATACTCAGGTAATTAGGGTTACTAAATACTTCCTTACCCTACCTCCTTATAACTACAAGTTAGTTAATAAATCTATCAAGTTTAAAGCTTTACTCAGCTGCCTAAACACCCTCTTATTACTTTCCCAAAAAGTTTATGCTAGCTAAAATTATCCATTTGTAGTTTAAGCAACCTGCCCCAACTTAATGGGTGCTTGCTAAATATATTTATTTTAAATTCTCGGATTTTGCCAAATGTAATATTAGTAGTATTGTAAACCTTCCTTTTGAATGGCTCTATCTAATGATTAAAACTACATAAATAGCCATTACATAGTTCGAAACATCAAAGCGTCCATTCAGACAGGAATGCAGGAAACGTTTTTAAACTACGTAATGATTCAATAGAGTCAAATGCACTAAATACAAGATGATATAATCATACTTATGTCCCAGATAGAACTCAGTGCTCTGTTTTGAGATGAATTTATACATTCATCACTTGTTTATAAGTATGTGCATGATTTATGTTATGGGTGCAATATCCAAGCAACTTGAGTTCCGCTTTTATCTGAGTTTATCAATACAAGAGTTTATTTACTTCATACTATAAATACTATTATTAAAGTACTTATGGATAAATAGAATTGGTTTATATCTTCTTATATATAAAATTCTCCTGTCACAATTTTGGTTACCTTACTCCTCTGAAACGGCTTTACCGATTTCTACCAAATTTTATATGCATATTCAGTAGGTCTGAGAATCGGCTTCTATCTATTTTTCATACCCCTAAGTGGTAAGATTTTTAACGCGGATGAAACTGCGGGAGGCAGCTTTAGCTTTTAGCCTTTAATTTTTAAGTTTTTAGGATTTAGCCCGTAAAGTAAATTATAATTAATTCATTATTATTTATTGAAATATTATTTGTATTTCAAGAAAACAATTGTTTGATTTAGCAATATATATTGTAAATATTAATGAAATAAATAAAATAAAATAAATTAAAACATCATCACATTTACGTAACAAAGACATATAGGCTCAATCATATCGTTATTATCGAAGGTTCTTTGTATTTCTCTTCACTTCTGTTTGGGAAAGTCTTATCATGTACCATATAGAGTAATATAAAATATGTACCTAACTATTTTAAGTTTTATGAGTATCTTAACCTTAGTAATTTTTTAAATGTTTATTGAAAAATAAGATAAATAATGTGTAAACTGTTTTTTCCTTGCAGGTTTACGAATTATATGGTGGCAATGGTGAATAAAAACTTACTGCCTCTGCAAATACACGTGCCTTGTATCGGTGATTTTCACTATTTATCCCGAGGTTTGAAATGGAATATAGAATTTTTATTATTTTGTAAGTATTACACTTTAATGACTATAACTAAGAGTCGATTATTTAATAGTAAAATAATCATGGGGACCATTCCCCATGAATCGCTCTAGGATAGAGCCAAGAGCTCATGGAGTTTAACACATCGGATAGTCCATTAGGCCGTCAGCCGTAGTAGAGATAGACCGGAGCTTGTAATTATGGTAACAATAAAATTTTATAGCTTTATTCAGCCGCAATTACTACCTCTACCTTTGGTTGTTGGGTTAAATCTTATCATTATACAAGAGTAAATATATTTATATACTAGATTAAATGCTAATTTATGCTTGGCCCTAATACGTAAACAAACCAAAGGTTTTTGTCGTCTCTCTTATGGGAATATAATAATAAAACAGTGTCTCTTGTAATAATTTCCATGCGTTGTTTCTGTTTTTGTGTATGCCTGCCAGACACGGCTCCTTTTTTAAAATTTGCATTTTTATATTGGTAATTTATGCTCAAGGTGAAAAATTCCTTTGTCAACAGATAGTCCGTGGAGTCCTTGGGAGAATTGCTGGCAGCTCCGTGCATGTTACAAGGACCATTCAAAGAGAATGTTACTCGCTCGACAGCTCGAGAGGCAGATACTATGGCTAGCGGTTGTGAACTTACTACTGTCGCCACTTATACAGGCATGGCAGATACTGTACTTCTTCTTCAATTATGCCGAGGTAAGTTCCTGATAAACTTATTAATCATTTTTGTGTGTTCTAAGCAAAAGCGATGTTATGTTATTTTTTTATTGATTTGCATTATGATTTTTAAGCATGTGCTACCAAAACTTTTTTTTATTTTGCTGCTGCAGTCTACGTCTATGTAAGGCCTTATTATTTTCTGTGAAAGAAAACATCATGAGAAAACTTTGCCTTGAGTAAATATAAAAGCATACAACAAGCATGGTGATGAATGCTAAGTCCTCTCTGTATGAGAAGATGCGTCTGCCCTGCAATAGTACAATAACAGCCTGGTATATTCCTTTATTGCGATTTTTCTGCTATCAGCTCACATGATGTGCTGTTGTCTGTATTTTGCTAAATATATGCAATGAATCGTGTGGTTAACGCATGGCAAAAACTGTAAAATTTTTAGTACAATCTTGTGAGTTTGCGAAAATAATTTTAGAAACCCTAAAATATCACAGATATTGCGCGTACCGTCTCCTTAAGCTCGAATGTTCAGTCAACTGGTAAATCAATAAATAGTCAGTCAATCGAGTTGACTTATAAGTGAATTCACAAACCGTGTTGCTTTTCAAAATCTATGTAGCAGATCAGGAGAATTGGGTTGTGTTGATAATTGATAGATAGTGTTATAGCTATTTGAACACTAACGCAGATTGTGATGTGTACTTCTAGTGGACCCTGCAAACGTTCTACCTGATTTGGTGACATAGCCGATTGTGTTTTCAAACCAGCTGGAACTCATTTAAATATACATACACAATGGTGTTGATTCTCTGGTTCACAAACTTAACTAAATTTAAGTTAAATGCATCTTTCTCTTTCCATTTCGTAAAGAAAAGGACAGAAGATAAATTTTAGTTTAATCCTGTCAAATTAGACAGCGCCTGAAGAAAATTGACGTATATTTAGACTGTTTTTAAATCGCGTCTAAATTATCTATGGACTGTCTAAATTTGACAGGTCTTAACTAATATTTTATCTTCTGTCCTTTTCCTAATTAAATGGAAAGAGAAAGATGCACTTAACTTAAATTTACTTTAGTTTGTGAATAAGAGAATCGGCACCAATTTTGTTCAAATTTGTCCTGCGGTTATATTATTAATTATACGAGTATATTTATGTATATTAAGAATGCATTGCAAAACTTTTTTAACCGCCGACGCATAAATTTGACTGCTATGTGTGTGTCTGCTTGTCTGTCTGTCTGTATGTGGCACCGTAACTCTTAAACCGGTAAATCGATTTGAATGCCGTTTTTTTAAGAGGTAAGATGCCGTTTTGAAGTTATCAACTCTTTTCTTAGCTGCCAATAACTTCAGTTAGCGATTTTTTTAATTTATACTAGTATTTTCAAACAGTTTTTGAAGCCTGAGGAACATTGTTATGGCAAGAAAGCATGACGTGTCTTTTTTTACTATATGTATATCAGCTAAACGCAATTTTTCTTCGAAATTAAAACTATGCTCATTGTACAGGAGAAGGTCGGTCAAGCTCACCTATTATAAAAAAAAACAAGACCTTACCTATTCCTATCCTAATAATACCCTCCAAATAAAGAAGTGTCTTTTATCTTTATAATATTCCAGTTAATAAAGCGATCGCCAGCGTCGCTTGGTCTCCGAACTTGGTCGCTGTACGCTCGCATCACACTGCGCCACTTCAATGAACTGGAACACGAACTACGGGACAGACTCAACCGAGCCCACAAGCCGGCCACTAAATACCTCGGAAGCTTCTCATCACCTATCACCACTGTTATTGCCAAGTAAGTTTCTGTTAGTAGTCTTTCAATGTGGTTTCATAGAGTAAACAAAGTTATTATGGTTCACTTTGAATGGAACAGGCACATGAGGCTTTTCTTTTTTCTGGAGTGGCAAAGCATTATTTATTATTCTGCTATAGTAGAAAAACATATCCATACTAATATTATAAATGGGATAGTGTGTGTCTCTTTCTATTTATCTGTTTGTCCGTCTTTCACGGTAAAACGGAGCAACGTATAACGTGAGATAGTTGAAGGGATGCAGAGTGACATAGGATACTTTTTGTCTCTTTCCAACGCATGCGAAGCCGCGAGTAAAAGCTAGTTATTATATAAAAGTGACTAGTGTGTGTTAAAATAAATAGTTTAAGAAAGATTTATTGAATGAAACTATCCGCAATAGGCTGTTTATCTTGTTGCGTAGTTTGTATGATTCATATTTCATTGACTCACTTCCAGATGTCTTCTAGCTTCATAGAGGGTAAATAATTCAGTAGTGTTATCTTAAAGTAACAAATAATTCTATAGAGATTTAGTTTTTGCTGAGTTGTATGTGGAAATAGAATTAGGAATCGAGTTAAGGTATCATAATATATTATTGCTTTTGTCCACTACTTCGATGATCTAATCTGAACTACCAAACACCTTCCTAGGTCATGTTTTAGAAATATTTCGTTTTTATTCTGAACTAGTCCTAGAGTATTGAATATACCTAGATAATATTCAATACTCTAGGTCACGTCAGTACTACGTAGCAGATCCTGCATAAAATTAAATATCTAGGTCAATAAAGTCAATTCACTTACTACGCACTTACATATATCAGACAAGATTACGCCGGTATTAACATTGTTTTTATTCTAATCGTGACATTATAATACGGTACTCGTAACTCGCCAAAATATTTATCTAGCTAAAGATATTGCGTAAACAATGCCCAGCTATTTTTACGTCATTATGTTTACCTACATTCGACTAAAATAACACTCGATGCGATTTGGCACTTATTCCGTTACTGATTTATATATACTATTGATGACGAAGTTTCTTTCTGTCTATTGCGCATTTGGTTTCGTGTACCGATAAAACGTTGGCGTGTGCATTGTTTTATAATTAAGTTCTGCCAATATTAACTAACCTAGTTCATCATTACTACGTGTTTCTAACTAATTGTAGTGATTCTGATTCTTTCAAACGTTACCCCACAATAGTAAATTTTCCTGTATCGTTGTTGCGTTTACACAACATAAAAACTCAGAACACATATCTGTAGGTCAACAAAAATATTTTATGAGTTTATAATCCAAATTACACGATATCTTTATAATAATGCATTCTTATTGATGTGAAACATCTATAGCGGCACGTAAAACATTTTTTTGGCGTGGCGACGCATGCCGTGGCTACGCGTCGCCACGCTATGTGATGGTGTATATGTCACCGGAAAATAACAAGATCAGTAAGTTTATCAATCTACTAGGAAGTTTATAAACTTCCGTAGGATTCTAAACGGGAGATAAATTGTAATATTTTACGTTCACATTTTCGTAAATTTATCAATTTCCGACGTCATACGGTAAATTTATAAACTAACGGTTATCTATTCGTAAGATTTTAAACGGTTTGACCAATCACAGAAACTCTTTTAAATATACGCATCTTTAAAATACGTAAAATAACACACTGCTCTCTGATTGGTCAATGTTCATAGTGGCAATGCTTGTGTCCAGATACTGGTATAATCAGACTTGGCAAACTATAAATTGGAAGCAACAATGCTGCTTCCGCTCTGGCACGGATCTAGTGAGTTGAGTTTTCTTTGAGTTATCGAGAGAACTTCTCGCACGCCCCCTAGGGGGCGCGGAGGTAACCGTTCGGGACATAGTCCCTTTCGGTGGTAGCATACGCCGCCTGCTAAAACAGGCGGGTCACTGGGTTGTGGCGCACTAGGTGCGCCACGGTGGTGTCAGTCCGGGTGTCAAGTCCGGTGTGGTGTCGCTCTGCCGGCGAGCCCGGCACCACCGGTAGTAGCCCCGGTGGGCGGCTGCGAGCCGGCGGCGACAAGGTCGTGTACAGTGGGTCCCATGGCAGCGGCGGCGGCGAGGGCAGGCCCCCCCGGGGAGACTCCTGGGGGGCGCCCGTCAGCCGGCGACGGTGCGGGGGGGGTCAGTCCAGTGGGGGTTTCCGCGGGAATCAGATCCCGCGGGAACGGTCGGTCCGGGTGATGAGGGTCCGGTGGGCGCCGATGGTACGGTGCGAGCTCCCGCAGGTGGCGAGAGCCGGACCGATCGGCGCGGCGGAACATGTTGGCACTCAGTCGGCCAATGAAGTCGTCGAGGCTCTCCATGCGAAGGTCCCGCGAGATCGTCCTGTTCCTCACGTAGCGGGGGGCGTTTGCGACGGCGCGCAGCGACAGCGACTGCTGTGCGCGCAGCTGCTGGCGGGTCGTTGCCGACGTCAACGCATACCACGCTGGTGCGGCATACGTGAGTCGGGAACGAATGTAAGTCTTGTAGACGCCCAGCTTCGCTCGCGTGGGGATGCTGGACGATGTCAGGACGGGACGCAGGAGAGCTCGGGCGGCGCGAGTTTGGCCAACGATGTTCCGGACGTGGGGCCTCATTGTGAGACCGCGGTCAATGGTCACCCCGAGGTATTTCACCTGTGGGGCCCACTCCACGTGGCGTTCGAGCAGGGTCAGGGGGGGAGGAAGGCCCTTGCCCCCGAAGGTGATCGCCTGGGTCTTCGCCACGTTGACCGTCAGTCTCCAGTCTTCCAGCCAGGGCGGGAGTGCATCCAATGCGCGCTGCATCTTGATGGCCGCGTGAGCGGCGGTGAGCGACGAGGTGACGTAGGCGGCATCATCAGCATACAGCGCAAGCATTGCGCCTCCGGCTGCCGGGATGTCGTCCGTGTATCTGCTGTAGCAGACGGGCGACAGGCAGCTGCCCTGGGGCACGCCGGCCTGAATGGGGCGCTCCGTCGACAGGACGCCTTCGACCACCACTTGAAAGCGTCGGTCTTGGAGGAAGGTGGCCACAGTCTTGACTATTCGACGAGGAGTAGTAGACGTGGACAGCTTGTAGATCAGGCCGTCGTGCCACACGCGATCGAACGCCTTCTCCATATCGAGGAGCACTGCAGTGGCCCGCTCCTTCTTGTTAAGGGCGGCCGTGAGGTGGTGCAGTACTCTGGCGAGCTGAAGCGTCGTGGAGTGTTCGGCGCGAAAGCCGAACTGTTCGTCGCGTGGCTGGATGTGTGGGGTCAGGTGCAGCAGAAGAAGTTTCTCGAAGACCTTCGAGATGGTCGACAGCAGCGTGATGGGCCGATAGCTCTCGGGTTTCAGTATGTTTTTCCCCGGTTTCGGCAGCATGATGACTCTGCCGAGCCTCCATGGCGTGGGGAAATGGCCAGTGCGCAGGATTCCATTGAATAGCTGCGTCACAGTCGCGATGGCGCGTGGAGGTAGGTGACGCAGGGCTTCGTTGGGGATCTGGTCTGGTCCGGGGGCCTTCCGCAATGGGGTGCGGCGAATCATGCGCTGCACTTGGCCGGGGAAAAGACTACTGGGTCTTCCGTGGCTGCTATCGGCGCGTCGAAGTAGGACTTCACACGCTGCTGGATGTCTTCTTCGTGCTGCACTGAGGAAGCTGGATTCGGCCGGAATTGTCTCTCCAAATGGTCGGCGAAGATCTCCGCGCGGTCCTCGGCTCGGTAACGGGGGGTTCCGTCACTGGCCAGGAGGGGCCGGATTGGAGCTGCCTTCCCGGAGAGTTGGCGGCAGAGGCGGTGGATGCCCGTCCAGTCTTCACCCGCTCGCTCGATGGCGTGAAGCCAGGATTCGGTCGAGACTGTTTCCAGCTCTTTCGAGATCCTTAGCGCCAGAGCATTGAGCTGGGACTTCATGGTTGGGCACCGTGTGGTTTGCCATTGGCGTCTCAGCTTCCTCCTTCGCTCGATCATCGTCACGATGTTCGCCGGCAGAGGGGGTGCCTTGCGAGTCGACGCTGCGTCCCGCTCGGAGGATCGAAGTGCCGCGGTGATTGCGGCGCTGACTTCCTCGGCGAGCAGGTCGACGTCAGCGTGGGATCCGATGCGGCGAAAGGGCGAGTGTCTCTGCATGTGGTCGCAGAAGACTCGCCAGTCGTGACGGTGACGCGGGCGGGGGGGGTCAATCCGGGTTGGAGCGCTGGGTACTACTAGCAGTACTGGCTGGTGGTCCGAGAGGACGTGATCGTCCAGGACGTCAAGCGACGGGGCGACCGGCAGGTCGCGGGTAATCACCAGGTCGATGACGTCCGGTGCTGCGGTTGTCTGGTACGGATAGTGCGTCGGGACTTCTGGTCCCAGCACCTCGTAGCCGTTGCGGTCTGCGTCGTCCTGGAGGCGGCGGCCTTCCGGGCACGTGTAGTTAGAGTTCCACGCCGTGTGTCTGGCGTTGAAGTCTCCTGCGATGATGGCGGGGCCAGGCGAGTCCAGCAGGGTGTGGACATCAGCCGTGGCGAGACGGTTGCTTGGCGGCTTGTAGAACGCAAACACACGGGTGGGCTCGCGTTCGACGCAGACCTCGACGCCCAGGGCGTACGACGTCTGGAGATCCGTAGCAGGCAGTGGCTGGTGGACGATCTTCCTCTTCACTAGGATTGCTAAACCCCTGTACGCAATCCCAGCAGGTGAGGTGTGGTCCTCTCGGTACACATAGTACCCAGGCATCTTCAATCGGGTGCTCGTCTTGAGGTGTGTCTCGTTGATGAGGGCGACGTCGACATGCCGCTCGGTGAGTAGCAACCTCAAGAGTCTGGCCTTCTCGGGGGACAATCCGTCGGCGTTCCAATAGATGATGCGTAGGGGACTACCGGGCATGAGCGCAAAGGTCCGCTACGCATTGGATGACGATGGGGACGGGGTCCCGTCCCTCCTGGAGGGCCATGAGCACCCGGTTGAGGGCTCCGATGGCGAGAGTCAGCACCGGATCCACTTGCGTCTTGGCCGAATCTCTCGGCCTCGACGCGGCGACCTGCTTCGCCTTCGTCCCCCGGGGTGCGGGGGCGGCGACCACAGGCGCAGTGGCTGGCTCTTGCTGTGGGTTCGTGGGCGGCATCGGCTTCAGTGTTGTCGCCTGTGGGGCGGCAGAGTGGTCTGGGGCGGGGGCGGATTTGCTCCCCCTTCCCTTTCGCCCTCTACGGCGCTTTCCTCTCTTCTGTTGTGGCGGGTTAGCTGCGGCCATCAATGAGCCAGGCGCATTGCCATCCATGACCATGTTGGCTGCTGGGGCAGCCGGCGTCCTGGTGGTGGTGGTGGTGGCGGCGGTGCGGGCGACGGTGCCCGCCTTTTTGTTCCTCGCCTCCTTCCGGAAGACGGGGCAGGAGGCGTTGTTGGCGGTGTGTTCGCCGCCGCAGTTGACGCACGTGGGCGGCTGCTCCAGCGGTCGTGGGCAGTCCGCGGCGTAGTGTTCCTCCCCGCAGCGCACACAGGCAGGTGGCCTGTGGCAGTGCTCCGAGGAGTGCCGGAACTGCTGG
Source organism: Athetis lepigone (assembly GCA_033675125.1). Taxonomy (NCBI): domain Eukaryota; kingdom Metazoa; phylum Arthropoda; class Insecta; order Lepidoptera; family Noctuidae; genus Athetis; species Athetis lepigone. The sequence goes on from CM066219.1 coordinate 15,210,977, forward strand.
CATCGATGGCACTGCGCTGGCCCCCTCTTGCCGCGCCATGCCTCTATCTTGACTCCGGGCATACACATCAGTTCTGATATGTTGTATATGCCCGGGGTGAGGTCCGGGGTGCGCTGTAGCTGCGCATGGAAGAGGCAGCCCGGTCTTCCCTGACGCGCCTTGATGGCGCGCACAAATTCTGGGACGTAGCCCAGCTCCCTGAGCTCCGCGGCGATGTCTTCTGGGTCCGTGTTGTTAGGTAGCCCCCTAATGGCTACCTTGAGGCTGCGTTCCGCCGGGAGGGAGTAACTGAACCACGAGATCTTGTGGTCCCTCTCCACCTCCGTGAGGTACCGCTGGATCACGCGGTATTCGTCGCTGCTTTTTGGTATGAAGCGGACGCCTTTACCAAAAGCGCGTCCGTTTGGCGCGTGACCCAGCCGGGTCTTCAGCGCCCTGAAGTGAGTCGGCCAGTCCGGCAGTACCTCCACCACTAATGGCGGGTACCGGGCTGGCTGCGGGGGGGCTGCGGGTGCAGCGGCGGCGGTCGGGGAGGCCACTGTCCTCGTGGCAGTTGCTGTGGCAGTCCCGGCGGAGGCGGCGCTGTGAGTGTCGGCGCTCGTGGAGGGGGCGCCGGTGTCCATAGGCGACGTCGCGGTGCTCAGGGCAAAGGGCGGCGTTTTGAAAACGGCCTGCCTCTTCTCTGTGCTCTGCGGGGGCGAAGGGAAGCGTCCCGGAGCAATGTTTGTGGCTGGCGCCACAAAGCGGGGCGGCGGAGCTGACGCAGTAGATGCGCCGGTCCGCCGCGGCGCGGGGGGGGCGCCAGCACGTTGCGTCGTGGTCGATGTTGCGGGGCGGCCCTTGGTGCGCGCCCTCTGCGGGTGCGGGGCGGCCTCGCCGCGGGCGGCCCTGGATGTCGGGGCGGCGGCGGCGGGCGGGGGGGCGGGGGTAGGCGCCGGTGTGGCGCGTCTGTCCCCTTGCCCTGTCCCAGTTGAGGATGGTGTGCCCGCGCGGGTCGCCGTGGTCGCCGTGGCGAGCGTGGAGCTCTGCGACACAGGCGGGGCGGTGGGGCGCGCGGGGCGAGGTTGGGGGGCCGCAGGGGTGGCCTCCAGTGATGGCATCGAGGGGTCTTCTCCCCCCTCAGTCGAAGCCGGAGTCCGGGAGCCGGATCCCGGGAAGAATTCTTCCCCCCCTACCCCCGGCGGTGTGGGGAGGGAGGGGGCCATCGCGTAGATGCGGCTGGCCAGGTCGGCGGCGACCATTCGGTCGAGTGCTGATTGGGCGACCGCTCCCCGCGAGCGGGTAAACACACGTCTCGCTCCCACGCCGGCGAGGCGGGGAGGGGGCGGTCGCGTGGCCCTCCCCTTGGTGGCGGCGGCGGCATGGCGAGGGTGTCCGCGGCCGATGCCGAATAGCGCGGTACGAAAGTCGCGAATCGCGAGGCGCGGTGCGGGACCGCCGAGGCGCGACCCTAACCGGCCTCCCCGGCACGGCGAACCCGCCGATCCGGTCCCCGGGGCTTGCCGCTGGTGGCAGACCGGGAACCGAAACCGACGGAGAACTCCGCGTGACCCGAGGAGTACGGCGGACGCAGTGGGCTTGGCAGTCCCCGCGCAACTACTGTTACGTTAAAGCGAAGGGTCCGAGCGCGCGCGAGTGCGGATAGGTCCGCTCTGGTCGGCGGTCGACTATCCTCTTTGAGTTGCAACACAGTTCAACATTTTAAACTAATGAAAATGCACAAGCAAACTGGTTTATTTATGTTCCGTGGCGAACAATGGCGGCCGCGAGGAAGGAGAAGTGACACGTGACAGTCAACCAATTAGATCGCGCGTAGCGTTTGATTACTGCTTACTTATTATTTTACGAGTGAGTTCAGTAAGTTTATCAATTTACGAAAACGTGGACGTAAAATATTACAATTTATCTCCCGTTTAGAATCCTACGAAAGTTTATAAATGTCCTAGTAAATTGTTAAACTTACGGATCTTGTTATTTTCCGGTGACATATATAAACAGTCACAGTCTTGTGTACTGTGTGGCGATGATGTAATGTCGATGTTTCACATCTGCCATATGCGTCCCGTGACGGCTCACTTTTTTTGTAAATTATATCAGTATTTTCCCTATCAGTATATATAATCAGTAGTATCCCCTAGTGACAAACGTCTGTGTTTACCCACCTATTTTCACAAACTTTCGTATTTAAAGTCTTTAACTATTCCTTTAACTATAAAGAGGCTTAATTAATGTTTGTAATAAGTAGCACAAACAGATTTGTTATTTCATAAGGTAGTGGGGTTTTTTTTTTTTTTTTTTTTTTTTTTTGGTGAGTGGGAAATCATCAAATGACTTCTCCCGTCCTGGGTGCGACGGGAGGGCGTGTCAGACTCTTACTGACTAAAACCCACTCATGTTCCTTCGATTGCCCTTTATGTTCCAGGGTCACGGTAACTATTATAAACATTCCGCAACCCGAGGTAGTGGGGTAGGAGTACTTTTACTAAAGTCTTTTAAGATCTTTGAAACACACAAAACTTGCCTTTATGTATTTGCATCCCGTGGGCTAAATGTCATTATGCTAATAACAGTTCTTACGACGATGTTGACGTAAATGTCAAGATTAAATAAACTTTGCTTTTCCCCCTCACATGGGGTAAGAGGGACAGTCATTTCCTAAGATTGGAGTTCATTCATATTATTTGTTGTTTTTATCTAAAAGGATTAATAAAAGAAATAGTTACAGCTTTCTCCGCGTATCATTACAACAGTTTTCTCCGTGTATCATTACATTTAAAATATTTCCAGCACTCTTTTTTCACTAAAATATTGGTGCGTACTAAAACGTGCTAACTTTGTGCTAGTCCAATTCACAACTGTCAAATGTGTCTTTATTTTTTGGGCTTCGCAGTTACGTAGCGACATCTATTGAAAACCGTTCAAACTATTTCGCCTTCACTGTTTTATCGACAGAAAGTTCATAGTCATAAACGCTTTGGTTTACTAGTTATGGTCCCTAGTCCCACTTCCCTCAGTGTCCCTCTTCTTACCCCCCTTGATAAATGTTAAAATTATACATTATTTCTTTTTAACCTTGATTTGAAATGGAGTTGTAGGCTCTTTAAATATTAATTCTAAGGTCCCTTATCTCCATTTCAAATCCGCAATATCGAAATACGAATAAAAATTGTACGGGGGTTCCCCCAGTACAATTTTTATTATAGATCGTCTAATTGAAATATCACATAACTTCAAAGTTCTGCAAAAAAACAAATATTTGAAAAGATTGAAATTTCAAATAATTGTTTAATTTTATAAATATTGTGATGTCGGTATTTTGTACTATTTGATGATGATTTTCCTTATCAGTGACGTTCGACCAACGATCAAAACACTAGAAAATAGTCATTGTTATAAAAAAATGCATAATCTTCTGCTATTTAGGTTACAATCGATTGAGTGCTCTGAAGAATAAAAATATTTAGAGTTTAACTTATTTTTATTTTGATAAAGGAACGAAACTCTTTTCCCCTTTCCACTAAAGGTTCAACTAACCCTTCGTTAGTTGTACCTTTAGTAGTGTTGTACAGTTAAAAAACAAATAATAGTTTATATTTTAGACAAAATAAAATTTGACTACTATTTTTTGTTAACTCTGCATTCGTGCACTTTTCAAAAATACTTATATTTGTCCGATGTTTCAGGAACGTGATATTTCTAACTGCGAGTGTTCTTGGTGTGCTGGTGGTACTATCGGTGTACGACGAAGATGTGCTGACGGTGGAACATGTCCTCAGCATCATCACTATACTCGGCTGTATTCTGGCTGGGGCCCGGTGGGTATACCTTTATCTTACTTAGGCCGTAAGGGCACGGCCTATTTTGAACGCAAAAACGGCGCGCATTTTGGGAATGCACGTTTTTGTGTTATGGATAGGAAATTATCGGGAGTAGGGAGGGAGTATCAGACTAAAACCCACCCTTGTTCCTTCGGTTGCCCTTTATGTTCCGGGGCTGCGGTAACTATTATAACTATTTCGCGACCCCGGCAGGAGGTAGCCGTATTGTTGATACAAATAGAATGATAAAAATCTAATTGGAAGCGCGTATACCTGAGTAAAATATGCTTGTGCTTACGGCCCATAGGTCATTTTCTATAAGCTATCTCTCAATGTATTAAGTTACTAGGATCTTTTGACATAAGCATATATAACGTGTCTAAATTCTATCTCGATAGATAAGTTATTGGTGACTTGTTTCGGTTGGTGGCCTTAAATACGAACGGATAGTTGCCGTCTTAAAAGCGCTATTTACCGTTTTGGCTCAAGATTGGAAAAGGATAATATGATTTCACACAAGCAAACAGCATATTATGTTGTTTTTATGTGTGTACCATTAAAACATTTTCGTAAATTATGTTATGATTAGAACTAAATATGTAAATAAGCCTCGAAACTAGGTTTGTCTTGTATCGGTTTATAATGAGGTCGATTTAGGTTTAGCGATCTTTGTTATCGCAGTAGCTCGTCACTGCTAGTCATTTGTAAATTAGAAGAATTTATACCTACTTATACCTCTAACTATAAAGTAATAAAATTATTCAAGATAGGCAAAGTAGGTAGACGTCTATCGTCTTTATCACTGGTTTTAAAATATCGAGAATCCAGATTGAACCGATTATATCTATTATTTTATAGCTTTTTATGATAATGCTAAAAAAAAAACTTTTTTTTCGGGCTCCTTAGGCAAAAAAAAAAATACTTTAAGCTAACATACATACAGCCCTAATATATTTTGTGTTAGTAAAAATCATACCTTTATTATGAATTAGGTACTGTAGAAAAAAATTGTATTCATTGCTCTGTTGTAAGATGCGTGACAGAAATATTAACGCGCATGCTTACAGAATAGCCATTTTCTATTGACAAAATATAAAAAGGGGGGCGGCATATGATTTCACGTTTTGGTAACTTGTTTTCAGACATGTTTGCCTGTCCTTGTACAAGATCACTACCCCTATCCCCCTTTTTCGTAAAATTTCTTGAATTCCGGAGATGGAGTTCAAATCCCTTTGGCCTCGCTACCTGACATCACCTCAGATGACTATTAAACGCATCTAAACAACCTTAAAAGATCCCTTTACAACATTGTATCGATTTTAGGGCCCTCATAGGAGAAGAGGAGCGTTTAGGCGGGGGTTGTACGGGGCCTGCGCGGGGCGAGGAGCTGTTCGTACAAGTTCTAGGCCATGTGCATTACCTGCCCGCGGCGTGGAGGGGCCGGGCTCACACCAAGGATGTCGCCGCGCACTTCCAACAACTCTTCCAGTTTAGAGCTGTAGGTATCTTTTATAATATAAATAGATAAATATCTTATCCCAAACTTAGCAGAGCTTGTACTGTGTTAACCAGACAACTGATAAACATACATATATAATTTTTAAATACATACATAAATACATATTATATATAAATGACACCCAGACACAGAACAAACATTCGTGCTCATCACACAAAGTTTGTCCTGGGTGGGAATTGATCCCAGGTATGTATTAAGCTATTAAATTTTACAATAAATATCTTAAGCACGGTCGTTCTCGTCGAAAATGTTGAGAAACGGTCGTTCTCATGCGCCGCGCGAGATTTACACCACAGAACGACCATTCCCGAACAATTTCGAACAGGACAAAATACCGTTAGGACTACTGACTTATTTGATCGGAAATATTGTTTTCTAACAAAGCTTCACAATCTCAGGCTTACATCATCTTCGAGCTGCTGAGTCCGCTGCTGTGTCCCCTAATCTTGTTCTCACTCCGCTCCCGGGCACTGGACATAGTCGACTTCTACAGAAACTTCACCGTCAGCGTACTGGGCATCGGCGACGTTTGTTCATTTGCACAGGTATAGTATGAAACAGGCACATAGGGACGCTCTTCGTATTGTATTATTTTAAAATTGTTTTGTTTGTTACTTACTTACAATACCTCTTTTAACATGCACGATTTCTTACGGTGTTCTCATATTATTATATCAGTTTAGATTCAGCATTGAATGATGTAACAAATTTTTTGTAATCTATTGATTTTAAATGAGTGGTCATGGCGTTTCTAGCTCGTTCTTCTCCTTAGGAACCTAATTAGAACGAGTAATATCAATTTTCTGACAGACTGTATAGTTTTGAGTTTATAAAGAGGGATACTTAGGAAAGCTTAAAGTGTTCTAGACCCCCTCTTTTTGACGTAGTGAGGAGAAGACATAGGATTTCGGAAGTAACTTATGCTAACGAAATTCCGTCGTAGTTGAAACTCTTGGGAGGATTCGAATCAGGAAGAGCCTAAAGGTCATAGGTCATTAGAGCCACCCGGCAGCCACTCCGCACCGCCTCGCCTCCTGCGGCTAGTATTCTTTATATGGATTTGTATGGGCATACGCTCACTATATCGTCACCGGATCGCCTCGGTTATAGGGCGAGTCGGTGCGGAGTGGCTGCCGGGTGGCTGTAATGAGCTATGACCTTAAAAGACCCCTCCAGTCAGAGAGTGTAGACATCCATGAAATTTTTTAGCGATGTTGCAATGTTACAGTTATAGCCCGAAGTCGGCTACAAGATTACGACTGCTTAATGCGAAATGCTTTAGAGACACATGCTTTAGTGTACATCTATCTATAGCAAGATTTTTTTCTATAGATAAAGGATGTAGAAAGTGCAACGAAGTCGAAAGTTTCGATTTATTCTCATGTTTGTGGTCATTAAATGGATCATAGCTAGCAATATTTTGATTACGGAAATATTAAAAGTTTGAAAGTGAAATTTTGAAACAGATAAGTTATGATTTCAGCTGGACATCCGTCGACATGGTCACCCTGATTGGCATACACCTGGAAAATTGAAAGGTTTGTACTGGTATTTAATTGTGAATAATAAAAATACTCATCACCTCATCTCCAAGCGATATATCCGTCCAATAAGTTTGCGACTTCTTTTATTTAAATTCAATGAAATAAAAAAGGTAGGTTGTAATGGAAAAAAGCCTTTGCCCTTTGCCTAGTATTTTTTTATTACTAGGACGACCATAAGAGAAATTCCTAGTGCGCGAGCAACTTTCAAAAACCAGTAATTCCAAATCTTAAAGTACATTAAACCTAACACCAAAATGTTTACAGGCGGAAATGGCAACACACAATACGATCAAGGCGAGGGCGGGAAGACAGAGCTGTCGCTAGTAGCGTTCTCGTGTCGTCACCCGGGCTGGCAGCCCACCGAGCCGTCACAGCGACAGTTCCTGCGCTCGCTGCGACAGAGCATGCACCACGCTGTGCCTGCCAACAGCCATCTCGTGAGTGTCATGTAACGTACTGTAACATGTAGCTGTAGCTAGTAACGTGTAACCGGGCTGGCAGCCCACCGAGCCGTCACAGAGACAGTTCAGCTACACTTATGTCTGATGCGTGTCACGAAATGAAAGAACCCCTGCCACTACACATTTTAACACTTCTAATAGATACCATCTAATAGAAAACCAATACAACTCACTAAACTAAGTACACCTTAAGTTTTTTATTTAATTGAAAATTAAAATTAAAATGTTTTTTAAACTACAAGTTTAAAAAAAATATGTCTTGAAGGTAGAGGAAGTTATGTTTTGTGATTGATACTTTATAAGCTACATTTAGAGTAGGTTCGCTTCTTGAACTTGAAACCTTCTTGCTTGGACCGTGTGACTGAGCCAGTGGAGTGTGGTCATAAGCGACATCAGAACGTTTTCTACAGAGGCTTTTTCAATAATTAAACCTACGGTTGAAATTTAAAATCAAAGATATTCGAGGAAAATATTATAAACTACTAAAACAGGTCATCAGGTCTCGAATGACCAAAAGGCCACGACTACTCCTAGAGTGCGCCAGTGCTTGGACGATATTTTCTTTTATTTACGTTTATTTCTTGGTGACCACCTAAGAATCCATAATACGTAAAGCAGTAAAGTAATGATATTTGTGATATTTTCAGAACAAAACTATGCTGGGCTCGTATATTCAACAAAGTTTATTTGGTGCTATTACACCATTGCCAGCAGTTCTCTCATATTACCCACAGCAGAAACAACAATACAGATTACCAGTAAGTATTAATAGTAAAAATACCAAAAAGAGAAAAAAAACGAAAAAAGCTAAAATTCTATTGTTTTACCCTGACTATAATACCCATATTAATATCCGTTCCATCGTAGGATATGGACGAAACGAGCGACGAAGATGAAACTCCTTCCGCGGGCCCCACGCAGTCCGGGGGCCAGGCGAGTGGGCCCCTGGGGCTCGCGGGCGTGAGCTCTGTGCTGGGGGCCAGCACTTTCAGCGCCGAGATGCCGCGACAGCCGGGCGACGACACGCAAGACATGTCTGTCAGCACACTGCATCTGTATGACTTGCATTTGACACAGGTATCTTGACTTTTTTAATCTTAGTACTTTTTCAGACATCATTTGGGTCTTGTGACTGAACACGATTTCGAAGATTTAAGTGGGATCCCTTCTTTTCGCATAATATTCTTTGTCCTAATATACTTCGGCATAACGATTTTGGCACAATTTGTTTTGGCATAATAATACTTCGGCATAATTTTTTTAGGCATACATTTTATGTTGGCATAATCATGTTAAAGACTAATTTGTTTTGGCATAAAGGAGACAATTTTTTTTGTTCGGGGATTAGGCCCACCACAAATTGTGGCATTTATTAATGAAATGCACGTTAGTTTATTCCTTATAATCTCTAGATTACAGTGGCAATATTAGCAAAACTCTACGTAACCGGAATACTGGGAAATACGACAGTCAAACATGACTCTCATAATGACCTAAAATCTCACAAGAGCGATTATTTAATGAGTGAATAGGTTTCCTAGGTATTTTATGTTAGAATAGTGCACTTTTCAATAATAATATAGGTGTAAATGACATAAAAACCTGGCTTTGGTGTGATTTTTTTTCGATTATTCTTTTACTGTGGACGCCAATGCTTTTCTAAGTAAAGTTGTTGCACATTTCGTTGAAATCGAGCTGTACAATTGTTACAACAGCTTTATATATTATGCACTGTATCTCCAGAAGCCATTTTTCTAACATCTATTAAATAAAAATACGAAAAGAACAGAAGAAGCACTTATCTGACTATCTAGAAAACTGTTAGAAACTATTAGGCTAAGTTTACATGACCGCGAGAAGCCGCGCGTCGCCGCGTGGTTGAGGCGTTCGCATGATGATGTTCATACCAGACCGGATGTCAATGTTGCTTGAGGAGGGGGCAATTTGCTTATGGATTTTATACCGAAGGCTGAGTCGTCGCAGAAAATGACAAAGACAATAAAAAAGCTTTCTTGCATCCTATTTTAAATGAAAGTCTTTCACTTAAAATAGGATGCAAGAATGCTTTTCAACGAACGTAGAACGCGCGGTAATGTCTACGATAATTGCTGCTTACTTTGGTCTTGTACCGCGCGGTTAGTGGTACAGAGCGGTTTCGCGCGGTCGTATGAACTTAGCTTAATAATGTAGTCTGTCAGTGTCAAACTGATTGAAACTGTACCACAGAGCATCTACAACGGAATGTTAATTAGGTACGTTTCGTTTCACATAATATATTTAAATTCACGTTGAAATAAATGTAAAAACGCTCCTCAACATGCATTTTTCCGTAATAGTTTTTTACTATTATTTCATTATTCCCGTTAGATTTCTATATAATTTTTAGTGGGTTAGTTATAATAAGGTGATGACTTGTTTCATGCGTAAAATTATTAATAAACGTAACCGTTTAAAAGTGGGACCAAAAAAAATTGTCTCCTTTGATTCGCATAACGTTAGTAGGCCTAATGACTATTAGCATAACGTTAGTATGCCTGAAGACTATTTAGCATAACGTTAGTAGGCCTAATGACTATTAGCATAATAATGTTAAGGCATACAATTAATATAAATAACAAAAACAATTTTCATGCAAATGATATATAAATATAAATATACATGACATTATGTAAAGCAAACCAATTTGCTGTAGTTTCTGTAACAATCAAATAAATTGTTGGTTAAAAAGTTAATATGCTGTGCAACAAAAATTAGTGACAGAACCGAATTGCTGCAAAACCGACTCCACGTAGTCTTGTTTGTCCTTCCCCTAGAGTGTTATTTAAAATCGCGTAGGCGCGTGGAGCCGCCGGAGGCCCGCAGCGCCGGAGCCGTCACAAACACCCTGCCTGCTGCATGTTGCATGCTTGCTTGAATGCTGCATACTTGCTTGCATGCTGCATGTTTGCTTGCATGCTGCATGCTTGCTTGCATGCTGCATGCTTGCTTGCAAGCTGCATGCTTGCTTGCATGCTGCATGCTTGCTTTCATGCTGCATGCTTGCTTGCATGCGGGTATAGTGTCTTATATTCTAGGTGTTAATAAATTTTCCATTGTTATACCTATAAAAATATGTTTTAATATTTTTATGCCAAATTTATGCTTTAAATTTTATGCTTTAGGACATTATGCTTACAAACGTTATGCTTTAGAACTTTATGCTTAAAAAAGTTATGCTTTAGAACTTTATGCTTAATAAGTTTATGCTTTAGAATATTATGCCTAATCATTATTATGGTTAGAGACATTATGCTTAAATAAGTTATGCATGAGCATTTATGCGTAGTTATGTTATGCGAAAATATAATTATGTCAAACAACATTATGCGAAGTTATATTAGGTCTTAAAATTTTATGCAAATGGATAGGGAACCGATTTAAGTATATCGTTGTTAAGTTCCGTACGTAACACGTTTCACGATACACGTTACACGCAACAGGTTTCACGCTACACGCAAAGTGCTTGCGTTTTAGCGTCTAATTTATTAAACCTACCACTGGAAAATTTGGAAAAGAAGGCGTTCACCTTCAACATCGTCCTGCAAGAAACCATTTAAAAAAGTTGCAAATCTATGTTTAAATAATTTTAACGCTGATGAATTTATAGCACCGACTATCGCCCACGAAGTGAACTATAATTGACATCCTACCTCGCACAATCAGGATTTAACGCGACATTAGCACATACATGTAGAATACCCCAAAACAAACATCGGTCAGTAGCCACCAGCCACAGCACCCAGTGGTCGGATGATCCATCCACTTTCAACGCAGAGTGCAGAACTAAACATTCTGTTCTATTTTACCAGTATTTCATCTTCATTTACTTCTAAAACGTGTTCCAGGCCGGTCAGAACGTATCGTGCTGTACAAACAAATGCAGCGAGAGACAGCGCGGCGGCCGCTGGGGCAGTACCGACGGAGAAGACACGCCATTGCTCCACAGACCATAACACCGGTGTCTACTGTCGCCGCGTGGCGTCAAGTACCCCGTCTGGGTATAACACACGCTTAGACAGTGACGTAAGAAACAATACTCTACTTTGTATTCTAGTGTTCCATTTATAAACCCCTTGTACATTTTTTAATTCAGAACCCGTTTTGTAACGGTCTTTTTAAATCCAGAATCTGTAACGTAATTTTTAAATTCAAGTTTTACGTTGACAACCGTTATTCAATTGTTTGTTTCTGACGACTTTCTCTAATCGCGTGTAATGCTTAGACTTCATTGATTGCACTGACAGCTATTTACACTTACACCTTATTTTAATTTTAAGTAAAGTGGCCTACAATGTTTGTGATAGTGGAACGAGTCCTTGTGCAATAGAAATTAAAATTAATGCAAAAACTTTTGACTCACTGTACTTAAAGAAAAAATAAGTGTCAGTGATACAACATCATTAAAATAATATGAAAGGTCATTACTAGAATCTTAGAGCGCACATGTTTTGTGAATACCTATGTATTTTTTTTTCTCTAAATATTGAAAAACGATATTTATGTACAGTTATTATTGTACAGAAAATGATAGGATCGAAGTTGCACACATTATTTTGACGGCATAAATGTCCAGTTTTTAATATTGGTCCTTAAAATAGGCAAGTTTATGAACGAACACTTAAGCGAATTTTCTGTAACAAATCCTCAGTTTTTATAATATCTGAGTTTCTAGTCTGCAGGGCTCAGGTGTTATTGATTATTTCGCGATGGAAGCATCAAGTTGTCATTACACTAATTATTTAAAAGAATGCCGCATAATTAGCGTCTAATGATGACTAGGTACGGCATTCTCGCAAACTTTTGCCTGACGTAAATCACTACTAAAGGCACGAACACTACCGACGCGTGCCCGATGTAATATAGGTAACGATACGCTTCACATAAAGTACCATTTGTATACCTAGAGTTAGTTCTTTATAGAGTTACATAAAAGCAATATAGTACGTGGAGCAGTATAAATAAATAAATATTTTTATAGTACGCATATCAAGTTTAAACTAGTAAGAACGCCTTAAACATAAATTATTTATTGACTTAATAATCTGCGATGATATATAAACCGTGCCTACTGTCTTTAGCCTATGCAGTCATATTTCGAGTATAGCTTACAAACAATTGCCTTGCACTTTAATCGGGAGCTAAGGTATTTATGATTATGAATTTATTAAACACCATAGAATAAGTACAAACGCTGGAAGGAACTTTCTGCACAATTCAAGAGTAGTGAACAATGAACAGCCAACGGAAGAAATCAGAACTTCGGCTAAACAGAACTTTGAACTTAATCTGCAAAATTCGTCGAGTTTTATTGTCTTGGAGCTTTCTGGTAGACGCCACTATCGGTTTTAACTTTCGGGACATGCAGAGAATATTGTTCGAGACTTAAAAAAGGCGAGCCCACTCATTTTAATTTTGAAATTGAATTTTCTGCGGACTCTCGGTCCTGTTGCAAGTTCGGAATGGACTTCTATTAAAGGTTGACTGGCATTTGAATGCCTATTGATTGGTCAACAGAATTACTTTTTAACGACAGGACTCTGCTAAGCAATAATTACAAAGAGACAGCTGACTACAGCTAAGCAATAATTAAAAAGAGAGCAAACATATTTTATATTAATTCAATTTATTTTAAAAGTACGTCTAATTTTAGCCATGAATCGACTGTTAATAAAATTTAAAAAAAAAGAATGATGTACATTATACTGATGAGTGCTTTTTAAAATCTAAAAATGGGGTACATTAAAAAATCGTCATCATGAATACCCTAGCTCCCTAAAAACTCCGTAATTAACTAAAAGTGATGAAGTAAGTCTTATTTAATATAAAAATCTTCTAGCAATATAATACCTTATTACTCATTCAGATCGAATAAGCCTGTCTTTACACACCATAAAAATTAATTAAATATTTTTGAACAATATTTTAAGTAGTACACATGGACGCTTTCTATATTGGCAAATAGCATTACAGAAAGTTGCCGATGGCCGAAACGTTTACATGAATATACGAAGTCATCAATTCTGTAGTAATAATATAAAATACATTATAACTTTCAGTTCTTAATAGTGTAGGTTCCTTGCAATTGTATTAAATTTAGAACTGACTGTAGTATGGGGATGGATCTAGCGCTATGTAGACACCGTCTGTAGAGAACAGTGCCCCTCTAAAATGATGATTTACGCTTACTTATTAATATTTTTTTAATATGTTAATTAATTGTAGAATCGGCTGATATGACAGCTTATATTTTAGTGGAGCATATATAAATTATCATAAGTACCCTGCCCCCTAGTCGTACAAATCAGCCAGACTTTCCTTAGGAATTCAGAATATATTTGCAACTTTAATACAAAAATGGTCAAAAATATCAATGTTTTCGTAAAGAGTTTCATACTTCAGCTTAAGTAAAATTAATGATTAAAAAATGATTAAATTGATCTTTAGTTTGTAAATAGGTTATATGTATAACACTTTTACACGTCAATATTTTGTTTTTTTTTTTAATCGAACGATGGAGCCGGTGTTTCGTAACTGACTACTCTGAGAAGAAACATCCGAAACAAACTCATGATGTGCATTGCTTATTAATGAGTTTCTTTAATAAGCAATGCACATCGTAAAACAATAAAAAGCCTCTTCCACAATATTAATTGCGGCTGGCGGCCGTGTCCTTTCAACATTGAGTATCATATTATGCGTAGTATTTAAAACTAATAGACACATATTCCACTGGTTTACTTCAAATGTTATAGCTGTTATATTGACTAACTTACCTGTTACACATTATTTATATAGCTTGCTCTTAAGCTCGGGGTATGTTATCCAAAAATTATGCATATTCCTACTCCTAAAAATCGAATCGAAATTAATATAAACCATCTAGTCTCAACATGACAATTGATTACTGAACTGGCAGCCTTAATAATATAGAGACGGTAACTGTTGTAAGCTTACGAATTATTCTTCTTGGTGTACTGCAGTAAATGTTTGACCTGTGGCTGTCGTTTGACAGTTTAAATGGTTATGTCTCCGTACAGTTATGTCTCCTTGTCTTTGTTTTTGTGAGGGTTAATTTTACTACAAACAAAATAACACACCGGTTGCATCTTCTAAATTTATACTATAGTTCCAATATGTATTTGATGTGGTTATAATATGCGAGGTATAAACTGCACATACCGCCGGTCGAAGAAAAACTGTAGGAGAACTTTATTTGTAGAAAGAAAAATAACGAAAAATATTCAAACGGTGTTTATAGTGGCACGTCATGTAACGTTCTGCTAACCAGTTTATACAATAGAAATATAAGATGGTTTTGAACTTTAAACTTCAATGTTTCTGAAATCAGTCAGCTGGCAGACTTAGTCCATGACAAAAAAAAACATAATCGTTGTTGGTAGGCTTCTATGTTCTTTAGTAAAAGTTATTTAGCTTACACTGTGTAAACTATCTGCATAAGCTTAATAAAAACAAAATAATTTGAACTGTTAAAACTAAAAGATCTGGTGTACTGGGAGATCTCACCTAAACAGTAGTGGCCTTAGAAACGGTCACATTTTCGTACTTTCACAAATATATTATTACCATACAATTATGAATTCATGGTAAAATAAAATAAAATTATTCAATATGTTTACACAATAACCAATATAGCAACTGTCGCTTTGCCGCTGACTATTTTTATCGGTTATATATAGCCTTTGATAGTATAAATATGATTATAATCTTTCAAAGTAATAGTATCATAAATATTTATAGCATAGTTTTCGTTACAATATTATAGTTCGACCACTCTGAAATAGATTACATATTTATAATATAATGTTCTAAGTTTCTCAAACATATTCAATTGTTTTTTCTTGTCTATATAAAAAAAAAAACTAGTGATCGTGATTTTGTGATTTCAATTTAGTACAATGGAAACTTTGCCATACAATATAAAGTAATTAAATATTACAGTTCTTACAGTCAGCACTCACGACGATTTAATTTGTCGTGACGATAAAAATAAGATTATTTAAAATACAGAAACCAGTTCTTAAGAATCAAGATCTTTTTTAATGATTGAAAATGGTCGCCGTGATACAGTTATTGGCTTATAGGATGATATATAAAACGATGTGTATTCAATCCCGCTTCAAAGGAAGCACGATAGAGCTGTTGTGAATAAAAAAAAAAACCAAAAACAGATTATATCTAGGCTATCTAACATCTTTATCCTTGTGCGTACCTGTAAATTGACTGTTAGATCAAGTGAAATTTAATTATTGGAATAATTAGGTAACAGTCAAAATCCTTTTATAATGCAGTATATTAAACACCTGCTCAATATGGAAATAGATAATTAATATGAGGTTTTTTTATTATTTTTGGCTGTACGATGAGCGTCAGCAATTGTAGTCTTCCACGCTTCCCATTGCAATATATGAATAAGTCACAGTTAAAACTCTTAACCAGTGAGAGATCAATCACTAGTATAATAAAACAACATTCTTATTGTAATGCTTCCAGTCTATACACCATCGGTTTAGGTAATTAACTGAATGGAAACAATCTTGACTTGTCTAAAAAAAATATGATTAATATCGTATAGTAATTTTTATTCGACTTTATTCTAAACAAATGGGGAAGTGTAGAATTACAATGTTGTTCTTATAGACATGACAGTTCTAAACCAGTATTGAACTGAAATCATTTAAAAGTATTTTTTACTGGTTGAGAGATGACTGTAACATACACACATATTTAACTTGGCTAGAACTGTAAAGTGACGAAACAAGATTGACTATTAACTGCTAATAGATATACAAATAAACGTCATATTTACACACCATCGCACCTTAGATTTAAAAGGTGCTGTTAGCATTCACGAATATAGCTTCTCTTACTATTTAAAACATGTGATACAACATTAATTTTTGTTCGTGCGAAACACGAGACACTTCTCAATTTTTTATGTATTTAATGATTCTATGTACTATCGACAAAATTGAATCATGACCCTTTTTGACGACAAATCGTTTCAAGCTGTCAAAATAATAAGATTAGACGTGTGACATTTTTAATACATGTTTACGCGATTGTCGACCTGATTGTATTTGAATGTCTGTAAGAAAATAAGCTTATGGTGGGTCATGATTCCATTTGATCGATTGTACAAAATTTCAAATTGTCTATGTACAAAATTGCGAAGTTATAAGCCTGGTATGTTCTCTGAATGTGCGTTCAAATAATAGGTCACCACGCGCTGCTAAAATTCAAAATATGGTGTAATAATTATTGGAATTAATTCAGTTCCTGATTTTGACCAAACTATATTCAGGTTTCGCATAAACAAAAACTAGCTGTGTGTACATACAGGTATTTTAAACTATTCTTTTCCACGCCTCGTTCACGAAAGAGCTTCCCAAGGAACTAGCGATATTTATAAAGATTGGGAGAGGCATTCAAAATTCAAAACTTAAAACATAGGTTACCGAATAATAAGCATGGTGAATTGATACAGGACCCGCCATATTGGCTTTAACTGTAGAATCGATGGCCGTTAGGGGAGACGACTTGAGTGAGAACCGCGAAACGGTAATAAAAAGTCAATACGCGCTTCCAGGCTAAGTGAAGTAAAGATCTTCGCAGGATATGCGGTAGCAGAAGTATAGAACCGCAGATTTTTCATAATCCAATTAATAATTAATTAATTCTGGTTGTGAAGTCCAGTCTAGTATTGACTCCATAGGAAAAGGTTTATTTTCACAATGTCTCTTTCACCGTGGTCCTTATACAAGTACAATATTGTTGTATTACCGATAAAAGCCATCTAGTTCCTAACCGAGGAAGACTATAATAAGCTAGTCTTATAAATATAAGGACGAGGTAACTTTAAACTCTTTACAGTAACATAGGGTCAAACCTGTTTTAATATTTTCATTTTCTATCAAATAACAATGTATTTACTAACGTGTAAACTATATTAATATGCACTACTATGTTCATACTCCGTATTTACATTTCTGTGATAGATTTGATGAGAACGATATTTAGGTGTATAGTTTAGTAGGTAAACAGTAATTTAAATTGCCTTAGCTCATGTACGATCTCAAACGCTTTCACGGCGTATACGATATTCGACACAGTTTCAAACCTTCCATTTTAATTCATTTTGGTACGCGTATAACACGCTCCTATTTAGATGTAGATTTATATTATAAACCCATGGCTATTTCACAGAAATATAGTCTATTTAAAGTAATGCCGATTTGATTATTATCCATTAAAATTGTTACCTATATAATATTAATCTTAAAAATTCTTCAGCTTGTAGGCGATTGAGGTAAAACATGCGGTGTTGTCATGTGGTGTCGCAGTACTTCGTCTGAACCTCATTGCAAGTGACTTTAAGGTTTAACATGTAGTGTTTTAAACTGTACCTTTATAATGAAGGTTCAGGCGATGTTCTGTTCAAAGAAAAGGTGTCACTTTATTTGTCGGTAAATGTAAGGGATGAATTTTGATAGCGTTTGGTTTTATTAAAAACCTCTCCGCATTCAGCGACCAGGTGGCTGGCGACGCAGCGGCCAGGTAATCTTTGCACTGACATAATTTGACCGGTGATATCTTTAACTGGGGGCTTTCGTAAATATTCCAATATTTAAATTTGAGGTTGGAACCTATTCTATGGTAGGTACTACGATTTGAAATTAAAAAAGCAATAAAATTTAGTTTTCAATGTTGACGTGTGCTTTATAAAAAATGATTTTTTGAACCTAATCGCTTTCCAATGAATAAAGATATGTATATATATTTGTTGATATACAACAAAAACTTATTCTGCAACTTTTTTTAATAATCAGTTTTCATAATCAGAGTTCATAATCTGATATTGTGAAAAACTGAGTAGGGTATAGTGTTACTGAGTAAGAAATGTGTAATATTTTAATAAAAATGTCTTATTTTCGAAAAAGCAATTTAAAATTATTAGCATTAAAAAAGTATCAATTTATACATTGTCTTAGCTTATAAAACATTACGCACCAGTAAAGAAAAAAAACGCTATTATTTTTTTAATAACATTGGGAAAGTAGCGTGCGCACGAAGTAAGATAAATATAATAATTGTAATGTCTTCGAAATTGTATTACTTATATTACTAAAACTATAGTATACTATTAATAAATGTTCTTATAAGTCGATAGGCGCACTTTACAGACTACATAAACGTTTTTATGGAATCTGTGACGTTATTCTGTACTTTTTGAATAAAACTGAATTACTGCATAGCCCTGCAGTTTTGTATATCTGAATGAGAGTAAATTATAGGCAAGGTGATGTCTAGAAGTACAGCAGCACTATTTAATTGGTCAGCGCATACCATTGTGATACATTTACATAAATTATAAGCTTTACTTGGATGTCATAATGTAACAATCTGTTCATACACACATTAGAAGGCCGACACTCGTAAAAAAAGTTGTTTAGTGGTGCTGATTATCTTGTCCACAAACTTAACTAAATTTAAGTTAAATGCATCTTTATCTTTCCATTTCTTAAAGAAAAAGACAGAAGATACATTTTAGTTTAATCCTGTCAAATTAGACAGTGGTTGAAGAGATTTGGCGTATATTTAGTCGCCATGTTTAAAATCGCGTCTAAATTTTCTATGGTCTAAATTTGACAGGACTTATATAATATTTTAACTTTTGTCCTTTTCTTAATGAAATGGAAAGAGAAAGATGCACTTAACTTAAATTTAGGTTAGTTTGTGAATAAGAGAATCGGCACCAATGTCTTGTTGCAAACTTATTCTTGGCACACTCATTGTCAAAATGTTGTTAAAAGGATAAATATAAGTGTTTGTCAGATTGAGACACGGACAAAAATTATTATTTGGTGGATTAAATCAAGCTCCATAAATAATTAATTATGTGATGTGAACAGACTGTTAATGGCTACATAGTTAAAGGAAAGGGTGACGATTGCTAAATACTCAGTCGCTCAATATGTTGTATAATTATTACATAATCTGACATGTGTCGATATAAAGCGAAAATATGGTTAAAATAAACTGTAAAACATAAGTACATATTATGGTTAACAATCCGATGAGCATTGTAACCAAAAACAAAGAATGAATGCATGAGTGTAACAATAAATTCCTTATAACTATACACATACAGTCTCCACTTCTTGAGATTTCTAAGCTATATTGACAGAACACATTAATATACTTACTATGTTAACATCAGTAAAAATAGTATGGCTGCTATCATAGTGACCCCTATATAACAATATGTAAAAAAAATCTTTTTACAGCTGTTACAAATTACTTCTGTCATAATAGCATTATTTAATTGTCATTATTCAAATATGCACATAAATTCTTTAATATATTTTAACAACCTTCTTCGACATGAATTGACGTTGCCACACTGACCACTGACCAGTAGCGTCGGGCAAAGGCCATTATAGCCACCCTGTAATTTACCGAAATAACTATTAGTTACCAATTGATTTGTGAAATCAGCCTAGAAATGTTAAAAATAAGGATTATTAAAATATAAATCACTACTTATGAATTCCACGATAGAACAAATTGGACGATATATTTTAATCATAATTACCGCTGCTAAGAGCTTCAGAATCACCCTTCTCCTTAAACGAACCGCGATGGGAACCTACTTAGTATATTTCATACAAATATAATTTTTTTAGTGGTTAGTCTTGTAATGTGTTCAATTTAGTCTATCGTGCCATGACGTCACAGGCGGGCCCTTGGGTAGGGTCAACACCCAACAGGCTTAATGGTGTTATAATGATGGGCTTTCTGTACCAAAGGGTTCGGCCTAAATGACCTAGGCACATAAGTACGTAGGACTTTTATCTTTCAATGTTAGCTGGCGTTTGGCCTCAAATATTCAAAGAATCTTGTAATGTTTTTATATTTCAACGTGTTGTGTCAGAGTGTATCGGAAGCCGCAAAGGACGGGGCTTATTTAACCAAATTTGTAAATATTTAGTTCAATTTATTAACATAAGAATATTGTGATAAATAATTATATTCTATTTTTGTCAACTCGTCTCGTAACATGTTTAGATAGTTATTTTTTAAACTTTACGTTAATAATCATTACCTATTTGTAACATGGATGAACGATGGAGCATGAATATTTCAGTACCAATGTTCGCTATTTTTCATTATGCGCATTGTAAATAAATAAATAAAAATTACTGTGGTGTTTTAATTAATCAACCTAAGTCAGTGTCATCTACCATTCAGAAGTCGTTAAACAATATATAGGGAGGAAAGTTATGGGCCCTATAGGAAAACCATAAGAATACCTTAATTTTACTTTGAAGATTCATTTCTTTATTTTTGAAAAGATACAAAATCGCATTCAAATATTATTGAAATTGCGCTTACTTACTCTCTAGTATCGAACCGGCTAAAATCGGAAAAGTAACACTGTATTTTCCTGTATTGCTTAATTACACTGTATTTTTTATTAATAAAATGAATGTTTCCAGCCCCCTTACCATGACGTTTAAAGTAAGATTGTTTCATTCCTGTTGCAGGAGTGTGCAAGTTACAGCGTTAGACACGTTGTCTAGCGCCGTCTGTTTCCCACTGAAAGTAATATCAAAGTAATACTGCTATAAGGCCTTGTTGTACGCCCCCTGTAGTTATTTTCCAGGGCCCAAAAATACCTTCCATCTTGTATAGCATGTACCATAGCATGATAATCATGCTTTTTTATTGAATTGGTTATTTCATATTTGAGTTTAAAATAACCGATTCAATAAAAAAGAATTTCTCTTAAAACCATTGCCAATCCGATTATTTAGGCTTAGACATTTTGGCAGGTAGAATAAGTGATAATGTCACACAATGTGGAACCGCATTTTGACAGCTCAGGGATTCTTGTCTGTAAAAATTGCATTTATTAATTTTCCGTAGATTAAACAATATTATATTGTTTTGGCAAGATATTTACCAAGGGCTGAACCAGCAAAGCTAGGTGTCACATAATCAGAATTTAAGCCTTTAAGTTAGCCCGTTTAGCCCATAATCGATTTGAAACCCATCCTACTCCTGAATGTACTCCTGTCAACTTAAGATACTCTTTAGAGAATTTAAAAAAACCGGCCAAGAGCGTATCGGGCCACGCTCAGTGTAGGGTTCCGTAGTATCCCGTCCGTCACAATAAGTGTTCCCACTTATGAGTTTCAAAAAAGGCTATTTGTTACGTTGACATACTAAGTACGCAGAAATTGTTTTGTACAACCTTTTTGTCTTTTTTGTACAAAAACTGTTCTTTTCATCAAGTTTAAAATAATTTTCCTAGAAAGTCCTTATAAAGTTCAAAAGTTAGGGGTGGGGACACACATTGTTTTTTACTTTCGGAGCGATTATTTCCGAAAATATTGACATTACCAAAAATGCTTTTAGTAAACCCCTATTCATTTTGAAATACCTTCCAACAATATAATATCACACGTTAGAGTTGAAATTAAAAGAAATATCACTTCCCACTTTATATATAGGGGGGCTACCCTAATAAAACATTTTTTTTCCAATTTTTATTTTACCACTTTGTCGGCGTAATTGATATACATAGGTATATTGGTAAGAAATTTCAGCTTTCTAGTGCTAACGGACACAGAGATTAAGCAAGGACGGACAGACGGACAGACAGACATGGCAAAACTATAAAGGTTCCTAGTTGACTACGGAACCCTAAAAACATTACCACTAAGGCCCTTAAAAGACTAGTATCGCTTGAAAAGCTAGAAAAGGTCGCGAGGCTGCCCGCGGCGCCGCGAGGCCGCTCGCGGTATCGCGCTTCTTCCGACGCTGCCGGCCGCTGCCATTTCGGTGTGACTCGGCCCTTATAATGCATCGATTTAAGTCAGGCGCTGTCTAATTTAACGGAATTAAATTAATATTTATTTTCTGTCCTTTTCTTAATGGAAAGGAAAGAAAGTATTTTTTTATTAAATTGCTACCTATAACCTGGTTATTATTCTTTTTTGTGTAATATTTTTTATGATAAAGCCTGTGAGGATGTTTGTTAAGCGCCAGGCCACACGGTGCGTTGCGGCTCCGGCGCGGCGCCTGAGCGGTGCCGCAACGGTTTACTACATATAAAATTGGATGGTATGCCACACGGTACGTCCGGCACCGCTCCGGCGCGGCGCCGCACCGCAGGCTCACCGGACAACGGCGCGAGGCAGACGAGGCGGGGAGGGGTGCAAGCAGTGCGGTGCCGCAGCGGCGCCGCAACGGCGCCGGCGCCGCTCAGTTCATGGGGATGTTCATGATTGTCGTCAACTGACTAGTAGGCAAGCCGCCAAGCTTCTTGCGGTGCCGCAGCGGCGCCGCACTGCTCGTGTGGCCGCCAGTGCGGTGCGGAGTAATGCGGTGCGGCGCGTTGCCGCATCGTGTGGCCTGGCACTAAGTCGTACTCTTTCACGCAAAAAGTAAATACTTGTTTTGTTCAAACTTTACAGTAGGGAGCGAAGCAGTAACCAAAAATAAGCAAATTTATAAATAAGACAGGTTTTTCCAATCCTACTAGAAGTTCCAGAGCAGTTTTTAGTTTAAACAAATTAAAAGTATTTTTTCATAAGCAGGTAACAAGCAAGTCGCAAGCAAGTGGTAAGGCAACAAGCATAAGGCAAATAAATTGTCTCTCTTTATAGTATTACAGTACCTACACAAGTACACATAGGCCCGTATTAATAGACGTCACTCAATTCTGAGACGCTCTCAAGTTTATTGCTGTCCTTATTTTTTCCCTTTAGAATGACAAGGACAGCAAGAGACTTGAGAGCGTCTCGGAGTTGAGTGACGTCTATTAATACTGGCCATACAGATTTAGAAAAGGTAAAAAGAACAAAATCATAGTCCACAAAAAAGAAAAATAATAATGATAAGAATGTATACAGGACGAAGAGGACACGACGCGACGCTTAGACGGTCGAGTAAAAGTCGCTGGAAGTTGCTGACACCATTTAGCACAGGACTGACTATCGTGGAGATGTCTTTGGGCAGGCCTACCTCCAGCACAGGATGTGTATTGACTGACAGATAGATGGAAGAGGTCTTACAGGATTTCCTTGTATACAATATTTTTATTTTTTTTACGATTTGCGAGTATGAAGAGGTTGGAGGGAGAGCTGACACGTGAGCAAGCGACATACAGTTGTCCATGAGAAAATCAATCTTCTCTTAAAGGAGTAAGCACATTATGTCGGGCCGCAGCGGGCCGCAGCGCAGCGCAAAACAGCATAAACGAGAAGTTCGTCAAAAACGAAAACAAAAAACCACACTGGTGACGGGGCGGGGAGGCGCGGGGGGCGGGCCGCGTCGTACGGACGCGGGACGCAAATCCGCTTCGCAAAAATAATGCGAACTGCTGCGGCAGTATGTGAGTGATCTGGCTGGATTTTTGCGCTGCGACCCGGCCCGCTGCGGACCGACATAATATGCGCGACATAATCAACATAATCCAACACCTGCGGCTTTGAAAGTTTGCCCTTGTGATTTATTTATCGTCATCGCAAAGCAATCTTTCAGAAGAAATTGATGGCCCTTAAATTCAAATGGAAGATCATTTGACGAACACCGTTTCTCCTCGAGCACATCCTGTCAAAACAACGGCCTACAAAATTTTTGTGTAAGGCTTTGACTTGCAACCTTGTGCCGTTACACAATTTCGGCGGTTTCACATTAGTTACCTTATCGGTGTACCTATTCGCAGTGCAAGCCTATGGTATTGGGGACCAGCTGGTTTTAGGGAATTTAAGAATTCTACTGGGTAATTAATAGTAGCGTCATCTACATGGTGTGTCTCAGTGGTGGATTGACCCTAAGGCAAAAGAGGCACGTGCCTAGGGCGCCAGGATTCAGGGGGGTGGAGGACACGGTCGAGCACACGGTGGAGGTGTGCCGCGCATGGGCGCACCATCGACGTGTCCTCGTAGAGGCGATCGACGGCGGTGACCTCTCGCGCCCGGCGCTGATTCAGGCCATGCTTCGGGGCGAGACGGAATGGGATGCCGCCGTCGCCTCCTTCTGCGAAGCAGTTATGCTAGTGAAGGAAGCGGCGGCGCGCGAGAGGTAACGACGAGCCTCTCGCCCCGGACTAAGACCCAGGCGAAGACGTCGAGAGTCGCATGACGACTACCGGCCACCGTAGGCGCGGTTCTGCGGATGGCGAGCGATGGGTAGCTCGCCGCCCGGCTAAACTAGGACCGCGTCGACGGCGCGTTAGTGTTCCACGCGCGCCTCAAGGAGAAGGAGTCAGCACAGGAAGGGGCCCAATAGGGCCAACGCCTGCCGGGGTTGCGGAATGTGTATAATAGTTACCGTGACCCTGGATCATAAAAGGCAATCGAAGGAACATAAGTGGGTTTTAGTCAGTAAGAGTCTGACACGCCCTCCCGCCGCACCCAGGACGGGAGCAGTCATTGGATGATTTCCCACTCACCAAAAAAAAAAAAGGGATTCAGGGGGGCGCGCGCCCGAAAATAAAACTCCCTTACATAGCATGAACTATTTCAGAAGTATGCATTATTATGCCCACACATTTTAAATGATTATTTAATAAATCAGCCATTCTAAAACTATTTTACAACTACTATTCTAAAACTATTTATTTATTTATAAAGGTGTTCAGGTTCAATTTCATTCTTGACTATTCCTGCATTTCTTGATTTTATAATAGAAGTATGCAATGTCCTCGCATCAACCGTAAGCTTAGAACGATTGGACTTTGGAAACAACAAATTATAAACCTCCAATGCTTCAGTCCTTTTTATCTCGTAGGGAAATCCTTATCTATAACTTATGTCTGGGGAAAGTAGAAGGTTATGTTGGGTTCTTTCCGACTTGTCAAACCCCACTGGTGTGCCCCGCTTGGGCGAACCATGGCCGTGTCCTCGCAGAGGCGATCGGCGGCGGTGACCTCGCGCCCGGCGCTGGTTCAGGCCATGTTCCGGGGCGAGACTGAATGGGAAGCCGTCGCCTCTTTCTGCAAAGCAGTCATGCTGACGAAGGAGGCGGAAGCGCGCGCGAGGCAGCGTCAGGCCTCACGCCCCGGACAGGGAGGATTAATCCGCCTCTGGTGTGTTTTGATTGATATTTTTTTTCTTCTTCGTCGACTGACTTTAAAAGTATATCATTAATAGACGCAGCTTGTTCATTCTTCGGAGTTAAAAAAGCTCGTTCAGAAAACCATTCCATATGCTTGTGTTTTATATCAGAAATACCTGGATAAATGTGTTGTATTAGCTCTTCGACATCATTCACTAATGTACATATATCTTTAGGGATGTCAAATAGACCATCTCTGGTAGGATGTTCACCATTTCCTATTTTTAGTAGATTCAAGATTGTTTGAAAATATATTTTTCGAGATCATGATACATCAAACAATGAGCCTTCGCGCTGCCGATGATTCGAGATTTTGATGCATCGAGGGAGTGAACTTTCGAGCTCATGATTTATCGATTTCAAGAATTATCGAGCAAACGTTTTCGAGCAAGTGTTATTCGATCTCACGTCATTCGATTTCAAGTAGGGAACCTCCAGTAAACAGCACGGTTACGCCACCATTAATTTTTTACTACTACGAATATCTTGTAATGACCTATTCAAAGCCTCAATTCCTCTTTTGTGTGCCATGGTGATTTCATCCCAGATAATAATTTTTGTATTTTTAATACTTCAGCTAGGTGACTTTGTTATAAGTGAATCCATAAAGAAATAAAAAAATCAATTTACCCCCTTTTCTCCCCGATGGACGGGGAATTTCCAAAAATCCTCTCTTAGTGGGAGCCTACACCCCCAAGCCAGTAGTTGCGGCTGTGCGTTGTCTGTCAGCCAGTCAACCAAACTCAGTAACGGAAGTGTTTTATATATAGGTATAGATAGGTATCTTGGGACATTTCACAAATGACCATCTGATACCAAGTTAGGCAGAGCTAGCCTGTAATATGGTTACCAGATAACTGATATATACCTATTTATAAAGACATACATATTTATTATCTATAAATAAATTACATCCAAACACAGAACAAACAATCATAGTTCTTTATCCCTATGAAATCCTATTACCAAGAACTGAAACTGCAGTACTTTGTAACCTTCAGTAAAATGATCTAATAAAAGGTAGATTTATGTTGAAAGGTAAGTAGGTATATCAATCATTAATAAAAATTTTGTCGACTTATTTTTTACCCTTCACGTCAGGTAGACGGTGACCGGCACGCCTGATGTCAGACGTCTGCGCCCGCGGGTTCACTACAACACCAAAAAACCATTAAAACAATGGATCCGGAGGTACGTCGTCATAGTAATTGTCAGTCACACAAAATATATTGGAGATCACCATAGTCATTTATTTCAATGTATCAAAATGGACCACCACAACACATTGTCTAACACTAAGAACTACCTATGTATTGCCATTATTTAGAGCGGAAAAAACCAAAACGTTTCTTGTATTTTGTTCAAAAGACACCTATGGTAGACGGACAGATGGACAGACTTACAATGTTATTACAAATTAAATGAATAAAGTTTGCAGTTACTTCTAACCTAGTCCTCTGTGGTCTGTAGTAGGTTTTCAGATTCCCAATTACCGAAGCAAGCGGAAAAGCCTTTAAAATTATATTTTCTAACTATCTAACTTGTACCAGCAAAATAAGTAAGGTCAGTATTCATTTAGCGTATGCATTTCAAATAATTCGACTGCCAGATTAACATACCGTTTCACTGAGGAAATTATTTGGGTTTACAAACGAATGTTAGTAAACAAAACCAGTCTAGCATTGTACTAGAGAATCAATATATATTATTTACTTTTGGAATGCCGTCGCGTGTCACAAGCCCGTTGTATCTTGCTCGGTCATGATAACGACGGAACACTTGAGAGCAACAGCACCGCTGATAAGCCGCCTCACAGATCGATCGAGTCGTCCAATAGATATGGTGTTTTATCTCCAGGTTATCTAGAACGTTGCTAAATCTTCGTGAGTTCTTGTGCAGTGTTATAATGTCAACAGCCGTGGTTCCCTTACATTTAGGTGTCATGTATTCATAGTGCTTCTTTGGACTAAATTTGGTTGGAGATGGTCGGTTCTTATAAATTAAAGGTATGTTCATTTATATTAAGTTAAGCGTTGCTTGGTTACGGTGGACAATTCACTTTTATGGAGATACATTCAGCTTTAAGTTATCACATTTTATTACCTAAGTATTTTATCAAATTTTTATGACTGAGATTTCATAACAGTATTTGCACTGATTGCTTCTAGCTCATTGCCTGAAGACATTTGTTAGGACTCTGGCATAGAAAAAGAACAGGGTCTATTAATAATAATATATATTTTTATAGTAATATATGAGTAATGGCAATATGCTATCATAGCACCAGTAAAATCAGTTTCTTGGTAAAGCTATCTCTTTGTACGCTTATAAGTTGTGTTTTGAACCAAATTGCAACTCTCGTATTTGAGCGGAAGTCCGAAAAATATAATGCAGTATTGTAGCGGTGTTTCACTTCTCCAATTCATCCTTCATAAAGTTCCAAGTATGTATTTCACAAATTCTCGAAAAGTAAGCTATGAAAATTTAGCAATAATGGTAATTTAAAAATACTCAAGTTACATGCCCCCCCCCCCCCCCGTCGAGCCCGAGCTCTGAATTCTGACAGATAGCATAAGTACAGTCACGAGCATAAACATGTATACACTACGCAAAGATTTAAAACAATTTTCTCTGAAATGAGCCATAACTTTTAGTTAAAACTTATTTTATAGTAAACTTATCATATACTACTATTAAATGTGCCCTAAAACTGATTATAATTATAGTTATTTTATGAGAGAATTGATTTTAATGTAAGCGTGGTGTATACATGTGTATACACGTGACTGTACATACTTGGCGATTCTTTAATGTGAAAACTGGTCTACTGTTGGACATCTGGCACGACCAAACTCTCTGCTAATATTATATCAGTAACATCATCAGGAGCAGGAAGGCACCGCGAAGTCACTCTGACATGGACTAGTGACAGTTAGCACACAGTGACCCGCTACCGCGAGTGACTGCGTCCCTCTGGGGGCAACCTTTGCCCTAAGACAATAGTACATAAGAAACTTTTAATACAAGTTTTGCCAATCATTCCCAGCAATGGATAAATTGGCCTTTGATCCGGGCACACATTTGCACGGCGGCTGTGGCAATGAGTTTCCACGCCACCTGGCACTGTCCTCGGGGAGCCTTCATCTACGGAGGGGTGCAGTACGGACTGGCAGTTACCTTGGCACTGATGCTGGTGGCACTGCCCTTGGCCTTGCTGCAGCTAGCAATTGGGCAGTTAAGCCAACAAGATTCTGTTGGCGTTTGGAGAGCTGTTCCTTTTTTTAGAGGTAAACCTTCTATTATTCATAAAAAGTGAGTGCAATGGTAAATAATCAAGTGACTTCTTCCGTCCTGGGCGGGGCGGGAGCGCATGTGAGACTTTTACTAAATAAAACCCACTCATGTTCCTTCGGTTGCCCTTTATGTTCCGGGGTCACAGTAACTATTATAACTATTCCGCAACACTAACGCCTATCCTCATTACTTTACCGTCCTTACAGGTTGGGTACAAAATAAGAATTCAATGACATCATAATTGAGATAGTTATGGTGCAACTTTACTTGACAAATGATTTGCTTGTTCAATGGTAACCTTATTATAATTTAGAGTATAGTTTTTATAAACCAAGTTACTCCAATGTATAATTGCCAAATACACCAAGTAACAAAACAATAACAATGTTTGTATGTCAATCTAAGGTTGAACCTGTTCTGTATCTCCGGTTATAACTGTATAATGGTGCCGATTCCCTTGGTCACAAACTAGACTAATTTTAAGTTAAATGCATCTTTCTCTTTTCATTTCTTAAAGAAAAGGACAGAAGATACAATTTAGTTTAATCCTGTCAAATTAGACAGCGCCGGAAGAAAATTGACGAATATTTAGACGCCATGTTTTTAAAACGCGTTTAAATTATCTATGGAGTGTCTAAATTTGACAGGACTTAACTAATATTTTATCTTCTGTCCTTTTCTTAATTAAATGGAAAGAGAAAGATGCACTTAACTTAAATTTACGTTAGTTTGTGAACAAGAGAATCGGCACCACTGCCAAACTTGTCTAAAGAAAAACAGTATGTATCAATAACATATCGTTGAGTCCAGAGATTTGTTGCACAGTATGATATGTACATATACTCGTGATATACAATCATTATCTCAAAGAAATTTATTTACCTCAGGAACTAGATCCTGTCTATAATCTGTATGCTCTCAAATTGGTTAAAATTTACACAAAGTTACATGGTAGAAAAAAAAGGGCAAACTTTTCTGAATTTTCTCCTTCTATTTAATCGTTATCTTTTCCACAAAATTTAAGTTCAATAGGTAGCCATTTTTATAGCAGCAGCCGTCCGTATACTTTTAAGGTCCTCAAAAGTGCAAGCTAAAGAACACTTTGGATATTATAGCTGACAGGCCAATGTCTAATTTGGGTAAGAGCTCAGGAAGGAACATGGAACCTTATAGATATAGGGTGGGCGTGTGATAAATATTTCCGAATTTTGCTACATTATGTTGCAATGGCAAGTGCGTAGGATTTAGTACATATAGACCTACAGAATAAATACTTTTTCAGTGGTGAATATTAACACATCGTATATCTTTTACCCTTCTGTCTATAGTAAGTAGTAAGCTTACCTATTCCTTCATAGAATTCTGATTCGTAACATTACGTTTATGTTACAGATTCCCATGTTTAATAATAGGGATGACGACAACATTAAAAAAATGGCATTCTGTTTTGTCCGTCTGATAGATCGGCCAAAAATACGGGACACGTATTTTTTGCTTGATCAAATTAATAAAAAATACAAAGATAAAGAGGCAACAAAGTTTCAAAGTAGGGGCTTTTGACGTCACCGTCCTGCAAAAATGTATCTGATCGTGACGTCATGCGCAACTTTAACGCACTGTATCTTCGCCATTTTTCGCTTAGGAGAAAAAAGAAAAAATATGTGTCCAAAATTTTATGATAATCTATCTGACGGACTAATTACTTTTTTTTTGTCGTCTCGCCTATTGAATACTTTTATAAGTCTTTTTTTTGTTCCAGGTGTCGGATATCTGAGGTTACTAATATCAATGTTGGGCTCTGTGTACTCAATCATCTTCTTAGCAATGACAGCAACTTATTTATTTTACACAATTAGTAATTCCCTACCATTTTGGGAATGCATTGAACTGGTCGTTGAAAAAGTAAGTATATTAGTTCAAAGGACCTTGTAGACGATGCTTCTGCACTTTCGTCCCATTTGGGGTCAGCATTAATTTTATCAGAGTATCAGTTTGCCGACCTCAAGATAGTTGGAAAAAGGCTATGGGGATCCTAGGCATTTCCCCAAGATAGTTATCTTGGGGTCGGCTTCCAACTTAGCCGGATTCAGCAAATAACCTGTGTTTTACGTGAAGCAACTGCCCATCCGACCTACACAACCCACTAACTGAGCGACACGGTACCCTTTGGTTACACTGGTCAGACTTTCTGGCTTCTGACTACTGACGACTGCCAAAGTTCTATGAATGACAACCGGGAAGGTGACGTCCAAATCTTGATTGAAAGGTCACACTTGCCCAGATTCGAACGTTGTGGGTTCTTACAGGTTCGATTACATGAGAGGCGGGCGCATTAACCACTGGGCCATCACGACATCATCACAATACCAGGGTATTAATAACTAACACAAAACCCACATGAACGAAATACAATGAAATCAAATGTCGAAGCACTTTTCTGTGTGGCCATCTCTTCTTGTTATCGAAGAATTTGTACGAAATTTTTCAATCAATGGTATTTTATTTTCAGGACGAATATGTGAATACTGTGAATGCGTCTACGTGTCTCAAGTAAGTTGGTCAGAATTCAAATTCTGTGGCTTTTAGATTACCTGAGTGCTCACTGAAATTAGATTATTCCCTGATATTTTCTGTGTCCCTTGAATTTATTTGCTTTCTTTTAAGAAAATAATAAGCTATGTTTTTCTTACCTCGACTTGCAAGTTCTTGTATAAAGACTTTAAAGCATGAATTATAGAAAAAAAGAAGTAGCAGCTAATTTTAAGATAATATGTTCTTTATATTTCAGGGATACATTTATGGGCCCTGTGAGCGAGAGACCAGAATATTATTTAGCTGTAGCTTTAATCATACTCGTACTATGGATAGTATTTCCTTTTATGTAAGTATTGTACCTATTCGTAGTCTAGATTTAAAAGCCTTGAAAGAAACGCTACCTACTAAGTGATACAATAAAATCCTTCTCCTTACCTTACTTCTCATTATATTTATGCTCTGCGCATAATAAGAATCTTAGTTCTTCCAATACTTGTTTTCTACGATGTCCTTCTCACCGCTCTGGTTTTCTTAAGT
Source organism: Athetis lepigone (assembly GCA_033675125.1). Lineage (NCBI taxonomy): Eukaryota > Metazoa > Arthropoda > Insecta > Lepidoptera > Noctuidae > Athetis > Athetis lepigone. The sequence goes on from CM066219.1 coordinate 15,242,871, forward strand.
CTTCATTTCTTGTCCTGGCGGATTCCTTTGGAATGATCTTCCTCAGAATATCAGGACGTTGACCAGTCGGTACTCATTCAAAGTTAAAGCTCGCGAATACTTACGCAAGAAATTGGCAGATTCATCCCACATGTAATTTATTCTTTTTCTCTATTTATAATTTTTATCTCTCTCTACTGTTTAAATTTTGTATGTATGTATTTATTATAATAATTCATTTTTTCCGTTTCTCTTTTAACTTTAATATCTTTGCACCTACCATATTTTGTCTCTGCATCGCCCTAAGGTAGACTTGTAGAAAATGCCTAAGGCATTAAGTCCGCCATTGTGCAATATTTTTCTTTGTGCATAGGTTTAATAAATAAATAAATAAAACAAAACAGTCCAGCAAACAAAATATGTGTTGTTGATTAAGCTTGAATATACTTACTAAGCTACCCTTTATCTAAGCTATATCTATTAGGTATACATAGAATTGATGTCTTACATTTCAAATTGACTTAGTAAACTAATCTTTTATCTTCTTCTAAGAATATACAATACCTGGGCGCAAAAAAAATGCAAACAAGAAAGCGAACTCGACAACTATCTTTCATTCTAGTTACGGAGATATTACAGTCAAAGTTATTCCAACTGTTTTAATTTATTTAATAGACCAAGTTTTCAGTGTTCAGTTAACAACAAAAGTTATCCAAAGTCAACCCTAAATTCTTTGAACCTCGTACATGTACTGTAATTTGTGTGCTTTGCATCGCAAAACACAGTGATTATTAAGACCAGAGACAAAAGACGTTTCTTAGGTAAGATGCGCCGTTATGTACCTGATATGCGCCTGTCTGTCTTTAATTATTATACACCCTATAATACTACATATAATGTCTCAATTAGCTTTTGATACGAAATAAACAAACATTATTAGAAACAGATGATAGACGGTAAACTACACAAAAGGTCAATTTTATCAACAGAGTATTTTTCAGTTTTTACAATCCGGTAAAACTGATGAAACGGATATTCTACGTACTGGGCCCAGTCGTGATAGTTCTGATGGTGGCTATCATGGCTTGTATTAGTAATGGGGAGAACTTGACATCGTTTTCAAGAGCGGATAACTGGAAGAGCTTCCTAGGGCCTGATATCTGGCACGGGGCGGTCATACAAGCACTGTTTGCCTCCCAAATCGCTGGTGGTTACCTCATCTCGTCTGGCGATACTGTCTATTCCAGTACAAATGTGCAATGGTAAGTTTTGACGTCTACCTTTTAATGACCAAGCAACAGCCGGCTGTCGCGCTGCTATTGTCTTTCTATTGTGTCTCGAATCACGTGTGTTCGAGGGTTTAATGTTGGATGATATTTCTATGAACTAATCTTATTTGTTAGTTTAATGGCCGCAAATTATACTGCTGTTTTACTCATAAGCATACAAAAAAGTAGAATATAGGGCGCTGATTGCAGTTTCCATACTTTTAAAAACTTTCCACTTCGCTCTTAGTTTGTGTTACAAGACGCTACTTCTCCCGTCTCTGATCTCATGATGAAATAAACCTTTGATCACACTAGCAACGGTATCTAAGTATAACTAGATGAACTGTCTGATTATGTTTAACACGAGTAAAGGTCATAGCTCATCACAGCCACCCGGCAGCCACTCCGCACCGACTCGCCTTATAACCGAGGCGATCCGGTGACGCTACGGAGTTGAAATAGTGAGCGCATGCCCATACAAATCCATATAAGGAATACTAGCCGCAGGAGGCGAGTCGGTGCGGAGTGGCTGCCGGGTGACTGTAATGTGCTATGACCTTAAAGCTGTAATATAATTGCGTTCGGTATTTACGCCCACTTGCATTAAAATGTTCAAATATTGCATCAACATGACTCATAATAAAAAAAAAATCACTCATTAATTTGTAATTTGTTTGTTTGTTTATTAATTTGTATTTTCACATTTAAAAGTAATGATGTTGCTAGCTGTAACGGAAAATATTGCAATGAACAGCCTGTCTTTCGACTAGGTTGGTGCAAAATGTCAAGCCACTGTTTTTGTACTTTTATGAGAGGTTTCATAAAATAGTATGTTTTGACATCCATTTCCTGCGCCCAAAGCAATTTGTGTATGACTACTATTACTCGACTATGCATTTCCGTACGCACAGTAATAAATGAACCTGCATATAGTAATTACAGGTACTTCCTAGTTTAGATAGTGCGTACTCATTGTTTATTTTCAGTGAAAATAAACATAATGAGTTACAATTTTATTCAAAATAGGTTTTACTGACAAACAGCCTGAGAAACGTTTAAGCTTTCAAAAATTCACTAATATGTCTGATTTTGCTGGAAACAGCTTTCTGGTACTTCTCTGAAAAGTAGTCCAGGATATACTGACTTCGAAAGTCCTAATAAGTGCATATATAATCCGAAAAAATACTTTAGATATCAACCGTAAGGATCGCAGTTTATTCTAGTAACTTCCACTACTGCACTTAGCGCTGCATCAATTGAGGATCTGATCTAATGAAGAGCATCCGGTCGCATGATCCCGACAATAGATAACAATAGACAGTTCTTACTGGCGACAGTTACTTGTAGCTGCTACATTCTACTAAACTGTTGAAGAATTATTGACATTTCTAACGTTATTACGGTTAAAGTACTACTACAGACAAAACTAAGTAACATTGAATGGAAATTATTATTGAGATACAATTTTGATTTGGTGAGATACCACATGCGATAGCACAAGCACAGTAGTTTCTTTTAATACTAAGAAGCGATTTTGAGAAATTCAACCACATTCAAAGTACTGAAAATCCGCGAATAAACCCGCAGGGATCCCCCCTTCTCACTCAAATTCTCAGAAATTACTTATTTAACCTTATGCACCTTTTACCTTATGCCGACAGCCGGCTGTTGGGCTGCTATTGTCTTTCTATTGTGTATCAAATCACGTGGGTTCGTAGGATTAAGAACATTTCTTATCTTATTTGGAAAAATTGATTTTTCCAAATAAGATGGACGAGGCAAAAAAATAATAATATGGATTTGACTTGTGAGAATGCACTCTAAGGCCTTATGTCGATTCTTCCATTCAGCGAGGATTAGTGCCCTATTTCGTTAAAACTGGTGTTAATGTTAATCACAACCAAGTTGCCATAAGATTAAACACCTTCCATATACATTTTTTTGGTTGATCGAAGAGAAAAGGGAAATAAAATAGGATAGAAAGTGTAAAGACTTCTCGTTCTAGATCTTCTTATTTATCCTTTCGACGACCAAGCGACAGTCGGCTGTCGCGCTGCTATTGTCTTTCTGTTGTTTCTCGAATCACGTGTGTTCGAATGCCGTCCTGATAGGTACTTACACTTTCTTCACTTTTCCAGGACAGCAATAGCATTCGTAATAGCGAACGTTCTGTCAACATGGGTGGGGGTGGTATTCTGGTTCTCCATAAGTGGACCTGATAAAGATACCAGTGTGTTTGCCGTGCTCATTCATGCTTACCAGCTCGGAGAAGACTTTAACACCGACTTGGTATGGCCAGTGACCATCTTTCTGACCTTACTTCTCTCTGGATTAATTACTATGGTAAGTGGAAGGAAGGAAATTAAATAAAATATAAGTATATCACCCCCTTATCATTATCACCCCCTTTCCCAACAATGTTAAGCTCGGGTTCCAATCGTACCAGGGTCCAGCTAAATGCCAGACCCCAGTTACATAAATAAATAGATTAGTTAAACATTCGAATACATGTTCCATGTTTTACTCTCTGAACTGGACAAGAAATAATATAAAAAACTTTTTACAAAAAAAAATAACCGACTTCAAAAAGTAAAAACTTAAAAATAACTTAAATTTCGGAAGTCGGTGTCTTTTCTTCTGCCAGTCAATTTGTGTTGCCACCGACTTCCGAAATTTAAGTTATTTTTAAGTTTTTACTTTTTGAAGTCGGTTATTTTTTTTTTGTAAAAAGTTTTTTATTTTTTACTTTTTAGTGTCGAGTTAAAATTTAGTCCTGTTTAAAATGAGCCCAAACACGACTACTGTGCTGTAATTTCAAGGTTTGTACTTTTTCTGATGCTCCTGGCTTCAGCATCAGGTCTCTATGTACTTCGGTGTTCCTCATTAACAGTACGTTTATCCACACATCGAGCCCTTTTCAATGAGCCTAAACACGATATATCTGCTGTTATTTGTCGAGGAGTTAGGTACTCTGCAGACTATCCTGACTGCAGCATCAGGTCATGACTTGATGATCATGAGCCCAAATGTGGCAAATGCCCTATCAAACATCAAAACAATTTACTAAAACAGTCCTTGCCTGTTCGAGTAACTTCTTACTGTTAAGGAGTTGTACCTTCCATCATCAGCTCAGCTAACTGAGATGGTGACAACCATACGCAAATACACAAGATACTTCATAAAATATGCGAAAAACAATAAGTGAGCTTATAAAATTTGAGGGTTGCCTTCGATTTCTCTAAGATCCCATCATCAGATCCTAACTTGGTGACAATGGGACCACCTCAGAACTATCTGCTTTAGAACAAAAAAAGAATTTTGAAAATCCGTTGACAATTGACGGAGTAATCGATGAACAAACATACAAAAAAAACATACAAACAGCCGAACATAGTACCTCCTCCTTTTTGTGAAGTCGGTAAAAACGGTAGTTCACCAAGTCGGGAATGAGGTTAAAATATGCATGCGTAATATATTTGTTGTCATTCATAGAGAAGTTCCGATATCTATGTTAGAGTATTAAAAATATGAAGGATTGGCAAGGAGCTAAATAAATAAACATTGCTTTGCAAGCCAAGAAATACAACAGTCACCGTCGCATGACAGTCAAACTACGATAGCAAGATTAAACAGAGAATAGCTAAGGTACCTTGTAACAATAAATAATTAATTAAATTATTAATAATAAGTCGAGCTAAGTTACGTATTGGTCTCAGCCTCAGGCATGAGTTAAAAACCCATTAGTGGCCAAATCAAAACTACTGAACGGATTTTCAAAATTCTTTTAATAACTGAAATTTTGTAGCTGCAAGAGTAAATAGTATGACAAAAAAAAAACAAATAAAATGATTTTCATGAAATTTCAGGGGTGTACCCAAATTGGCACAATGGCCGCTTATGAGTGAAAATTAGCAAAACATGTTTTTTCAATACACAACGTTTTCTTGCACTTCTTGCAACCCCAGCGGCCTCTGATATGGCACACAGCACATCGCACTCGTTTTGGAAGTTTTTCAGGGACATGATCAACCCCATCCAACTGTAAACTTTCAATATTGGATGATGAAGGGCGAGCAGAACATCTTTGGGGTGACAGTTTTAGGTAGTGCCTGGCGACACTTCGGCGGAATAGTAATTGGTCCATTGGATCTTTTTTAGCGATTACGTGCAAACGCCATGCATTTGACATGGTCATATCTATCATGTAAGTAAATAATACCCACCACCATTTTTTGCCGTGTACGCCAATTCTATACAAAGATATGGATTGGTCTAGTTCGTCCACTCCGCCCATACCTTTATTATAATTTTGGAACAGATAAGGAATGTTCACATCCGTCTTTTCTTTTTTAGTGCTGAACCATCTTTTTACGGATCCTACTGGGTCATAGGAATCGTGATTAGTCGCCATTGTGCAAATACTATTATCTTTCCAGCGAACCAAGAGAAGCTCATTATTTTTATCAAATCTGTAGTCAAATTCAGCTCTTGCTTTCTTCATCATCTCTTTTGAATTCGTTAGCGGACATTGCTTGGTGCGATTTTCACGAATAGTTCCAGTGGCACGGTATCCTAATTGGCGTAGATCACACAGCAAATCGCAGCCAGTAAAAAAATTATCAAAATATACCTTGTGGTTTGCAGGATTTGTGACTAATTTGTTGAGAAGACTTTTTACGACTCTAGTACCTAAGGGCTCCGTGCTAGAAGTAGTCGACTTTCCACAATATATATCGAAGGCATAGCAGTATCCGCTTGAGCTTGCTGCAACCCAATTTTTGTAACCAAACCGAACAGGTTTACCTCGAATGAACTGTTTAGCCGGATGGTGGCCGTAATATTTGTTCATAGATTCATCAATTGATAAATTTTCATGAAAAACACCCCATTGATTGAATTTTTTCATCAACATTTCACTGAGTTTTCTGACTTTGAACATCTTGTCTACTGTATTTGTTGCATCATTGTTATCCACAAGATGTAAATTTCGTTTTATTTCCCTGAATCGGTTTCTGGACATAGATTTTGACACCACTGCAACACCAATATCCTCATCTAAAGACCAATACATATGTTCACGAGGTAGTTTGTGATAACCCGACAGTATGAGAATTCCAAAAAAAGTTTTCAGCTCTGTGCCAGTCACAATGAAGTTGTGCCGATTATTTTGAGAGGCATACAACATGCTAAACTCAGCAATCATTGTAAAAACTTCTTCGTCAAAAAACTTCTCAAATATTGAAACAGGTGTCAAATCTTGTAATTCCTGCTTGACGCGGTTTTCGAGAACTAATATGTCGTCAGTTTGTTCGTAGGTTGTAGAGTAATTAGGTGAACACTTTCGCCAAAGCGGGAGATTGGATGACTGTCGACGCGCAGACACAGTAGGCTGCTCTGGTTGGGCCGATCTACAGGATGGTCTTGATCTTTTAGCAGCCAAAGGTTCATCATCACTGCTATCCTCGGATTCCGAAAGAGTACCAACGTTGCGAACAAATACCTCAATATTGCCCGGGACATCGTTTGGTAGGGTACTAGGTGCCACATCATCATCACCTTCTTCTTCATCAGTCACAACGCTTGGCTCTGGAGGAATGATGGCTAAATCATACTCCAAAGCGTCGTCACTATCTTCAGCTATTGCGCTCAGAGCTTCTTCTAGCCCCCTGAAGTCATTAGTACCACTAAAATATTGTTTGCGATTCATATTGATTCTGTAAATAAAATGGTAATTTTTAGTACACTTGTAGCCGTTGTACCCAAATTGGCACACCAATATTTATGTAACGATATTTTTATACACATGTAAAATAACTGCAATAAAATAACTTTGGATATTAGGTTAGGTACTTATTTTATGAAAATATAAACAATATTCACGTTATCCATCGTAGGTAATAAAAAATAAGAACAAACTTACACTTGCCTGTACTGTCTTCCAGATAACGAACTTCAATGGATACAAAACAAAAGATTTTTGAATAAATTAGTATATTCCGATGTTTTTACCTAATGAACACACATTCGACTGCACAACAAAGTAACACTATATTAACAATTGTCAAAACTTTTTTTTTCTACCCACTTTTATTAAGTGTTCCCAAATTGGTACAGCGGGCAAGAGTCGGAATTCTAGAACCACATAGCAAGTCCGTGTTACATTCTAGTTTTCGTAAAGTCAATATTATTTTCTATCTTTCAGCTTTCTCTTCTTTACCCAATATACGACCACTTCCGTCGGATCGGCGGCGTGAAATGGAGGTTGGTGTCATTCGCGGGGTCGCTGACCGGAGCGTTCGTAAGCCTGGGTGCGTTGTGGGGCAGGCTGCCCGTGCTGACGCTGCTCACAGACTATGCTGTACCTTTCCTCGTCAGTGTTGCCACAGTCCTCGAGATACTGGCCTTTATCTTTATATACGGTAATGGTTTTAATATTATATGGGTTATGAAGTTAGTGTTTAAGAACCGCCTTTACACTTTACATCACGTTAAACGTAGCATTCGATAACTCTCAGACATCGCAATTTTTTAGCAGTAAAGTCGAAGGCCGACTGAGAAAAGATTTAGTGCATCGTATCGTACTGTAGTGCTACTAGCATAGATTTAAACTTTACTACTAACATAAAGGTATTGTTAGAGTAATTAAAGTAAAGTATTTTTACATAATATGGGCTTATGCAGCCTGAAATAAAGGTTATTCTATTCTATTTTGTTTAATACGCTCTAAGTTAACAGCTGAAAATACGTTTGGGATTAACAATGTTTAAGGGACTTTACTCACACTTACTCAGCTTATGTCCATAGAAAACCACGATTTTCTATGAAAACGCATACGCATGCATTCAGCTTTCCGCGTTTTAGCTTTCGCGGCAATAAAATAAGAAAAATGTGTTTTTATTTTATCATGGGAGTGCTATCTAAAGCACTCGCATGATAAAATTCAGTTCAGCGCTGTTCTGCCGCGTTCGTCGCTGTTCTGTCGCGTTCTGCGCTGTTCCGCCGCATTCAGCGCTGTTCCGCCGCATTCAGAGCTGTTCCGCCGCGTTTAGCGCTGTTCCGCCGCGTTCGACGCTGAATGCGGCGGAACAGCGCTGCACACGTATGGTTCTCAACTCGTTGTCGACAAGTTGCGACCTGCATTGTACCTGGATAGATTTGATTTATTATTACGTAATCATTATAATAAATCCACAATCTTGTAAAATTTTGAAATCCATCCGAAAATAATATTATTTTGTTTTAATTGGGGTACCATTGTCGCGTATTCTCCAACCTAATTTCTATTTACCCAAAGTGGGTCGACCCACTGTCGTTTGAGTTATAATTTTTCTATTTCTTCTGCAAGTAGCAAAACGACAGAAATATCGCACACATAGAACTGTCCATGTAGAGGGCACAATACTAATTGAGTAGCTGACCGTCTTCATAGTATATTCAGCGCCGTACGTAGTAGATAGGAGCATTTAGCGGAGATAACACTCTTACGCCGCCGTACGCGGCTGATAATAATAATATTTTTTCTTCATCTCTGGCTTGCCTTAACTGGCCGGCCAGAGTGAGCACTGAAGAGGAACATGGCTTCCACCTCACTCTTGCCTTCATTGGCTGGTTTGAGTGGAGAATCGCAAGAAGAAGGAAGTATTCCAGTTGTTGTTGCCCCCTTGTCGCTACGCCACTATGTGCTAGCAGCCGTTTTCGGGGGCCCATTTACTGAGTGTGCAAGTCACCCCCTACCTTTTTATCCGTGTTTACAAGCATTGGCCAGGCAGGGTCTATAGCCATTCAATAGTCGCAGATAATTAATCCATCTTAGCAACCCAAACCCATAGTCCAATATTTTCTTTATTCCATGACCTGCAATAGACCACCACTAACCGGGGGTTGGCCTTAGGTGCACTTGAGTGGTGCATATAGGGAAGATCGCCGGTTGGTGTCCCATTCCACATAAAGTCTTCCTCAAGGGGCCTCTGCGAGTTGGCTTCGGCCCCTCGTACGCCTTCCAAAGGTCCGGGACCTCAGGGTCCCGAGATACGAAAACGTAGAAGAATAATAATAATATCGTTTATTCATAATTAAGATAGAAGTAGAGCTGTATAAGTGTGACCAAAATCGTTCAGCGAAACGCGAATAGAGCTGAATAAGGGGGCGTAGTTCCTTAAGGGAGCATTTTTCTTTAAATGCCAGATTTTCCTAAAAGTTTCAAAGTCGGATACCAGATTTTTCAGGAGAAAAGTAGGATAAGATACCCAAAGATCTTTAGGGCATAGAACATAATATTAAATATATGTCTTTTAGTAGAGTCTTATACTTGTTTTCGCTGATCAGTATATAATTGGCGTATTAAATACAAATAAATAATAAAAATCATTTATTTCAGACTGTAGTTGGTCCATATTAGGTTAGTAACAATCAGACTTATAAACTATGTTAGTACAACATAAAAACTAATTAAAAACAACAACAACAACTAAAATCTGAGGGCACCCGACGAAGTTTCACAGGTAATGTGAACCCTCGTCCAGTGCCTCATAATGGGACAGTCGGCGTCCAGTCGTTCTGCCACTATCCTCAGGAGGCTGTTGGGACTGCCCCGCACGCGCCGCATCAAGGAGCCAATTCTTTTGCGCAGTATAGGATGAAACCTGGGCTACCGCGAACATCCCTGATGCACTACAGTAGCGTGGCAGCCCCATCAACGCCCTGAATGCATTATTGTATTGGACCCGCAAAGCACTAAAGCGGTTGTTGACTGTTTATCCGATATCTAGAAGTTATCCTTTTGTTGGTCAAAATAGATGTGGATTTTTTATTTTATTTATCTTGCAATAATTCGACACCTTTACCTTTTAAACGGATAAAAAAAATTATATATTAGAAGCAGAATAATAGACGTATATACGCTGGACCAATTTTTTACATAAAAATACCACCGTGCATGAATCACTTAATTGTTCGTAATTATGTAGTTTATAGGGACTTCTACGCATAGAAAACGCCAGTCTCATCGTATTCTAAACAATTGTATCTTAAACATGTGAAAGCAATCGCAATATCGCCATCGACGGGTCTGTTAGTCTAGTGTTTATTGACCCTGACTGCTAAGCCGGAGGTCGTGGGTTCAATTTCCACCCAGGAAAAACTTTGTGTGATGAGCATGATTGTTTGTTCTGTGACTGGGTGTAATTTATCTATAATATTTAAATCTATTTATAAATTATATACGTATGTTTATCAGTTGTCTGATTACCACGGACAGGCCGTGTGTGAATTGTCCTAGGATTTCTTTAAATATTGATTATATCAAGGACGCAACATCTGAATTTTCTTAATATTACAAAAACATATACTCACACTTCTATAGAACGAAAGTAAAACGTTAAGCTGATAATACTTATATTAATTGCAAAGGGGATTATTTGATATTAATTGGATTGTTTTGATTTATTTTAATGATGTTGCACTTTGAAATTCGTCCGGGGCACAAGATCTACCTGCCGCACCCTAGACATATTTACTCTGTGCATGGACACAAAGTAATGTGACATAGAGAAGCCTCTGATTTCATTTGTTTACAGATATACCATTAGATAGTTCCTAGATGGTACTATGACAATGTTGAGTTACTTTCATATATATGGTACAGGTTAACCAATGACATCGTCGACAGAATCACTAGTTATAACAATTAACTTTACGGATTTTCGGAAGCACCGAATGATTTTGAACAATCTTCTTTTTAGGTTGGAAAGTACTCGTAGAAGATGTGGAATTCCTGACTGGTCGTGACATGACGAAGCTGTGGGTGCTGGGCTGGTGTGCTGCCCCGGGGATCGTAGCTCCCATCACCGCTTGGTGGATGGCGATGGTCATCATCCACGACACGACGTGGTTTCAGGCTCCTTGGCCAGCCATCTCCGTGTTATCCACCTCCGTACTGGCACTCCTCATTTTTCTTGCATTTGCTTCAGTTGCTGTAGCGAAGCAGGTTCAATACGATTTCATTGGGGTAAGATATTGTGTGATTGCTTTACAGACTATGCGATGGTTTTTTTAGATCTATAAGCGAATTTATTTTGGTATTTTTGACTTATATGACGCCTTCTTTTGGTAGCGACAGATTGCCTTGCGACTGAATAATTATGTTCCTAGATATACATCATCAAACTTCCGAGGTTAAGCCGATCTCTCGGTTATTTGGCTTTCTAGATTTGACAAAAATATCTTTGTTTATTCTCGCCCTCCCCCTTTGTATAAAATCTATAAAATTCTCTGAACATTATTTGAGTTTTGTATATATGTATATTTTAGGTTGACAATTTCGGAATGCCGCGCCGTATAAACATGACTAGCAATACTTTGTCGAATTCTGTACATACCTGAACCTGATAATGATATTGATGATAATATAAGATAACTATGAAACACCACTATTCGTGTAGTACACGTTCAATTATCGTGTCACTATCATTTACTTGTTTAAAAATAGATAAACAGCTGTACGATTTTTATTCTATATACAACTACAATTTAGTCAATCATTAAATCAAGTTCCTCGTACTCATAGGTAGGGAAATCGCTTAGTATGCATGTGCGAATGTGACGCCATTTCCCTAAGCGGCATCTAATATACTTTTCCTATTGCCTTAATTTGAAGGCCGCAGCCTTGTCTAGCGAGACACATGTTAAGAATTCATCACTAGTTCCTGTCTTAGAGGAAACGCTTACTCTTCCGCAGAAACTGAAGTCGTCATTCAAGCCGTCGCGGCACTGGGGCCCGCGGGACCCCATCACGCACTACTACTGGCTCGCTCGGAGAGACGAGCTCGAGAGGGGCAACGAGCAGAGGAGGAGGTACCAGAGGAGAGAGCTGGGGCAGTTATCAGGCAGACCGAGCTTCCTCAATGTGCCCCTCTCTCTTCAAGGAATAGACGAAGAAACTACTAGTAGCGGAAAAGTGCGTTCAAATTCCGATGACTGGTTATATACAGTTAGCCGGAAGCAATTGATGCGTGTTGCAGAGAGCAGGAGCAGACCTAAGTCTTTGGACTGGACGTTCCCCAACATGACTGTGCCAAACACCATAGAGTTAAAGACTATAAACATCAGTAGCTTTACTTTTGAGTCAGCAGCGCCGTCTCAGGAGAGTAATAATAACGTAATAGCAATTAAGACTTTTAGTAAGTAATTAGACTGTAGATATTAGTTATCAGTTATTTAGTTGTTAAGAAATAAAACAAGTGTACATTTTTGAGAAAAACTACTGTTATATTGTAGTAAAAATGATTAATATTTACGTAAACAATGAACTGAAGACACTTCTTTCTTGCTCTTCTTCATTCTGTTTATACAATTCCTTCCTAATCATCAAGTCAGCATACCATTGACTCTTTGTCCACTTCTGGATCTTGTCGACAACGCGACGACAACGTATGGTAATTTGTACAAAATTAAATTAAAAAAGTTTTTTAGAGTTTGAGTTTTGTATGATTAGAAAATTTACTGACCACATGCCTATACAGGATGTAACGGGAGATATGTCAAAGGTTCAGTAAAATACGTCTGCGTCGCAGAACATCAGACGTTCAAGGCTTACAGAGATGCAACAGATATTCGGTAACTATACGGTATCCGGCCTTCCCGGGTTCCCGACGGCCTAAATACTTTCTGCCCGACTACCTTTTATTTTTATACTAAACTTACCTTTTAACTTTTGTCTGTGTGAGGCTTAACACGGTGGTGCCCGCTGACTGATGGATGATGGACGGAGGCTTAGTAGTAGGTTGATATTCTACGAGTACGGAATTCTAACAATCAGAAAAATTGTTGGCATCCTAATAAATATTAATCCCTCATCCATACTTAATATTATAAATGGGAAAGTGTGTCTGTCTGTCTGTCTGTTTGTCTTTCTTTCACGGCAAAACGGAGCGATGAATTGACGTTTGATTGATTTTTGAGTGGAGATAGTTGAAGGGATGGAGAGTAACATAGGCTACTTTTTGTCTCTTTCTAACGCGAGCGAAGCCGCGGGCAAAAGCTAATTGTTTATAATCTGAGAACCCTTGCCGTAGACCTGAAGCGCTGTATTTATATAAAGTTAGTTATTAGTAGTTTGTTTGGTAGAATGCGCTAATCGCAGGATCTACTGGTATAATTCGAAAACATATTTCAGAGATAGGCCCTTTATCTCGACGGGTAAACGCGTCAAATTTGTCGACGAGTCCATATTCCCGAAGAAATGCTGTTAATTTGACGTACTATCCAAATAAAGATGACCTTTACACACGTAAGATAGTACGGAACACTAATTCACGTGTAGTACAAGTGCAATTATCATATCACTATTGTTTGTTTAAAAATAGATAAACAGATTAAAATATACGTAACATTTTAATTACTTACACAATTACAAATTAGTGTGAAATTGTGAATCAATTTCCTTGTACTCGTAGGTATGGAAATCACTTAGTATGCGAATATGACGCCAATTCCGCGACAACTTAAACTAACTCGACGTCATTTTTAATCTTATCTTTTTTAATCCTCTTATTTTAAAATACCTACTCCTAGAATATTCCTAGCTGTGCCCCGCACTTTCACTCGCATTAACTTTGGTTGTGCTCAAAAATTGTTTTTTCCATTTTTCGCGTTAAAACACCTTGCAACATTAATTATTGCAAGTGAAAAGTCGATCGGCAAAATCGGTCCAGCCGTTTCGTAAATTACCAGTAACAAACAGATGCACAGATAAAAAAAAATATTTTGAGGTATACACCGAAACAATTGATTCTATTATGAAGTATTTTAATATTGCCCATTACGTCAGTTTCTCATTTCAGCGGTTTAAGACAAGAAACTTGGAGTAAGTAGAGAGTAAGTGTTGTAATTGTAACCATGCAACTTGTAACGATACGCGCCGTATGTGGACGGGCATTGTCGTGCATTAGCTGGAAATTTTGTCCCATTTGCCGTCTGTGGGGCAAGATTACAGGCTCTAGCACCTCATTTCGGTATTTTAGAGCAGTCATATTGCCTTGTATCCAAACGGGGTCCGTCTACCGCCGAGACGAATTCCTGTTTAATCATAATCGTGCCACCTTGATATGCCATGAACTTGTTGTGGGTGCTGCAGTCGATTCCAACGTCCAGGACAGGCCTGTTGGACTAGTGGTTACTGACCCTGACTGCTTAGCCGGAGGTCGTTGGTTCAATTCCCACCCAGGACAAACTTTGTGTGATGAGCACGAATGTTTGTTCTGTGTCTGGGTGTAATTTATCTATAATATGTATGTATTTAAATAAAATATATAAGTATGTTTATCAGTTATCTGGTTACCATAGTACAAGCTCTGCTTAATTGGGATCAGATGGCCGTGTGTGAGTAGTCCCAGGACAATTATTTATTTATTTAGGTTCTCTCTAAACGCGTACTCTTCGCGAATCAGGATGAAATTCATACCTGGATTCATCAGTGAAAAACACAAATGACAATTGAGAATGGTTCCAGTATTCGTGTGCAATAGCCCATTGTAATCTTCTTCCTCGATTGCCTCTCCTTAGCGCTGGGACCCGAAGTGGCCTACGAGCACGTAGGTTGACTTCATGCAGTCGTCTTCTCAAAGTTTGATCTCTTATGCCAGCAAACCATACTCTCTCTGTAGCCTTTGAACTAATTGCATCGCCGTTACATTTGGTTGACTTCGAGCAGCATTTACTATGAATCGGTCATGTACATGTGTTGTAATGCGTTAAGGTCCTCGGTGCCGTTCCACCACTTCCCCCGTAACATGATAACGTGTCCAAAGCCTGAATATAACCTAATAGTCCTCATGAACCGGGGTTGCGGAATGTTATGTTTATAACAGTTACCGTGACCCTGGAACATAAAAGGCAATCGAAGGAACATGAGTGGGTTTTAGTCAGTAAGAGTCTGACACGCCCTCCCGTCGCACCCAGGACGGGAGCAGTCATTGGATGATTTCCCACTCACCAAAAAAAAAAAAAAAATAGTCCTCATGAAATCAGAAACCGCAATTTGGGTAGCGCCAGCTTGAATCATGCCCACTGCTCTAAACATTTCGTTCCTGGTCTAAGTGTCTAAGTGAAATGATTAAATGAACACCAGGGATTATGCGTTTAACAAAGAATTATAACATTTTATGAAGTTTTAATCAAGTTCATGAAGATTTACTTTTTTGGAATAAATTCAATGAATGCGAATTTCATCTTAAAACAAAACCTTTTACAAATTTGAATTTAAAAAGGAACTTAATATTTTTATAATTTTTATCAATAGTTTTTCAGTCAGTACTTTTGAAGTTATTTATAAAAGTTTTAAATATCCCTAGACCATGTTGTTGTGTGTATGTTTAACACGCTTATATTTATTTCACCATTATGTTTGTAGCCGACAATCTTGGGCTTGATTTTGCCCTACTTTGAACGATCAGATTTAATTCTAAAGCCCGGTTTCCACCGCGAGCGGAACGGACCCATTAATGACTTCGTTCGCAAGCGCGAACTGCAAATAACTAATAGTCAAACAAATAAACAACAAATAGTCGAATAATAATTAATACTTAATATAATTATGCTTTAATAAACAATTATGTATTAAGAATTATACATTAATTTCTGATTACACTATTCTTGATCTAAAATTAATCGTATAATTTTGTACTTTTTAGTCGGATATTCTGTAGAAGCATGTTTTTTAACCTTCAAACACACGTGTTTCGAGACACAATAGAAAGACAATAGCAGCCTGACAGCCGGCTGTTGCTTGGTCGTTGAAAGGTTAATATTAGTGTTACAGAATGGAAAACAAGCCGACAGCACAACTGACCATAAGAACAAAGTCTAAGACTTCCTGTTAGAGTGGAACTGATCACGTGCGAATCAAACTCGCAAACCAACGGTTCCGTACTACAACCACCACAAAATATTTAGATCAAGCAAAAAACTATTTATTTACTCCACTGTATTTTATACTTCATTTTTGCACTGTGAGCCTGTACAACTCAGTGCATGTATTATACTTTTGATAAGTTCTGATTAAAATATCTGGTAGATAAATGCATACAAAATCGGTTCCATTTTTGAATTTATCTTGTGGATAGGGGGCAACAGGCCCTAAATCTCATTTCACTACCGTCTTATGCCCGCAGTCAGACGGATGGACCATCAGAGTATGATAGAGGCTTAGTAAGAAGGTTCCATTGTCATCCTTTCGGTACAGAACCCTAACCAAAAGAAGTAGTTGCCATACAATAAAAAAATATTATGTCTTTTGGTTCATAATTACACGTACTTAGGTAGCCAAAAGCTTGGGTATCGTTTACCACAAGGTTAGTAAGATTTTCCTGGAAGATAAACGCTTCATTACAACCGGCGCCCGCGCTAATTTGGAGCTGTTTTTACGACTCTACAACGTGGCAGTACGACGTGATCGTCATTAACCTTCGTTAAGGAGCCTCTATTACTCACTGAGCCCCTTTTTGAGCATATGCAGGCAATATGCATGCTGCTCACGACTCGGATATGTCACCGCAGTGGTCTGTAATGTCGTCGTTAACTATGTTTCAGATGTTTGGCGCATCCCAATTTTAGGAATTAGTAATTTATACCCCTTAATAGGAATGACGAAAACATAAAAAAATGGCATTTTGTTTGGTCCGTCTGATAGACCGGCCAATAATACGGGACCCGTATTTTTTGCAAACACTCAAAGATAAAGAGCAAGCAAGTTCCGGAGTGGGGGTTTATGACGTCACTGTTCACTGTGACGTTGTCACTGTGACGTCACGCGATAATTCCACGCACTAAGTATATCGTCGTCATTTTTTGTTTACGAGAAAAAAGAAAAAATACTTGTCTAAAATTTTTTGATAATTTAACTGACGAACTAATTATTATTTTTTCGTCGTTTCGCCTATTATAGGAATGGATGATAAATGATTATTTTTAAATGATGTCACTAGAACATTTTCCGGGTAAAGAAAATTTAATGATCTCGTTTACCTCAATCAATGTCTCTATTGTAATAATAAATCATCTTTTACGAGTACTTAGTGGAGCTCTATGAGAATTAGATGAAATACCACCATAAAGCAGCGTTGCTTTGTTCCAGTTTGAAGGGTGAGGGTGCCGGTGACAGGCAAATGAGTCGTACGTTTATTATTCTAAGGAGTCATATCATCTTTACTTCTAGGAAGGAAACGCATTTCTTAACCCCCGTTGTTGTTCTAGGGCGGCAGTTTCCACTTAACATTGGGTGGACCGTCAGTTCGTTTGCCATTCAGTGATATATGCATATAAATAAAAATTAGAAATTAAAATGTTCATATAAGTTACTAGTCTTCTCCTATTTCATACCAAATTTTTTTTTACTACATGGTTGACACAGTGGCTCCAGTGCAAGTGGCTGGATTCTGTTGCAGCGCTGCGTATCGCAAGTTCGATTCTGACGTGGCTAATATTTGTAGGACCAGCGGTCTTATAGTTCTCGTTATTTGTGTATGTGACTTTATATATAATTGTTAACGCACCCATATTACAGAACCAATTTCTAATGTGGAATAACGCAAACTACTTACAAAAAACATATCTCGGAATCTTTTATATAAAATTTTCGTGTCACAATGTTAGTTACCATACTCCTCCGAAACGGCTTTACCGATTTTTACCAAATTTTAAGTGCATATTCAGTAGGTCTGTGAATCGGCTACTATCTATTTTTCATACCCCTAAGTGATAAGAGTTGTTCACCCTTAACATTATTAAGGCAGGTGAAACCGCAGGAGGCCGCATGTCTATCTATAAAAAAAATGCCCCAAGCACAAGTTGCTTCAATTTCTATGTATCTAGAGAGTAATAATTAAACAAAACTGGGTAAGAAAACCGTGTCGAGTACAAAATTGAATGGTTAAGAGACGTAAATGAAGGCATTCAAGCCTACGCGCGATCGCTAGTCGGTACAATAAGTACTTCAAGATTACCAAACAGTAAAGTGGCGCGTATATCCCAATAATTATTTGCTGTCCTTGTTGTTCTTCAATAAAAATGATTTTGTGTCAATTTTTGAAATTGTAGTCGGTCCTAATACTGGCTGGTATTGCAATAAAATACTTAGTTTGCTAAGAGGACGTACCGAAATATATTTATTAGTTTATAGCCTTATATCAGCACTTACAGTGTGTTTAAATTACATTGTTTTAAATTATCTAATCTACGGTAACGGTAACAGATTCTGTGTGCCTTCGGGCAAAGGCCTCCCCCAATTTTCTCCATTTTTTTTTGTTATAAACTAATCTTGTCCAGGTCTTTGTTTTTCCTGCCATGTCTTCGATTTCATCAGCCTACCTTTTAAATTGCCTGCCTCTGTGCATAGTCTTACTATCTTCCTCCATTTGTCCTCTCCTCTTATAATATGGCCAGCCCACCTCCATTTAAGTAGCTGGGTTTTGTAGGTAACATCAGTTGTTTTGTTCCTCAGATTGTTATTACTTACTTTATCTATTCTTCTTTTCTTTAGGATACTTCTTTCCATGGCTCTCTGAGTTACAATTAATCTCATACATTGTGCCTTGGTTAGTGCCCATGTTAGGCAGCCATATGTAAAGATAGACAGAATGCATGTCTTAAAGAGTTTTCTCTTGATCTGCATGCTAGTTTGACTTTTTTTCTTAATCTCTTTCAGGGCCCAATACCTTTTCCATGTATTTCCAATTCTTCTGTCAATTTCCTTTGCTGTTGAGTCATGGTTGGATATTAGTTGTCCTAAATAAATATATTCTGCTACATAGTCAATGGTGTTGTCGTCGATTTTCAACACATCAGCATCCCTGCTGTTGGTCATGGCTTTTGTTTTCTGAATGTTCATTGAGAGTCCAACTTCTTTGCTGGCTGTATTCAGTTCTACAAGCATTTTCTGTAATTCTTCTGCCGAATTGGCAAAGACCACTATGTCATCCGCAAATCTCAGATGTGTTAGTTTTTCACCTTTTATGTTTAAGCCGTTTTGTTTCCAGTCTAGTTTCCGGAACTTTTCTTCTAGAACTGCTGTGAAAAGTTTAGGTGATAAAGGGTCACCCTGCCTTACCCCTCGTAGGATATCGATGCCGAAATATATAAAAAATAATAAATGATTAAGGAATGTATAAATGGAAGTTAGATTAATCAAGTACTTCAATCTGATTCCCGGTAACGCACGTCCGACCCTACAATCCCATAACAGAAGAACCTGTACTTTTAGCCAATTTATTTATTTCATTGTATTTTAAATTGAAGAAGCACATAATTAAAGATATATACTATGCTAGTATGCTATTTTTTAAAGTTGTCAGCTTTCATGTAACAAGAAAGCTGGACTTATCTTTGGGTCATAAAATCAGTAAAGATTTCAGATTCTATGGCGGACTTACGGACCATCGAATCCCAAATAGTGTACAAGCGGCTTAACTCCATGGAGGTAATTATGGTGAACCGTTCCGGCGTAAATACAGTTAATCCAATATTTTTATATGATTGATACAATACGCCTCTTTGGCCGTCACTCTGTCACTGTCCAGAAACTTAACGGTAGTATAAATGTTCGTCTGTGATGCTGATCTATCACAGCAAATGTAAGTTTTATTCGTACCTCAAACTAAAATTTAGAATTGAAAATAGTCAGTTTTTTTAACAACGACCACAAATTTATGAAGTTTAATATAAAATTGTTCCGTCGCCTCTGTATCTTGACGTTTAGTTTTTTTTTAAGTACTAAGAATAGTCCTCCCATTGTAAATTCTAGTCAGGTTTCTTTCTTTTGATAAGAGCTGCTTAGACAAACGATTCCTCAGCATAATTGATGCGCTATTTACAGGAAAACCTGTCCGTACAATCTTAGTAAGTTCTTGCACGGTTTCCGCCGCTGACGTCTAAGCGGCTAACACGTCAAACTCACAGAAAAAGTTTAAAACCGCAATTATAACGGAATTATAATAAAATGGAAGTGGCAGTGATTAGTTATGAATAGTTATCTTTTTTATACGATAATAGGTATGTCCTTGACCCAACTCGGACGCGTTTAAAAATAGGTACCTAATACTTGAGGTAAAATAAAGAGTTCTTTTTTTATTTCAAGAAAACAAGAAACAGAGACACATGATCACGTGGTTCTAATGTAAGCATGACGCGCATGTTAAGGGATTTTTTTCTCTCTGAAATAATTACTTAGGTAAACTGAAAATGTAACTAATTACTGCGTATAAGTATAAATTTATGTTTAAAGTGTTAAGAGGCTTTGTGTGTCGTGGTGTGGCGTAATTAAACGTCATAGTGTAATGGGAGGCCATGGAATAATTAAACAATAAGTAATCTTTTGTTAGTTACGTAGTCAATAAGCATTGTGGATCTATCTATGCGGATATTAAAGAACGTCACACTTTGTTAAACTACTATCTACTTGGCTATTTGGGTACTTAGCCTTTCCTCGAGGCTCCAAGAAGGCTTTATAAGCTAAGAGATGTTTCTAGGGATGAATTGCCGTTCTTAACAGATAAACCAAATAAGATGTTTGGATAGAGGCAGCTTGTCAAGCGTTATACTCTCACAGTGGTCAGTCAAGATGAATATGCTGTATAAACAACCTTTATGAACCATCTCAAGGCTTAATTTTATGTTGCACAAGTTCTACAGAAAATTGCTACCCTAATATTTTAAGGTCGCAGGTTCAAAGTGCTATGAACTAGTAAAATAAAATATTAAGAAAACTCGGAAGGGACTACTTACAAACTATTACAGTTGCTCTGTGCGTTTAGAACCGATACATGAAAGGCGAAGCTTCATTGGATAACTAAACGGGTTTGATTCGAATTTCCATTGAACCTGTTTCAACTGGAAATGCAATTATTTTGTTATTTGTGCAAGATTCGCTTGTACTGAAGATAGCTTCGATTTTCCTCCTCAAATATCGGTAGTGGGGAATTTCGTAAAAAGAAATTCGAACTGACCTGTTACTCCTCATTGATTCTTCGAAGGGGCTAAAGACTTGGCATTATAGGTATGTCAATAGTCACGTACGCTTATAAGTTTACGATTTAAAGTTTTCTAAGTTCTACCTTAAACACAGTGTTATTAAGAACGGACTTGGGTGAAACCCCGAACGCAAAAGGATGATGAACGGGTAAAGGTAGATTTGCGACAGGATTGCACAGACAGACTATCGACCACCTTGTGATAAGAAAAGATTTATATGACCCTCATATTGCGTGGCACCAATAAACTGAAGAAATAAAAAAGTTATTGGTACTTACAGCGTGTTTGCATCTGCATTTATTGCGTTTTTACTGCTTGTCCAATCGCAGCTCTTCCTCTTCCTGCTATCATCTTTTTATCTCTATATATTCCGTATTTATAAATTTTATAAGTATGTTTATAAATTGTCGGGTTACCTTAGTACAAGCTCTGCTTAGTTTGGGATCAGATGGCTGAGTGTAAGTGGTCTCAAGATATTTATTTATTATTATTTATTTTGCCCTTCAGTCAAACTTATTACCTAACTTTGCCACTACATCACAAGTACCAAATAGTAAAAAAATATTTATAGCACAGTTCAAAGTGATTTTGTTATGTGTTTTCCGACATTTTCTTTGCTCATAGGCTCAGGAAAAAGTTAATTATGGTGATGATTATATTTACTCTGTTTAATTCTTTTTTAACACATTTAAATAATATAAATGGATCTGATTGAACTAGAGGTTGTTCCTTCATCAAAGAAACCTTAGCAAAAGTTGAGAGCAAACTTCGTAGATATTGATATCCTTCTAGAGTTCTTAAAGTAGGAAGTTATAAACACTACTTAGTCGTGCTAGGTTCTAGTTTAGCAATCAGCCTTATTACTTCACCAGGTACGGTTTTAAGCACGTGAATAATTTATTATTAGTTGTCTCCTTGTACGTTACTCTCTAATGTATGTCAGACTGTTGACAAGGTTCACAAATTACAAAATACATTGTATGGTCATTGCATTTGTAATTGCCTTGTGATCATTACGACGCATTACTGTCATAAGAACCACCCGTTTAACGTTAAACGGAGGCGAAAATGGAGTAAACAACATTGTGGCCCTCTTGCTGTCTCTCTAAATTTCTGTCAACTGTGTGAAGATGATAGAGTCAAGACGATGATTACTTTTAACCTCATAATCATGAATTTAGTGTTGCAGATAAGCTTAGCAAAATTTAACCCACATTAAGCCCACAAGAAACACACTAGTTACTTAGAATTCCTGTTACAATAAGCTTCTGCTACAATTTCAGTTATTGTTACGAAGAAAGAAAATGTCTAAACCAATCAAGATGATATACATACATGGTTAAAAATGATATAAATTTTCCTTATTGACTAATAATGACTAAACAAATGGAATCTTCAACCGTTATTTGAAGAGTAATTTTCTCTGAGGTAAACCCCAGCAGTGCATTCAATAGGTAG
Source organism: Athetis lepigone (assembly GCA_033675125.1). Lineage (NCBI taxonomy): Eukaryota > Metazoa > Arthropoda > Insecta > Lepidoptera > Noctuidae > Athetis > Athetis lepigone. The sequence goes on from CM066219.1 coordinate 15,265,595, forward strand.
TGATTACGTCACTCGCTGGACATCATCGAGGGTCGGGAGTCTCGCCCCGCCCCTCCCCGCGTGTTGTTAGTAAACTGGCTCGGCAGGCCGTAAGGGCGTCACGAGGTGTGCGCCGGCGCAGCTCGCGTTCAAGACAACATTCAACTCTCAAGTTGCGTGCGAAGCGGATCGCTGAGCGGTGACGGTCGCGCGCTTTTTTAACTTACGAGTACGACTAGTAGACAGTTCGAGTGAACGTCTAGGGTTCAAAAGACTTGAAAAGACTATAGTGATGTCAAAGGATAACCAGAGGTTTAGCCGGTTGGGTGTTCTGGCGCCAGCTGCGCTCTCCGCCTGTATGGATGCCTCGGTTCTGGCTGTGCCGGCAGCCGGGGCCATCGTCTCCACAGTCCTCAAGGAACTCAGCAAGGCTTTCATGCTGAAAAAGTAAGTGCTCAATTTTTTTTGCAATGTTTTACTAGGTATAGGTACACGTTCCTAGAATTTTCCTATGGTATGTAAATATTTGTGATGTCCATGAATGGTGGTCAGTCATGTTGTTATTAAACTGAATACTTACTTAATATGTTTATTTTGTTTGTGGCTTGCGATATAATATTTTTATTACGTTAATCATAATGCCGTATGATACACATTTGCTCTTAAAATATTTCTTTAATATTTTTTTATTCGTATGAATGTGTGAATTTGTTTTTCTGAATTTAACCGTGTCTGTAATTACAGTTACGGACATACTAACATATAATGACTTAATATTTACATGTATACTTTACAATTTAACTTTATTATTACAATAGTTTACACCTACTTATATTATAATGAAGATAAAAGTATTAGAGAAAAATCTTTAAAAACTACTGGTCCGATTTTACAAACTGTTTTGTTATTGAGGAATGCCATAGGCTTCATAACGTCAAGCTACTTAATACATGAATGGAGCAGAAATCAAAGACGCGTCGGACTACTAGTAGATACAATTATATTACTGCATCATAATACAATACTATGTTGCAGTAATATAATTTACGGCGATATAGGGTAAGTTCGCCTGTTCGCGTCCATAGACCAATTCGCGTCCATTTTACGGATTTCCTTCAAAAAATCCTCGAAAATAAGAAAACTTACACACCAGTCAAACGAATAGTCATTACCGGTAATACCTCAATGTATAAGAGACACGCACATAAGGTCAAAAGGTCCGTGCGACAAACCAATCCTGTTTAAAAAAATATTTAGTCCCGGCTGTTTAACAAGAAAGCGCGGAAGCGCGGTTTTTTAGATAAAAAATAGTGTGCAGCGGTGCGTTCGATGATAAGTTTTTTATTGTTTTTTGTAAATTTCAGGATTAATAGCTGTTTCTAGACTTTTATAATGAAAGAAGAAATAATGTTAATCATAAATTTGCTTAGGTTTTTTACATTTAACGATTAAAATAAGGTGGACGCGAATTACTACATCGAATTTACAAAACTTCCACTTTGCGTCCGCAATGGACGCAAACTGTACCTACAGTGGATAATAATAAATCCAATTGCGTCCACTAAGTATTTTAGTTAAATACAATTGTCTTCCCGTTCCCGGGGGTTTCCGGAATGAAACCTATCTATCCTATGTCCTTTCCCGGGTCCCAGACTATATCTGTAACAAATTTCATTCAAATCGGTTTAGTGGTTTTGGCCTGAAGGAAAGACAGACAGGCAAACGGATTATTAATCACGACGGCGAGCTACCCATCGCTCGCTATCCGCAGAACCGTGCCTACGGTGGCCGGTAGTCGTCTTGCGACTCTCGACGTGACTTTGTCCGGGGCGAGAGGCTCGTCGTTGCCTCTCGCGCGCTCCGCTTCCTTCACTAGCATAACTGCTTCGCAGAAGGAGGCGACCGCATCCCATTTCGTCTCGCCCCGAAGCATCACCTGAACCAGCGCCGGGCGCGAGAGGTCACCGCCGCCGATCGCCTCTACGAGGACACGGCGATGGTCCGCCCATGCGCGGCACACCTCCACCGTGTGCTCGACCATGTCCTCCAGGCGACCGTTGCTGCAGTGGTGACACCCAGGCGTCGCTTCCGCTCGAATCCGACACAGGAACCTCCCGAACTGACCATGTCCGGTGAGGACCTGTGTCAAGCGAAACGTGAGAGCGCCGTGGCGCGTCTCCAGCCACTCCTCAAAGAGGGGTCTTACCGCCGCTATCACGGCGTGCCCAATTTATGTACTACTAACAATCAATGTTGAGATGAAATATATTTATTTTTGTAATTTTTTAATGAAAATAATGTTAATTTTTAGGGTTCTGTACTTTCGTTCCTAGTAAAGGTAAAAACGGAACTCTTATATGATCACTTTGCTGTCCGTCCGTCCGCCCGTCTGTCAAGACCCTTTTTCTCTGAAAGGCGTCGTGATATCAAGCTGAAATTAATATCACATACATAGGTCTGCTAACTCTCAAAGAACTGTAAAAATTGAATTTCTAAATCAACGCAACAAAAATGTATGGCCGTTTACTTTCCATTTATATTGCACATTTACACATTTGCAAGGGAATCAAAACCTATAGGGTACTTCCTAGGGACCTAGAATCATGAAATTTAGCAAGAAGCATTGTCATGTGGCACAAGTAAAGAAAAAGCTCCGAAAACCGTAAACTTGAATGTATTTTACAAAAAAAAACAATTACGGAACCCTCGTTGCACGAGTCCGACTCGCACCTGACCATTTTTTTTATAATTTATATTCATTAATAAAGTATTTTTTTGTAATTCAGCTTATTATTACAAATTCTTAAAAATATCACCCCTTTATTCCTTTTCTAAGTGGTTGGACGCAAAATGGTCCACGGGTGGACGCAATTTGGATTTTTTGGACGCAAACTGGGTAAAACGCCTATTTCTGAAACTTTCCTATTTAAAAAAAAATCACTAAAGGTTTCGAACAAAACTGCAAGTAAATCTGAAAATAGACTAATATAACTAACACATCACATATTTTTTTCATAAAAAATAGTTTTACAACAATTTTATTATCGCCGTCAAAGTTGCCAACTGCACTAAATGGACGCGAACAGGCGAAATGACCCTACTCGTGTTATTGACATTCATTTGCGAATACCTACCTAGGTATGTAAATTATTTGAATAGCCATAAAAGCAGCATTATGCTTTTGATTGCCACGTTTCTGCATTCAATTATACAATAAGTGTTGAATAATATCTTGGTAGCATTAATCACTTCATTTCAGCATCTATATATTTTATTAGATACTGTACATACTTAAGTGAAACTAGTGAAGTTGAAATGCCCCAAACATAAATACAAATACATACAAGTTTATTTCCTCTTTGCTTACTTACCAATCATAAAATAAAAATTCAACAATAAATACAATATTGGTACACATACAAAATAAAAATTGTCCAGCCGGAATAAATATAAGTAACTCGAGTCGGCTCAAACCTGAGAGTGCAAGGAATTTGAGAGCGAGTTCTCGTTTTGATAAAAGGTGTGCCCAAAAAAGACACAAGACGACTGCTACGAGACTTCTTAGTCATCCGAACGTCCTGGATGCCTCCGCCATGTAGGGATGCCAAACAAGATATCCCACTTAGTACCGAATACACCGAAAGTCTTAAAACTAACATTGAATCATTGGATTTCGAGCTAATCTTTACTAAACGCGAAAGCGTCAACGGAGTACCAATATCTAGATAAACAAGCCTTATATCTAGAAGATTGTTTCTTGTCTTTATCAATGTAATAAAATAAGGATGTTAAGGACAATCCTAAGATAAGAAGTAAGAGAATAATTTATGCTTTTTAGATTCTAATTTGGTGGCCTTACTGATTTAGTTAATCTCATGTCATAATTTAAGGTAGATATCGAGATATTACGCGCGACATTGAGGCTTACAAGCTTGAATAAAATCGCGACACGTGCGGACAAACAATATTATTCAATAGTTACTCCGTGCAACAGAATTACTCACGTGTAATAATGAAGAAAAAGCAAACCAATCCAATTAAACAATAGTACTTTGTTAAGTTAATGGGGTTTGGAAATTCTTTCAACGTTTTACCCAGATGTCTCATAAACTCAAACACACATAACACAAAGAATGAGTCTTACAATTAAGATGCAAAAGCGCATCCTAAAATGGTAATAGTGACATAATTTCTCAGAACATATACCAAGCTAGACACTCAAGTACAATTATTACGATAGTTCGACGTAAATGGTTGTCTGTCACTGACTTGATAAAGGAAGATGGACGCTTTTTGCTTCCATTCGGCGTATCAGTTTGTTATCGCCTACTGAAGTTTGAGAGGTCGAAGTACCTTTGAGAATTGGATCGTAGGCGATAAACTGGTACCTATATATATACGACCAGTATAATATTCACGTGTTGTTTTGTAAGCAAGCCCACGTGCTACCTAAAATGATGTTACAACATATGTAACATAAATGAGCCCAATGATATCAAAACAAATCGACACACAATACTACTGTTTCTAAACAAACTAAATTAATTATGCCTGATGCAATCACATCCAGCAATAAAAGTTCAATTAAGAAAATCATTTTAATAAACTTAAAAAGGTAGTAATTTTAACGTTGGTTTGAGTTGGCAAAAATAAACCTGACTCTGTCCCGTTGGTCTGGGGTAAAATCTTTACTTAATTATTAGTAAATTATTAGGTACTTAATTATTAGTAAATTAAATTAAAAAGTATGTTATTACTGTTTCCGCTGATAAACAATACTCCAATGTACTTCACCATGGTGGTAATATCTTAACACATTAATGTGAAGATAATTTATAAATAAAACACCGATGCACATACAAATGGACTAATTAAAGTTAATAGAACATACAGAATTTTCCTCTATTGTACACAAAGAGTCTAGTTTTCTGGATATTTTCCTTCTTGTTTTCTAATAAATAACCCATAACACGTCATTATTACGCAGTTATGTACAATTAGACCAAATGGAGTATTTTTGTAAAAAAATTATAGCGTTTTTGTATGGTATTAAAATTGCAGCTTTTATAATGATTCTTAATTAATTTGACATTTACGTTTATAGCTTTGTTATTTGTTTATTTATATTGCTAGATCATCACACAATATATAAAAATATACTTAAATAATAGGTTTCTGATTATATTGTGGGTATAATATCTATACTTATATACATAAACATAATAATATACATATATATTATTACATACATAATATAATCTATTTGCCTACTTTTAAGATCGTTATTCGTGCATTTATACTAATATTGTAAGAGGGAAAAATTGGCTTATTTTCTTTTATTTGAAAGAAGTAATTTCCGGTCCGATTGCAATAAAAAAAAACATTCAAGAGGAAATATATTTGACTGGCAAAATCTAGCGTTTAGTAGTGTCTAAAGAAATGTTTAAAACAACTAACTAGAAAAAAGTTATAAATATTTCTAGAAACAATTTACACAATATAATTTTATTTAAATGTATGGATTATCATCTAATTTATGGTTCGGAACCTGTCGCCATTTGTAGAGTTTTACTTAAGCATAAAGCTATATTAGTTTTAAAGATACCTGAATATGCTCAAATCTTTGGATCTTTTTGAATTTATGAGTTCGTTTTGGATGGCATTCGGGTGACCATGGCCGCTTATATCTGTAATACCAGAGGCTTAGCAGAAGTATTGCTATTTTAAAGGCAAGATTAGAGAGGCTTATTAGAATGTCAAGAGTTTGTCTAACTGTGTAATAACAAGGTAGACAGACAAACTCTTGAATTCCACTTGAATCATGCAATAAGAAAGTCTCAAAGTTGCCATACTACCATTTGTTCCATTGTCAGCGTTGTACACGAAATTTTTTAAGAAGTTACAATTGACATAAAAGGTGAAGGGGAGCTCAAAAGGTTTTTTTTTTTTTGCTGGATGGGAAATCAACAAACGATTTCTCACGCTCTGGGCGGGGCGGGAGGGCGTGTCAGACTTTTACTGACTAAAACCCACCCATTTTCCTTCGGTTGCCCTTTATGATCCGGGGCCACGGTAACTATTAGAAATATTAGCAGTCATTTGCATCGCCGACAATAGTTAATGCCCAAAATGCTGACAGCAGTGCCCACCTCTGGCCTAAGAAAAAGCCACCCTTCGGTCAATAGAAACAATTTGTTTGTGTGTACTAAATCATCGAATTAAAATTACAACTTCGTTTATCAGGTTTCACATTTATTTTATTTTTAAAGGATTTATAAAGTAATGTTTTAAATCGATCATTAAAACACATCGACTCCAAATCCAAAGTGACGACCACATTACCACAGGAATATATTTCCGGTTAAGTTTTAAGTACCACATAGTGTGCAAACTAAGAAAAAACTTTTAGGTAAAGTGGTACCCGCATCGGCAGCGGTATCGAAAATCGAATAGATTTATTGCTATTTACCAGTTGTAAAAAATAGTGAATACTACGATTACAGTCACTTGTTTTTGTCTTGCGACTGTAGTCCCCATGGTGGTGATGACTGTGATGAGTGTTGAAGTGTTGAGGTAAATAAACCAAGATAAGCGGTCTCTCTCGGCTCAAACGGTGACAAAGGGACAATTTGCAAGATCCTTAAAAACGAATCTAGGAATTCTGACACTAGTTGCTAGACTTGATTATATAGCAATTTGTTTTAAGTACAATACGGTAGTTTCCACCATTATCAATTGACTTACTTTTTATGAGCTGTCAAAACGCCATTCTCCAATAGATTTTGTATGGCAATGGCGACTTATGACGTCACTAAAATAACAACTCAGTTGACTATCTATTTATTGATTTCAAAACAACTAAAAATCAAATTTTATAGCAAATTGAAAATGAACCGAATTTATTAGGCTGAAATTAATAGAGGTTTCATAGGAATTGTGTCTAACATATATTGGTTAATGGTGGAAACTACGCAATTTACGTAAAAAGTTCAATCTCAATACACTTGTTACTTGTGTTCATAGCCTTATTGGTCCAAATACATAACACAATGAAGTTTTCCAAATTTGTCATTCGTGGGTAGATGTGACGAAACTCCAATGTTTGGCCAACGTTGGCGATCTCAGCGTCTTTAGTATCGAGGTCGATAAATATACAACATCGTTGTTTGCACATTAATTTTAAACTTCCTGACGATTTACGAATGTGACTGTTTTATTACAAATTGAAAGTGTAAAAAATAAAAATATGTAGGTATATGTTCTTTTTTACTATACAGTGAAAATCTTTGTTCTTTAGGGATGAAAATGTTATCTTTTTATTTGGTACTTGGTGTTACTATAGTGGTAGTGTGACAACAAAACAACAAGTTTATCGACACTCTGAGCTTACTGTCCCTATCCTGACTACTACACATCGAGTTTAATTATCAAGTAACCAAATAATATCTAGATTACGTTTTGTTGCGTATTGTAGCCCTTTTACGGAGAAATAGAAAAGTTCCTTGCATTGCAATTCAATTACATATACTTATGACTAAGTGTGTGATGTCACCGATGCAACACACTTTAGGATAAAACCCAGTCAGTACGCCGTTAGCTTTTACTTGCGCAAGTGCGTTGAATATTAACACAACTTTTTATCAGTTTCCGTGCGTATTTTTTAGAGGAAGTCATTTTCAATTTCCGATAACTAACTATATCTATCTATATAGGAAGGAAGAGCTCATGACTTGTGGCTAAAGTATCAGGCGAACCGATCGTTCAAGGTTGCGAACTTGCGGTCTGCTCGTTCGTAATAATGAATATCATCCATTTCATATCAAATCAAGGCCCATAGACTGGGCTGGCATTCGTAAATCTTTGACAGTACTGATAAAAATGTAGTTGTTATTGAGGGAGAGATATAGAGAACGAGAATCTGTCTGTCTATCTCTCTATTACTATCTGTACTGTAATAAATGTAGTATAGTCTCCTTTAATATCTCCCTTGTCTCATTACATTTATTTTTGGACTAGTCTCACTAAATAAACAAATTGTTAATGCGCGCGCTAGATACCCATCGATAGGAAAACAAATCATACTACCTCGCTATCTTATCATAGGTATTTTTGTTTTGTTTTTAAGACTTTCAGAACTGCATTGCGATATTTACATTACGGGGTTCTCTACGATTTATATTGTTTTATAATTATTTACATTTTTATTAGCCATTGACATGTTATCGCGTCCTAAAAATATCCCTCCGAAAATTTTCTCTATATACCTGTCAACCTGTCACGGTATATAGAGAAAATATTTTCGTAACATCAGATCTTGAGGCTCAAACTTTTTTAAATAACAATAATGCAGCCAATACACGTCAATCTATTTTTAAAATATCGAAATGTATCAACTTTGCATACTTCATAAAGAAAAATCGGGCATGTGTGAGTCGCAGGTACTCGTTTACAAGTTTACAAGGGGTTCCGTAATACAATCACCAAACGCTGAAGATATCACGTTCCTTGAATTACATGAAATATTGGGACCCCCGTACTACATGTGAACATTGAACTCTTGGCTGATTTTGAACTTCATTTTATTTTTATTATTTTCTGTTAATATCGCAGCAATAGGACGCCTGCCGGGGTTGCGGAATGTTTATAGTGGTTACCGTGACCCTGGAACATAAAGGGCAATCGAAGGAACATGAGTGGGTTTTAGTCAGTAAGAGTCTGACACGCCCTCCCGCCACACTCAGGACGGGAGCAGTCATTGGATGATTTCCCAACCACCAAAAAAAAAAAAATACAAATCGGGCAATTTTCAAACGTATTACAATTCATGAGGTAGATTGAGGTAAAATTCGTTAATGAGGTAGATTGAGGTAAAATTCGTTAATTCTACCTCAACCCAGTCCGACAGCAAAAGAATGTGCTTTTGCTGTCGGACTGGATTGAGGCACGTACGGAACTCAAAAAAAAATAATGAATGGCATACTTACTTCGGCGGCAAATTGAAATGACTGTTTTAAAATTCATGCACATCTATTCAAAACAATGTAAAGTTATTTCCGAAAATAATAAATTTCAATGAACTATATATGTATGTATTTAATTTTAATCGTTGTATTATGCAACAAATGCAAAATATTACACGTTACTTTTAACGACTGGTTTCGGCCATATTTAGTGAGGACGGAAGGTAAATGTTTACCAATTTCATTGTTTACTTAATAAATATTTCGCAGGTAGCTTTACAAAATGTTGTAAAAAATAAAACGTTTCAACCTACCCTGTTCGAGTTTTTTCCTCAAATAAATTTAATACCTTTTGTTAATTTTGTCGTCTTCCGTGGTTTAATACGCGTCGCTTAATTATTCTAATACGAATGGTTTCATCAACACATTTTTACCTGTTGTATGTTTCGTACAAACCGTCATTTCCTTCTTTTTCCTGTAATAAGTTCTTTCACATAGCTTCAGTAGTTTTGGCTGTGCGTTGTTTTCCACCAAAAAACCCTGTCCCTTTTTTATATTATACTATGTACCCTTCCCAGCTTCACTTTTCTTGGCTTTTCTTTACTGTAACATGCATGTACGAATATTATAACATAAACCTTCCTCTAGAATTACTCTATCTATTAAAAAAACCGCATCCAAATCCATTGCGACAGCAGAAAGTGACTTTGCCCTTTTTTCCTTTTGAATGCACTTAGAACTTCAATCCACAATTTTCCCCTTAAGGCTGAGGCTGCAGTAGGCAGCGATTTGCGATGCGACTGGAAGAGCGAAACGAGATAAACATGGAATGGCTACATTATAAGCGAAAATCTGGCGTATATTCGATTCAATTTCGCTGATACGTCGATGTAGCCGGTGCCGCGATTACAGTAATGTAGTTCCTGTCGCAGAAATAATCAAAGATCGCTAGTAATATTTAATGAACGGTGTAGCCATTTAGTGAGAATCCATGTTTCAATCGCTCGTGCGTCGCAGTTCGCGTCGCAGCCTACTGTAGCCTCAGCCTAAATCCTATCTAAGTGGACTCTTTACAAATAACACACCCTAAAATGTTCATGTCTTTAGTGAGAAAGCTAGACCTTCTAGGACTAGCGGTGTTGTTGGGCTGTGCGTTGATATACCTACCACCAGGCAATCTAGATTTGTATACCTACCTAGTTGAGTTCTAACTCTGTTTTATTGAATCTCAGCTTTTGCAAGAGGCTTCGATCCCCATCAAATAAACTTTATTTACCAACTTTAGACCCTTATATGTAATTATTAATAAAAAATTCTTAGTGATCACACACATTGACTCTCAATGACGTACATTTTGAAATTTACATGACCATCTTGTCTCTCTTCAGTCTCAAAGCCTATCTTGTTTATCTTCGATGAAACACTTTGGGGTACCTATTGAAAAACACATACTTTATTTGGAAAGAATATAACAACGAAACGGTAGTGATTTGATCAACCGTTTCATATCATTTCCCTGCGACTTAAACGTGTACAGATTTTTCCATCACTCAAAAAATCACTAGTTAGCGCGAAGAAAAGATTTTTCGTTAAATATTAACTTTACCCTTCGCCGATCAAGCGACAGCCGGCTGTCGCGCTGTTATTGTCTTTTTATTGTGTTTAAGGTTTACGATCACCAAAAAACTTCACCAGAAATCTTGCTTCAAATAATGTAACTCTGACAGAAATGTACAGTGCTATGCTATCATGTGCTCTATATAGACATTTAAACCTTCGAACACACGTGATTTGAGACACAATAGAAAGACAATAGCAGCCCGACAGCCGGCTGTCGCTTGGTCGTTGAAAGGTTTATCTGTAATATCATATACTAAGAAATAAATTATATTCTATTCTGCCTGTAAATTAAATTGCATTTGCGTAAGTATTTAAAGTAAAATACTATCAAATCCAATACTTATCAGTCCCCAGTGCTTAATAGTACGAATTTTAATTGTCTTTGTTACCACCCAAAAAACCACTTTGAATGCAAAAAAAGTAGTTTAATTTGCCAAATAAATTGTAGGATTGGAGATAACGCTGAAATTAGTTAGGAAGTAATGTAGTTTTCTGCTGGTTTAGCCATTAAAGACAAGATATGCGCAATGCGTTAATACTATGAGGTATACTTGATAATTTTGGTAAATTTGTAATGTTTGGCGCAGTGGCTTAAAGATTTGCTACTACTAAATTAATTAAGTATGTTTATCAGTTGCCTGGTTACCATAGTACAAGCTCTGCTTAATTTGGGATCAGATGGCCGTGTGTGAGTTGTCCGAGGATATTTATTTTATTTAATTGATTCCCTTTATTTACTTTATTTGCCTTTTCCCTACTATATTGGGGTCGGCCCAGCATAACCGGTTTCAGCTGGATACCAGTGTTTTACGTGAAACGAATCATGAAAAATGCCTATCAGTCCTCCACAACCCAGTAACTGGGCGACACGATACCTTTTGGTCAGACTGGTTAGACTTTCCAGATTAATTGATTCTCAAAGGAAGGAATATCGTTATGGACTAAAGATAGTTGAACCGTTTTTGTATATGGATTTGAGCTAATAAATGTTTAATGTTTGAAAAGAGGAGAGTTTCCTGCTGTGGGTGCTTTTTAAGATACAGATAAAAAGCTTAAAATCTTAAGGGATCTGGTTACAGAATAGACCAGCATCTACTTACCATAAGGCCGTTCCAAATACCCAATTTCAAGTTATCACATAATAAATACTATAATTTTCGCCACACATTATTGTAAATCAAGCCGCGTGCAAAAGCTAGTGAAAGAACAAGTACGCAAGAGCACTTACTGCATTATTCACTAAAGCCTGAACTTTTTATCACTTATTGTTCAAAGCGCTCTTTATTCGGCTGTAAAGCCATTAGGTTTCAAGGCGTCGGCGACATCACCGCATAATTACATGATTAAAATAATTTTCTCATTAAACACTACAAATTGGGTGTCACTTGCGTCAATCGACCGGTAAATGATGTACTCGCATTTATTTTTAATGATTGTTATTGTAAGTAATTGTGTTCAGCACTCATTCTTCATAGATACGCCATCCAATCCTTAGCTGTCATAACCAACGTTGTATGTCCAGCATACAAAGTTCCCTTCGATCGGATTCAATTATGTTTTTTTTTATTATATGTACAGTCAGCAAAAATAATCAGCACACATACATTATTAGTATACAGGCCCGTCAGAACACCGATGAATGTATTCAAATGAACTAATTATTTTTACTACACAGTTGTCGGGCAAACTTTAATTATATCTGACCAGCCTGTATACTAAAATTTGCTGACGGTACTAGATGAACCCGACAGAATTTGTCCTGTAAAATGAGTAAAAAAATATTTTATTATAGTGACGGCCCGAAACCGCGCCCTGCAGTGGGACATAGACGGCAGTTAATAATATGTAATTGTCAAAATGACAATAAAAAATATGTTAATTCTTTGAAATAAAATTACTGTTATTCATAATCATTTTTTGTATAAATGATGTCTTGAAACAATATGTCGGCAGGTAGACACAAATATGTATTTTATATCAGTTATCAACGACAAGTCTGAAATAGCCCGCCTGAGCAAGTTTGGTGACCGCTGACCAGTCATCAACGCTAAGGGCCTTTGCCCTGCACTGTGGCAGGCAATACTAGGCGGTAATCTCTTGTAATATTTTTCACACGGCATTATAATATTATTTATAACAAGCCTTAATAACTTGCTACGGACTGTTATATTTGTAATTTGATTAACCTTGCATCTTACGAAACGCACTCTGTTCAGCTAGAACATACATTGGATACCGAACTTAATTTTATTGTTTGTTTTTTTGTTTCATTTGGAGAGGTACCCAGAGGGTTTGAACTAAACCAAACATTCACTGCCTCTTGAACACAAAAAACAATCTTAAGGCGATTATCACACTGCCCCGGACCCCGCTGCATGTTGCGTGTCAACGCACCTACGCGCGTTTCTGCGGGAGTTCAGATCTGCATCATCGTGCGGGTTTTTTGCGCACTCACGCGCGTAGGTGCGTTTTGTAGATTCACGCACGGCGGCTCTCATTTATTCGCCGTTCTCTCGTTCTCATTTATTCACACGTCACGCCCATTCAAAATCACGCGCGGCACTGCGGGGTTCGGTGTGCCATACCTTGCGTCTCGCCCCGCACCTACGCGCGGGGGTGCATGTTTCTCCGCGTGTGAAATTGAAATTGAAATTGTTTATTATGCAAGTAGGATATTAAATCACTTTTACATGTCATTTTTTTAAACTAGATGGAGTCGGCATTTCCTAGCTGACTACCTCTGAGAAGAAATGTCGAAACAAACTCAAAGGATTATCGTCTCTTTTAAAGTCCAGACATAGATTTCATTTTTTTTTTGTGCAACAAAAAAAATGAAATCTATGTCTGGACTTTGTATGCGCGTGATCCGCATGAACGCGCGTGGATGCATTTTCAGTGTGTTAAACTGTGCGTGTTTTCCATACGAACGGAGATACTTACAAGCAACGGAAGAACACGCATCCACGCGCTACGCTGCATCATGCGGGGCAGTGTGAAGATCGCCTTATAGTAGTGTTACGTAGTACTTTTTTCCTTAAAAATATGTAAACAAATTAAGTCCAGCAGCACCTCGTTACATTGTCCAGTCGAGAATGTAATTCCCACATCACTTGAATCGTGACAGCATTAAAATTTAAAATCGTGCCTCAACCGTACGAAAAAGCCTAAACAGAATGTAAATAATAAACAGCGTTTAACATTTAAAATAATTGCTTAGCAAACATTGTTATGTTATTTATTGTTAAATGATGGTTAGAGCACCTAAGTAAATTATTTTGGGAAAACTGTGCTTTATATTTGTCAATGTTGAGGAAACGGTAAGGGTAGCTTACTGCGTTGTAATTTCAATTATTTTGCACGGCTGTGGTCTCTACAGACAGTGGAGGCATGAAACCGCCTTCTCGTAGAAAAAACAGCACTGAAACTATAGCTCAGAAAATAAATAAATCAGAGGGGATTGATTAAATTGATTTTTCAGAGCGGGATATGAAGCCGCGCCATGCAGCGCAATGAAAGCGCAAAAATGAAATTATTTCCCATTATTATTAAATAATAACTTACTTTATACTTGCCATATCCTATGTTTGTAATAAAAGGTCATGATTTTAGAAAAAGTAAAATAAGTCATGTTACAATTAGAGGTTGCAAAAATTCGATAATTTTAATTTTCGAATATTCGAATATTTTTTCAGTGCTATTCGAATTTTATTCGAATATTAAAAAAAAAAACGCAGAAAATCAGCGTTTATTGCTTTAGGAACTATATTTTTATGCAGATAAGTAAACCTAGCACAATAATTATTTACTTATTCAACAAAATTTTAAAACAATTAAACATGAAAATGTTATCTCGATATCAGGACGGCCACTAGTCGATATGCATTTAAGCGGAAGTTGAGGATCTATTTTCATTACAAATGAGCAGAGTTTTTTCACCATTTTCTTCCTTGTATATTTATATATTATATATTTATAAATTACATATTTATATATTAAGTATATATATCTCTTCGATAAATTTGTATTTATATGTGTATATGTATTAAACTTATATTGTGTTAGTTTTAAGACTACCCACTTAATTATGTGTTTTAATTATTATTTTTTTGTTTGTTTTTCTGTAAGTTTGTGTCCTTTTATTGTTATTAATAATGCACCTGCCATGTTTATATCTCATCAACTCTGGGTTGACTGGTAGAGAATGCCTAAGGCATTAGTACGCCCTTGTAGGCTTGAGCATGAAGTTTAAATAAATAAATAAAATAAATAAATTAATCAAAATAATTATATTTTTTAAAAATAAATTTAAAAATCTCTCTCTCGGTAATAATAAAAACAAAATAAATGTCTTTCTCTCTTGTTAATAATAAAACAAAAAGTATCACATACATACGTAAATGTGTCGTAAAAACTTTACAGTATTATTTTCATAATAGGTATGCAATATTACACTGAAAAATCAGATTCATCAATTATAATTCGGAAAAAAATCAGATTTACATTATTATAAAATTCTTAAATTAATTTTAAAGACGTTCTCTTTCCTTAATACTCGTAATAAAAACAAAATAAAAGTATCTAAAATCACTTCAAAAAAGACAATTCACCACTTTACGCATAAATAACAACGTGTTCTGTAAGTGACGAAGTTAAACTGATATTTTTTTTTGGTAATATTCGAATATTCGAATAAATATTTATTTACTATTCGAATATAAATTTGGAAAGAGTATTCGAATAATTGGAATATTCGATTGCAACCTCTAGTTACAATGCACCAGTAAAACTTCGCACGTTTTTAAAAATAAGTAAGTAGGTATGTTTAAGAAATGTTCCCACATATACATTGACACATAAGAATGATGTAGGTACTTAATACTTAATAGCGATTCAGTATAATTACTTCTATCGCTTTAAGCAAAATCGCGCGCAATGTTGATTGTATATCATAAATAAAGTTCATGCGGGTATTTTTTTTTTGACGCATGTATGAAAAGTTTATAATTATAGGTACTTTTATATACTTTGTATTATAGATATTACACATTCTCATCGAAGTTGGCTACAAGTGAGGATTTTATCAAAATATAATGGTAGGTACATAATTTCCCAAAGTTTTGGACTTTTTGTACCTTCTGTACATTCTACAGACAAAAGCAATGATTGTTATTCGTGCATAAGTATACATTTTTGCTAGTGTAATATGTACCGCCACCTAATTAATGAGGGGGTTTGAGAAAATTTATACCACTAGTTGGCGCCACTGTTGCGGGAGGTCTTTTGACACGAGATGTAGGCGTTTTGACACGTGCTGTCAAAAGTGACAAAGCGCCAATATTTTTTGTATGTTTTTTGTACCTCACGCTTCAATGCTGCCTTCTGGTGGGCATTATTTCAGAACACCCTCATTATATGTATATGTCGCAGTCATTTGGTTTAATCAGCTATTCGATCGTATGACTAGCGCGTTCATTGAATGACGACATTTAATTGAATGACTAAAGGACAACTCGTCAAGTTGTTTAATGTAACGTTCAACGACTTGACTGAACGTCATTTAGCATTGTCGTTAAATGGTATATAGCCGACTTTGTAATGTTTGTTTATGGTGACCATAAGTTCGCAACTTAAAAACTTAACTTCCTTAACATTTTTTTTTTTGTGAGTGGGAAATCATCCAATGACTGCTCCCGTCCTGGGTGCGACGGGAGGGCGTGTCAGACTCTTACTGACTAAAACCCACTCATGTTCCTTCGATTGCCCTTTATGTTCCGAGGTCACGGTAACTATTATAAACATTCCGCAACCCCGGCAGGCGTTGGCCCTGTTGGGCCCCTTCCTGTGCTGACTCCTTCTCTTTGAGGCGCGCGTGGAACAAAACGCGCCGTCTACGCGGTCCTGGTCCTAGCCGGGCGGCGAGCTACCCATCGCTCGCCATTCGCAGAACCGCGCCTACGGTGGCCGGTAGTCGTCTTGCGACTCTCGACGTCTTCGCCTGGATCTTAGTCCGTGGCGAGAGGCTCGTCGTTGCCTCTCGCGCGCCGCCGCTTCCTTCACTAGCATAACTGCTTCGCAGAAGGAGGCGACGGCATCCCATTCCGTCTCGCCCCGAAGCATGGCCTGAACCAGCGCCAGGCGCGAGAGGTCACCGCCGCCGATCGCCTCTACGAGGACACGTCGATGCTCCGCCCATGCGCGGCACACCTCAACTGTGTGCTCGACCGTGTCCTCCAGGCGACCGTTACTGCAGTGGTGACACCCAGGCGTCGCTTCCGCCCGAATCCGACACAGGAACCTCCCGAACTGACCATGTCCGGTGAGGACCTGTGTCAAGCGAAACGTGAGAGTGCCATGACGCCTCTCCAGCCACTCCTCAAAGAGGGGTCTTACCGCCGCTATAACGGCGTGCCCAAACTTCCTTTACATAACAAAAATGAGGACATGACATGACACACTTTATTATGATTTTAATTTAAAAAAAAAACCTTAAAAAATAGCCGTCGAGAGCGTATTAATAGGTAAATCCATGCTGTCACATAATTTTATTACGCTTAAGTAACTTTAAAGTAAATTTTGTCAAAATAATATCACGACAGATAGCACCTGCGCGAGCTATTTTACACCATATTTGTTTTGGTGACTACTAACACCGCAGTGGGAAAAAAATTATTTTTTAATTACAATCACCTGACTGATATTACGTCCGCTCTGTTCAAAGAGCTATGTTACAATCAGCTATCTAGTTGGACGTTGAGTGACGGTTGTTCAATCAGCTTTCGGCCTAGTCATTCAATTAAATGTCGCCATTCAATGATTCAGATAACTGCGACATATATGTACCTACTTAAAAGGTATGAGTACCTACATGTACATATTTTAAAACCGTATTGTTTCCGGCATAGCAGCGCTGTTATCATGCAAAGCTAAGTTAAATGTCGGTTCAAGTGAAAAAGTATGTCTCTTTGTTTCTTGACAAGATTTTCAGTTTTTTGTGTTTTGTGCGTCAGAATGTAAAACAGAACCCTTATGGGATGATTCTTGTGTGTGTCTGTCTGTCAGTCTATTCGATCCCCTTATACCCTCTTCTTCAAGAGTAGTGAAACAAACACGATGAAAATAATATAGATTACAGGAAAACCAATAGGAGCAGTAGCTAAAAACTTATCATGACGCCCGGCGGACAAAACCGCGGAAGTCGACTAGTATAACCCACGTGATTGACAAATAAGATGCAAATAAAAAAGTTTGAACTGACAAAGACACAACAAAACACTTAAACGACCTAAAAACGTTCAAGTTATTTAATTACTTTGTTCAAACAACATGTATGTAGGTAAAGCTTGAGTTTTGACTTAATTCTGATTCCGTGTCATACCTTCTGCTAACAATACTTTGTCAGTCGGATGTGAAGTACGACGATGATAATGTTATCAGCAAATAAGTCAATTCTCCTGTCTTGTGAGGATGTTTACATTCTAAACTCAATAAGGTCGAATTTTACTAAACATATTTTTCCGTATATCCGCAGAATAAACGACTTTTGCCCGGTTCCTATGAACTAAAGTTCGTTATTGTCAAAAGGTACTATTCGTTTTTTGGTTGCAAGTGACGGACTGTTTATGGCGTTCCTATGAATGTTTGCATCAGCTACCTGCAACGAGTAGATGTTGGTCACCCACTTGCCACAGCTCTCCATCAAAAAACGTGTTCGACCCTCCTTGCGTTTAGTTAGTAGAATTCAAACGTTTAGAATTAAAGTGAATCCATGTCTACTACACACGATATAACATATTCCTACCTATATACAGAAAATTTAGCTTTTACATTTATTTTATAATTTTTGTGTTAAAGAAATTTCATTATTATCAAAAAAATGTTATTCAACCTCTTCTGAAATAGGAAAACAAAACGCGATTGAGAGCTTCTGGCTTGACACATTTCATTTTAACGGAAATGTCATATAAATAATACATAATTATTATGATTTTAAACTAAAATGCATAATGGAATATGTTTTGGGGTGTAAGTGGCCCTACTATCACCTCCAGGGTCAAAGCCAACCTTACCTGCACGTGGTACATCCTGCTTATTTACTGACGAGGCTCTATCGGACCAGATCTCTTCACAAAGAAGAGACGAGGAGACCTTCGCAGTCTTATGCCCGGTTCCTATGAACTAAAGTTTGTTATTGTCAAAAGGTACTATTAGTTTTTTGGTTTCAAGTGACGGACTGTTTATGGCGTTCCTAAAAATATTTGCATCAGCTACTTGCAACGAGTAGATGTTGGTCACCCACTTGCCACAGCCCTCCATCAAAAAACGTGTTCGACCCTCCTTGCGTTTAGTTAGTAGAATTCAAACGTTTAGAATTAAAGTGAATCCATGTCTACTACACACGATATAACATATTCCTACCTGTATACAGAAAACTTAGCTTTTACATTTATTTTATAATTTTTGTGTTAAAGAAATTTCATTATTATCAAAAAAATGTTATTCAACCTCTTCTGCAATAGGAAAACAAAACGCGATTGAGAGCTTCTGGCTTGACACATTTCATTTTAACGGAAATGTCATTTAAATAATACATAATATATTATGATTTTAAACTAAAATACATAATGGAATATGTTTTGGGGTGTAAGTGGCCCTACTATTACCTCCAGGGTCAAAGCCAACCTCACCTGCACGTGGTACATCCTGCTTATTCACTGACGAGGCTCTATCGAACCAGATCTCTTCACAAAGATGAGACGAGGAGACCTTCGCAGTCTTATTGCATATATTTGTGTTATAGATCTTTCGTCGAGTGAAAATTGTGGTGTTTTATCACAAATGCCTTCAATAATATAGTTATAAGTGCAAAACAAGGAGAATAGTGAATTATTATGGTGCCTATACGTAAGGACTTGTAATTGACTTTCTAGTGATTATGGTTTCCTTTCTGTTTTGGATTTATTAGCTGAAAGTGCTCCATGTACTAAATAAATAAAGATTTGAAGTTAAAATATGTTTATTTGGTTATTTTAAATAAATATTGTCTAGTGAATATACAAGAAATACATACCTAACTCCCTACACTTTCGAATGCGGATACATTTCGACGAGTAAACTGAGTACAGACGGCTTATCTAGCCGAAATCTAATTTGGAATTCACTATTATCCAAGATACTAACATGATCAACCCTTGTTTTGTAATTCCGTTTATTAGAATCACTTTTTTCATCTGATTCGGAGTTACTTTAGATCGATAACCTTTCAAAATCACTCAACTCACTATCAGAACTAGACATTATACAATAATTTAAAGAAAATAACGCTGAATAATTTAAAAATTTGTAGATAACCGACCGAAATCGGCTGGTACTTAAACAAATTGTATACGACTCGTAACTTTTACAGCTCCTTGAAGTTTCATTTTTATTATAGGAACACCATCGGCCGACATCTGCATACATTTGGCTTATGGTTCGTTATTTGTAACCCTCCCATCCGTAGGTAGTGCTCTATCAGTAACTTCATTACCTAAACGATTTTTATAGGAACAGTTTTGGCGTACGTCACGTAGAAAATACTACTATCCGTAAGCAAAACGAGTCGTTTCTTGTTCATAGGAACCGGGCATTATTGCATATATTTGTGTTATAGATCTTTCTTCGAGTGAGAATTGTGGTGTTTTATCACAAATGCCTTCAATAATATAGTTATAAGTGCAAAACAAGGAGAATAGTGAATTATTATGGTGCCTATACGTAAGGACTTGTAATTGACTTTTTAGTGATTATGGTTTCCTTTCTGTTTTGGATTTATTAGCTAAAGGTCCTACATGTACTAAATAAATAAAGATTTAAAGTTGAAATATGTTTTTTTGGTTATTTTTAATAAATATTGGCTAGTGAATATACAAGAAATACATACTTTACTCCCTACACTTTCGAATGCGGATACATTTCGACGAGTAAACTTAGCATAGACGGCTTATCTAGCCGAAATCTAATTTAGAATTCGCTATTATCCAAGATACTAAAATGATCGACCCTTGTTTTGTAATTCGGTTGTATAGAATCACTTTCTTCATCTGATTCGGAGTTATTTTAGTCCGACAACCTTTCCAAATGACTCAAGTCACTATCAGAACTAGACATTTTACAATAATTTAAAGAAAATAACGCTAAATAATTTAAAAATTTGTAGATAACCGACCGAAATCGGCTGGTAAACAAATAGTATACGACTCGTAACTTTACAGCTCCTTGAAGTTTCATTTTTATTATAGGAACACCATCGGCCGACATCTGCATACATTTGGCTTATGGTTCGTTATTCGTAACCCTCCCATCCGTAGGTAGGTAGTGCTCTATCGGTAACTTCATTACCTAAACGATTTTTATAGGAACAGTTTTGGCGTACGTCACGTAGAAAATACTACTATCCGTAAGCAAAACGAGTCGTTTCTTGTTAATAGGAACCGGGCATAAGTATCAATAAGTATAATATAATACAAGACTCCCGAAATTCTGTTTGATCAATTTTGTACTTTGAGAAGCTTTCTAGCTAGAATAACCTACGAAAGCTTTAAAAAATTACCGCCTTTAAAAACAGAAAAATAATTTAAATTCCGGAAGTCGACGCGGCTTCCGTTTTGTTTTTGTTTGTTGTTTTACATCGCCACCGACTTTCGAATTTTAAGTTAGGTACTTTTTTATTTTTTGTTTTCAGTATTAATTTGAACGAGGACTTATTTCTTTTTAGAGCTTTTTATTTTTTCGTAGTTCAAATCTAGTCTTGTTTCTAGTTATAGGTTGATACTAAGCTAAACATCATAACATCTTTCAAAAAGATAAACATAAAATAGCAAAAATGTTTATAAAATACAAGCTACTAGACCAAACTATGTAAAATTGATCAAATGGCAACTACTACTATTCTGCATTAAACTTAATAAGAATCACTTAATTAAATCAGATCATAAATCACAGCGTTATCGTAGTACAGGGTGGCCCAGAGAGAAATGCACTTTTAAACATTCAAGGAAAAAAAAACTGTATTATTTTATAGAACTTTATTTATTACAATTTGAAGAAAATTAAATGAAATTTATTTTTAAATTTACTTTTTAAAAATTACGTCGTTCAAGTGATAACCTTGACGGTTACAGCATTCTTACAATCTGGCATCAAAATCTTGGAAAACTTTTGTTAGAGTTATCCTCGAAATGGATTCCATTTCTTGTCGAATGTTTTTATGGGGTTACCTTAAGAGCAGAGTATACTCTAATAATCCAACAACTCTGCAGCAACTGAAGCTAAACAGGTAACCCCGTAAACGACGTAATTTTTAAAAAATAAATTTAAAAATAAATTTCATTTCATTTTCTTCAAATTGTAATAAATAAAGTTCTATAAAATTATACAGTTTTCTTTTTCCTTGAATGTTCAAAAGTGCATTTCTCTCTGGGCCACCCTGTATACATACCAATACCATACATAACAATCGAATTGAAAACCTCCTCTTTTTGGTCTCTCTCTCTCTCGGGTCGGTCCCTCATGTCTGAGGATCGTGGTCAGCACTAGGGTTGCTCCTGGAGCAGATGATCTGCCTCCACCGGTTTCTGTCCAGCGCTTCTCTTACAACGGTGTAAAATTTGCCTGACGCCGAGTCTTTTAATTGATCGGCCCATCTTGTTGGTGAACGACCGCGCGATTTTTTGCCCTCGGTGTTCCCAACCACTATATTTTTTTCCAAATTCTCGTCCCCTCTGCGCACTGTGTGGCCAAAATATGACAAGATACGTTGACGGCATAAGGAGGACAACCGAGTTGTTATTCGGAGTTGAGCCAGGATCGATGCATTGGTGCGTTCCGCTGTCCAAGGTATCCTCAGCATTCTTCTCCAACACCACATTTCAAAAGCATCAGTCCTCTGTCTCTCTCGGGCCAAAATTGTCCACGTTTCCACTCCATACAAGAAAATAGGGAATACCAGGGCTCGTATCAATCTGGTGTTGGTTTTGATACCTATTGCTCTCATCTTCCAGATGTTGTTAAGCCTGGACATAGCATCTTTTGCCATCCCGATCCTCCTTTTGATCTCTGGGACACAGCTGATTGTTGATTTGGGAACTCAAGTAAAAATAGTGGTCGACGTTCTCAATGCCAGGAATGTTGCAGAGGGCATTTGACAGCTTTCCGGCTCGATCAACTACCATCACTTTAGTTTTTGCTCTGTTTACTGCTAGACCGATGTTGCCACTTTCTGTTTCAAGTCTCCTAAATAAGTTCATGTTTCATCTTTTTGGTAGTCAGTTAAAAATTGGTGAAACTACAAACATGTCTATGCATATAAGTTTTAAACGTTACAAAGGTATATGATATCTGGGTGCTGGTTTGAAGAGGTCAATGGCAGTTAGTAAATTAATGAAATAACTAACTATTAACCTGGAACTGATATCCGATCTCGACAAGGATTTAAGAGTTAAAAAAACAACATTTTACGGATCCAACCATAACTAGTAAAACCTGAACGAACCTATATTAAAATAATAATGATTTCCTTTATTAAATTCGGAGCCGGCACAGTACATTGGTCAGATTGTTCGGAGTACTTCCGAAGGTCCTGCCGAAATGGAACACTTTTGCTGCCTCGCTCGATACTTGCACTTGTACAACTAGTTTTGATGTAAAGACAGGCGCGCATCGATTTTGCTTGATTCGTTTTCGATGTTACAGACTCGGTTCGTTATTTTATTTAGCCGAATTCGCCAGCTTTTCAGCTTTTCAGCTGTGATTTTTATTGCTATGTTCATAAATTCAGTTCACGTACATTCTAAGCTAAGCCTTATTAAATCTTACTCGTTCACTATAGGCTAAAATTATGACGTCTAAAAATTACAAAATATTGCTTGTGAAATATATTTCCTCAATCGAACACCTACAAAGTTATAATGGCATGTGATGTGACCCAGGTTCTTATTTGTCTTTTAGAAAACGTTGGCGTAGTAGTCAATAATAGGTTCTTATTTGTGTTTTTGGAGTAAGTAGTAGTCAATATTGTCGATCAAAGCGACGTCTTCGATATTATTATTGTTTTCCTAACACTTAAAATCACTCGATCGAATCAAAACCTTCAAATTTTAATGTTCAAATATACCAATCAAATCAATATTTTCACTGCCACTGTATGAATTTCAATCTTAAAATTCCATTATAAAAAATGTTTTATGAAAAAAATGTCCTATTGACCGTCACGATAATTATACGTGTATCTGCGGTATTCGCTTCAGTGTGTGCTTACCTCGTCATCCGCAAGGTGCTTGAATAATTCAACAAACCGGTCCGCGATATACTCTACCGGTAACAGAATACACGGTGATGATGCCATATTGTTTTCGGTCACAGCTACTGCAGTTCAAGCTTCACGCAATGATTGTGAGAGTAGGCGTGCTTTTCTATCTTGTGACTAGCATGTTTAACTTTGACTAAAAAACTAATAGTGCAAATATATCAGATCCCCATTCACGACGTAATAGTAGTAGCAGTAGAATTTGTGCGGTGGTTTAACTGTGTAGTCATCTCGTTTTTGTCCAATTCAGAGCATCTTTTTCCAAAGGCCTAGCGCACATCTGCCAGAGCACCCGATGACTCAATATGGGACGCTTTTGTGTCTGCTTCTCCCAAACCGTGGGCTCAATGTCTTTTCTGAACATCCTTATAACGTACGATTATCCTGTAACATTTCTGTTTTTCTTCTAGGCGATACGCTTTGCTAAACCTATCACACACCCGTACTGCCGTTTCATTAGAAAAGCCTCAACAGAGTACATAAGGTTCCAATAATTTTGCTAAATGCACATCACACTGGCTTTTATATTAATTACTACTAGTAACTAATTGATTACTTTCAATTACAACAGGTGTGTCAAAAACAAACACAGGTATAAACATAAAATTGCTTGTAGTACTAGGTACTATTTCGATATAGTCTTTGATTTCGATTGATACATGAAGCCACAGTCTGCGAACAAGTGTCTCCGTAGCGCTCAAAACAAGTGGTCGGACTGCTACAATACTGATCAATATTGTAGGCTGTGTCTATGAAGGGCGATAGTTTAGAAGGCTCCTGCATTCTGTGGGCTCCTGGTACGTCGCACTACTATAGCGTAGCGTAACGATCCAATGTCTACTACGTGACAAGCGTAGTAAGGGTGTTGTAAAAAAATAAATAATATCGAAACAGTGACGAAGGATAGTACGTATTCATAAATCACATAAGTACTGGTTTATTACAAAAAGTTAACGTTATTGTTGTACAAGAACCATTTCCGAAAATACTTTCCGGTTGGCCGTGAACCAAAAAGCTTGTATCAAATTAATAGTTTGCTCAAGTCATTTAAGTACTTACTACAATTTGAACCTTGTAAATTGTTCAAACACAATATTTAAAGATTTTGACCTTCCTTTAATGTAGAAGTAAATAAACCGAAGATGTATTTCTGAGCTGCATAAAGTGTTCATAAATAGCTTAAATAACTCGATATTTTTCAGTCATTATTTTTTAACAGTCTTAAAGAAAAAATAAGAATGTGTTGTATGTATTTTCATTTCAAATTCATAAATCCCTATAAAAATGTTTACTAAAATAAACGTGTAAAATTTACGTTTAAAATATTTTTAACATAATACAATTATTAACAAGTGCAAATGCTAAAAAATAAAAACACCCAGCCCCCGAAATTAGCGCGATCGCGATGGCAGCCAATAAAAAAAGTTGATAACTTCTTCTTTAATTAAAAATAGCGGTCAAAATCATAATTAAACCCTCTTTTTGCGTCGTCGGTGGGTTTAAATATATTTATCCCCGCACAGCTTTTGATATTAATGAAAATCCGATTCCGTACAGAGTTTCACCAGATTTACCTTATTGCTTATGTATTATCTAATAATACTTTATTCTAATAACAGGTTATGTTATGCAATATCATCTTACTATGATAATGTATAATTTCCTCAAGTTATTGTATATGGATATTCCTGATAGGTAAAATATGTATGTACATACAGATACTGATATTAAATAAGATCCTTCTACAATTTCTTGTGGTTTCCTGTAGTATTTGATTTCTAACTGTTCGTGATGAAAAATATAAGCCAATTTCAGTAAAAAGAAACATTCTGATGTACATAGTTGGCCAGTTATTTTAGTTAAAGGTTGAGTTAGACTCCAACAGTGCATCGGACTGCTTAAATATCGATCTTTTTGACGTATCTATTTTTTTTTTGGAGTTTTGCACGCGCTTAACTGATATTGGTATTCAAATATTTTGATTTGTATACATAGTCGAAATACTACAGCAACTCATTCAGTTCAGATGCCTAATAAAAATTAACTAAATATTGTATCCACAAGCAAGCAATCTTGTATTCTAAATCAATTATATATTCTAAATCGAAGTTAGATACAATGTGGGAATTTAAACGCAATGTTTTGTCAAAAGGAAATATCAAGTAGGTAGTTAATTAGCTAACTACCTAAAACGATTTTTGAGGATAAGTTTAAGCTAAACAGCGATATTGATAGGTGCATACAAAAAAGATTAGATAAAGATAAGACAGATTTATTGTTATTTATTTAGATTGTAGATATAGATAATACTAGTAATTACCAGTATTATTTACAATTTTTTTTAATTATTATCGTCATGCATTCCAATACGATCAGTCACTTTTAGATTGTAAATAATATTACTTACCCTTCGTCAAGCTTTGCATTGTTATTACTGTTGGCATTGGCATATTTTAAAAGCTAAATGAAATGAAGTTTTCTCTGGCCTTGAGTATTGACGACGACATAATTATCAAGGTATAATTTCCAGTATAAGCTGATCTCGCTTTATATGAAACACCTGAAGAATGGAAGGTCAGCTTACACATAATACTAGGAAAGTTGTAAAGTTATACAAAGATACAAAGAAATTCTTAAACACATCCTGTTCGGAAAAATTGCAGTACAAAGGACATTCCTTCATTACTGGCAGATTGTTATCGTGATTATTTCAACGTGTAACGCCAAAGGTAAATCAAAGCTCGAAAATGTTTACATAAATGGGTAAAAAAACGTCTTCCTGAAAACTCAATGACACTTCTCCATTTCCCGTTTGCTTAGCATTGGGGTTTTTTGTGGCTAATCGAAAGCAATCAAATAGTAGTTTAATTTGTTCAAGCAGAAAAAATGGTCCATGATCAGTTTTTGTTTATTCGTGGTTAGACGCTTAAAAAAATATGGGTACTTGCAATTTAATTCTGGGTCCTATTTAACCGGCTTAAAAAAGGAGGAGGCTCTGAATTCGCTGAATTCTCTGAAAAAAAAAATTTAGGTTTATTCAAAAGGTTGTACCATAGTCACCACTCACCAGGGTGCCTACCGTGACATCTTAAAGCCGGAGTAGTTCCGCTGAGGGAACGTGTTGGCGCTAGACGACTTGTATTCCTCTGTTTCTTTCCCTCAACGGAACCACTCTGACTTTAAGATGAGAAGTAGGCCCCCTGGTCAGAATCTGAAAATAGTAACGGCGAGATAAATATAGACGTTGCCAAGCACTGACTTTGGCTTAGCCATGTTCCTGTCTCTATCGTGCAATAAAATTGACGTCTATTTATCTGGCCATTAGAGTTGTAATAGCCCTGCTGTGATTTAGGCAGCCGCTCCACAAAATGAGGTGATTGCAAGTTCGAAACCAAGTTCCAATAAGACTTTTCATATGACGATGGCACGGTTGGTGCAGAGCTTGCTGTGCTGCGTATCCCAGAGGGCCTAGCCAAGTGGCATTGTAGAATAGAAATAGAAAACGAATAGATTGTCAAATGTATGGAATTGACATAAGCTTTCGCTAAACAATTTGACATCTCCATACATTTGACAATCGTTTTCGTTTCGCTATCTATTCTACAATGCCACTTGTCTAGGGGGGCAGGTTCGAATCCCGAGTTATACCTTACAAGTATTTGTATTATGTAAGCAAATAATTGGAATACGGGTAGAACATGTTTTCTAGTGGACATGTGCGGGTTGGTACGTGACTTTGATTAATGAGTTTATCCTTCTTCACGTCAGCACGAGAAGACTAACAATAGGGTCGAGTGTTAATAAATTTCATATGGATAAGTACCTCTGTTGGCGCCAGTTTCTATACTTGAAGAAACCAGTCAAGTGCAAGTCGAATCCGGACACATAGGGTTCCACCAAATAAATATAATACTAGCTGTCTCCCGCGGTTTTACCCGCGATATGTTTGATTTTCAGGGATCCGAAACTTAAGAGGAAAAAACGGAACTTAGTCCATTTTACACATTACATTAATTATGGAGCATGCGATGCTAAACTGGAAGAAATTTTTACACTAACCTTGGATCACAGTCGATATTATTTTATCTATTTACATGGTTAACAAATGTTAGTTGGCCAATAAAGGAAAAAAAATGTGTTTGTCTAAAACAGTAACAAAAATTCTCAAAAAAACTGGCCGTTATATCCAAAAAAACAGGTGACGGCCATTATTTGTTAAGAAAAATAAGAAATAAAAAAGAAAAACAAATGGCGTTTCTAATTATTTCCGCGAAAGAAGGCCAGCAACCCTTATTAATCCTTCGAACACATGTGATTCGAGACACAATAAAAAGTCAATAGCAACCCGACACCCGGCTGTCGGTTGATCGATGAAAGATTAATTAATAAATCAAAGAAGGTCCAATGAGGTTCTATTCAAAATAGTATAATAAGTATTAGAAGTGTTATAAAAATGGTTGAGATTTTAGATAAAAATGTGATTTTAATAACATAAATCTTCTATTTTATTTTATGCAAATGTATACCTTATTTAATTACAAAAAAGAAAGAATGATCCAATTTGGTTCGGAAAATATAATAATAAATATGAATCGCCGAAATATATGTACGTGCATGTATTTCGGCGATTTATATTTATTTATATTAGATAGTAGACTGTAGATAATTGCCGAAAAATAAAGTTAGTCACGGTATGGTCAAGAAAATTGATCAGACCGTGACCAAAAATATTGAACGGCGGCGGCTTTTGCTAGAGGAAAAAAAAATTAAAAAAAAAGTAGTAGATTTTGAACTGCATTTTATCATCACCAGCAGTCTCTTCAGTACTCCATTAACAGTTGGAATTAGAGGCTTTATTTCTTCTAGCACACCTTATTCAAAATCTTATTTATTGTCTAATTATGTCCTTATTCTTTTCTTACATACAAATTGTAAAACGACCCGACGAGTCTTTCTCACCGCTTTTTAGTTTGTAGGTTTGTAAGTTTGTATGTAGGGGTATAATCTCTGGAACTACTGGTCCGATTTGAAAAATTCTTTCAGTGTTAGATAGCCCATTTATCGAGGAATGCTATAGGCTATATATCATCACGCTACGACCCACGGGAGCGGAGCAGTAACCAAAAATGCGGGTGAAACCGCAGGGTACAGCTAGTAAGCTATAAAACTCTCCTCACCGGATTTTGACGTCGTCTTCAAAAATTACGAAAATAATTATTAAAATAAGTAAATTTATAATTTTATGCCTGTGCAGATCCGGGGTGCGCCACCAATAGTAGAACCTTCGAACACACGTGATTCAAGACACAATAGAAAGACAATAGCACCGCGACAGCCGGCTGTCGCTTGGTCGTTGAAAGGTTATATAAGTAGAGTAGGAATTACTAAAAATTACCTCAATTCCATGAATCCTCTTTCACCAGAACCTTTATCTTAGTTCAGTCAGAGGTATACGGACGTTTTTTCTCCAAAACACAAGAGACATCTTCAAGGCGACTTTTTTGTTGCAATTAATTATATTATTATAAACGTTTTGTGTCGTATTGTCGCATGACTGACGAGGCTACAAGGACTGGGTACTGAACCAAGACTGCTTGCGTATGTTATGTAACCGCTGTGCCTACGTGATTCAGATCAGTTAGCCTAGGGCGCTAATGCTAGTGGATATCTACATAATCTATACGAATGCTAGTTGAAAAGAACTAGTAGTACCTATTAGCTTCGCTTGACATCTATACAAATCCTTTTGAAATGAATAATTACAATGTAAAAATCATCAACTGAAGAACTTTGAAGTTTTTAGCCGTATCTGTGTTGATGGCACAGTCAGTTTTTAGATTACAAAGAGATAAAAAGGTTTGTCAGTATGTTTTACCTGTCAAAAAATCCAAAAAATCCTTTACTCATGAAAAAATCTGGAGTCATAGGCTACGGTAAAACATAGCTTATGACACTACACTTGAGACAGGTCCTATCCTCCTGTTCCAGGATTGTTTGAAGTTTGAGTAATTACCGTACCGGTACCTATAAAATAGTAAATAGTAGTAATTACCGTACCGGTACCTATATAAATTTTAACTCCAATGCCAAAGATCCACAAATTCAAGATATTAATGAAGGTAATGTTTCCAGATGGTTCCATGGAGTGATGTCGGCCAAGGAAGCAGAACAACTGATCATGGAAAAGGGGAAGAACGGCTCGTTCCTGGTCAGGGAGTCTCAGGCCCACCCTGGGGAGTACGTGCTGTCCGTCAGGGTGCGTGGGAGAGTCAGCCATGTCATGATCAGAAGACAGGTAAGTCTTCTATATGTTGTAGTCAATGATAAGCGCCAGAATATGAATTCTTCTGATAAGTTTTAATTAAAATACCTGGCAGATTAATTCATACAACATCTGTTCTATTTTTTACTTTACCAGTAAGTTTGTGAGGTACCAGTTCAATTAGAGAAGTGGTGATTATTGAATTATAGGTATTTACATAAAGCGGTAAAGCGACTTAAAAGTAAAAAGCCGCACGAGAATGCACCTTTTCCCTTCAGCGAGACAATAGAATACGAGATGGTTTCACAAAATTTCCTTGTGTTTTTGGACCAAAATTACAAGATTTTCAATAAATTACATTTAAATATTGATGAATTAAATCTCCTATCTACCCTATTAAAGTTTGGAGTTTAAAGTAATATGAAAGCCAGTAAGTATTCGCCAAAAATACCCATATTTAATTAATTAGTTGATCTAATATCATCCAATACACCAATACAATATTAAAATACTTACGAAATATTATTTATTTGTTACCTAAGTTCATTACTACACAAAGCTTATGTTTAACTAACTAAACCATAACTTTTATCTGATACTTAAGACATCATTTCAACCAATCAATAAGTGATGGGTAATGAAAATGGAGTTAACATTAACACAAGTTGAGAAGGTCTGCCTGAAAGTATTATAAGCCCATCTGAAAAAAACAAAAGACAATATGGGCTGTCAAAAATTTTCACATTCGTTATTCTTTATCAATCATATTCGTCATTTTGCTACATAACATTGCTGGCACCTTATACCTCTCGGGCGAAAGAAACCATAGCGCGAATTTAAATCGACGAGGGCCATCTATCGAGCATCGAGGTAGTTTTTAGCACAAATTGCAAAATAATGTTATAGCCATTTATATTGTTTCACTTTACGCTTTAAATTTCGGTACTTACAAAGCAGGTGTTAGATTGAATGTACGTACTGTAACAATTTCTGTAGTATCATAAAAACAATCGGTACAAAAAATATTTCCATTTATCTAGGGACTTTAGTGTATTGTGTAGTTTATGTATAGGTACTATATAAGCATCATTAATTTCATGCATTTGTAGAGATGTTCGATATATTTATTTTGCACTGAGTCTTGTTTTGTTGGCTATTTCACATATACATAGCAGCTTGGCAAACTATTTACCGTATTTGGAACTATGCAACAACCCTTTTCGTATTATCAGCACATGACGAACGAATATATTATCATCGTGAAACTTTATATCTAATTTAATTACTGATTTGATACATTTTTTGCGCTGTTATTGAACTTATAAGCGTCATCAGTAACTGACTGTTTAAAGAAAAAATTACAATAAATAAATACTGTATTACTTACCTCTACCAAATTCGACAAATTTTTGTCACCAAAGGTTAAAACAAATGCGGGTAATCAATAGTTGTATGTAACAAAAGTTAGTAATTTTATTTTTACTTTTGTATGGCTTTGTAAATACTAGCATTATCATATGTATTTCCTTATTAGATAGTCTTAAAAATTTAATTTATTTTTAACTAGCTGTCCCCGCGGTTTTACCGGTGTAGCTCTCGATTCCCGTGGGGTTTTTGGAATAAAAACTATTCTATGTCCTTCTCCTTCTCTACCAAAGGAGATGACAAAATTAAAGTATGGACCACTGACCCAGCAACGAAGATCCATGTATTTACATGCCACCTATCTCTGTATATTCTCTGTTTATATAACATTTAAAACAGTAAAAAAAAAACGATTAACATTCGCATTTATAATACCAGTGACGATTTTAAACATTCAAAGTCTTTAATATAGATAGATAAATGCAATGAAAAAATCATTCCATTATTTTATCGAACAAACATAGGTCAAAGAGTTAATTTCATTAAGTGTAAAATTGAATTCTATTGAGATCTCTGGCTTTTTGCTGATGATTGGCAATAATTGGAGATAAATTAGAATGTTATTATTATCACAATCAAGAGCTAGTCGGTTGTTCATAAACAGGCCACAAAACAGCTCTTTAGTCTATAGCAAGTAATATTTAGTACTTCGTGGTCCTTACGTACCAAAAGAATAGAATAGAATTAATTTCCTAGTATATGGCATATGGTATGATGTAATATGTATGCGGTGATTTGAATTTGGAATGATTTTAAAAGTAAACTAGCTGCCCCCCGCGGTTTCACCCGCGTTAAGAATGTTCGGGTGAACAACCCTTATCACTTAGGGGTTATGAAAAATAGATAGTAGCCGATTCTCAGACCTACGTATGTAAATTACAAGGAACAGGCTTAACGACAAAAAAAAATCGCAATATAAAAAACTCAAGTTAGTCACAAAGTGAATTACAATTTGAGAAATTTTAATTTCTCAAATTAGCGATTATAGGACTTTACTTTCGTTACCATAAATGCATAAAATGTGAGAATTAAAACTGTATGTATAGTAACAAAGCCTATCGTTATCATCATAATACATAGGCTTATAAGTTAATAACGCCTAATTTGCAAAACGA
Organism: Athetis lepigone; assembly: GCA_033675125.1. Classification (NCBI taxonomy): domain Eukaryota; kingdom Metazoa; phylum Arthropoda; class Insecta; order Lepidoptera; family Noctuidae; genus Athetis; species Athetis lepigone. The sequence continues at coordinate 15,298,298 of CM066219.1, forward strand.
AATAACGATAGGCCTAATTTAATGTGGATAATACCACTAATATAGCAATATCAAATTTCCGCGATAATCCATATCAAAGATATAAAAAGGCCTTTACTTTTAACAGATTGAAACTGATATGAAAATATGGACGATATAAAAATAAAAGGATTGTCCCTCAGATCAGTGGACTCGTACAGTTTGTATGACAGTTTATATGAAACGACTGGAGGTGATTCAACTTTGCTTTAATAAAGGCAGGTACAGTTGGCAACATAATTTACTATACAGCTTAAAAAAACGACAGTTAAAGTTGCAAATTATTAAATAATATGCACCTTGTCATTGATGAATCTTTTATTGCATTCTGACCTTATGACTATGGTCTGATATCGCACAAAAATGTTACACAAAAAGAGACATACATTTTTACCAAATTTCAAAGTTATCCTCAGACTTCATAAAATATAAATATCAAACAAATAATAGTCTGTTTGTGACATACAATAATAATTACTTAAATAACGATATGACAAACGAAAATTCTTTGTAAGAATTGTTAAAATTTTATATTTTTAACACTTTTTAATTATGAATCTGTTTAGCAAATGTTTGTGAACTAATAAAAATAATGAATAAGTTTGATACAATACTTACTTTAAAAAATATATTTATTTTTATCGATATTATTGTTATATGTGTGGTATGTGTTGGCGACCGTACATTACATTCCCAGCCTTGTTACCCTTGTCTCTACAGTTATGGAGGCACGAGGAATTCCATAGTATGCTAATAACATGTTTATCGTTTTAACATTTCACATCATTAATATATCATAACACTACGACAGTTCACGAACAACCTTGGCTTGATTATTTATTCAGCGCCTTACTAATAATCGCTGCATAAAGTTATGACAGGTTTATACGTCAAAAAATGTATGGTTACACAGGCTTTATTCATTGCATAACTTTACACAGTGATTATTAGTAAGGGCATCAGTGTGTACCTTTTCTTTATTAATTACTTCTCCCGTCCTGGGCAGAGCGGGAGGGCGTGTCAGACTTTTACTGACTAAAATCCACTCACGTTCGTTCGGTTGTCCTTGATGTTCCGGGGCCACGGTTACTATTATAACTATTCCGCAAAACCGGCAGGCATTGGCTCGAATCCGACACAGGAACCTCCCGAACTGACCGTGTCCAGTGAGGACCTGTCAGACGATACCTCCTCAAAAAGGGGTCTTACTGCCGCCGCCGCTATGACGGCGTTCCCATTCAGTGTTTACCTTGTTTAGTATACCACAGGAATTTGGAAGGGAAGAAAAAAGGAACAAATTAAGGACGGTTTTTTACAACTTAATTACAAAATACCATTTCCCTCGAAGCTCCGGCCGCGTTGATGGTCAAATACCTACTTACAGAAAAAAAACTACTTATGAGTATGTGACACTTAGCCATAATGTAGCTTTGCATCTGTGAAGTTTATTTTAGTTACTACTTTCGTATATTATCCCTTACCAATGCAAACAAACAATTAAAAAAAAACTAATTAAGTTACAAACGTGGAGTTTTTCATCAATATTAAATATTTTCTAATTTTTAAAGATTAAAGACAGTGGCATATCAATGCGCAAGTCATTCATCCCTTCCCTATATGTATATGCTAAGATCTTTAAAACTACGGAACGGATTTAAATGCGATTTAAATATATGTGATAAGATATTATAATGCGATAGTGATTCAAGAGGAAAGTTTACATTTATAATACGTGCATAATAGTGCCGAAAAGCCGGGGTTTTCATGGATTTTTAAATAAAATATATCGTAAGCATAAGAATAGGTAGAGTTACTTAAATTATATGCTACTCTGTCCGAATACCTAACATACAAACATGGCTCCCGAAAAGAAGACAGAGACAATATTTTCTTTCAAACTAAATTCTGATTCGTTTAATTGGCTATAATAATACCTATTGACATAATAACAGCGGAAAATCAACCACAAAACGAACTGATTATAGGCGGATATAGAAAAAAGCTTGCCTTTTTTGTTTATTACACCCTTGATTACGGAAGGGGTCGATGGTAAACCCATGACTCAGTATAATTACGGAAGATTCCTATAAATTGCACCAACCAGTAACTTTCATGTGGTAAAATGTAAGTAGGTATTTCTTTCTTTACGGGTTTTCCAAAACGTGTCGCGTAACGGGTTTACGTTATTGCTGGTTATGTTGCACAACTGTTCTGTTGTTGTGTCGTTCTTATTATAAAAATAAGGTAGGTAAACAAAGTGGTTTTGATACGAACTGCGAAATAATATTTTTGCTTCTTTTTTGTAGGAAGATGTGTTCTAATTTATACAAAAAAAAAACAAAAACATTATTTCTTAGTTACGAATACGGACAGTAATTTTATCACTTAATAAAATACCGAATTCAAGGTAAAAGTGAGTTGCAGTATCCTACTGATAATAATAGTCGAATAACTTGTGTAATTTATCAGTTTATTATTATTATTATAAACTGATAAATTACTGAGTGTTTTTTGACAGACGGGCTAAGTCATGATGACTTAATTCCTATTGTGTCCATCTCTAAGCGGTCTTATGTGAGGTTGCGGGTCCAAAACAGGGTAATTGCCAAAGTCACTTTTTCAATCCATAACGTCCATATAAACTTTCTAAGTTGGTTCAGAACTTCGCTGAAAAGTCCCGTGCCTAAGAAATAAGGAGGCCTAGAGTCACTCTTGGCAGCCACAGGATTGTCCGGTTAAGCAGTAAACAGCCTTAGCGAGCTGAACTGCAAGATGCCTTAGTTAGAAAAAAAAAGAAAAAATAAAAAGTTACGCCGATGGTGCCAGTTATCTTTCGTAGATATTTTAACAGCCGTTACAGAGTCGAAAGACAGAAAGTCTGATTTTTAGTCTAATCGTGTCACTATCAGAACCGATGCGGTGGACTGTGAGGCTGTCTCGACTGGAAACCGACGTATTTACAAGCCTTTGTCGTTGATTGTAATGGAATTGAGATATCATATTAGGACTAAGCTTGCAAATTCCTAAACACAAGCATGATGGATAAATGGATACACATTCACATAGTTATAAACAAAATTCTGTACTCCTTTGTTTATCAAAATTCTTCGCCAAATGAATCGCTTCCATATAAGGCGCTTGAGTTAATAAATTAGAAGACACGCAATCCTCAAAACAATTGACGATAACGAACAAAAAGTTTAAGAAGAACTGAGGACATTAAGATTTTTTGCTTGTTACAAGATATGTTATTAAAATTAAGCTCAAAATCGCCCACGTTCTAAACAAAAAAGCTCCGTACTTGGTCAGCACATCTAAGCTCAGCGCAGACAGACTTTTACACAGGCAGATTTTATGTATACGTAACTTAACACTTACTTAGGCTTAGTAAACTCCGTCTCTATCTTGCCATCGTAGTTTAACAGCTGTGTGAGGGACTGTAGGTAATATTGGTTAGCTGAAGCACTTGCTAAGTACGGTATATTCAACTCACTTTGAGATTTTCTATTTATTTAAAAGGAGAAGCTGACTGACTGACTGATATATTAGCGCAGGGTCAAAACTATGAAGTAACGTACAGGATATCCTTTTGTAGTTTAGGGGAGCTTCACAGAAAGTATTTTCAAAAATGAACCCCTAAGGGGTTAAATGTGAGCCTAATCTACGCAGGAGAAGCCGCAGGCTAAAACTAGTCTTACTTAAAGATTAACTCACATCCGCATCCGGGGCGCTAATTATATAACATTTATATTTTTTCTTATTCAATCAAAATATCGGACAGTTACAGTGAGTTTTGCGATCAGTATCAAAGTATTGAACAATATCCCTTATTATACTTATTGCATAACTATATAGAATGATTATTACCCCACAGGTTTGAGGCCTAATCTCAAGTACAGAGGAGAAAATAATAATTTTTACAATTGATAATCTTTTCCCGTGACTTCTAACGATGTGCACCAGCCTTTAATCACTAACTAAAGTATAGCTTACCATCTAATAGGTTATACAAAGGTCTTCCAATAAAAACTACGGAACTTTATCTACCATGGTCTAATAATAATAGAATTTAGCGGCAATACTCATCAAATTATCACGAAGTACCGTTCCTAAAGCAAACCTAAGGTCAATTAGCACGCATCAGTAATTCCTCAAATGCCAGAATTGAACGTGCTTAACGAATTCCTTTTTGCAATATTTTAATTATAAGTATATTTAAATATAGTACATAATTATAATAGCCTTACGAATCTTACGCTTACATACATAATATTCGTATAAGTTTAAATATTTAAGAAACAATCTTCAATTTTGTATACCTATACCCAAAATAGGATTTTAATGCGAAGTGATGTAGGAAAAATAAAATTCATGCAGTTTTGAGCACTTTTTTTGAGAACTTTTATTTTACTAGCTTATGAGGGTTTTTTGCGTAAAGTTGAATAAAGCGTGGCCATTTATAATTTTAAATTATTCTTTGGTATATTTACTCATTGTGCTGTTTCATATCTCCATGGAGTGACTTAGTGCATCATCATCTCTCTAGCCTTTTCCCAACTATGATGGGGTCGGCTTCCAGCCTAGCTGAATTCAGCTGGATACCAGTTTTTTACGTGAAGCGACTGCCTATCAGACCTTCATAACCCAGTAACTGACATGGAGTGACTTATGCCCTTACTAATAATCACTGTGTAAAGTTATGCAATGAATAAAGCCTGTGTAACCATACATTTTTTGACGTATAAACCTGTCATAACTTTATGCAGCGATTATTAGTAAGACGGTTAGTGCGTAATCTCTGAAATTAACTTGTAGTGCCAGTTTGTAGGAATTCAGCTTAGAATTAATTAATTAACCCTTCCCGGTGTCCACCCGATCAAGATAAGTAGCGCTCCTTGGGTGAGACCTAAGTCTAGCAAGGGACCGACGCATACTAATGATGAACAAATTATGAAATAAAACAATGAACGAACAGACCACTCCAATAATGTACATCAACACAAACCTTCTTAATATACAATCGACAAGTTAGACTGGCAGGTCAATAAAGCGATTTGAGACATAATAATAAATAATAAACTTATATTTTTTGTCTAACATAAAAATATCTCGGCGATGGAATCGAACCGCGTGGGTAGTATCGATGACTGTTTTCAAGATCAAACAACGTGACACATCGACCCTAAGGTTGACCAGCGGTTTGCGAATTATTGTATAGTCATATTAATCGGAGTCTTATTCATCATCAAGGTTCATTATCGAAAATTGACCTTTGTCAAGGATCCTATTCGAGTCAAACACCTCATTTTTTCGCATTACGTCATTTTGATCTCTTAGCAGGTCTAAATTAGCACACAAATTAATAATATTATTGTAAAATACCGGAAAACACCATAAATCAGCGCGATTCTGGACAAAATTAAGCAAGCCCTTGCCAGTCGCCATATCCGTCTCTTATGCCCGAATACTGAAACACTACTCATATATCTAAGAGAAATTAATTATTTATTATTAATATATTTTTTTTTTTTGAACATAGGTAATACAATAGAGTTCTTATACATATAAACATTTTAGTCGTGCTCTATGCCCTACCAATAAAATTGGTGTACAAATATTTTAGTTTTTTAGTAATAAAATAAATAAAGCTTACAATACAAAGTCAAATTAGAGTATAACGTCAATTCAATTAATTATTAATTTTAGAATTTATCATTAATTTATATAATTATTAATTTAATTTGAGGGATATTTAAGTAGCTCTTGGATGATTATGAGATTTGAGTGACGCTTCAGTATTCGGGCATTAGTCTGATTATGGCTTAGCTCAGAGATTCTGTCAATTACATATCAATTGATGAAGTCGCAAAACTATTTGATAGGGTGTGTGATCCCCATTTCACGTATGACACTAACACTATGGGCTAACACTTTTCGTGTCTATCATGATGAATCCATGATGTGTGGAATCCTCAGATAGGTTCCTAAAAAAAGGGTTTTGTAAAAAAACATTTTTCTTTTTGCAAGCTAAATTGTTGCTTTTAGAGTTGTGCCGGTTTTTACCTAAAACATTATCAGCTAAGTAATATTTTACGTTATACGTTACGACGTCACCCTCGAGCATGTTGCTCGCCCGAGCAAGCCGTGTGTCCTTTGCGTTGTACAGAATAACTAGTCTGGTGTTTACATATGCTAATATAGTTAACAAAGCCAGCACAGTGCGCGGCAGCTACTCCATCGCGACGTTTACTTCCGACCATACCCGTGTAAGTCAATTTCTATATACAAAATAAATTGATCTCTTTAATTTTTTATTTGCGTCGATTTTACACTAATCGTTTTTTTTATGACGGATTTGACTTTTTTTTGTCGATATTTTATTCTATCGTTTTGTTTGACTTGTTTTATGATAAAGTTCCTATTGATCTAATAATTGAAAAATGATTCATGAATCTCCTGCCTTGACTGACGACTGATTGACTGGGTGATCTACCTCTGTATATCAACGCAACCCGCTGGCCTTAGAGGCGAAAATTTTGAGAGTTTGTTCTTTGGACAGAGTAAGCATACATTAAGAAAGGAGTTCCACATCTAAAAGGGTAAAATAGGGGTTGGCGGATATTTCTCGACTCGACGCGGGTGAAGGCGCAGTTAAAACTTTAAAAGCTAGTAGTTAATAAAATAATGTTTTCTATGAATTTGAAATACTAAATATATGTTTATTCTGCGTATTGAGTAACTGGAACATTCTTTATTGCCTAACTATTGGTAGGTATGTTTATGATGTTTGGTAACTACGCATATAAAATTATGTTAAAAGGTTGTTTTCGTTTTCTGGTTTTGTCGTGCAGTTTTGTCACCTTCGATTTTTATAAACAAATACTTAAGATTGTGAGCCCCGAGTTTTATGCCTCAGCTTAACTATCTTTGAGGTATCAATTAATCGCAAAAGGTCGCCGTAGAGGTCGAATTGCCTACACCATGCTTTTGACACAGATCTATAGAAAATGTTAATTATTTATATCACAGCATCGATATATATGTTGCGCAAACCAATTATAGCGTTGCCATTTAATGATATTGCAAATTGCACGCCACTATTTTTGTATTATTATTTACTTATTAGTTATGTGAATAGTTTTACGTACAAATGTTGCGTAAATTAATTGAAGTTTAAATTGCATTTGATTAAATTTTTATTATACTTATAATTCTATTGTTATCTGGATTGACAGTTAATTTCGTTGTGTACATAAATTATCTCCTAGATTATTTTTAGTGATTCTTTGTTCCTTTTTTTAGTGTGTATTGTGCCCCAAAGACCTTAGAATTATATAGACCTGAAATGTTTGACTATAGAAACAGCAGTTATACAAATATAGTGGCTTCTCGACGCCAACATCATAAAAATACTGCCATCTCTTTTTAACTCTCTTAATTTTGCGTAAGTGAAAAAGGATAACAATGTTTTTGAGAGTTACTATGATGGCAACTCTTAGTTCCTAACGTCATTAAAATACCTATTTGCGGCCAGTCGCCATTTTATCCTCTCGCTGTTTAGTAAACAAGTTTGGTACGTCAACTGTCAAATGCTCTTGAGCTCTGGATAAAAATTGTGATTTTTTAAGTAATTTGCTGTGTTATTGTGTTCGAACTCGGTTCTATAATAGAAATTGTATATAGCAAGATGCCCAATTGCAATATAATCGGATGTGGCATCAAAAGAAGCAGAAATCGCCCAAAAATAACTTTGCACCAGTATGTACTTAATTTTGTTTGAAATATCTTTAGATTTCGTTATTAAACAAAAGGTTCTGCATTTGTTGAATAGTTTGAACAGTAAAGCCTTCATAATTTCCCTTTTTCTTTCATTTTAAACATGTATTTCATGAAATCATTTTCTTGCTATTGAAGGGATAGAGTAGTGCATTACACATTTTTATATTTATCGATAATGCTGTATTATGGTTTTTTAAATGCTATGTTATGGTTTTTTAAATGCTATATTATGGTTTTTTAAATGCTATATTATGGTTTTTTATTTGTTTTATTTTACTTTTAAGGCTGCCGGCTAATAATGAAAAAAAGAAAACATGGCTGGAAACAATTGGTGTTGAAAATTTAAAGATGCCAACAAAAACAATTCATATTTGTTCTCTTCACTTTAAAGAATCATGTTTCAACCGGACACTGAATAAAGTAACATTGCGTGACGATGCTTTACCTACACGAACCTTATTGGTAAGTAACATTGTGTGTTATAAATTTGATCTTTAGATTAATTAAAATCCTTTTAACAAAATCAAGAAACATCAATATACTAATTGTTTTAATTCTTGTTTACAGCCTGCCATTGAATCAAACATGTTTGGAATTCTACTTGAAAATGATACAAATGTAACAAACTCACAATCGTTATCTGGATGTGGTGCTCCTAATAAGGTATTTTTTTTTTGTAATAAAAACATTTTTGTAATAAAGATCAAAATACTGTTTTTGAAGTTATAATTTTTTTTTTTGTATTTTTTTTCTATTTGGATTATTATTTATTTTACTAATAAAGAGAGGTTTTCAGGTTAAAGCTGTTGGTGTGCCTATCATAGGCACACCGACAGCCTGGAGAAATTTTAAAGAGGAGTGGCATAGATTTAGCCTCTAGCACAACCCCTATGCTAGATATAGTCACCAGCACTTCCGCTGCGCCATATTTGGCCACTAGCGCCTCCGATGTGCCAGATTTAGGCGCTAGCACCTCAGATGCGCCAGATTTTGCTGCTAATACCTCGGCTACCATCTCCGCTACGGCAGATTTATCGGTATGATTATACCGATAAATCTGCCGTAGCGGAGCTTCAGTTTTTCTTGTCATCATTATTTTTGAATTTATCTCAGTGATAAAAGTCACCTCATCAACTAAATTGACTGCGTGGGAGATATCTCTCACTTGTCTTCAATATCTATTAAAACTTAATTATTTGATTTCAGATAAACACATCTAAAATGATAAAGAAATTAAAGTACATATGTCAAAAACAGTCTAAGAAGATAAAGAGACTTAATGAGAAAGTTCAAAGACAGACAAAAAAAAAAGGCTCAATTTAGTAACATTACTAACATTGTCAAAGATTTAAAGGATTGGCACGGCATTCCTCAAGAGACCGTCAAAAAATTAATAAGGTCGATAAAAAACAGGCTGCAGGCTGTAAATAAAGCTAGGGAAGGCAATACTAAATATTGATTAAATTTTTTTTTTGATTTTCCAACATTTTTTGTTTTATTTGTTAAACACCAGACCCCAACCCTTTTTTTTTTTTTTTGTTGAGTGGGAAATCATCAAATGACTTCTCCCGCCGTAGGGCGGCGGGAGGGCGTGTCAGACTTTTACTGACTAAAACCCACTCATGTTCCTTCGGTTGCCCCTTATGTTCCGGGGTCACGGTAACCATTATATACATTCCGCAACCCCACCCCAACCCTTTGTCCGTCTGTCTGTCTGTCCGTCCTCGCTTAATCTCTGTGACCGTTAGCACTAGAAAGCTGAAATTTGGTAAAAATTGGAAAAAATGTTTTATTAGGGTAGTAGGGGACATGTAAAGTGGGAAGTCTTTTTTTTTATTTCAACTCTAACGTGTGATATAATGTTTGATAGGTATTTAGAAATGAATATGTTTACTAAAATAATGATGATGATAATGTCAATCATTTCGGAAATAATCGCTTCAAAAGTAAAAAATAAATGTGTTCACCCCCAATTTTTGAACCTTAAGTTTAAAAAATCTGAAAAGTAGAACTTTATAAAGACTTTCTAGGAAAATTATTTTGAACTTGATGAAAAGAACAGTTTTTGTACAAAAAAAAAACCAAAAATCGTAAACATAATTTATGCGTACTTTGTATGTCAACTTAACAAATAGCCTTTTTTTGAACTCATACGTGGGAATATTAAATGTGACGGAAAGGAAACGACGGATCCCTACATTGAATGTGATCCGACACGCTCTTGGCCGGTTATTATTAATTTAGTTAACACCGTTCAATTTCCTGCTTGCCAAAAAAAAACACAGATTTTCGATTTACACCATATCAATAAAGGAAATGTTTCTTTATTAGTAAAAAATATTATATTTTATTTAATTTACATCTTTAGATTAGAAACATCTTTATGGACCCCTTTTTTTTGTGTACCCTTGGCTTTTCCCTGATTGTATTATACAATGGAAGATCAATTTGAACCGCTGTACAATTGGCCGTGAAACCTTATCAAATTAAATGAACAGGGTGTCAATAAGTAAAATCTTATACCTACTTTTCAAAATGTAGGCCCACAAGCAGCATAGAATCTAATAGAAAGAGGTATAGACTTATTATATAAAGGGGTCCACGGTTTAGCCGTGAAAGAAGGACGAACAAACAACTTATTTATGAAAGACCGAAGTTACAAAACTTGAGGTATTTTTCGCCAGTACGTGAAACTAAGAAAACATTCTCACAATCTTTTGTCGATGTTATTTTACAGAACTATCGATCGAGGGGCTACTCTATTAGCCGCCATTTTATCCTCTCAGTAAAGTGTAGGTATACACGTTTTTTTTGTAGGTATGCCGCGTCCATAGAATTCCTGGGTCAGAGATTGTGCCCACGTCTGATGACATTTAGTTATTTACTATGCAATCCTATACTCAGCCCAATGAATTCAGGGGAATTGAGTAATTGACCGACTCAATTACGGCGAGACATTTTATAAAATTACATTTAAGTTATATCGTACTTAATTCTTCAATACAACATAACATTGACACAGAGGTTTAGGGGAGACAGACGAGGTTCTGAATCTAGAAAAAAAAATCCAGAACCTGATTGGCCAGCCTCCAATAAGTCGGTCCAATTGAGAATCTGAACTATCCAGGGACCCCACACAATAAAGTTATTCGAGCCAGTCCGGTTGTTACGAGGTATTTATTATACGCAATGCATATAATACTGAGATAATCCTATATATAAAACACACCTTCCAAAAAAAAAAACAAAATCGGGTGTAGAACTTATGTAACTTGTTGATACACAAACACAAATAAAAAGTGGAAGACGCAGAATGTTCTTTTATAAATAAGTAGGTATACCTAAATAGCTTTAACATAATATAATGGACTAGTATGTAGCCTAACAGAAATAAATAAATATTTAATGATAGTATACCATTCTTGTTTTATTTGCTTTTGAACATTTTGCGCGTTATTATTGGAAAATTTTCGCATAAGAGTCATGTCATGAGTCAGTCAAAGTGCATAAATTTTTGATCTGTAGAGTGAGGTGTATAAATTCTTCGAAACCGTCATAGTTAGTATGAATCAAGCAGTGGTCTCGAACCTACCGATTTTTCGGTATTTCTACCGATATGGGCTCTGTTCTACCGATATACCGAAATATAACGACTTTTCTACGATTTCACAGTATACATGGAAATTCTACCGATTTTTCTACCGATTTTACACTTTTAAGTTGGCAACCCTTTTCATTTATGTTTAATGTTACGGGGAAGCCCTCAATAGTATGGACCTAGTGCAGAATGTAGTTCATATATTTTGGGGAATACCCTTGACACCCTTGTGTCCTGCAATTCGATGTTATAAGGGGCTTCCCGCTCGGGAATTTACCTGTCTAGTATATATAAACAGTAATTCAGTTTTATTTTTTCATTAATTTTCTTAACTTTGAAGAGTGAGTACCTAACCGAAAGAGTCCCTACAAAATCAGATAATTAAGTTAAAATGTCGTCTGACGAGGAGCCAAGCACAAGTGCGAGTGTAAGAAGAAAAAAATATCTACAATATTATAGAAAAGAATGGGAAGAAGAATTTCCAGGTTGGCTGCAAGATAGTCGTAAAGGCGAAAGCTATGCCTATTGTAAAAGTTGTAATAAAGATATCAACATCACATCAGGAAAAGACGCTATAAAGAAACATAGTTCTTCACAAGCACACTCAATATCATCAAAGAATATAAAATCACAACCGAAGATATCATCATTTACTGTGACCAAAACTCATAAATCTGATATACTGGTTAAGCAAGGTAATTTTTTTAGTTATTTATTTTACTATTTACATTGTTATATTATTTGGTTTTCTACTTATCGGTTTATAGAAGCAGTGGATATAATTATACCCTAATCGCTACTAGACATACTGATATACCTACGTAATTTTAATTCTTTATTTTTAATTTCAGGTGAAATAAGATTAGCTTCGTTTGTTGCTGAACACAATCTACCATTCACTATTATGGAGCACCTACCGCAGTTGATGCAAGCCATTTGTCCTGATTCAAAAATAGCAAAAGAAATAAAATGCTCTTCAACCAAAACTCATGACATAATTGATCATATTATAGGTAAAGAAAGTTTCAATAATTTATGTGAAGATCTAGGGCAAACTAAGTTTTCGCTTATTATTGACGAGTCCACTGATCTTAGTACGACCAAACACTTGTGCTTAGTTGTGAGATATGCGAAAATGAATCGTATTAAAGATTGTTTTTTAGCTCTTATTCCATTAGAAGAAGCTAATGCAGCAACCTTATTTGAACACATTGTAAATTTTTTTAGAAGCAATAATATTCCATATAAAGATAATCTAATAGGTTTTGCATCTGACGGGGCAAACGTAATGATGGGACGTAATAATTCTGTTGTAACATTGCTGCAAAATGAAATTCCTAACATTTTTATACTTAAATGCGCCTGCCATTCGTTTCACCTTTGCGCGTCATATGCTTGTACCAAATTGCCACGTTTTATAGAGGATCTTGTAAGAGACATTTACAACTACTTTTCTTCTAGCCCAAAAAGAGTGGCAGAGTTTAAAAACTTTCAAATGTTTTGCGACTTAAAAGTACATAAAATACTTCACCCCTCTCAAACACGCTGGTTATCAGTACATGCAGCAGTGAAGAGAATATTGGAACAACTCTCTGCTCTTATACTATTTTTTATAGACCAAATATCTAACAATGATCATCTTTTAGCTGCAGAACATATATTACAGAAGCTCCAAGATCCTACTACGATATTATTTTTGGAATTTTTAGATTTTGTATTACCATTATTTACCGATTTAAATAAAGAAATGCAAGCAGAACACCCGAAAATTCATAATTTATATGAAAAAATAACTGGAACATTAAAAACTATTTTTGATTGTTTTTTAAAAAGAGAATATTTAACTAGCACTCCAATCGAAAATGTTGATTTTAAGAATCCCAGAAATTTTATGGATATTGATGACGTATACTATGGTGCTGCTGCGTCTAATACACTACTAAGTAGTTCAGAAAATCTAAACTCAGATCAAGTAAATTTGTTTAAATGCAGATGCCTAGATTTTTATATCGAAGCTTGTAAGCAAATAACCACGCGGTTTCCATTGAAAAATAACCCAATAAAAGGTTTAGACATAATTGATCCAAAAAATGTTAAAATTGGCAAAACTGCTTCGATAGTTCCTGTGAGTAGGCTCTTTCCCAATATTGTTCACAGCAATGATTTCCAGGAAATTGATACAGAGTGGCGCATTTTAAGAAATTGTGAACAAATCAAAACATTTCCTGATGATGTAGAACTATTTTGGGATGAAGTAAGTTTATTAAAGCGTGGCGATGAAACTCAAATGTTTCCATTGTTGTCTAATTTCATCTTTAATATTTTATCACTTCCCCATTCATCCGCTAACGTTGAACGCATATTTTCACATATTAATCTTTTAAAAACAAAGCAGCGAAATAGGTTGTCTACTGAATCAATCACTGGTCTATTACATTCAAAACGACTCATTAATACAGCTAATTGTTACGATTTTGAAATTAATTCGAAGATGACCGCGGCTATGGCCAAAGAATATTGGTATAAAAAATAATTATGATTGTTGCAAATTAGTCTGTAAGTTTTTTTTTAATAAATAAACGAATTTTATTGAATATTGTATTTTTCTTTTGTCAAATACCGATTTTGGGTACAAATATACCGATTTTAGCTGGCAATTCTACCGATCTCGCTCTATGACGTTCGAGACCACTGGAATCAAGCATGTAGTCGGTGAATGAAACCTTATTAGGTAATATTGTGGGTTGGTCGATCTTTGAAGGCCAATTTATTCCCGTAATTCGGAATAATACTTAGACGTCATATAATCACTATGAAAAATGACTTCTATAAAAAATATTGTTATTTTAATTTTGAAAACCTGATTATTTCCTTTTGGATTTTTAAAATAAAGTGTTTTTTAGTTTTGTGAATGTAGAAATAAGTGACGTCAAAGTTTTATTGTCGTATGCCATTCATGGGGGAATTGCGTTTTGATTTCATTAATGGTATATGAATGTATAAATTGATTTTCTTTAATAGATTATCAACTTTAAAGCTTAAGCATTAAGTTCAAGATTGATTGGAAAAAATTCAAAAAATACGATTTCGGGTAGATTGATGTGCGCCATGGTATTATTACAGATTGAGACTATGAAAAATACAGAAAATGCTTTTTGGTGAAAGTTTCTTTTAATAATTCCAGAACTTGATAGTCCTGCTGGTAACACTAAACCAACCTAAGTACTAACTCAGAACAGCCTTAATCTTTTTGTTTGTCATTTTCCTACAGTAGGTATCTACTGAAACTGAACTTAAATAAAACCAAGTCTGTCACTAATCCGTACTAATATTATAAATGCGAAAGTAACTCTGTCTGTCTGTCTCTTTTTCACGCCTAACCCACTGAACGGATTTGAATGAAATTTGGTACAGATATAGTCTGGGACCCGAGAAAGGACATAGGATGTTTAAGCAGGCGTCCGTCACTCGCTCAAGGCCACGCGTTTTATGCCTACCGCTTCGCGTATCGTCGACGATACAACGAACACCGGGCTGTCGCGCGCCCGCCTGAGTGCTCGCGCGTCACGGGTACAGCGCTGACTATCAAAATGTCGAAACCACGTAATGATTGCGTGATTATTGTGCAATTCCCCTATTTCCCAATTCTCCTGTTTACCTTTTGATTATTTATTAAAATTATTCACGCAGTTTTGGATATTTTTGACACTAAAATATATTAGTCGGGAATTCAAGGAACGAAAAATATGCATCAGTCATTTTATCAAACTAAAAAATATTTGATCAACAAATAAAAAAATAATTGTTTTTCTAAAACATTCGTTTTATTACCATTATCATCATACGTATAACCCTAGCAGATTTGCTGGACGACACGCACACACGTTAGTCGCGCGGCGGGCAAAAGAATCTCAACTCTCTTTGTGCGTACTTATGGTACATTTCTCCTTGCTGCAAACAACTGGTATTATTATTATGATTTTGTAGGCTATTATAGCGTAGGTATTTTGGTTTTTGTATTGGAGTGAAGTATCTGTTACGTAGTAACTATTTATTAATCTGTGGTTTAAGTTTAAGTTTTCATCCCAGAAATCCCCCGGGAACGGGAACTATTATTTCACGCGGACGAAGTTGCGGGCAAAAGCTAGTGCATAATAAAGTTTACAGTAGTAGAACTGAATTAAAGTATTAAAACTGGTTCGAAGCCTAGGTTTCACGTAGCTATAACTAAAAATATGTAAGCCTGACTTTGTAATGCGACGCATAAGGTTTAGTGCCTTTAGTGCAACATTATAGACACCTAACATCATACCAATATCAATAAACTAAGCGCTAAGTGCATTGTTGTTTATAATAATTATTGTTTATTTAATACCTCGTCAAGGTGACTCGCGCCATATGCGGGACCTTCAAATAATCTTTCTAGGCATATGTGTTACGTGTTCCCATACTACTTTTATTCATAAATTGTCCATAAATCAAGCATTATGATGAACGCCTATTAATTATCTATTATTATTTATTAGCAGACTATATATTACGTTACTTATTAATTTAGTGTGTTGCCAATGTTATTTAAATTGCCAACAACTTTTTTTAAAAAACGAGCTACTTTTGGATACTTCAGCTACGTCTAATTCTAGAATAGTGATTGATTTAATTAATTCTACATCTACACATTTGTCTAAAAATCTAAAAATACACAGATAAATAGAATGTTCTCATTTTGGTTTGGTCCATACCAACTCAAGAACTAAAACAATTAACAGAGTCTAGAAAAGGCGAAGAAAAGGCTATGCAAAATAAAAACAAGATGTTATAGAATCATACCTACACATAAATTATGCAAGTGTCCGTGGTAGGTATAATTGTTAATAACGCTTTGAATTATAAGTTGAATATCAGATTTAATAAGGTAGAGCTGTTTTTTTTCGAATATTGATGCTATTAGTATATATTTAGGTACTTAGGGGATCAAGGGGATGTAAGTTAAACTGTAAAAGGTGTATTGTAGCCTGGTCTTTGCCAAAAGTTGAGTAATCTTTAAAGATAGACGTGTTTTTATGCCCTGTCACAACATAACTAGAGTGATGGGGTCAGAGCCCATTCGGCTCCTAAGATTCGCACCCTGTGCCCATTCGTCCCCTGGAACTTTTGAGGGGCCTATTCGTCCCCTGAAGAATATTTATTTTAATTCTATCTTCTAATATAAGTACATGTATATGTGTATACTGCAGCTTGGTAGTCCTGGTACAGTCGCGCAGAAAAGGGTAAAATTAAAATATAATGATTCCTTAAATATCATGTTTAAGTATTTCAAATAAGATTAAGTTTAATAGGCTCTAGGTATTAAGTCAGTCTTCAAAATAATTAATCGATTCGTCGATCGATCGTTTTCTATTTACCACTTCACGTTACTGCGCGCCTAGTACTTTTGTTCTCTTAAATTTTCAATCATACCCGTTTATTTAACAAGCCATTCGTAGAGAGACAATAATAAATACATCATAGCCTATTGACAGGTTATATTATTATCATGACGGATTATCATTCATCATAGCTCTTTTTTCAATGATCTGTTATGATTTATTAAATTAAGTGCGTTAATAAACTGTTCACAAGTGTACTATGTTAACCGTTTCTTAGGTAAAATATAGCTAATTTTATCTCAGGGGACCAATAGGCACCTGAATAGGTGCCGAATCTTTAACTTATATTGTGTATATATTAGAGGAGACGAATGGGTACCTTAAAAATAATATTTTTTATTAAAATAGTAATTGGTCCCCTACCAGGAGACCAATGGGCACCTATATAGGGGCCGAATCCACAACTTTTATGCTGGGGGACAAATCTTAGGGGACGAATGGGCTCTGACCCGAGTGATGTTGGGGTGTAACAGTTTTTTTCTTTGCCTATCTATGTAACACTAAAACTTTGTTTACTTCGACTCTATATCTTCGATATCTTATAATAAATAAATAAATATCCTTGGGCAACACACACGGTCATCTGATCCCAAACTAAGCTGAGACAACTAAAAGGTAAAGTATCTGCTTTTTCCTTTGTAATGTCCCTGCGCATACTTAAATAAAATGTTCGATAATCCTTGGTAATCACAAAATTCCTAGGCAGATTTAATTTGCAAAATTAGTAGAACTTTAAAATGACCAGAGTTTTTAAACAAGATGCTTCATTATAATTATTAAGCAAACATCAGAAGTTATGTGTAAAAAAATAACTTTATGAAAGGAAAAAGATACAGGAGGCGCGACCGTTCCGCCTCAAGTATCATTTCCCTCTGATCAGACTATTGTACTGAGAGAGGGAAGTCGAAACCCAAGCTTCCCCCCACCTCTGCACATGCGTAAACTACTCCTTACACAATCACCCAAATAATTAAGAAACTAAAACAAATATTAACTTTTAAGCTGAATTTTACACTCTTTCAATAAAACTGCCTGGAATTTTCTTATTTAATATCTTCAGTTTTAGTATTGCTGATGAACGACCCCTCTCGCTCCCTTAATCGTAACTCGCGCATGCCCAGAACTTGTGTGTGAAGTTCGTATTGTTGGATACAGAATTGTTCAAAATATTTTAAGTGGTCCTACCGATTATCCTGTAAATCACTTATGTATTATGTAAAAATGATTTGAGAAATGTACTACAGCTGCTTATCATTTTCTTAAATTGTTGGTCCAACGCAACTCACCGGTTTAAAACTCTTTGTAGTCTCGTAGTCTGTGGTCAGAGTTCAAACGACACGTTCATACTTCTTCAAAAATACTTGTCGAGGAAAACCACATAGGTACTGCAATTTCATTGTAATATTTAAATTGAATTAAAGTTTCCGTATCTTGACACGACTTAAACATATTTACCTTCACACAACATATTTTGTAACCCAAATAATACTAGGTGCTTACTAGGTGTATTTTAGGTCTTGCAGAACCTGCTAGGAGATGATTCTACCCATGAAAACAAACAACTTTTAATATGTAACCAACTCAGAAATCGCGAAAAAAAGATCAGCTGTTTCTAACAAAAGTATAATGCCCTCCCGACCATAATGTATGAAACGGCTGATATTTTTTTTAGATTTATGAGTTGGTTACATATTAAGAGTTGTTTGTTTTCATGGGTAGAATCATCTCCTAGCGGGTTGTGCAGGAGAAAAAATACACCTGGTATAGTTTATCCTACTTAACAACCTGATTTAATTAAAAGCATATTTATTATTATGAAGAATGTTATTGGGCACAAAAACGGAGTACATGTTATGGTGTTCTTCTCCCACGCGGATATAATGTAATACATAGTTATGTAGCTACCATCATAATGGCCTCCAAGATTTGTTATTCAATAGTAAGTGATTTATGCAGTGTTATAAAATAATAATTGTTGTTGTCATTACATAATAATGATATAAATCTTGTGTCAATCTTTATAACTAAACTAGCTTCTGCCCGCGGCTTCGCTCGCGTTAGAAAGAGACAAAAAGTAGCCTATGTTACTCTCCATCCCTTCAACTATCTCCACTTAAAAAATCACGTCAATCCGTCGTCGCTCCGTTTTGCCGTGAAAGAAAGACAAACAGACAGACAGACAGACAGACAGACAGACAGACAGACACACTTTCCCATTTATAATATTAGTATGGATAAGTTAGAACATTTTTTTTCATGTTTTAAAGTGATTTTTTTATTTTTTTATACCCTTCTTGAATAAGTTCTTTTTATCTGTGAAATTGAATTTTAGTCTTACTAGTCTGACCGATCAAACTTATTTTAGAGAAACTTTTATTAAATCTTATTTAAATTACTATCTTTTATAGCACCCTACTAATATTGATGAGCACTAAGAAAAGATTGTCGGAAATTCGACCCATTAAGTAGGTAGTCTGAAAAAGGAAAAAGAACGTTAAAATCGTAGAAATTCGCGTTTCGTTGTACTTACATAGTAGATATTACGATCACACCATCCCTAACTTGTTCTTTGACTAAGTACAACAAAACTGATTCCCGTGGATTTCTCAAGAAATACTCCATTTAACATACTTAGTTTCCATCGTAAGGGCACCATAAATTAAAATAAGTAGTCCCATTGCGTGCCACAGAGTAAAAACATTAAAATTATGCGTGCCGCCGTCCACCTCGCGCCTCGGGCATCGGAATGAAGTTTTTCAAGTTTGCTTTAAAGATGATTGCAGCCAGGGTTGGTACTGTGCAGTAAATTGTACGTATTGGGAATAAAAAACAGAAACTTGTATGTCTACATATTTTGAAATCATTAAAATCACTCTCGAGAGCGATGGGAATATAAGTTTTTACAGAAACATAGGCACATTTTATGATTTTATTCGATAACTATCGGTAGTCACAGCCCTGTTGCATGATGCGTTGCGTTGCATAGAAAAAACCGGCCAAGTGCGAGTCCGACTCGCGCACGAAGGGTTCCGCGCTATCATCTATAATAGATAAGTTTCTACCTGTTTATTAAGATCGAGTAAAAATTGTTAAAAAATTACGTTTGGTGTATGGGAGCCCTCCTTTAATATTTACTTTGTTAATTAATTATTTATTTTGAAAGGTAATATACAAGTAAATATTCTGTGAAAAATTTGAAGCGTCTACCTGTTACCGTTAATTTTTAACATTGAGCAAAAAAATACGAAAAAAACACGTTTATTGTAGGTCCCCATACAATAAACGTGTTTTTTTCGTATTTTTTTGCTCCCCTTAATATTTTACTTTTGTTAATTTTTAGTTATATTTGTTGATATAACGGCAACGGAAATACAACATTTGTGAAAATTTCAGCTTTCTAGCTATCACGGTTTATGAGAAACAGCCTGGAGACAGACAGACAGCGGAGGCTTAGTAATAGGGTCCCGTCCCTTTGGGTACGGAACCCTAAAAGATTAAAAAAATAAAGACCTGCATAAACAATTGTCTAAACTACAAATCGGAAAACTATTCGCGAACTTTTAATCCGTACTAATATTATAAATACGAAAGTAACTCTGTCTGTCTCTTCTTCACGACTAAACCACTGAACCGATTTGAATGAAATTTGGTACAGATATAGTCTGGAACCGCGGAAAGGACATAGGATAGTTTTCATCGCGAAAATCCCCTGGGAACGCGGACGAAGTCGCGGTCAAAAGTTTTTTGATGCATTTTAAAACGACCTTGTAAACGACAACCCTACTGTTTAGTATTGGGAATTGGGGCAGACCACAGGACATGCGTGGGAATACTAGGTCATTGGTGTTCTACGTTCCCACAACACAGTTTTAATGCATAGCTGCGCATAGTGTACTGCAAAAATGCACCAGGCGGACAGATGCAACTGAAGTTATTTTAAGTTCTGATTCTGCACAAACGTTGGTATAGGACGGGTGACGGGTATAACCATGTTTGATTCAACAATATAATAATTACTTATTAGCCACAATACTTGAAAGTTTTATAAATTATGAAAATTGATTGCCTTTTGTTTCGCGTACTGAAGATACACACATAAAGTAGTTTTTATTGTGTTTACGATACGAACAATTGCTCTCCGAGGAAAAAACAAGACTGTGGGATAGTGTACGTCATAAGTAGAGAGATAAGTCGACAGTCTGTTGTATTATCCAAACTAATATTATAAATGCGAAAGTAACTCTGTCTGTCTGTCTGTCTGTCTTTCTGTCTGTCTGTCTGTCTGTCTGTCTGTCTGTCTTTGCTTCACGCCTAAACTACTGAACCGATTTGTGTGAAATTTGGTACAGACATAGTTTGGAACTTGAGAAAGGACATAGGATAGTTTTTATTCCAAAAAATAAAATAAAAAATAAAATTTATTCCGGACATACAGCGCCATCTATTGGTCAAGAGTCGGCATCAATTCAGTACCGAAAATTCATCGGAAAAATGTAAATAAAGAGTAAAAATCTGCCGGAAGTCGCTATTCCACGCGAACGAAGTCGCGGGCAAAAGCTAGTCTGATATAATTTAATCATTTTATTTTTGACAAAATGAGCGTTTGATGCACTTTTTTATTTGTTTATTTCGTGCATACGCAACTAAGTTTTATTGCATAACTAATAAAATGACGAGATGAAGTACCTATAGCTGGTTTCTTTGCTCGTTGTTCTTATTATATCAAGTACTTACCTAAAGAGTGATTCCATCCTACATCCATTAGCTCGACTTAGCTCTACATGGAATCTTTTACCATAAGACACTCATTTTGTTCTCACTTATCTTTTATCCATATCTATTCTATGCCTACTTATAATAAAACTGTAGAGAGGTCAATTCTGTACATTGAATATATATTCAAAATTATTATTGGAGGATGATTGGTGATTTATTTATTTAAATTCTGATGCCAAAAATGCAATCAGTAAATTTTTTATCTGTCTGTCTGTCAAAAACTACTAAAGGGATTTTAACAAAACTTGGTACGATTGTTGTCCATACTCCTGGGCAGGTAATAGACTATAAAACATAACGCTAAAATACAAAGGAGCAGAGCAGCAATAAAAAATGTGACAAAAATGGGAAAAGAATAATTCCTTTTATGAGTTTTCGTTGCGTACACAGCGTAAATGATTGAAGTTACGCATAAATGATGTACTTAAGAATTATTTCCCTTCAAAAGTTCAAAAAAAAGGCCGCAATAGCATATGTCTAATATGTATAGTTTACTCACTATAACCTTTTTTATGCTAAAAAAATGTAATGAAATAATGCATTATTTGCCAAGGTGTTTTGATGAATATGATATAGGTAATCCTTATCAATATAAGTACGTTATTCGATACAAATTTTTAATTTTCATCAAAATTGCTCTTAACAAACTTTCTTTTAATTTCAATAAACATCTTCGGAGATATCACAGTTTAAAAATTACTCTGAGCAAAATAATGATGGTACGCACGGGCAGTAACAAGGCTGGCTTCGAAGAACACGGATCAGTAACCAAAAACCTAACATAACGCGGGTGAAACCGCAGGGCACAGCTAGTTCATAATAAAAATACGAAAGGGACTCTATCTGTCTGTTACGCTAACCGTACACTGTACACTAACCATTGATATAATTTGGAACGGCTTCAGCTTGAATTCCAAGAAAGGGTGTAGGCTGTTTTTGTTAATTAATACTTTTTAATTATGCCTTAGCGTTCTTATCATGCTCGATTGTCTCGGACTTAGAGTATATTACCTTCAATGTATCTCTTGGAGAAGCAAAGCCATGTTAGATTTCAAAGAAGTCGCGGATCGCGCAAAGGTAACTTATGCCCCTCTAAGGTTCAAGCTACCCTTGTGCCAAAGTTCATGAAAATGGGTTCAATGGTTCCGCCGTAAAACAGTCAGAATTTTTACTGTTTTTTAATTACTCTCACATATATACAATAATCATTTAAATATTATCAATCGGTTTAAAACTTCTGTAAGGAAACGAGTTATTATAGAGTCTGTCTATAAGCTTTTGTGCAAATATAAAAACAAACAAACAACAAAAATAATACATCAAGTTCATCTGGCAAAGATCCAAGCGACGTATTAAATGAAGACTTTACAAACACTCAATTTTCCTATAAAACGTACCTATTACTGAAACGTGAGCGGAATCCGTACGTGACGGTATCAACTGTCGTACGGCATAGTAATGAACGAAGAAGGAAACACCATGGACTAAGGAGGACCATTCAAGTGTTCACGTACGTGACTATTGCTGGCGTGATGGCCTTGACGCGAATGACAGTCCATCAAGCCTACATGGTCATTTTTTAAAACGTTATTGTTA
The DNA here is from genome assembly GCA_033675125.1 of Athetis lepigone. Lineage (NCBI taxonomy): Eukaryota > Metazoa > Arthropoda > Insecta > Lepidoptera > Noctuidae > Athetis > Athetis lepigone. Next base: position 15,321,494 of record CM066219.1, read on the forward strand.
TCCTTTTATAGGTCTCTTTAATTGTATGTTTGTGGCGCAGTAGATGGTATACGATCCCAAAGTTGGGGACCTACGTCAATTCTGTTGTTTTGCTGATATTGTAACATTTGGACGCTCGGATTACGGATATATAGTATGAGCGGGAGTTTCTTAGTCAGTGTTAGGGCAGCGGAGGTTTTCCCTTCTTAAGAGTTCGTTTTTAATGGGTCACGCCTGTAGGTTTTTATGGTTTGCGCATTTAACCAAATATCTATATATTCTCTTAATCTCTTGTAGTTTTATCTCATCAGATATTAGAAGTAGAACATAATTACCCATGTACGCACACAAAAATTCTTCACATAGTTCTTTGCCTTTACAAGTACTTACGTACAAAGATCAATTTACCACTAGTTATTTCCTTACAATAACTTATAGCATGACATTATAGCATGCACTTTACTCTGTTACGCATGCGTATATCTTATTATTCTGAATTTTACAAAATAAATGAAAATAATTTGATTATTCATAATCTTCGGCCAGCCTAACTACATAATTATATCCCTTTTTCCATGTCGTTCTGTCAAATCCTTTCTTCTTCCTATTCTACTTCACAAAATCGATCCATGTTTTCTTCGACTCTTTCTTACCTCAAAATGTCATATATTTTTAAACGACATTTATAAAGATAATACTAAGTATATATATAACATGCAATCAAGTCAGTAGACTCACTGAAGGGTCTATTCTCATACAGAGAAGGTACGAGCACAGAGATCACTACCAGCAGCATTAGCACGTTAGCTCAGTGTGTTGTGCTCAGTCAAGTGGACAGCTATGCGTTAGTTTTACTAAATCTCGAAAATCGTTTGGCGGATTTCATTTTATTCTTTTGTTTGCTATAACAAACACCAAGAAAGTACAAGTGGACAAAGACATTAATGAGTATCATCACATAATTTGTTCACAGCACAATAAATACGACGTGGGCAGTGGTGAGCAGTTTGATGATCTGGTGGGGCTGATCGAGCACTTCAGGTCATACCCCATGATAGAGACGTCAGGCGACGTGCTGAGGCTGCTGCAGCCCGTCAGCGGCACCAGGCTACGAGCACACGACATTGACCGCAAAGTTCAGGAGATGCAGGTACTTCAACCAGCTCCTGTAACCGTTAATTTTAGAATTTCGTCTCATTCTAAACTTTTTAAAACAGGCTTATCTTATACCTTCTTATATCTTAATACCCGCCTCACTTTTGCACAAACAAACCGTACAGACTGCTTAAAGATTGTGAGGCTGTATGTGGTACGTGTTCGCAACAGAAACTATCTTATACCTCAGAATAACACGCAGTTAATATCACGCTATGCCGCGACTGATGCGGTTACAACCGCGGAAGACAGCTAGAGGTACTCTTAAGTGAAATTAGCCTTAGATAAAAATGCAAACGATTTTTAAAATAAGAGAATTGCTACCCTCTATGCTATACAATAAAATCACAATGTGATTAAAAAATACTTACGGACTTACGGTCAGTAGTTCATTGCCTAGTGACTGGTTGAATAATACATAGCATGCCAACAATATAACCTATTAAATGGGCACGTGTTTGTCAACATGCGACGGAGCTGCAGGCATTCTATAAAAATGCCACGCATCTGTTTCTGCGTTTACGCGCATGTGATTTGATGTCATGATGTTATGCTGGACGATCTTAAACAAATAACTTTAGGAACTTAATTATGTCATATCATGTATGAAATACTTCTAGGAGATCGAAGACTATCAGAAACTGGACAACAAGTATGGCTTCGACGGGGAGTTCCAGTCTCTGAAGATGTTAGAAGATAGGCACGTTTTCTCCAATTTCGAGGGAACCAAGCCGGAGAATGCACCCAAGAATAGATACAGAAATATTTTACCTTGTAAGTGTGTTTTTACTTTCTGCTAACATAATGTGTATTTAGCGATAAAAAATCTGTTGTAAAAGGGCCCATTAAAATTTCGCTTTTAACTGCAAGCCAAAAATAAATTTGGAGTTCTCACTATCAAATTGTGTCAAATTCACCGACTAAGTAATTTACGTAACCATATAATAATTATTATTTATTTTGGTTTCTGACGCCTCCTTCTTGGTCACAGATGATCAGACGCGAGTTGTGTTACGGCGGCGAGACAACAGGCCAGAGTCCGATTATATCAACGCCAGCTACGTCAGATCATCAAGACTTAGTGACTCCTCCTCCTCTGTGCAATCCTCCAATGAAAGCTTGGACAGTGTTCAATGTAAGTATGATTCAAGTATACTTTGAGAGAGTATAGTTATCATAGTAAAACCAGAAAACATTTTGGTTGCCCCTGGTTTTGAATTCCAGTTGACCCTCTTTTATTTAAACTAAATAGTTGAAACTGATATATACCTGTCACTTAGACCTTACGAAGCTTTTGCATAAAATTAGCGTTAAAAGCAAATTTAATCTGTTTATTGCTAGGAGTTACAAATTTAGTAACCTATTTCCATTATTGACTTGCAGCTAGTCGAGCTTGCGATAAGTACCGATAAATCACATGATATACTACACTTGTACACCTTCGTATTTGTATGGTTAAACTTTTCAAGTTGTCAAAAAGCGGGAAGGTCGTTAAGCATATTAACATACACACTAGATAACAAAGCCATTTAGTTAAATTGACAAATATGGGATTGTAGCGGATGTTCTGTTACCATCATTTGATGACCGAAATTTTTAAACAAAGGGTGTTATCTTAAATGTAACACGTTTGGTCGTATCTGACAAGTTTGCCTATTAAAGTCAGTCTGCAAAGTATGGAAATCTGCTAAGTTGTACAGATCGCTCCGGTTTACCTCAAGAGGGAAACCTGTCAGGGTACTCGACTGCATATTGCTGACTTTTGAATTCCTAACATAAGGCTATTTTATGATTGCCCAGCGTGAGACTTTGGACCCGTTTGATGTTAAAAATCATTTATTTTTCTCCATTGTTCCTAGATAACAGTTTTTAAATCTCTTGACTAATTGAAGTTAAAGTAACCGAGACCAATATAAAAACTTATAAGTACTGATTTATTTATAATGTCGAAATTTCCAACCCTGTATTTTACCCCTTCAGGGTTGGAATTCCAAAAAAAAGTGGTTACCTTCTCGTTGCAAAGAACACACCCGGCAAGTTTTAATTTTCAGGGCCAGCGATATGGGCTGTGCATTGATATATCAACAGAACAGCCAGTAGGTTTACCATTTAAAAAATATGTATCTTGCGTTTGGCTTATTCTAGACTTCTTACAGTAACAAAAAACCTCGAAAAAAAAAACCAAACAATCAATGCCTTTGTTATTTGTACGTTACCTATTGGTTTCTCGGAAATTCCCCTATTCTTTAGCACGTCAATGGGACCTAGTGTATGTAGATTCGATATCCAAACAACAGATGGATTGATACGTGATCCGAATCTCAGAGGAACAAGGAAAAATTGTTTTTGTACCAGTGAACAAAGATACAAATTTAATAGAGTTTGATCGTCAGCCAAATTTACATCATTATCTTTTAAAATAAGCATACATTTTGTACTTCGCTGTCACTTTGTTGGGTATTTTTAGGGTTCCGTAGTCAACTAGGAACCCTTATAGTTTCGCCATGTCTGTATGCCGTCTGTCTGTCCGTCCTCGCTTAATCTCTGTGACCGTTAGTACTAGAAAGCTAAATTTGGTACCAATATGTATATCAATCAAGCCGACAAAGTGGTAAAATAAAAATTGGAAAAAACGTGTAATATATTGTTGAATAGGTATTCAAAAATGAGTGTCGTGATGGCTCAGTGGATAAGGCGCCCGCCTCGTGTGTAAGAAGTTGTGGGTTCGAATCCGGGCAAGTACCAATGAGACTTTTTCAATTCATATGTACTTTCTAAAGTTTATCTTAGACATCACTGACATCCCGTGCCTCGGAAAGCACGTAAAGCTGTTGGTCCCGGTTGTCATTAGTAGAACTTTGACAGTCGTTACTGGTTAGCCAGGAACTCTGACCAGTCTAACCAAGAGGTATCGGGTCGCCCAGTTACTGGGTTGTGGAGGTCAGATAGGCAGTCGCTCCACGTAAAACACCGGTATCCAGCTAAATCCGGTTAGGCTGGCAGCCGACCCCAATACGGTTGGGAAAAGGCTAGGGAGATGATGATGAGGTATTCAAAAATGAATAGGGGTTTACTAAAATAATTTGATAATGTCAATATTTTCGGAAATAATCACTCCAAAAGTAAAAAACAATGTGTCTTTTGTTTGAACCATAAGTTTAGAAAATATGAAAAATAAACTGAAAAGTAGAACTATATAAGGACTTGATGGAAATAACAGTTTTTGTACAAAAAAGACAAAAAGGTTGTATAAAATAATTTCTGGACTAAGTTTGTAGTAAGTTGGAACACTTATTGTGACGGACGGGAAACTACGGAACCCTACACTGAGCGTGGCCCGACACGCTCTTGGCCGGGTTTTTTTTTGTCAATTGAACCTGGCTCTAGTGTTTGTTGAACAGTGTTACCACTCAGTCTCAACCATAAATAGATGTAGGAATTGTAGTAACTAGTATTCATTTTAATGCAAGTCTTCAATCGGCAATCTTCAATTGAGTTATACGTAAAGGCTTTGCTATACAGAATAATTAATTCGATGTTACTGTCAAACTGTTAATTGTATAAACGATAGGTACAGTCAGCATCAAAAGTCGATGACCACATTTAAAATTTCAAAACCGCTGTACACCGTATAATACCTAAATTGCTCAACATGACAAGCACCAGAAATTAATGATCATCATAAAAGAGCATAAGTAGGTAACCACCACTTTTCAAAAGTCGCTGAACAAAGTTATGGCAAAAAAAGCATGACATTCTTCGTCTCTAAAGTCACTAAACAAATTTTTGACAAAAATAGCATACCATTGTTCATCTCAAAAGTCCCTGAACAGCATCAATTGTTTTTTTGGGTTTAATATGTGTGTGTACTCGTATTTTTGTGAAGGGACATTATTATATAACATTCCTTTCCAAAGTTTGACAACAAAACATCTGGGGGCACGGTAGTACCTCCGCCAAGATGATAAATTATTCTGATTAGTAAAACCGTTTATAACCTACCCTGGGTACTTGTCGCAGATATTTATCAGATTTTTTTTTGTATTAAATTTTTTACATCAGTGTAGACTGTCAACAAAGTTATAATTAAGTGGAAATATTCTTTTTATATTTAAGGATAAAATTTTTTTTTTGTTTCCTAAACAATTTATTTAAAAGGGAAACTGCGTGAATTTTGAAAATGAGCCAATGGCTTACAAATAAGGCTATATATACTTTGAAAATGTGCTTCCACCCACTTCGACTATTCTCATTGGCTCTAAGAAATAAAAATAATATATATATATTGGAAAGTTAAATTCGAAATTTAGATCCATTAAATATTTTTACATGATTTAGTTTTGATAGGACAATATTGGATTTGTAACTCTGAAGATAGAAACAAGCACTTTTTAGTTTGCAGTTCAGTATCCGAAACAAAGTAATGTTCAGCAACTTTTGGTAGTTATGCTGTTAAGTTATTTTTGGACGTTGCCATGATTACACTAGATACCAAAAGAACCATTTTATATTGTTCAGTGACTTTTGCAAAACTAATTGTTGTGTTATTTTTGGATGTTATAACGATCAGCGATTTTTGACAAAATGGTGTTCAGTTAATTTTGAACTTTAATGATGTTCATTCAATACTGGCACCTATCTTGTTGAGCGATTTATGGATGATATAGTGTTCAGCGGTTTTGAAAATCTGAATGTGGTCAGCGACTTTTGATGCTGACTGTACCTACTGGTTTCTGTATAGCTAATTGCAACGTTAAAGGAAAAATCAGAAGAGCTTTGATGATGGAATACAATGAGCCAATGCAATTAAACATTTGCACGTACGAGTGGGGTTAAGACTCATTTGAATATTTATCTGACTGTACTTCGAGAGACATAAAGCTGGACTTGGTACATAAATAAAGGACTATAATATCAAGGAAAATCGATTTTAAAATGTCGATATACTGTATTCATGCAGTCATATCTACGAATTACGTGACTTAGGAAGTGCGGTACTTATTTAGAAGAAATTAACTTAAATGTTCACCATACAGATTCCTTACCCCAGCTTTGTCAACGTGTAAATAGCAAGATGATGTCATTTCGAAAATAATGATATCCATAGGAACTTTACCTATCAGGATAAACAATATGACATGAACGTGGTTTACGGGTGTTTTTTTCTTTTATCTGAATCTCATTATAAGATATTAAAGCGTCTCGGTTAAAAACAACAATACAAGTAATGTAGGACCGTGTGTAAAATAAATGGTGTTAGTTCTAAAATGCCCTACGTTTTAATGAGATTGTAATGCTCTTGGATCTTAAACTAAGCGAAGCTTTGAGACAACATTACAGTGATTTAGCTGAAATACCCATACTGTATGCTTATGGGTATTAATTTTTCGACATTAGGTTAGCTCATTTTGTCTTATCTAAAATAAGTCCTGTAGTAATAGGTTTTATAAATTTATATCATCTGTAATTTCAGCCCTAATCCTGAACAGTGAAACTAAGAAAACTCCACCATTAGTGACTAAGTCACTATCAGATGAAGCACTGAGAGAAGTCAGGAAATCTTTTAAAATGGACAAAATTAATGGAAACCTCTGCCGCGACGTTACAGGTAATCCTTTTAACCTTTAAATAATGTGAATCCTTTGCAAACTAGGGATCAATTGAATGAAAATATTTTTTCAGTATTAGAATTAGCTATGTAATCAATTGCGAAGTCAACTTGCTTGATTAAATAAATAAATGCTTAATATGCTCATTGTGGATTCACTATAGAGCTCGTTTCAGGGTTATCAATGATGTTAATTACATTAAGTAAGTATCTAATTTCCTTTTTGTGGTTACAGTTAAAGATAAAACATACATCGCGGCACAAGGCTGTCTCTCTAACACAAAAGATGACTTCTGGCGAATGATATGGCAGGAAGACGTTAGAGTTATAGCTATGATCACAAACGAAGTTGAAAATGGGAAGGTACGTACACACGGCACATTTAAATTTTTTGAAACACTTCAGTATAGCCATATTTAGTTGGATTGCTTAAAAAGTCGGATGACAGTTTACGATAGGTACATAGAAAAAATATTTTTAAAATATAAAAAAACCAACCGCAATTTCGGAAGTCGGTGGGTTTGTTTCTGTTTCATGTAATTTAGGCGGGCCTGTTGGTCTAGTGGTTAGTGAACCCGACTGTTATACGCTGGAGGTCGTGGGTTCGATTCCCACCCAGGACAAACTTTGTGTGATGAGCATGATTGTTTGTTCTGTGTCTGGGTGTAATTTATCTACAATATGTATGTAGGTATTTACAAATTATATAAGTATGTTTATCAGTTGTCTGGTTACCATAGTACAAGCTCTGCATATTTTGGGATCAGATGACGTGTGTGAGTTGTCCAAGGATATTTATTTATTTATTTAATTGCCACCACAGATTGCCACCAACTTTCAAATTGCAGTTGTGTTTTTGACTTTTTTTTAATTCAATTTTAAATTTAATAAAATCATTCCTGCAACTGAGACTAATTCAATCACACGAGACATGCATACGCTCGAAAAGAATGACCCTCCTTTCGGCAGTCGGGTAAAAAAGAAAAACCTTTTCTAATAAAAAAGTTCTTCAAACGACATTCTTATTTCTATTTTATACTGCATAACAATTAAATCAACTATGTAATATCCCTTACAGAAAAAATGTGAACGCTACTGGCCACTCTCTGGCCACGAAGAAAGGTTCGACGGTCTCACAGTCAAGTCCATCTCTGAGACTCACTACGAGGACTACCTTCTCAGGGAGTTCGACGTCTGCGATGACAAGAACTGTCGGACTGTCTTCCAATATCAGTTTACGGTAAAAATCTTGGTTTAACCTGCCATAACATATGTTAACCTAAAATCTAAGATAAATTAATCCTTAGTAAAGTGGCTGATTGGCCCGTAACATGTCATCTTTGAATCAATGTAATTCAAAGTGCTGGATCACCATTATCAAGGACATCGATTAATTATTAGATCTTATTGTTGTTACCAATACAAAATTCCTACTACAGCTAAATTATAATTTCCAGGCCTGGCCCGATCACGGTACTCCAGGAGACCCAGATGGTGTGCTGTCATTTATAGAAGATATCAACAGAAGAATGTTAAAGAATTCAAAGGATTCAGATGCACCTGATCAGGTTGGTACACAATCAGCTTCTACATATTGATAACTTTTATCACTACACTAGACTACCCTACGAGAACTACGCAGCCCTTCTGTACCTATTTAAAACGTTCCTATTACCACATGATGTTATCTACATATTCTATTAGCACAATATTTTGACTTGAACCCTTCTCTCATCACAAAAGTGAATGTTTCAGAACATCCTGTGCGTGCATTGCTCGGCTGGCGTCGGCAGGACGGGCACATTCATTGTCCTCGATATTCTAATTGACAAAATTAAAACATCTGGTGAGACTCAACCCTTTATGCATTGTTCTCACTAATATATTGCGAGCTTCTGCGAATTTAATATTAATTAGTTTTTTTGTTGTTGGTGCAAACATATCTACTGCGAATTTCCTCATAAACTTTATTAAAGCCATAGCTGTGTGTTTTCTTGTTATTATTTGCTAATTGCTAACCATGCGGTTACATAAATACATAGGTATTGAATATAATTTTCTGTATTACCTACAATGGCTAATATGTTCACCTTTTGATTCATTGTTTTTACTCACAATGCGAATGCTTGTTTATTTAAACAAAAAAATGTTTCTCAACTAATAAATGTACCATTATCTAAAGGTATGTTTTATTGTTTTATAGGATTCAATTGTGACATCGATGTCCATTCCACGGTTAAACTAGTCAGGGCACAGCGGCAGGGCATGGTGCAGAATAAAATGCAGTACAGATTCATATACCTAGCGTTGCAAGAATATATCGACGGCAGAAATATGAAGTTACGGAAAAAGGTGTGTACCTGACCTAATGCTGATTTGAGGGCAATCTTTATATGATAAAGCCTTGTGCAGAGTAAGTTAGACTAGTTAGAGCGTCGTGACTGGATTCGTAAAGGGCGAAACTAGGAAATCACAACGCATCACGTTCGTATGCGTAGGAAATGCAAGGCAATGTATCGACATGTCCAACACTGGGTGTGTTGTATGCTTTGTTGTCTACGTCAAGAATTTTGCCTGCAAACAGAAGGAAACTTTTATAACAAAAAAATCTGTTCCTATTACCTACTCAATATTCTTTTCTTTAGTATTTTGTAGCACGCATTATGAGAAATCATTATCTTCGTAAAAATTAATGTGCATGAAACGGTAGATAATTAATACCTAATTATAGATTCAAATTATACAATTTGGCGCAACAGTGGAAGTCGGACGGCAGTTTATCCGCATGATAGTATAGGGCCTACGCAGACCGGGACGGCATGGCAAGGGATTTGAATTTTTACTAATGGACATTCAACCGTATTGTTACAGAAATACGACATAAATTGCTATGCTTTATAATGATGCCGTGGCATTGAAAGGGATTTTATCGGATTATTCCGATCTGTCACCCCGCTTTGTCCCCATCGGGGGACAGATAGGAAAAAAAAGTTTGATCTGTCCCCCAGTTAGCAATGTGGGGACAGATCGAACTTTGTTCACTCTTTTACAGTTTCATCTGTCCCCATATCACTGATATGGGGACAGATGAAACTTTTTATTCCTGTTTGTCCCCCACAGAATTTAATACATTAATTCTAAATTCAATTAAGGATTGAAAACTTAGGAGAATAAAAGTACGAGGCGCGCAGTAATGTGAAGTGATATTGTGAGAAAATGTAAAATACTTAGATAAAGTTATGACAGGTTTATTTATACGTCAAAAAATGTATGGTTACACAGGCTTTATTCATGACATAAATTTACACAGTGTTTATTAGTAAGGGCATTAGTATTTAAATCAATCAAAAGTACTAGGCGCGCAGTAGCGTGAAGAGGTTAATAGAAAATGTGATCCAGAGCATTCCTATTCCACAAAGTGTCCACCAATATCACTCGCACAGTGCGGGGACTAAGTAATAAAACTATCGATAGAAGAAAACATTTATTATTAAAAAAGACTGACCTCTTTCAGTTTTATTATATATAATAATGTGATATAATACTTGTCATTTTCATAATATAATATTATTTAAGTTCATAAACATTTCTTTTCTAAAAATTGCTTTGGATCACATTTTTTATTTACTATTTCACGCTACTGCGCGCCTAGTACTTTTGATTGATTTAAGTACTAAGTATCCCAGTATTTTAAATTTTCTCACATTATCACTTTACATTACTGCGCGCCTAGTACTTTTGTTCTCTTAAGTTTTCAATCCTTAATTGAATTTAGTAATCTTTTTTTTATTTTCTGTTATTAGCTGTTAGTTTTCCTAATAAAATAAAATAAAATAGAATTAATGTATTAAATAAATTCTGTGGCGGACAAACAGGAATAAAAAGTTTCATCTGTCCCCATATCAGTGATATGGGGACAGATGAAACTGCAAAAGAGTGAACAAAGTTCGATCTGTCCCCCAGTTAGCAATGTGGGGACAGATCGAACTTTTTTTTCCTATCTGTCACCCGTGGGGACAAAACGGGGTGACAGATCGGAATAATCCATTTTATCGCACGACATTAAAAGACGCGCCACAGGCTCCCGTGGCGGGATGCCGTGGCATACTGCGGTTCGGTTTATTGCGGACTCCGGCGGCGACTCATTTTAAAACTGAGGCACACCAACACTCGATCAAACGCAACTGAATTACTGAAGACTAAAAGTGTATCGGGCAGCGTGCTTTTTCGTGCCGCGGTACGCCGTGGCAAAGTGCTGGAATGCCGCGGTATCTAAGCGGCCAGTGTGCGCTGACTCACGGTAAAATCCCTTGCCATGCCGTCCTGGTCTGCGTAGGCCTTAAGCAATCATTATACGGAACTGACAGTGTCATTAATTGGTTTCCCGCCCTTTTCAATGGGCTGTGTGGCGAGGCCACAACGCTGCTAAGAGACGCGGCGTTGCACCTCAAAGCAATGTGCAACCTCTCAGTGTTGTAGCTTCGTCCGCACCAAATTGATGTTGCTGTCTGTACCTATAACCTTCTAGTATTTTTTTTTCTCTAACCAGATGCACGTGAATGTCAATATTTTATGCGGAGCAACTGACCATCTGAGCTCCGCAACTCAATTGGTAGAAATACCAATATCTTAAGGTTAGACGAGTTGTGATATTTTGGGTTTAGGTTCGCTATCGCGATTACTAAATCTTTACGATTTGTATGGAACGTTATTGATGTAATTACTGCGTGGTTGTACTAAGTGGTTGTTTTGATAGACCGATTGCAAAGATACTTTAAACACTACCTATGTATCCAGACTGTCTTCTTGTTAGCCATTCAATGCAATGAAACACAAATATTTATTTGGCACACAGTCTATCTATATATAAATAAGTCACTATATTTAACGCTAAACATAATTATGTAAATCATTGTTCTGTTTCAGTCAATTGTTTAGATTTGACGGGGGCAGTGATATTCTAAATCCGTTTAGTGTTTTATGGAGCAGGTGGACCTTTAGTTAGTTTTAGTAGGTACATAATTGACACTTTTTCTCTTTTTTCAGGTATAGGTACACGTTGGGCGCATTAATCGACAGAAAACAACCAAAGTGATTATTTTAGATTTATTTATAATTAAATCAAATAAAAATTTGTCAATAAGCGGAGGATCCGATACAGTCAGTCATAATAACTTTGTTTATAAGTATTTTTTATTAAACCATTGTATATGAATCTAATGTCTTTTATTTTATAATTTTGGGCACAACAATTGAAAGTATCACAAATACGCTTGTCACTTATGGCAGAAAAATCCACCCCATGAAATAATACCTCCTATACACCTATCAACCTGTTGCCCATTTATTGTCAAGTCTGCGGAAAGTTAATGCTTAACTAAATTAAACCAATTAATTTAGTTAATGCATAACTAAATTAGACAGTAATAATACTATCCTTTATAGCCACTAGTTCGGTTTGAACAGCTTGTAAAGACGAATAATTTCCCAAGGGAAAATTCGGTGATTAAACCTTCAAACACTCGTGATTCGAGACAATAGAAAGACAATAGCAGCTCGACAGCTGGCTGTCGCGTGGTCGTTGACAGGTTAAAAAAATAACCCAGTCGCCAGTCGGTGATCCCCGTTTAGGATATATTTTATATAACGAAGCCAGGGCTGGTAGCTAATAATAAAATAAACCCGCAAACAAAATAATCTAATAAATATTATACCCAACAATTTATTCAGACAAACGGAATTCGACGACATACTAGTAGTACCTAATGAAAAATAAAATTAATGAAAATGTCACATTATTTATTTTATTTACCATTACAAATACATTGTTGATACTTTTAATTTCAAAAATAAGTAATATAATTAAAAATGTTCGTTTATTTATTTTATTCAGCATACAACACATTTGTTGGTATTTGTTTTTATATTAATAACAGAAATAACAGAATAAAAAGTCAATTTAGAGCAAATTAATAAATTAACATAGGTATAAATATAAATGTAAATTAATATTCACATACGTGAATTTTATCAAATTAAACATTTTTCTACAAATGCTTGCTGTAGCTAGTTGTATTCGTTATACACTAGTAGACGAATCTGTTTTATTTACAATAGAGACTGTTTTTTTTTTCACAATAAACACACACAATAGCATTGCAATAATTATGCTTATGACAAAGATATATATATGATAAAGAAAATTTTGTTGAGTTTGAAATTATGACTTTCCTACTTGTTTATTTGCAAACAATTATGTAATTCATCATTTCTTATACCTAATACACTTTAATTTGGGTTATTGTACGTTCGTCACAAAGTAAATTCGTCACAAAAATAAGTATGTGTAAACTCGCCACAACTCTATCTTTATGAAAGAAAATCCGCCATATTGTTTATTTCCGTACAGACCACAGGAAAATCAAACAATAAAACGTTATTTCTTTCTTTTCATAATTACAAAATATCTTATAAAAAAACAACTATAAAAAACTTCGCGGAAGTGTCCAGTCGCGGAAGTGTTTGGGCGCAAACGTCCCTCGCGCAAAATATCATGCGCGCATGTGTCCACTCGCGCAAAAAGGCCGCGCGCAAGTGTCAAATGTACTTATGTATCAGACTTTGACCAAGCGAGCGCGTTATAGCGTGTGTAAAGGAGAGCAGGAGAAAAAAATGTAAAAAAATGTGTACTTTATGCAAAATAAGTACTGTGACGAACATACACATATTTTTTATGCATATTGTGACGAATTTACTTTGTGGCGAATGTACAATAACCCTTACAGAGCAGTACGTGTAGAAAATAAGAGGTACATGTATTTGAAAGTTATTCCAACTCTAAGCTTTTTAAAGAAAAACTTTATCGTTGTAGCTACTTTGGGGTGCCAACACCAACATTTTTGACATACGAAAAATAGTTTTTTTTACGAATACACGTTGTGGATATAAGTATAAACTTAATAGAATTAAAATGTCACCTGATGTAATACTAAAATAGAGACAAAACAAAAGAGACTGCTGGTTTTTTGGAGTGTGAAATCATCAAATGACTGCTCCCGTCCTGGGCGGGTTATTTTATTTATTTGAGTGTTCCTTATTCATGATAGGAGTTGCTTTGTACAATCCATTATTGTAGTTTTAGCATGATGGTAAATTAATGGTCAACCTCTTTCAAGGAGTCTTACTTTACTATTATACTTACTTTTCTTATTATATTACTTACAGTGTACTCAGACGTCATGCAATAAAAGTGTGATAGAACGAAAAAACCGTACATCTCAGACAAATAATAAAGCTTCACTATGTGCAGACAATATTTCAGTATTATTAGAATATTCAGGCTTTGTCACACAGATAAGGTAACTTGACCTAATTTATAATAGAACTGTAACCGAAATAATAAAAAACGTTGCTTAGCAAGTGGTCTGGGTAAGCAATATTACTGTCACGGTTGGCTATTGTTTGCCCGAAGATTATATGCCATAACCATCATTTTCCCGAATTTCATTTACCCGATTCAATTGCCCTAAAAGACATATGACATACTTTTAATTGCCCGAATTTTAGATACCATAAGATACGAATGCCATAAGTATTGTTTGCCCTATTTTTATGTGCCATAATAATTATTAGGCATAATATTTAAATGGCATAACAAGTATTAGACAAATATTTAAGCCCCGTAATGGTTTTTTTTTCTGTGCATGGTTGATGGTGGACTAGGTCGACGGAGCCCCGCTTGGCGGGGCTCCTACTTCTGTGTGGTTTATAAAAAAATAACCACGAAGGGGATAGCGGGGTCTATTTGCTCGCTTCGCTCGCTCACGCGACCCCGCCATCCCCTTCTAACCTAACCTGTCCGAGTCGGGGTGCCCTAAAGTCCCAATTGCATCCAATTTCTCTTGATATAAACAACCGTTACACACCCGATGTCGATGGCAAATTATGTTATGGCATATCATAATTATGGTATGTGATAATTAGGGCATGTGATAATTAGGGCATGTGATAATTAGGGCATGTGATAATTAGGGCATGTGATAATTAGGGCTTACAATGATTATGACAAATGATGTTATGGTAAGTGACGTAATGGGAAACAATGATTCTGGCACGTGACTAATATGGCAAATGAGAGTAGGGCAAATGAGTATTATGTCGTATGATATTATGGCTGTTGACTATTATGGCAAATGATACTAGGGCAAATAAAATTCGGGTAAACGGCGGCATACCTACTGTCACTGTGAAATAGAGATGGTGCATAAATAAGCCAAAGTAAGTGTTAAGTTACGTTTATTTATTTCGGCCTTACAACACCTAAGGCGGCGCGTTAACGCTCCTGTGTGGCAAAGCCTTCCTTAAACATATAGCGCCTTACTAATAAACGCTGCATAAAGTTATGACAGGTTTATACGTCAAAAAATGTATGGATAAACAGGCTTTATTCATTGGATAACTTTACACAGTGATTATTAGTAAGGGCAATAATATAGACAATGATTTATACTTAAAGTAACTATTATCTATATTTACGTACTTAAAGCAAGATTATTATAATACAGTCTGTTCAGGAAGGGACGAGTTTCATAACGCCCTCTAACAATACTTAGGAGCTGGTCCTAATGAAGTCTGCCATTTAGTGCCCGTCGGCATATCATGCTATGACTATACTAGGAAAACAGTTTTAAAATTAGGTGCACTAAACCGTTCCATCACTTAACAACCTGTACACGTGCATAATAAGTTGTCAGAGGGAATATTTTAAGATACACTGTTCATACTACGTGTTGATTGGGCATAGTACTCGGTGCCGCGTCTTTCGAGCCTCATAGGTTCATACATAACCATGGTATGGTATTATGAATATGATATTTGTGAATAGACCCTTTCTGAGGTTCCGTACGGATCTTATTCTTTTTGATTATCCTAAGATTTCACAGTCCGTCTGTCATCAAGCTATGTCTTATGAACCCTCGGAGTAAGCATGAATCGTGACAGTTATAAAGTTATTTTTTTTACAGAAATCTGTATTTCGGAAAAATACTAAAAAAACGGAATACAATAAATATTTAAGCGGGCTGCCATACCACAAAGGTTCCGTACGTAGTCAACTAGGAACCCTTATAGCTTCGCCATGTCTGTCTGTCCGTCATCTCTGTGACCGTGAGCACTAGAAAGCTGAAATTTGGTACCAATATGTATATTAATAATCACGCCGCCAAAGTGGTAAAAAAAAAGAACAGTTTTTGTACAAAATAATTTCTGCGTACCTACTGCGTACTTAGTATGTCAACATAACAAATAACTTTTTTTTAAACTCCTAAGTGGGAACACTTATTGTGACGGACGGGAAAGTACGGAACCCTACACTGAGCGTGGCCCGACACGCTCTTGGCCGGTTTTATTTTCAGTTATTTAAATAACTTAATAAATTAGTTCAATTAAACTGCCACTTAGGTATTACTGCTAGTTAGCAGTTTAGCAGTATTCCACTACTATGCTGAGGAACTATAGTCAAAAAATAAATATATATTGTAACTTGAGGAACAGTGTTTCTCCGTTGAAAACACTGGTATTCCGACTTTGATACCTACCCTCTCTGAAGAAAAAATACATGTTTTGCAACAAACTGAAGTGATGATCGATTTGTTGTTTGCAGTTACGGGTGTGTCGTCATTTCGATAATGGTATATCTCGAGGAATTACTAATTGCTTATGAATAATTAAAATATTCCGCTGCACTAGATATTTTTACAAAAAGCATCGGTGTATGGATATTTAAATGCCATTGGCGGAATTCGCTCTAAAAGCCGATAGGAAGACGAAAACACTGACTTTAGAATTTGGTTTATGAAGTTTAGAAAACTTATACAGACACTTTTAGGGCCTGCAGTATGGCTAGGAGCACTGCTCGGACATAAGAAGAACCTATAATCCTCTATTTTTATTTTCATCCGTTTAAATTCGAAACAACAACAATCGTCCGATGGGGTCGATTTACACAAAACACGTCCTCTCCCGATCCTTACTACAATACAAATATTTTACAAGATAATCAGCTTAACAAAGTTTTAAATAAATTTAGATCCAACAACAATTCTTTCCATCTGACTAAGCACTATTCCCACCTAAAGGAGCTTTAACAAGTCGTTTACAATGGTATTTAAAAAATGTAGGTCATTCAGATTAGATAACTTAATATTTTTATCTATTTTTATCATTGGCACGATTCGCTCGCCTATTCTTTAGGAGACACTAATAACAATGCGACATGTTTTGAGTCCATGGAATGTTTGAAATAATTTTGGTGATAATTTCTCATTTATTACTTTCTAAGTATCCTTTATAACTATTCTACATTATACCCATGAGAACGTCTTTACCTGATTTAGTATTGAGGAAAATTAAATAAAAAAAAATACGTTGCAAATGTCTGTTACGGGGACATGACATACCTACACGTGAAACGCAGTTTCGTCGCAGACTACATGGCACAAAAATCCTAGACGTCCCTTAGACTTGACTTCTTCCTACGGTGACTGTGGTCGCGTACTTCGGTTAAGGGTACGAATATAAACCGTTTTAGGCAAGTCGAGGGATATATTTAAGGACACGATAATAATATTAATATACATTTTTATTAAAACTACTACAAAATGTAAATAATTCTAAAACAATTTACTTACAATCGTAGTTGAATCGCAATAAGGCTCTCGCTCTTAAAAATCATAAAGCATCGGGTAAGAAACCTATGATAAGAGAGTGAAGTAGGTATATGATCCGCTGGCTTATAACCTATGAAACAGCAATCAGCAATATTTGCGCAGTGATCGCGCGATCACGTTAAATCGTATTATGTATGAATTGATTGCTAATCGATCGCTGATTGTTCTAATGCACTTATTGCTACGATGACGATATAGTAGCAATCGCTAGAACTAATTAAATATCACCTTTAACAAAAAAAAACTTAACTTTGCTCTTACAAACCATACTAAATACGAAACCACCTAACGAAAAATGCATGTTTTAGTTAACTGATTGCTCCACAGAGGAAGCACTATCGCTAGATTGCTATTTACTTGACGTATTTTGAATTGACGTTTGAGAAGCAAATATTGCGCAATAACGATCGCTCGGCTTCTGCAAGATACGTAATCCCGGTGCCGTTCTTCTTTTGATATCTAGCGCGCGTGTCGACAATTTATATATTTTGAGACATTCACAATATTATAAATGCGAAAGTAACTCTGTCTGTCTGTCTTTCTGTCTGTCTGTCTTTCTGTCTGTCTGTCTGTCTGTCTCTTCTTCACGCCTAAAACACTGAACCGATTTAAATAAAATTTGGTACAGATATGGTCTGGGACCCGAGAAAGGACATAGGATAGTTTTCATCTCGGAAATCCCCCGGGAACGGGAACTATTATTCCACGCGGACGAAGTCGCGGGCAAAAGCTAGTTTTTTTTATATTTTTTAAATGAAAATCGCATACTGAATAACCTGCTTCAATATGTCCCTCATCTTACCTAAAACTCACAGCTTAGGAGGTATAGGATCAAGTAAACAAAACAGCGACGTGGATGTCCCATCGCAAAAAATCTGCGAGCTCGCACAACATAGCAAAAACTTTCACGCAGGGGATTGAAGACACCTTGCTGCATGAATTCACGTCGCAGTTTTGTTAAAGCCGTTTTGTTAGACTAGACGACTGCGTCTTACGCATCAACACCTCGCATGCATAACAAATCCGATGAACTTTCCCTGTCAGGCATAATCCAGCTACTATCTTATCGCTTGAATCTATTGATTGATGCGCTCCGTCAGGTTTGAATAGTACTATACGGTTGGCATAACTCTTGTTTTCACCGGGAGCATGTGTGTAAGCTGCAAGTTTTTTGCCTTTATTGTAATTTTTTATTACATTTTTAAATAAAAAATATGTTTTTATTAACCTGATTGTCGACAGGGCGGGTTATGTTTCTCGAGCGTATGAAGGTATGTCTTTCTTTGGCACACTCTACAGCCTTAACCGATCAACGATCAACCGATTTTTACATAAAATGTGTCATTGAATTCGTCGTTGTGGGAGTGACATAGGGCATACTTATAAAAAGAAGAAAAAAAAAACGGCAGTTTCGGAAGTCGATGGCAATCACATGAAACAGAAACAAAGCCACTGAGTTTCAAAATTGCAGTTAGCATATAGAAACTCTTTCATAATAGTTATTTTATATATAAAACATTCATATATTTCAAGGAAATCTATAAAAGCAAAGGAAACGTAAAGACTGCAGTGTACTCGTATAAAACAGGTATGGGTGGTAACAGATATCCGGTGTTGATTTAGTTGTTGGCACAGTATTTTTATCAAGTTTTTGGCATAATTATAGCGCGGTCATGTAAAGGCCCTGTCCAGAAAGGGCGAATTCATTCGCGCGTTGGCGAGATACTAGGCACCAACACATCGCGTCCACAAGCATCGCGCGAATAATAAATTCGCGCGTAATTCGCGTGTGATACGCCAGACTCTCGACTCGCGCGTGATTCGCGCGTAATGCGCGCGAGTTTAGATACTAGGGCCGCCTTGTTGCGTCCAGATTTCGCGCGAATTTCAGAGCGAGTACTCGTATAATGGAGAAAGAGAGGGAAATAGAGCGCCAACATTTTGATACGGAATTCGCGCGTAGGTACGCTCTTTCTGGACGCAACATTCGCGCGTGATACGCGTAAGAGATACGCGGCGAATTTGCCCTTTCTGGACAGGGCCAAACTATAACTACACGCATGCTCTCGGTAACAGCTCAACATTATATTAAAAATTCCACCCTGTATACGAATCAGTTTCACACTTCTCTTTTCAAGGACTAGGGTACTTAAATATACTTATAGATAAGTGTCCATATCACTTCACTGACCACCAGTGGTTTTAATCCTTTTGCGGCGAATTGGCACACGTCTGCAAAAACAAAATAAGTGGTATTAGAATAATGAAACAGAACAGCATAGCATAGCAACACGATTTTTAAGAGCGGAAGTCAATGTATGAACGCTTTCCAATACTTAGTTTTCATACTGCGTGACAACCAAACGGAAAAGACTCTATTATAAACGATTTTGATTTAAAAAAATAATTAATGAATCGGATTAGCACATAATTGATACATTTCGCCGAGCTTCTTTTCGCCTACCATTATATTTTTGTGCGGAGCAGATTAATTGGGCTTGTTTAACTGACTACCTATTTGACCTCCTCTCGTTCTTACAACTCAAACTCATTTTATTAGATCAAAAATTAATAACAGCATGGTTTACCTTCGCTTGTCCTGTATAACTGCGCACGCTTAAACTTTTTTCGTAGCCCAACTCGCAATGCGTCGCAAAGCTTTATCATTCGTGGTTGCTCAACGTAATCAACCGACAAAATAAGTACAAAATTAAGTATAAAAGGAAAAACAAGAAACAAAAAAAGTTAGAAGTTTTTTAAAAGATTTGTATTTTCTCTCTTGTAAAATGTCAGGTACATAATTATAATGACAGTAAAGTATTTACCATAATATGATTTCAATAATTAATTATTTAACAACTGTTGAATCTAAGTTAGCCTGTGTGCATATGATCGTTTAGATGTAAAATGAATTTGAAGAAGTGTTTCATTGGTACAGCAGATTGCGCCCTCAACAAAATGTGTACAGTTCCATACAATATGCTCCCTCCAATACAATTTAATACCTTTTGTTGGTGGCGCAACCTGGTGCCCTAATGAAATATCGCCCTAAGACATGTACTGTAAGCGCGCTCTATATTACGATTTTGGTCTATAAAATGTTGTTGATAACTTACTACAAGATTCAGTAGTGCTGTTACCGAACTAAAGGGTGGTAACATCAACGACATTAAATTTCAATCATGCCTCAGCGTCATTGAAAAATATGGACCATTGTACTGAGGTATCGAACCGAAGTCGGGCGTTGCCATAAATAGAACTGTCTATGATAATAACAAAATGTCAATTTTCTGAATTTTCAAGTTTTTATTACAACATTTAAGTTTTTACGTTTTGGTTGGACCAGACTACATAGATTTATATTACTTTTAACCAAAATATGAAAGCATTTGAATGCAGCGCACAACAGCATATTATCTATAATACCATAAGTATAACGTTTTATAAACAGGGACCAGGCTTGCTGACGTGAACGACGCATCATTTTATTTTGTTACATAAAATAAACAAGAAATAACAAATTAATCTGTAATATATTAGGTTATCGAAAACGTTTAGGTAATGTATGAAATCTATATACAATGTGTTAATGAAATAACCCAAAACCTCGGACACCCCAACTGACTTTTATACTAATAAATTGATATGACGTATATATACTTATATATATATAATTATATATAATATATATATTTATATTCATAAATTATAGTAATAGATATTTGAAAATGTTGTTGTCGCGCTACTTCTTACAGACTCGTAGCTCTATCGCCGCGCCGCTGTCAACGAACACGGGAGCACTATCGTTTACATCCCGTTGGACAGTAGTGTACAGCGTCGTTAAAAAAATATTAGAGGCGGCATGACAAATAATATTTTTTTGGAAAAATACAACCTATAATAAAAATTATTGTATTCGATTTTGCTGCCGATTCTAAACAAACTAGTTTCAGGTTTTGGGTTATTTCATTAACACATTGTATATAAAAGAAAGTCGTGTTAGTTACACATTTTATAACTCGAGAACGGCAGAACCGATTTGGCTAAAAATTGGTGGGTACCACCCCACCAATTTTACTTAGGACCAGGGGACGGACATAGAATACTTTTTATCTTCTATTTTTATCCTGTTTCCGTGGGGTTCCGATATAGGTCGAGTAAGAGGGTCGACCTGTAGCCGTGTCTGCAATGAAAAAGACCCGCTACCCTCTGCTGGTAATAGAGAAGCTGATCCAGTGGCTCCATAATTTCTGGGCCATTGCCGGGACATTCTGGCGTCCTTTTAGGGTTTGCCTTTACGGGGCGGGTGTTAGGTTCAAACCGGAGAGCGAGGAGTAGTACTGGCTCAATCATAATTGATCAACTTGGAAAAGGACGCTCAAAGTAGCAATACGGCGTCTGCAGCGATCGCACCCAGATCGAGAGAGAACGAGGACAAACTGACTACCCTCGTCTTCAAACCAGTCGCTGTCACACAGGATAAAAGTTATCTGGCATTTTTACATGCCAAAATGCCAGATGTGGTGTTTCACGCGATGTAGGCGCAACTACTGGAAATCTGCATTCTTATACTGTGTCTTTTAAAAAGTAAAGGAGTCTTTTCATGTAAAAAAAAAATATATATTTTGACACTGAAGTAATTTATCTCCAAGGCCCATTAAAACTTTCCACCTTTTATGTTCAGAGCTCTTCGACTCGGTTAGATTAAAAGACTAATCCGGAGCGTAGCGGAGCTTTCCGTTTAGCTTTCGTGGCTATTCTTTTTCATTTCTTGTTACCCAGAAGCGGTGCCCCGCAAGGCTGGTGAGCTACTTTGGCAGGTGATCATGGTTTATTATATTTCGAGTAAAATAAGTTATGCTGAAATATTCGACCACATTAAAATTTGTAAAAGCACTAGTTTTACCAACTAGTGCTTTTGCAAGTTATTGTTTAAATGTTCACATTATAATAGTGATTTGGCAAATGAAATTATTCGGAAAATTGTTTGGGAAGTCATAATTTGTTAATTTATTTTTGATGAAAAAGTCAACCCCAGTAATTCTGATCACTGTTTATAAACAACAACAAAACATAACATTTGCATTAAGAGCACAGATAACGGCCATTCATTACAGCTTTTGGTATGAATAACAATTTGCCAATACAGCATAAGGTATTTCTCGAGTATACTCCATTCATTATAACATTAGAAACGATGATTAATATTTTTAAAATGTCTGTATTACATGCGTTTTTAAAGGTATATAGTTTACTTAGTTTTATATCGAACTAACCTAGTAATTTTAGGTTTCATCTAAGGAAAAATTCCTAGTGAGATGAATTTTTGTATACATCTTTAACACGGCGCCGAAATAAAGATATGAATAAAATTATAATGTAAGTATTTTTTAAAGGAACGTCAGGAATCAGATAAAGTTTTAAGACACAAACCTGAATAAAATGCAATAGAGTTACCGATACTAGTCTCTTTCTCAGCGCTCTACTTTGATAACGGTTAATTTTACAGAAAAAATAGAAACATTTTTTAAAGTTTATTTTACGATATGAATACAAAACGAGAGACGTGTATACAAAAATTTTGCTCACTAGATTAGTAGATAGGAGTTTAAAATGCCTAAAATGACTGGACTTGTCGACGATGATCTGCTAATGAATTGGAATATAGTTAGAGAAGTTATAGCAATATACTGAATTTGAAGCAATTTATTTATCAAAGTAGTACAATCGCATAGGCACGCAATGCATTTAGCTCAGGTACACATTGTTCTTATTTAGTAGTAATACTAATCATTACTTATATTAAAACATGGCATCAATCGCATAATTGCAAAATCTGTCGACAATGTATAATATCAATAGTGTGTATAGAAAAATAATATGCACTCCCCATAATTAAACTGACGATCTATACAGAGTACTGTCAAGATTTAAAGTGATGCGATAATATTATTTTATTTTAACCCTAATGTATGTTAAATGTTTTTATTTTAACCAGTTCCATAGGCTAATACATATTATTTCTTAACACACTTTACTGTGGTTGCCTGTAGACAATAATCTACTAACCAAACACGCATTTTTGAACTTATTACATTAATTACAGTTTAAAAATCGGGAGTCAGTCTGTGGTCAAATATTAACAAATAAACTTACATTACTAGTCAGTCAGCTTAAGAGAATTGAATATTAAATCAGTCTCATAAGAGTTACATCATTATCACAGTTTTAAATGCACAAAAACTAGCCAAGTGGGATTTGAACGGGCACACTAACAGAATTAACGTGACTAGTGAGAAGACGTGCTCAGGCTCTTTATTAAATCACAGAGCACCTAATTGTTAGGTAACATACAGTTCTCATTTGACCAATTTTTATGTACATATCTTTAAACCGAAATAGCACCATATATTCAAAAATGTAATAAAAAAAATATACTTAAATAAACAGACAACTACACAACTTTCTAATAAATGTTTAGGTACTATCGACAAATTGGATTCATGACCCATCATAAGCTTTTTTTCCTACAGACATTCAAATACAATTAGGTATTCATGTAAACATTTATTAAAAATGTCACTTTTCACGTCTTATTATTTTGACAGTCTTAAACGATTTATCGTCAAAATGGGTCATGATTCCAATTTGTCGATTCCTTTTTCAATAGCGAAAATTGGAAATGTCTAGTTTTTTTTTTTTAACAAAATCAATAAGTCATTTGTTTACACTCATTTTAAATATACCTATCTAATGAGGGACATTGTGTGCTGATTGAATAAAATTTTAAGATTTTATACTCTTAATACTACCTTATAACTAGATTATATCATGTGGAAAAATTAAAATCGGTTTATGGCTGCCTGTAAATGTAGTTAACGGGACGGGGAAAAAGCATCAACTTTTTTGTAACTGCTACTAGTTTGCAAACATTACCAAATCGATGTTGAAATTGTGCACAAATTGTATGAACCCTTTCATCAATACTCATAAGCACTTACATTTCCCGTAACTAAACATATGAAATAGCGTGAGCGCTTGGTAGAACGTCAAGATTAAAATTAAACAGTCGGTCGACTAAAAAGTTTGTGATTCTTAATAACTCTTACTCTGTAATAGGAACTAAACAAGACACTATTTTCTATTACCCTCTAATCTTACTCCTTTGATTACGTAAAAAATAAAAACTTTACGGAAAACCATAAATCGAAGAAATGTTCTAATATAAAAAATCAGTCTTTTATTATCAGGTATTCGGGATTTAATTATGAATTAATAAAAAAATGTTTACATAAAGATTTAAATTTTACTTTCTGAAATTCTAATTTGTCGCAAGCTCCAAATACGACGTAGATGAATCCTATCAACATGTGAGTAGGTTTAGTAAAGTCGCAAAGGCTTTGTTTGATCTTAAACTAAAGACTTATAAACTAAGAACATGTATAAATAAACCAATTCAATTTCAGTCTTATTAATGCAGGTTTTACGTAACGAAAAATTCGCATACTCAGCGTCGATTTTAAAGCATGTGAGGTTGTGAGGTGTACATACCGTCAATTATTGGGAAGGAGGATAATTGTGTGGCTGGAAAGGATATCTGCCCATAGCGTACGGATTGAATATGTGAGTATTTTGCACGGGTGGTGCTGTCGTTGTTGCCGAGGGCCTTGCCGCTACTTGAGGAGTCACTGAACCTCGTACAGGAGAATTAGGGTACGTTGGGTGAATATTAGGCACATCTGAAAGACATTCCAAATGTATAATCCGTTAATTTTTAATTTATCAAACATTTTGTTGAAATTGTATAAACAACCAGTGTCTTACAATTCCACTTTTTGTCACCCCTTGTTTTTTGGATTCCAAATGTTCGGTTTTACCTCGCTGTCACTATTTAGTCCAACTGGTTTGACCACAAGTACTACTTATCAAAGGTATCTGCTTTGTGCAAATAAGTCGAATGTAAACAAAAATTGTGGTAGCAAGAAAGTTTTAAATATATTTTTCATAATTTTATATTATAATATGTTCTTTTAAATAAAGTATTATCAAAAGAAATTTGATGTAGTCGCTAACCACGCATATTTAAAATATTTTTTCAGTCAAAGAGACAAAATCCCAAAAAATCTTATTGGGGCCACAGCTAGACTGAAAAAAACTAGTGGCAATAATTTGATGGCTCAATTACCTCACGAATTTATTAACCAGATCCATTGTACCGTTATTATTGTTATATTACTTTCAGAATACATAAAAATAATACTGATTGCGACTTGATCAATGTACTACTCAATTTATTAGCTGCAAGGTATCTTTGACAGATAATGAAAATTTCAGCAAGAAAGATTTAACTGCCCAGCACGGCCCTTGTAATTTGAAACCACAAATAATTTTCTTGCTAAATTTCTCGAAAAACACATGAATCGAGAGGTACATTTCCACAAATTATGATGAATAGAGAGGCACAGTTTGTGAGTTTGTAGATTGTAATCTCTGGATCTTCTGAAGTGGTGCACTGATACCAAAGACTTGATATAACCCAGGTGAGTTGCGGAATGTTTATAACAGTTACCGTGACCCCGGGACATAAAGGGCAACCGAAGGAACATGAGTGGGTTTTAGTCAGTAAAAGTCTGACACGCCCTCCCACCGCACCCAGGACGCCAGTAATTTGATGATTTCCCACTCCCCAAAAAAACATATAACCCGGGTGAAATCGCGGACAACAGCTAGATATTTTTTGCCGGAATTAATACAACTGCGGGCCCCGCTAGATAGACGATTTATTTTCTAATAAAACTACATTGAGCTATGTTGAGCTACATTGGATCTAATAGCGGAGATGGAGTGCTCGTGATCCGTCTGACTATCCTGTTTTCCACAAAGCTAGATAATTATAAAATGATCTTTTATTATCAGGCGATAAAGAAAATACCGTTCTGGCAGGCATTTGTGGTCGTCTGCATCTTTTGAGGAGTATTTAAAAGGTAAAAAAATATCCTGCTCCCACAAGGCTAATTATAGTATGTTGTAATTTACGTAGTTACGTAATTTATGTAGTACGTTTTCTTTATCGACTAATAATAAAACATCATTTAATAATTTTCTAAAACGGGATCGTAAGATGGTTCACGCGCGCTTAGGCTATAATAAATAAATTCGTGAGGAACCTTGGATCCGAAAAATAAATTCATGAGATACACTTTCAAAGTCAAGTATTTTTTTCATTACACCATTACAAAGACACTTTGGAACAATATTTACAAGACCAAAAATACTAATCTAGGTACCGATTCCAAGATGATGTTTTTTGTTGAGAAGAATAGGCAAGAAACTCCATAACTTTTTTAAATGATAAACTTAAAATATTATTTGTATAATTATGATTAAGTGTGAATTAGAATGAATGTAATGTCAAAAACGACTGCCATCAAAATACATTGTAATAAACAAAAATAAAAAAAATATAAATGGAAATGGAAGCTATATCAAATTTACAAGCGTAGTGTATGCAATACATATTATTATGTATTTATAAATAAACCACTTT
The DNA here is from genome assembly GCA_033675125.1 of Athetis lepigone. Taxonomy (NCBI): domain Eukaryota; kingdom Metazoa; phylum Arthropoda; class Insecta; order Lepidoptera; family Noctuidae; genus Athetis; species Athetis lepigone. The sequence goes on from CM066219.1 coordinate 15,348,510, forward strand.
GCTCAAAATAATGTGTGAGCAAGCGCAATCTGTATAATTAGAAAAGGAACAGTATGGAATTGAGCAGTTTCTCTAGTTTTTTGGGTCCAGCTCGAGCGACCCTCTTGATTGAAATAAATAAACAGTTTGGCTATTAAAATCACCCCTGACTGAAATTAGTTTGAAACTATTAGAAACATTTTACTGTGGCATTTCCATAACTTACGATTGGAGGTTGATGCATATGGCTGAGGAAAGTAGCCACGGCTGGGCGGCGGCGGGCCGCGATGGTACGGCAAGTACGGGGTAGGAGCGGTCACAGGGCGGACAGGGAGGGGCTGGGAGGGGTTGGGGGGATGCGGGCCGGTGGGGGGAGGGGCCGCGGGCGGGAGGGCTGCGTTAGGCAAATGCGACGCCGTCGGAAGCTGCACCACACTTTGCGTAAGCGACGTCGTGCTTGCCGTACTCGCGAACGTTCGGACCGCAACGTTAGTGCTAGTCGGATATCTGCTGGTACTTGCGACCGCTGCTGATCCACTTTGTTCCTTATGACCGTTCACGAAGTGATTAAATCCGTTGACCGGACCACTGCTAATATTTGAAGTACTTGGTCTACTTCGGTCTGAATTTAAAGTATCTTTTGTGCTAGAATCATTTGACTGATTGGAGGAAGACGCGGCTGAAAAAGAATATGAATAATAAAATTAAAAGTTATAATATAAAAAGATGATCGAATACAGTGGATATACCATACAACAACAACCTTTACAAACACACTAATACTATAAAAAATGACCCTAGACCCTCAATCTATTGGATAATAATTATCATTATAACGAAATGTATATTCGATCGTTCGACTTTCTATCAAACAATTTATTGATTACTCATCTCTCACTCACAAACACAGATCTTCATCTGTTTAGGGTTACCACAATGGTTTACTCGTATATGAATTGTTGACTTACAATTACGGATGATTTCCAACACTGCCTGTAACACATCAGTAGATGTGTGATTAATTGGATTTGGTCTCCTGGTAAGTGCAGTTAATGAGTGCAACAATGATGGTTCATCCACACTCGGCACGGACGGCGCCTGAAAATATCAATAAAACTAAGAAAACGAAGGCACGGTGTAGTACTATTTAAATAGGCTTTAATACTTACAGGCTCCACCAGAGTTCTTTGTTTTAAAACGCAACCCATCAACTGAAGAAGGAACTGTCTGGGCACTGTGGATGTCTCCTAGAAATTATAATGCAAATTTGTATAGGTCACTAATATTTTTTAGTATTCTTTAAGAACACAGCTAAAATCTGAGATGAAAATCTGCTAAACTGTTTAGGGTTTCAAATGTTTTCTAGTATAATAGTGTACGTCGATTAGCGTACTAGAAAACGTAAATATTTGGTCTTATAAAAACAACGAAGAATCTTACTTACGGAAACAAACAACGAAGTTTGATTGAACTGGGAAAGCAGATCATGAATTTGCACTTGCTGAGACGACCCCTGTATGAACACAACATAGAACATTATAATGACACAATTTAGTGAACCAGTAGCACTAAATTCATTAAGGTAAAGTTGGTTAAATTACCTCTATATATTCATCCAGTATGCGGAACAACTCCGGACTCACTGTAGATTTCAGCAACAACCGACCATTTGCGTTTTCCGCAGACTTTTTCTCCAAAATGTAGATTTGATATTCTCTCTCGCACTCCAATTTTTGCATTTCCTGATGGTACAGCTCGATCCTATAGGAATATTTAAAAGTTTAACTTAGCAATAACTCTGAGTAGAACTAAACAGGTGTGTTAGCGTGTAGCAGCTATTTTCTAACAACAACAAGCGACCTCCAATCAACTGTAGTCGTGATGATTACCGGATAGCGTGGCGGACAGAGATCAAGGGTGCAGTAACGCTTAACAACACTAGGCCATAAAACTAAGAGCCATTGTATCATTATTTTGATAATGTATTATCATCGCTGTGCAGGCTCCTTCAATTTGTATTGCTTGCAATATGAATATATTAATATTTTACTGATTGAGTGATGGTGTGAAACCGGAACACATAATAGTTATTGTGATTACAAGTTACATAAGAATCCATAGAAGTATTTTTACTTGTTAAATTTTAACAGATCTTATTGCTTTTTTGTTATATCGCACAGCATTTAATTTCAATCCAAACCCGTGTATATTTAGCCCCCAAATTCTTCAACGATATGTTAGTTTTAATTAAAATTAAAAATCTTTATTGCCATTTTACAAAGGTTCTTGTTAATTAAACTATCGGACGATTAAATTTTACGAAGAAGATGTCTGCGTATTTATAAAATTTTGCATTATGCAAGCAGATATATAAACATTAATATATAATACTGAATACTAAAAATTCGCTTCTCAAAATATAAATGGAATTAGAACGCGCTTCGCTTATGAACACTCGCCGATTCATGACCCTCTCATACTTCTTCCTCACATCAAACAATTTCCCGGTAAAATAGCACAGTAATAATTATTACTCAATTCAATTTAATTATATCATGCGTACAAATTAATATGGAGAATCTTATCATTTCAAACCTGAGTTCCCGCTGGATACAATTTTCGCAGACACTGTCAACTACTTTGGCGCACTCTGCTTTCCTCGCTTTGCTTGGCCCGGCTGGGAACAAGATAAATACGCGCCAAGCAAATAACATTAGCTATCCTAAGTATATATTATCACTATAAATAAAAGCAAACTGCATTCAACTTAGAATTTGATCTTTGACAATTATTATAGTAATCAAGAACGACAAAAAAATAGTAAGAAACATTTCTAGTTGTGTTGGCAGTATGAATAAATAGAGATAAAAAAAACAACGATCAATATAAACACTTTTATAACTTGATTATTCTATTTGTTTTCTCATTCTTGCTCTATTTAGACTAATTTCATATCTGATTTTGACCTAAAAAACTAACTTGGCTGGACTAATATTACTGTAAATAATGTTGTGTACTAATAGTACTGCTACTGCTGAATAGCTACTAGCCGGGCATTGCGAGTCGCACACGTTCTCGCGATTCTTGGCATAGATAGGAGAAGGAATACAGCGAGCTTTTTAGCTAGTAAGAGTCGGTCAGTCCTTGCCCCCCTCTGGGCTGACCTATACGAGGATTTTTCACCGCGGATAAAAAAAATGCTTTTACGTTGCCAGCAGAGAAACACTCGAACATTTTCTATGAATACATTGTACAAAAATCTTGGGATTTAACAGTGTTCATAATATACCTATTTACTGGCTATATTTTTGGTAACCCATTAAGACTCTAGAGTATTACTGATAAATCTGTATCACTGCTGCAAATATTTAATAATACATTTTAATGTATTACTACTTACTATTACTTTTTTTTAATTTGCCTACCATTCTCCCAATATAAGGTTCAAAATCAGATAAAATTTTCAAATTTCCATATCAGCTTGTTTAAGATCAAATTTGTACTCCCAATAAATTAAAACTAGGAATTTTGACTCTATTAGGATGCGAAGACACAGAAAAAATGATTTAAAATATGTAATTGTATAAAACATGAATTTTAAGTATAACTCAAGTCATTAACGGTTCGGAGGCAATTAAAATTGGCGACTGAACAAAGCAGCTTGTTCTCTCACTCGCACAGAATAGCGAACAAGTGATAAGTGCCTCCATTTACAATAATTAACGTCTTTAATGACACGAGTTATAACATAACATGGTTAAAACTTACTTATTTCCTCTTTTTGTCCTTCTTCAGATTAGTTAAACACAATATATTTAGTGTACTAAAAGTCTGTCATTTTAAAGTTAGCAATTTGAAAAACTTTAGCCCGGCAATACCAGCATATTTTTATTTTCGGGCTCTATGCAGAACAGATCTTTTAACACACCACATAATATGCTTCATCAGTATAACCAACAAAAAAATTGGTTGGAACTGAATAAAAAGGAAAAAATAATATATTCATTCCTGCAGTAAATACTACTAGATTTTTCTTCAGCTTATTCATCATACTAATTTGTCACTAATTTTGATCATGGCAATAACATTCTCATGGATCAGTCAGTTAGTTTACCATTTTATTTAAATAGATTATTTTTATTGTTTGCTTCTGCATACTTGACCACAATAAGAAAACAATGTCTTTGGTTATCTCTGGCCCATACTAATCATATTGCAAAGTATTGCCGGGTCATACTTAAAATTGTTTGTCTTAAAATTACTTGGGTATTTAAAAGTAGTAGAAATGTTGTTAATCTAATACATGTACTTTTTTATTTAAAGTATTATGGTGTTTACCTTGTACCTCATAAGCAAAGTAGTCAAGGGATATAAGCTTTATTTGCATCATGTTTAGTTTTCTATTTTTATAGTGGGCCAACCAAACTTTTTTTTTACATTTAAATACTATTATAATAATACATCCTTAACGTGATAATTGCAATCTGTGAATATGCTGTGCATGCCTGTAATTTATTTATTTTACACAGGACCACTTTATATTCGTAAATACATTGATGGCGCTTCACTATTAATTAATTGAATAAATAAAATAAAATGCTCGAGGGCTCCTTATCACTTTACTACCACTTACACTTGTATATGAAAAAGCGTGTATAAGTATCTTGTACTATTTTAATATTGATTTAAATTAAATAATAATGTCATGAAGCAAAGTTAGAATATTTAAGTTTAGTCATTCCACTAGACTAACTTGGTTATTTGTCATTGTATTGCCACATCACACAAACTATAACGACAAATAAGCAAGTTAGTTGATTTAATTACCTTATCAGAAATATAAATTTCTGTTGCACGCGAAGAGCGCATAATGTATATGTATTCGTATTGCATGTCACAGTAAAACAATGTAGGTATTTTAGTTTTTCGATTATATTTGTGTGCTAAGTATTCGCGCATGCTAGATTTACTTTGTTTTAATTTAACTTTTCTTGGACCTAATATTGAAAACAAATAACATTCTTTTTTTTTTTTGTAACATTCGCTTTACGCCGAGCATTAATTCCCTTTGAGTTTCAACTGAGAAAATCTGCCCCACCACTCTATAGAAGATATCTTTCAAAACTTTCAAGTCTTTAGATTTATATCAGACTTAACTAACTACATAAAATTTAAATGGTCGCATTTTATTATAATTAGTTAAACACTCAGACATACTCCTCATTAATAATTGTCATGTTTATCAGTAGTTTATATCTAATAGCTTATAGAGCAATGGGGTCTTATTTTTTCAGTACCGAATTGTCTCTAACTTTTTAAATAAGACAAACAAAATTATTTTAATACTAGAGTTAAAATAATTACCTTCAAGAGCCCCAGGAGCAGGTCGTTTAAGAGCTCCATTGTTAATAGGAGTTACATTTGATGGCAGTGGAGGAGGAGGCATAGAAGCATCAAACCTGTAATAATAATAAAAAATTAAAGGCGCTGTTCCTCTACTCTATCTAATTACTGTGTCGCTGTACCCGACTCATCGAAAATTAATTCCATTATTAAAATAATATTCACCATTTGTTTACATTATGGAATGCCATTAATACTTATGACTTACAATAACTCATTGTAATATAATTATTCTTAAAACTAACTATTTTCTGTGAAATCAAACCAGTGTGTTTCAACACATTCACTTTAGAACTCTGGAGTTTTATTAGTTGGTTCACTATTACTCATTATCCTGTAAACCCTTCTTTGCTGTGATATAACATTCATATCTGTACTCATTTAATTGACAAGGAGAGAATTTTTGATTCTTAATATGTCATAAAGAAAAAATGTGTTATTGCGACACGAAAAAACAACCTGACAAGCAAAACTATGAGGGTTCTGCATTAATTTATACTTTTAACTATTTTGGGATCAGCTTCAAGCCTATCCGGATTTAGCTAGATAGAAGTGTTTTATGTGTAACTAGCTTTTGCCCGCGACTTCGTCCGCGTGAAATAACAACTACGCAGAATTTTGAGCTTTTTTCCCGTTTCCGGGGGATTTTCGGGATGAAAATCACCCTATGTCCTTTATCGGGTCCCAGATTATATTTGAACCAAATTTCATTCAAATCGGTTCAGAGGTATAGGCGTGAAGAAGAGACAGACAGACAGACGAGTTACTTACGCATTTATAATATTAGTACGGATGACGCCTGTTAGATATACAACCCAGTTACTGGGCTTATTGGGCTTAATGAACCAAAGGGTGGTTAGACTGGTCAGACTTCAAAAGGTGGTTAGAATGCCCATAACAACTCTCCAAGACTCAAAGAATAACAACCAGGACCAGGGCTTCATGTGCTTTCCGAGGCAAAAGTTATCAGTAATATTGAAGATAAACTTTAGAAAATAAATAAATGAATATCTTGGGACAAGCCACACACGGTCATCTGATCCCAAGCTAAGCAGAGCTTCTGTTATGGTAACCAGACAACTGATGTACACACTTAAATACTTTTTAAATACATACATATTAGATAAATTACACCCAGACACAGAACAAACAACCACGCTCATCACACAAGTATGTCCTGGGTAGAAATCAAACCCACAACCTTCAGCTTAGCAGTCTGGGTCACTAACCACTAAACCAACAGGCCCATCATATGAATTCAGTCACATTGGTACTTGCCCAGAGTTCGAACCTACAACCTCACATGAGAGGTTTTTAACACTAATCCTTGTATACTCAAATGTCACTTAATTTTAAAACACTCTCAAAGCGTCTTAAAGTTAAGTGACGTTTGAGTCTTCAGCCATAAGGAACATAAAATACAAATAATAACTATCCACAATGCGCATAATTATGAGATTTTTTTTCACGTATAATGGTCCTACCATCAAGAGGACTAAGTGCGGAAACCAAACCTCCCAGAGGGAGGACCAAGAGGAAGAAGACATAATTATGAGATTAAGAACTACTTACATGGCTGGTAGTGCTGGAGGGGGCTGGGTTACTGGAAACATTGTGGGACCACTGAAGGGCGGCGGAGCTGAAAAAGTAAATAATAAATTAGTCAGTGTTTGTTTGACAGCAAGACATTAGGTAAGTAGACATACCTACTATTAACAAAGTCCACAAGTTCCCAATTTTGAAACAAAATTACTTGCACTAATAACCATATCTGATTAAGACCAATAGTAAATACCTGTAAATATGGGTGGTGTCATCCGGACTGGGGCAGCTGTGGTAGCTGGTGGCGGAGGTGGCGGGGGCGGAGGGGGTGGCGGCGCCAACAAGGTGGGAAGAGGTGCTGGAAGTGGCGGCTGTGGAGCTGCGGCGCCCGGCGGGGGCGGCGGCGGCGGCGGTGGCGGAGGCGCTTGCACTATGTACTCGCTCCCCGCGTACACATTCATCGGCGCATTAGACATTGCTGCGTACCTTTCCGCCAACGCTCTGGGTATCTGACCAGTCGACAGAAACAGGTTTTGTTCCTCTCGCGACGTGTGCAAATATGTACAATCTGGTCTACTACAACCCGTCCTATTCTGGTAATCGTGGCAGAATTTTAAAATATCTTTCATAGATTCCACATCTAATTCGTGGCGGAATCTGCATTGAGCGCCTTTGGTACAAATACCCCAAACGAAATCACGGCATCTTTTGCTTTGTTGTTCGTTAGGTGGTACATTGGTATTTCTAATCCGCGGGTCTGTTGGCGCCAATGACTTGGTCGTCTTAGGTATCACCGTGGTGGCCGTAGGTGCCGTTGTTGATGGCACACTTTGTTGTGGTAAAGGCGGCTGGCCGCCATTTTGTTCGTTGTTATTACTCATGAACTGCAAAACAACGTAGATAATAGTCATTTAATACTTTCATAAGGGAGTCAAAAAAGTATAAAAATGTTTGTATACATAGATACGTACCGCAGTTTATGTGACGGCTGCTATCGTGTCAATTATTAAAAGTCCATAACCGAAAAAAAAACACCACCTCCAAAACTATTAACTCTCTCTTCTATTCATAATTACGTGGCTAACATAGTTAAAATTACCACGTGCCATTCCAACGCAAAACCACGGCACAATCCTACCTGTAAAATGTACTTTTAGGTAAGCTTCAGGTTTTCTTTCGTTTGTTTATGTCTAAATAAATTTTATAGTCTAGCTAGTGTGTGAACAAAATATGTTTTCCTTTTCAGAGAATGAGAGAGTATGTGCGCTATGTGAGAGAGTGAGACAGTGAGTACAGCAGAGTACAGCTATCTAGTCTATGCTACAGGCCACAGATTACATATGAAATGCTACATAAAGGTGAACGCAGACTTGGCCGCACCGCACGCGCCGCAGTCCCCGCAGTCATCGCATTTTCTTTGTTGTCCTTTCAGGGTCTGCGGCAACTGCGATGCGGGTAGGTGTGCGAGGTGGCATAGAACTTCATATAAAGAATTCGAATGCGAAGACTGCGGCGCGTGCGGTGCGGCCAAAACTGCGTTCACCTTTACATTTACATCTTAGATTATTAACTTCTAGATTGAGCCACCGCGTGGCCGCACATGAGACAGCACTATAAAATTTCAATGTTGTCATTACGTAAAATTTTCCCTAAATATGACCAAAACCGTGAGATGTTCCGTTGCAACAACTATAGGTGTACCAGTAACTCATGACAAAAAAAAAGTAAAACAAATAATGATTTTTATATGGTAATGTTGTCATGTCATCTGTCAAGTGACATTACGTTTGTTTGTTTACATTTGTTAATTTCAAGAAATCTTTAGTAAAAAGTGAAAGAATGACTAAGAAACCACCGCGGTCACAATCCAGAAGCACTGTTTATAACGTGTACCGATAAATCTATAAAGAAGAAGGTGTAGATTACACGCAATTTTCGATTTTATACCGCGTGCTTGCGTTGACTGGTTAGTATGACTTGCCAAAGTTGATACTTAGTTTCAAATCCATTTGTATGAGTTCAACATATGTAGATATATTACGTAACATATAACTTTAGCTTATTACAGGGGCGTGTACTAGTACTATATGACGAATTATTGCAAAAGGCAGATGAAGAAGGCAGAAGTCTTGGTGTCAGATTAACATGAGCCGCCTAAAGGTGTTTGACTTGCATTATGTGACGATCACTACCATAGTCAGTAACCTTGACAAAAAACAAAATCATTTTTCCTTAACGGGCAATCAGTTCGAATTAAACTTGCAATGCCCTAACCAAGCTGGGACACCAATCACAAAGCGAAAAACCATTTCTTTCATCTTTGTTGTGTAAATAAAGTATATTTTATTGACAGGGTTTATCTTAATTTATTTTATACTAGCTTTTACCGCGACTTCGTTCCCGTTCCCGGGGGATTTCTGGAATGAAAACTATCCTAAGTTCTTTCTCGGGTCCCAGACTATATCTTTACCAAATATTCAAATCGGTTCAGTGGCTTAGGCGTTAATAAGAGACAGACAGACAGAGTTATTTTCGCATTTTTAATATTAGAATGGATTTACCAGATATACATCTCGCTATATGTATATGTCTCACTCTTTTTAAAAAAATACCTTTATTTTGGTCACTCATGGTTAGGGGCTAAAATTAGTGCGTAAAGCCTTTGTAGCTTTACCCAGAGTGGGTCACAAGCAAGTAGGTCGCAATAGTTTTAATAGCTCATAGAAAAATACAACTAATCAAACATCACTGTTGAATAAACTGAAAAAAATATCGCAATATTTCTGTAAAGTTTAATCAAAATCCGTTCAGTACTTTTGCGTGAAAGAGTAACAAACAAAAATACATACAATTTTTTTCTTTATAATATTACTATAGTCATAAACAATAAGTAGGTGTAATAAATTTTTAAGGGAAAAATACAAGTATCAAAACGTTTTAATCCATTTTCCCCAGTGTTGCTGTCATCATATTTTATTTACCATTTTTGTCATCAGTTCCTGGTACACCTATACTTATTACATTCATGTACTAAGTTGCGTATCATAATCCTTATTAAGAGTGCAAAATTATTTATATCGTAAGTATTATTTAAGTTACGAGTCCAGGTTTTCTCACGATGTTTTCCTTCACTGATGTCTGTGATGTCCAACTATAAAAATTATATAAAATTCCTTTTAAAAGGGAGAGGATACCTCACAGGGCATCAAAGAACTAATTAATCATCTGATTAATTTTATTTATTTAACTAGTTGCAATTTTATTATCAAGTTATCGGAAAAATAGAACTGAGGTATGGTAACACTTTGAAAAACAAGTAATAGGTTATGTAGATAAAAATATAAACGATATCGCTAGAAAATGTCCTTAATTTTGATCGAAAGCCATGTAATTACATACACACAAATGTATTTATTCAATCAATGCACAATAACTTGTAATATTTGCATCCTTACGAGTGAAAAGTAACATTCTTATCTTGCTTTCTTTCTGTGCGGCTTTTGCAGCCTAAAATAGTGCATCCTCCCATTTTATAGCACAGAAAACGCACTAAACACTTAACTACTGGAGTCAATTTCTCAAATATACATTAAAACTATTGGTTTAATTACCGAAATTGTTATAAAATTGTAAAAACTAATACGAGCCGACCATTCAATGACAGTGACATCCCTTTGTTTGGCTAACTTTTCAATGTTCGCCAAGCGAAAACCGGCCACGCCGAACGAGACAGAGCATGTTATGCTTTGTCTCAATTTTCTTACGAAATAGGGTATTACACTCTTTTTTTTAAAGTTGTTCAAATAACTCCTACAGTACTAAGAAACAACTAAAAAAAATCCTAAATGTTTATTTAAACGCTAAGTACCCTAAAAACGCTTTTAAAAATTGTATTTTCAAGTTTCGCGCGGAAATTGCCAAAAACGGAAAACGCCGTGGGCGTGGTTTTGCTTTGGCGATATGACGTCCTCACGTCGTGTAAATAAACAAATGCGCTGTGATATTTTACATCATTATTATTGTTTTTATCTAAAAAATTAGTTACTGTTCGACTTACCGTTGGTGTGCATTCCGGAATGCAAGAACACAAGTGTGAAAACATCGGAATAATTGTGAATCTAGTGTTAACTGATTCAAATTTAAGAAAAACTTAGTTAAAAGTTGTGGGAAGAGTTTTCCAACTATTACACCATAAAAACCCGTTTGTACTTTAGTAAGTATCACTTTGATGTAAGTACCTATGTGCTTTAGCCATCTAAAATATCTTTCACAATAACTTCCATGAAAAAGTATATTTTTATAATAAAGATCGTATTAGGAGGTTATAAATAAAACAAATATTGACGTCTAGTTGACACTGTTGACAGTCGACAGCAGTCACTGTCTATGGTCTGTATTTCGGTGTGTTCAAGAACAGATAAAAAAAACTGAAAACTTTGAATTGAATTTAAAAAAATATTTTCTAGTTTTATGAACTAAAACTAACACTGTTCGGCTGCTTTTTGCATAAGCTATCTCAATAATATATTTTTAGATTATTTCTCTTATACAGTGTAATACCCTATTCGTATATATGCTTCTCACTTTCACACTTCTTTACAACCTCATGGTTACGTCTAGAAGTTAATAGTCTAAGATTTACATACCAATGCTTAAATTATAGACCTCTAGATGTAGCCACCGCGTGGCCGCACATGAGACAGCACTATAAAATTTCAATGTTGTCATTACGTAAAATTTTCCCTAAATATAACCAAAACCATGAGATGTTCCGTTGCAACAACTACTTATTACATTCATGTACTGAGTTGCGTATCTTAATCCTTATTAAGAGTGCAAAATTATTTATATCATAAGTATTATGTTTTCCTTCACTGATGTCTGTGATGTCCAACTATAAAAATTATATAAAATTCCTTTTAAAAGGGAGAGGATACCTCACAGGGCATCAAAGAACTAATTAATCATCTGATTAATTTTATTTGTTTAACTAGTTGCAGATTTTATTATCAAGTTATGGGAAAAATAGAACTGAGGTATGGTAACACTTTGAAAAACAAGTAATAGGTTATGTAGATAAAAATATAAACGATATCGCTAGAAAATGTCCTTAATTTTGGTCGAAAGCCATGTAATTATATACACACAAATGTATTTATTCAATCAATGCCCAATAACTTGTTATATTTGCATCCTTACGAGTGAAAAGTAACATTCTTATCTTGCTTTCTTTCTGTGCGGCTTTTGCAGCCTAAAATAGTGCATCCTCCCATTTTATAGCGCAGAAAAAGCACTAAAGACTTAACTACTGGAGTCTATTTCTCAAATATACAGTAAAACTTTTGGTTTAATTGCCGAAATTGTTATAAAATTGTAAAAACTAAAAAAAAAAAAAAACTGATACGAGCCGACCATTCAATGACAGTGACATTCCTTTGTTTGGCTAACTTTTCAATGTTCGCCAAGCGAAAACCGGCCACGCCGAACGAGACAGAGCATGTTATGCTTTGTCTCAATTTTCTTACGAAATTCGTATATATGCTTCTCACTTTCACACTTCTTTACAACTTCATGGCTACATCTAGAGGTCTATAATCTAAGTACCAATGTAACACCAACCCTCCACAAGCGTGTAAACGATTCCGATACGATTCACATTCACCCACACTCGATTTTTCCATGTACGGTTAGGCAACAGAATCTTTTAACCATTAACTTTTCATCACCCAAAGAACGTTTGGGCCATGAACTGTTCGCCAACAGAACGATACGTCAGTAAATGTTTACCCCACAGAATCTTTTGACTGAGAACGTTTCGCCCATTTTTCGTGCGTTCATTCAAGCGTTTTGCCATACCTACTATTGGAATCAATCGTCATCATCATCATCATCATCTCCCTAGCCTTTTCCCAATCGTGTTGGGGTCGGCTACCAGCCTAACCGGCGGGGTTATTACCTATGAAACAGCAATCAGCAATATTTGCGCAGTGATAGCGCGATCACCGCGCGATCGTCAAAAAAAATCGTATTATGTATGAACCGATTGCTAATCGCTCGCTGATTGTTCTAATGCACTTATTGCTACGATGATGATAAAGTAGCAATCGCTGGAACTAATTAAATATCACCTTTAACAAAAAAAACTTAACTTTGCTCTTAAAAACCAAAATACAAAACCACCAAACGAAAAATGCATAAATAATTTAGTTAACTGATTGCTCCACAGAGACAGCACTATCGCTAGATTGCTATTTGACGTGACGTATTTTGAATTGACGTTTGAGCATCAAATATTGCTAAATTATCGCGATCGCTCGGCTATTGCAAGCTAAGATTGCAAGGTACGTAATCCCGGTGCCGATTCAGCTAGATACCGGTGTTTTACGTGGAGCGACTGCCTACCTGACCTCCGCCACCCAGTAACTGGGTGACACGATACCTCTTAGTTAGACTGGTCATAGTTTCTGGCTAACCAGTAACGACTGTCAAAGTTCTACGAATGACAACCGGGACCAACGGCTTTACGTGCTTTCCGAGGATGTCAGTGATGTCTAAGATAAACTTTAGAAAGTACATATGAATTGAAAAAGTCACATTGGTACCTGCCCGGATTCGAACCCACAACTTCTTACACGAGAGGCGGGCGCCTTATCCACAGGGCCATCACGACTCAAATAAATCGTAACAGCTCACAACTTAGGACCCATTAATTTTTAACAGATCATATTCCGTGGTGCTCGGCAATCTGGGCTTCTCCCAGTTGTAATTGCCCCTTTGTGCCTATCGGCCTAGTTCTGTTCTGTCTCCTGCTTGTTATGGAGGGAAGTGGAAAAAAAATATTTTCTTACTCCTCCGCTGTTCTTTTCTAATTAATTTCGTTCGTTGCGGGATCCAAGACAGTTGAATCGTTTCTCCGGGACTCGTCGAGCTTCATTGCTCGGTGCTTTTCTGGCGGACTCCACTGTTGATTCTGGCTTTCAGGAGTTGGTTGGGAATAGTGTGGTGGGATTGTCCTAAAAAAAAACCGCAAGAAAGTTACACAAAAAAATAGTCGACATAAAAAAAAGTGCGATCAAAACAAAAAGCGCGCACGATTGACCGAACGCGCGCATCGCAGCAGTAGTCTTTTGAAACCGAGCCGTATTACCGTAGATGATTACACACATCAACATGGTCTAGGGATATTTCAATTAAACCTAATTAACTATATTAGGGTATTACACTGTATAAGAGAAAAAATCTAAAAATATATTATTGAGGTAGCTTATGCAAAAAGCAGCCGAACAGTGTTAGTTTTAGTTCATAAAACTAGAAAATATTTTTATAAATTCAATTCAAAGTTTTCAGTTTTTTTATCTGTTCTTGAACACACCGAAATACAGACAATGATGTTGAATACAGACCACAGACAGTGTCAGCTGTCGACTGTCAACCAACTTGTCGACAGCCGCGCAAGCGTTAAACGCGTTACACTTACACATATATCTCTGTGACATTTATACAGTAGTAACTTTCAGAGCAAGTACTTTTAATAACGTACTTGTAACTTGTGTAACAAGTAGTAGCAAAATAAGAAAAGTTTTTTTTTATAAAAAAAAAACAAGAAAAGTATATACCTTTGAGAAACTAAGTACAAACTTCGTTTTCCCTATCATACTACTAAGAAATTACTAAAATGGCAGCGTAAGTATAATTTTATTTTTTCTAATGTGTAAGCATGACTTTGATTTTTAGCCGTATTCAATTAGTCAGGAACCTGAGTAGAAAAATTAATTTTCGCTTTAACTGAAAAAGATTGTTTTATATTGCTTTGTTAAAGAAATAGCAACTTAACCTTCAATGAAATTTACCGCGAATGAAATTTTTGAGGGCCGAGGTTATTTTTTTAGTATTGCTGATGCTGAGTCTCATGTTATATTACAGTGACATTACATTTAAAGTCATGATGTGATATTCCCTGTACTCTTAGTATGGTTGTGTTATATCGGTTTTTCAACATCAAGGGAACTTGCATGAAGGTTGTTTGAAGGTGAACAGCCTTGCACTTTCATTATGTACCTAACAGTGTCAAGTACCTACTTCAACCATGTAACCATACAGCCAATATGTGCAAAATCAAATTAGGTTCCTATTATTGTAAATGGTTGCCACTCAAAATAAGGAAATTATAGCTTAATGACTTATCATCAATATAAAAAATAAATTAAATGTAAATTAGAAAGTTAATAGTCATGTCATTAAGTTTTTTTTTAATAAAACGTAAGTTAACATAAATATTTTTTGCTTGCCATAAATGTAACTTCTTATCAACATTCAGAATTCTCGGCAATGGAATAAATGTATATCACATGGTTTTGGTACTTTATTTCTTTATTCTAATATAATTACACATTTCCCTTCTATTTGATGTATGTTACTTATTATTTCCAGGCCTAAAGCAGATATTGCCCTCATTGGGTTGGCAGTAATGGGACAGAATTTAATTTTGAATATGGATAGCAATGGATTTGTTGTTTGCGCATTTAATAGAACTGTTGCCAAGGTATGTAGCAATACTTTTGAAGGTTCTTATAATAATCAAATTTGCATCAACTGGAATACTTTACATAGGAATAGGTGTAAATAAATAATAAATATATAAAGAATACAGCTCTAAAAAAAAAAAAAAATAGAAATAGGCTACATAACATAATAATGTGACCTAAGGGAGCTCAGCAAACACTAAACATGTTATACTTAAACTTCTGAGACCTATACTACCTTTTGTTTGGTAATATTTTAGGTGGACCAATTCCTCAAAAATGAAGCCAAAGGAACAAAGATTATTGGAGCAACGTCTTTACAAGACATGGTTGCGAAACTCAAGAAACCAAGAAAAGTTATGTTACTCGTTAAAGGTTAGACACTCAATTTTACTTACTACCTATTTCTCAAATACATATAATATACCTAATGTTTGTAAAGCACACACACATTATTTTTGGAAGTTAAGATAACTTAACTATGATTCTTTACAGCTGGATCAGCGGTAGACGAGTTTGTACGGAACTTAGTACCTCTTCTTGAGAAAGGTGACATTATCATTGACGGAGGCAACTCTCAGTACATAGACACACAGCGTTGGTGCAAAGAACTAGCATCAACTGGAATACTTTACATAGGAATGGGTGTAAGTTACATGAACCAATTTCTCCTGTAAAGTTTAACCTTTTAACTGCATGAGACATGTATAAATGACAAACCAAATATGCCAAGCTCGCAACAGTCTCTATCCCGTGATAGATTTCTATACTTATTTAGAAAGCTTGGAGCTGAGGGCACAATTCTGCTGTTGTGACTCAGTGGTCAAAAGGTTAAAATTTAAATTTATATCTAATAACCTCTGATTTTGCCCTGGTTGTTACATTAAGTGATGTATACAATTTTATCAAAAGTGACTTCAGATTATAATCTATATTACTTTTGATCGCACGGTGTTAGCGTACGTAGTTGCATATTTTGCTCAATTGTAAATAGATATTATTATTATTTTGTACAATATAATTATATTTTTTTAGTATATTGAAAATTCTACTTCAGAAGAAATAGCACTAAGTAACTAACAATGATTTTTATTATAAAACCACACAGCATGAAAGGTCAACCCTAAGGCACTCATGTATCTAGGTTGTGCCTTGACTGCAATTTATCAAGGCTATTAGAAAGGCTACCAAGCTCAATGTCCTCTTATAGGTGAGCGGTGGTGAGGATGGTGCCCGCTATGGCCCTTCCCTGATGCCTGGTGGACACCCTGCTGCATGGCCCCATGTCAAACCCATTTTCCAGGTATGTTTCTCATTTGCTAATTGATTAATTTCACAAGCATCTACATGCTTTCTATGAATTCTCTTACCTTCTACTCTTGTCTTTCTGACAGACAAGTCTTTAGTTAAGTATTTTGTTATCATTGTTCGCAGACTACTTTTATAGTCCTTCTATTTATTTCTAGAAAAACTTAAGTAAGGATTAATTAAAAAATAAATTAAGTAACATTAAGGTTCTGGTTGACTTAATATAGACTTCCATCAACAACAATGAATAACAAAGCAAACAATGCAAAACTCGGATGCAGTTGCTGTAACCTTATAAATATACCATGATATGATAGATACCTTTCAAGGTGTGGGTGCGTCATTTCAGGCAATATGCGCGAAAGCAAACAACGAGCCGTGTTGCGACTGGGTGGGAGAAGATGGCGCGGGACACTTCGTCAAAATGGTGCACAACGGCATCGAATACGGTGACATGCAGCTCATCTGTGAAGCCTACAATCTGATGAAGGATGTCCTAGGTATAAAATTATGTTAAACACTTAGGTGCAATGGTAGCACACTCTAGGCCGATAAACCTGACAGGTTTTGCTGTACTGGTATCTGTCAAGACCTCTTGAGGCAAACTCGAGCTAAGTGGTGTGAAATCCGGCAGTTTTGCAACATACACACTCTGTTTTATTACCTTTGTAGTTCAACTATACTAGCTAACCCACCAGGTTTACCTAAATGTGAATGGCGACTTTAAAATACTTGTGTTTTACTTATGATGTTTCATTATGTTTGATGTAAATAATGTACCCAAAAATGTACGTTTTAAGGTATGGAGCAAGGTGAAATGGCTGAGGTGTTTGAAGAATGGAACAAAGGCGAACTGGATTCTTTCCTCATTGAAATATCGAGAGACATTCTGAAATACAAGGATGCTGATGGTTTGTTCCTTACAAAATTAAAAAAATACAAAATCTAAATACTGGGTATAATGAGTGTCTTATGATAGCTATTTTCTGATACTGCACTGTAATTAAGAATTGGTCATTAAAGTTAATTAGTTTAAGTAGTCATTGACATGTGATCTTGATGTTAGTAGTAATCAGATAAGCAAGTTTTTGATTGTTATTGCGAGGTCTACCTAGCACTTAACATTTGTTGTGGCATTGCAGGTAAATACCTGCTGCCGAAGATCCGTGATACTGCCGGACAAAAGGGCACTGGCAAGTGGACCGGCATTGCGGCTCTGGAGTACGGTGTTCCAGTCACGCTCATTGGCGAGGCTGTGTTTGCGCGCTGCCTTTCTGCTCTAAAAGGTAAACAGAAATACACAATAATACGTTTTTTTAGGGTTCCGTAGTCAACTAGGAACCCTTATAGTTTCGCCATGTCTGTCTGTCTGTCCGTCCGTCCTCGCTTAATCTCTGAGACCGTTAGCACTAGAAAGCTGAAATTTGGTACCAATACGTATATCAATCACGCCGACAAAGTGGTAAAATAAAAATTGGAAAAAAATGTTTTATTAGGATAGCCCTCCTATATGTAAAGAGGGAAGTGATTTTTTTTTTAATTTCAACCCTGACGTGTGATATATTGTTAGATAGGTATTGAAAAATGAATAGGGGTTTACTAAAATCATTTTTTTATAATGTCAATAATTTCGGAAATAATCGCTCCAAAAGGAAAAATCAAAGCGTCCCCCCCTCTAACTTTTGACCCGTAGGTTTAAAAAATATGAAAAAAATCTGGAAAGTAGAACTTTATAGGGACTTTCTAGGAAAATTATTCTGAACTTGATAGAAGAGAGAGTTTTTGTACAAAAAAGACAAAAAGATTGTACAAAATAATTTCTGCGTACTTAGTATGTCAACGTAACAAAAGCCTTTTTTTTTAAACTTATAAGTGGGAACACTTATTGTGACGGACGGGAAACTACGGAACCCTACATTGAGCGTGGCCCGACACGCTCTTGACCGGTTTTTTTTTTTTGGTGAGTGGGAAATCATCCAATGACTGCTCCCGTCCTGGGTGCGAAAAAACTTGAGATTCCATTTTCCTCTGTCTATGAGTTGGAAACCATCTACCAACTACTTATAATGAAAGTTTGCCAAGCTGTTTCCTATAAATTTATTCTATTTTATATCCCATTAGGGGTTAGATTTTTTAAAACACTTCTTTGTATGCTTTTATTAGCATGGAAAGGTCTGAAACTCAAATTACAACGATTTCTGTTCATTAGACCATTATGAGGCACTTTGGAAGTTAAGTAAATTGTCTGTCATTTATAAACAGGAAACAACACAAAATCATTAGAAAAAACTGGGATAATTATATAATATAGTAAATCACTAATGTCCGAATACTTAAACGTCACTTAATTTTGAGACACTCAAAATTATTAATTGGACAACAACAGTTTGAGAGTGTTAAAATCAAGTGACGGTGGCGTAAGGGCCATATCTCATTAGGACATCAGTTTGCGAAACTCTGGTCGCTCCACCAACTAAATGTATACATACAGTTGTATGGAGGGTATTTCACTAGAATACACTAGTTACCTACCGGCCACCGAGCTGTTACCGGCGACCGAATGACTCGCTGTGCCATATTTCATTAGAGCATAAGTAATGCTACCAGGGATGTCCCTTCCTCTCTTTTATGACGTACATATAAAAAAAGAACTGTTAGCTCTTCGACGTCCATTTTGGAATGGACAACTTTAGTGTTTGTTAGGCAAGCTTACGTGACGCGTACTATACACGCCTATTCAACATCGCCATTCGCCTAACCAGCAACGTCTCGGTGGGCAGTGACGCTTAAAGTACGAAAATAAATCGACATGTACTATAATCATAATATTAAATAATAATAATAGACGCCTATCACTGCCCCACTGCAGGGCAAAGGCCTCTTCTCATACAGAGAAGGCACGAGCATTGATCACCATGCTTCCTCAAGGCGGATTTGCAAGGCACGGGTTGCCAGCGATGTCCAAGATAATAGTTAGTACATATCAATAGCTAATTCACATTAGTACTTGGCCGGTTTCGAACCCACAACCTTTTGCATGAGAGGCGGCGTCTGCCTTAACCACTAGGCCATTACGAGTGTAATCATAAACTAGATAATGTTTTATCTTTTTTTAATTTTTATCTGTGCAGATGAGCGCGTCAAGGCAAGCAAGGTGTTGCCCGGCTCTACCACCAAGTTCAGCGGCGACAAGAAGCAGTTCCTCGAACATTTGCGGAAAGCGTTGTACGCGAGCAAGCTGATATCTTACGCGCAAGGGTTCATGCTTCTTCGTGAGGCAGCCAAGGTATGAAATTAGGTTGAAATTGTGCAAGATGTTAAAATCACTTTATTTCTCTTACTAGTGCGAGAAGATATGCCGAATCCAACTTAAGGAAAGTAACTGGTCCTAAATCTTGCACTTAATGTATTTTTTAATGGTCATTACAGCTTGAAATAACTAATTTTGTATTAAGTGTGGCCCTTCGAAATAAACTAATTTATTTATTCATTTGATCTTACTAATATTGGCTACAATCACCAAAATAGGTAAGCGTCAAAAAGCTTCCAAAAATATGCTATTACATGCCTAAAGCAAAAGCAGAGCAAGCAAAGCAGAAGTAAATAAAAAGAAAACAAGACAAGGTAATATTTTCTATAAATGTAGTATAACAACTAAGGGGTACTGATTGAATAAAAATTTGATATTCCGCCTTCTTTATTTGCTTGCCTACGGCCTATTTGATTAGTACAAACTTCTTTATTCTAGAGCCTGTTAATTTAAAGTCCATTAAAATAAAAAAAAACCAGTTTACTTGTCCGTGGCGCGTATCTTTCAACGACCAAGCGACATCCAGCTGTCGGGCTGCTATTATCGTTTTACTGTGTCTCCAATCACGTGTGTTTGAAGATTTAATTCTTCGTATACACTTGATTCGAGACACAAACCTTCGAACACTCGTGATTTGAGACAAAATAGAAAGTCAATAGCAGCCCGACAGCCGGCTGTCGTTTAGTTGTCGAAAGGTAACATTGATTGATTGGTAGGTAGGTAATATTGATGTACTTTTTTATTTATTGTGTAGGCTAACAAGTGGAACCTGAACTATGGCAGTATCGCCCTCATGTGGCGCGGTGGCTGCATCATCAGGAGCGCCTTCCTCGGCAACATTAAGGTAAGAACTTATTCTAATATTATAAATGTGAAACTTTGTTTGTCACATACATACAAACTTTCACTTGGTGTGTGTGTGGATGTTTGTTACTCTTCAACAAAAACTACAGCAAAGATTTTGATGAAACTTTACTGTGATACAGCTTATACATCTACCTATGAAAGCGGAGCAGTAACCAAAAACCTAATAAAAAGAGAGAAATCGAAAAAATGATCCAAATCGGTTCAGTTAGTGGGAGTTACCACCGCCGATCAATTATTGACAAACGTTTTACGAATTACGAATTCTCCAAGCATTTTGTTTGGCAATGTCAACCTTTGTTGTCACTTATTTGCCAACTGTATTTTTCATAACAATATTTATCATTATCAATATTATGTATTAGTTGACTTCAACCTACCTTTCTGTAATTAAAACGCATTAGTTATTCGGGGCTAAAATAAAGTGCTAGTTAGCTCATATTATAAGTGGGAAAGTGTGTCTGTCTGTCTGTATGTTTGTCTTTCTTTCACGGCAAAACGGAGCGACGAATTGACGTGATTTTTTAAGTGGAGATAGTTGAAGGGATGGAGACAATGATATTTTAAGTAAAAATGTGTAGATAGGTTATATGCAGTCAAAAAGTGGCACATATAAAGTTTGCCAATTGGCAAACATGATACTGAGTATTGCGTTGACATTTGACGTTTATCTCTTTTTCACTCGCACTACTTCAATCATGTCATCCTACTTTGACGTGTAATGTATGTGTGCGTTAGTGTGCCGTTTTTGAAGATAGAATTTCGTTTGGGTGATCTATCTACGCCTTTTTTACTTAAAATATCATTGGATGGAGAGTAACATAGGCTACTTTCTGTCTCTTTCTAACGCGAGCGAAGCCGTGGGCAAAAGCTAGTATAGAATAAGGCTGACAATTTCTACAGTTGAAATATTATGAGAAAACTGTTGGAAACAGTTTAATATTGTTGACTTATTTCAAATCACGTTTTGACAGCTCCTAAAAAGTACATCAATTGATGATGGTGTAAAATACCGTATTAGATGAGCACGTGTATCAGTTATCTGATTACCTCTGCTTAGTTTTGGCTGTGTGCTTACCCAAGGCTTTATTTATTAGTTTCGTAATAATTTATTGCCAAAAATGTATTGCCATATTATCATCCGTGCAAACAAATCAAAATTGATAAGTTTGCACGGCTTTGCACTGATACAAAGTAATGAAGGTGAACGATGTAATCTGTGACCTCATCGATAACACTTCGACATTCAATCTATACAATGTCACGCAAATCGTTACAAATAATCATTGTTTTTTTTAATGCTCTGGCCACATCACGAATTGGCAAATATTCGCCTTGCAACTTCACTAAAACTTTGGTAAATATTTGCGTGTTCGATTAATATGAACCTTATTCTAATTAATCTAGAGGATAGTTTGTATTACCCGAGTAACGCAAGTATTATGCCAAATACGCTAAGGGCTTGTTTTCACAACCTCAAATAGTCGTTATCTACAAGATAAATTCAAGAATGGAACAGATTTTGTATAGATATTTAATCAGGACTTATCAGAAGAATGTGAACATGGGAGACGCACTGTTAAGTAACACAAACAAATTGTGAGAATAAAGTCCTTTTGTAAATAATGCGAATATCCGTCGTATCGCGTTCTTGTCGCCACAGTATGAGTCAAGTGTCTATAAATAAGTACTTGCCATGACAAATGTGTGTGATATTTTAGTGGTTATTCATGATCATTAAGAACATTAGCTTATCAAACTGAATAATTACCAAAAATAATTATGCGATCTTTATGAAGGTAACCTTTGTATGTCGTTAAATGTTTGGACTTTTTAACTACATTGATATGGCCGATGGTAATTATTTTTTTGTGGAATTGTTGATCTGTTTGTAAAAATAACTGGTATTAAAGTAATTTTCTTAAAATCTGTAGACTAAGACTTAAAACAATTCGTTATAAGCATGCGGGTGGCGCAGGACCGATGCATGTGGAAATCTTTGGGGGAGGCCAAAGCCTCCCCCAAAGATTTGGACCAAAGTCCAGCAGTGGACGACTATCAGCTGATGATGCTAAAGGTGCAATTTGGGCACTACTTGCAATGATCACAAGAATAGCTGATATTTTTTTCGCGATTTCAGAGTTGGTTCCATAATATAAAAGTTGTTTGTTTTCGTGCGTAGAATCATCTCCTAGCAGGTTGAGCAAGACCAAAAGTACACCTAGTATAGATTATAGTGAACAAAAAAAAAAATATATATAAATTTGCTTATTGTAAAGTAAAACAACTTAAATAACTGTTTATGTTTATATCGTATTCTAGCCGGGCTTAACGGCTGCGTCTTCGTGAAAACGAAAATTAAACGGTCTACGGCTAAATTGTTGTAAACGATTTCGAAAAAAAAATTGGTTCCCGGTTTGAGATTTTTCTATGTTCGTTCGCGTTTATCTCGCGTAAGGCTGAACCGATTTTGATGCAGCTGTCAGATGTTTATTTTCATTTTAACATGTTCGTTTCCCAGGACGCGTTCACGAAGAACCCTCAGCTGACGAACTTGCTGCTAGACCCGTACTTCTGCGATCGCATCAGCGGCGCGCAACAGTCGCTGCGACAGGTTGTCGCGCAGACCGCTCTGGTCGGAGTTCCCGCGCCCGCCTTCTCTGCCGCACTCGCCTTCTACGACGGATACCGGTCTGCCGTACTGCCGGCTAATATGTTACAGGTAATGCATATTCTATGGTCTGGCAAATTTTACAGTATCGTGGGGGCGTTTCCAAAAATTTTAACTCACATAAACAGCCAGATTATTCAAATTATAGTTGACAAATATACAATATTGCAGTGGATTATGCTCCTTGATTTGGCTTGATGGGACAAAGTCGAGTTAGGGCCTGCGCAGACGAGGGACAATAGCGGACAAAATGTCCGCGGTGCGCTCTTATTGTTACCGTGAGTAGGTTGCCTTTTTCTGCTTACAGTAGGCTTGCAGTCTGCCAGGCGACGAGACGTATTGCACGGACAAAGTGCAACCTTTTTATACTACAAATAAGAGCACACCGCGGACATTTTGTATACCGTGTTGTCCCTCGTCTGCGCACTCCCTTACTCAATTTAACAACAACATTTTTTATGTTTGTTAACATAACCAGGCTGATGAGAAGACTAAGAAAATAACAATCTCTTAATTACTCAAAACCTTAAATAAATGTCGTCTTGTTCCAGGCTCAAAGGGACTACTTCGGTGCGCACACATACGAGCTTATCACCAAGCCCGGTGAATTTGTGCACACCAACTGGACCGGCCACGGAGGCAACGTGTCTGCTTCCACCTACAATAACTAAGCATTCTTCAACTATGTGATACAGGGACCAATACAAAATAATTTACACATTTACATAATCAATCAATTTTTTTATAATTCATATTGGTGCATTTTAAATCATGTTAAGTTTGTTATAATGTTTTTATATTGCGAGCGTTTATTTATTCCAACGATGAGGTGGTTGGGCAGAGAAATTTTTTGACTTATTGAAATCTATGTTAGATTACACATATTAGCTACACATTAGCTATGACATTCCTATTTATATTTTGATTTGGGGTAGTTGTGAAGATATCATGATGTTAGCATTCCATGTTGACGTTTCTTTTGTGGAGGTTGTTAGCGATGTTATTGTATGTAATATTATGATGTTGACTGTATTGTCTTTTTTAATCTTAAGAACATTGCTTTTATGGGTGCAAACTATTTTTGGACAATTTTAAATATACTTTATTTTTATTTTATTTGGTGTTTTAATTAAATGATCTTTTTATATAGTGTATACAGTGAGTCCTTGTTATATAGTGCGCACATTGACACACTGGTTAGACAGCCTCACTACCAATTACTAAACGACAAGGTTCTCAATTTCTAAAACAATGTGCATTCAACCTTGATTAAATTGAACATTCAAGTTAATAAAATATGTTTCAAATCTCTATACCCTAAAACTGGAAATATA
This sequence comes from Athetis lepigone, assembly GCA_033675125.1. Classification (NCBI taxonomy): domain Eukaryota; kingdom Metazoa; phylum Arthropoda; class Insecta; order Lepidoptera; family Noctuidae; genus Athetis; species Athetis lepigone. The sequence goes on from CM066219.1 coordinate 15,373,443, forward strand.
GAGATATATTTTTAAGATTTGTTCACTTTACCTTGCTGCCTTCTTGCAGTCTATATTTTCCACGGTACATTTCGCATAACGATTTTTATAGCTTCAAACTTTCACCCAAACCACAGACTTTTTATTATATATGTTGTGAGTTGGGGCAGAGATTTAATGTTATATTGTTTGTTGAATTATTATTTATAATATTATCAGAGATTCAGATCAGATATCGAAAAGAGTTGTAAGTCGAAAAACTCAAAATAAAGCAAATCCCGCTTGGTACCCCCAAAAAAACTGGTTCGCCCAAACCGCTGGTAGCCCGAAGGAGCATTTGCTAAAATATAGAAAATGGTAAACTGACTGATTGGCTGAACTGCCCAAACCGATAATCCTAGAGACATGAAACTTAGTGGGTGTGATCTTTATGAAGAGTAAGGCACACTAAGAAAGGATTTTTGAAAATTCGACCCTGCAGAATGAAGAATACGAAACTGCAGGTGAAAGCTAATCTAACAAGGTTAGTTTTGTTCGTTTGGTCTCGGTATACCTAAAACGCACTTCGTCTATTTGTGCTGAAAGTCTATTACGCATAGAGTCTAAATCGCTAATTGTCTATTTTTTTACCTATGCGAAACCTGAATATAGGCAGTTTGTTCTAAATAAGGAACTGTGTGGGACACACACAGACGTCTTAGTACCGCAATTATATGTCCAACACTGACACTGGTCAAGGACAAATGTGCGTGTGCGCGCAATGGCGCTTTACGTATTAAACTGATTGATTGTTTATAACTACTTATTACTACTAAGTATCCACTAAAAAGATTTTTAAAAATTCCAAACCTAAATGGGTAAAAATAAACTTCGACATCCACGTGGGCGACGCCGCGGCCGAAAGCTAGTTTTTTTTTTTTTTTTTTTTTTTAATCCTGGGACAACTCACACACGGCCATCTGATACCAAACTAAGCAGAGCTTGTACTATGGTAACCAGATAACTGATAAACATACTTATATAATTTATAAATACATACATATTATAGATAAATTACGCCCAGACACAGAACGAACAATCATGCTCATCACACAAAGTTTGTCCTGGGTGGGAATCGAACCCACGACCTCCGGCTCAGCAGTCAGGGTCACTAACCACTAGACCAACAGGCCCGCCGAAGCCGCGGCCGAAAGCTAGTTGGGATATAATTGAGTAAAAGAAATTTGTGTAAAGTTTTAATTTATATTTATCGAGACACATCAGAGAACCACCAAACTGGTGTTCCGCAAGATCTGGACCCATCCCCCTAGGTGCTAGGGGAGGCGGTTTGCAATCACTCTTTCAAAGAGCTGGCTGGTATGCGGACGGAACGACGGTAATTTTGGCCTTAAGCGTCCCTACCGCCACTCTTAGGTCTCAGAGAACATACCTTCCTGGAGCAGATAAAGGACGGACTCCACTGGAGCGAAGACAGTATATATTAACTGTCCCGTACGTAAAAATAGAATATTTTATTGCGCTGAAGCATTATGGTGGTCCTCAGGCGTATTTTCCCGATCTGTCAGTTCTAAATGTGAATAAAGTGATAAACCCAGTGTGATTTTTTTGGGAGTGGGAAATCATCAAATGACTGCTCCCGTCCTGGGTGCGGCGGGAGGGCGTGTCAGACTTTTACTGACTAAAACCCACACGTGTTCCTTCGGTTGCCCTTTATGTTCCGGGGTCACGGTAAAGGTACTATAATTATAAACATTCCGGATAACCGACAGGCAGTGTGATTTTATTTAAGGTTTTATTCAAGAATTTGCTGTCAAATTAAATTATATGTTTGACGTTTGCATGTTACATTGTCATTGTTTTGCAAAGTTTTTTTGGTGAGTGGTTTAATCTTGGACGAATAGTTTTGATATATCTAAGAAATCGGTCATGGTAAAATATAGACGATGGTGTTGATGGTGGCGATAAAAGGGATGAGTATATGGCGTGAGCTTAAAAAACAATATCCAGGTTGTATACTTGCTAACTTTCATAAGCTTTGACAGGCTAAGACATCAGCTGTTTTCTTAGCGCACCCACCAAAACGAGAGTAGCAGGTAAGGTAGCAGGTTTATAATCTGCATACTGAATCCCCATTTGCTTGAGCTAAGGCTGAGGCTACAGTAGAGAGCGATTTGCAATGCGACTTTAAGAGCGAAACGAGAAAAACATGGTATGCCTACTGTGACTTTTAAGAATTATTAAAGTTAGCAATACGCACGCGTGGCGCCACTGGCGGCAGAGGGTGGCAGCCCGACGGGCAAGCTCAGCGAGCTGACGGGAACGCGTGCGACTTGCAAGTGTAAAAGTATTTCCTAGTGGTTTTATTTACCTGCCTTATTATATACAAAGACGCTGAACACCACAGCTACATTACAAGCGAAATTCCGGCGTATATTCGGCGATGACATGGCTACAGTACACATGCTCAACAACGAATTAGCAAGAGCGATTCATGCGGCTTACTATCCATCGCGGTTTACTATACGCATAATGTAGCCACACGCATAGTTAGCAGCACTATTGAACTAGTCGTGCAAGTGAGAAATTTTCTAATAAATTCGCTTCAATTTCGCTCATATGTTGATGTAGCCGATGCCGTGATTTCAGTAATGTTCCTATCGCATAAAGAAATTAAAGATCGGTAGTAATATTTGATGTACGGTGTAGCCACATATACGTGAGCATTCATTTACCTACTTGTTTTAATCGCTCATGTGTCGCAGGTCGCGTGTCGCGGCCTAATGTAGCCTCAGCCTAAGCGAGAGACAAAACCTGACTACTTTGATATGCAAACCTTAAAATTGGGTTTCGAGATTTGTCTTCTTCAATTTCTCTTTTGGTTACTAAGCCGATGGTCGTGAGCGGCCATATTTCAGTGCCACAAGCAGTCCGCGTTCAATTCTTCAAGCAATGCATAAGTAAGTCTTACTCAGAAATTCGATTTAAGAGCCGCGTGAGCCAGAACACTTGTTTACAAGAATCTTATGGATATGGGAAATGGGGAGCAAGTACTTCTGACGATTCTTTGTGTAAATCTAAATGGTTAAGCATGTCAAGAAGTGAACGGCGTCGGCAGTAATCTTACAGACATTCTGGCAGGCCCCACACCAGGCAAATAAAATTGTTGCGCCTCATTTGCCACATTTATCGCCACTGTATACCTAGCTGTTCGTAGCATGCACACTAAGGATACATCTGCGCGGGCATTTGCAACACATTTGTAGCAAACAACTGTGGCACAACTGATTACAAATTGTGGCGAGCTAATTGTTCGGTGCGTGTGGTATGTAACGCTGATGTCAAATTGTTTGGCGCATCGCGCATTTGTCAAAAGGTTTTGGTGTTATTAATACGTAAAATTACTACTTACGAGTATTTTTAGTAGGAGAAAAATCCGTCGTGGCCCGGAACAAAAATATTAATGATGCTCGAATGCACACTTGAGTTATAGGTACCCTCCAGGTCATAACACACTGGAATTAATCTATATTATATAAAAGAAAGCCATGTTGGTTACACAATTTAAAATTAACGGCAGAACCGATTTGGCTGAAAATTGGTTGGGAGGTGGCTTAGGACGAACATAGAATACTTTTTATCTTCTTTTTTTAGTAACCAAAAATCTGATAAAACGCGGGTGAAACCGCGGGGGACAGATAGGTACTGATATAAAGTAATATAATTTTATTTGTACACAACATAAAAGCTTACAATAAACATGTAAACATGAATGCGGAGTGAGCCAACGAAACAAACAATTATATATGGGAGCAAAGCCGAAATCGCGAAAAGAATCAGAACTGTTCAGTAGTTCAGTAGTGTTTGCCTAATGTACTGAACAGCTGATATTTTTTTCGGGATTTCCGGTTTGGACCCATAGTAAAAGTTGTTGGCTATCTGAGCACAATCACGTGTTTAAGTATCGTACACTAATTACCAGTCACCCTATATACACACATCAACATGGTCTAGGGATATTTCAATTAAACCTAAATAACTAAAATTCTATTAACTTTTTGTTAAACACCTAAAAAAAAACTTAGAAGAAGAGGAAAAACTCGGACAAAATTTCAATCTTATCAAATCTATTTTTTTTATGAAAATTGTTGAAAACTTTAAATTAATAATCCGTGGTGGACCCGAAGTGGCTTTCGAGCACGTAGGTTGACTTCATGCAGTTGTCTTCTCAAAGTTTGACCGCTTACCAACAAACCATACTCTCTCTGTAGCCTTCAAACCTTACCTTACATTTGGTTGACTTCGTGCAGCATTTACTATGAATCGGTCCTGTACATGTGTTGTAATGCGTCGAGGTCCTCGGTGCCGTCCCACCACTTCCCCCGTGACACGATAACGTGACCAAAGCCTGGATATAACGCTCTGACTGGTCCTCATGGCTTCAGAAACCGCAATTTGGGACAGTATTCCACAACAGGATATTGACATTCTTGTTTTGAGTATGCAGAACCGCTGTAGATGTGTCAGGAGAGTCTTAGGTGGATCCACGGATTATTAATTATAATTTTCAACAATTTTCATAAAAAAATAGTATTAATAAGTTTTGATTGGAATGTGTATAATAGTTACCGTGACCCTGGAACATAAAAGGCAATCGAAGGAACATGAGTGGGTTTTAGTCAGTAAGAGTCTGACACGCCCTCCCGCCGCACCCAGCAGTCATTTGATGATTTCCCACTCACCAAAAAAAAAAAAGATTTTGATGTTTCAAAAATAAAGTTAAGATTCAAATTTTGTCCGAGCTTTTCCTTTTCTTCTATGTTTTTTATTTAACTTTATTTAAAAGTTTATTATCAGATTAGTTAAGCTATTAAGCAAGGTTTATTTCAATGTGTAGGTGTCTTAACAAAAAGTTAATAGAATTTTAGTTATTTAGGTTTAATTGAAATATCCTTAGACTATGTTGATGTGTGTACTTTGTAATTAAGATACTCTATTTCCCTAATTCGTGATGACCTTAGTGGTTAAGGCACTCTAATGCAAGAGGTTGTGGGTTCGAATCCTGGCAAGTACCAATGTGACTTTTTCAATTCATATACACTTTCTTAAGTTTATCTTAGACATTGCAGACATCGGTGAAGGAAAAACATCGTGAGGAAACCTGGACATGTAGTAAATACAAGTCCGAAATCGCCAATCCGCCTCGAGCAACCGTGGTGATCGACACTCGTGCCATCTCTGTGTGAGAAGAGGCCTTTGCCCTGCAGTGGGACAGTGATAGGCTGGTATTATTATGTTATTTCCCTTTTTACAGATCTAACACCAAATGTACAGGTAAAGCATGGCATTTTATGGCATTTTACTGGCTACAATGGTGCTGGCGGCTTGGATGCCATGCATCAGGCAGGGAGCATGGACATACCCGGGACCGGTGTATGCCAGGGATCGGAAGAATAGAGTCTTCCGAATTACCCCCACGGGCAAGTGTTGTGAGACCCAGTGCCAAAACAAATAATTTTAACTGTTATTGTTTTTGTTACTAACTGGAACATTATTTTGTGTGAGTAAATATTTGGGAACGTAAAATTTATTTTTATTAAATTAAATAAAACCTTCCAACACACGTGATTCGAGACACAAGGACAATTGCAGCGACAGCCGGCTGTCGCATGGTCGTCGACAGGTTAAAATCATTTATTTATTCGGTATTATTTTTCTATTTTTTTATCGATTTCTCAGTCCTATAACGAACTTAATTAGTGTTTAGTAATGAAAATTCTCTTATTGATTAGATTAATGAAATCTATTGTTTGAAACATTTTTGCAACGGATTGACTGGGGTACATTTATACTTACTTAGTTACATAGTAGGTAGTCTGTTGAGAAGGGAGTAGGTATACGTAGGTGTTATGTGGTTATTAAACTAGATGCAGAAACGCCAATTTAAGGATACCACGGTTTGAACAAAATTAATGATATTAGTTTAACTTTGATATGGTGTAGACGAGCGAATAAGATGCTGAAAAAATGAGGTGGGTTTTTAATTTCAATGAAACAAACAGATATGGTATGACATTTTATTTTCAGACTAAAGGGTGAGACTACTGAGCTAGGCGATGGTAGCAAAAACGCGTTGCTATTGGTAGACGCGTAATTCCGAAAATCACAATGTTAAAATTATTTGGCCGCGTTTCTCTGAAGAAGTGCAATATTGCTGGGGTAGTCTTACCTTAATATTTCAGTTACAGTTACAGTGCTGCGACTCATTTCCGTAAGTATTTATATGAATAATTATCCACCTACACAATGCATCTATCACAAATTCATAGCACCTTTCGAAATATCTTTTTCATTTTTATAAACTATCCTTTCGCTATTTTGTAGGCCTGTAATAATTCATGTATATACTTTTTTAACTAATTAACACCAACAGATTATTTCTTTGTGATATATAATATTTATCTTATACTTAAACATGCAATAAATTATGAAGTTTTACTAATAGGTACTCACCTAAAAGAAAGTGAACGTGTTATTAAATTCGTTTATTATTCTTATATAAAATTGTTCTATCGAAATTAGGTAGGTACCTATTAATAGTTTTATAACAAGGACAACAAACTACAATACAATGGTAATATGTAATACGATTAACTTCATAGTTTAACATTTTTATTACGTAAGTAAATATATTTTGAGGACATCAATAGTTTACACAAAAAACACTGAGTCAACTTTAAGAAAGTACAGAATTGGTTTGTGCTCATTTCTAAGAAACTGCTACGTAGCGACAGATAGTTTTATTTTTTCGTGTATTATTTACAAAAGCTTCCATCTTATTTTTAGCTACTTTAACGTAACTTGATCACTCTGAAAATACTCGCAACAATATTCCTCTGTTCAAAAGAATGTTATTATTAGATAGTGATAGGTAGGTATACCTGTTTACGAATATACTTTTTTATATACATTTTTACGAATATATTATTTATTACAATTACTACATTTTGAAACCGACTTCTTCCTCGTGGAAACAATATCATTTTTTTTTGTCGGGAATTGTAATTCTTTTTCTTAAAAAGTACTCTAAGTACTTATAATATCAGCTATATGTCAATGAAGTGTAGACAGACAGAAAACTAGACGTACAAACCATTTTTTATTTGTTATAGCTTTAGTATTTTAACTACTTACGGCCAGTTTCTTCATCAACAACTAAAGTTAAAACTTAAAGTATTAACCTTTACTTGACCATTGCTGATAATAGAGCAGATGTGTTTCTTCATCCAAGTAACAGCAAAAGTAAAAGTCAATTGAGTTGCCACTACACAACCGTCGTAATTTCCCCAAAAAACCGTGGGGAGCTTTTTTTACACATGACAACATCGCAATATCACCGTCAAGTAGTGTCAAAAGACAAATGTCAGTTCTTTAAAAATTACCACGAAAATTACGAACAATTAAATATTATTATAATTTATTATGGAGCTTTCTGGAGTTAATGAACAATATTTTATTTATTTTTACAATATACTTGTTGCATCGATCCAGTTGCATAAAATCGTAGAGCCAGCAATAATTGTTCTTTCACAGATAGAGCTTTATTCCTGTAAATTATCAAAGGTTAATTAATTAATTAAGACTATTCTTGACATTTCTAAAGATAGATTTTTTGTTTAAATGTGGATCGAATGAATTTCCTACCCATACACAAAATACCACGCTTTGACGTGGAGTTGCGGATACCAGCCCGTTATTCAATACAAATACTGGTAGTAATATATAACACAAACTGAAGATAAACTTACTTTTCTGTGGTTGGCGTCAGTTTATCTTGTAACATCACGCTGAGATAAGTAACTGTTTCCTTTGAAATTCTGTATCGGAACAGAAAATTAGCCTCGACCCATAAGAAATGATCCTTGCGGATATTAAACTTTTTACGCCTATGCGTTAAATAAGTTACGATAAGTTCATCGTCTGATGAACTTAAACTTTCACTGGACGAAGATTGTGATAACATTTTAATAGAAAATAAAATCTAGGAAATAAATGCAGCAGTGATAGCCGTCAAAATGACAGTGACTTTAGCTTTAGCTGCTCCTTTTTGAGCAGCAAAAGTTTAAGGCAAAAGTAACAGTTAAACCAACGGCTAAAATTGTGAAGAAACATATTTAACCGTTACTTTTACTTTTTATCGTTGCTTTGACTGTTACTTTTGATGAAGAAACTGGCCGTTAGATAATATATGCGTTTAGTACAAAGCTGTTCATTTCGACTTTACAAAAGACTTCAATCTTAGTAAATATAGATTTTCACTATAAGTATTAAACTATTTAAAGCCATTCAACGTGGCCACAGTGCTAGCCCTTTGGCCATTTTTTTTGATAATAATATAGACAACATTTTTCATTACATTACTTACACCTACCAAACAACTAAGAATTATTCTTAGTTGCAGTTTTCTGTAGACAAAAATATAATATACTTACTTTATATATTTAATTCTCGTTTTTATTTCAAAATACAAACAGTAATAAAGTATTTCTTTCTCTTACACTGCGGATAATACCTATAAATAGTCTAGTAATAATAATACCTAAGTATACATATATTTTTCTATTTAATTTCAATTTAGGCAATTAAAATATATATTTTTATACAGCTACAATTACTATAAAATAAGAAAACGAAGAAATTTATCTTTGTTTTTTTTTTAAATAAAAACACGATTTTTACAACTAAGTACATAGAAATCCTAATTTGAATTTAGTTCTAGATAAAAAGGTAGGTAAGGTAAACTGTACAGTCACAGTCTTCAGTTCAAATCAGTACATCAATATAAGATAAGTAGTTTTTTTATAGTAAGTATACCTACTTACAATTAATTGATTAATATAAATGACATTACGCAAAACCAGAAAAGAGTAAACGACTGCACTACTTTATCTACTTGATTCATTGATAAGTTGTTATATCCATGACTTAATTGCTTCTAATTTTAAACAACACGAATAAAATAGAGTTCTATGTTAGTTATGTGATACTTGCCATAAAACTTTTTTCATTCTTATTTTACTGCTCGCTTCTCGCGTAACATATTTCTGAAATAGGTTCTTATTTTCAGTTACAATTTGTTGGGTTTTGCGTTATTTAAATTACATTATGAGTGTTAAACTATTCTAAATTCTAATACATTAAGATGTTTACATAATTATTATAAATTACGATGAAAAATATTATTTCCTAACATACATTTTACGATAAGTGTGTAGGGTATAGTGAGTAAATCTCTAGAAGGTTACAGATAGTTGTATATGGGTAGAAGATTTATATTTTATTCTATTATTTGTCATCATCCATCTATTATTTACTATTACGGCTACACACAAGAATGTGTAACCGGTAAATTGATAAGTATTTTAAGATATAAAACCCGAAAATCCGTTTAAATTCACGATGGAAAGTGGCGTCTCAACCACAAATTACAATATTATTAAGTATATTTCAGATGTCTAAAGTACTGTTCGTTTCCCTTTAACAATATTTATGAAAATGACTTTCATTCACCTCTACATGGAGGCAGTGATGCCAGTAGTCCATTTCAAAAAGAAAATGTTTGTCTTTTAAGTGTTCGTATTAAGTTCGTTCTGAGCTTTGTTAATATTGAGTTCGTTTTAAGAAAACTACGAGCACCAACTAAACACCCATCGGAAGTGTAGTTTTCTAAGCTGCACTCATTCACGCCACATGCGCCAGCGGCTGCGTCATTCTGCCTTCTCGTCTTTACGTGAGCCAGGGCTTGCGGAGCCGGAGCCCTTGTTCCTGCACACACACAATGACATTACTTCGATAATGTTGCTAACAAGCCTATTGTTTCCTCGTTTGCGAACGTGTTCCCACAATAGAACTTACTGGTTCGGTAATAGCAGCGTGAGAGTATAGTGTATAATTTGTAATAAAAAAAATCTTTATGGCCTGAATATTTTCATTCATACAATTTAGGGGATGCATTAGGTTTGGTTCAACAGACCGGCTCTGAGAGGAGAGTAGATTTATAGTCAGGTTTAAATGTTTTTGGAATAGAGTTTTGAATCACTTTAATAAGGATTAGGATTTTTAAATATCACATAACAAACCTGACGCGCTTATTGTGATATAATAAGAGAAGTAGATCGGCAGCCTTTGATTGTATCATGGTCTCGCATATTACTTGCCTGAGTGAAGAGAGCCGGCCGATACTCTCCGAGCCAGTCTGTGTGAACAGACCCTTAATGTAACATCACAATACTCGCATTAACGTCTAATTTCGATGACTATCGATTGTTCAAGTTGCTTGAGATAGAACAACGGTAGATAAGTTATTGTAAATGGTCGTTAATGTTATTTAGTAGTACCCTTATGTCCGCGTTATCATTTACGTATTAAATAGATTGTTGCCTGGTGTACGGCCCTGACTCCACCAAAACTATGTGCGGAGATATTTCGTAAAAAACCAATAGGATACTGTATTGCGCTAAAGCTAAGCAGTGGGAGTGGGACGTGAAAATAGCGCAAGCTGATTAGCTTCACGAGACATCTTCTCTCCGCTTTGGTGGAGGCCAGTCATATGGCGAGATAAATAGACGATACAAGCAGTGACTTTGGCGTAGCACTACACCTGTCACTGTTACACAATTGCCAAACATAAAGTGTACGATAGAGACGGGAAAATAGCTAAGCCAAAGTACGTGCTTAGTAACGTCTATTTATCTCGCCATTAATGTACAATTGTCAGCACATCAAGCTACTACACTCTGTCAAACTTTAATAGATTTTCGACTTTAATGTTAAAGCTGTTGCGGTTGAAGGTATATTTCAATTTATTTAACTACTAGCTGTCCCCTGCAGTTTCACACACATTTTTCGTTACTGCTTCGCTCCCGTGGGTCATAGCGTGATGGTATATAGACTATAGCATTCCTCGGTAATTAGGCTATCTACCACTGAAAGTTTTTTTCAAATCGGACCAGTAGTTCCAGAGATATTGTTTCCCTACATACAAACTTACAAACCTACAAACTTACAAATTTTACCTCTTTATATCTAATATTAGTAAGTATAGAAGTATAGATTTTCAATTTTTGTAAAGACACTGTAGTCAATTTTTCAACACTAAATTATTAATTAAATTGAATAATGATAAATGTTCACTGAGTATATTGTATGGTTGATTGGGAAAATTGTAGAGTTACTCGTACACGAAACTTGATATGCCGATATGACCTCTGTAATATAAATGATATTTTGTTGTTTTACTTACCTAATACTTACCTAGTACTAAGAATAAAATAATAATAGAATAATTTAATAATAATAATTAACCCATCTAAGCTCAATCTTGATAAGAAATTAGCACATAGCCAACGACTTTACCCGCGAATATTTCCTAAGTTATTTCAACACCCAATTTTCTATTATCAATTTTCGAGGTCGCAAGAAGTAAAAATTATCCCTATAACTAATAATAATTATATTTTCGTTCATAATATAAAAGCTTATTTGATTTTCTAAAAAAGATTGTGGAGTGGTAACTAATTACAAAGGTTAATAAATGACTGATTTGATTATTATTTTTACTGGTCTTTTGTTTTTTTTTTAAATAGATGAGTTAATTCTTAGTTAATTAAATATAATCTTGGACCGAATGTTCGGCATTTGAACCGAAAGTCGGCCGAATGTCGAAGTTCGGTTCAAGCCACCGAAATTCGGTTAAACCGAATGTGAAACTAATTTCGACCCATCCCTATTTTACTTAATACTAAAACGTTTCACCATCAGGTACCATATATGTATACCTACCGCAGAACTATAGATTCCATGAACGAAAAGTATTAGCCAATTTCACTTAAAAGACACATTCCTTTACTTTCAAACAGCTTTATACGTTTAAAATAAAACAAAATACGCTTGCCACCTCCTGATTCGAGCCAGCTAAAAATTGACACCCTGTACTTTTATGGCAATCAGAAAGATTAAGGGTTCCTTACGCATTTAATAATTACAAGGACTGCACTTAGTTTTTATAAGTTATCAATGGATCTAATGCTCGACTTGTCAGAAGCCAGAAACTTTGGCAATCAGTATAACCAAGGGATATCGTGTTACCCAGTAACGAGATGATGCTCTGAAAAGGAATTGCTCCATGTAAAACACTGGTATTCAGCTGTAGCCGGTTCGAATGGAAGTCGACCCCAACGTAGTTTGGCGCGTGTACGTGCAATATTGCTGTTTTAAAAAATAAAATAATGTTTCGTTGAAATAAAATCAGATATCTTCAGTATTTAGAGTATTTTTATCATTCGCTATTAAAGGGTAATTTTACCAAAATCCCTTTTACGCGTGTAATTTCGTCTAAAATTAACTATATTATTTGCATGCTTTTGGGCGGTCAAGCACTACAAAGTGCGTAATTATACAAGAGTCAATATTTAGGTCACGCAGAGTACGCACAATGAACCAATAAAGTAAATTACGTAGTTTAATCAACGTAGGTCAAGAATATCGCCGTAGAGACAAGTCCACGAGCCATCTACGAGACTTCGAGAAAATATAGGTACCTATAATTAGTACTGATAGCCTCATAATGAAACTATAATTAATTTAAATGCTAATGTGTATGAAAAATGCCTAAAAAGCTTAAATTACTAAAGACTCATACTAACCAGCGCATTGCTTTTTGTATTATCGAAATGATGCTTATGAAATTAATAGAAGTATTAAAATATAAGTACTTCCCAATCTATAGGTCTAGGCATAATGCCATTTACAAAGCTCTGTGCGGGCGCAAGCTTTCTCTAGTGGGTTTGAAGGCAGTTATTGCGCAGCTACACCTCTACAACTTATATAATTATAATCTTGCCTTGTAAACGTCATCATCCGCCAGCACCTTATATGTCATCCTTCACTTTTGGAGAGCCAGCCGCTCGAACTGAAGAATGAACTGACAGAAGATAAACTACGCTATGTTTGAGTGCAACGATGGAACACCTCTGCAACACTAGATACAATGATGATTGCCAAACCGAGCCAATGGCCTCACTCTAATCATGATTATAAAAAGTTTACTTCCGAATGTTCCAATCACCATTAAATTTTCATAATTAGTCACCCTCTGTGATGTGAAACGTAATGGAATCATTTAAAATATACAGTTAATGTAAGAAATAAGTAGAATATTTATTACCTGTTGTTTACGACTTTGGACTTCTTGTCCGTTTTCTCAGTGCTGGGACCAGGGACAGGGGACGGGCCCTTGTCAGCCTGTGCAAACAAGTCGCGTTAATTTCCAGAATATCATTAAGGTAACATTATTAGGTGCGGAGTTTTCAAGGCCGAATTGTTTGCATTACTATTTTTACCCGACTACGGCAAAGCCAAAGGAGGGTTATGTTTTGTTGCTTTATATTTTTAAGCGGTGAGGTAAACATACACAAAGCTGTATTGCTAATGATATCTCGGCACTAGGTACGGTCAAAAATAGGGAGGAATTTTGAAATATCTACATATTACACTTATTACAGGGTGTACCTACACCCTAAAGATTGAATTCCACTGCTGTTCACGGCTAGTCTACCCACGTGTAGTGTCAGCTTAATTCACGCTTAATTTCATTCACGAAGCTTCCCTTCGTATGAAAATGATAGAATCGTTCGCTGCGAGTGACTGCGACTCGCGCAACTAACGTAGGTAGCTTCTCCGTGAACTACCACGTAGCAGTGGGAACAAATGCCAGTACAAGTTGAAGTGACCCTTACCCTTTACCGAGCAGTGCGATTATAAAAAAAATATAGCAAAAAAATTTTGTAACCCGCATCTAATAATATTACAAAAATACCTATAGGTATTGAAACTAGAAAGAGCACAAAGTGGATATAAAATATGTACTTATAATACATAAATATAAAAAAACACTAGTATAAAAATGGCATAATTTAATGTAATTCTTAAATTACCTGTTTACATTTAACAGTTTCTTTTGAAGCCTAAAATCTATGCCTAATTGCCTACTTAAATGTTAGAGTTGCTTATCACCTTTGTTCCTTGACTAGTGGAAGGTCCAGCTTCAGTTTGTTGGGACTGGCTATGCACGTGCCCCATCTTCGACAGCGGCGGATTTTTGAACGAGTAGGAGAACGCCAGTCCCCGTTTCAACGAAGCTCTACAAAATATTTTTGTGTTTTTCTTTTTATTTTCACTGTTTTTCGCTAAGGCATTTTAAATCATGTTGACAAATAAAAGTGTAAAATCAAATAAAAAACCTAAAAAAGGAGATAAAGGTCTAAACAGTGGTGGCCAATGGCTATTGATGTGCATCTGTGATATTTTAAAACATGATAAATCCAATAGGTACCCAGTAAATAATTATAATCAACTAATCAATCTTAACGAGACCATTTCTGTAGCTATTAAGCTAAACTTATAAAAAAAATACCTGACAATAAATATTAAGTTTGAGATTAACAAGAAAAGAAGTCAATAATATTTTGAAACTACTCAATTTACCGGCCACGAATATAAATCCTACGCAATTTAGAGACATCGCGTTGTTTTTAAATATATTTTTTTAGTATTTCGTAAAACCTCAGAGCAGAACTAGTTAAAACAGTGAATGTAATAAAACGTTCTAATGTGAAAAATAACCCTCATTTGAAAGTTCTGAGAGTCCACTGGTTCGTTACTGACCTTTATTGGTACTAGAACCTAGTGGTGGCCGGAAAAGACTTGGCATGAAATGATCGGCCACTGCATGGCTTGGGGCGGCTGGACTATTAGAAATTAGATAAAAGTACGGTACGAGTACTTATGTAAAATAAACTCTTTTGTAGTTTTTTGCACATTTATACACACATATATAAGCTGTGTGCAAAACTTAATAACGGCTTACCCATCACTTTAAAAAAAAAAAAATCAAAGGGGAAGTTTCTCATGAAACATCGGAAAATCAAAGTCCACTTTTCTTCTTGATTTAAGTGTGATAACAAGACACAGGTCACACATAGCATGTGAAGTGCAGTGATATAAATTATAGCAAGTCACTTAGCTACTATTAATCCTCTGCTTAGTTTGGGATCAGATGACCGTGTGTGAGTTGTCCAAGAATATTTATTATTATTATTATTTATTATGTAGGATGGTATCCTTTAACATTGCTGATATCAATGTGATTCAGTCACTTTTACAAAGGATTTTCCACCAAGAAACGAGGAATGTATATACAGGATATTTCTATTTGTAACTATTCACTATATCAAAAGCGAGATAAGTTCAAGTTCAATAAATAACCGCGTGACAAACGGACAGACTGACAGACTGCAGCCCTAGTAATAGGGTCCTGTTCGTCCCTTTGGGCATGGAATTCTAATAGTAAAAAGATATTATAAAGTTATTGAGGTAGGTACATTGTTTGTCTTAGTGACCTTTGATTTCCCGAAAGACCAACTTGCTACCAAATCGCTCGCCACCTGTTCAATTATTAGGTAGAAAGAGCAATCCATACTATAGTTTCGTTAAGATTGACTGAGATAATCTTGGTTTTTAGAGAAAGTTTATTTTAGTTAGGTACAATCATTGTTAACTGTTAATACACGAAAACAAGTAATATGTAGACATAGAACAGTGAAAACCCGATCACCAAAACAGATTCACCAAATATATTGCGTGCCAAAATTAAAAGGTCTTGTGTCTGCTATTGTTGCTCTTTGAAGGTTAATTATTTTATTGCTATTCCTTTATATCATTATAATTATTACTCTAGATATTTCCAAGTGTTGAATGAGTGTGTTTGATACTGAATAGGTGTCCTTTTTAGGGTTCCGTAGTCAACTAGGAACCCTTATAGTTTCGCCATGTCTGTCCGTCCGTCCTCGCTTAATCTCAGTAACCGTTAACACTAGAAAGCTGAAATTTGGTACCAATATGTATATCAATCACGCCGACTAAGTGCAAAAATAAAAATTGGAAAAAAATGTTTTATTAGGGTAGCCCCCCTATATGTAAATAGGGAAGTGGTTATTTTTTTTTAATTACAACCCTGTCGTGTGATATATTGTTGGATAGGTATTTAAAAATGAATAGGGGTTTACTAAGATCATTTTTTGATAATGTCAAGAATTTCGGAAATAATCGCTCCAAAAGGAAAAATCAAAGCGTCCCCCCCCCCTCTAACTTTTGACCCGTAGGTCTAAAAAATATGAAAAAAATCTGGAAAGTTGAACTTTATAAGGACTTTCTAGGAAAATTATTTTGAACTTGATAGAAAGAACAGTTTTTGTACAAAAAAAGAGAAAAAGGTTGTACAAAATAATTTTTGCGTACTTAGTATGTCAACGTAACAAATAGCCTTTTTTTAAACTTATAAGTAGGTACACTTGTTGTGACGGACGGGAAACTACGGAACCCTACATTGAGCGTGGCCCGACACGCTCTTGGCCGGTTTTGTAATATTATGAAGATACCTCACACTTGCCTACATACACACTCACTCGAAGATAATTAAAAAAAAACACATTTATAGTAAGCTAACTTTTATGAATTCATTTATTTTATTTTATTTAAAACTTTGTGCACATATAAAAAAAACAATTCACAACGGCGGACTTAATGCCTTGGGCATTATCTACCAGTCATTTAATTTATTATTGTATTCTTATAGTCATTTTAGACATTTTAACCCTAATCTACGGAAAAAGATCCTAGTGAGCTTATTTTTTGTATACACCTTTATTGCAGAACTGTATTGATATCGTGCCGGCTAAAAAGTTATAAAGGTCAAAAGGTTACGAAAATCATTTATAGTACGATTTTTAATTCGAGTCAGAAAAATGACAAGTGCAACTGTCACTGATACCAAAAAAAACTTTTTCCAAAAAAAAGATAACCGACTTCAAAAACTAAAAGCTCAAAAATAACTATTTCGGAAGTCGGTGGCTTCTCTTCTGCCGGTCGAATTGTGTTGCCTTGCCACCGACTTCCGAAATAGTTATTTTTGAGCTTTTAGTTTTTGAAGTCGGTTATCTTTTTTTTGGAAAAAGTTTTTTATTTATTACTTTTTAGTTATGAGTCCCAACTACGTTTTACGTTCAAAAAAAATTTACGTTTTTCTATAAAAATTGAGGAGTTCCCTCGATTTCGGCATGATACCATCATCAGATCCTGGACCTGATGACAATGGGACCATTTGGGAAGCCTACCCTTTCAAACAAAAAAAGAATTGTTCAAATCGGTTGGCAAACGACGGAGATATGCGCGAACAAACATAAAAAAAAAAACATACAAACATACGAATTGAGAACCTCCTCCTTTTTTTAGAAGTCGGTTAAAAAGGGTGACCCGCTACAATACTGATGTTCCGCAATCGATAGACTTAGACATTTAGTCATGCTTTGTTTTATTAGGTTCCAAAGCATTTTTTTTATCGTAAATATTGAATACATACCGTCTTAAATAAAACAATTTTAGAAATATGGACCTTACCAAAAACAAATACTATATCAGTGTTTTATGTAATACTAAATTACCTACGATGTATGTCTTCTATTTAATTACCGTAAATTACATGTAATATTTTGTTTATAATTAAAGGCAATTTGATATTGAATAAAAAAAATATTCTTGACTTGGATTTAAGTGTAAAAACACTATTTATTTGGGACTAAAAACCTGCAACACTGGAAATGTAATTTTTCTGACTCGAATTAAAAATCGTACTATAGCAAATATCTCATGACATATTGCTCGGAAAAATTCTTTGTCTCGAAATTATATTAAAAAATGCCTCTTTAATTTTTCTGTAAAATTTTCCGTTTTTAAGGTAGAGCGTTGAAATAGCGACTATTTTACGACGATGCGACATGCACTTTTTTCTTCACCCCCTTCGAGGTAGAATACGAGGTGCTTTTTTTTACTTGGTTTCCACCGAAGGCATAATCTACGGTGGATAGTAAAAGGTTTTTTTGTTTAAGAGTAAATCATTTTTTTATTCGCATACTGAAAAATGCAGAAAAAATAGCTTTTTGCACTTTTTCTTACATTTATAGTCGAGATTATGGCATTAACAATTTCAGACAATACGTCGAGTGAACTTATGTCTATACCTATTTAATTCGCCAGTGACTGAGACTGCCAGTGTAGGCGGTTAGTATATTTTACAAGTTCCTAAACCTCTATAATATTATAAGTATATTTTTCTGATACTTGGGCGTTCTGTATTGCTTTTAATTCATGTTTATAAATGTCTTAAACTTCTAAGTTTAAGACATTTAAAAACATGAAATAAATGACTCGGTGGTGGTGTTTGGTTAATCAGGTTTCCACTGTTCTTACTTACAACAAGTTATACCCTTTAATATTACTGATAACAATTATCCTAATGTACGTAAATACTTAGGAATATTAACAAATAGGTACTGTAACGCGACATCACCGCGTGCACGTGAGCGCGCTGCCCCCAGCGAGCGTGCGTCGCCCGCGCGCCCGCACAGCCACCGCTCAGCGGCCGGAGAGTATAAAAGGCCTCGCACGCGCTCAGATCGTCAGTTCGGCTCGCACGGACACGCTTCCTTCGGAACAGTTTCGGGCAGTCGAGCGCACCCTGACTAGCACGGTCGGCATCCACCGCGGATCCGAATACGAGCGGTCCAGGCTATAGGGCTAATCTATCGTTTGTTTAAGTGACTTTTGTATACATTTAGTGTTTGTTAAAGTGCTGACTTTGAAGGACTATTTAATAAATTACTGTACAACTGGTTTATGAGTGGTTTTAATCACAGAGAACCCATATAAGTGATACAAGTGGCGCGCAACGTGGAGCCTAAACAAGAGAAATACTTAAGGCCACGGCCCACTCGTAAACCAGATCGGTTCGAAAGTTCGACAAGTGTTGTTGAGAAAATGGCGGTCAACATGTCAGACAGTCAATTTAAGGAGTTGATGCTGGCCATCACCACGGGTACACGAGAACGAAGCACGTTTGCCCAGTGTCCAGCCCGATTTGGAGGTCAAAAGGCGGAAGTAGAAGTCTTCCTGGCAGCGGTGACCGTCTTTAAACAGGTGGAGAAGATTTCGGACGCCGCCGCACTTGAGGGTCTGCCGCTGGTGCTAACCGGTGACGCGGCAATTTGGTGGCAGGGCGTCAAAGGACACGTTAACACCTGGGATGCCTTCAAGGAGCGTCTGCGTCACACTTTTGCTCCAAAACGGTCGGACTACATGCTGTACCAAGAGATAGTATGTATAAAGCAGGATGAACAGACCCCCACAGAAATTTTTATTGCCAAAAAGCGGGCGCTTCTCACAGAAATGTCGGAGAAACACAGTGAGGCACAGGAAATCAACCTGATATTCGGACAAATAAGGTTCGCCGTAAGGGAAAAAATCTGTCGAGATTCAGTGAAGACATTCGACGAATTATTAAAAAGGGCAAGGGACATCGAAAGTACGCTGACAGAGAAAAGTATTCTAAAAGAAGACCCAAACAACATTATAAAAGCAGACGCAACACAAAACAAAAATGCAAAAAAACAAAATAAGGTACGCTGTGGTTACTGTCGATTGTTTGGCCACACTGCCGAAATCTGCCGAAAGAAGGCGAAGGAGGACACCGCACACCAGAACGTTGGTAAGGCTGAAACAACTTCCAACCCACAAATGGATGACAAGCCGAAGTTTGCTTGCTATGGGTGTGGCGAGCCAGGGGTAATACGCAGCCGTTGCCCTAAGTGTAAAAACAAACAGTCTGTAACGGCAGTAGACTTTTGTTTCTGTGCAGCCAATATGACCGCTGACGTTCGCCCGCGCCCCACAGTACCTGTCAGTATTGGAGGTATGAATGGCATAGCATATATAGATACTTGCGCAAAGTCAAGTATCGCCTCCTATCAGTTATACAAGCGTCTCGAGCAGACCGGCATAAGTTTTGAGAAGGAAGTAATGTACGTCACGCTTGCCGATGGAGTTCCAAAAAAACAGAACGTACTCACAATGAAGACGGCTGTCACTCTTTATGGTCGAGACATAATAACATCATTCGTGGTATTTCCGGACGCCAGAACAAATAAGACTTTGCTTGGGGTAGGATTCATTGAGGATGCTATGTTGGCCCTAAACCTACCCCAACGGACTTGTAGCTTCGTCGATGAGCCACATAAAGAATACGACCTGAACCCAGAGAGCATCGAAGATTCGATGGACATAGCGGGTGTACTGTCCAGTGTGTGCTTACCAGACATGGAGTCCCCGTTGATGAGCACACCCAGTTTTGCGCAATCGCCTGTCGATATGGCGGGAGTGCTCCCGAAAGAACACCAGGAACCACCTCCTCAAATGATGACGCCTCCTCATTCCCCTCACAGGAGTGACTTGATGGTGCCTGGCGCAACGGAACAAGCTCTGGAACGACCTTATGGACCATTGATACCCATCGAGTTCTCGACTCCGCCTAAGAGGCCACGAACAGTTCTATTCGATGGATATTCACCGGTTATTGATGCCCTATACGACGACGCACGTAGAAGTATCGATAACGCTAACGTCGAATTATCACCAGACTCCGCTAACTTATTCTCAGGAACAGAGATCTCCTCTGTGGACATAGGCGGTCACGAGTGCGTGCTGACAGAAGAAGAAAATAACCGTCTGAAGCTTTTCCTCGAGGCAAATGAAGCGGTCTTCGTTCCCAATGGTAAGCCAACGATGGAAACTGAACACGTCATTGACACGGGTTCTCATAAGCCTGTATCTGTTCCCCCATACAGACTGTCGCCAGTAAAGCTGCAAACTCTGAAGGCAGAAATAGAAAAGATGCGTGAGCAAGGGATTATTGTGGCGTGCTCTTCACCTTGGTCAGCACCGGTCGTACTCGTTCCGAAGAAAGACGGCAGCACACGAGTATGTGTCGATTACCGTCAACTAAATGCCATCACCACGGCAGATGTGTACCCACTGCCGCGTATCGATGATCTCCTCCATAGTGCTAAACCTACTCGTTACATGAGCACCATAGACCTCCGCGCCGGGTACTGGCAGATAAAAGTCAAGGATGAAGATCAGGTGAAGACAGCCTTCATCACACCATTTGGTATGTTTAAATTTTTAAGAATGCCATTCGGTCTGCGAAATGCACCGGCGACTTTCCAACGCCTTATGGACAGATTTAGGATATCCCTGAGTCACATTAAGCTTCTTATTTATTTAGATGACCTAATAGTAATGTCTGAAAGTCTAGACGAACACTTCAGGAACCTGCAGGATGTTTTTGATCGCCTAAAAGAATTCAATCTCACCGCAAACAAAGACAAATGTGTTTTCTTTTGTTCTAAGGTCAAATATCTAGGACACTACATAACACCGGATGGGCTTCAAGTTGACCCAGATAAAGTTGCTTCCATAGTAGATATGGCCGCGCCGGCAAACATAAAGCATTTGACGACATTCCTACAGATGTGTTCGTGGTACAGGCGCTTTATCCCTAATTTTGCGAAGATAACCGAACCGCTTTCCCGTTTGATGAAGAAGAATGCTGTCTGGTCCTGGACAGATGAACAGAAGAAAGCGTTTGACGAGCTTCGGAAACTATTAGTTACAGCTCCGGTATTGATACAAGCCGATCACACTAAACCTTTTACGATTAAATCTGACGCAAGCAACTATGCAATCGGTGCTGTTCTGGTGCAGGGGGAGGGGGAAAAAGAGCATCCGGTTGAGTATGCTAGCCGCCTCCTTACTCCAGCCGAAAGAAATTATTCTACAACAGAGCGAGAAGCATTAGCGGTTGTTTGGGCTGTAAACAAATTCCGTGGTTTTATTGAGGGTACGGATGTCACAGTACTAACCGACCATCAAGCCTTGAAGTGGCTGATGTCACTGAAATCCCCGACGGGTCGACTAGCCCGATGGGCTCTGCAACTGCAGCCCTACAACCTGACTATCAAATACATCAAAGGGAGAACGAATGTTGTCGCTGATACCCTATCGCGCCCTAATTGTGACCCTGCAATAAAACAAGACTGTGGTATTTGCAGCGTAGTAATTGATATGCCAAGGAAAAATAACAAAGAAATAAGGGAAGAACAACTTAAAGATAAGGATCTAGAAAAAATAATAAATGAATTAGAAGGAACACAATATGAAAACGGGAAATATTGGAGTGCAAAAGGATACCTTATGAATCAAGGAGTACTTTACAGGTATAAGACAGACAACGACACCGAAGATGCTCAACTAGTCGTTCCCAAGGATCAACAAGCAAAAGTTATTGCGGTATATCATGACGAAGCCTCCGCTGGCCACTATGGTGGGGAAAAAACTATTCAAAGAATCGCTAAACGATACTATTGGAAGGGAATGAGGACCCAAATAGAAAATTATATCCGGAACTGCATTCAATGTCAGCGGTACAAACCAAGTAACCTTAAACCAACCGGACTGCTTCAAACGACGGCCCTCAATCAAAGGTTTGAAGTTGTTTCCTTCGACTTGTTCGGGCCTTTGCCAAAAACGGCTAGAGATGAGACATGGATCTTCATAATAGAAGACCTGGCTACCAGATGGGTTGAGTTATTTGCATTAAAGCAAGCAACCGCCGAGGAATGCGCCAGAGTACTATTAGATGAGATTATTCTACGGTATGGTACACCAAGACGGTTTATTAGTGATAACGGGTCTCAATTCGTAAGTAGTGTGATGCAGCAACTGACATACTGCTTGGGTATTGATCACGGGTTTACGCCTGTTTATCACCCAGAAACTAACCCTGTTGAAAGACGTAACAGGGATCTGAAGACACAGCTGGCAATACTAGTGGGAGACCATCATACCAAGTGGTCGGAACATTTGCCAAGCATACGCTTTGCAATGAATACAGCCGTTTGCTCGTCTACTGGTTACACTCCAGCTTACTTAACTTTTGGACGTGACCTCCGCACTATTGACGACACAAATCATGATCTGCGACAGATAATTCAGAATGAAAATTTCATTCCTGAGATAACTCCGAAGTTATTGATGATGGCTGCCACGTTAGAGAAAGCCCATGAAGTTCAAGAGATGAAAGAAGAAAAGCGCAAAGAATACGCCGACAAAAAACGTCAGCCATGTCCTAACTATCAGCCCGGCGATCAAGTTATGGTTGATGTACATGCCTTAAGCAAATCATCACAGGGTTTCAGTGCTAAGCTTGCACCTCGACGGGATGGCCCATACATTATCAAAAGTATTCATGGACCATCTTCTTTTCAGATTGCTGATGTCGCCACGCCAAACCAGACTGCAGGCCTATACCATGCCTCAGCCTTACGCCCATATCGAGGGGAGCCATCAACCGCCCTGCCTGAACCGGTCTTGCCCCTGCGAAGGCGAGGTCGTCCGCGGAAGAATCAGCCAACTCCGCCGACGGCCCTGACAACTACAGACAAGCCACGTCCACGTGGGAGGCCGCCAAAGAAGCAGCAGCCTACCCAAGTTCTGTCTTCCTCACCGGGTCGTCTTCGGAGACAGAGGGGGAGACTGTAACGCGACATCACCGCGTGCACGTGAGCGCGCTGCCCCCAGCGAGCGTGCGTCGCCCGCGCGCCCGCACAGCCACCGCTCAGCGGCCGGAGAGTATAAAAGGCCTCGCACGCGCTCAGATCGTCAGTTCGGCTCGCACGGACACGCTTCCTTCGGAACAGTTTCGGGCAGTCGAGCGCACCCTGACTAGCACGGTCGGCATCCACCGCGGATCCGAATACGAGCGGTCCAGGCTATAGGGCTAATCTATCGTTTGTTTAAGTGACTTTTGTATACATTTAGTGTTTGTTAAAGTGCTGACTTTGAAGGACTATTTAATAAATTACTGTACAACTGGTTTATGAGTGGTTTTAATCACAGAGAACCCATATAAGTGATACAGTACATTATTTGCAGGTTTAGTTGAGTTTGCCTGTCTACGTGTAGCAGGCGCACTTCTTTTGTTAAAAACTCCCATTTATTTACTTTGAGTATAATTTTCCGGTTTCATTTTATATTTTTTGGAAAATTAATAATATAAATATGGAATTTTATGAGCACACACAAACATTAAGTTGAAACTAATTTAATATAGGTAATTTTAATTAATTTATTGATTGTCTTTTTTTTTAATTCGCGATTCTTTCATATTTAAAGCTGGCAGGCACTGGATCAATTAAAATCCCTTTTGAGTTTATTTACCAATAAATAATAATATCTTTTGGTTGTGATCAGTTGATCAAGATTCAATTTGACTTTTACAGAAATCGAGGAGTTTGCGTCTCAATGCTCATATTGAAGCCCTTAGAATCCGAAGTTTATTTTGTTGAGTAACTAAACAGGTGACTATCTTCAGTAATTTTAGTACAACAAATATGACGAAAGGTTGTTTCTAAAATCTTCACAATTTGCCAGATAGTATATTCCATTTTTGTTACGATGCGAAAAGTAATGAGTACATTATTTTGTTGCTCATCAGATACTTCTTCTGCAATCAGCGCCTGCTTTTATAGTGCGCTCTGCTAAGAAAATTTTCAACAGGATTTTTTAAATTTTGTAACCAGTCAATAATGTCTTTATCCTTAGACTTAGATAAGCTAGTCGCAGGAATATGCCGATGATACCGAGATGAAAAGTAGTGATGGTTTTCATGAATTCTACCCTACTTACTTACTACCTTTCAAGACAATTCCATTTTCGTAATGTGAGAATTATGCAGATAAATTTAAAATAATTAAATGCTACATGATGCTCACATTTTACAAACATCGTTGACCTATGTTTGTAATGCAGTGGGTACATAACAATAATTATATGTATTTACATTTTTTATAATACATTTCTAAAAAGATTACTAACAATATAAATATTTGCCTACCTGATTACACGTTAAAATGACACAAATAGAAGAAAAAAAAAAACACAAAATAACGCCCTATTTGGTTTGTTATCAGTAAGATTAAAACTTTTTTTTCGTTTAAAAATAAAACATAACCTTAGAGGTATATTTGAGAGTTACCATTACCAATGATTGTGAAAAGGATAACAGGCAGTTTGTGATACTCACCAATGGCTGTGGCTAAAGCTCGGAGTACTACGAAACTAAGAATTCGCATAGCAATCACTGTTTTTCCTATGAATTTGATACCATTAGCCAAACAATGTGTTGTCTTTGATTTTAGAACCTATGCATTTACATAATTTGTACAACTAGCTGACGCATGTCCGATTTTTTTTGACAAAAATGTTATGATTTCATATATTTGCCTTTTGCCATTCACTCTAAAATAGCTTTTTGGGCTTGGCGGCTTTCTGTTAGTCCTACAGTTGGACTAGTTAATATTTATGAAAAATGAAAGCTTGCAAAAAACCAGACGCAGATCTATTCTGAAATCAAGATTATTTGTTCTACTTATGATTTGACAAATTACCTAAAGTAAAAAAAGAATTAGCAAAAATGCCCCACTTAAAATGAGTAGAAACAATGATATACTTCCCGTAGTCATCCATTATTGGCTAACATAAAAATCGATTACTGTCTAGCATATAAAAAAAATGCACTGGATATTAATTCAAGGGCAGAATTAGCTAAACTTTACAATAGTAGAGGTCCCCAAAACCCGATACCCAATATCTACTTTTTAAGATTTATTTTTCAGTTTTTGTACGTGGGGTAAACTTTTATGGAAGTTGCAACTTTTCCTTTCTAAAATTGAATTAAATATATATTAGGATCTCGAGACTAAGCCTTACTAAGAGACAAGTAAACAAACAGTACGTTGCGATTGCGGGCGGTCCTTTTTACTAATTATGGATAAAAAAGTATTTATATTTAAATATTGTTGGTACTATACCTGCGAGATGCTATAAAAATAGGCTTGTATATAAAAATAGGCCTGTATATATTTCAAAAAACATTAATTCAATTTATTGATGGCAAACAAAAATTACCGAGAAGTGTAATTAATTGTTGTTTGACTTACCTCAGAAAATAAAAGCAAAATGATGTTAGTAAATTGTTAAACTTGTTTTTGCAAGTAAACTATTCCTTGACGTTCGAAACGTTTTTGTTCGAGACACCTGGGATTAGTTTCGTAGCACTTACAGCTGTATTGTTCATTTTCAGTAAAGGTTACGTAGATACTATGGCGCCTATATTCAAAGGCTGTTGGGCATTAGTTATTGTCACAAAAAAATATAAAAAATGTAGTTTATGATTTACTGTATCTTATTTTTAATTTAGTGAAAATCTATTTGCATTATAATATTTAATTTCTACATTGTCAAAATAGCAAGCAGAAGCCTTATCTATGTAATTAAGAAAATACTTTGAAAGTAAAATATTGACTCATATAAAGCCGAATAAAGACGAGGTACAAAGAAACGACAAATGTGGTCAAAATCTATAGTTTCGGATATATTCTAATAGCTGTAAAAGTTATTTGATGTTTATTATGAGACGTTCACAAATAAATTTAGATATTTTGATCATCTGACTATATTAGAACTGTATCCATTTCAAGATTTTATATCAAATTAAACACATGCGCTGATTCTATAGACAACTACATAGAACTACCTCATAGTAATATTACAGATTTTATAATAACATTGCATAAGCATTTTAAGCATTCCGCAAAGATTACTACTTTCACTGTCATCGTCTTTCAACTACATATTCATAATTTCAGTCTAATGGGCCTTGCTTACTTAATAATTTTTTGTTACTTGCTTGTTAGGTTAGTGTATTATATTTTTTTCTTGTTTCACTAGGCGGTAATAGCTTTTTTGTGTTTCTTGCATATTTACGATTTTATTATAGTGTATTAAAATCATAACTCCTTTTACTGAGAAAGCAAGTCAATACATTAATAATATTATAATGTTGAAAATTTAAATAATGACGAGTTATAATTTTTTTGTAAAATTTCTATACCAAATTGTCCACCTTCATCGTTGATTCTTAACGCGTGTGTGAGAGACTCTATTTTAAAGTTTTGCATTTTCCACGATCATCTTAAGTAACACGACAGGTTTTCCTAGTGCATTCATCTATCCTGGCGGACATTGGAGATGACTCTTCCTGTACTACAAAACTGAGTCTCTTATTTTATTTTACAATCATGCTTTGGCTATGTAAACACGTACGTTTTAGACTAATACATAAAACTTTACAAATATAATGAAGACTTAACAGTCCGTCAGCCTGCCAAAAATTCACTAGACTAGTAAATTTTTTGAAACGTAGGTATTAGAAATTAATTATTAAATTAACTTCCGCACGTGCAAAGCATTGTCATCATAAAAAAATTTGAATTAGGTGAATTATGAACAAATATAATTTAGAACAAGGCACCATAGAAATCTACTCTTCATTTCATTTTCTTCTAATATACACATGACTACATATTCTCTTATATTTTTTGTTTATACATTGCTATTAGAGGTGAGTATCGTGCCTATTATCCTTTTTAATATATGGCCACCACTGCTTGTGATAAAAAAAAAATAGAAAAATAAGATAAAAATTGATTAAACAATAAAATTCCGCCCCTCGTAAGTGGAACATTATTAGAGCAGCACTTCACTAGAAGTGACTTATGCTACACTAATCAGTTCTAATGCGATGACCGGTTTACATTATTCCATTACCATTTCAGTCTAGCGTACTAATTCAGAGCTGAATCACAACCGGAAATAATCTGTACAGGAATTTAATACGAGTATAGGACTAAACACCATCTAATCTGACAAAGATTACCGGCACTGGGATTACGTCTCTTGCAGAAGCCGTGCGATCGCGATAATTTAACAATATAAACGTCAATTCAAAATACGTCATGTCAAATAGCAATCAGGCGATAGTGCTGCCTCTGTGGAGCAATCAGTTAACTAAAATATGCATTTTTCGTTGGGTGGTTTCGTATTTAGTATGGTTTTTAAGAGCAAAGTTAAGTTTTTTTTTGTTAAAGGTGATATTTAATTAGTTCCAGCGATTGCTACTTTATCGTCATCGTAGCAATAAGTGCATTAGAACAATCAGCGAGCGATTAGCAATCGGTTCATACATAATACGACTTTTTTTGACGTTAAGCGATTAATCGCGCGGTGACTGCGCAAATATTGCTGATTGCTGTTTCATAGGTAATAACCCCGCCGGTCGTTTCAATCTAGAAGTCAAAGAATATGCTTCTTTAGATTGCTGTTCATTTTACGAACATCGTTTTTATTATTAAAAGAATTATTTTATGCTAAATATTCTGAATTAGTAGCAAGTTCAGTGCAGAACAAGTAATGTAAACCGGGCACGATCAGTGTTTAACGAATCATGAAACATTGCCTTGCCTAACCTACCTATCTAATTTTCATTTTAAATCTAGGTATCTGAAAAAAATTGACAGAGAGGCCTAGATAAATAACCGTTACTTAGTACGTACTCAAGCTTAACTATGATATTCCTGTTTCTATCTCCATTGTCGTAAAACAGTCAAACTACGAGTTTGACAGTAAAAAAATATGTATATTAAAAAAATCTTTATTTAACAACCATGATAAAAATACATGTTAGTGATTGGAGTCTCCCTGTAAACAATGAATGACTGTATTAGGAGACTCTTCTCTACACAGCAAGCTATTTTGTGAGTGAGTGTTATGACAATAGTGAGTGAGTTAATTTATACGTTGCAATAGCACAAGTGCCTCAGTATCTTCATATAAGAATATTGTTTAAGCCAATTTAAAAGGATATTTTGTACAGTCAGCAAAGTATATAAGTATAAAGGGCCACCAGATACAGTTTTAGTTTTCTCAAAAACCCACGGATATTATCTAATAAAAATTTTAACTATAGTAGAAAATGACTAGTTCTTCAATTAGGTTAAATTTCATTTGAATACATTCATTGGTTTTCAAGAAAACCTCAATTGTAGATGACGGCCCTGTATACTTATATACTTTGCTGACTGTACATGCATGTGCTTGTTTAGTGTATATGTAGTGTGTATAAACGATCGTAACGTAGTTAGGGTAAATTGCAAAGTTCATGAATGTACACTAGAAATAACGTGGGGCTGAGTACGCTCCCTCGAGGCACACTCAATGAGACGGCTGCATCATCATTAATATATGGTCCAATTTTTGCTTTAAAACTCTTTGCTTTAGATAGAAAAGTAATCTTTAAAAAAAAATTGAGAGGTGTTCCTCTTGTTCCGGCTCTATTGCGCTTGGTCATAAGGGTTGGAACAGAGACGGTGTCAGAAGTCTTTCTTAGAACCAGAAATACCGTCAGGCGTTTTATCTCTACTTCAAAATGCTCGGTAACTAAAAAGCTGAGGCAATTGAGTCTTCGGTGGATAAAAATTAGTTTTTTTAGTAAGCTTGTTTTTCTATGATCTTAGAAAGGGCTGGTAGGACCGAGAGAGATTTACAGTTATTGACATCATTTCCATTCTCTCTCTTGTGTACCGGTGTAATAATGGATTTTGTTTCAAATTGTCTAAAAAATTAAATTATATTTTTGAAACAAAGGTGGACAAAGACAATAACAATACATTTGCAAACAAATATTAAAAAACTAGTAGAGAAAATGATGGGGACTAGACGATTTTAAGCTCAACAAAATTCTTACGACCTCCATAAAAAAGAAAAGTGAGCATATGGTATTATATTCGGCCTAGGTTGAATTTTCTCAGCCAATTCTTTTACAATGATCACATAGTAATCGTTTTCATAGTTAACTGATTGTGTTGATCATCTCGGCCTGGCACTCAACAAAGATATACTTCGGCTGTTTCTTTTGAGTATGTGATTGTATTATATTAGTCCAGATTACCTTTGAATTTCTGACTGATTAAGTGATTAATTTTTCTCATATATTCTTTTAATCTTTTTCGGTAATATTATTAGAAAAAAAATCTGTGTCGAATAAAGGATTACTTTTGTGTAAAGTGTGGTCATCTGAAAATGTGTTCTTGTGTGTTGAAGGTATATTGAATACTTAGGTTAATATTTAGCAAGTGAAATTTGTAAAGACTGAGTGTATGTTGATTCATAGCGATATTGATCTATGTTAATGAGTCAGTCAATTATGTGTGTGAGAGTATGAGAAGGTTTATATATACAGGGATAATTTTAACATTTCTACATAATTATTTCCACGGTATTACAAATACACATCTGCAGACAGAACCCTGTAAAAATACAGAAATAGTTGGTATTTCACCATAAACACTATGAATATCGTTATGAATGAAGTTATAGAGGTCACAAACATACATTGTTGGCTGAAACAAAGTTGAAAGATGGTAAAGAGTCACATTTTCACTATTAGTTGATGAAATTGTTCTTCGGTATTAATAGTTATGGTTTGTGCAAAGTCATCTTTCAGTACATAGTCTTTTCCATACGCAGTCTAGTAGTATTTACACATGACTTTGTTAGTTCATGTGTTAGGAAATGTTCGCGAGATCCTTGGGGTCAGATCTTAAACAAGAAGTTGGGTGAATCTTTTGTGTTTTGCAGCATAGCTTGTTCTTGTGTTTTATGTTGAAACTCTTACTCATTTTCAATAACAAGAAGCATCTTGTGGATTTTATTGTTTTACCACGGCCTGTGTAGACGTTTCTAATGTCGTACTTGTCTATAGTATAGTTTATATTCTGGAAGAGGCTCATGACCATATCTATCTTCTTCGACCATCATGCTTTGACTCATTGGTTATTTGCGCAACATTTTTAATAATGAAATTGGTTTAACGACTTTCTGTTTTGATTTCTTCAAGTTCAATTTCCAAAGGTGTCTTACTGTGTGACAGACAGAAAGTGTGTCACTTTCTGTCTAACCTCGACTGATTTTTTTGAGGCTAATATTGTATTGTTTTATTACTTTATTGTTGTCGAGACCTGCTGTTTCCTTTTTTCCTTACTGCAGAAGATAACTCCATAATTTCTTTTTCAAATTCATGCAACTGTTCACTTATTTTATAATATTGACTTCAATTAGCGCTCTAAAATACATTATCAGGTGGCGTTTTTTAGTGTCCGACGCTAATCTCCGATCCTGAGTGAGGTTTACCCATTACAAAAAGCTGTCGAAATTTTTTTTATTCTTTGTTTAATTTAGAAACTTTTAAACACAATTCATGCCATTTCCATCATAACCTAATCTATTGCTAAGACAGGAAACAATTGTAACTATATATTACTAAATAATTTATACTAAAAACTACTATTATTTCTACTTAAATAAAGTGTAAATCAATTTTACCTCCCGTGGAGAAGGTTGAGCCAATATGTTGATGAATATGTCTACATTAAATTAACAAAATATTCTTAATAATCTACATCAGCTTTTGGGTTCATTCCTATGACACTCCAAAAAGATCTGTTGCACATCTTCTGGTTAACCTCTCAACGGGATGTGACTGGAATAAACCCTTTGTGCTGTTTCTATGCCATTTCGTGTTATCACACCACTGCAACTGCTGCACCATGGGATACAGAAGGATCTTTTGGTCTGATTTCATACCAAATGCCTTTAGATTTTGATCTCTCATCTTAGTATTTTTTCTTCTTTTCATGGCAATAGATTTGGAATTTTGATTTGATTTTGTTGGAGATGATGATAATATTGCTTACGTAGCAGCTTCGTAGTAATATTCAGTCGTTTCTTTACTTCACGTAGTGAGTTGAGCGACTCGAGCGACGACGGTGTGAAGTCAGTGCAAGGCGGTGACATCTTGTGGCAGACTTCAGATGGTGGTACGGGAGCAAAGTAACAATTATTATATACACCGTGTTGTCCTTCGAAACAGACGAAGAGGCGCACTTTCGCGGCTTCGGACACAGTAATTAGAGTACCCATAATATCTATCACTAATACTAGGATATAAGAACTAGAATTTTGTGTTGAGCAGCATCGAGACACGTCTGTTCTCAACGCAGGTAGGGACGAAAGAGGGACAATTGTGCGACAGTTTCAGGAATAAAGCTTAGCCAAAGGGCGTGTTAAGTAACTTTTATTTATCTCGATCTCGGACTTACAGATAAATGGTAATTAGTTCTTATAAATATAACACATATAGACTACATTTTTTAGTTCACCTGCAATTATTAAAGGTTAGTAAAAAAATGATATTAGAGATGATAGTCACCTGGTTGGGCTCGGCGGCGGGTAGCTGGTTCCGCGGTGGTCAGGAGTAAGGTAGTGATGCTGCTGGGCCGAGAGGCGGTTCCTCTGCAGCAACTCCTGGTGGGACTGGTACAGCTTCTCAGAGGCCGACTGAGGGCTCGGGCTTAATGTGGATCATGACAAGAAAAGTTAGCAAAAAGATACATGTGGTGTTAATTTTAATAAAAGCGGTCCGTAGTTTTAGATTGGATTTCAAATTGGCTGAATTTTAATCTCATCAAGATTATAGACATTCAGATTAATTAATATTAATATTATCCTATTTAATGCCATTAAAGTTTCAGCACCGCCATTTAGTTAGTATATCTTTGTTTTTTATTTATTCTTTATATACACTATAGCTTTATAAATGTTTATCCAGTATAATGTGACTGTAAAGAATGTTAATGATTCCCCTAGTAATAACAATATTTATAATATTCTAGGTTTCGCCCGCTAGAATGTCAAACTTCCATCATTTTTACCCTAGGCGTAATTAGCTGCTGCCCGCGACGTCGTCAGCGTGAAGGCTTCAGCTCCGCCCCCTTAGGTGATAGCGTGATAATATGTAGTCTATGTTTTGACCCGACGTCTTAGTAATATCCCTGCAAATTTTGAACTAAATCCAGGCAGTACTTTTTGGGTTTATCCCGGACATATTTTTGGCTTCGGTATCGATTGTAGATCACGCACGCCCCAAGTATTCTATTAAAAAATATTCAATGTACAGTTTTGACTTTCGTACGATTTTATTATATGTATAGATGTATAGAAGATAGATAATAAGTTATCTATAATAGCTATGTTAGTATTAAAAATTATATTTATAGGTATGTTTATCAGTTATCTGGTTACCATAATACTTACAAGCTTTGCTTAGTTTAGGATCAGATAGCCGTGTGTGAGTTGTCCCGGGATATTAATTACATTGGAACTTCATCACATTCACCTACATAATTTTTAAATCACATTTTGAATGTTATGGGACTAGTACTATGTGTTTATTTATTTATTAGTTGATTTGTGTTACATGTAGGTAGTAGCAGCGTTAGCTTAGTCCAATGTTCCCTCTATCTAGCCCATAAACGACACATAACCAGAATGAGAGAGGTCTAAATAAGAAGCTATTATCCCTCTCATACAATTGTAACTACATACTATCTATTTTATTCACTTATTTTTCTGTTCCCACGTGTTACAGTGTTCCGAACACAACAATGCGTGAGAGCAGTCATAAGAAAAGCGGCAGAACATCCGCGCAGGATCTCCTTCACAAAGTGGGCGTGTTAGACATGGGCGAAGCTACCACCGCATAAGCAGTGTCAATTACATGAGCCCCATAGCAACAGGGGGCCCCGAATCCACGAGCCATTTAACGGCTGTGCGGTGCAGCACACCGAAAACAGAACACACCGTAAGGTAAGATGAAGGACATATTGAAGGAGGCTGTTTAGTATTCGAGTCTCATTTCAAATAGGTATGTAAAAAATAAATAAATTATTTTTTAACTAATTGTCTCATACATTGTTGATTGATGCGCTAGATACCCATCGACAGGAAATCGGATCATGCCATTCTCACTATCTTATCACAGGTAAGTGGCACGCTGCAACCGCAAGTGCAAGGGTCACTCAAGGCTTTGAGAGCCATATTGCGGTAATTTCATTACGATTGTCTTTACGATTTATATTGTTTTACATTTTTATTTGCTATATATGGGCGCATATTATCGGGTCCTAGAATATGTCCCTTGTTAATCTTTTTTTAATGACCTTTTTAACATTTTGTGAAAGCTGTGTACGGAGCATCGGTTACCTACGCCACTAGTCTTAATTCTAAGTAAGCATATACCTTTGTTGCTGGCGGGGCGGTGAATTGTCGAAGGTCAGGTCTGGTAGGCTGTGCACCAGAGCCATCACCACGTTCTGTGGCTGGACGCGCAATGTGTTCCGGCTGGTGCTGGAGCTGCGAGGAGGCAGCGGCGGCGGAGTTTTCAGCGGCGACGGCGTTTTGTGTGGCGATGAGTGTTGGAGCACCACCAGCTAAGAATATGAGAAACGGAAATTCAGTACCTACGTGCAGTCATCCAAGTTAATCAGTAGAGCCGTCTGATATAATTCAAGTTTTAAAAAAATCCAATGTCTACATTTTTTATATCATTTAATGTTCTATTCCATAGGTGCCTAAGAAAATTTAAATTATATGTGATGACTAGCGCTCGGCCGATTTCAATGTCATAAAAAGCGCCCTAAGTATTGCGTTTTAGGGTTCCGTAGTCAACTAGGAACCCTTATAGTTTCGCCATGTCTGTCTGTCCGTCTATCTGTCCGTCCTCGCTTAATCTCTGTGACCGTTAGCACTACAAAGCTGAAATTTGGTACCAACATGTAGGTATATCAATCACGCCGACAAAGTGGTAATATAAAAATTGGAAAAATGTTTTATTAGGGTAGCTCCGGGTATGTG
Organism: Athetis lepigone; assembly: GCA_033675125.1. Taxonomy (NCBI): domain Eukaryota; kingdom Metazoa; phylum Arthropoda; class Insecta; order Lepidoptera; family Noctuidae; genus Athetis; species Athetis lepigone. The sequence continues at coordinate 15,408,075 of CM066219.1, forward strand.
TAAAGTTGGAAGTGTTTTTTTTTTAATTTCAACCCTAACGTGCGAAATACTGTTGGATAGGTATTTAAAAATGAATAGGGGTTTACAAAACTCTTTTTTTGATAATGTCAATAATTTCAGAAATAATCGCTCCAAAAGTAAAAAAACAATGTGTCCCTTTAGAACCATAAGTTTAGAAAATATGAAAATAATCTGAAAAGTAGAACTTTATAAGGACTTTCTAGGAAAATTACTTGATGGAAAGAACAGTTTTTGTACAAAAAAGACAAAAATGTTTTACAAAATTATTTCTGCGTACTTAGTATGTCAAACGTAACAAATAGCCTTTTTTAAACTCATAAGTGTGACCACATATTGTAACGGACGGGAAACTACGGAACCCTACACTGAGCGTGGGCTGACACGCTCTTGGCCGGTTTTCCTTTTGAGGTGAACCCTAAAAATGGTGTAATGATAATGTATTAATGAATAAAAAATTATAACTAAAATGATGTTATTTTGTAAGTATAGGTAAAAAAATACACTTTTGCACGTCATTATAGTTTTTCTTATATTAATAGAACGATGGTGTTTCCTAGCTTGACTACTCTATAAAGAAACGTCCAAATCATACTCAGCGGTCAATGTCTCCTTTAAATTCCATACAATATTGTATTGGTCAAATTATGCGAGGATCATAAAGGTTAATTGATGTCTTGATGAATAACGTATCTAATGAAAAAAAGATTTTTTAAATCGGTCTAGTAGTTTTTGAGTTTATTCGTTACATACAAAAATACAAATCTTTCCTATTTATAATATTAGTATAGATATGATAGTTGGGTTGTTTGTGGCAATTAAAATATGAATTAATTTAATGAACATCGTTATTATTATATGACGAAACACTTTACGAAAGTCGGTAGACAGAACATTCTGGAATTTGTAACGCAAAAGTTTCCAGAAGAAATATTTCTGAAATTCTTTTGTGGATTTTCGCAAGAGTATTTATAAGTTCTCTATGAAAGCCTTTGTTTGCGCGGCTCCTCGGAATACTCTCGGTATTTGCTTAAAAGATCCAATGAAACCAAATTGAATGAAGTAGGTTAGGTTATATCTGCGTGTCAGTATTACACCCTTCAGAGTTATGAAACGGATAAGCTTGATGACAAACAAAGAGTTCAAAATATATAGTATCATGGCATAGCATAAAACAAAGTTGCTATCCTCTGTCTGTATCTATGTATGTTAGATCTTTAAAACTACACAACAGACCTGATTTCATAGATGGAGTCATTCAAGTGGAAAGTATATATGTATAATTCATACAAAATATAGAAGAAAAAACCCGTGATTCTCAAAGATTTGTAACGCCCCTGCAAAACTGGGGCGGGTCGCTAGTAATAAATAGTACTAAAAACGTATTGCAGTTAAAGTAACATACAGATTTCAACACTGGCTCTAAACTAGACAAGCTTGGGTACCAGTACAGAAAGACAGTTTTTAAACGCTTTTCGTGAGTTCTGTTTTAGTTGTACCGCAAAAGTTTTAAACAGTTCATAAGTAGGATTTAATGCACCCCTCGTATACGGCTACCATTTTCCTACCTGTGATACGTTATTGTACGTAAGCAACGTGAACTGGCAAAGTTGTAGAGTCCCTCATGTTTCATTCCCATTACAAATTGTTACTCAATTTTCTTCATTAATATTGACACGTATTATCGATCGCTCTAATTTTGCAAAAACAGCAAACGAACTGTTATATTATGTTAATAAATAGAATTCTAATAGTTAAGTCGTTAATAGATGGGCGTCAAAACATAGAGAACCTTATAAATATATGCTGTCTTTTATACTTATTAATGTAATTCGATAGAGATAGGTATCTCTATATAATATCTGAGATCGAGATATTTAAAAGAAAAGTCCAATTTTTCTATTACTATACTTGATATAAAGTCAATTGTGAAAAAAATATACAAAAAAAATATATTAACTATTATTTGTATACTCCAAATTGAGTACCTAGTTTATAATGTTACGCATGATATGCATGTAAGTATAGTACGTTACATTACTATTATGTTTCCTTGAGTGCTGTTTATTCATAATAGATCAATTAGATCTAGAGGATTTAGATGATCAAATATTATTTGCTGATAACACCGTTTTGTACTTCTCACCTTTTAACAGCTTTACTTTAATAAATGATCAGAAAATAAACTAACTCTCAACGTGCAGTAAGGACGCCCGTTTAACGTCTTCTTTGGTATTAGTGGTTCTCAGCTAAAGTGCTTTTAGGATTTAAATATCTAACTTGTCTCTAAAAATCGGACGAAAGCAGAAACTCAAACAACAAAAACATTTGAGTTTCACTTATTTCATTGATCTTGTTTTACACTGTGGATGCAACTGACTTATATACAGGTACGATTACATGATTAATTGACACACCATAGGGAGTGTAATTCTTAACCTGTGTCTTTTACAACACGTAGTAAGTGACAGACTCAGATATCACAGGCAGTCAAACCTCATTTTTTTTTGGTGAGTGGTAAATCATCCAATGACTGCTCCCGTCCTGGGTGCGACGGGAGGGCGTGTCAGACTCTTACTGACTAAAACCCACTCATGTTCCTTCGATTGCCCTTTATGTTCCAGGGTCACGGTAACTATTATAAACATTCCGCAACAGTCAAAAACCTCATTACTACCTACAACTGGATTAGTAGATGAAGTATTACTAGAATCATTATGAAATGGAAGTTCTCGAGCTTAGGCAAAACATAATGATGAAGGAGCAGTTGTCTCTGAAGAATTGAATGATGAAATTCTTACATTGACTATATAAGAACCAGGTGATCTGTAACTCAGGGCTATCCTATCTCAGACATCTTTCTCTATGTGACTGTTCCTAGCCTACCCTAGGCTGATAAAATTTTCGTTTTTCCTAAATATAAACATTAGTGATGGGGAAGGCTTCCCCCGAAGGGGAAGGGACCGCGCCCCTCAACCGCACGGTCCTGTAGAGCTCGTCCCAGACTGGACACTCTCCCACCATTACTACGGAATGAATTCCCATAAGCCTATACTGCCTTGCCCCGACTTAGAAAGCTAGGGGACAAGGAGGGGACCAAGGATGTTAGTATGGGAATTCACAGTTATAAATATACATACTATAAAATTAAACAATAAAGTGAAGAGGCGAGAGGACACGCAAAATTATATTGTATCATGTAAAGGGGTGGTAAAGGGACCGTTACACTTGCGCTTATGAAATCATCATTAAAGATTACGTTAAGCTACAGCTAAAGCCCCACCCCGCTAACGAGTTATAGTAGATGACGCGTTCGTGTACTGCTAGACCTCAATACGTGAATCCTATGGGAGACGCCGCAATTCTAGCTGTCCACGTTCTCTAAACCAATCCATGTCTTACACAATACCTGAAGGCAGTCGAACTGCGAAGTCCAACTACCATTGTGGAAGACAAGTTTATTATAAAATACTCCTACACGCGTACTAGTGTGTATGACCCTCTTACGGCAGCCTATGTGAGTCTACCCCCGTACAATAAAACTAGCACAAGTGTACCGGAGACTCAGTCTGTAGCAGAATTCGTTGCGGCTGTCCTTAGTATTCTTCGAAGTGGTAAATCGTCACCTCACTCACATCCCCTTAATCTTCCCATTTCGAGGTTGCTTCGCTGCATATGCATCGGCTGCTTAGCGCCCCTTTCAAGTGTTTCGCTAAAGAGTGACGATTCAGACATAAGCGGCCCGCGGCCTACTTTGTATATGGGGGTTTTAGCGAGACACAAGTTCTAGCGTTCACAGAACGGTGCTACCAACTTAGTTAGGGGTACTTGGTGAAGCCTACCCCCGCTCCCGGGTGATGCGAGAACAATACGACCAGCGCATACGCGTTCTGTGCCAGACCTTCTGTAGGAAACAGTTATCATCATAAACATTTGGTTGGCCTATAATTACTTTAATTCGTAATTATTAAAGTACTCTCATGAGCATGAAACAATTACTGTCTGCACTGCAGCCAAGTTGGAAATACTGAATTCGCTTAGAACTTTAGTAGATTGAGCAAGTACGGTTCGACCTTCCATGTCTTGTATGTCTGGTACCAATCAGGTGTGTTAATGTACAATATGTAGCGGTGTATAATATAATATATAGCAGGTAGAGTGGATCGGAAGGCTGTCGCCGTTTCCCTACAGCCAAACGTTCATGATGAGTCCCTGCCAAGGTGCGGATTAGGTGATGGGCATATAGAGTGAGAGTATTATAAATATAATACTAAATACTAATAACATAATATAATAGTATCTACATGCTAGAGTAAGGTAATCATTATTTATAAATCTATTAATAGTGATAACTAGTCTAGTTACTTAGGATAGACTATATGATTAACGTACACTCTGAATAATGTTTACGTTTCGTGACGTAATTAATACTAAAAACAGATCAAAGACTCACCAGGACAACGAATTGAAAGATATAGATTCAATTACCAGACCAGACTCGTTACTGCCTTCTGCCGCGTGCAAACACTGACACTCACGACAAACCAGACTAGACCACAAGCTACCACGAGTACTCGAGCTATCGACGCCACTAAACTCTCCGTTCACGAACTTTACAAGACGTTGTCGAATCACTCTCCGATCTCCCTAACTTAATCCGCCTAGATCACGACCGACGTCCTTCGTCCCTTGAAACCAACTGTCCTCAGCCTCTCCAACTTTTACCAAACACCACGTGTTCGAAAGCCCTGCTCACACGCATTTCTCGAATTCGCAGAACCCTTTTTTGTTACATTTCTCAATTGTCCTAAAAGTCATTTCATGTTAATAGATGGGTCTCTTTATGGCAACCAGATGTGGATTTGTATAGTAAGTTACATTTAGAAATCGAATATTTTACAAGTTTCTTTGGAACTCAACGATAAATTGTTTTATGATGTGTCGGCTGGCTCTTGTCTTTAGTTTGTTTCGCATTAAATAGAGGATTTATGCTTTTCTAAGTGGCGGACCATGAGAAGGGTCTTTTAAACAAAAAATAAAATATTTTGTTATTATTGAATAAGGAAACGTGGCTAACCGTCACATCTATTTAAGATTGTACTTTTCCAAGGTGAACAATGTACTCATGATGTTAAAATAAATTATGATCAAAAAGTGTGTGGGTTTAAAGTACACATGAGTGAAAAAAAAAATTGAGGACGTATACCTCACATAGACTGCTGACAGAAAGGATAGTAAAAAAAATAAAGGCTGGTTTAATCGATATACTTCAGAAAGATTTGAAAAAGCAACAACAAAAACCTAATGGAAGAATATTCAATCCTGATAATTTACGGTATTTTAATGCATCAATCTATAATTTCGAGGTAAAAGCTGCGATATCGGAGGTTCAACAGAAAAAGATTCATCTCAATTTGAATGGCAGAATCAGGTTGAAGTAACCTTGACAGCTCTAACAAGCGAGATGGATATTTCGGAATCAGGAAAATTATTGAGCACTAACCGAATGTGTGTTACTAAAGCATGTCTGTTAGGTGTACATCTTTGTGTGTTTCAAACATAGACAACATTTTTTAATTTCAATAAACTATACTATATATATAAAAATTGGTAAACTGATTGACAGTTGATATATCAACGCATAGCCCAAACAGCTGATACTAGAGACATGAAACTTGTATGGTGTTCTTTGTAAATAGTGGGACCCCATTAAGTAGGGACCTTTGGAAATTTCAATCCTAAAGGTAATAGGGAATGGAAGTATCGACATTCAAGATAGTAAACATGTTATAATAAGGATTCTTTTAAGAATTTAAACAAGACTTACATCTGATCGGGGGAGCCTCCAAAGCGATTAATGCAAGTGCATATCCACGCTCGAAATCGTTAGTTGGAAAACAAAAACTAGCTCCAAAATCAAAAGGCCAGCAAATCCGTCCAACTTTCGCTCATCGGTACCAGGTTCTTCATCAAGGGCTTATCAAAACGAGGCATCGCGCGAAACAACATCATCGCGTGCCAACCGTTATCACGCCTAATAAGTACAGTCAGAGAAGTAGATAGATGTGCAGGGCCACCATATATAATCAAGGTTTTCATGGATACCGATCGATGTATTCATTATTTTGTTTAAAGAACTAGTTGTACTATAGTATATTTTTTTACTAGTAAATATTCATGGGTTTTGAGAATATTTAAATTTAACCTGACGACCCTGCATACTTATCTGCTTTGCTAACTGTACATGAACTAGAGCGGGGTAGATACACAGCTAACTGCAGGCAGTTAACAATATTTAAACACGTTTTCACTAATGACCCGTATGTGGTTTTCTGGGTTTTAGACTTCACGCTAACTCAGTCCCAGTCAGTCAAAAAAAATTTATTTTAAATCAAAAAAGGTTAAATGAGACCCGTTTTTTTAAAAGGACCTGCAAACTGCTTAAAATATTCACTTATAGTACTTACTATTCGATTCCCGTAAATCTAGACCATGGAAAATATTAATTTTAAACATCTGCCCTCCAAATAACTAAGATTAAGTTAACAAAGTTTTGTATTTTTTAACGAAGTTTCGTGATTCCCAAAACAAAAATGAAAATTTTTGTGCTACAAATGAGACATGTAGGTCGAAGTTACCGTCAGCTATTAAATTATAACATTGAAAAAAGAAAAAAATCGAGAGTCCGCCTTGCTTTCACCCGACTGCCTAAAGGAGGGTTATGTTTTTCGTGTGTATTTATTTCTGTATGTATTTTTGTATGTATGTTCACGCTCTACAGCTTAAACCGTTTAATAGATTCCGTCATATGAGATGTCATTGAATTCGACTCAGTTGTTGGAGTGACATAGGGTATATGAATTAAAAAAAGAGAAATAAATAAAGTAGATATAATTAAATAATCAAAAAATCCAACCGCAATTTCGGAAGTTGATGGCAGAAACATGGTTTTTTGATGATTTAATTAAGTATATATTTTTTTAAAGGTTTGTTAGTATCGTCAAGTAATTAAAGATGAGAGCTTCGATCAACAATAGCAAGTTGGTATTGTTGATCGAAGAGTGAGGTAATTTTTTTTATTAATCGCATGGGTTAAGAAGCGAATCCATAAATTAACGTTGAACGAACGTACTTACCTGTATGAGTATTAGACAAATAGTTACATCCACTCATATACCATTGGTGGAAGTTTCCTCCCTTATTGCCGAAGTTCTGTTTTATTATCCTTTGTTATAATAGATTAGATAGACTAATCAATGATAATATTATTGGAGAGTTATTTCACCTAACTTAATGAATTAAACTTTCAGTTAGGGTCTCCCCACATTTATCGACGCAGAATCGGCTTAAGCCGAGTGCGTATCACCACAGCGCCGTACAAACAAATGCGATCAGCTAATTACTATTACTAGGCAAACGGCTCGTTTCGCAGTCGGCCGGCGGCGCCGTGACGCGTAGTCCGAGCCGAGCCGATGCGAATGGTATTAGTAACACCCGTATTCCGTAGAGAGACCCTTATTCGCCAAGGGTCTATCTCTATCTAACTTTATTTTTTGATAATTAATTACTTATACGTATTACAAATTAATAGCTTCGTATTGAGCAGCTCACACAAGAGTTGGACCATCTGACTATCCTGTTTTCCACAAAACTAGAAAAATATTAACTGATGTTTTATTATCATTCGATAATAAAGAAAATACCGTTCTGGCAGGTATCTCGTGGTTGCGTCTGCACCCCTTGAGCCTTTAAAAATGTTTTTTTTTTTATCCTGCTCCCATAAGGCTACAATTTAAATACGTTGTAATTAACGTATGCTTAGGAGTAAAAAAAATAATTAAATACCTGTTACCTTTTTGAGAATCACACTATCTATCGAAGGAAATCGCAATAAAATAGTTTCGTTCAAAAGATACACACAGACGGGAACTACATTTTATACTATATAGATGAAAAAGATACACAATAATAACGTACTTTTGTACGCTAGCATCATTCCCGTGGTTTGCGGGTTGTTTCTGTGTTCATAGAGTTATAGCTGTTTCATTACAAATGAATTTGGTCCCGAAAGTTTTAACTGGAACCGTAACATTGGAACATTTCGCGTTGTGTGTATTATTAGAACCTAACATCAAATTGTATAGGTAAGGTACATTCCGTTTAGTTTTCCTAACAATCTATTATTGGAATCGTTTGTAGTGATTTAACTGAATATGTGAATGAGTTTAATTGTAGGTATAAATACTAATACTAAACCAATTAGCCCTTAGAATATTCGAACATGGTACGTGCTTATATATAGATAATGCCTTGTAGATATACACTTGAGTATATATATATATAGATAGGGTTTAACTTACACGCGTATAAGTACGTATCATATATCGCACTTTCAGCAGTTTGTGTTGATTTTGCACAACACATAGGTACCTGAAATTAGATTGAACCAATAACTAGGAGATACTATGCGGCACGGAGGTTTCAGAAGTTAAGAGAGAGGCCATAATATGTCATATGAGTAAGATCAAGACAGATTTATTCTCGTTTAATTTCTACTTTCCGCTTTCTACGAGGTAACTAATCTTTTGACCACACATGATTCGAGACACAATAGAAAGACAATAGCAGCCCGACAGCCGGCAGTCGCTTGGTCGTTGTAAGTTTAGACAGCGATATAGGAACAATCTATTTATTAGTAAAATGTAAATATTATTGTTTTAGACTTAGTTGTAAACCTTCATAAGTCTTGCATCCGATGGAATGTTACCGACGGGTATTTCCTGTGCGAGTCTGACTCGCATTTGGTCATTTTTGTTTGAAACCAGCTTTATTTTCGAACCGACCATTTTGGTGCACGTACGTGTTTTCAAGAGGATTTGATGTTTTTTTGAATCCACATTTATTGCACGCAAATATTTGAGCGGCTCCATATATTGCTTTGAAAAAAAAAAGTGTTAACTAACACGGACACGTGTATAAATGATTTTTTTATTCCAAAACACGGTTTTAGGATACGTACTTGACTTCCTAGGGAATGTTTCTACAACAATTCACCCTTAGGGACAGAATGATTTTTGTTGTATCTAATGATGTCATACTGACCGTTCTCCATCTAAAATACATATGCAGATAATTAAAAGAGCCCAAACAGGAGGCTGCAAAACGTTGTTACTATCATTAAAGTAACTTCAGATAGCAAGACAGTCGTCAGGACTACAAAAATGATATATTTAGCGAACTAGTAAAAAAATTCAGTACCTCAGCGATCAATCATCTTTTGTTTTTGTAGCTTTAGGAGAGTAAGTCTTCCAAATTTAAATGGGACCAAAACGGAGGTAAACCCTTTCTAATAGCGATTTATGGTACCCTATTTATAACAGCTCCGTAAAAAGTTATGCGTTGCTTCACATAAAAAAAAGAAAAAAAATATGCCCGTTTAATTGAGAACTTCCTCCTTTTGTTTTAGACGGTTAGAAAAAGCTTTTCATTTAAATATTTACTTTTGGAATACGTATTTTAAAATCGCGAAAACGTGTTCCATGATTTTAAAATTCGTGTCAAAACTTTCGTTTGTCTCGGGCAAAGGAGAACGGGTGGAAGTGGTCCAAATGGCGTCGGTTATTGAAACCTAGTCCATATGATTGTTTGTGAATGTAGGATATTTTTTTACTATGGGCACCATTAAATCGGTCCTCGGAGAAAAAAGTTATACAGTCCAGAAAATTGGTACATAATTATAGACAAAAAAAATAAAAAAGCTACTTTTTTTCGGCCAAAACTTATTTGCCGAGAACCAGCATTTAACTATTACACTGCGCTGAATATCGCGTGCGATATTCCAACTGATTTTTAACCGAGTTAAAAAAAGGAGGTGGTTCCCAATTCGGTTTTTTTATGTTTGTTACCTCAGATCTCCGCCGTTTATGGACCGATTCCCAAGAACGACAAACCATCCATAGACAAAACGAGTCTGAATAAGCGCTCCTGCACACGATGCCGCCACCGCGCCGTCGCCGCGCCGCCGCCGCACAACTACACTGTACACACGAGTCGCGCGAAGACCGCCACCGCGCCGCCGCCGCGCCGCCACCGCGCGCGTTTCCAGTTATTTCATTATCCTGATTCATTCCATTGCCGGCCGGGTATGAACATGCGGCCGGTAATGGAATGAATCAAATAGATGCGCGGTGGCGAGACGAGGACCGCGCGCGGTGGCGGCGCGGCGGCGGCGCGGTGGCGGTCTTCGCGCGACTCGTGTGTACAGTGTAGTTGTGCGGCGGCGGCGCGGCGACGGCGCGGTGGCGGCATCGTGTGCAGGAGCGCTAACGCGTAGTGTAATAGGTACTTTACCCGCCGCCGCCCGTATAACCCTCGGGGTAGCGTGGGGTGATGCTCCTGCGCCGCGCGTATTGTTTCCTGGTCAGTGAGTCATCAGTCAGGTAAAATCATTCAATGACAACCCCCGCTCTTGGCGAGAGAGGTCTCCGCCGCCGATCGCCCCCACTGATACTTTTCAGAAGTCGGTTAAAAATAGTACCAGACGGAATATCGCACGCGATATTCAGCGCAGTGTAATAGTTAAGTGCAGGTAACTTAGCAAATAAGTTTTGGCCGAAAAAAGGTAGCTTTTTCAATTTTTCGTCTGTAAAGGTACCAGTTTTCTGGACCGTATAACTTTTTTCTCCGTGGGCCGATTTAATGGTGCCCATAGTAAAATAATATCCTACATTCACGTACTATTATATGGACTAGGTTTCATCATCCGACGCCACTTGGACCAGAGTCCATACTAAAAAGTCCGATCTCGTTTTAAGCGAAAGTTAAACGTAAATCTGTGATGTTACTTAAAAAATTACGGATTCACACAAATTGTCATCCCTTTTTACTTTATTTGGGACAGGAATCCCAAGCCCGAGAAATTCTTTCCTTCGCAGTGGACGCCTACGCGTCGTAAAATGAACAGTACATTTCATATTTCCAGCTACGGGGGCTTAGGCTCTATATTGATGAACCTGTCAGTCGGTCGGGACATCTCTTTAGTAATATAGTACGTACTTATTACTTACTAGATTTTACCCGCGGCTTCGCTCGCGTTAAAAAGAGACAAAAAGTAGCCTATGTTACTCTCCATCCCTTTAACTATCTCCACTTAAAAAATCACGTCAATTCGTCGCTCCGTTTTGCCGTGAAAGAAAGACAAACATACAGACAGACAGACACACTTTCCCATTTATAATATTAGTATGGATTAGCTTCTGCCTGCGATTTTGTGCAAGGTGGAAATAAACGACAAAGTTACTTATATTCCTCTTTCAAAAATATATGCAGCATAAGTTATTAATACTAATATTATAAAGAGGAAAACTTTGTTTGTTTGATTTTGAATAGGCTCAAAAACTACTGGACCGATTTAAAAAATTCTTTCACTATTCGAAAGCTACATTATCCACGAGTAACATAATATTTTTAAATAATTTAATTCCATCCAAAGGTTGTCTGGAAGAAATTGCTTTTTAGGGTTCCGTACCTCAAAAGGTAAAAACGGAACCCTTATAGGATCACTTTGTTGTTCGTCTGTCCGTCCGTCCGTCCGTCTGTCAAGACCCTTTTTCTCAAAAACGCGTTGAGATATCAAGCTGAAATTTATATCACATACTCAGGTCTGCTATCTCTCAAATCATTGAAAAAATCAAGATTCCAAATCAACGCAATAAAAAGATACGGCTGTTTATATTGCATATTTAGACATTTTCAAGGGAATCAAAACCTACAGGGTACTTCCCATTGACCAAGAATCATGAAATTTGGCAAGAAGCAAGGTCATATAGCACAAGTAAAGGGAAAACTCCGAAAACCGTAAATTTGTAGTTAGTTCACATCAGGCGTCCGTCTGTCCGTCTGTCTGTCAAGAACCTTTTTCTCAGGAACGCGTCAAGATATCAAGCTGAAATTAATATCACACACTTAGGTCTGCTATTTCTCAAAGCAGTGAAAAAGTCAAGTTTCTAAATCAACGCAATAAAAAGATACGGCGGTTTATATTGCATAGGTATTTAGAAATTTGCAAGGGAATCAAAACTCAAAACCTATAGGGTACTTCCTATTGACCAAGAATCATGAAATTTGGCAAGAAGCAAGGTCATGTAGCGCCAGTAAAGGAAAAACTCCGAAAAACGTAAATTTGTTGTTGGTTCACAACCATCCGTCCGTCTGTTCGTCCGTCTTTCAAGACCCTTTTTCTCAGAAACGCGTCAAGATATCAAGCTGAAATTAATATCACATACTCAGGTCTGTAATCGCTTAAAGCAGTGAAAAAATCAAGTTTCTAAATCAACGCAATAAAAAGATACGGCGGTTTATATTGCATATTTAGACATTTTCATGGGAATCAAAACTCAAAACCTATAGGGTACTTCCCATTGACCTAGAATCGTGAAATTTGGCAAGAAGCAAGGTCATGTAGCACAAGTAAAGGGAAAACTCCGAAAACTGTAAATTTGTAGTTATTTCACTAAAAAACAAATTAACGGAACCCTCGTTGCGCGAGTGCAACTCGCACTTGACCGGTTTTTTAGCGATAAGGCCGCCTATTATACTCTTGCATATTTGTTTGTGTTGTCCTTTACTGTTTTTGTCCTATTGGTGTATCTATCTATCTATCATAGGCTATATAATATGACACTAGGTCCCACGAGAGCGAAGCAGTAACCAAAAACCTAATGCAATGCGGGTGAAATCGCGGGGAACAGCCAGTACCTTAAATAATATAAGCTAAATGTCGGAAGTCTTGTCTCAGCCGCTTCGGAAATAAGTCGATAAAATAAAAGTGATGAAAAGCTATTATTTTGACATTACACACAAATATTAATTCATATCTACGTTAGCTAAAGTGAGGGATTGGTACTTTTATTTTAATTTTGGATTTATTACGAAAAACCGTTTTGGCGCTTAAGAATCCATTTTCCGTCTTATGTTGCGGGAGTTGCAAGTATATTTTCATTTTACAGTCTCTTGACCGCTGCGTCGCATGAACAGACACGCCGCCCACAAGATCGACAGACTATCTCGTAAAGGTTGCAGTGTCTCAAATATTTGGATGCGGGTGGGTGGTGCAGGATCGGTATTTATGAAAATCTTTACGGGAGGCCTTTGTCCAGCAATCGACGTCTTTCGGCTATGATGATAAAGAGGCCGAGATAACGCTTCATTGTGGCAAAATCTTTACACATGTGTTATTGACGAAGTATTATTTACTTCCTCGTATATAAGAGATGTTCTCAATTTACATTGACAGGTTGATATTGATCGAAAATTTTCTACAAAGGATTTTTTAGTTATTTTGATTCGTTCATTATTTTGACTTGGTTCTTTGCGATGAAGTGGTAGCTGGTAGCCACACAGCTCTATTTGACGGCCGACTGGCCCTATTCCACTTCAAGAATATTGAAAAATATTTTGTTGCATTTCAAACCTTTTCCAATCGAAATAAGATTTACGATTGGCATGCACTCGATTGTATAGAGATGGCGCGAGTAAAATAAGATTTAGCATCTTCCGCTCACTAGTTTACTGTATTGTTCAACAGGTGCGGACAAACAGCCCATAAGAAGAATGCTATTTGAAAATTCAGGTCCATACAATAGAAACCAATATAAACTGAAGACTAGGTTCCTATTTTCGTTGAAAATATGCAATCAAAAAGTTCTAAACGATCGTGTGTTGTTTTTTTTTCTTTATAGGTCATCGCATTTCGTGCATTGCGCCAGTTCTGAAATTATTCCTTGTGTTAATAAACAATGGTAGACAGGCCAAAGCTTACAGATTTCGAGGCTTATTACCTTCTTTGATTGCCTTATTTAGACTACAGAAGTTTGTTGCAGTTTAAAATAGTACGACAGTTATGAGGTTTTAGTGATTAGTTGACTATGTCGGTCATTTAAGAACTTTCATAGCCTCTTTACCGGGCGCTGCTGGTATTGTGGCGGAGAGTGCGGAATCTTTGATTTCTCGATTAAAAAGTTGAGATATGACCATTTCAGATAATATTTATTATTATTGTAGCTGCTGCTGTTTTTAAGCGCAGCAGTAAGTTCACGACTACTATTTAATGTGTTTCGCAGAGTTTAAAGCTCAAAATTCTTATGACCCTGGTTTATGTATAAACTGGATTGTGGAGGTTAGGTAGGCAGTCGACGTAGATGTAAAGTACTGGCATTAATTATATCTATGGTGTTCAGAGAAGTTTTTTTAGTCCATATAGGGCCTGCGCAGATGAAGGACCACGGCGATCAAAGTGCGCACTGATGACTACTATAATAAGGTTGCACTTAGTCCGAGCAGTATCTCACGTCGCCGTGCGGTGCAAGCAGACAAAAAACAACCCAATGTAAGTAATAATAAAAGCGCACCGCGGGCATTTTGACCGCCATTGTCCTTCGTCTGCGTAGGTCCATAATCAGATGTGTGTTATTATTGGTACAACTTACCGGTGGAGGCTGTTGCGTGTGGACTACAGTTTCTGACTCGCTCTCGCTGACTACGTTGACCGTTATTGACGTCACCCCTGCAAGAATAATTTGCGTTACCAACTGATAATAATGATTTTTATTATTCTTTATCTTTTTCAAAGCTAATTAAATAAATATCTTGGGACCGCTAACGCAAAAAGACCGTTTTTGTGTAGCTGCGACGGAGATTAAACATAAGAACTATTTAAACCCCTATGGAAGCAGAGTTAAAACCCTACAAGCTAGGATATAACTTTAAATGGAAACCTAAAATTAATGGACTATTAATAAAGTAATTTCAATAAACTAATAATTTAGAAAAGTGAGTGAATGAGACAAAATGACATATAATTTTATCAGCTAACAATTAATGACAACAAATAGACCACATAATTATCATTCATAATATTGTGTGTTTGTGAAACACGTGATAGCCGACAGATAAAAACAAAAAACTAAACGCAGATGGCATTTCTATTTTTTTTCTTTATTAAAAATTGCCAGCAACATGTTATACAGATAGTCATAGTTATTAAGACTTGTGACTATAGTCTCCTTACAGTGAAACCTTTAATGCTACAGTCATATTTAGTAAAAGCATAACTATTTAGTAATCTGTGGTAAAAGTTCTAATACTATTATGAATAGAACCTCATGATTTATCCTCTTTGATTTAATATTTAATAAGGATTGCTGGCCTTCTTTCGTCGAAAAACTTTAAAATGCCATTTGTGTTTCTTTTTAATTTCTTATTTTTCTCATCAAATAATGGCCGTTACTTGATTCTTTGGATGTGACGGCCAGATTTGAACATATAAAAACGTTGTAGGTGAGAAAACTCTTTAGTTAGAGTTAGAGTTTTAATAAATTGGTAGAACTTAATATTTGACTACTTATCCTACTAATATTATAAATATCAAAGTTTGTTAGGATGTTTGTTACTCTTTCACGCAAAAACTAATGAACGTGTTGTGTTGAAACTTAATAATAAGAAAAGTCATATAGCTAACTACATCAGAATAACGAATAGCCTCTAAACATCACACTAAGTCCCACGGGAGCGGGGCAGTAGCCAAAAATCTGGATAGATGAAACTGCGGGAACAAATAGTTTAAAATAAACATTTAAATATCGTTATTATGTAAGGTCCCTAGTGCCCAGAATGCCAGTAGGTAGCTTATTTATGCTACACCAAAGAAGATTTTGACAAATAGAGCCGTTATGTGTGGTAGGTCCTAGGTACGTTAAATTTTTTTGAAATATGCCCTTTCGGTCTACGTTTATTGAATAAATTTTCATTTACATTCATAAATACCCTCTTTATCTTACTAATGGGAAAGTTTGTATGTATTGATGTATGTATGTTTGTTACTCTTTCACACACACGCAATTTGATAAAACTTTACAGTAATATACCTAGGTTTATATACTTTACAGATTAATAGGCAGCAAGAATACAATGGTACCGATTCTCTTGTTCACAAACTAAAGTAAATTTAAGTTAGTGCATCTTTCTCTTTCTATTTAATTAAGAAAAGGACAGAAGATAAAATATTAGTTAAGTCCTGTCAAATTTAGACACTCCATAGATAATTTAGACGCGTTTTGAAAACATGGCGTCTAAATATACGTCAATTTTCTTCCGGCGCTGTCTAATTTGACAGGATTAAACTAAATTGTACCTTCTGTCCTTTTCTTTAAGAAATGAAAAGAGAAAGATGCATTTAACTTAAAATTAGAATAGTTTGTGACCAAGGGAATCGGCACCAATGAAGTGATTAACAAAAAATCTAGAGTGGAATGTGTAACCAATTACTACCAAATTGTTTTATAACTAGTTGTCGAATTGCCTGTTCTTAATTTAAAAATAAGGGCCTAGAAGTTAGTGTGAAGACTTATAGAACGCCATATTGCTCGTTATGTTGGCAGCCCCGGATCTAGAGAGAGTAAAACCGCCCCGGGCGGCAGTTTCAAGGGTGCCAAAATCACACAAATGAAAAAGTATAGGTTTTTTTTATCCCACTCACTAGAAATGCCAACATTGCATATTTTTTAAGTAAATTATCTCAATAGCTAGAGAGACTATCAAGATTGTGCTCCGTTACGAAAGATTATGAGATTCGAGGCTGGTTTTGATATTATTAAATTTATCATTGCAATAGGCGAACGACAAAAAAAAAGTAATTAGTCCGTCAGATAGATTATCAAAAAAACTTGGACACGTATTTTTTTTTTCTCGTAAATGAAGAATGACGACGATACAGTGCGTTAAAGTTGCGCATGACGTCACGATCAGATACAATTTTTGCATTAAGGTGACGTCAAAAGCCACCACTCCAGGACTTTGTTGCTCTTTATCTTTGTATTTTTTTTATTAATTTGATTTAGCAAAAAATACGTGTCCCGTATTTTCGGCGGATCTATCAGACGGACTTAACAGAATGCCATTTTTTTAATGCTGTCGTCATCCCTATTGCTCAGTTATAACAATTCAAAGATTGACACATGTTCTTCAGACACACCGAACGTCATAGATCTATTACATCATTCAGAATTAAACTTATTAACCGAGTATATTTTCTATGGACAACATTTCGTAAGTGTACGTACTTTTTTATAATCCTATAGTTTCTGAAAGGCAGGTGATTATCAGTTGTGGTACTAAACTACTACTACTACTTTTAATTGTAATTGTGTAATTACAGTCACGTGAGACAAATTCATCCTTGTTTCTCTCATTAATTTAACAGTTGTACTTTACGTCATTTTTTGGCGAAAATGTAGAATTTTCAATGATAACAATGTTCGTAAATCATTACTTTTTCATAGAGCAAGTTCTTTTGTAAAAGTGTCCGTGGAAAGTAAATATTGCTTCACTAACCTTTTCGGTTTTAGACAGCCAAAAATCTCGTAAAGCTTTTATAATGGGACATACAAGTACCCATCTCATTATTTATTATTTGTATATACATACAAGTATGATAAAGCCGTTGAATTGTAGGCCAAATAAAATGCTTCTGAATTTTTTGAATTTGTTTTATAAAGATTAAATGTCGTGATGCCCTAGTGGTTAAGGCGCCCGCCTCTCATACAAGAGGTTGTGGGTTCAAATCCGTTCAAGTACCATTGTGACTTTTTCAGTTCATCTTTTTAACTTCTATCTTTTATAACGCCCAAGATAAACTTTCTAAAGTTTATCTATGCAGTGGGACAGTTATAGGCTAGTATTATTATTATAAAGATTACAATTACAATATTATGATACCACTAGCTTTTGCCCGCGGCTTCGCTCGCGTTAGAAAGAGACAAAAGGTAGCCTATGTTACTCTCCATCCCTTAAACTATCTCCACTTAAAAACTCACGTCAATTCGTCGCTCCGTTTTGCCGTGAAAGAAAGACGAACAGACAGACAGACAGACAGACAGACAGACACACTTTCCCATTTATAATATTAATATGGATAACTTATGATCTTTATTACTTTATTACCAAATTCTCTTTTTTCTTATAATTAGATATTTATTGTTATGATTAGATTAGTTTTCAACGTCATCTACCGTAACATCTCGGGAACTAAAGACTTGTTTGTAAAGTCAAAAAGTTTCGAATCTATTTCTCAAGATTACTTACCATCTTCTGGATTTTGTGGAGGTATGACGTGTTCCACTGAGGTTCCTGCTTTGTAGTTATATCTGCTGGGTCCTGGCTGCGGCTCGTCGTGCGATGCAGCGCTGTAATTGTACCTTCAGTTTACTATTTGAGCTGCCATACTATAGTTCCTTCTATTTCAGAGTCTACCAATACTTTTATACAAGAATCGTTGATCTTAAGACATCACATGAGATGGATTTTTGGAAAAACCATTACACATATAATTAGTTTAATAGAAATAAAAATGTTAATGTAAACGCGTGTTAAACATACCTCGTTGATTGGTGGAAGCTGGATAATCTTGAGTTTCTGGAACTGCCTCCAGTGGAATTTCTTTTCATTGGGTGACGAAGGCCGTGAGGGAATGCTCGTCCGCCATGACTTGTAGATAACTCTCCTTTGAACCATGTTTATATTATTAGTGACATTATTATGTGGTACCAGACATACAGTTACCGACTATTGGAAATATGGCACACAGTTATTGGAAATTACGCGTGCCGTCCTTTGATCATCATAAAGCTGGTACATGAATGAATGAATGCTTTATTTACTAAAATACAGGTATTTACTGGTGGTATCAATTAGAAATGATCTTATTGTGTTCGACTTTTAAGTCGTGCACAATGATATATTTAAAATAGGTAAAAGGTAGATAATCTAGATGCTACATATTTATTTGGAATTGATTACATTATTATGTATTTATAGTCAGTATTTAAGGATACTAAAATGTCAATAATATGACAAAATATTAACAGTAGAAGTGGGTACACCGAGAAAAGTTTTTTTATAAAGATACAGTGTTTTTAACGAATCGCCTAACTCTTTGTTTTGAATTATCTTGTGTATATTCTACCGCACGACGCAAATGTTTCTCATTAAAGAGATCTATGTCTTTATTTTGCAAAAAAAAATATACATCAATATCAAAAATATTTGGGCAGCTTACCCTCGAATGAATCAGTGTTCATCGATGCCTGTGAAAAATTATCGCACTCTGTGGATACTCCTAGGCTTCGGTGGAGCATGGCGGCCACGCGCTCTCGTGCTTCTCGATCGATATTCAGCTCATCCGAGCTTTGCTTTGCGCCCTGAAACATCAGCTTTACTTATAATATTCCTCACAATCCAAACTTTGCGAAACCGCAAGGACCGGCGACCCTCCGGCAATACATCATAAACTTCTAGCAATATTTGCGATAGTAGGTCAGAGTAAACTGGCCATACTGGATATATGGCTATTGTAGTCCAACGATATGATTATATGAGAGACAATTCTAATATAGTGAGTACTCACAGGCCTAGACGTGCTCGGTATGCTGAGACCGTAGTCGGATGATGAGTCAACGTCTATCTCCGTCAAATCACGGGACGGGTTCTTGGTGAACCACACTGCAAGTTCATATGTTAACCTGGCTTCGCGAAGCTTATGCTCCCAAGTCTAAAAAACATTTTTTAAATTAATAAGAGGCCCTTACTTATAGATGATAAACTAAACAAATACATTTTTATTACATATGTCGCACCTTAAGCGTGCCTTGTGCGTTGGGATCCTTTGAGGATTCCGACAAACTGAACGCAACGTGTGATGAGCCAACATCATCGATCGCCACAAAAACTAAGGATCCATATTCTTTAGGATTGCGTTGGCTTATTTTTGGATAAGTAACCAGCCTTTCAATGAAGAACTTTGGCCTGAAAAGGAAACAGTTTAAAAGTAATTCGCAGAGGAAATAGCTGCATGTGCTGGACTGGTTGACATAATTTGCTTTATGATTATTTACCTTATTAGCTTGTAGGGATGAAGGCTGCCCTTAGAGAGTTTCTTGCAAACGAGTAGCATATCAGTGAGTAAGTAGACGCGGACTTCCATCTGTTAAAAATCTTTTTATTAAAAAGCATTTCCGTCTTTAAAATGATATCATAAAGGGATTGTTAAGGCAATAGATGTAGCGACGCAGACGCCTGCATCAGCACCATCACTGGTAGATACAAAATTATTAATTTTGTTCGATGCAGATTTAAAGTGGCTTTTGCGGGGCGCCTGCGTCGCGAGCGCAGCATCGAATTGGATCTAAATAAGATAAATCTTACATCCACATTTCATCAATTAAGATAATTAGGTATGCCATAATTCCATAAAAGGCTTAATAGCATTCGCATGGTAAAATAATTAAGTATAACACACCACATAATAATTCGCATCCGTGCAATAAGCATGAGCTTAACGCATAATATATTAATCAAGTTTTAAGAGGTTTTAAGTGTATATGCTTGCAAGACAACGGGTTTTATTTTATTAGATGTCTGGCAAACAATTCACTTTCTACATCTTTCATGATCAAGTTGATTATGAAGATTATAATAATAACGGATGCATCCGATAATTACTACGCAAAGCGCGAAGAGATGTTATTATTTTACCAGTGATCTCTTGCTACACTACTTAATAAGACTAATGCTTTAATTACAACATTATTGTTCGATAAGTAAACAGTATAGATCACTGATAAAATTATCATTAAGTGCTAGTCTTGCCTCCTTAATGTTGTCCTTATAGCGTAAGTCTCCCTGATAAATAAGCGTCCTGCTGTGGTGCGGAGAACAGTTTACCATAGGCGATCTGAGATTTAACTGCGCGTACAATCGGAAACACTTGTCCAGTTCATCGTCTTTGAAATCCTGAAAAAAAAACCAAGGCTTAAGTAACCGCAGTCGCTAACACAGTGTTACACGTTGATTACAAAGCGGTACAATTAAGAACAAAAGATTCATTTACTCTTCAAATCCAGACCACAATTTTAGTTTATCGTTTAATAATAGATGTTATGACACTTAAAATTCAAAATTCAAGCCATATATTTCACACATATCATTTACAGGCACTTATGAATTGATAAAGAGTCAGTAGGCTAGTCAGAAAAGTGACACTAGTTGCTTGTTCCAAACCGCAGGTAGATCTCTATGGAGAAGAATAAGCAAGAAACTCCACGGACACTCTTTCACACTAGTGTCAAGTGTGTTATTACGCCCGATGCGGACGTTCAGCCTAAGCTGCCAGCGGAGGCGTAATGGAACCGAGAGTGTAATGAAAAAATATATTTCGAGAAAAATAAAAGGAAAATAAAATGAAATTACTTCACCGTCAATGAAAGCAAAGATTTGTGATGATTTAAAATTCGAATCGTGACGGTTTCTTAGACTAACAAAGCAGCATTGTAAATCCTCACTAGCTTAACTTTTAAACAAAAAAATAATTATGTATGAATTTTGTACACAAAATGTATGTCGAATATGAAATGTATTTTTTTAACCTGTAGTCTGTATGTTATTTTTATGTATGTTTACCGATATTTCCACCAATTATAAACAGCTATTGATGATTCTTTTTGTGTTGGATAATTATGTTTTGGAGGTGGACCCTTATAAATTTTAGGGCGATCGGTTCGCGCTTCTTAAAAAAAATCAAACTTATATTGACGACATATGTGTTATCATAAGTTACACTTATTGAGGATATTGAGTTATTGTTTTTTGTTTGTAAGGTTGTAAGTAATTTTATTTTGAAAATAAATTACTTTATAAGTTACTGTAATACACAGTCAGACATTGGGCCTTCGCACTAACAAGATTAAATAAAAAGGTTATTATATTTTTAGTTTTTGAAGGCGGTTATTATTAAAAAAAGGCTATTTTAATATCCTACTAATATTATACATGAATGGCACCCGTGACTCTCGGTTGCCATGTTCAAGCACGAAGAACTAAGAAAATTAAGTAAGAAATATGGCATTGTATTAAACATTAGCTTTTGCTTTTACTTTTTCATAAAATCTCGTAGAAGGCGTGAAAAATTGATAAAAAGTAAGTTTTCCGGGGATTGAAGTGCTTTCAGATCGGATAATCCGTGAGTTAGGTTATCTTGTTGCACTTAGGATCAGCGGATTGGGTTATAACTTATTATTTTTGCCCGGGAATTAACTCTGAAATCATTGTTGCAGTCGGGTAAACCGTCGCTACTCTTGGGAGTAAGTGTGGCACCCGTGACATAAGTTTGACACTGTTTCACACGCATTAAAGGGATCCATAGATTCGTATTGAGTTGATTCACTTGCCAACTTGTAAAGCCTGCTTAGCTGTGTTAGAGTTCCTTTAAAAGTCATAGGTAGGTACTAGTTATATAATACATTTTTCATATTTCCAAAAAAAAAATGCTGGAAAAGGAGACACGTGACTTATATAGTTAAAAAAAGTAACTCAATAAGTCATTCCAGGATTCCTTCTGAAATCGTATCCAATTATGTATTAACGGTGTTAGCGAGACCATAGTACAAATAAGATGTTTTTATTTCAATATTATCATGTAAAGAAGCAAAATAAAAATAATGATTTCATGAATTTCTCCAACTGAACTTCATAAAGTCTCTGTGTAGGTGGGTAGGAAATTATAAATCTCTAACCTCGTGATATAAGAGTTAATTTTTCATAAAATAATTTAATAGTTTTAAAAATGAACCCTGAAATTGCTATCCAAAAATTGGCGTGAACGAGCGAAGTTGTAAAACATGCGGTGTCACCATCACTAAGTGTAGGGCCTGAGTGCCCGCTCAAATCGAGCATCCAGCGGGGCGGGGCATGCGGCGTCCGAACTGAGTGAAGAGCTGGACGCTCGATTTGAGCGGGCACTCAGGCCCTACGCTAAGTGTACGAAATGAGTGAAGAGCGTTCAGCGGAGCTTTAAGCTGAGCGTGCAGCGTTGCGTGCAAGTTGTTCTCACGCCGCTCGGCCGCCACTCAGGCCACCTACGTGTTAATGCGTCTGTTTGATATGGACGCCGTACAGCCCCGCCCCGCTGGATGCTCGGTTTGAGCGGGCACTCAGGCCGTACACTTAGTGATCAGAGCGGGGTGAACTTTCTTTGGTTTAGACTTTTCACAAAAAAACAAGATAATTATGCTAACGCTAAGTTCCATGAAATACAATTAATTATCAATTTCGACGAGGAATAAGTTGCTTAAATCTTCGAACACACGTGATTCAAGACACAATAGAAAGACAATAGCAGTATTCGATTTTCATTCCAAAACAACAATTTGACTGATTTTGATGTTCCTTGTCTAATCTGCCACGGTGTATTTAAATAGATATTTTAATTTTTGCGGTTTTACAATTTTAAAGTTATTACGTTTTTTAAAATTCTGTACTTTTAGTTAAA
This sequence comes from Athetis lepigone, assembly GCA_033675125.1. NCBI lineage: Eukaryota > Metazoa > Arthropoda > Insecta > Lepidoptera > Noctuidae > Athetis > Athetis lepigone. The sequence goes on from CM066219.1 coordinate 15,431,470, forward strand.
TCTAAATAATAAAGTATTTTATAAATATACGTACATAAATAATTATTTTTTTGACACGAAATTGCTGAAATGTTCGTTTATTAGTATAATATCCAAAAGGTATGCACCCCTTAGATCAGATTACAAATAATACTTCTAATATTATAGGTACCAATACAATTGCAGGACTGACTGAAAATGTAGGACTTCTTCGAAATATGTATGGTAAACAATCTGATGGTAATGGTAATGATTACACTCTACTGGAGAAGAACATGTAATGTTTGGGAAAAACTTTGCATCTTCAGGACTAGGCGTTGCACAATTTCTTGTTATCCAATTCTTGGATTATAGGTAATAAAAAATACTGGCATATTTAGCAAGCTTGCTGGAGGCGAACCTCACCATGAGTTGAGCAACTTTACTTCACATAAGTATTTCATTGCAAGAAAAATTAAATACGTAGCTTCGTTACATCCAGGCACGCTGCCGGGAAATAATTATCAAACAATAGCCCGCCTACTGGTAGCATCCGAAATCCCAGAAACAAACGAATGTGTTGTTCTTAAGAGCGATCCATATTTTTTTATCTTTGGGGCATTAAAAACAAAATAATAATGTAAAGTAATAAGTTAAAACAACTTACAATTTCGTAGGCTTCTATTGAGTTGGCCAGCCTTTCCATTTTTTCTAATTCCTCTCGTTGACGTATCGATCGATTTAAATCCTGAACATAATTTTTGGCACAAGTCTCCTGTATCAGAAAAAAAAAGAGTTATTATTATAATCCAAAAATGTTTAAATATAAACAAAGAGAATCTTAAATTCAATCTACTAAACCGAGGCTAGGGTAAAAAGAGACAAATCAATTTTATTCCTTGCGTTATAATAATATTATTTCTTGCGTTTCGTATTTGCAAATGGCTTTTTGACTTCGGATTTAAGGTACAAGTTGGAAGATAACAGCACGCAGCAGCAGCAGACGACATGTCGGCCCCTCATGTCTGACTGATTCCGCGGTCGGACGACACTGTCGTCTGCCGCTTGACGACGCGTCGCTAGATTCATGTCGCTAACTACGGAGGGAATTTCATAGAAATACGTATTAACCAGTAGTGTCGCTGTGACACGTGTGCTGCTGCTGCGTGCAGTCGGCTACCAACTTGTGCCTATATGATTTAAGTTTCATTTAGTGTATCTGTTTCATCCTAAGGGGCGTGACTCCGTGTCCCAGATGCCAATCAATTATTGCCCTAAAGACATCGGCTGTATCGGTATGTAGGATTCTATAGGATAATATTTAACTTCTCTAAGACGATTTTCGTCGTAATCGACTAAAAGCTAGTTACCGTGATTGTACTAATTCTACTGGGTACGTGGCAATTAAATTAAGTGCAGGCAATGTAGGCACTTAACATATTCCTAATTTAAAGGTTTTACTTCGAAATGTTAAAAGGGAAAGAGGGTTAGTTTAATCTACCAAAATTTCGTCGAACTGTAAATTAGTGTAATTTTGTGGAATTAGTGAAATAACTAGGTTTTTGAAGCTACAGTTTCGCTCGATGAACTGTAACTACCCTTGTTAAGATAAATTGAAGTGATGTCTGGCAGGCTTTGAAAAAATAAATAGTTCACGTACCATGGCTTGCAATGAAGTGCGCTCCGGCTCAATATCTGTGTGATTGATCAAACGACGCAAGAGCAAGCTATATTTGGTCAAACGCTGCATTGGTTTTACCATTATATCTGCTAGTTGAAGTCTGAAAAAGAACCATTGGTTAAAAGTGTTCTGAAATTAAGATGACTTTAACAATAGGTACTTTTTTGACAGTCAGACTTACCTGTTACATGCTTTCTGACGATAACACCACGTAAGGTAACACATGAAATCTGTGTTGTTAGACAAGGAACGCAAGTAGTCCAACGCTTTAGTTTGTTCGTTAACGTATTTCTCGTATGGTTGGAACATGTCCCGGAAATGCATGAACCCAGGGGCCATGATTTCTGTGTTGAACCTGTGAAACAAATATGTTCATAAACATTGGATTATATTACACTGTTGGCGAGATAAATAGACGTTACTAAGCACGCACTTTAGCTCCGCTATGCTTTGTTTCTATCGTGCACTTGACGTTTGACAGGTGTGTAACAGCGATAGTGCGTAGCCAAGGACGTGCTAAGTACCATCTTTTTATCCCGCCCTATGACTTTTAATTGGAATAGTTTCTTTTGTCTTTACCACGATATTGGTGTCTTATAAATAATTAGCATTTGCCCGCGACTTCGTCCGCGTGGTATAATAGTTCCCGTTCCCGGGGGATTCCCGCAATGAAAACTATCCTATGTCCTTTCTTGGGTCCCAGACTACATCTGTACCAAGTTTCATTCAAATCGGTTAAGTGGTTTATGCGTGAAGAAGAGACAGACAGACAGACAGAGCTACTTTCGCATTTATAATATTAGTATGGAAGTATGGATTATGATGGTATTACTTACGGTGCTTGCTTCTCGTGAGCGTCGGCAATCATTGGGTATAAAGTAGTTTCCCAAAAATATAGGCTCGCGTTGAGAACATCAGGAATATTCGTGAAAAGTTTCTCCGTGTCAATGTCCAGAAGTTTCCCTGCGTCTTGCAGAGCGTGCGCTGTAGCAATAAATACCTAGGGAACAAACAAAGAGTTTTCTTGAATACAAAGTTACAAGCTACTCATTTAAAGATTTTGTTAAATTTGTTTTTTTTATTTTACCCACGTCAATGTTTCTTCAATTCTCTCTTTCAATTTGATTTTTAAAATGTTAAACGAACGTTGACAAAAAGGTACAGCTCCCAAGCTTTTAAACGCTTTATAATTTTTATCAATAAGCTTTTTTGTGCAAAAATCAAGGTTAAGCCAAGTGGATCGTTTATGCCTTCGATAGATATCTTAAGTTCCTCAAAAATGAGTAGAAATATGTGTATGCGTATCGGTCACTAGTTTCTAGTCGCTTGTACCTTTTTGTCTTAGATCGATTTTGAATTACTAAAATGTTTATTGTGTCTCAAACATTTTAGTTTAAAACTGAGGCTGCTTCAGATGGTTAAAAAATACTTGTGTTCGTGTTACCTCGCTTCTTTCATTATGGTTTAGAAATTCGCTGCTATAATTGGCATCAAAGACAAGCGTCACTTTTCTAAGCGTTTGTATAAATATGGTCAAATTAAAACTAATAGGAGAGACAAAGACCCATATTTCACTTCCTTGACACCGACTTTGTCCCATTACCCAACAAACTGAACATGGCTTAAACTCAAAATTACTAGGTTACCATTTGTACAACAATATTAATTACATGCTTAGTTATCTACGTTATGTAATGGCCCAGACAACTTCAAATATTTTTTTTATTTCTTTTTATGTACAAACACCGTACAGAGGCGGACTTAATGCCTTAGGCATTTTCTACCAGTCTGCCTTAGGGTGATGCAAAGACAAAACATAGTAGGAGCAAAAATACGGAAAAGTTACAGGAAGTTAAAATATAATAATATAAAACTTTACATATATTATTATACATACTACTATACCATATTCAAAGTGGAGGGAGATACAAATATGTAAATACATGGAGAAATACAACAAATTAACTGTGAGACGAGTCTGCCAACTCCTTAAGTAAATGTTTTCGATCTCGAGCTTTTACTTTTAATGTGAAGTGATTGGTATCCTGATATTCTGAGGAAGCGCATTCCACAGGAAAACCGCTTGAATAGGGAAAGACGATTTAAGGAAACCAGAACGGTGAGAGGACATCGCAGAAGACGGTTAATGGAAGAACGTAGATTTTTGCTGTGCGCAGAACATTAATATTGAAAGAGAGAAGTCAGATAGGAATTACTGCTCCGCTACCGTAGGTCATAGCGTGATGTTACGAATCTTAAATCTTATTCTGATGTATAAGCTATATTACTGTTCTGAAGTTTCTTCAAAATCCGTTCAGTAGTTTTTGCGTGAATGAGTAACACACTTACACACACACACACACACACATACAAACTTTTTAGTAGGTATTTCGATCATACAAGATCGCAATGAAGCGTCTGCACTAATTAAAATTTGTAACGAAGAGCATAATATTAAGTTTGCTGCCTCAAATGAGCTTGGCGAAGTAGGCTCCGCATTTATTCGGATTAAGGAACTTAGCGACATCCTCTCGATGCCAGCTGGTAGCTTACAGTTTACTGACCTTAATTCGTTTTAAGTAAACAACGATTATAAGTACTTAGCATAAAGTTAATGTTATCTCATTAGATTTTGTTTTAAGTGGTACCGATGCGATGTAGTAATGCTCCATTACTATTAAATGATGTCAATGATGTTTATAAGTTGTTACCTGATATTGTAAAGAGTCTTAATCCATTTTTTTTGTTTTTATTTTTATAATTAAAAAAGCAAGAACATTAATTATTTTCGAAATTTTTAACCGACTTCATAAAAAGTAGGTTCTCAATGTATGTATGTTTGACTGCGATTATCTCGCGGTTACCTATACTTACCGATTTTTATGCGGAAAAATGTTTGTTACATTCTGGGGAAGGTTTTAGTACATAACACTAATGAATATTCCGTGAAGTTGCGCGCATGGAGCCATGTTCATTTTATAAGAATACAAGTAGTTTTATTTTAAAAGTTACTCTAAAACGTAGTCAGACATTGGGGCTCCAAAAAAAAGTAAAATATAAAAGCTTTTTCCAAAAAAAAAGATAACCGACTTCAAAAACTAAAAGCACAAAAATAACTATTTCGTATGTCGGGTTTTTGGAAAAAGCTTTTTATAAATTATCCAAACTTGCCCAATATAATAGTGCCTACTTAAATACTGCCTCATACACTTCCAAACAAGGTATATTATTTTACTCTGTGCTTCTAAATGTTTAATTGTTTGTTTCATTACGAACTGGATAAAAAGAAAATTATTACGAATAATAAATTTGACCCATTTACTTATTACCTGAACGTACGTTATACTTAAACAAATCTATACATAAGGAGACTTGTATAAATTGTAGGCAGCCCCGGGTACTCGCGGCTTTATTACACGGATGTTACACAACGACGGATCGGATTTCTTCGTTAAAAGCCGAATGTTATTGAGGGAGAGCAACAATGCTGAATTCCTAATCTTACCTGCGTAATACATTACGTTTCAGGATCGACCAATATCTCATAATGCCTTCGGCAAGCACGCAGTCTATTACCGGAGCGGACTAATCCCCACGATAGGGTCTGTCGATTCCATCCGTGAAACTTCACTTTTAGATTGGAAATTCTATTATTTTTTGCCCAAACGATCCTCATATTACACGATGAAATATGACTCGCATTAATGTGTTTGGGTTACCGAGTGCCTCAACAATATCCCACACTTTAAGTGATTACAATTTTTTAAACAAATGGTCTCTCATCCACATTTAAATGACTTAATTATGACTGTAAGCTTTTTGAAGAACGTGGGTAATTATTATAATGTTGCGTTAACAAAGGTCGGTACTTGTGAAGCTCTTAAATATGATTGTGTATTGTAGCAGAGCGACAAGTAAATAACAGTAGATAAGTAACTCCTTGCAAATGTTTGTGAAATATGTCATTATGTCAGTGTAGGGGTCGTGGGTCTTATCCTTACCGCTGCTCGCGACGGACGGGCATAACAATGCTTCGGGAAGAGGCCGACGGTGATCGATTTCTTTACCACCTTTGCTTTATGTTTAATAAACATAAAAACTGATATGAAATTAAAAAAATATATTATCTTAAAAGCTCGAAGCGTGGAATATGCCGCGTATAGCAAACAATAACGCTTCAAGCTTTTAGCGCTGCAAGTTTTAATTTTCTTTCTATTTCATGTCAGTTTAATCTTATAGTTCCTCGAAGAGCTTGATTTTATCTTTAAAACATTCTCTTTTCAGTTTATTTAATTTAGTTTTTTATTATTCTGATTTGTAAACATTTTGGTGGTAGATTTGTGTCATTTTTTATCGTTGAGGGTCTTATTAGTTTGTGGCAATTTAAAATAGACAATTAAAAATAAATTTAATAACAAAATTCCATATGATGCTGTTCAACGATTAGGAATTCTTTCGTCTGAAGTCAACCCTAGAAACCCTGAAACCATTGGGTCAATTTTAATGTCAACTACATTTTAAATTAACCCAAATTACAAATATTCAGCTTAATTTTATACCGGGAACTGATTTCATTACAGGCAACGGGTCATGTGAAACTAAATAATACCCTGTCTTCTCCTTCCTGCCCATTTGACTTACGGCCGGCTACACGTATTAGTTTTCCATGCCATCATATGCTGAGAGTCACTCGTTGCTTCTACAAATCATTTTCACTCAACCCATCTATCTTTTCTTCGGCCTTCCTCTCCCACGGCCCACCCAACCCTCTTCATTCATGTTCATAATTATATTACCTATTACCTATTTAAATTATTATTATCTATTTACATGACCATAACAAGACAAAAGTTATTCTTTCGGATTTTCTGTAACTAGCTACTAGCTACTTACTTTTAGATTTCCTCTTATACACATTTCTAGCTTTATCCATTCTGATCATTTCTGATCTCATATGGTAAAAAATAATAGTTCATAAAAAGTAACATAAACTAGCCTTGTGAAATTGTAACCACATTTTGATATTTAGCAATGAAATGTACAAAACGAAGCTCCCGTTTGCTGCTGTACGACGGAAGTGTGTGGGTGGGTGTGACACTTGACTGGGTTTTGATTAACTAATGATCTGCTGAACTTGGTCTTTTGTAAGATGTCGTAAGCCTCGCGGTACAAGCTCAGCTTATCCCTTTAACAATCGGGTGTGCACTCATGGGAACACTGGGACTGAATGCCCTGAGGGCGAATTACTTTTATCTCCTTATTTCCCTGCTACTAATCTCACGCATTGAGGATCCATTGTAATGTGGACATTTCTTGATTGTTTTGTTGATTTGATGTCAAGTAAAGAAAACGCGCGGCGCAAATAGTATTACCAAAGATTCATGCATTCATATAATGTCAATCGCTTCAAAAATTATATTCAAGACTTATTTATGTACAATTTTTTGATCTGTCCTAAAGTTTGTAACATTTTTCTAACCAATCTATATTTCGTTAGAATGCTACTTAATCTGAATCTTGTTTTAATTATCTTAAGATTTTATATTTGATATAGTCCGAAGAATTTCAAGAACCACAGTCGGGCGTAGCGGATAGGCGCCAAACTTTGTTAATTAGGAAAAAATATGGTAAGCTTTATTGCTTTAAGTTGATTTACGTCATTAGCATAAGTAACTTTAATACATAATAATACGCTCAAATATCTCACCGCCAACCTTAGGGAAAAAAGTACACTACCTATAGGAAAATCCAGAATGATGTTTTCCGAATAGCAACATAATATAATTATGGCACATTGTGTCGTGATGGCCTAGCGGTTAAGGCGCCCGCTTCTTAAACAAGAGATTAAGGGTTCAAATCCGGACAAGTACCAATGTGACTTTTTCAATTCATATGTACTTTCTAAAAAGTAGGTTAGGGAAAATAACGTAAGAAAATCTGGACTTGTAGTTAATATGAATCCGAAATCGCTAATCCGCCTTAACCAAGCGTGGTGAATAACCTTCTCTGTATGAGAAGGGGCCTTTGCCCTGCAGTGGGACAGTAATAGGCTGGTATTATTATTATATAAGACACACTTAGTTACTTGACATATAATTGAGAAAGTTGCTTGGAATTAAATCTTTGTAATACCGCATAAATGTTTATTTTTTACATTAAGTTTAGGAGGGTTCGTTGGTTTTTCGGGGATTTTAATTACGTTCTTGTACGTAAAACAAACTGAGTTATTTTATCACACATGTGGGCTCGCATCGCTTGTGTAAACCGATATCGTGGGCCGCGTTACGTAAGGCCATGGCCGTGTGTTTGTGCGTACACACTGGAATCCACACAACTTTTTGTAACTTTTCTAACGCTGTTGGATTCCAGTAGGAAAACAAGGTGCTCCTTTTTTAAATTCACCGGAGCAAAAGATGCGGATTTTGAAATAAATACGCCTGTAATTTCATTAACCAATAGACCAACAGGCCCGTCAAATAACTACACAATTAAATTTATTATTACTTTCAATCAATGTAGGTATTTGCTATATTGACACATGGACTATATTAAGTTGTCCATAATAACACATATATAGTTACGAAAAGTAGGCTAGAGCCTCAGTACTATCAGGGCAGTAGATAGGTACGTAGGGCCACCATATAAAAGTGAAAATGTCTTCGAAACCGATGGATGTTTTTAATATAAATTTTGATAAGAATAGTAAAGACTTATTAGTTCTTTAGATATTTCTAATTCATTTCAAGATCCATCACTGATCAAGATAACTTTAATTATATTATGTAAAAAGTCGTCGCGCGTCGCCGCCGGCTAGCGCTGAAATCCATCGTCGTGGACTCGTGCCTGTGTATAGGCCGGGCATTATGCTGAGCGCTAACCGTTTCGCGAAAAGTGACGCTACCTTATTTTAAGGATTACAATAATAATAATACCAGCCTATTACTGTCCCACTGCAAAGCCAAATGCCTCTTCTCAAACAGAGAAGGCACTAGCATTGGTCACCATGTTTGCTCAATGCGGATTGGCGATTTTGGACTTACATTGATTAATAAGTCCTGGTTTCTTCTCGATGTTTTCCTTCACCACTGTCAGTAATGTCTAAAATAAACTTAGAAAGTACATATGAATTGAAAACGTCGCATTGGTACTTGCCCGGGGTTTCGAACCTCATACTTAAGAGGCGGGCGCCTTACCCTCTGGGCCATCATGACATTATAATTATAAAAGTATTAACATTGTATTTTACTAGTGCAAATAAACTGTTTTTCTTTCATTCTGTCATATGACGGCCCTGCATGCTGTTTATTTACTTTGCTGACTGTATATGTATGAGTGTGCATGGCACTGTTTTTGCCATCACTTTCTGTGGCGGTAGTAGGCAGGACTACGTTTGTCTATGTTCAACTACAAAGAGTATTTCTGCCACTTTCCGCTGATTATTTCAAATGTAAAATGGAAAGTCATCTAGATACCCCTTCTTATTGTTTCTGTTTTTGCATTCGAAATTATTGTTGGCCATTTGTTACTATTATTTCATTAATTCATTTTATATAATAACATATAAAATATAATACACATAGTAGTCCGGGGTTACGGAATAGTATTAATAGTTACCGCGGCCCCGGAACATAAAGGGCGTCCGAAGGAACAAGGGTGGGTTTTAGACAGTAAAAGTCTGAAGTTAGGGACAGGACAAGTCACTTGATGATTTACATCCATAAAAAAAACAGTAGTACATTAATAAAAAAATAGGAACAGAGAAATTATTGTTACAAAAGATGCTTGTAACTGCACGCCAATTTTGAACTGACATGCAATTACAAGTTTCATACCAAAAACTGCTATAACCAACGAATGATTTTATGGAAGCACGCGGCGCTTTATTTCGGCTTGTTTCAAAATAATTGCAATTATTTGATACTTTTAGGTGTTCTTAGTTGTATGTTTCGTAAATTGAAATCTACATACGGCTATTATAAATAAGAAGTTTATTAAGAGCAGTACTCGAGGTTACCCGAACATAAACTAAACAAAGATGTGGTAAGGAACTTGGTTGTTACTATAGGGATCCAGGGAGCATGCAGCTTCATGTTAAACATTCATACATAACAAAATTATGTGTTTCCCATAATATTTTAAATAAAGATATTCAGTGACTTTCTGGGATCTAACAGTTTTATGGTATTTCTATATTCAAGACTTGATAAAAATATTACAATCTAATGGCTAGATAACGGTCATTCTCCAGTTCGGCGTTATTTGCCTAATTACCGTAACCATTTTTATTTTTCACTAATTTTACTTAAACTCATTAAAATATGAAACTAATAAAAAATACGAATTCAATAATCAATGAGGCATGTTTTAATTATTGGTAGTTTTCTAGTTATTGAGACTTAAAAAAATTATGAGTACGGTAATTAGAAAAGTTTAATATCTAATGCCACGGTAATTAGAAAATGCAGTCAATTCTATGTAAAATAGGATATAATATAGTAAAAATAACACACATTAATAATTTGTATATATCTATTTACATAAAAATGAATTCCTATTTTTCTTTGTCATCTTTGGACCGATTTCACTAATTCTTTGTTGTGTTTGTTATTGTTTGGATGAGGTTCTTATGAAAAAAAAAGTGAAAATTAGGGTTATTTAAGCTAGAATATTTTTTTTCCATTTATTTATTTTCATACACATTATTTACATTTTTAAATACTGATGTAAAAAAACATAAACATGTAAAAATATATAAAAAAAACTGTTAAGTAGCTCCCCCCCCCCCGGCATCAGGAACAGGGTCCCAGCTACCGGTGATCAGAGCTCCAGAGGGAGGAACTTCCTAACGATGCAAGCCGTGTCCAAAAGCTTCTGAAAGAAGCTCTTGATCCAGCCATCTAACGAGAGCCTCCGAGAGAGAGGTGTTGGTCGAGACTCTTGGATATTAAACCATTGGCAGAAACAACTATCGGCACATGACCGCTGAGTCCACATTCCACATGTCAATAATCTCGCAAGCCAAGTTGATATATATACTTTTTTTTTATCTTCATAAGGTTCCCGTCACGCGGAACCGTCACGACAACGAGCATTTCGCGCCGCTTCGATTGATCCACCATCACTATATCAGGCTTGTTTGCTACAACAGTCCTGTCAATGATGATGACTCGACCCCAGTACAATGTGACATTGCCAACTTCAGATTCTACGAGGCCGTAGCCCAGAGCAAGTAGCTGATTGATAATCCTGGCTACTAGGTTATGTCCATTCAAGTACTCTTCGTTAGCAAGACAAAACAACCAGTGATAATGTGTCGAATCGTTCTCCCGGCAGGTGACACGCCCGACATAAGTCAACCGTAGCATCTTTCACCATAAATCTCCGATAATTCTTCGTTATGTTGACTTCATCCATAATTGTACAGACGAAACCTTCGGTTTCCCAAATAAGTTACCAAATCGTAGCCACTAAACGGACGCTAAACAGTCTACATCGGGCCCATGCAGGGCCCGGAAAAACCGTCCGTGTAACTCCTTACTCTGCCATACTTCCTTACGATCCTTCGTCTCAAGCACTTCAGGTTTGCGCCAGTTCTCTTTAGCTAAGGAGAGCGGAGTGAGGTCCTTGTCCACAGTGACCACATCTCGGTGCATCCCCACGTCAGCTTTAAGGAAATATTCCCTGAGGTTGTATGCCTCGCGGTTGTGGAGAAACTTAGCATTGAAAAAAAAGCCTCGTCCTCCACATTTCCGCGGGATATATACAGCCTCATCAACTCATCACTGATGATTGCAGGTGATGCTCGAGCGCGCTTTGTATGTAGATTGACCTCTGTACCCATCTATTTTGAGGCTACAGTTAGTAAATAAGAATTAATTTTTCATACAACGGTAATTATAAACATATGGTAATTAGTATACGGTAATAAGAAATCGATACATTTTCTTAAAAATTTCGGAAACCAACAAAATATGCAAATATGAGCTTATTACAACGTAGGGAGGCCAAAATACTGTCTCGATTCACTTGATCAACTTGGGTGTAACTTAAAAATCAAATATATATTTATGTAAAACGGTAATTAGAAAAGTTTTTAACCAAAGTTACGGTAATTATATACTAGCGTGCTTTATTCGCGGTACACTAACGTTAGAGACGTGCAACTGCTGTTTTGCTGCGGTACCCATTGAGGAGAAGAGACGCGCGCGGTAGTGGTGTGCCAAATACTGTTTTTTAGGGTTGTGCACTCGAGAACAGAATATGTCACGGTAATTATAACTTTCGACCGGACATCCGATAATTTAATGATAATTATTTATAGACTGGTTCTAGTGAGTCGATATTTTACTATGCTATACACGTTGTTTAACACTATTCAAAATGTTAAATGGATCAAAGTAAATCTGTAAGTCATAAAAATTACAAGTAAGTTTTAACATTAAGTCAGTGTGCGGACACGTTACGGTAATTAGAGAACAGAGGTTTTTGAACTTAGGTTAAATTAATTTAGTGTTAACTACTCAAAATAGACGCCTGTGTTTTTGTTTATGGCTAGATAGGGATGCTATCTAACATATAAAAAATATTGGATGATTGAATATGATATAAGTGCGGATTATTCAAGCGCGGACACGTAAAATTTGCTTATCGGAGAATGGCCGATAAATAGACGTCACTAAGCATGTAGTTTGGTTTAGCTATGTTCCGTCTCTATTGTGCATAGTGCACTTGACGTTTGACAATTTATGTAACAGGGCAGGTTCAGTGCTAAGCCAAAGTACGTGCTAAGTGACGCGCCCTAAGTATTGGAAATACTTACTGGGGAATATACAGGGTGGAAAGTTTTAATGGGCCCTGGAAGAAAACTACCTTAAATCGTTGAGATAGATTATTTTGCTTAAAGGAAACATTCCTTTCTTTTTAAAAAGAATAAAACTGCATTTAAAGATTTTTGAATATATCTTGTCACACTCGGGAATCGAACTGGCTTAAAATGGAAAAAATAACATCCTGTACTTTGGTGACATTAATCGATAGGGTTATTTATACGGATCAAATCTTACAAACAAACATGGTTCTCTCGGGAATCGAACCTGCTAAAATCCAAGTAAGCTAATTTTCGAAAACCTTTGAATGCAGATTTGTTTCTTTTAAAACATAAAGGAATGTTTCCTTTAAGTAAAATAATCTATCTCAACGATTTAAGGTAGTTTTCTTCCAGGGCCCATTAAAACTTTCCACCCTGTATTGTGTCTGTATATGAATTTGTATTTAAATTCAATTGGGAGGCACTCCAAACTTACCTGTACTATTGACAGCAAATGACGAATATAATCGGCCTCTGTACTGATCAGCTCCCGAATCACGGCTTGTCTGGCTTCTTCGCATGGTGATAATTCTGCGGAAAGAAAGCCTAGTTATTGTGAAACTGCCCTTCTTGATTGCGGAATAGTTTTAATAGATACCGTGGTCCCTGAACATAAAGGGCAGCCGAAGGAACATGAGTGAGTATTAGTCAGTAAAAGTCTGCATCTGTTGGGCGTCTGGCTACAATAAAACCTCCTTTGTTTGTGACAGTAAAGTTCCGGCCAAGGTCCAAGTTATATTCGTTGTAAAATGACGATCAAAGCAGTAAAGATTTCAAAGAAATCCTATTCGAAAGCAAAAGAAGTTATCTCAGAAATGAATACAACCTTGTGAGTTGTCTAGTATTGTCGGGTATTATAAAAGGTTTTTATTTTAGTTTCCGGGTTAATATTTAACCTTTCCAACAATTATTTATATGATAAATAATTACCCAGTACAGTATTAGACCTTTGAACACACGTGTTCGAGACACAATAAAAAGACATGGGAAATAATAATGGTTCCGAAAAACAAATTAATCTCTAGCGATTTGTGGTCGACTATTATTCTAATTAACCAGCGTTATAATGAATTACCGACAAAAAATCCAAAACAAAAACGAAAAAAATATCCAATTAAACAACAAATTAGAGCCTGTTCAAATTACATTTTCTCCTAAAAAGAAATGAATCTTTAAATAACATAACTAAACTTCCGAATAGAATACTAAATCTCCGAAATAATTACTAAGTTACCGACAATAGAGGTTTCATCAAAATAATCATATTTTAACAACTTGCATGAACTGTTTTAGTTTCTATGGTTGGTTATCAAATTTGGGTTCAGGGTTTTTCTAATACCTATTAAAACTACACTTTCATAATAAACCGGGTTTTGTTTTATTTTTATCTTTGCTGTTCTCGCTGACATTATAAAAACTAGGAACTTTGTCGAATACTATGCCTACAGTATAATAGTAAAATATTCTAGGAAACCAAAGTCTACTTGGTTTTAGATTAAAGCATGAAATACGACTGTTCTATATTTTTAACGGGTGTGTAACGGTTGATATAATAACAAAAAGTCTAACGTTCACTTAACCTAATTTCAGTTAATATACGTTTGTTTAATGTAACGATCAGTTGATATCACGAATTGTTGATATAATTTCATTTTACCTAATTTCATATGACATAATGAACATTTCTTATAATACACATTTCACATACTACTCATTTAGTATATTATTAATTTACTATAATATTCGTAATCTCTAAGTAACTTTTAAAATTTATTTAGACACTGGTTGCAATCTGGACTTTAGGGCACCCCGACTCGGACAGGTTAGGTTAGAAGTGGTTAGTTTTCGTGGTAATTTTTTTATAAGCCACCCAGAAGTAGGAGCCCCGCTTAGCGGGGCTCCGTCGACCCAGCCCACCTTTGATCATGTATAGAATATTTTAAGGTTTGGTAGGGTTAGAATTGGAGATCATTAAACTAGAAATTTAGGTACAAAAAATATTAGAAATAAGTCTGTGAAATATGAAAGGTAATTTATGAATTAATAGTTGGCAAGTAAAGATAAAAATTACAAAGCATAGTTTTCAGTAGAACGTAATTTATGCCGGTAGAAAAGTATTATAGCAATAAACGTTCATGTTTATTTTTCGAAGATTTTAGTATCTCATTCGGTTGTTTCGTCATTTTATTTCGGAAAAAAGTAGTCGTAAAGTTAGTATTTTAGGCAGTAAATTTAATATTTTGATATATGATGGTTTCACCAAAACAACCAATTAATTAAAAGCACTGAAAGACATTCTTTCTCTGAAATCGCTTGAATGTAATTTCGTTAAAGCGTATCATTCAGTTAGGATGTAAAGAGCCCAGTGTTCAATGGATCTTAATTATCTACCGAGAAGACTTTTAATATTTAATACGACCTGAAAGCTTCAGATAGATAGACGGATTTAATTAAGTACCTATTAAAAAAGCTTCCTCAAACTTTTGAGAGTAAAGCACAATGCATGTTTGATATAATTATTAAAGTAATTAAAACATAAAGTTATACAAAAAGTATAAAACGTGTAGTTAATTAGTTATATTAAGTTTCATTTAACACGGGTAACTATGTAATATTAATTTCGCCCTGAGATACTGCCTTAACAGCGCAGCGCTTGCAAGATAATGTAATACTATAAGTAGACATGTTGTTTCATTCAATTGTTTCCCTTGACTTGAATTCTCTTGACGGTCTCTGAAGATTCTGTTTATTTTATTAGCACTATTAATATCGATTACGTCGTAAATCCTAAGTGGTTAACGAGTACTGAAAGTCGGTTAAAAATACACGCCTTTTCTAGCGCTTGATAACCTATTAAATACGTAACGGAGTTTCTCAAGAACTTTGTGAAAGGGTTTTATTTTTATTTATGTTGTTTTTTTCGCATTTCTGAGGATTCTGTTGACTGTATGAAAAAGTATATGGGTAACTATGTAAATATTTTGTGAACTGTTTTTTTTACACTTTTACCTTTAACTGGTGTTGTTATTTTGTTTGCCACAAAAACAGCTGGCAAGAGTGTTAATTATACCAATAGGTAAAAGGAAATAGCCTTTAGATTTGGAAATGTTAGTACCAAATTGGTATTTATGTTTCTATATCTAAAGTCAGGTTTTACCAAATTGAGTGTAATTATTGTATGTATTGTGTGAAGCAGTACACTTGGCAACAGCTCCTTGAATCAGTTAGTCGTTTAGTGGATAAGGTTAAGCATCGTGTAACAAACAAACCTACTCGACACCGCCAGATCCATACTTAATATTATAAATAGGAAAGTGTGTCTGTCTGTCAGTCTGTCTGTCTGTCTGTCTGTATATTTGTCTTTCTTTCACGGCAAAACGGAGCGACGCATTGACGTGGTTTTTTAAGTGGAGATAGTTGAAGGGATGGAAAGTAACATAGGCTACTTTTGTCTCTTTCTAACGCGAGCGAAGCCGCGGGTGAAAGCTAGTAATTTAATGTTTACTTAAGTTTGAAGTAGATACTACACTTGTTACAACCAAGGATTAACAAGACCGCATTATGAAATATTTTAAATTACAATTTGAATAAGCTTAACTGTTCAAAATCAATTTCAAAGATTTGTTTTATTTAGGCTTTTTACAGACACTTATGAATGGTCAAAGATGGCCGGTTAGTCCGAAAGATAAAGCTATTTGCAGGTTATTTTAAAGTTACAAAATTACTTTTTTACTATGTTAAAGTAAAAGTCATAGTATCACGTATCTTTAAAATGTGTATGTGAATCACTGAAACTTCTAGATTATGTTTTTATTCATTGTAATACCAAGGGACAAGTAGAGACTGCCAGTTACCTCGTCCGCATGGAAGAGAGCGTCAACTCAAACAACGATTTTTCTTATGAAATACATACATACTTATCTTGAACCGCATGTTAAACGCCTTTAGACATAATTAAGCTTAATAGACAACTTTATGTATATTCACATACATTTAGAGCTGTTACTTTACCATTGCAAACAGACACTTTAATTTTATTTATGTACTAGCTTTTGCCCGCGGCTTCGCTCGCGTTATAAAGAGACAAAAAGTAGCCTATGTTACTCTCCATCCCATCAACTATCACCAGTTAAAAAATTACGTCAATTCGTCGCTCCGTTTTGCCGTGAAAGAAAGACAAACATACAGACAGACAGACATACTTTCCCATTTATAATATTAGTATATGGATATCTATTGTTAGTAATTACTAAAAATAATTAATTGCGCAACATATTAAATACTTTAAATGAGAAAGCTTGGGGGCCAATTCTCGGTTTTAGAGATGATGTCGAATTCGACAAAAATTCGAATGACGTAATTTTTTCGACAAATAAAAGTTGCTATTCTGGGGATGTCGAGTTCGACGTTTGTCGAAGGCTAACGTAGTTAGAGTTCATGTCGAGTGCTTCTGAGCATTAGAGATGTCATGTCGATTGTAGAGATACGTCATTTCTGAGTGAATTCGTTGAGTTTTGGATTGTACAATGTGTTTTTATTTCCCTATTTTTTTAATAAAATACGGCTTGGCATCTCATACCTACTGGAAATTCGATTTATAATTTTTGATTTGTGCATTGTGTTTTCTTGAAACGACGACCACGATTAGACTTGAAACCACTGAAAGATGGACGAGTTTATTTGTTTATTAGAATTTATATCTTGCACACTCTAAAATACCTAAATTACGTATTTGTTGAGTGCACAATTAATTTAACCGATTTTATTATAATTGTTTTTTTGTATGACTTAGCTATTTTTTTTTAAATAAAGCACGTTATCATTTACTTCCTACCTAACACTTGAATTCTGTCACTGACAGACATAATTGGCCCCCTGGTCCTGCCTTCTGGTCTTGAAAACGCCGTCCGGAGCGTTACGTAAATCCAGAATGCTTTATTTAAACCTGTGAAAGGGATCTAGATCGCCAAACGGTTTTGCCAGAACTAATTAATGAAACTAAAGTCTGAAACAGGCTTTGGCTTCCACGAATCCGTTTTCACCTTTGCTGCATGACAAACTCGAAAAACAAGTCTAATTTATTTTCCTTCAAAAGTGTGGACAAGGACATTCTAGTATTTCCAGTGTAGTTTACAAAACAGTGCCGACAGCATTCTGCATACACGTGTATTGTGTTCTATACCTAACTCGTGTAGACATATTACGGCAATAATTAAAACCGTCAAAATGTTGTACTTGAACTGTATCGAAATAATGACTTTTGAATGTAAATATACGAGATTTTCAATTACATATTGGGGCAGCTGCTAGCAAATCAATTTTATTTCGTAATACAAGCGCAGTAGTGCGAAAAGTATTCTCTTTTATGCTGTTTACATTCAGCGATTGGTACAAATATTTTAGTTATATTACGACAAAAAAATAACCATGTTTTTATGATAATATGATATGTTTTGAATCAAACAAACTATTGACTTTTGACAATGGCTGACCTCTAATTTACATCATCTCTTTACATTTTAAATTAAACCTTCGGACACACGTGATTCGAGACAAGAAAGCTGTCGCTTGGTCGTCGACAGGTTAATACACAATGTAATTAAATGTAACATACTATTAACAATTATTTTAAACCACATTCAAGAGACAGGTGGAGTAAACAAGCGGCTCTCGTATTTTCTGGGATTCTATATTATGCAAAGCGGTCCGGGGTGTTCTTTCACTGTGTATCTCATTACGAACGTTTCATCTCCATAAAGATACGCAGCGATCCGAAACTAAGACCTGTTTCAATTGATGAAAAGGGATTTTTAAGGACTTCAAGATTGCAACAGTTGTACGACAGGAATACCAATCTACTGCGTATTATACACGTAATGTTTTTTCCTGCGTAAGTCGTTAATTATTAGGACAATATTATTCTATTAACGAATTTTGTAATGTGCACATGCTGTTGACTGATGACAATTTGCTTGCCTTTTTTCAGCTAGAGCTCTTAAGGCTGATTTACATTGATACAGTAGCTGGCGCCAGCATCACTGGATTCCGGCGGTGGATCAGCACTGTATCCAGTATACAGCGGATTGAAACATGTTTACATTGTTACAATGCTGATCCAACTACTGTATCAATGTAAATCAGCCTTTAGAGCTTTCTTAAAATGCCACATGAGCTAACCTGATTTGCAAAATTACTGCTCAATCGGTATCCGATAAGAAGAAGCGGTAATTGTTTACACATTTACGAACATATATATTTACAAACGTACACTTTTAGTATATTTGTTAAAGTTAAGAGCTTGTAAAAACGAGATTAATTAATAACAAACGAGAGTTATGTTTGTGGTAACTGATCTACATTTGTTATTAAACCTGGAAATTGTAATTGCGCACCGTTTATAAACATTCATTTAAAGTATTTTATTTCGTAGGTACTTTCAATGTACGGGGGAAGTAATCACATCCATACTTACTTACTTACTAATATTATAAATGGGAAAGTGTGTCTGTCTGTCTGTGTGTCTGTCTGTCTGTCTGTTTGTCTTTCTTTCACGGCAAAACGGAGCGACGGATTGACGTGATTTTTTAAGTGGAGATAGTTGAAGGGATGGAGAGTAACATAGGCTACTTTTTGTCTCTTTCAAACGCGAGCAAAGCCGCGGGCAGAACCTAGTTTACACATAAAACCAATCACACTCTTTTGTCAGGTAAGTCTTGCTCTCTTTCGACGAAATTCTGTAGCATGATTACAAGAAAAAAAAACACCTGCTGAATTTCAGGAATTTGAAAAATTCTTGTAGATGGACTTATTCAGAATTACACGAATTGGCATGTAATTTCAACAAAAAAAAAACAAAATATTGTTTCTTTTACATTTCAAAATGTAAACTCTTGCGGAGACACCCTTTACTTACCAAAACTAACTACCGATACAAATAATGAACAAATTACAATATCAAAGCATAAATACAATAACGTTTGTAGAATTTAGTTGACTCCTCAGTCCTCACCAAGTGTTCCGTTATTCCAATTTCGGGGCGGTATACGTACTTAGGTATACGTATAAAAATGAATATGGCAGCTGTTCCGGCCGAAGAGCGGATTTCCGCTACCTAAGTTGGTATTTACAGACATTTGTATTTGTCGGGGACTGAGTTTTCAGGCCAAATGTTGGGATTGCTCTACAAAAACTAATCTCATGTGTTCATACGTTTTTGTGAGAAATCTACATAAAGTATGTTAACAGAAAAGTTATTGAATGGCCGTTTTTAATCATGCGCAATAAATTGTTAGATACTCGAGGCAGAAGGGAAAGCGAATCGAATCTTAAGTAGCTATTTGTGAAATTGAATGAAAAGATATGTACTTATATATTTTACTGTGTCAGATGAACACACGTACCTACTTAAGAAATAGGTAGTAAAGATTTTGTAGATCGAAATCGAAACATGAATTGACCTCACGCACACGTAATGGTAAAGGGAGACTACAAGCCGTCCAATACTCGTGCTACGCAGAGTGAAGTAACGTGGCGTGATGGCAAGCAATCAGTGTTAAAACTGTAATTATTGAAAGTCGCCTTATGGCTATAATTATGGTAACATGCAGGCTTTGGTTTACGAACATTTCTAGGTTGAGGGTAAGCGATAACGTCTAATCTAAGCCTTCACAACAATATTTGCACGGTTTCAGAGTTAGTATGACTTGTGCTTTTGTTTATGTGTGAGGACATCTTATAGTCTAGAGATTTTAAGTTTAGGTAGAAAGACAATATCAGCCCGACAGCCGGCTGTCGGTTGGTCGTTGAAAGGTTAAAGTCCTATCCTAGGTCGAAATTTACAGCTGTACTATTTCACTTTTAATACAATGTTTTGTGTGTTTGTGTAGAAGTAAAGTAATAGGGTTATGGGACAACTCGCCCACGAACAAACTGGCCCGCGATTCTAATGTGCAAGGGTAGATTCGCCCGGAAAATAATGTACTGTTGAAATAATTGCCATTTCAATATGTCTCTTATATTTAGTTTTTAATGTCGTGATTGCCTAGTGTTTAAGGCGTCCGTCTCTCATGCAAGTGGGTGCGGGTTCAAAATGGGGCAAGTACCAATGTGACTTTTTCAATTCATATGTACTTTCTAAAGTTTATCTTAGACATCACAGACATCGGTGAAGGAAAACATCGTGAGGAAACCTGGACTTGTAGTTAATATAAGTCCGAAATCGCCAATCCGCCTTGAACAAGCGTGGTGATCAATGCTCGTGCCTTCTCTGTATGAGAAGAGGCCTTTGCCCAGCAGTGGGACAGTTATAGGCTGGTATTATTATTATATTTAGTTTTAAAAATATAAGGGTTTGCCGAAATATGCCTTTAATTTTTAATACAAGATATTTGGCCAGTTCAAGTGAATACCCATACATAATAATATACCCATGCACATTTAAAAAAACATTGTCTGGCCCGAGGGCCAGTTTTCGTGGGTTAGATGTTCCAGAACTCAAATATAATTAATGTTACATAACTCACCAACAACTCATATTTGCCACTAGTACGTACGTATAAACATACATACATCATTATGTCAATATGCAATCATCTTGATCTAACAAAGGCATAACATGTAGACACGGATCTGCTATGTTACCATTATATGAGTAACTGGCATGTGCCGAGATATGCAATTACTGATTGACATATCTAAATCAGGTGTTGTATAACCCAAAGCGATACTAATTAACTACTAATGTTCCGTGGAGGCACAGTGATGGAACGTAAAGGTTAAGTAGGATATTTTTATGTACTTACATTAAACGAGCCTGTTTTATATCGTTCGGTTTACTTATTAACTGGGTTGCTAGCTAATTCTGTGCCTCTGTCGTTTTCTATTGTATGTTGGAAGAAAATAAAATTTTGGTTAATGCCTCAATGCAGGAACCATTCACTATCTGATTTTTAAAATGACAAAGAATCTACAGAGTACTACTAAAATATACGACTCAAACCATACACCTGCATATTATATTAAGTAAAGAAAAAGAATAATAATGAATAAATAAATATAAGAAGTATTAGTATGAAGTATTGTATAAATATATATTGTAAAAAATATAAGAACTTATACTGAAAAGTTTTATGATGCTTTTTTGAATTATGACATTTAATAATTGCGTTACTGTATTTCAACGAACAACTAAAATATAAAATAAATGATAGTCAAACCCAATTAAAATTTTATTTATGATAAATTATATTGAACATCAACGATATTCATGTTAACTGGTGCGACGGCGACGCGGTTCGGTCAAACTTCACATTTCAATTTTTTTTTTCGTTGTTCCAAGTAACGTGAATGTTTGAATATTATTTACACATACTCGAGCCTTGAGACTTATATTCGGACCTTTTTTGCATTGATACAGTACTTGAATGTCTATGAAAAGGTTAGACAAGAATACCGATGAAATAATAACACCAGTTGGACCCTGCAACCATTGTACCACTTTAGATACTTGACCAGTCTCAAGTTGTTTCGAAGACTTATATTTTTAATTATAAACTGCGTTATATTGTGCAAGAAATCCAAATTCAACGCAATGCTATAATTTGTTTTTTACCCTTGTTTATTTTTAAGCCCGAAAGTACAATAAGTTGACTTACGCAGCACCTGAGACGATGCAAGTGGCTTGAATTCCAGCAGTAAAAAGTCCAAAAATTTTAGCAGTAATACAGTATGCGGGAAGATCCTGACTTGACCTAGACTAATGAAAGAGACCTAACTACGAGTAAAGTGAGAGAGTGATTGGTGATGTTGAATGAATTGTGCTATTCTATATTTTAAAACTTTACGAGTATCAGAACTCCTATCGATACAATATTGTAACTGAAGACTCTACAACTCAAAAATTCTGACGTATCATCTCACCGCGCACATTCAATTCTTGAATTGGTTTTACAAATTGCTCGCGGTGAGCGTCCATTGCACTACTTCAGTAGACTTCGTGCGCGCGGCGGCGGCTACGGCAAGGTGCGGCGCGGCATTTTTTATTGGAATGCGATGTGCTGCGGCTCGCTGCGGTTGTTTTACGTGCTTTTATCTATATACATTCAACTATGTCTATACGAACAAAAAATGAGACAAAATACCAATTTCCATCACAAAATAATCGAACTTAAATCTCTTTAAATGAACAGGTAGGCAGGTGAAGCCATTACTCACTTATTTTAATAACACGAGTATCAGTTGTTCAGAAAACAGTCGTACGGTATAACGGTACGCCAGACGGGATTTGTAATAATGAGTGCAGGTAATAACTTACCTAAGCGGGGCGAGTTTGATTAAATGGGAAAAATAAATGTACAATATCTGCTTTTGGTGGGTAGCAAATGTGATAATTGATGAGAATAGGCCATTGGAGGCGGCGGACAGATTGCCAAGCAGCTGTGGCTCGCAACCCTTCGATTTTTGTGATGACTAGATCAACTGTTCCAAGTAAACCATGAACGTTTGAGGAGCAGAGCGAAGGGATAAGTTAGTGAACTAAAGAGCCGCGCGGTGTCGAAGGGCGCGCGGTGTCGGTGCGGTGCGGACGCGGTGCCGGCGCGGCATCGCGTGCGAGACGCCTCGCGTGCCACTAATCAACGTGGTCGATGCGAACGCACAAATATTGCTCATTTCAATAAACATGAAATCGCCCATTACATTTTAAGGTTTCGTACCTACTTGTTTTTTGTTTTACTACAATCTCAATTTGTTCTCGTCTTACAAGATAAAAGAAAAAGAGAGTCCTTTCATTTTTAATGTCAGGGTATTTTTATTGTTGTTGTTGTTTTCATTAATACGTAACATATTTATGAGTAGATGTATCTACCTTATTAACTTTATCTTTGTGTATTATCAAATCAGATTTTCGAGGGCGTAAACTCGACAACCGCGATAGTTAGTGTAACTACCGCGCTCCATAGAAAGTGGTAAAGATCGACAAAACATTAAAAATAACGCCTAAATAGTTGGTATGTACTAAATATAACACAAAACGAAGTTTAATTTTGTTAACAGAAATCGAATATCCTACTCAATAATTAATGCAAAATCATTATAGACACTTGACTGTGAGAGTAGCAATTTAATGGGCAGTGGTGACCTGACCTCCCGGGAAGACTCTTATTCCTCATCTAGCCTTCATTGGCCGGCCGGAGTAACTAACTAAGATCAACGATCACAACTCTATCTAGCTTTTAGGTTGGTTTGAATGGATATTCACAAGAGCAAACGTGATCAGAGAAAGAAAGTATTTCAGTAAAAGATTGTAGAGGTAAAGGTTCTACTTCTGGGATTGTCCTAATAGCCATGCAATACCCCTTAAACAACGCAAGTATGTATATCTTGTCGTTATTCCAAAATATGCTGTTTTACAAGCATTCCCTTGGGTGCACTTGAATAGTGCTATCAGGGATAATCCTTGGTTGGTGTCTCATTTTATTTTAGTCTAGTTTTATTTAAGGAGCTTCTGTAATTTGGCTTCGGAGTCTCGTAAGCCTTTCGAAAGCCCGGGATCTTATTGTCCCAAGATACGTAAAGCAAATGAAAATAAAACATATATTTTACATTTCACAGGAAATAAACAATCAGTAAGACGATGTAGTTTTCCTACTGGAAATAAATTACTTGGTAGTTACCCGAAGTCATGGTAAAGGGAACGAAAAAGAACGTTAAAATTATTGTTTTATCATGATTCTCTCAAACAGTTTCTGAACAAACTCCGTTTCCAACCTCTGCTTAAATATGAATAATGTGTAACTGTTCATCACAAACCGAAACTGTACATTGTAATTGCGGTCTAGGTTTGTGTAGCTTATTTACCGTTCGTACATAAGGTCAGTGACTTACATGAATTGGGTAATTTTAGAAATCCTACACTCACACACACAAACTCTGACATTTATAATAGTAAATGTCAGAGTTTGTGTGTGAGTGTGTGTGTGAGTGTGTGTAAAACGACTGAAAGGCTTTTATAAAATTTTACAGTAATATAGCTGACGTATCAGAATAAGCTATAGGCTACATAACATCACGCTATGACCTACGGGAGCGAAGCAATAATCGAAATTATATCATAACGCGGGTGAAACCGCGATGGCTGCTAGTATATATATTCTAACTATAGCTAGAAAAAGGTGAATACTGAGTCAAGTAATGAATAGAAAGATATTTCCAGTGATATTATAAGGCGCTGCGCAAACGTAGACACTTTTGTGTCTTGTGTCGGACACCGAACACTTTTTGATCGTAATTAGTAGGTATGGTGTTAAGTGGAAGCAACTGGACACAACAGTTGTTTCCACTTAACACCACACCTTCCACATAACACAAGACACAAAAGTGTCTACGTTTGCGAAGCGCCTAAGTAAAGACAGTGTAGACAGATTACGTTTATGACATCCTACCTTCAAAAAAGGCACACTAACACACACATACAATTAGACGTCAAAGTAGGTTGGCATGATTCAAGTATTGCGAGTGAAAAAGGAACGAATATTTATAATTTTCAAAAATTATAATTTGGTCAAATAGCTACCTACATTATAAAGTGCCAGAAGACTGTCTATAACCTATGTATACCTTTTTACTCATACGAGTAATATTATTAGATGATTTCATGAAATTGATTTTAACATAAATGTTGAACGAATAAAAGCCAATAATAATTTTGAAGTGACGAAGTACGGTAGAGTGGACGATTCATTACAAGAAGCACATCGGTATGTGATCTAGTCACGCAACCGGACGGCACTGATATCAGGTAGTTATACAACTAATGCCACATTAAGCTCGTTTCTTCATTGGATTTAAAGCTTCACGGCGATCATTATAAAAATGTAATAAAACTTCTGCACTCGAGTTATGTAACTTGTTAGTGACTTATTACTTCTATAAGTATAAGGAAGAACTGATAGGCTGATTTACGGACTGATTGATTGGTGCACACCTGAAACCACTGGGCAAGGAAGCTTGAGAATTTGCACTGAAATTTCTTATGTGACGTAGGCGTACAAAGAAAAGATTTAAAAAAGTCCACCTCTAAGGTTGAATAATGGGGGTTGGAAATTTATATGAACCTTCGTTATATATATATTATAGTAATAGAATATTTCTATGATTATAGTACTTCGGCAGTACTAGTACGCTATTCAAACTCACATTAATCCTTCGAACACACATGATTCGAGACACAATAGAAAGACAATAGCAGCGCGGCAACGAAAGGTTAAATTACGGTTGAAACCGCAGGAGATAATAATTAAAATGACTTTAGAAAATGTCAATTACAGGTGTAAAGTATTTATTTAAGACATCCCATCATAGGAAATAATACCAAGCCACGTAAAATGAGTATTCCTTATTTTAGAATGAAAAGAGTCTCTATAAAATAACCGAACAAAATTAATGCTAAAGAGGGGGTTATTTGCGCTCCACATTTATTACTGTAGCTAACAGGAATGTCATAATTTGTCGCCACTATGACGCCCGTCGTTGTCGCTTGGGCGAGCCGAGCAAGGCGAACGAGCCAGGCAGGCTAAGCCGACCCTTTGCACATTACCGCAACAAAGCGAGACGGCCTTCTACAAATACAATTTAAATAAGTCGTGTCAGAAACCTTTGCGGTGCTAAATGAGAGTTATATTTCTTTTTGTGTGTCAAAAGTAGTCTTGATTCATATAATTTCTACCGCGCTTTTTATTTAAAGTCGTTACTCGTCCCAAAATCACCCGGTTCTAATGAGGGGCTTAATGTGCGGTTATTATGCCTATCAGTCATCTTGAACAATAAACTATTCGTCAAAGATCTAAGGCGCGCCCTGGGAGTGCTACAGGGTATCAACGTATTCCCCTCAAATTACTCCGTCTTGTTGTCCATTGTTTAGATACGTACTTATTTTTATTTATTTACGAGTAGGTGCTTCAATTAATATGAGGTGAAATCAAGAACATACTGCTGAACAAAGGGTCCAGATTGACCCCACGTCGGGTGAAGATTTGTGACCGGCTGGTGGCATTAAGTGTGACCTATTCACTATTCAGATTGCTTTAGGAAATACAGACGTAAATCATTGTTTTGTCAAAAATTGTGTCCGATACTGCATGTCGGGTTCTCATATTGAGGTATCGAATGAAGGAATAAAAAGCAGGTGTTGAAATAAGTACTAACTATCTTCTACTAATGTAATGAAAATCATTGTGGACGTAGACGAAGTTGAGGATTACGAAGTAGCATATGTGTCCAAATCACAAGCTACCGCTTTGACAATTTTCAATACGAACGGCCATGGTAAGATACACAGACAGGCATACGCATAGCAGACAGGTAAATACATGCACAGACAAGCAGTCAGACATGCAAATAGACCGCCAGACTGCCAGTCAGGCAGTGAGACAGAGAGGGTGGGCAGACCGACCGATCGGTAAGCAGATAGAGTTGCTCTCGCATTCATAATTTATTTCGTGGTTCCAACAGACCCCAAAACCACAACTTTATAATAATAATATGTACTTTTTACGAGGCTACCTCAACTACGAAATTATTCGCAGTTAGAGGAGATAACCTTTGTAATAGAGCCACCTGCGGCCTTTTTTATTCAAAGTAGTGAGACTACTACATTCAATGTATGTTTAATATTCCTTATTTGGAGGTATGAGAAACAGAGTGTCAAGTTCCTCATCCTCCGGTGAAAAGGGAGGATCCTCGGGAGGATCCTCCAATCAGACGGGCATTGTGTCTGGTGGGCCGACGGTTCTAATCGGGATTTTGCACATGTGCTAATGCACCCGAAAACTGTAACATCGCGACGTAAGTGACGATGTCAGTTGTAGTTCACGTGTTCGGCAATAGATAATTGCCACAATAGAATTATTTTTTTATCGTTATTGTGATTTTTGTCATCATACGGCCTATTTTCATCGTTGTGGAAATTATTCGCTTTATCTTAACAGATGACGTAATAACAGCTACATTCCGTGATCAACCAGGCAACATTTTGAAAACTTTTAAACTGAACAAGAAATGCAAACTGATTCTGATATTATTGCACGTTGGAATATGAAAATATTGCTTGTATTCCAAAAATTTAGTCTTTTGTAATCGTCTCAAGACTTCGTGTATGTTCACGAACAACCAATTTTTCAATTATCCTACGATATTCAAACATAATGGTAAATGTGGCTCGTTTACGCATTCAGGAAACATTTTATTAGTTTTAAGATTACTTAGCTTCAGTAGGTACGCTCCGAACGACGGCGATTTCGTGGTGAATAAAAAATAACACGTTTCGGAAGGTTACGGGAAGCGCTGTTTAGGGGTGGTACACTGCATGATAACAGAGTTTACTCAATGAACGGGGTTATGAACAGAAAATCTAAAATTTTATACGTTTTCCACTCTCTATACTGCAGAGATAATTGTGTAACGTTCCGCAATTATTTCATGTTAAAGCAACAATATACACTTTTTCAACTCCCGACCTATCACGGTTCATGAAATTCTGCTAGCTGACATGGAGAAGGTTGAACGGACGGAAACACGGACATGGAATACGAATAGGGTTCAGTTAGCACCTTTCGGGTACAGAACCCTACTAACGACAGATCGAAAAATTTTAATCTACAAACAGAAGCTAAAAACGCTTGCTATTAGAAGTAAAACGGTCTACATTATTTCATGATGTCATTGTTATTTCATACCTACGTGATAATTATGATTTTAAATGATTACATGTCACTCTACAACAATACAAAGATCACAAATTATTGTAACTTAATAACGTGGGAGCGAAAGGTCCCTCCCACTTCCTCGACGTTACAGACATTTTAGTGCTACGTCCAGCAGGGATCAGCTGAAATTCTATTTTTAGAACCTTTCGCTGTCTAATCTATATCTGTCAAAATTACCGTTAAAGGCGAATTTCAACAAAATTTAAATTAAGACAAAGTATTACTAGTATATTTATTATTAACCACTACAATGATAATTAAAATTTACGGAATTGTTTCATCATGAACGTTGTTTACCCATAAAAGCACAATGAAACACCTTATGTACCTCATTATCCCTGAAATATTATTGAGACTAGATAATTTGCATTCAAGTTAAAGTCGAATATATCTCGGTATGTATCAAATCTAAACTGGAGTCATCGCTATTTCAGGTGTTTTGTTACTGCTACCGAGGATTCGAGCGTGATAATAAATATATAGATACTAACTACTACTATACATAGCCTAGCTTTATATTGGTGAAAGATTTTTTCTAATCGATTGAGTATTAACGGACCCTATTTAATGCAAACAAACAAACAATTAAATCTTTCCTCTTAATAGTGTTAGTATAGATCAAAATGTAGAGGGAGAGGTTAAAAAGTAACACAGCTGTTGTAGAAATATTGGGGGTAAAATGTACCCGATTGTTCATGCTAGTGGGTCACGGAGTGTTTCCATTAATCGCGCCGGCAGCGGCCGGCAGCCAGCCGTATGCTCGCTCCAAGATCTATGGGTACTTGTTCAGAGTTATAGTCAATTACATAGTATTGTTGTTTGTTAGCCTACTTTCACTGTTATACCATATTTGATTAAATTATAAGTAACTAGCTTTTGCCGCGGCTTCGCTCGCGTTAGAAAGAGACAAAAAGTAGCCTATGTTACTCTCCATCCTTTAACTATCTCAAAGGTTGCCTGGAAGAAATTGCTTTTTAGCGATAAGGCCGCCTATTGTACTCTTGCATATTTGTTTGTGTTGTCCTTTACTGTTTTTGTCCTATTGGTGTACAATAAAGAATATTCTATTCTATTCTATTCTATCTCCACTTAAAAAAATCACGTCAATTCGTCGCTCCGTTTTGCCGTGAAAGAAAGACAAACATACAGACAGACACACTTTCCCATTTATAATATTAGTATGGATTACATTTAGGGCATGTTTTGCAACCTCGAAATAGTCTTTATCTACAAGATGAATTCATAAAAATATCTGCCAGTTATTTCAATCAGAACTTATCAGAAGAATGTGAAACAGGCGCTTAGTTCAGATAGATACGGTTCAATATTTTTCAGGTATGTCTATTAAATTTAATATCCATATTAATATCTCTAGTTCTTGGTCGGTGATGTTCACTTCCACATATACTCTTAATATAGAATTTGAATTACATTTGTACACCTATGTTTTAGATGGCTTCCACTAAGTACACACCAATATTTACTACCCACATCCATACGAATATTATAAATGGGAAAGTGTGTCTGTCTGTCTGTCTGTCTGTCTGTCTGTCTGTCTGTCTGTTTGTCTTTCTTTCACGGCAAAACGGAGCGTTGAATTGACGTGATTTTTTGTGTGGAGATAGTTGAAGGGATGGAGAGTAACATAGGCTACTTTTTGTCTCTTTCTAACGCGAGCGAAGCCGCGGGCAAAAGCTAGTACTTAATATTTGCAGCATGTTTGATATAAAACATCTCGAGTATAATCAGATTACCAAAAATCTGACTTCGATTTTCAGAATCTACTCCGAAGTTTTTATAACGCCTAAGTTAAAGAATTAATGGATGAAATCTGTTGTTTTTCGTTCTTGCGAATGCTAAATATTATGTACGCATATAGGTTTTATTTTTAGAGAATGTTGGTATCGACAAGTACAATCTTAAATTGTGACATACATCTTTTTTGTTGGTAATTGGGAAATCATCAAATGACTGCTCCAGACTAAAACTCACTCATGTTTCTTCGGTTGCCCTTTATTTATTTATTTATATTTACACCTTGAAAGCCATACTTTCGTAGTCACAAAAGATAAATGAATCCTCTAAACTAGTTCAATGTCAACATATCCTGCAACTGATTGGCAGTATTAGAGCTGCTGTTTGTACTGCGGAATCACTCTGGCACTCGGCAACGGCTACTACGGCGTACTTAAACTTTACAGCAACCTAGTAGCGTTTTAAAAACTTCACACGTCGAATGTACGTACTTTTCCAAGTCCTCTTAATCGACCTAACACGCTTTGCTACTTCCTAATCCTTTCTCGCATTTTTATAAAATAATATAATATACTACTTACTTTTCCAATCTATGAACTCTTCCAAGTTATTGGGAGTCTCGGACCAGTGTAGGAGTTCAAAGGCTTCTTCAGGAATGTTTGCAATACAGAATCCCTTCAAATCAGGCACGCCGCTTCTTGAGTATTCTGCTAGTAGATCTGACAGCTCCAGATTTCCCTAAAATACAAGAACATTGTTTGTAATATGGAAAAATACTTATATCGTTAGCATGAAACCTGAAAGTTGTTTTATTTCGTGCAATTTAGTTCGGAATTTGATTGTAAGTATAAACGTATACATATTTGTGCCGTCATTAGTTTCTGTAGCTGAACAGTATCGGGGTCACGTAGTGAGCTACTGGTGGAGTGCCAGCTCGCTAATGCTAACGTCAAATTACGGAAAACATCCGTCATTTTTCAGGGCATGCATGAAAGTAATGCAATATCCATGTAATTCTATTAAGCATCTATTACAGCAGCGATAAAGCTGGCAAGTTAGATCAAGGAGAGTATTTCAGAGATTATATTATTAGCTCCAGCTGCCTTCCTCGCTTTGCCATTTATGTTTGTGCTCCACAAGAGTATATTTAAGATCAAACGCTTTATTATTTATCGACGAACTTACTCAGGGTTGATGGCAACTTGATAGTACTGTAATTGAGACGTTAGTTTCAGTTTAGATTTCTATTTCCTGAGCTAAACTTAGCGGCTTAATGTGGGCAAAAAATTTAAGAATTTAGTTTCTCTGCAGAACAAAAGTTTACGGAGAAGGCACAAATGTTTGGTCAATAATGACACTTACATATTAATAATAACTAGAGAAAAAGTGAGTCTTCATGAGCTACAGTGAATATCTACTTTTGACACTTGCATCTACTACATGTACTTGGGGCTGTCATGAAATGTTATTTAAAAGAACACTAAACAGAACAAACACAACATTAAAATTTACCTAAGTACACAGAACTTTAATACAAAGCCTCTAACACAGTACACATCTAATACATGCAAAGATCACAACACTAAATAAGTACTGTACATGTTTTAACTTTATTTAAGAACGAGTATGCCTATTCATGTCTTGTATATAAAGAAGAAAACAATAGAGCCGTCATACATTGTTTTCATACACCGAACAATGCGGTCGGCATCTTTTCCAAGGGCTGGCATAGCATAGTGTCTATTCTATAAAATAACTTAAAATCCTTTCTGCACGACACTTAGCTTTGTCGGACCACTCAGAGCCTGCCTTCAAGGGCGCGGCGGGGGCGATCCCTCCCAACTTATTTAATATCGAGAGCCTCCGCCAAATAAGCTCGACTTCCGTTGAACTAAGTAAGGCAGGCATTCACTTGTGTTTCATCCATGGTCACAATGTTCAGCGCAAAATGAAACCATGAAAGAATTTGATAGGTACCTAAACCATGTTTCTACTACGCATACCTACAGTCAACGACAGGTTTTGTTTTATTACACTGTTTAAGCCCTAAATCGATATCGCTTTGTCGTGGTAATCGTACCACTACGTATGAACACGCACAACGCTAAGGTTCTTTTCTTAAGGGACTTCGTATTTTTTTAGTTTAGTTTGCTTCGACCTCCCAACAAATTGGGACAGGATATAAGAATGGTTGGGTAAAAGGAAAGTTGTGCATTTACGAGCGGGTCGCAAGAAGCAATAAACATGCGCTTCCTTCGATTTCCGTGTTGCAATTTAGTGCGCGCCACACTAGACAACATTGACGATTGGTCGGAAATCGGTTACCAACGAAATACGAAATAATATCACCGCGCTTGTTGGTGTTGCGCGTGCCGTGTTTGCGTATAATGTCGAGTTACGATGATGAATGAAGATATAGGATGCGGGATTGCCGAAGTCCTACTTCGACGCGCAGTGTGGGATATGACATATGTACTGTGGTCAGTGTGCCGTTTGTTGATCGTCTGCAAATTAAATATGTTTACTGTTGTACACTTGTTTTGATACATGTCTATATTCTAGGTGCTTCCGTATACAATATATGAACACACATAAATAAAAGAACTCATTATCACATCTTTTTTTTATTCTAAGACTATTTTATAGCAACCAGCCCAGTTATGTTATAAATAAAGTGGTTTAAGTAACCAATCAACG
This sequence comes from Athetis lepigone, assembly GCA_033675125.1. Classification (NCBI taxonomy): domain Eukaryota; kingdom Metazoa; phylum Arthropoda; class Insecta; order Lepidoptera; family Noctuidae; genus Athetis; species Athetis lepigone. Next base: position 15,464,189 of record CM066219.1, read on the forward strand.
TCAGAGCAGCGGGAAGATGGCTTACGACAAATTCTTTCAAAGCTTATAGGTAGATTTTATGGATTAATATCAAAGATTGATTGTTTTATTCGAGACTTTTGTGGACCTTATAAAATTACGTCACGCTATTGTTGAATTAAACCGTAAGCGTTCCGAAAAATTTTATTAGATAAGTTTAAAACACTTGGCTATACACTGAGGTATGAGTTTGGCAAGAAACTACATATTTACTTAATTATAAACAACGTCAACGTGTAAAAATCTTTGACGGAACATTTGGTCGCAAACACACCTAAATCAAGTTGAATATATCTCTTAGCCACTCAAACAATTCGTAGCGGGTGACGTAGCACCCGCTACGGCGTAGCTGACGATAATTTAATGGATGATGTTTGTTTCCTCGTTTACTTTCCAGGTTTATATGTTAATGGAATATCTTGTAACACTGTTCCGAAAAGATTCGCTTCTTGTACGAAATGATCACTTTAAAATTTTCTCACGTAAGTATATATATTGCGAAGAATCTTTATCTTAGGAACAGCACAGTACAGTAGGAGCATTTTTAAAACACTGAGGATATTTTTATGTAAAAATGTTATTTACTAGCTATATATAATTATTGGCGTATGGACAAATTTTCAAAAATTGAACAGAGAACATGTAAGCAGAAACAAGAAAGTAAAAATATTTAAAAAGGCATTGGTGACATAAACAGAATTGTAATGACCATTATTTGGTAATTTAGGCATTTACTGTTATCTTCGTAACTACTACCTACCAACGGATCATGATGAGAACTTCTTAAAATAACTAATTACTTTGCATTTTCGTTTCGACATTCTTCTTGAGAAACTTGCAACTTGCAAATCTGTCTTTTTAAAAAGCTGTGTTTTTGAGAATCTGATCTTGTAAAAATAATCCGTTAGAAAATATACGAGCAAAAACTTGCATATTACTTTTTCAAAAAAATAAAAAAATAATAATCTTTTAGATAAGTGATATTTTTTTAAGTAGTACAGTAAAGGGGCAACCGAAGGAACATGAGTGGGTTTTAGTCAGTAAAAGTCTGACACGCCCTCCCGCCGCCTTTACGGCGGGAGAAGTCATTTAATGATTTCCCACTCACCAAAAAAAAAAAAAAAGTACTACAAAATCCATACTAATATTATATATGGGAAAGTGTGTCTGTCTGTCTGTCTGTCTGTATGTTTGTCTCTCTTTCACGGCGAAACGGAGCGACGGATTGAAGTGATTTTTTAAGTGGAGATAGTTGAAGGGATGGAGAGTAACATAGGCTACTTTTTGTCTCTTTCTAACGCGAGCGAAGCCGTGCGCAAAAGCTAGTCAGTTTTAATTCAAAGTTATTGTTATTTTAAAATTAAATTTCTTTTAAATTTTCGTAAGTGTATTTTCCCATTTGCGTTTAAATTTTTTTCATTTTCCGTCAAATTTGCAGGCGAACTCTCGGTCTGACTTAATCATTTATGTCGTCCCTTAATTTCGGTCCACTTCCGTCTGGCCTATGAAGTTAAAACTTTGTACGCTATTTCCATTTTCTTGTAAGAAATGACAACTGATGGCGTGGTCGCGTCGGCAGCGAATGAAACAACTTTTAAACGACTTTATTGTTTTAAAAGTATAACTACATTAAGATAGTTCATCAATTATCATACTTATAATTTTTATACACAACATCACATTTGTTGAATGAGAGCCCCTGTAAATATTAATTTAATTCGGTTTTCAGGACCTATTTCTTGTTATAGCGGCAACACAAATACATTATAATTATGTGAATTTAAAATTATAACTGTCTAAATAATTATTAATTATTTATTTGGTTGAGGTACCTGGTACAGTGAAGTTTTAGTCATAGGCTTTGCTTTGAAACGTTGCGTACGGAACTCAAAAAAAATCCAAGTCTCGGGCGAGTTTCAGATTCATCATACTAAGGGCCTTTAACATTGTTGTAATAAGTTCTGGTTAAAATAACTGGCAGATAATACTATATAACGAAAGATATATTGAAGGAGGCTATTCAGTATTCCATTGTCATTCCAAATAATATCTTAATTTTTTACCATATACCTCACAAAATTAATAAATGGTTGACTTGCGCGTTAGATACCCATCGAAAGAAGAACGGATCATACCTACTTCAGTCGCTTATCAAAGGTTAGTGACTCAACGCAACCGCAAGCGCTAGGGTGTTCCTTCAAAAACTTTGAGAGCCTTATTCCGATAATTCATAACTACGGTTTTCTTTACGATTTAATATTATTTTATTATTATTTACATTTTTATCAGTTGTATGTGAACATATATTATCGCGTCCTTAAATATATCCTTCGACTAACCTAACACGGTGTATACCTGAAAAATAGCGTCTATTAGAAGGTCGTGAAACAAGCCCTAAGTCTTTATTTACTAAAACTAGCTACAAAAGTGCTTAACTATTTCAGCGCACAATGAACTGCCTATGCCAGTTAACAAATCCAAAACATTGAAAGTGGGCACAAAACGGTTTCATTTGATTGATGGCGGCCGCCTATTTAGTATTCCGTAAGCATTTTGACTATAATGAAGCTCACGGCGCAAAGTTTGACCTTAACGATGGCCTTTATATGTGACATTTGGCTTGTAAACGCACTGTTACAAGCTTACTTTGAATAGCGAAGATTGCAAGAAAAGTCGGGGGTAAGATTTCCTGCTTTAATTACTTTAACTTAGTTACTGACGAGACAGTTTTTATAAATATTTTTAATTGACAACACAAACGTAGCGTTTTAGCTAAGCTGGTGTCTGTCTGTTTGTTTGTATGTCTGTTTGTCTGCCTGTGGTACCGTAGCTCTTAAACAGGTACATTTGGTTGCAGATTTTGTAATTGAAAGTTATCTAGCGATGGTGCTTAAGCATGTTTTAGCAAAATAGGTTCAGATGTCAGGTAATCAACTGTATTGTTAGCTGCAGTCGCGATCTTAATGACTTTGGAGCAAGGCTTAGTAAAGAAGTCAAGTGGAATCACGGGAGCCAACTAATCTTACTAATATTATTACCTTAACGCGAAAACTATGAACTGATTTTGATGAATCTCTACTACTTACTGCTTTCTGTGATTAAGGCGTTTAACTTAACAAAGCGTTATAATGTTAGTACAGATAAAAACCGGCCAAGAGCGTGTCGGGCCACGCTCAGTGTAGGGTTCCGTAATATCCCGTCTGTCACAATTTGTTTTTTTTGAACAAAAATTGTTCTTTCCATCAAGCTCAAAATTATTTTCCTAGAAAGTTCTTACAAAGTTCTACTTTTCAGGTTTTTTTTCATATTTTCTAAACTTATGGTTCAAAAGTGGGGCTATTATTTCAGAAATTATTGACATTATCAATAAATGATTTTAGTAAACCCCTATTCATTTTTTAATATCTATCCAACAATATACCACACGTTAGGGTTGAAATTATAAAAAAAAAACACTTTCCACTTTACCCTAATTAAACATTTTTTTCCAATTTTTATTTTACCACATTGTCGGTGTGATTGATGAAACTATAAGGGTTCCTAGTTGACTACGGAACCCTTATAGTAAAAGACAGCAGTAAGCTGCCAGATATTCGTTGCAAGTATCTTTGTGATGTGATTAATCTTTCGAGGACGAAGCGACAGCCGGCTGTCGTGCTGCTATTGTTTTTCTATTGTGTCTCGAACGTGTGTCCGAATGTTTAATGTAAATAATAAATAAATAAATAAATATCTTAGGACAACTCACACACGGTCGTCTGATCCCAAGCTAAGCAGAGCTTGTGTTATGGTAACCAGACAACTGATATACATACTTATATACTTTATAAATACATACATAATATTATAGATAAATTACACCCAGACACAGAACAAACAATCATGCTCATCACACAAAGTTTGTCCTGGGTGGGAATCGAACCCACGACCTCCGGCTTAGCAGTCAAGATCACTCACCACTAGACCAACAGGCCCGTCAAATGTGTTTGTAAACGCACCCACTCACACACAGGAGAAAATTTTAGTGTAAAGCGACACAACTCAAACTTAAGGGCTTTTAAGAAGGGGTCAGAGCCCGTACGTCCCCTAAGATTTGTCCCCCAGCATAAAAGTTGTGGATTCGGCCCCTATATAGGTGCCCGTTGGTCTCCTGGTAGGGGACCAATTAATATTTTAATAAAAATATTATTTTTAAGGTACCCATTCGTCTCCTCTAATATATACACAATATAAGTTAAAGATTCGGCACCTATTCAGGTGCCTATTGGTCCCCTGAGATAAAATCACCTATATTTTACCTAAAAACGGTTAACATAGTACACTTGTGAACAGTTTATTAACGCAATTAATTTAATAAATCATAACAGATCATTGAAAAAAGAGCTACGATGAATGATAATCCGTCATGATAATAATGTAACCTGTCGATAGGCTTACGATGTAATATGTATTGTCTCTTTACGAATGGCTTGTTAAAAAACGGGTATTAATGATTGAAAACTTAAGAGAACAAAAGTACTAGGCGCGCAGTAACGTGAAGCAATCATGTACGAAAATCTAAAATTCACTGTATTTTGAATTTTCTCACAACATCACCTTAATCAATCCAAAGTACTAGGCGCGCAGTAACGTGAAGTAGTCATATACGAAAATTTAAAATTCACTGTATTCTTATTTTTCTCACCAGATCACCTTAATCAATCCAAAGTACTAGGCGCGCAGTAGCGTGAAGTGGTAAATAGAAAACGATCGATCGACGAATCGATTAATTATTTTGAAGACTGACTTAAATGCCTATTAAACTTAATCTTATTTGAAATACTTAAACATGATATTTAAGGAATTATTATATTTTTATTTTACCCTTTTCTGCGCGACTGTACCAGGACTATATACATGTACTTATATTAGAAGAATGAATTAAAATAAATATTCTTCAGGGGGCGAATAGGCCCCTCAAAAGTTCCAGGGGACGAATGGGCACAGGGTGCGAATCTTAGGGGACGTACGGGCTCTGACCCTTAAGAAGGGATGTCATTGTCCGATGCAGTGATTTTGTGGCAGTTATAACTTATAAGTGGCCTCAATATTCATCGGAAACGAGCTACAAAATGTGTCACGTTCCGGTGTTGACGTGAAAGGATGGACTGCGCAGCGTGTCATCTGTCATCACACCACGCAAGAAATTAGACTGTCACTTCTAACTCATCTCCTACTAAAATTATAAATGTGAACGTTTGTGATGATGGACGGTTTGTTACTCTGTCACGATAACACGACTGACCGGATTTGGGTGAAATTTTACAGAAATATAGCTTTTAATTAAATATAAAAATAAAATATTTTGGGACTACTCTCACGGCCATCTGATCCCAAACTAAGCAGAGCTTTACTTTGGTAACCAGACATATATACCTAAATGCAATCATGCTCATTACATAAAGTTTATTCCGGGTGAAATCGAACTTACGGCCTCTAGCTTAGCAGTCAGAGTCACGTCTAATAGGTACATCAGAGTAACACATCAGGTACATAGCTTCACGCTATGATCCACGGGAGCGGAGCAGCAACCACAGACCTAACGAAAATAACAAAAAAACAGCTAGTTATGTATAAGTCAGTCCTTGAAAAACTTCGTAACTATTGACCCCACAAATTAACTCATTATTACAGGCAATATAAAACAAAAACTGAACCATTATATAATAAAGCATTAAGGCAATCTAAATAATTGTAATTGATGAGTATATTAAACTCATTAAACGTCATTAGCGTGTTGTTTTGAAATTTTGTGAAAGGCGAAGCTGTATTATAATAATTTTGGATTTACTTATTTATTACTAGCTACATTTATTTATTACTAGCTTCTCTTCATGACTTTGTCCGCGTTGTAGTCAAGCCTAGCCAGGTTAAGCCGCCATGATTATCACATGAGTCTTGTTTTATGTAAAGAACTCCAGTTCTTTTTCTATAATTAAAGTAGCCAGTCATCTGTAGTAAGTTCCCTACTTCTTGGGACCGAGATGAAATTGCAAAAAAAAACGAATAAACGATTTAAATTTCACGGTGCCCAAGCCCAGCGCCAGCGCCATACCATAATATGCTGAGGTTCGTTTTAATAGATCAACAATTAAGTGAGCGGGAAGATTGACAAAACTTACGTTATGGTTCTTCATTTATTTTTACGAAGACAAGTCGCAGAGAAATTTAAATATTTACTGAAGCTCAGGGATACTTACGTCGTTTACAAATGTAAGATTCATTTTTAAGCAAACCTTTTTCCTTTGCGTCGTATTATTCGGAGAGACTCCAAGACAGACGCACGAATGAAAACACGGTAAAAAGGTTTCCCGCATTCGTGCTATGGACAATTAGAATTGTGTCTGCTCATAAAAATCAAATTGAATGCTTTAGGATATTAATAGTAATGCAGTTATTATGGGGGTTTGTCTCGCATTGTCTGAACTATACGGTATTTTTATTTAATGAATGCCGTATATCTTCGAATCGAGTTTTGCTGGGAGCATTCCCGAGCTAGCACCAAGCGTGTATTCTGATAATAAATATAGTATTGGTATCAGAGTATCAACCCAATCTGTATTCTCCAAGGAATACGGACGTCAGACTTCGTGTAATGGATGAAAAAACGACTAGGTTCACAGCTGCTGTGAGCACCACTACATAAATACATATATGTAACCAATTCTTTTATTGCTGAAGAAAGGGGAAATTACCATTGAAAATTATGTAAATAATAGTAAATGATGATTGTCTGGTGGGTAATTCCGTTTAAGTGTCGTCATTGTGCATATCATAAATAAATAAGTAACTATTAAGGAGAGTAACACGACAAACAGACAATCCGGAATGTGGCGCTGAAGTGAATTGGGGCGACTAATAACACTATTGTGAGTCTGATCGTTATTCGCAGTAAGCTATTAGAACGTTAAAGCTACTCAGAACGTTAGCTTTTGAGCCTATTTTTGTCCAAATTGAATTTCTACACGATCAGGTTTTGAACCCCTTTGTTTTTTTCTAGGGCTTAGCAATTAATGGCATATAATAGGGCTATTCTCACGAAGTATTGTTCAAATTTTGTGCGTGTACGTAAATACCGATTGCACCTACTCTCCTGTGGTTTATAGAGTAAAGCAGTCCCGAGCCAACCTTTTCCGTCTGTGCCCCCATAACAAATATCAAACAGCGACCCCTCGGCCGTCATTCTTTGTTATTTGCCTATTTACCAAATAACTAGAACGCGCTCGTCGCGGCTACATCTGACACGGAGAGATCTGATTCACTATACTATATTGTCCTATATTTAAGTCTCAATAAAATCACTAAGAAATAGCGAAAAACTATGCTAAATAAACTATTGCCTGTTAAATAAAAAGATTATAAAAAGATACGATATCCTCGCTTTCGATTAGTAAGTAAATAAAACACATATTGAAGTAAAAAGAATAATCAGTATCGAGTTTATTTTAAAATTGCAGTAAAAAATGAATGTATTTTTACGGAAGTCTTTTTACAGTATTAGAGATAATAGGTTATATTTTGTAACGAACAACCAAAAATGACAGTGGGCAATTTTGTATGGGAGATGGTCCAAGAGCCGCCACGATTCAGACATGTGTCAAATAATAGGATATTATGTAGTGTACGAATACGCAGAAGCGCATAAAAAACTGTCCCAGTGGTTTTGAGTTATGAGTCTTACTGAAGTCTTATTTTAAGTTTTTATAAATCTTTAATCAAGGACGCCGGAGAGGAATTTGTCCAACAGTGGGATTCCAATGGCTATTATTACTAATAATAATTAATTATCACCTTCCTAAGTCTACATCATCAATCAATCAACAGTTTATTTACAACCTATTTATTTATATTTAAAAAAGAAGTAGTAAAATAAAACAATAAAATAGGATCATAACATATTGGCTTATTATTTCTTTTTTATTTTCATATATCTATAATTATAGAAACGGTGGAAACATTGTTCTTTCCACAAGATACGATGTACAAATCCAAATAATGAGCAAAACCGGTTGTCCAAAGTCGAATGCCAATGTTAGTGACAACATGGGCACGCCGTAATAGCGGCGGTAAAACCCCTCTTTGAGGAGTGGCTGGAGAGGCGTCACGGCGCTCTCACGTTTCGCTTGACACAGGTCCTCACCGGACATGGTCAGTTCGGGAGGTTCCTGTATCGGATTCAGGCGGAAGCGACGCCTGGGTGTCACCACTGCAGCAACGGTCGCCTGGAGGACACGGTCGAGCACACAGTGGAGGTGTGCCGCGCATGGGCGGACCATCGACGTGTCCTCGTAGAGGCGATCGGCGGCGGTGACCTCTCGCGCCCGGCGCTGGTTCAGGCCATGCTTCGGGGCGAGACGGAATGGGATGCCGTCGCCTCCTTCTGCGAAGCAGTTATGCTAGTAAAGGAAGCGGCGGCGCGCAAGAGGCAACGACGAGCCTCACAGAACAGGGCAAGGTTAGTAACAACAGGGATCAAAAATAAAATCGGAGCGCACAGTACACAAACACAACACGGCTAAGCGAGGGAAGGACTGCGTGATCAAAATGGCGACGCGGGCGCAGGATTAGGTATTGTAACGTGTAAGGCATTTGCTAGAAAGGAATAGATAGATGATGACGATGATGATGATGATGAATGACTATTACTATTATAATATAATTAAGAGACAACAAAGTAATAAATAATTGTTACCGTCTAATCAGTCATTTGCGTTGGTATTCCCAAGTGGTATAATAATCTGCTAACGATCGGTAATGATGATGTAGACTTAGGAAGATGATAATTGATTATTATTAGTAATAATAGCCATTGGAATCCCACTGTTGGACAAATGCGTCTCCGTTGTCCTTGATTAAGGATTTATAAAAACCTGAAATTGAGACTTTAATAAGACTCATAACTCAAAACTACTGGGACAGATTTTGATGCGCAGAAGCGTATTTGTACACTACTTAATACCCTATTATTTGACATATGTCTGAATCGTGGCGGCTCTTGGACCAATTTCGCCCACCCTCCTTTATATCATTGTAGCGGCCGTGAAAACCGACATTTATGAACCAAGGTGACATGTACGAAAAACACTTACTTAGGTCTTTAAAATCAATCTTTATTCGTAGCCATCTAGTTTTGAACAAACTAGTTTTTCAAGGAATGTGAGCTAATTTAAATAAAGGAGTTAAAAATTTATAATTTTGATAAGACGCGCGGACTTCGTTGCTGTTGTTTTTGAGGGTTCGGAAGTCAACTAGAAACCCTTATAGTTTTGCAATGTCTGTCTGTCCGTCCCCGCTTAATCTCTGTGACCGTTAGCACTAGAAAGCTGAAATTTGGTACCAATATGTATGTATATTATAATTTTTATTTATTTCAACCCTAACGTGTGATATATTGTTGGAAAGGTATTTAAAAATGAATAGGGGTTTACTAAAATCATTTTTTGTCAATAATTTCGGAAATAAACGCTCCAAAAGTAAAAAACAATGCACTTAACTTAAATTTACGTTAGTTTGTGAATAAGAGAATCGGCACCGTTGTCAATAATATCGAAAATAATCGCTCCAAAAGTAAAAAACAATGTGCCCTAACTTTTGAACCATAAGTTTAAAAAATTTTAAAAAAATCAGGAACGTAGATCTTTATAGGGACTTTCTAGGAAAATTATTTTGAACTTGATGGAAAGAACAGTTTTTGTACAAAAAAGAAAAAAGGTTGTACAAAATATTTTTTGCGTACTTAGTATGTCAACGTGACAATTAGCCTTTTTTAAACTCATAAGTGGAAACACTTATTTGTGACGGAAGGGAAACTACGGAACCCTACACTGAGCGTGGCCCAACACGCTCTTGGTCGGTTTTTTAATCTTAGGTCAATTGTCATAGTGCCTTACTTTGACAGACTATTTCAGCTTGGCTAGCTTCACTAATGCCAATTTTATGGTATGGTATGGTATTCTATATTATGGTCATTTGCCGTTTTCTATATGAATTATATGGCGACTATGGCTGTCATTTCACCGACCATATTTTCAGCGAATTCGTTTTAAGATCACATTGATTAGATTGTAATTATCACAGCAGTTCGTAGAATTTAATATTTCATAGGTATCAAAATATTTATTCAAAAGTTGCGGTTTATATTTTTTTTTATATTTTGCTATATTGCAGTTTCATCGGTTAGTTGTTGTTTTAATTAATTAAACTAATCATATTTCAAGAAGTTTGAAAGTGGACGTCAAATTATCAAATCATCGCGTTAAGATATTGATAGATATTGCTTTATGACAGAATGCTATCAAATAACTATAAAGTTGGCAATAACTATATAAACAAAAGCCACGGCTGATATTTGCTTCAAGTGTTAATTAACTAATTGATGAAATGAACATTGTGGGAGCAGATTAAAGCAAGCTCTTTAAACTAATCTACTTGTCTATTATCTACTTGTCTATTATCTTTCTATAATCATGTGATACCTTTATGTTACCTAATTTCTAGGCTAAAATGCAAACACTTAATTGTCAAATCAAGTATTGAATGAACATTAAACCTAAAACCATTGAACAAAATTATTCAGCTGCTTTCACAAAATAAAGCATACCTATTACTTTGGTCGTGGTATAATAGGACGGTGCAAGTATTCCTTGTATGTGTGGGGTAGGCTTCGAGGTGGCACAATGCCAGCTATTGGACACGTAAAAGCCAGGCATAAGTTAGCAACGCCCGCGGCTTTAATAGACGCTTTTAAATACGGACCACCTGTCACTGTAAGTATTAGTTCTACGTCGTTTCCATTTTCACGATCTATTGCCGTGCCCGTTTCTTCGCTAATTTAATTGCAACAAACTGCTATATTCTAAAATTAAATCAACTTAAAAATACATTCTAAAACACTTAAATAAAACACAGAAACTAATTCGCTACAACAATTTCGTGCAAAAAATATTGTACAAGAAAATGTGAACAAAGTGTTTCTAAGAGAGCTGGAGAGGAACAACTGAGCTATGTGCACGCAGATACGGTGACTGCCGTACAATGCGCTCCTTCGTTCATACAACACAAACATGCTGATACACTCTATGAGGTCACTCGGACTACAGAACCTACGAGCTCCTAGTCTCGTAGGACTTACGGTTGGACCGGAGGGGCCAGCTGCACCGGGGGGGCCGCCACCACCAGCTCCGAAACCGCCCGCCCCGATACCTGAAGGTCCCGGGCGCGGCCCCCCCACGGGGGAGTGGGCGCCCGACATGATGCCGGGGTTGCCCCCTCAGAGGCGGCGATGTGGATTGTCCTACCTAAGTAAATGCTAACTGAACGTCTTTTGCAGTTCTATTATCTTGAGGTGAACCTGAACACAATAGAAAAACGGTGTCAAACTTTGTTTAATACAGTAAAATTGCATGCGACAAATATTTAGCTCTTAGATAGCTTGTAAACGAATGGAAATATTGATAAAGGACCACTGCAAGTGCACGTTCTTTTTTTAAAATGACCGCAAATCATTTAATTTTTTGCATCTACCTTTCAGCAATGCGTAGTGAAAATATATTGCTTATCGGATAAAACGAGTATTTAACTTAAAAGTTATGCTTATACTGATAATTGTTTTGAATAGTGATTTAACATAAAATTTTGATTACGTCGAATAAGTCGTAATGATTTAAGTTCCAAAACATACACACACTATCACGCTATAATTAAATTAGTAGTATAGGTATCATAGCCACTAGCATGTATATCTATCTCTTAGTCTCTCTGTGAAATTTACGACTCCGCGAGGTTAATTGCTCATCGTTTTGGCAAAACTCATTATTACGAATACTGTTTGTTTTATTTGATCGTAAATGGCTTGTTCTGTAATTTGGAACAAAAAGTAGTTAAATGGGTATTTCATTAATCCTTACAGGGTTTGTTATGAAACGGTGGTTTCTCCTTAAAGTTATCAGAATGAAGGTAGATGAGTATTTTTATCTGAGTTTTACATTTTTAAGCGGTTGTGTACTGCCAGGTTTAAAGTTATAAATATATATAAAATAGGGTGTCCAATATATACTAATAACGTAGGCTATGTTGTATTGTTGTCTTATGGTAAGTAAATCAAACTGTAACCTTGATGTTCTACCCAAACACGGTAATGGGGGCCTACCCCGTTTGTATTGACGACGATAAGAACTGGCGCCCAATTCTTGAAACGCTCGTGTAAAAGATACCTATTACTCGCGAATGATTTATCAAAGCCTTACGTGAATACACGATTTCATATATTGAAACGTGGATCGAAAATCTAACTCGGGCGGGCCACACGTAAGTTTTGCAATACAAAATTTAGTAGAGATATCACTTTTAGAATACCGTGCCAAGAGAGCCTGGCCATTCTCGACTGTGGCGACTATTTGTGACTTATTTTTAGCCATATGAGACCGATAGTGGCGACCACACACGACTTATTGCCAACCACACGTGACTGAGTGGTTGCGGGGTAGTCACTTGCGAATAGGTGTCAACCATACGCGACAGAGTGGTTGAGATAGTGGTTATCTCTTGCGACTTAGTGTCAACCACACGCGACTTAATGGCCGCGATAGTAGCGGCTAGTTGCGGCTAGTTGCGACTATAGACAGAGTGCAACTCACACACATCAGTGTGTAGCCATCGGTGGCTCGTTTGCGCAAGTCCTAAATAGGTTTTGAAAAATTGTTCACGCTTCATTTATGCCTTTCAGGTTATTAATTGAGAACACGTGACCAGCTCCAATTTCATCACCCTTTGTGACACTTCAATGGTAATGAATTTGGAACCGTTGAGTTTCAATTGAATGACTGGATTTCGGCAATTTACCTAATGGATTGAAGCCAGTGTTAAACATCAGATACGGTGTATACCTTTTATTTTAATAGACATACACAACATGCGTTCTTACACTTATTTATCTTAATTAATTAATTCTTGCATTAATTATGTTAGGCTCTGAGAGGCAATCCAAATTATCCCTTACAATAATTTAAAGGAGGCGTCTTCTAATCCCTATATCTTGTTTTCTCAAGTCTAAGATATGCCTTAATGCCGTTAATGGTTATGTCTCAACTCTCAACTGTGTATTGATGTGGGTGCAAACTATAGTTTTAGTTATATGGTGTATCTAATTAATTGTAGGTATTTCTAAGCACCCGTTAAATCAACAACAACAAAGTAGGTATAGCCGAAAACATGCGACTGTTTTGCTTTGACTTTTAATTTGTAACTATATAAAAAACTTTTTCCATAAAAATTATAACCGCCTTCAAAAACTAAAAACCCAAAAATAACTAAAATTTCGGAAGTCGGTGGCAACACAAATTGACTGGCAGAACAGAAGCCACCGACTTCCGAAATGTTAGTTATTTTTAGGTTTTTAGTTTTTGAAGGCGGTTATTATTTTTTTGGAAAAGTTTTTTATTTTTTACTTTTTAGTGTCGACTCCTAATGTCTGACTGTGTATTACAGTATTTATCAAAGTAGTTTATTTTCAAAATAAAACTACTTACAATCTTATAAAACGAAAATAGAAACTTGAAGAAACGCACACGTCATCAATTCGTTAATTTTTTTTGTTCTTGGTGAATTTTTCTAGAAACACTGAACCGATCGCCACAAAAGGACGCGGGCAAATCTGGGCTTTTTACATTAAACTAATGAAAACTTTATCAATGTTCTTTTCAAGATTTATTATTTTTTACCATGAAATATTAAGATATTTTGTTATGGGATAATAATTTATTTTATTATATAATATATTTTATTATTAAAACATGACTGACTTTCTACACCTGCGGTTTTTAACAATGTTGCCAAATAAAATAAGTTAATCAATCAGTCGATCTAAGATTAAAATAGAAATGTAAACATGCATACTACAACTGACAATCCTGCATCGCGATATGTGAGTTATCGGCGACATTAGAGCGTGAACAACAATCCCAATAACAACCTATATTTTTTGTCCCTTGTAGAAATTGTAAATATAAGTATTTTTTTTAATAGTTGTAATATCAAAAATTAACCCGGCATCAGCCTGGTTGAAAATTGGTACAACTATTGTAAGGTGGGTCATAATGACCCAGATTTTTTACTGTATCTGATTTTTACCATTTTAAGTAAATTTTAGGATTTTTCTATTTAATCATATAAACTCATTCCTAAATTAAAATATTTCAATGAATAATTCTTAAAAATCCTGTCTTATTTTGAATTTGTTGTTTATTTACGAAAATACTTTATTATCCATAACAAAATATATAACATCTGTAACCTGATCAATTAACATACAAAAATTGGGTTTTGAACGAATAACAAATACTTTTTGGAATGTCTAATATTAGATCTTTTAGAAATTAAGTGTTGAATTTAAACAAAATCCTTAAATTAATTATTATCAGTGTGTACATTGGTATATCCGCCGCATTAAGAAATTATATGCTCAGGGTAGATAAATTTGTTGCAAATATAACAGATGTCGCAAAATTTTCAATATTTTTTCGTAGAACATTATTTTCACATCGTTTTTTAATACCATGAGTTTTATCATCTAAATTTTCTTTAATAAATTCTCTTTTTTCCCTTCACAGTTGCTTTTCTCCAAAATTGATAGAAGTAGCTGCCTTTCAAGTTCTTTTTGGTTTTATTATGTGAGATTAACCTAAATAATAACCTAATAAATAAAACGCGATGTGCGTACGTAAAAAATAAAAGAAAAAACTAAAAATTAATAAAATATGTATTGGCACAAAATAGTTACATCGAGTGCATAGTTGGGTCATTTATACCCTTTTGCTGTTTGATCGTGCTTAACTCTCCGAGCAACCGCGCACTGGCTGCGTAGACACAAGAAACATAGAAGGCAAGGTCTTAACTGCAGCTACAAAGAAGTTTAGCAACGTAATATTTTTATTATTAAAGCTACCCGCGTTTAAAAATATCACGGGTCATGATGACCCAACCTGGCAGACACCGGGTTAATAATGCAAGAATCGTTGTTGTATAGTCAAGCCCAATAATGTATGGACTTCCGCCCGCCTCCTTTATATGGGACCACCCCTGAATCATGGCTTATCAAACAAAAAAAGAACCATCAAAATCCGTTTACAATTGACGGAGATATCGCGTAACAAACATACAAAAAAAAAACCTTCAGACGAATTGAGAACCTTCTGTTTTTTGAAGTCGGTTACAAATATCAGCCGCTTCATACATTTAAAACTATAAACAGCCGGTTTTTGACTCATTATGGGGCTGACCTCTTTTCATTTAGATATAGACCGGATCGTTAAGGATTGGCGATTTCAAATAGATTTTCCTTATTAGGTGTCTGTGATATTATAAATAAACTTAGAAAGATCACAGGTATGAATTGAAAAAGTGAGACACTAATCACGGAGCCATCACAACTTAAAATTGTAATATACATATATGCACGTTCGGATAAAACCCACTAAAATGTTGTAAGTACTGTTTTCTTTTTATATTACTTCAAAACAAAGAACAAAATGTGTGGATTATAACAACAGCTATACAGACTGGGAAGAATTATTGTTTACAAAAAACCCTGTGTGACTAAACAAAATCTATATCTGCTAGACCGAGTAGCAAGCGCCTTCTGTGAGATAATTTATTTATCCACTAAAGTAGGTAACGATAACACGCCTCATTTTTAGGGTTCCGTAGTCAACTAGGAACCCTTATAGTTTAGCCATGTCTGTCTGTCTGTCCGTCCTCGCTTAATCTCTGTGACCGTTAGCACTAGAAAGCTGAAATTTGGTACCAATATGTTTACCAATTACGCCGACAAAGTGGTAAAATAAAAATTGGAAAAAAATGTTTTATTAGGGTAGCCCGATATGTAAAGTGGGAAGTGATTTTTTTTTTATTTCAACTCTAACGTGTTGTATTGTTAGATAGGTATTTAAAAATAAATAGGGGTTTACTTAAATATTTTTTTGATAATAATAATAATTTCGGAAATAATTGCTCCAAAAGTATAAAAAAATGTGCTCACCCCTAACCATAAGCTTGAACCATAAGTTTAGAAATTATGAAAAAAAAATCTGAAAAGTAAAACTTTATAAGGGCTTTCTAGGAAAATTATTTTGAACTTGATGGACGGAACATTTTTTGTACAAAAAAGACAAAAAGGTTGCACAAAATAATTTCTGGACTAAGTTTGTAGTAAAATCGTATATGCAAGCATTTTTTTTTAATTTTTTACATATTTTGTTATCCCAAACGTATCTTCTTTCAAACAAAAAAAGAATTATTAAAATTGGTTCGCGCAATCCAAAATTACCTCCGAAAACTTCTCCTGGTGGTACCTATGTATTAATTAGTAATCCAATTCCACGAGAGCTGGCGCTATACTTTGGGCTATTTCGCGTTCGCGCTGTTATTTAAACTCATAAGTGGGAACACTTATTATTATGACGGACGGGAAACTACGGAACCCTACACTGAGCGTGGTCTGACACGCTCTTGGCCGGTTTTTTTAACTATCTGAACATATCTAGTGATTACCTTTGAGAAGAAATGCCGAAACGAACTAAGGAATTATGTATTCTAAGGTCCAGACATTCAAATTAAAACCAAAATTCATGGTACTACACAGTTTATGTTGGGGCGTGAGTAGTCATTGTACCGCATAAACACGGTCACGGTTATCAAGTAGACTCACCTAATTAAAAGTGTGACCACTAATAACAAACAAACTAAGATCGTCTTCAACTTCCCACCTCGAGTCTCTTCTCTGAAGCCGACCTTCAAATATTTCTTTATCTTGAAAAGTTTTATTCACGCGTCTTAAGATACAATAAGAAAAAGTTGCAATTTCGTTATAACTTGATTTTCAATAATCTATACTTATAATAAAACTGTAGAGAGGTCAATTCTGTACATTGAATATACAACAAATATTTAAAATTAATATATCGAATAGATTGGTGGTCGATACCGATGCCAAAAATGCAATCAGTATTTTTTTTGCCTGTCTGTCTGTCTGTATGTGCGCGCATGGGTTAAGAACTACTGAAGGGATTTTAACCAAACTTGGTACGATTGTAATCCAAACTACTGGGCAGGCAATTGAATGACTGGATTTCGGCAATTTACATTTGGATTTTTTCTTTTCATTGTTTCATTTGGTCAATCAGATTTTGGCTTCTTCGACAGTGTAAATAACGATTAGTTACCGAAAGTTGTGCTTTATTACAATTGGTATTTCCGATTGGAATCATAATTAAATTCGTGAATTCTCACTATAATTTAATCACTGGAATTTGTATTCGTCCTTTTATTTGCAAACAATAGAACCCGTGGCACGGGACGCGTCATTTGTCAACGTCCCAGGAATTCATCTCGCTACGCTCTGGCAGTCACCAACAGCAGCCTAGATTTATATTATTTTCATTTATAAAAAGGCACCAGTAAAAATAATTTGGATCCTTCAGGAATTCTGGAAGCATTTTATTCATTCCTAACTCCACTGTCTATCAGAGGTTTGAGATCCTTTATTTTTCCAAACAAGCCTCTCTATGTTTACACTATCATCACCACGCTTTCTCAAAGCGGATTGAAGATTTCAAACTTTTAATTAATTATAAATCCAGGTATTCTCACGATGTTTTCCTTCACCCGTGTCTGATGTCTAAGATAAACTTACGAAACACAGTCTCATAATCTATATATATAAAACAAAGTCGGGTTTGTTACAACACTTATAACTCGAGATCGGCTAGACCAATTTTCATGGTTTTTGGTTCGTTGGATTTGTCCCCACCCCGAATAGCAGAATACATCTTAAAAATAATGAAAAACCGACGAGAACATAATTATAAAAGATGAATCATTTTCCCCTATAGTTAATTCTAAATTCAATTAAAGATTGAAAACTTAAGAGAACAATAGTACTAGGAGCGCAGTAATGTGAAGTGATAATGTGAGAAAATTTAAAATACTGAGATACTTAGTACTTAAATCAATCAAAAGTACTAGGCGCGCAGTTGTGTGAAGTGGTTAATAGAAAATGTGAGCGCAATTTTAAGAAAATATATGTTTATGAACTTATATAATATCCATCCATACTAATATTATAAATGGGAAAGTGTCTGTCTGTCTGTTTGTCTTTCTTTCACGGCAAAACGGAGCGAAGAATTGACGTGATTTTTTAAGTGGAGATAGTTAAAGGGATGGAGAGTAAAATAGGCTACTTTTTGTCTCTTTTTAACGCGAGCGAAGCCGCGGGCAAAAGCTAGTATGTATTTAAAATAGAGGGCGGGCGCCTTAACAATCGGCCATCACGATTAAAAAAAACGTAGTGTTGCAGTAGAGGAAACAAATGAACAATTTAATAATATTAATGAAATAATATTAATTTGTGATCCGTTTAAATAAATTAAGTTATACTTTGCTGATCTGATAAAACGATTGCACTTATTCTATATATAATAAATACGCTTTTGCGCAGCGAGCATGTATCATGTTATCATTAAACAGCATATTGTATTAGCTGGCTAACTTCCGCTGGTTAATGTGGCTTCCTCCATAATTAGATCGATTGGCAGCGGACTGGCGATAATATAATATATTACTATAAATTGGAACAAATAGGTGCATGAATATAAATAAATATGAATATAATGAAATATAAATAAATATCCTGACATGCCCTTTTGAACACATATAGGGCAAAACCTATACTGTATATGAATTACGCGTCACGTTGTTTGTCCGCGATGGACTCCTAAATTACTTAACCGAATTCAATCAGATTTGCACACAGTGCGCAGTTTGATTCAAACTAAAAGATAGGCCTTATATTTCGATAGCAACCTCAGCAACGCGTGGCAGAGTCAGCTAGTTGTATAGTCCGATATTGTAGGCATTAAGATATGGGTTAAAATCTGGGTAAGTACTAAAGTGACGTTTTGTGTTCATATGTACTCATAGGTTCTAAGTTTTTGTTAGGCGTCACAGACGGTGAAGAACAAAATCATGAAGAAACCTTTGCTAATGTATGTAAGTCTAAGATCCCAATCCTTAAACAAGCGTAGTGTTCAATACTTATGTTGTCTTTATATTTAAAGAGGCCTTGCAGTAGCAGACCGGTATAGTTAAACGTTAATACTCTAAGGGGTCTTAGGGTGCTTGTACACGGTGCATGTAGCTTGCGCATGTTGAGGCACTTGCGCGGATTATATGTATCGTAAACATATCGTTTAAAAACATGTGCGGGTCTAGTGCCTCAGAAACTCGAACAAATAGCTTGCGCGTATTACTCGCGCGTGTAACTCGCATCTTTACTTGCTCCAGCTACATGCACCGTGTACAAGCACCCTTACGGCTGCAGTGCCGCAGCGGTAGCGACGCCCCGCTTGATTTGTATTAAAACAAACGAACGTGCGGTGCGCCGTACGGCAAACCTACCACTGCAGCACTGAAGCCGTACGACACGAAACGCATACATTGAAAGAGCCCTAAAGAGTATCTAAAAACGGTGTATATTTTAAGTATGAAGTAGTTGTACAGTCAGCATCAAAAGTCGCTGACCACATTCAGATTTTCAAAACCACTGAACACTATATCATCCATAAATCGCTTAACAAGTTAGGCGCCAGTATTAAATTAACATCATTAAAGTTTAAAATTAACTAAACACCATTTTGTCAAAAATTGCTGATCGTTATAACATCCGAAAATAACATAACAACCACTTTTGCAAAAGTCACTGAACAATATAAAATGGTTGTTTTGGTATCTAGTGTAATCATGGCAACGTCCAAAAATAACTTAACAGCATAACTACCAAAAGTTGCTGAACATTACTTTGTTTCGAATACTGAACTGCAAACTAAAAAGTGATTGTTTCTATCTTCAGAGTTACAAATCCAATATTGTCCTATCAAAACTAAATCATGTAAAAATATTTAATGGATGTAAATTTCGAATTTAACTTTCCAAAATATATTATTTTTATTTCTTAAAGCCAATGAGAATAGTCGAAGTGGGTGATCAAGCAACAAGCACATTTTCAAAGTCATCTAAACTTTCCATATTACGATTAAATATAATATAGCCTTATTTGTAAAACTTTAAGTCTCACTATCAAAAATTACGCAGGTTCTATTATTGTTTGAATTTATACCATTTACCTAATTAATCATTTTTTTAGTTCGTTTGAATTATTTGTAAACCAATGGCTCATTTTTAAATTCACGCAGTTTCCCTTTTAAATAAATTATTTTGGAAACATAGTTGGAGGTATTTAAAAAACTATTTATCCGTAAATATAAGAAGAATATTTCTTCTTTATTATAACTTTGTTGACAGTCTACACTGTTGTAAAAAATTATATATAAAAAATCTGATAAATATCTGCGACCAGTACCCAGGGTAGATTATAAACGGTTTCACTAATAAGATAAGAATAATTTATCGTCTTGGCGGAGGTACTACCGTGCCCCCAGATGTTTTTGTTGTCAAACTTTGGAAAGGAATGTTAGTCACTTCACAAAAATACGAGTACACACACATATTAAACCTAAAAAACAATTGATGCTGTTCAGGGACTTTGAGATGAACGATGGTATGCTATTTTTGTCAAAAATTTGTTTAGTGACTTTAGAGACGAAGATTGTCATGCTTTTTTTTACCATCACTTTGTTTAGCGACTTTTGAAAAAGTGATGGTCACCTACTTATGCTCTTTTATGATGATCATTAATTTCTGGTGCTTGTCATGTTGAGCGATTTTGGTATTATACGGTGTACAGCGATTTTGAAAATTTAAATGTGGTCATCGACTTTTGATGCTGACTGTACCAGTGTTTATATGTAAGTGCTCACAGCGAAGCAACCTGCTTCACGCTTCAGTGCGCTTCTATTGCTGTGTCACGTGTGTTTTACTTTTGAATTGTTTGTTTCTTCGCTTTTCAGTATCTTTACTATCGCATACTTGGAGCACTTCTTTCGTGCAGCTGTTACTTTGCCCTTTGTTCGCTTTCCTACTTAAAATGTTGTTTAATTATTTTACATAGAGCAACTTTATATCAGATAGCGATCCGTAAACACGACGACGTGGTTGAATTCATGAAAACAAACGGCTTATAAAAAAAAACTTTCGTTAAAATAAATTTAATATCGCTATCAGAACTTTAAGCGTTAGTTTTATTTTAGTTTAGTTAAAAAAGTGAATTAATATTTTTTAACTTAAGCATTGTATTGGATAGAATTATGATTGTATACAGTTTGAAGTTATAAAATAAGCACGACAGGTGCAAAAAAGAAATCCCATTTTTTTTATAGAAAATCGTCTTCTATTAAGTTTTTTGAGAAACGGGCACTAATCGAAACCTACAAGACATTGATAGCTTCCTATTAATAGTGACCCACAGCTTCAGATAATGGGTAAATTTTGCTGCTCCTATTGAGAAAAGCACGAGAAGTCGTGAAGAAAACTAATTTTCCTTAGTTTTAATGTACTATAAAAAAATCCCCTTAAGCTATGTAGTTCTCCTGGGACGTAGAATGACTGAATGAATTTAAAAGACACTTTAGAACGTTAAAAACAAAGAAAAAAGAATTTAGTTGCCCATTCCAAGAGGTTGAATTGTATGGAGAAGAATGGGCAAGAAACTCCATACTAATGCACTTAGGTACCTGGCTAACATTATTATCACAAACATTATCACTAACAACTCGTCTTGATCTACTGACTTCACAATCATATCTCCATCATCTCCCTAGCCTTTTCCCAACCGTATTGGGGTCGACTGCCAGCCTAACCGGATTTAGCTGGATACCGGTGTTTTAAGTGGAGCGACTGCCTATCTGACCTCCACAACCCAGTAGCTGGGCGACCCGATACCTCTTGGTTAGACTGGTCAGAGTTTCTGGCTAACCAGTAACGACTGTCAAAGTTCTACGAATGACAACCGGGACCAACGGCTTTACGTGCTTTCCGAGGCACGAGATGTCAGTGATGTCTAAGATAAACTTTAGAAAGTACATATGAATTGAAAAAGTCACATTGGTACTTGCCCGGATTCGAACCCTCAACCTCTTACACGAGAGGCAGGCGCTTTATCCACTGAGCCATCACGACACTTTAACTCGGAGACTGATTAAAACGCAAATATTTGCTGAACCGCGATATCTTTCAACGTCTAGACTTGCTCACTACAGAGAAGGTGTCGTGAACCAAACTAAAACGATGTGACAAGGGCACAGATAAACAATTCACAATCATAAATATGTGTAAATATAAATAGATTCACAATCATATCTATTCGTCGGGATTTGCGCATTAGGGATGATGAATAACATTAAAAAATGGCATTCTGTTTAGTCCGCCCTTTAGACCGTCCAAAAATACTGGACTATATTTTTTAGCTTGGTCAAATTATTAAATAAAATACAAAGATAAAGTGTATTAAAGTTCCGAAGACCACACTTTTCAGTAAAATTGTATCTCGGCGTAACGTCACGCGGAACTTCAACGCACCGCATCGTCGTCATTTCTCGTTTACGAGAAAAAAAATGTGTCCATAATTTTTTGTTAACCTAACTGATGGACTAAATATTTTTAGTAATTTAGCCTAACTTTCAGAATTGGTCTCAATAAACTTTTTGTAGTACATAACAACTAATAATAACAGAGTCAAACCCGCGGTCCCTCAACCTGCAATACACGGAGTCGGTATAAACTTGACGCATGGTTCAAATCTCCGACGAAATTGGTTTAGGATCCATCTACAAACACCTGCATCTGGTCTTTGCAAGTTCCATTGTCTCTCAGTGCAGCGTATGAAGAATTTATTGGTAACTAGCTTTTGCCCGCGACTTCGTCCGCGTGGTTAATAGTTCCCGTTCATGGGGGATTTTCGGGATGAAAACTATCCTATGTTCTTTCTCGGGTCCCAGACTATACCTGTATCAAATTTCATTCAAATCAGTTCAGGGGTTATGGCGTGAAAAGGTAACAGACAGACAGCGTTTTATTAGTACGGAGTACGGATTTTCGCGGCGTGTTTGGTCGATTTTAATTAAATTCTAACTACGTGAATTCATGACTTATACTTGGCCGGTTTTATTTTTAATTTTTATAATATAAGTACGCAGAATGTTGTATTGGCTCAACGGTTAAAACGGTTGAGAACTTTCAATTACAATTACAGTACTTTCTAAGTTTTCTAGGATATAACTGACACCCTGTAGCACGGGAAACACGCATTCGTAAATCTTTAACAGCCGTTACGGGTAGTCAAAAGTCAAAAAATCTCATAAGGGGTATCATGTTGAGGTCTGCAAGATAGTCGCTACACCTGAAATATTATTTCAGCTGAATCCTATTAGACTTAATTCAGGCTCTAACACAGTTGTGAAAAGGCTAGCCAGATGAATATAACGTTCCCACCAAAGAGGTGTGGTCTCAAAAACCTCGTTTATATACACAAACCCTCGCAAATTAATGCTCACCGTATTTGCACCTTAACCGTAACGCCGACTTTAAATTCATTGACTAATTGTGTATTTAAGCCGACGCGACGGCAGACAAAGCGAACAATAGGGGTAGAATCTTTCATATACGTTTAAACATTTAATTTATTTCGTGAAGTTGTTTGCTTAGAACTCGGTGTGAAAACTAACTCCTAATACCGAGGAGGGTGGTGTTAACGGTACCTGGTAGAACGTGCTTGCTTATATCTATCTGTGACCTACTAATGTGGATATCTTTGCAGTTCAGTGTGGTTCAGCGGCCTAGGAAGGTACAGGTGAATCATGAATAAATTATTAACACGAGAAAACATGACAAGCCTTTACTTAGGGAACCGCTTAATCAATTTTGTTATAGAAGTTTTATAGTGGTTAGTTAGGAAAAAATGTAAGTGTTGGTTAAGTACATATAATTTTATGATTAAATCATAAGGGTTGGAGGTTGACGTGTACCTTTAAAGTGTTTATCTATACTTACACACTAATTACTATATTATAAATGTGAAAGTAACTATGTCTGTCTCGCTTCCACGCTAAAACTACTAAACCGACATAATGACATTTGGTACAGAGATATTCCTTATATTATGTATACATACAAGGTTTTTTTCTGTATTCTGTTTTGTATTCCATAAATAAATAAAAAATGCATAGATATATAAAAAAATTAAAGCCTTTATTTATGATTTTGTTCTGTATGTCTGACTAATGGTGAATGTAAACAATTTAGTATGACCACAAGGTTGTTGTGTTACGGAAGTGGTTATCAGGACCGAAGTCGGAAGCGGAGCTTTTAATTTGATTAATCAGAATTGGAACCAAATCGGAACCGGAAAATGCTTACAATATTCATCAGTGAAGTACATTATTCTTATTTCAAAATTCAATTCAAAAACTATTTACTAATAGTGATTTTTAATTGAATCAAAAATACTAATAGTATTTTAGAATTGAACGAGGTTTTATGCCTGAGAGAAATAAAAGCAAACAACTTTAACATCGAAATTTAATAATACCTAGAAGACCGATGCTTGCTTGCCGCCTACGCCGCAGCGCTCCTATACATAGACCTCCGATATAACTTTCGATTAAAATTTTGTGGAACCGAAATCAGAATCGAAAGTGCAAAATCAATCGGAAGTTCCGAACTATCGGAATTGGATACGAAGGTTACGGTTCAATAAAAAACCAAGCGGGACTCAGCACTAAG
The DNA here is from genome assembly GCA_033675125.1 of Athetis lepigone. Taxonomy (NCBI): domain Eukaryota; kingdom Metazoa; phylum Arthropoda; class Insecta; order Lepidoptera; family Noctuidae; genus Athetis; species Athetis lepigone. The sequence goes on from CM066219.1 coordinate 15,488,972, forward strand.
GGTTCCTACAATAACGTACCACAGAATTAATACTGAACACAAAACGTTAAAATATTTAGTCTTTCAGTATCTCCGCCCTTTAATTTTATTTTCATAAGTTGTTGTAAAGTACAATAAAAACACAGTGTTTCTGTGAATAATAAACTCAACCTATTACGATTCATGAAATTTTGCTCGGTGACAAACGGTCTAACGTACAAACATACGACGTACGTCCGGCTAGTAATGTATCGTTAGCATCTTGCGGGTGCTGTACATTAAAGACGACAGCAAATGAACAGGAAGGAGAACTACCTCGTAATATATGCGCAACTACATTGCTACATTATTAAATATGTATTTAGTATTTAGCGGTCCTCTATTGCGATTCAATAACAAGTACCAAGTCCCTAATAAAATGTATTAATAATAATAAATAAATATCTTGGAACAACTCACACACGCCCATCTGATCTCAAGCTAAGCAGAGCTTGTGTTATGGTAACTAGATAACCTTATATAATTTATAAATACATACACATATAGATAAATAACACTCAGACACAGAACAAACAGTCGTGCTCAACGCACAAAGTTAGTCCTGGATGGGAATCGATCTTACGACAGTGTCACTATCCACTAGACCAGAGGCTCAAGTTTGCTATTGCAATAGTGTTTAGACTATCGATTTTTGAAGTGTAACGTCAAACTTTTTACACATTTTCCATACAAAAACTGTCAGTTGTCAAATATCCGGCCGTGGGACACGATTGCAATAGCAGACTTGAGTCCCAGCTAACCCGTCGGCCCGTATTTCACAAATATTTAAAATCTTTATCCAACGTTACATAAACAGGTCAACGGAAAATATGGTTGCGGTAAATGGTAGCAATCCGAACGTCATGTTCGTGAATGGACGTTGCCTGCGGCGGGCACGTCTCCTAGCCACGGCTGTTTTAAACTACTTTCCGATTGTTTTAACCATAAAGTGTATTCGCCATCTAGATTAAAATCTATCAACTTTTAAAAGAGTTCGTGTAGCTTCTGGCGCGTTGTTCTCCTTGAAAACTAGCTGTTTTGGAACGAGCAAATAGCTTCAACTTTTTGACAAACATAATAATACCAGCCTATTACTGTCCCTCTGCAGGGCAAAGGGCTCTTCACATATAGAGAATGGCCGAGCATTAATCACCACGCTTGCTCAAGGCGAATTAGCAATTTCGGACTCATATTAACTCTGAGTCCAGGTTTCCCCACGATGTTTTCCTTCACCGATGTCTGTGATGTCCAAGATAAACTTTAGAAAGTACATATGAATTGAAAAAGTCACATTGGTACTTGCCCGGATTTGAACCCAGCACCCCTTGTTTGAGAGGCGGGCGCATTAACCACTAGGCCATCACGACACCTTCTGACAAACATACTTCTTAGCAATACAAAATTATTTATTATTAATACAGTTTAGTTAAATAAAGAATTTTTGGTTTGAGTTTGACATACATATTTACTTCAATACAATCCAATTTCCATCCTTTAACGTCATTGTTCACTATTGTACTTTGGAAGTAAATAAGCATATCACAAAGCAGTCGTGTATTCTGCACAAAAACTATGGCATCATTTTCAGATGAAACCTGTTTTACGAATGGTGCAATAAAAACCTTGTTTACAAGAGCGCGCAATGTAGTCGAAAAATTGTGCTCTCGGGTGCATGTAACAGTACGAAGCTAGTGCGTTATTTTACTAATAAGGCTCCATATTCATACAATGTTTCTTCAAGGATTCACTTATGCTCGCTTGCTATGATTAACTATGTCAGTAACGTCCTATATTAGCTTAGAAAGTCACATTGGTCGTCGCCCGGTTCCGAACCCGCTACCGTAACTCTAATGGTAAGTCTTAATGTTAACATAAATAAAACCTGGGTTACAAACTAATGAACGTATCTCTCAGTAGATTTCAGAAGATTTTTTTAAAGCCATAAATGGAAGACGATAGAAGGTATCTCATGAAATCGTGGAATAATGGAAATAAATTTTCTTCTTTTATAAATAAAACCGTTTAAAAAATAATAGTTTAATAAACGTTTGTCCGAAAAGAGTAAAGATTACATTAACACTCCATGCTTTCTTTCAAAATGTCCGAATTATTTTGTAATTTTTAGTGCGTGCTGAAAGCGTGTTTTTAGTTTTTTAAACTATTATTTTTTAAACGGGACTTTTTAACCTTCTAATTATTTTTCAACCGACTTCAAAAAGGAGGAGGCCTGTATGTTTTTTTTTGTAAGTTTGTTACGCGGCGTCTCCGCTAATTATGAACGGATTTTAATAGTTATTTTTTTGTTAGGTACGTCATGTTCCAGAGGTGGTCCCATATAACGTTTATGGCGACAAGGCGAAAAATTTTATAAAATAAAAAAAAATATTTTATTCACATACATTGATGATGTTGTTGTTTGTTCAAGTTACACGTACTGAAGATTTTGAAATTCTATTTATAGGATACCATACCAAAATGGTACAAAAGGACGCCTTATAGTGTTGTCTGTCCGTCCCTCCCACCCGTCAACCGCCTTCAAATACTAAAAACGAGCGAAAAAGACCTTTTTTTTTAAAAAAAAACACCACCTATTGTCCTAAAAGAGTTTGTTATACCTATATTTTTTAAATATTTAATCTCTAACAATATCTTCCAAACAACAGATAGGTCTTTATGTCCGCCGTATCTTGTGAAAGAAAGCAAAATGCACCTAGAATTTGATCTCTTCAGCACTGTTGGTTAACTGAAAGAGAATGTCTAATACATTAAGTGCGCCTTCGTCCTTTGTGCATAAAGTAAACAATAACTACTTACAGTCAAAAAAATATAATAGGATTTTCTATAGTATCAAAATTTGTTACAAACACGAGACAGAGTGTCGTTTATCGATGGTACTTCATCAAAGAAGATGATGCGATGAAATTTTAATAAAGACACTGCAAGGTTTAAACCTTTGGCAGCTTCCAAGAGATTGACGGGAACTGATAAATTATATTATCAACCTCGTCGCGAGCAATGAGATTTCGACCTGATACCCTATTATATTATACGATCTTGTCTTATAATATTTTATGATGCAAATCTGTTGTATTTAAATCCGTCAAGTAAACGCGCACGGAACAGTAACTTTTAACTGCCTGTTACGGTAGCAGACGGGTTAAACTCAATAGTATTTTTTTAGCATTGTTTAAGTTTATGTTTTTATTATTATTATTAACAGCCGTATATGTCCCACTGCATGGCAAAGGCCTCCCCTTCCTCCTTCCACTTATCCCTATCTAAATGTCTCCTCTCTTATGTTTTTAAGTAATTAAAAGTTTTGGTTAAAACAAGACCCTTTAATTCGATGTATGGCTTGTTATTTGACGGCAAATTGATTTCATAGAAATATATAACAAGTTAAGTGCGCGTGGTAAAGATCATTGCTTTATAATGAGTAGCGAGGCCCACGCGACGTTAACTGCTTGCCGTCGGCAATGGGGCATTTCACCACTGCAGTAGTAACTAACAAGTTTTAATGCCGCAAATATTCGTAATATCTCCGAGAATTAAAGCGGTTCATGTTTTCCCAAGAAATTAATCATAAAACAATGTGGGTTTAGCAGAAAAATCATAGCTTTCGCTACCCTCTCCCTTCAATATCTGCATTACTAAAGGGATTGAAATTTCGTTGTCCTGTCTGTGCATACATATTTAAGCGCAACAAACAAACTGTGCATCAGAATAAATAAGTTATTATAACTGTAACCTACTTTGCCGAACAATCCTACCACCAAAAGTTCTAGGCTCTATCTACTAAATAAAAATCTAATTATATGTACGATTAACTTAATTAACTACATTCTTTCAACGCAATTTTAATTTAGAAATATATATCAGTAAAGCTTATACCTATAGAATTTATTTAATGCCAATAAAAGGTGTTATTACATCGAAATTACGGATTTATGGTCTGAGGGGCGCTCGTTTGCGCCAAATTTGGCCCTGCCGTAATATTATTTTCATCTCGAGGCTCAGTGACTTTTATCAAAGCAGAACTTTAATGTTTTAACGCCTACAAAACTTATTTGAATTTTGCTTGCCCAATTCGAAAATTTCGTAATGAGAAGAGGACATTTTTTACTCACCCTTTAGAGCATCAAACGTGTAAGGTGGCTTAAACATCCTCGTTTTAATTATTAACTCTATAAGTTTTAAGCGAGTTGAATATACTGTAATTCAACGGGCTTTTAATTGTAAAGGTAAAAATCTCAACTCTCTATAAAAGCCTCGTATTTCAATATCACATGTTAAGTACGTTGATTAGAGCATACTTAACAGACAGACATTTAGCCACCTAATAGTTAATTATTAATTATAGGTACACCCGTTGCGTAAAGTAGAGGCGCTTTTTTATACATGTTTTTTATTTTTTTTAAAGATAAGCAATATATTTTCGTGTTATAACATAACATTGTTACCAAGAAAAGTTACAAACATAAACTGCATTCTGATACATCCAACACATAGATGCAGACATGTAAATTAGGTATATCTGAAGAAATCGCGTGTTTGGATTCGTGCGTAAAGTTGGAGGTCTTGTTAATGAAACACCTTGGCCCGAATCAATATAAACCCAGATTTTATCGCGCACCACAAAACTTCATTTCATGACCCTTGGCCAAACCCGACGCTACAAAATGCGTATTACGATAAGAGCCTGAAATTAAACACATGTTTAGCTATGTACGTACAACTTTTAAGAAAACTTATTCAACTTTGTGTAAAGTTTTACAAACTTTTGATAAGATAAGACACTGATATAGAACCATCAATTTATTTTGAATAAGTTTGCCCATTTTTAAGAAGAGTCTTACTTACCAATTATTCTCGTTGTAGAACGGTAGAACGCCTCGCACACAAAAAAAAATACCCGCAAATTTCAGAAATCACGGTTCGTGCAAAAGTTGCGAAAAGTTTTCGAAATTAATATTAGGTGAAGCCATCATTAATAAAAGAGACGATCGCGAATTTAAATTAACTTAAAAATCAAAAAGACAATTTTAAAAGTAACTTGTGAAATTTTCATGAAGTTGGGAAATAATGTTCGCGTGTGGGTGCAGGCTGCTCGGAGGAAACAAGTGCCTTCGAGCGCTCTTCGACGGACACTGAAAGCTCGGAGGCTTTGCCGTTAGAAGCATATTCGGAGGCTTTGGTGCCATTTACACCTGCGCACTAGCCCCCTCACCTTAGCCGTCTAGCTACTGTTTTGCAGTAAGAATTGCTTTTCACAATTGTTAAAAAATCTTGTCCTAACTTTGAAGACATTTGCATAAATTGTATAGCCTGCAAATTCGTTTTAAAAACAAGAATATATGACGAATATGCGTGTTTCTCTGATAGCTAGGAAGCAAGCCGGGCGCTACGGCCGGTGGTTCGGCTACGCCGCCGGCTACACGTAGGCCGCTACGAGCCGCTACGATCCGCTACATTAGTAAAAACGTTTTTCGTATGAATTTTAAGTAACACAACAATCGTTTGGTTAGTGTAAATACTACAGTCAGTCTGGCTGAGTTCAATTTCTGGAACTTGGAGTCTTTACTGATTATAAGAGAAATCGTAATGCTTTAAGACTTGATATTAACCATATTATATCGGTGCCACATACCAAAAGTAAAGTAATAAATTATGCAGTGTTATTCTATCGATCGCATTTATTCGTGTTTGTGCACTTTCTGTCTAAGATAGAGCAGTAGAAATGAAACAGTGAACTCAGCCGGGTAAAGTTCGTGCTTCACGCGATTACGACATAAACAAACTTCGATTTGACGTCAAAACATGGGGCTGAAGTATTTCAGCAGTGTTTATAAATAGCCCGGTAAAAGAAATTGACAATGCCTCTACACCAAAAACCTTACAAGTCAATAAAGCTTATTAGGCACAAAAGCAAAATATTTTAGGGTTCCGTAGTCAACTAGGAACCCTTATAGTTTCGCCATGTCTGTCTGCCCGTCTGTCTGTTTGTCTGTCTGTCCGTCCTCGCTTAATCTCTGTGACTAAATTTGGTACCAATATGTATATCAATCACGCCGACCAAGCAGTAAAATAAAAATTAGAATAAAATGTTCTATTAGGGTAGCCCCCCTATATGTAAAGAGGGAAGTGATTTTTTTTTATTTTAACCCTAACGTGTGATATATGGTCGGATAGGATAGGTATTTAATATAGAATAGGGGTTTACAAAAATCATTTTTTGATAATGGTGCTGATTCTCTTGGTCACAAACTTAACTAAATTTAAGTTAAATGCATCTTTCTCTTTCCATTTCTTAAAGAAAAACAGAAGATACATTATAGTTTAATCCTGTCAAATTAGACAGTGCCTGAAGAAAATTGACGTATATTTAGTCGCAATGTTTTTAATCGCGTCTAAATTATCTATGGAGTGTCTAAATTTGACAAGGCTTAACTAATATTTTATCTTCTGTCCTTTTCTTAATGAAATGAAAAAAGAAAGATGTACTTAACTTAAATTTACGTTAGTTTGTAAATAAGAGAATCGGCACCATTGTCAATAATATCGAAAATAATCGCTCCAAAAGTAAAAAACAATGTGCCCTAACTTTTGAACAATAAGGTTAAAAAATATGAAAAAAATAAGTGAAAAGTAGAACTTTATAAGGACTGTCTAGGAAAATTATTTTGAACTTGTTGGAAAGAACAGTTTTTGTACAAAAAAAAGACAAAAAGGTTGTACAAAATAATTTCTGCGTACTTAGTATGTCAACGTAACAAATAGCCTTTTTTAAAACTCATAAGTGGGAACACTTATTGTGACGGACGGGAAACTACGGAACCCTACGCTGAGCGTGGCCCGACAAGCTCTTGGCCGGTTTTTTACATTTTAATAAGCAACATTTATTTTAGTCATAATCAACAGTTTACGGAAGCTTTTGCTAAAGGGTAAAAGTTTTTAAATTCGTCTACTTTCAGGATTCCACGTAAAACGTAAGAAAACGCTTTTTTCTGTTTATCAATCATTTCTCATTTATGATTTTTGTTCTGTCTAAGCCCGAACTTTATCAATAAAGAATGAAAGAAAGAACTTTATCTAGCGAGTGTCTAGATAGTATAAGTAATACAAGGCAGGTAATATCACCACGTTTCAAACGTTTTGTTAAGCATATAACTTAGTTGTAAAATTCTAATATATTTTTCTACGAGATGTGCCGTAATGGACATACGTGTTCATCGCGAGGGCTGATACGAGGCGGCCCAGCAGCGGTCGGTCATTATGGGCTATTAAAAATTAAAATCTATTCATTATTTGCGTTGGGCAAATATTTATGTAGTTTGACGTACCTCCGGGTTAATAAAGTTTTAATAGAATTCTGTTACTTAGTAAACCACATAACATAAATAATAATGTTGTACTGAATGTATCTAAACCAAATTATTTCAAAGAATAATTTGAATAAAACTTTCTGTGTCCATGCATTGTTATTTAAACATTGCACTGGCAACAAACACGAATCCGAGAAATGACGGTTGAAGTAACTATTTTATGACGACTTGGGCATTAGAACGGACACTGTCGATTCGAATTTGGAATATTTTCGATGCAGATGGAACTAGGAAGTTGAATTGGAAACCAGACCAAATGCGGCGCGCATAAGCTGCAACTAAAACACGGAGTTAACTATGTTAACCTCCACGGTGTACTCAAGGGCACGGATTAGGGACAACGCACACCGGAATGGCAGCTGGCGGCCTCGCGACCTTTTCAAGCTTTTCAAGCGATACCAGTCTTTTAAGTATGTAGTTAAAGTTTAAAATTATTTCACACGGAAACTGCTCGCCGCGTCGCTGCCGGCCGCTGCCATCCCGGTGTGACTCGGGCCTTACTAGTTAATAAGCACTTACCTCAGAGTTATCGCCTAAGGGTAGTTTCTTCCTGAATGCATATTCTTGATAGCGCGGGTCTTCGCCAGACACCGCTCGCTGATACGAGAGCCGCCTGCCTTTCAAGTCCGCCTTCGGTTCGTCAGAATTATTCTCAGGTATTGATGAGAAGTCCTGGTACGAATGACCTTTGCTTAACTCTCGGCTTTTTTCGTCTTGAATGACGCGACGCAAATAGTTGGTGAGGCCTTCACTCGCCAGCCATGTGACCCTGAAATGTTGCATGAATATTGATTGATGACTCGTATAATATAAACGATGAGAGCTTTTGCAACGGATCGTGTGTGAATTAATTGAAATGTTTTGCTGGAAATGTATCAAGTTCATTTTATCACATGGAAATGCTTACCGCGTTCAATATAATTAATGACATGTTACAGCAATAAAGATTACCTTTGTTGTAATGACCATTAAAACGCATGAATTGTACTAAGTGGATTTGCTTATAGAATTTAGATTGTTTCATTCAAAGTCGTCAATGTATAACAATTTCAGTGAATTTTATAATAACTGAAATGCATAATACATACATATAAATTATAATTATAATATTCAAGTAAACATGTTACGCAAAAAAAAAACATAACAGCTACATTCGACGGGCCAGTTGGTCTAGGGGTTAGTGACCCTGACTGCTAAGCCGGAGGTCGTGGGTTCGATTCCCGCCCAGGACAAACTTTGTGTGATGAGCATGATAGTTTGTTCTGAGTCTGGGTGTAATTTATTTATAATATGTATGTATTTATCAAGTATATAAGTATGTATATCAGTTGTCTGGTTACCATAACACAAGCTCTGCTTAGCTTGGGATCAGATGACCGTGTGTGAGTTGTCCTAAGATATTTAGATATTTATTCATTTTTAGTAAAAAATATTTTATTGGATATTTCTCATTAGTAGAACGGGGACTTTTGTTAAACGTAACACGGTGAGAGGAGACTATAACTTAAGTAATGTTTGCTTGATAGCACTACTGCTGTATTGTGTTATTTATTGCATGGCTCATGTTTAAGTATAGATATTTATTCCGAATCTGATTGTTAGAGTACGTGAGTTTAATTTGGAAACGAGAAAGAGATCCTAAGAGATCCTTAAAATAGGACATCGTTTTTAAACAAAAAAAAAACAGTCACGCATGCAGCTGTTCCAGCTTAATTAATGTCAATCAAAAGAAATATACATAACAAGACAATCCCACTTACATAAAAAAATAATATAATATTTTGTGCCTGTTTCACCACCTCAAAATAAACTCCAACTACCAGATAAATTCAAAAATAGAACATAATTGGTATCAATTTACCTATCTGACAATTATTTTAATCAGAAATTATTAGGAAGATGTGAAATAGGCGCTTAACATTACTTTAATTGGTTCACCGCTTTCTATCAAGACAATCTTTTTAAAGCCCGCGGTGATACAGCCCGTTAGACTGTCAGCTTAGTTTCTCCCACTAGCAAAACTACTTACTTACTCGTACAAGTAGGAGACAGCCTACTACCAACTTAACTTCAATTCACAACTCATCCATACTAATATTATAAATGGGAAAGTGTGTCTGTCTGTCTGTATGTTTGTCTTTCTTTCACGGCAAAACGGAGCGACGAATTGACGTGATTTTTTAAGAGGAGATATTTGAAGGGATGGAGAGTAACATAGGCTACTTTTTGTCTCTTTTTAACGCGAGCGAAGCCGCGGGCAAAAGCTAGTTTCTCATAAAAACGGTGTGCGTTTTTAAACGACTTATTTTGTTGCCTGGTAAAGTTTTGCCATTTTGTTGTTAAAATTATGTTCTACATTTACACGTTTGACTAAGTTTATACAATGTTTTTTTAACGACTGAATAGGACATAATATGTTTTATTGTTTGTACAAAAATAATTGTGGCGAGTATCGACATAGCAATCTCATGTCGTGACTTCGATGAAACACAAATATTTTTCTATTCCTAGTATGGGGCAACGTTTCATAAAAAATACAAAAACAAACGAAAACCAAAGTTTATATTGATTGTAAATGGCTTAAAAAGAATCACGAAATAATTAAATATTAAGTAGACCGCAGCTCCTACGAACCATAAAACAGAAATGTTCATAAAAGATGCATCTCACGACTGCATCGTGAGAAAACAATATTATTTAAAGAAGCAACTGTAATAAAAAGAACCTTGTCAATGATTTAGATGAGTATTGACTGCACTATTATTATTCTTGTCCAGTAACTTAAATAAATCAGTATAACCCTATTGTTACTTATTTTCCGTCTGAACGTTGTATACAAATAGCTTAACAAAAGTCTTTTAAAAATATTTTACAACGATGTCTTCTGGTTGTTATTTGTTATTAAGCTAGAGTAACTTGTTATGAAGAATTGTAATTAAATAAATGTAATTCTTCTGAAAAGTGTGCTTATTACGGTAAAAACTCTTTTCACTATGCGTAATAAAGGTTTTTAGAAGATTTGTGCACTATTGTAGTATACATACGTTATATAAACTGTTCAAAACAGTTTTGTGGACCATTATATTTAGATTAAGTATATACTGTACTGTGAGTTAATAAATAAATAAAATAAATAATAAATAAATAATATCTGTGCACCGTCTTTTTGAAAGACGAAAGACTGACTAAAGGACATCACCCAGATTGGGCTAATTTTTAATTTGCCGGCCAACAAATAAAAACACAATATTATTTTAATAGAATTCAACATTATAAACATTTTTCATTAGTATAATAAAGTTCTGAATCAATTATCTGAGATTATATTTAGTATTGAACATTTAATATCTAAGTATCACTCAGTGTAAATCCAAAGCTTTTTGCTTGTCAAAAGTGTTATTTATAAGTGGTGTAATGGTAGTCAGTTGCATTTTTAATTTCCCGTGCATTATAGAAATCACGAAAAAAAAACGAATGTAATAGGTCTTCTACCGTTAATATAGGGTACGGGATGTCAGACTATTATGGTTATATAAAATATAGATGTCCGTGTTTAATTCTCAGATTATTAATTCCACAGATATATCTGTGATTAATTTTTCTATTATTAATAGTTGAAAATTCGTTTTTAATCGTCTGTTTGTGTCGACTTTTACCTCCAAGCGGCACAAGGTAACGAGGCGTGACTTGTCTGCTTTTACCGTAGTCAGTTGCTTTTCATCAGTCTTTTTTATTTGGGGCGTAAGCACTAAATATCCATGAGATTATAGAGTTATGTTGCGTGTCTAAAAGATGGCACAGGCATTGCACCTAGCCCAAAAATGTATGGAGGCTGGGTGATCTCCTTAGTGAAGTAAAAATCATCTGTAAATATGAGTCACTAATATAATTATTTGAACTGAATAAAATGGCGGCCTAATGCCTCCTGCCGGAGGCTCTATAGGCTATCTGTGCAGACAACCCCAGAGTCCCAAAACGTTGTGATTCTACGAAAACCGCAGGGAGCGATGACCTTCAAGGTTATAAGAGGGTGCCATATGATCTCCTGCGAGGCCGTTTTACACATGAGAATTGCTCCAAAGATACAAAAGCTGGTTGCAAGGTTGAGCTGCAATGTTGACGGAAGCCAGCTTAGTTTCCCGTTGGAACTAAACACAATAGGATATTCTACCGGCGGAACTACCGAATCTATCGGCTCCATCGACGAGCATTTAAACGGTAAACTAAAATCGTAGTAGCGCTGTATCGACCTTAAACTAAATTAATTTTGCCAAAAACAGTAGATATGATAAAACCAGTAAAACTGCAGTCGTCAAAGAAAAAGCTGCATCAAACCTGTTTTTCTTTTTTACATGGCCATAGGCGGATGGCCGAGTAAAAATAGCTTTTTCTGCGATTTTGTAAATTTTAGGATTTACGATACACATCCATTTCCCATCCGCCACAAAAAGTTACATGCATCCAATGGATCCGGTTATAAAAAAAATTGCAGGTATAATGTTCATACCTTCCTGTGTTTTACTTAATATTGTTTTAATTAAAACAAGCGCAGCGGCTGCGCTTTGAAGAGAATTTAGACAGAGATAAAAATAGCAACATGTAATAAGCACCGCACCTTGCTCACAGGAAAAGCAATAATAATTTTCAAGAGGACAGGAGTTGTTATCTATTACAGATTAACGAGATGTAAATAAAAATAAATAAATATCTTGGGACAAGTCACACTTACATACTTATATACTTTATAAATACATATTTATAATAGAAGAAGATGTTGTCTGTACCTTGATATAAATATTTTGATATTCAGATTTTAAAATAACTGTTCTTTTTTTACTTAATTGTAATTGTATAATTTGCTCTTCACTTTTTCAGGGGTAAAATTTCCAAATGACTTTACAACGTAAAGGCATCAATTGCCCAAAATTTCAACTTTGTAGCTCTAGTGGTTAAGAGTTAGCGTTGATGAATCAATCAGTTAGTCAGGATAAGCAATTGACCACGACTCGGTGGTATACTGTAAGCATCCATACTAATATTATAAATGGGAAAGTGTGTCTGTCTGTCTGTCTGTTTGTCTTTCTTTCACGGCAAAACGGAGCTACGGATTGACGTGATTTTTTAAGTGGAGATAGTTGAAGGGATGGAGAGTAACATAGGCTACTTTTTGTCTCTTTCTAACGCGAGCGAAGCCGCGGGCAGAAGCTAGTCAGTTTATAATAGGCCAATGAAAATAGAAGGAAGCTTTAAGTGTGCCGTCAGCTTTTAACCGGTAAGTGTGTGAGGGTTCTCATCAGGATTTTCAAGGACAAGTTAATATGTATCGAAATCTGTTCGGATATGCATTCACTATGACGACGCGATATTCCCCTTATGCCTTTGAGAGCATAGACGAAATATTCCTTTATGACTTCAATATGACGAGGAGATGAGTACATCAAAGTACCTAACATTGTCAGAAGGATTAATTAGCCTTTAGTTAAAAAAACCGGCCAAGAGCGTGTCGGGCCACGCTCAGTGTAGGGTTCCGTAGTTTCCCGTCCGTCACAATAAATGTTCTCACTTATGAGATTAAAAAAAGGCTATTCGTCACGTTGACATACTAAGTACGCAGAAATTATTATGTACAACCTTTTTGTTTATTTTTGTACATAAAGTTCTTTCCATCAAGTTCAAAACAGTTTTCCTAGAAAGTCCTTATAAACTTCCACTTTTCAGTTTTTTTTCATATTTTTTATACTTATGGTTCAAAAGTTAGAGGGCACTTTGTTTTTTACTTTTGGAGCGATTATTTCTGAAACTATTGACATTATCAAAAAATGATTTTCGTAAACCTACATGCATTTTTAAATACCTATCCAACAATATATCACACGTTAGGTTAGGTTAGAAAAAAATAAAAAAAATGACTTGCTACTTTACATATAGGGGCCCACCGTAATAAAACATTTTTTTCCAATTTTTATTTTACCACTTTGTCGGCTTGATTGATATACATATTGGTAACAAATTTCAGCTTTATAGTGCTAACGGTCACAGAGATTAAGCGAGGACGGACAGACAGACAGACAGACGGACAGACAGACATGGCGAAACTATAAAGGTCATAGCTCATTACAGCCACCCGGCAGCCACTCCGCACCCACTCGCCTCCTGCGGAAAGTATTCTTTATATGGACTTGTATCGGCATGCGCTCACTATATCAACTCCGTACCGTCACCGGATTGCCTCGGTTATAAGGCGAGTCGGTGCGGAGTGGCTGTAATGAGCTGTGACCTTAAGGGTTCCTAGTTGACTACGGAACCCTAAAAAGCTTGTAAAGCAAAGAGCTCCACTTACACGCCAAGGGCGTTAATAACACTGCTTAACCGAAAAAATAAGGAAGGGCTCTTTTCGTAATGTAAGCAATTATTAACGTACAACGAGATCTAAAAAGGAGGAGGTAGGTACTATGTTCGTCTGTATTTTTTTCAATAAAAATATTTCTGTCAACTGTAACAAAATATTTTTTTCATCCCACCACCTCGGAAATGGTGTTTTTGCTATTCAATATCTGAACGCAAAAGCTGTTTGTAACCTCTAGAGGTTAAAGTAAATTTGAATTTAGAACATCGCGTGCACTAGGTATGTGACTTCAAATCATCATTAAACCTTATTTCTATTTCCATGGTGCCGAATATATCATACAACTTTTTTTAATTTGCCAAAAACTCAGTCTCTGATGGTCTCTGAACATCCTTGGTGTTCTTTTCTTTTTAATTTGCTTTGCGCGCGCCATTTTGTTTTGACGTCGTATTATTTTAAATGAAACTTGAAAACAAGTAAAAAAACGAAAATTAGTGATTCCAGCGACAAAGAAATTTATTTAACGCCACCAATATTAAAGTGCCTAACAAAAATATTACACTCAACATAAGTAACTGTAGCAACGTTACTTTCAATTTTTCTTAAGTATTTAAGTACCTACCTAAGTATTATTTGAACATAATATAAATATTTTTCTGTAATACTTACCTAAGTATATCATAATGTTGTATAGTAGCAAATATGTACCTAAACTAAAATAAAAGTATCTTGTGATTGTAAATGTTTTATTTTGCATTTAGTCATTTCCAAGGTGGGGGGGATGAAAAGTTACGTGTTGCACTCGAGTGCAAAGATTTTTCACCTTGTGCTCTTTTGATTCCCGCGCTAACGCTCAGGATTCCAATTTTAGAATACTTTGCTTGCTCGGTTATCCAAATTGAGCCCGCGGTTAAAAAGTAACTTTGCACTCATGTATAACAAATAACTATTTTTTTTAAAAGGATACACTACCGGGTTGGTCACATATTATGAGAGATGTGCTATGTGTGTAAGAGTCGGTAAAGCTGACCAAAACTTATTTTGGTCAGCTTTACCGACTATTACACACGTCATAAAATAAGATATTCGCCGACAACAAAAGTGACCGCTTTATTTTGTATGTATTTGTTAATAACAAACAACATAACATTATCTTTCTATCTTTGATAAATATTTATATTATTTGTGAATAGCGCAGGAATTTATAAAAATTAAAAGGAACCAGTGCAAAAGTAAAAATTTAGAAACAGTGTAACCGTTGGGAACTAATAAATATGTTATTAAATGCCCTCAGACGGCTCTGTTGCAACTTGAGCGCTAATCAGCTATGAACGTAGAACCACGCAACTATTCCAACATTCCCGAATGTTATCGGGTTGGCTGATTAGTCGGCCTTTTCACAGCTGACTAATCGGTTAATCGGCTAGTTGGCCAAAGTTACTGTGACCCTGGAACATAAAGGGCAACCGAAGGAACATGAGTGGGTTTTAGTCAGTAAAAGTCTGACACGCCCTCCAGCCCCGTCTAGGACGGGCGAAGTCATTTGGTGATTTCACACTCACCAAAAAAAAACTACATAATAAAATTTGTTTAGTAAATAGATCATTGCTAAGTATGTTAAAAATATTTAAGCAAATATAAACAAAAATTTGAAGACATGTATGTCATCCATCAACCCACTGACTGATACGTGTTTACTTACGGCTTTCTACCTCATACTTAGATCCCAGCGGGGGGATATTACAATAAGAATCATGATGAGGAGTACCTATCTTCGCTTGCTTTCAAAATAATTAATGTTGGACTGACGGGATTGCAAACGTTAATATAATTGTGAGAAAGTCTTAAAGTCTTTATGTCAGGAAAATAATATATTTGATTTACGCTGAGATCTTTGCTTAGAAAATGTCAAACTACTATGGCAAGATGGAAACAGAAAATAACTAAGCCAAAGTACGTGTCACTCACTAATAGCAAATAAATAGATGTTACTAAGTACGTACTTTGGCTTCGCTATGTTCTGTCTCTATCGTGCTTTTGACGTTTGACAGGTGTGTAACAGTGACAAATATAGCGCTTAGCCAAAGTTCGTGCTAGGCAATGATATTAACTTATAT
The DNA here is from genome assembly GCA_033675125.1 of Athetis lepigone. Lineage (NCBI taxonomy): Eukaryota > Metazoa > Arthropoda > Insecta > Lepidoptera > Noctuidae > Athetis > Athetis lepigone. The sequence goes on from CM066219.1 coordinate 15,504,835, forward strand.
TATCACTGGTGCTAGGCGTCTATTTATCTCGCCCTTAAGTAATGCTCATTTTGTTTTGGCTTAAGATTTCTGCTCGTTCCCGAGGCCCCAAACATGCTAGTCTTACTTAATGAATATCTTTAAATCACATTACAAATAATAATAATATTAATATGAACTCCGTGTTTTGTTGTAACTTAAACAATTTAAGAAGGCGAACATTTTATTCTTGTACAATTCTCGGCATTGTGAATTAAATTCTATTGTATAACACTAAGATGCTTAAAAATATTGCAAAGAGAAATACTTACTTTTTGAATTTTTTGCTAACTATTTCATTGAAAGCGCGACTTACTTCAAAAGAAGCAGTTGAAAAGCCTCAGTGTTTATTTGGTTATTTGAGATGTCAAGGTCACGTTGTTTTCGGTCTATCATTGAATACCGTGACGACCCGTAATTAAAAGGAAACTAAAATATTTTTTTAGCAAAGCATATCTTGCAATCATTTGTCATTAATGTCGTTGTAATACATATACGTGGGACACTCAGAAAGTTTTGAGAAACTAAAAAACTATTTTCTATAGGTAAAATATTTTTATGGAATCTTTTCAAAGAACTCTGTAGTAGCCTCTATACAAAGTTTCATGCGTCTGAACCAATTTTCAACACATTTTTTACTGTCCGCCGCAGATACCTCTTTCAGGGCCTTCTTGAAGGCTGCTAGCGCGTCTTCCGGCGATGAAAACTGCATCCCTTTCAGCAGATTTTTTATTTTAGGGAATAAAAAGAAGTCGCACGGTGCCAGATCAGAACTGTAAGGAGGCTGCTCCAAGACTCCAACCTCTGTGGTGTCCAGGAAGTCCATCGTTTTGAGCGCTGAGAGCGTGGGCGCGTTGTCATGGTGAAACAGAATCCCGCGGAGCCCGGAATTCGGTTGTTTGTTGCTCATTGCAGACAAAATTTCTGGCAAAGCATTTTGTGGTATACCATTCGTCTTTCAAGCCGAGTTTGGTCTCGTAAAGAAATTGCAATCAGATACTCCGTGAAAGTGAAGAAACTAGCGATCAAAAGTTTCCCTGCGCTTCTCGATCGCTTCGCTTTCGTAGGCGTTAGTTCGTTTTGAAACACCCTAACTATCGACTAACGCTTTGTTTCTGGATCGTATTGATAAATTTAGGATTTGTCACCTGTCACAATGTCGTAAACGCGCCAAGACGAACCGGCTTCAAATGTTTTAATCATATCACGGCACCACTCCACACGGACCTGCTTCTGAACTTCTGTGAGGTTTTGTGGCACCCAGTGGAACACTATCCTCCATCGGAAGATACCCGTGTAGAATCTGGTGAAGGCTTCCCGATCCAATCTACAGGGTATGTTGAATTCATTCGTATGCATTTAGCTTGTTTTCTTGAATAATTTTTTTTAATGCCAGCACACTTTCTACCGCGCCTGCCGTGTTAGGACGACCACTCCTTTGCTCATTCCTAAAGTAACGCGACCGCACTTGAACTCGCTATTCTAGTGGTAGATGGTTGCTTTTGAAGGTCCTCAATTTAAAGTCAATCGAAAGACTCATCAGATTTTAAGCCACATTTGAAGTCGTAGAAAATTATCGCACGAAAATATTCTCGATGCAGATCAATTTTTAAAAGGGACACGTTAATTTGATTTCGCTCTCAAAAATTGTGGAGAAAAATTCAAAATTCGAACAATGGTATTTTTACTTTTAAATAACCTAATTTTTCAAATTAATTACAAATGGCCAGTGACTTATACATAAAAACGTTTTTTCTCAAATCTTTCTGAGTGACCTGGTTATATTTCCAGAATTTCATGAAACGTGAAGAACGCTGACATGGCTGGCGCAAAAGGTGCTGATGTAATTATTCGCTCCGATTGTACCTTACAGTCACACTATGTCTGGACTAAACGGATTAATGTGCAAGGTTAATCCGTTTAGTTCCTTTCAAATTCCTTTCATATTGGCTCGTATGCGTGCTTTGTTGGTCTAATGCCATTGACTGATTCCAAAAGTACATAGAAGACTAAATTAAAATAGAAGGTAATATTTCTCATGAGACCAATAATGACGCGACACCGTTCCTTTTACACTAATACCAATAATTTATTTATTTATTTATTTAAAACTTTATGCACATGTAAAAAACAATGCACAACGGCGGACTTAATGCCATGAGCATTATCTACCAGTCTACCTTAGGGTGATGCAGAGACAAAACATGGCAGGTGCAAAGATATAAATAAAATTTCATAAGTAACAGTAGAAATAAATATAATACAAACATACATATATTATACATATATACGATAATAATAAATACATATATACATACATATTAATAAAAATAATGCATTACCATCACGTTCATCACTTCAATTACTTTTGGTATCTTTACAAAAAGTTACTATTTTGTGCATAACATACACACAACTCCGATATTTGGATCACAACAACTCCGTAAATAAATATATAATGGTTTTATATTTGAGCTTGACCTTTAGAATTCACAGTCGCTGGTTTAAACAAGAGTTTAACAGTGACCTACATTTAAAAATGTGCATCGAAAATACGATAGCATAATACAGAACATTGGGTTTACGTATTTCAGGGGCCCGAACGAACCTTTGGAAACCAGGGGATGAATAGCCAACTCGCAGAGGTGTTCAGACTTTTAGTCTAAAGTCTACGTTACATGAAACTAGCTTCTGCCTGCGGCTTCGCTCGCGTTACAAAGAGACAAAAAGTAGCCTATGTTACGCTCCATCCCTTCAACTATCTCCACTTAAAAAATCATGTCAATCCGTCGCTCCGTTTTGCCGTGAAAGAAAGACAAACAGACAGGCAGACAGACAGACACACTTTCCCATTTATAATATTAGTATGGATGAGACAACGACCGGCGGTTATCGCTCTGTACACTTACACTTTATATCTATTTTTTTTATTTCATGCACAAAAGCTACTAATGCATACTTAATGCCTAATGGTGCGATTACACATGGCGTATTTGAAAAAAAAAATGCGATAGTAAAAAATTAAGTCGCACCATTAGGCATTCTCTACCAGTCAACCCACACAAACATGTACTGGGTGGCGATTAAGTTATCACATTAAATTAAACAGCGGGTAATACAAGTTGTTATCAGTTCGTTAAAATAATAAAATAATTAATTTTACTCAAATTAAGAAAATGCATTTTTCAAACAAATTATATAGTGAATAAAAATGGTAAAGAATAAATCATCCTTTATAATATGAGTTTACTGACCTGTAATGCGATCTAGGCTCACTCGTCGGATACACCAAAAACATTAGAATTATGCCTATAAACACTCCCGTACTCTGTAGCATTTCGAGCATAGAGATTGATACCTTTTTGCATATTTTTCATATCTCTCATGCGGTCTCTATCTTTTAATTGTGCCGCACATAAACGCCTTCAACTATTAACCGTAAGGACTACAATCTAGGGTCTTTGACCTGCTTTTTCTGCAATGCATGATGTTGAGAAATATTAAAACAGAAAAATATCTCCCATGGCAATAATTTTGTTTAATTAAAATATATTTTAACCATAAATGATAAAATACCCGATTTAGAATACGTGGTTTAATTTAATGTGATAACCTAACCGCCACTCTGTATAGGTGCTCACAATAATAGTCGTTGGCTAGCCTTCTTCTATTGCAAACCACGGAAATAGAAACAACGTAATAAGTTAAACGTAACGTTTGACGGGCCTGTTGGCCTAGTGGTTAGTTACCCTGACTGCTATACCGGAGGTCGTAGGTTCGATTCCCACCCAGGACAAACTTTGTGTGATGAGCATGATTGTTTGTTCTGTGTCTGAGTGTAACTTATCTATAATATGTATATTTACAAATTATATAAGTATGTATATCAGTTGTCTGGTTACCATAACACAAGCTCTGCTTAACTTGGGATCAGATAGCCTGTGTGAGTTGTCCGAAGATATTTATTTTTATTTATTTATTTTATTTTTTAACTTGGATCTTCTTTGTGATCCTTCCTCAATGTCAATGGCGGAACGGGCATTTGATATTCTTTCGATTTGATACTATCATACATACGTTGAACTTGAATTATAAAAACATCTATTTCACAGAACAACTGATCTTCAATTATAAGTTGAATTTTGAAGAATACTCACAACTATTATTGGATAGTAAAGGAAAGTTCTTTTTTTTCTGTCGTAGTTCGCCTAAGGGATGTGAATCAGGTGCCGAAAAGTCGAATTACCGATACCTCTTTTCTTAAACCTTCCGGACAGATCATTTTGATGGACGGATGAGAAAATACCGATAGGGTTCGGGTAGAACCTTTTCAGACGTCAACTTGTAAAAGACGAATGTTTTATCAACACAGTTATAAACTAAAGGGTCAGTGATGGAACCCAGTCGACATTTCTTCTAAACATCTTTGACCTAAAATTGTATTAATATACTAGCTGTCCGCCGCGGTTTCACCCGCGTTTAAAAAAAAAGTATTGGCCTAATAGGCAAGATGACAAAAAAAAGTAATTATTCCGTCAGTTAGATAATCAAAAAATTTGGGACACGTATTTTTTCTTTTTTTTCGTAAACAGAAAATGACGACAATACAGTGCGTTCAAGTTTCGTGAAACGTCACGCCTTAGTATAATTTTTACTGAGGAGTGACGTCACAAGCCCCCTCTCCGGAACTTTGATGCTCTTTATCTAAGCATTTTGTTATTAATTTGATCAAGCAAAAAATATGTGTCCAGTAGGTGCATTAAGTTAAAACCAATTTCAATAAAATGGTAGGGTAAGTTGGTACCTGTTGGATCTGGATTTCCGGCGGTTTTGCCCGGTCGCCGAGTCCAAGCCAGAACTCATGGATATTGCCCGGTTCAGCATAGCTTCTGGGATGTAGGCTTCGTTCAGACCTAAAAAACAAAGTATACGGATAATTCAAATAAGTATTAAAAAATTATAAAGTGCACAGTGTTGCGGTTGATGTTTTGATTATTCATTATATTAAAAATGCTAATTAGGTATTATGTATCTGTTTAAATAAAAACAAATCGTTATATATGGTACTAAACGTAACACTCAAGAAGAAAGGTTCTTAAGAAGATAAAGTTGAAAAAGTCATTTTAAAATTCTATTCAATTCATTTTTAAAAGTCATTTTTAGTTATGTATCAAACCTTTCAACGACCGACCGACAGCCGGCTGTCGGGTTGCTATTGTCTCTCTATTGTGTTTCAAATCACGTGTGTTCAAAGGAGTGTTAAGCAAGGTCCGTTAGGGTCAGTAAGCATAAAATAGTAGATTGTACTACAAGGGCGCAAAGTAATATTTTTACGGCGAGGGCGTTTTTTGAATCCAGAGCGAAGTGAGGGATTCTAGAGTAGAATCCCGAGCTTTGCGAGGGATTCTTAAATAGAATCCCGAACGTAGCGAGGGATTCAAAGTACGTCGCCCGAGCCAAAAATATATTTTGCGCCCGAGTGATACACTCTACTTTTCATCACCCCAAAAAATTGAAGGCGCTTCATACTTTATTGTAAAATTATTATTGTAGCTGCTATTATTATAATAGCTTGATAATAATAGCAGCTGCTATTATTATAATAGCTTGATAATAATAGCAGCTACATTAATAATTTGCTGCAAAACAATCCGTGAAATTTTTTACGGGAACTCGGGCTGTAGTTTTCGCGTTTTATTTCTATTTAAGTTTTTTTTTATTCAGCCGCGGCGGGACTATGGTATTGGCCGTCGTCGATTATTTGGCGCTGAGCGTTAAGACGTTCCAAATTCAAAGAGTTTTTAGGCGCACTTTTATCAAAGCATAAAACATGCAAAGACGCTCCAAATTCAAAAAGTGCGATTAAAAGTTCCTTTTAGGCGCACTTTTTGAATTTGGAGCGTCATTATTGCCCGCTGAAAGTTTCTTATTGAAAACACCAGCTTTGGGCGTTCTTAAAGGGGAACAAAGTCGTCTTTTTCGGAAAGGTGGGATGAAAATACATTTTAAAAACTAGCATTTTGTACCTGTTGTCCCAGACTTCGGACGTCTAAAAATCAATCATCTATTCTTAGCTGTCTCTCGTCACCTACCGATAAACTACCTGCCTGCCGAATGTTCATTGATTAAGCTTTAGGAATTTCTTGTTTAACGATCTTCTGCTAGACATACAGGATATAAAAATGTCACAGGTAATAAATAATTTGTTTGAAAAAATAAGTAAATGTGTATCTCGTATTTGTAAAATATTTTTAAACATAAAATAAAATAGGTATTAATGGTTTAAGAACATACAAAAATCAATAGGTACCAATAAAATAAAGCTGCAAAGTATTTTGTTTACTAAACCACTGAATTGAATTATTAAGTAAATATAATACAGAAAATACTAAATGTTAAGTCTTGTTTATCCACGGGGCTTTAGGACTGCATATTACCAGTACTACTTGATCCATCCTGAATCGAATTTGTAAGACAAGCAGTGAACCATTATAATAATTGCTAGTAAATGGTAGGCGTAATACGCAACGAGGAAAACCGAGTAAACAGAAATGCAGTGGAGCTTCGGGACCGAACCCTAAAAATAATATTAATATTATTAAGCCGAGAAGGATAAGCAGACCAAATACATTGACTTGGCTCGCGAGGTTGTCGACATGTGGGACGTAGATTCAGCAGTCATTGTGCCGATAGTCGTGACGGCCAATGGCATAAATAGCTAAGAGCCACGATCTACACCTAAGGAGGCTCTCGCTAGGCAGCTGGATCAAGGGCCTGATGCAGAAGGCGGTACTCCTGGACACGGCGCGCATTGTCCGGCGATTCCTCCTTCTGGAGCCCTGACCATCGGTAGCTTGGACCCTTTTCCGATGTCGGTGGGCTACTATTTTTTATATTTTTAAATATTTTTATTATTTTATAACAATATTTAAAAATGTTATTTATATTAAACTAGCTGTCTCCCGCGGTTTCACCCGCGTTAACAATGTTAAGGGTCAACAATACTTATGACTTAGGGGTATGAAAAATAGATAGTAGCCGATTCTCAGACCTACCTACTAAATATGCATACAATTTTTAGTAAAAATCGGTAAAGCCGTTTCGGAGGAGTAAGGTAACTAACATTGAGACACGAAAATTTTATATATAAGATTAAATAAAAATTAAAATATGTTCATTGTTAAAACAATACATTAAATAGATCTCTGGACTCCACACTAGGATTCCCTGTGCCGTGGAGACTGAAATCCAGTCTCTTTCATCTTGTTAAATAAAAATTACAATTTAGAAAACTTTAAACACCAAATGAACATAAAAAATATATACTCATGAAAAAAAAAGTAAAAAGAATTAGTTAATACATGGCAGTAGACGTTAGTGAGTGTGGAGTGTGTGTTTGTGCTTAGTGTATGCAAGAGAGTGAGTGAGTGAGGGGGGAGGAGTGTGAGTGAGTGTTTGAGTTTGGTTGTGTTTCATGTAGTGTATGCAAGATAACCGTATGTGCTCTTATTATTTATTTTTTCTGTATGTTTGTAATCAAGACCTTTAAGGTAAGTTTTGATTCGTGTTTTGCAAGTATATCTCGTCATTGGTAAAATATTCATGACATCATTCAACTTTCTATAAATGAATGGACCCTATGTATTTAAATGGAATAATAATATTAATAAAAACTATTTGCACAGTAATTAAATACCTAATATTCTGTTACTTACATTTGTTAAAATCATTTCTGCCAAAGGCTGACAAAAAAAATTCTTCTGTTTTTACCAAATTACAATTTAGTGGGGGTGAAAACAAGCTAGGTAAATTATGTTATACTTAAAATCCCTTTTAAAGTTTCATCCTGGTTTTACCAGGTAGGGTGTATAAAGGTCAACAATGTTGTTTGCGTCCACTGTTAGTACACATTTATTTAAAGCAAATAAAAGTATTAAGTTTTATTATTTATATTTCATTTTTCCAATACATTTTCTGTTTTTCACACCGTGCAAATAATACAATAATTAAAGTCGCCTCCGGCAGCACAACCTAATTTGTTTAAAACGAGAGACATGGACGTAAACTGAGTGTTTCGGTTTCAAACAATTTTCCAGTAGCATTTAATGCGATTGGCAATACTAGTGCATGGTAATGTGTGTTACTTGTGTTATGTTATTATATATATACTGTTCGGCTTTTTGAAAATGCTATTACCTAAGCATGGTTTTTTTTTTTCAATGATGTCAATGACCTACGCGGTTAAAGGTTAAAATCATATAACATTTTTTCATTTTATATAATTAATATTTTCATCTTAGTATACACAAAATAATACTACAGTTGTAACGGTACAGGTAACAGCTAAGAGTATATTTTAACACGTACCTAGTTTTATAATCTAAAATGTTACTTTAATTGCTCACTGTATCATTCTTCCTCATCGTTCGAATACTTAAGTATAAAATACACCACAGGGACAACGGCCGGTACGCAGCGCAAACGGTTTCTGTTTCAAAGCATTTTAAGTTTCATCCCTATTAATACAATGATTATTGTTAAATGATTAGAATTTTCTGGCGATAATGTCGCTAGCGGGTTAGTCCGGTCAGACGCGCGTGGGTTTGATACCCTGCCCTGGTCGAGCAAAGAGCTTTCCAGGAATTTCTCGGTAGCAGCTTTTAAAAAAATTAGACATTAGTTGTGAGACAACAACTGTGTCTTGGAAAGCCGTTGAGCTGATTCCAAATCAATTTGCGGTAATGAAAAATGACGACGTACTATACACCTACGTTTGCGAATGCGAACACACTTGAATACTGAATTTATCGCTTAAAATTTTAAATAAGGTACGCTCAAATGCTTTTACTGAAAAGGAACTCCCAATATAACCAAACCAATTTTACAATTATATCGACGAATATGAAAATGTTGTGGTTGCACTTGGCTGACTTGAATCTGAACAAATAAAAATCGCCACGCCAGTTTGAAGTTGGGGTGAGTCGCTAGTAATAAATACAGCAATGAACATCTAAAACAACTACTTTTTTTTAAGTTTTGCCTCATAGTCGGATTTTCTCCTACACGTGCACAAACACGCAAACACCGAGCTCCGAAACAACTGTTTGTATACCATCAATATTTGTGCTGAGCGGAAATCGAAATAAAAATATTATTAGAGATGCATACGGAACTGAATTATCTACCCTTGCGTGATCCGGAATATTCGAATACCTGCTCTTCCTCAAGTTATTCTGAAACATCATCAGGTTTGGTCGTCAAATCATTGAAGCAAATAGTCAAAAATATTGTTTAATTCATGTTAAGAATGATGTGGCATTTTTTTGTATAACATGACGAGATACAATGAATTATTGCTCCTACCGCCCAGCAGGAATTTCTGACAAATTAATACCGCAGTACTTAGCAAATATTCGAACGACTATTAGATCAATTAAAGGTATATAAATATAGGAATATAAACTTGAGCATTCGCTTGTAACAGAACATCGAGCATTCACTGTTTTAAATTAAATCGGACCACGTCGCGAACACGATGTTCGATGTTTGTTCGAAAACAACGGGCGTTTTTGTGCCAGATAGAAATAAATAAATGTTACAGGTACTTATACACTTACTCGCCGTGAGCATCACGCCGAACAGAGCGTCAAGAAATGTTTCTAATGAGTCATTTGCCTGTAATGCTCAAGTGTTAGATACCATAAAGGTACATTTATAATAATTTGGTTTTAAAAAATAGAAACCTTTGAAAATAATAAAAATAGATTACTGGGGATTAAAAAACAATCCTTGCCATTTATTTAGTAAAAATTATTTCATGTTTATATGAAATAATCTTTACTAAATAAATGCGCCAAAAAAAAAAACAATTCGTGCTTGTTTTTTGTTTGTGCTATTGATTGATTTGATTTGCGTTGGTGAGACTAAATAGATAAACAATTTGACCTACCAAGTTAAAATATTTATCTCTAACAGACAATAACTAAATGTGAATATGTGTTTTAATGCTGATTACCAACGACTTAACAAAAGTTTTCTGACTTAAAAAACAAAGAAAAATGTGTTTTCAAAGGAAAATCGTTTTTTTGCAACTGCCTTTATACAGCTTTCTTCGTCTAGGAATGTAGAGCGTGGAAGGTAGTGCATCTGTTATGAATGCGTCACGGAAACAACAGCGTATCGCGCAGTCGCGTTGTCGTGGTGCGATTCCTACGGCTATACCTCTATAACTTAGGACGTGCAGTACTGCTACCTACATTAGCCACTTGGTTTCCATGGTCGAGTGGCAACACATTCGTCCATAGTGACTGACGGTCAAAAATAGTGTCAAAGATCAAGCGTCTACGCATTCGGAATTAATGTCTACATAATTTAAGAAGTGTTTCTTTCATTTGAATAACGTTATGAGAGCTTATTTTTGCCACAGACTTTTTTAACTTAGCGACCAGCCCCAGCTTCTCACAGGTGATACAAATCTCAGAAAATGTCAGCTTTTCTCGCTCATAGATAGAGAACCGAAAACCGCATTAATATTCGTTTCGTAGTTCAAAGATCGAAGAGTATATAAAGATAGGAAAGCGGGAAGCATTTTCATTGTATTCTATGTAAAGAAAATCAGATTACAAACTGCCAAAACAAAGGCTATAACAAAAGCAATTAGTTACGCAGTTAGTGGCCTTAGTAGTAATTATGTAACAGAAATGAATGTGCTTTTTATCTTATATCAATAACATTTACCTATCAAGAGGCTAAGTGATCGATGGGTAGATTTGACTCATGCACACGCGACAGCGGCTGCCTACTGCGAGCTCGAAATTGGTTTTACTTCGAAATTGGCCATGACATTGTTTACTTATGCCTCATCTACAATTATAGGAAAGGGATGATTGCAAAATACATTAGCTTGCATAGGTAGGTATAGTAGTACATTTAAATAAACTACTTCAAACGTTTTCTTTAAATAAAATCCCAGACAAGGCTTAACTTTCCCTACATTAACATTAAAATGGACTAACATTTATGTCGCAGGCATTTGTATGAATCCGCCTAACACACGCCGTTTATATACGTCGGTCGTCGTCATTTTAAAAACGCTCGCTGTTACAATATGCCGAAGGCAAAATGTCAAAGCAATTGAAATTGCATTAGTTCGACGGAGCCCCGCTATGTGAGGCTCCCATATGTGGGTGGTTTAAAATAATATTATCACGAGAGCTAAAACCTCTTTCTCTTACCTATCCGAGTCGGATTGCTGTGACATTTTGTCTTCGGCATATTATCATATAACAGCTAGCGTTTATAAAATATTACGCCGAATGTAAACGGCGGATTCACACAAAGTGCCTGCGATACCAAATTGTAAAAAAAACTTTTTATGTAGGTATGTACCAAATATGTCTATTTTATGGGTGCGTCTCACGTCTCATTAGACCAAACGTATTAACACGTTTGGTCTAATTTCATTTTATTATCGTTCATAAGATATAATCAACTTGAGATATACCAACTGTTGATATAATTTCTTTACATATAACATTTGTCTATATATATAAAAGAAAGTCTTGTTAGTTACACATTTAATAACTCAAGAACGGCAGAACCGATTTGGCAGAAAATTGTATTTTCAACCAAATATATCATCTATTACTTACCCCCTGACAATTATATTTTTGTACATAAACTATACCCCGTTTTACTCAAAAAGAAAAGGTAAAAATGACAGTTCGTTTTAACCCTCTTTCTGTGGTCTATCTCGCCTGACAGACTATACAGCCGTCACTCATCTTCCAATCCATTTGGGAATGAGACTATACCACTATGACAGAATCAGCAAATCTAATCAAATACCGCCATTTGATTTCATTCACTTCACATAGATTTCGAGTAGGCGGAAATCACGTAACAAATTTTTGACAAGGTTTTTTGTTCGTAAGGTTTATGTGCATTACACTTATTACACGTGCATATTATGGAAAAGAAAAGCCGAGAATTACGATAACTTGTAACATCCGTATGATGTCAGGTTGAGTCTTTAGTAAAGTACATACATATTATTGGAGCATACAAGGGTTCTTTTTGCGCGGGTCTGCGAACGGCGAGCGATGGGTAGCTCGCCGCCCGGCTAGGACCACAGGCCCGCGTCGGTGGCGCGTTAGTGTTCCACGCGCACCTCAAAGAGTAGTCAGCACGAGAAGAGGCCCAATAGGGCCAACGCCTGCCGGGGTTGCGGAATAGTTATAATAGTTGCCGTGACCCCGGACGGAACATATAAGGCAACCCAAGGAACATGAGTGGGTTTTAGTCAGTAAAAGTCTGACACACCCTCCCGCCCCGCCCAGAGAGAAGTCATTTGATGATATCCCACACACCAAAAAAAGGGATCTATTTTATTTTATTATTTTTAGCGTTAGTGACAATAAATGTTTCAAGGGCTTGTATTTGTTACTGTTTGTAATCTCGATCACGGTCTTCCTTTATTTATGCAGTAGCAATTCTCCTAAGTCGATTCTTAATTGAAAATATATAACTAAAATCTGTAAATGCACAACTCCAATAATTAATTTCTTGAATTGGATGAGTTGTGAATATTATGCGTTTGCTTAAAATGTAATGATTTATATTAGTTGTGAGATGTGAACATATATTATTTATTTATTTATTAAAACTTTATGCACAAAGAAAAACATTGCACAATGGCGGACTCAATGCCTAAGGCATTTTCTACCAGTCTACCTTAAGGTGATGCAGAGACAAAACATTGTAGGAGCAAAGACATTAAAGTAAAAGAGGAAAAAGAAATGAATTATTACAATAAATACATAAATACATACATACAAAATATAAACAGTAGAGACAGATTAAATATATAGATAGAGAAAAAGAATAAATTACATGTGGGATGAATCATATCCACTCACATTCACTAATAGACTTCTTAAGTAATATTATTTTGCTTTTACACACTTATGCTCTTACTAATAATCACTGTGTAAAGTTATGCAATGAATAAAGCCTGTGTAACCATACATTTTTTGACGTATAAATCTGTCATAACTTTATGCAGCGATTATTAGTAAGGCGCTTACTATATAATTTTGTAGAATCTATCTAACATCGATCATCCCCACTTTACATTTACCGGAGGTGCTTTAATTATTTTCCTAGATTTTATTTCATCAGCTAGTTGGATTAATAAACAACCGGCTTTGCCGGAGCGGTGCAAATACACCGCGCGTACTAGTGACGAGTTAACAAGCAAGGTCATGGAAACCAATTTGTAACTCGAGAATTGCATTCAACGGATTCGTTTTTGACTTTCTACATTTCTAGACTCTAATTAAAATGCTCGGATACAAGATCAACTTGAATCGCGAACGTGGCATTGAAAAGTAGACTGTGAAATGCTTTCAACGTCAAATTCAAAGAAGAAAATCTCTTTAACTAGCTGCAATGATAATGTGATGCATTACATTTCGTGATGGGATTGCGTTTCACTGTTTGGGTTGTGTATCGGAAATCGGAAATCGATCGATCAGACGTAACTTGGCATTCATCCCCTGTGGGCGGGACGTAATGAGCTAATTCACAATCCTCTACTGGTGTATAACTTCACAATTCAATCCTTCAACCATGTGGGCGTATGAAGAGCCATATATTTCACGCAGTCGTAGTTTTCACATATTGAGTAACTCACTATTGCGATGGTTGATTTTAATGAAGCGTTTCACTAGCATAATAGCTATATTAGGTATACTCGAATAGAGTGGATAAGGGATACCTACGATACCTTCGAACACACATGATTCCAGACAAAATAGAAAGACAATAGCAACCCAAGAGTCGGTTGTCGCTTGATTGGCGAAAGGTTAAACTAAATACTTAGAGGTGGCAAACCCTTACCGTTTGTTTCATTTCGTATATTTTTAGTTATTTAAATGCAAAATTCAATAATATAAAAAAATTAAGAGGAATACATGACTGTTGAAATGACCAGTCACTATGTCTAGCTCATTGTCTAGACATAATCATGAGGTATAACTCACTATGTATGCTATGTGACATGTCCCCGAGCGGTTGACTGGCAGCCAGTGCTGGTTGGCTCCCGGCTAGGCTGTCCCCTTCACTCTGCTGGTCAGGCAAGGTTTGTTCGCTCTGGCTTATCGACAGACTGGATACACTCCGAGCGGGAAGAGGCGACGACTTTAAGCTCGATACACTCCTTTGTAGTTCCTCCTGGAAAAGTATAAGAACAATCAGTTCCCCAAACTACCAAAAATATTTTTTTTTTCGTAAGAAAATCTGAAATCTATCTTTCCATTTTCCTTTGAGTAGTCCTTATATGGGAATGAACTGGAGCGCAGCAAATAACTGATGTCAATGAAAAAGGCACATCTGCTGACGATACAAACGACCCCTGCAATAATAGGAGATCCCGCAATTTAGGTAGGCGTATATTTGGCCCCAACTTTGCGACAAATATATAAACAAGTTGACATTTACCAAAATACATTTAGCTAAAGGCAAGATTCTGGTTTAATTATATACCGAGAATCACTAGCTTCTATCTGTGGCTTCGTCTGCTTGACGTCTAAAGTGAATTCCACCCGAAACCCGAAAATATCGGTACGGTCAATGATGTAATATTAATTTGATTTTTTTATTTGGCAAACGATTATTCTTGAAAGAGTTAATAATTAAAACAAGGGTACCTAGTCAGGTCTCTCTTTGTACCAGTACCTGTAAGAGGGCCTTGGAACTAAGTTCAGCCGTCTGAGATTAAACCAAAATTTATTACAAATATATATGATTTTTGTAAGTAAAAACGCGGATAATACTTACATACCTACTTCGAATACGAAAAAAAACCTCTATTTCGAAGTCCGTCATTTTTTCAATACAACCAGAAAGTTTAATTTTATTTCTTAGTAGGTATAGATCTACTGAACAACTAATATCAAATATTAATATTGTTTGTTTTGTCTATCGTGATATTTAACACCGGTCTATCGACACTGCTTTCTCGATAGAATTGAAAAACAATAATAGGTTTTTCATGATAAACATGTGTCTAATATATACTGGCTGGATAGTTGATCCGTACTATCCGTACTAATATTATAAATGCGAAAGTAACTCTGTCTGTATGTCTTCCTGTCTGTCTGTCTGTCTGTCTCTCTCTTCTTCACGCCTAAACCACTGAACGGATTTGAATGAAATTTGGTACAGATATAGTCTTGGACCCGAGAAAGGACGTAGGATAGTTTTCATCCCGGAAATCCCCCGGGAACGGGAACTATCATTTTACGCAGACGAAGTCGCGGGCAAAAGCTAGTTCTAAATAACAATAATGCAGCCCTAGGGTAAGGTAACGTCATACTTGGGCGTTTACTTGTAACAGAAAACCGAGCCAAGGATTCAAGCTTTTAAAAACATTAAGCATGACGCTTGTTGTGTTGTTACAACTTCATTTCAGTGGGATTGTGTAATAATATTGATTTTGTTGTTGTTATATTAACAGGTTCCCTGTCCGATGAATCAAATATGACACTTTTTTTACCGACACTGACAAGTTCATGAATCATATATGAACAAAATTAGTACCAAGTTTAAAGGTTTATTTCTGATGGACGTAGCGGGATTTATGCAATTTTTAGTATAGGGACCTAGGGAGTACATTGTATTCTGTCGAAAAAAATTAAAAAGTTAGGTAAATTATCTTAATTTTTTATTATACGGCTGTGAATGTGCAAATAAATTTTACACGGTAAATTAGTATAAAGAAAAATGAAACGAACAATATTTATCTTAGCAAATTTTTTGAAAATATACGTAAAGAATAGAAAATAAATGGTAAGGTGAGTATAAATTCGAATTTTATGCGTACTAATTATTTGCACGTCCTGGATTTGAGTGTGCATCATTGAAACATTGCATTTTTTTACGTTCTTTACGTCTAAAACACCTCTGACATGTTTCCAAAACACATTAACTTTTAAATAACCAACAGAAGCGAAACTAAAAAAAAAAAGTGCTGGACATTACGTCATGAAAAATCTTTGTTATATGGGGACAGGGAACCTGTAAATTATTATCGAGCACGGACAAATCGTTCGACCGCAGAAAAATGAGATGAAATGGTCAATAGGATAAGACCAGTGATATTGCCTTAGTTTATATTCACCTTTATAAGTGGTTGTAACTATGTTCTTCGGCAGATCTGATTTCCTAATTAGTTTTCACTGAAAAACAAAACTTTCATACCATATTTTGCCCCTTAAATTTACATAAATCCATTCTTAGTGGATACTTACTCTTTACAAAGAACATATGTTCCAAGTTTCATGTGTCTAGGTCTAGCGCGGTTTGGACTGTGCGTTGATATATCAACAATCAATCAGTCAGTTTACCATTTTATATATGTATATATATATATATATATACATATATATACAATGTGTTAATGAAATAACCCAAAACCTGAAACTAGTTTGTTTAGAATCGGTAGCAAAATCGAATACAATAATTTTTATTATAGGTTATATTTTTCCAAAAAAATATTATTTGTCATGCCGCCTCTAATATTTTTTAACGATGCTGTACACTACTGCTCAAACGATAGTGCTCCCGTGTTCGTTGACAGCGGCGCGGTGATAGAGCTACGAGTCTGTAAGAAGTAGCGCATCAACAACATTTTCAAATATCTATTACTATAATTTATGAAAATAGATAATTACACGTCATATCAATTTATTAGTATAAAAATCGGTTGGGTGTCCGAGGTTTTGGGTTATTTCATTAACACATTGTATATATATGTATATGTATAGATAGGACGCTGACAATTTACTGTTATTTTCTTATATATGTTGACAATCGCAGTTTCGTTTATTAGTTTTGTTTTTCTAGATATGTGATATCACAAAATATTAAAGAAATGTTTCTGTGAAAAACGAATGCTTATGTTATAGTGTAGAATGGCACTAAAACCATTACGTATTTTATGGTATATTAATTAAATTAGGGGCATAAATTAGAATACCTATAACATACGGACGAATGAAGAAATTAGAAGAATCAAAGCTTTATCTTAAAAAATAAATTTCCATCGAAATGATTTAAAGAAAATTATAAAATTGAGCTAAATTTTGACTTCCTTTGTTATTTTTAGATTTTTGCATAAACTTCTTTGGATCTGAGATAAACATCCATACTAATATTATAAATGGGAAAGTGTGTCTGTCTGTCTGTCTGTCTGTCTGTCTGTTTGTCTTTCTTTCACGGCAAAACGGAGCGATGAATTGACGTGATTTTTTGAGTGGAGATAGTTGAAGGGATGGAGAGTAACATAGGCTACTTTTTGTCTCTTTCTAACGCGAGCGAAGCCGCGGGCAAAAGCTAGTAGAAAATATTTACTACACAGAAAAAACTTTGCCATGATATATTGGCGAATACTTTTGGTAAGTCAGGTAGAAAATATGGTGATGTGGTGGTCCAGTATTTATTTTATTATACTTATAACTACATAATTACTTTTTAAGTTTATCTAGGATATCTATAACTGACAACCCTTCCCCAGAAAGCACACGTACTAAACGCGTTGGTCCCGGTTGTCATTCAAAGAACTTTGACAATCGTCACGTCAGAAGCTAAAAATCTCACAACCAGTCTAACTAAGTATCGTGATGGAGTGTAAGTGGCCCTACCATCACCTCCAGGGTCAAAGCCAACCTCACCTGCACGTACTACACCCTGCTGATTCAGACCAGGTCTCTTCACAAGGAGGAGACCATCGCAATCATATTGCATATATTTTTGTTATATGTATACACCCTGCTGATTCAGACCAGGTCTCTTCACAAGGAGGAGACCATCGCAATCATATTGCATATATTTTTGTTATATGTATATCTTTTTTCGTTTGTGATTGTAAAATAAACATGGTCGTGGCAGAATTGTGGTGTATTTTCCGCAAATGCCATTAATAAAGAGTTGAAGTTGAAGTATCGTGATACCCAATAACTGGGTTTTAGAGTTTCAGCCTTTCAGCGACCTAGCGACAGCCGGCTGTCGTGCTGCTGTTTCAATTGTGTCCGAATCACGTGTGTTTGATGGTTTAATTGGCAGTCGCTCCCTATGAAACACTGTTTTTATGCTATAACTGGTAAGACGGGAAGCCAACCCTAACATTGTTGGGAAAAAGGCTAAATAGGCAGATGAGGTAGAAAATATGGCTATTTGTATAAGTACAGCAATATTTCTAGGTTTTTGTCCCGCTTATAATCTAATTTGCATCAAATCTGTCTTGGTTCCTTATTGCTCTGTCATTAGCACATAATCAGTAGCTTAAAAGTAACGTAGGCAAAATAGATAAGTATGGCAAAGTACTTTTTAGTCCATAAATAGTAATTTTTAATTTTTTTTTAGGTATGACATCAATAACTTCTTATTAATTTAGGATATTTAAAAATTTATATGTATTTATGTGCTGAAATGAAGTTATAACTAGGTTTTAATGTATATTAGTGGCCAATACAAGAGCCAAAAAAATTCCAGATTTAACCCAAATACGAAATCGGATAAGTACAATGGTTTGGATATGGATACTTATAATTACATTCAGAAAGTTAAAACATGCAATTAAAACGTTATTTAAGTTGAACTAATCCAGAATTCAGGAACTTGTTGTCCTGATATATCTGATATAATTTTCATCATTCTTTGGAATTTTATACTTGTGACTTGACCTTGTAAAGGGTAGACACGAATGGCCTAGGCGCCAATGAATTTAATAAATCAGATATAATGAGCCCTGTCTATCGGTAGCTTGGACCCTATTCCCGATGCCAGTGGGCCATTTTTTTTATTTTTAAATTATTCGAAACATGTGATTCGAGACACAATAGAAGACAATAGCAGCCTGACAGCCGGCTGCCGCTTGGTCTTCAATAGGTTAATTTGGATATGGATATTTAAAATTGTATTTAATATGAAAAAGTAATGAATAAATAGAATAATATAACTCACCGGATGATTATGCAGAGGTTCCCCATGCTCTCCATTATATGCAGTGCTCTCGTTTAAAGACTGAAGAGATACCGACATGGAACCTCGCCTCTGAATGGATTGACTTCTACTAATTGATTGTCGCTTGAATATTTCCGTGGTGTTTTTCAAAAAACTATCCATTTTTTTCCTAAAAAATGAAGATTTTCTTTCTAGCGGAGATTTCCCTATTGAATTCAGATCCAATTCAGACTGTGACAAGCCCCCACGTCTAGATAACATTGTCTGGTCCAGAGACAGCTTTCTGTCCCGAACCTTCAAGTTCGAAGTTTCGCTCGGGGGAGGTAAATTGACCCTAACGTCTGGAACAACTGGAATGTTTTGTTTGTCTTCCTCGTTAATTAGCACGAAATCTGATAATCCCTCCGGCACACTTATGGACTCGTGTATCTTCGTATCAACTAACTCGTTGTTTTCATTACTATCGGCAACAAGTTCTTCGTCTGTTTCATTGCCTTTATCCTCCGGTTCTTCAATTTTGCTTTCGTTTGACTCTTCACGGCCATTGTCCATAACTATTACGTCAGGATTAGTTGCACTAGGTGGTTCCTCTGTACCTTGGTCCACATTACCCTGTTCCTCACAATGTTGCTTTTTACTATTTTGATCGTTATTAACTTGCTCGTCCCCGAAAATGTCTTCATTATCATTAAAATCTTTATTTTGCATCACTTTACTGCCCTTCGGGGCTTTAATTCGCATGCTACTATTCATTTTAACAGTCCTTAATATTTCCTTTATTTTAAGATTTTCTTTTATCGCCTTTACGTCAGTTATAAACAAGGAAGATTGATCTTTGTCAACATACTTCATTGGCTTTTCTTTTTTAGACTTTTGCCTAAATCTATCCATTTTGAAACACTGCCCAGCACTCACAAGATTCATTAAAACACTTCACAGGTAACAAAATTAGTGTCACAAAATTTTATTGACGTTCACAGTTATCGGCACATAACTGGCGCACAACGTTACACTTGTACAAACCATTTAATCATGGTGATGGCGGTATCGATAACAATAAGTCGACGGAACCGAATGGCATCGAGCCGCAAACCAATAAATGTGGTCCCAGGTCCGCCAGCCGTACACATGCCGTACGTACAATACGGTACGTAATATATTGATCACATTATCCTTTTGTTATTATTACACGGTTCCGCGCGGCGTAGTCTATGACTGCGATGGACGTTGTTACTGCGAAAAGAGCTACGTCACTAAAATTTAATAAAAGTAAACACGTTTCGTTCGGCCTCTAGTCTGATTAGTTACATGTATGTCTTGAAGTCTTACGATATCTCGCGGCTTGTGATAATCTTTGATAATGTATCGCTTAATCTATACCATTTTTCTTTTATCTCTAGTCACTGATGAACGTTATACATCGAGTAAAGTGGACAGCCAGCTGCACTATAGTGATCGCGTACTAAACAATATAAAAATATTACACTAATTTTCCACTATGGTACGCCACCTTATCAGTACAGAACTAGCAAATATTTACTTTCTGTGTAACGATAATAACGCAAGGTATTCGGTCCTTAAACAACTCAAAGAAATACCTATTATTATTAATTTGTTAAAGTACGATAACATAAGTTGATAAGATCATTTTCTATGATTACCGTATCTAATCATAGTTTACGTTGCAAGTTGGAGATGTTGCAAGAATTTGAATGTTTGTTGTCGATTCGAGTGGTTCTTATAACTATATTTATTCAAGACTCTACATTAACTCTTTTAACACGCGTTATATTATTACGCCGCGTTGTGTATGTTTATACACAACTACAATATCAGGCAAAGCAGGGATTTACGGGCGAAGGCGACATGTCGTGAGTCCATTAGCACCTAGTTGCGCGCAAGCCTATGTACATTTCTACTCAGTTTATACATTTCTCATATGATACGAGGAAAGTCAAATGAAAGAGTGCAAAAAATAACCTTGGCGTATCTTGGAGAAGGTTTTGGGGCGTATTTAAAAAAGATGTATTATGATGAAATTATATTTAATTTTCATTTTGATGATTGACGCAAGATTCGCATATCCTAATAACCGGGTATCAGACACCAGGTAAAAGAGTAAAGGCACTTAATTATCCTGAAAGTTCCTTATAACTTTCTAACTACATATTTGTATTGGATTCGATGCGGTTTTACATATTTGGACGCAAACATATAAAAGGAACAACAGCATACCCAGTTCGAGATGAACATGACACCTTTGTTTTTATCAAAAAGCAACTATCAATTTGCAAAAGCTAACTATCAATAATAAGGAAAACACTACATTTTTTTATTTCACTATAGATTTATCTTATCAATTTATTGCCTGACTATTTTACAGCAGTCATTACAGATAGAAAAATCGTCTGTTTTCGTCAATGAGTAAGTCGAGTAATTTATAAGACATAAATCATAATTGATATAATAATGTTATTTCTTATTAAGGCCCGGTAAGTAGCTAATCTTTAGGTATTCGCGGGGGTGAAGCAGCGGCGGCGAAATTGAGCGCGAAGCTCCGCCTACTTTTCGGCAGCGCGCGGCCGTATTCTGAAGCCGTCTGTATTCTATACTCCCGGACTCGTAAATCGAGCCACCTAGCGTAATGAGTTATATCGTACATAACTTTAAAAAAATATATGTATATGTACACACTTGGGTCAATTAGTGGTACCTCTTAGTGCAACAATATAGAAAGCTGTCTTGGTAAAAAAGATCGGGATTCTTTATCATAAAAAGAAAACATTAATTCATAATTAAAAATTGGTTTGTTAAGGATATTTGGTAATGACTTAAATTTAAAATTAAATTATCACTTAAAAAAAGCACCATTTTAGGTCATTTTGGAATAAAAAATGAGAATTTTCTTATTAAGATGTACATACTTATTGGCACATGTATATATATATATCTATATATATATATATATATATATCTATCTATCTATATAAATAAAAATGAATTGATGTTCGTTAGTCTGATTAAAACTAGAGAACGGTTGAGCCGATTGAGCTGATTTTGGGTTTAAAATGTTTGTCGTAGTCCAGGGTAGGTCTAAACGGTGAGCAAATAAAGAAAAATTGCGAGAAAGATAAAGTAAAACAACAATTTCATTTTCCCTTAAAAAGTTGTCCATGTTCTGTTGGATGTCGTTGTCATAGTAACCGGCAAATCAAGTGTCAAATTCAAGTGTGACATTTACAACTGCGGAGGTTACAACCCGTCAACCTGACACAAGTAATGTTTTATTCTAAGGTTTTATTGTTTTAAAAAGACGCAAAGGAATCATTTTCATAAATCCAAATCATGCATATAATTACTTGGTTTTATTTTAAAGCCATTTAAACGGTTTGAAATAACAGAAAGGCGTATAATATGCTATTGTTACGTAGGTAGGTATAGGTGACGTAAGTGTCGATTGTTCCGGGCACATTTACTAGAAAATTCGAGAAAGTTCCACGACGTTCTAGAACGTTCGATGGAGTTCCGAGGGGTCATTCGAGAAACTTCCAGATCATCGTCGATCATTCGCGATGTTACTGGAATGTTCTCGAATGCACCTGGGTACCTCGGGTTGTCGAACTTTCTAGAAAATGTGACCGGAGATATAAATAGCGGACTTGTCGGCACGGGACTCAGTTCAGTTTTGGAAACGAAACGGTGAACATCGCCGCGAAGCGGAACTACGACTGCGATACGAAGTGTGTTTTGTGTTGTGTTAGTTTGTGTTAGTGAAGTGTTTTGCGTTTGTGAATTCTAATAAAGTCAATCGTGTTTTTTCGAGTAAAACTGTTATTTTAATTTATCTCGAACCCTCAGCTCGTAACAAATTGGTGTCAGAAGTGAGGGATAAATCATGCCGGTTTTACCGAAGGACGACACGGAAGGAATTCGTACTAGGAGCCAACGCCAGCAGGACGTGGACCAAAGGCGTTTCGAAGGTTCTTCGTTGCAGACATCGGGTGGTGAACAACCGACGACGGAGCCAGCGTCAGCTCAGATATCTGGTGTTTCTGCAGCACCAGTGACGATGGACTTTTCTGCCCTGATGGCAATGATGCAAGAACAGGCCCGCCGTCAAGAAGAACAGGCCCGCCGACAAGAAGAACAGGCCCGCCGTTTGGAAGAACAGCTGCAGCGCGACAAAGAAGATCAGGCCCGCCGACAGGAGGAACAGGACCGCCGACAAGAAGAACAGGTCCGCCGACAGGAGGAACAGATCCTCCTTATCAAAGACTTACATGCGACGTTTGGCAAAGATATTGGAGCAGTGAAGGAAAAGGTGGAGCTTCACGAAAACCGCATCTTCGAGGCCGAAACCAAGATCGCTGACATCCAAAAAGCGTTGGGATGTCTTAAGTCTGGAGGCGAGATTTCAGCTCCTGTCGTTGCTACAGCATCGGTGCGTGGATTTAAAGCGCCACCCTTCGACGGAACATCTTCCTGGTCCGCGTACAAGCTCCAATTTGAAGCTGTCAAGAAAGCGAATGGGTGGACAGATGCGCAGGCAATGACCGCACTCACTATGGGTCTTCGTGACCAGGCTTTAACGGTGTTAGAGGCTCTTGGCAACAATGCGACTTACGAGCAGTTGGTTGAAGCCCTAGAGTCTCGATACGGGGACGCTCACCTGGAGCACGTCTTTCGTGCCCAGTTGAAGGATCGCGTGCAGCGCAGCGGTGAAAACCTGCAGCAGTGGGCTCTTGAAGTGGAAAAACTGGTACGAAAAGCGTATCAGTCAGCGCCTACGCTCATCGACGGTAATTTGGTTCAAGCGTTCGTCGATGGCATACGGGACTTTGAAGTCAGAGCTGCCGTGAGGCTTGGGCACCATGAGACTTTGAAGGCAGCCTTGGCCAATGCACTGGAAGTGGAGGCAGTGAGGCAAGACCACCGTGCCCATCGCATCAGGGAGGTTGCGGCATCTTCGCGTGACCGTTCAAAGTACAGTCCCACATGCTACAATTGTGGGGAGAAAGGTCATATTCGAACGAGTTGCCCTAAGCGAAGAGATTCCAACGAAGATCAGACCCGGGAAAGAAGTGCGCCTGCTGCCACCACTCAGCAGCAGGGAAACGAGTAAAAGCCAGAACTGCGGGGCGGGTGCTGGCTGGTGGTCAAGGAGCCCCAAGGATATCGATCTCACAAGCCCATGATGGGAACAGCCTAATCATCAAAGGTGAAGTGAATGGAAGACCATGTAAATTGACGTTGGACACTGGAGCTTCTCGCACAGTTGTCAGTTCCCGAGCAAATCGTCTTCTTGGGGACTTCTTCAGCAAGTATGACCACATAAATTTGGTAACAGCTACCGGTCAACACATACCCGTCCGAGGCGAGAAGGAGGTGAAGTTGAAGCTGGGTAGCACAATTTATCGGCATAAAGTCATCGTGGCTGATATAGAAGACGAGTGCATCTTGGGATTAGATTTCATGCGACAGCACTGTTGTAAGATCGACGTGGATCAGGGAGTCCTAAAGTGTGGTTCGGAAGAAGTCTTCATGGAAGGTGCACCATCAGGGAAAGTGCACTGCTTGAAAAAGACTGTTCTTCCTCCCAGGTCGGAATCGATAGTTCCAGTTAGCCTTCCACGCAATACTGGACCGAAAAATCGATGCATTCTTGTTGAAAGATTGGACGAGAACCTCCCATGGAAGATGGCGCGGAGCTTAGTACGAGCAGTTGATGTTGCAACTGTACGCATCCTGAATCCAAGTGAACAAGCACAAGTTATCCAGAAAGGTACGTTGATGGGTACCTGTGAGGAAGTAGCATGGATGCGTAATTGCCAACATCCGCCTTCTCGAAACGTTGCTCAAGATGCAAGATCTCACATCTCGAATCTTCTGGAAGATTGTCGCACAGATTTATCTGCGGGAGAAATGGATAAGGCTAAGAAGATGTTACTTCAATACGCCGATATTTTCTCTGCACATGACGCTGACATAGGGAAGACTGGATTAGTTCAGCACAGAATCAACACAGGAAATGAGTTACCTATTCGTCAGCGACCTAGAAGGTTACCAGTGGCAAGAGAAAAGGAAGTGGACGCCATGATTGAAGGGATGGTAAAGGATGGAGTTATAGAGCCTTCATCTAGTCCCTGGTGTTCTCCTGTGGTCCTGGTGAAAAAGAAGGACGGCAGCATGCGGTTTTGTGTGGATTATCGTCGGCTGAATGACATTACAAAGAAAGACAGCTATCCATTACCCAGGATCGACGACACTCTTGACACTCTGTCAGGAATGAAGTGGTTTAGCACGTTGGACCTAAAAAGTGGCTACTGGCAAGTGGAAATTGACCCCAATGATAAGGAGAAAACCGCATTCTCTACAGGAAAAGGACTTTGGCAATTTAATGTTATGCCATTCGGATTGTGCAACGCTCCTGCAACTTTTGAAAGGTTAATGGAGCAGGTACTCACCGGATTAATTGGAGATGCCTGCTTAGTCTATTTAGATGACATCATCATTGTGGGCCGCACATTCCAAGACCACCTACAAAATTTGGAACGTGTACTGTCTAAAATCCGTGGAGCTAATCTTAAGTTAAGTCCAAAGAAGTGCACCTTCTTTAGGCAGCAAGTTAGTTTTCTGGGGCACGTTGTGTCTAAAGACGGAGTGCAAACTGATCCAGAGAAGATCGTCGCTGTTAAGGATTGGCCAATTCCACAAGACAAGACACAGGTCAGAGCATTTCTGGGTTTGTGCTCGTACTATCGAAGGTTTGTCAAGAATTTTGCGGACATCGCCAAACCTTTACATAAGCTTACTGAGGAGAAGAGACCTTTCTGTTGGGATGATAGCTGTGACATAGCTTTTGAGGAGTTAAAGAAACGGTTGTGTAATACTCCTATTTTGGGCTATCCTGATACAGAAAATGAATTCATAATTGACACGGATGCGAGTAATACTGGAATTGGCGGTGTGTTGTCTCAACGAAAAGGAGATCATGAAGTTGTGATAGCTTACTTCAGCAAGTCTTTATCGAAACCGGAAAGGAACTATTGCGTCACGAGACGCGAACTCCTCGCCGTTGTGAAGACTTTGCAGCATTTCAGCAAGTATTTATTGGGACGCAAATTCCACCTTCGAACTGACCATGCTGCATTGAAGTGGCTGTTGCAGTTTAAGAATCCGGAAGGGCAAGTAGCAAGATGGATTGAATTGCTGCAAGAGTTTCACTTTTCAATTGAACATCGCAGTGGGAAGTCCCACGGTAACGCAGACGCTTTGTCACGAAGGCCTTGTCCTGAAGATTGCAAGCATTGTGTCAGGCAAGAATCTAAGGAAGCAGTTCCTGTCAGAATGCTAAGAACAGACCTTAGTGATGAATGGAAGGAAACTCTACAACATGCTCAGCAGAGTGACTCGGATATTAAGCCAATTCTCGAATGGATTAAAGCTAATGCTCCTAAGCCGAAGTGGTGCGATGTTGCAGCAATGAGTACAACCACTAAGAGCTATTGGGCACAGTGGGAGAGCTTGGCACTCCAAGATGGTGTCCTGTGCCGTAAATGGGAAAATGCTCGAGGAGATAGGTGCCACCTGCAAATGGTCGTGCCAAAGGCAAAGGTTCCAGAAATTCTTCGGCTCTACCACGATGGATGTTCCGGAGGTCATATGGGGGTAAAAAGGACTCTGTTGAAGATCCGAGAACGGTTTTATTGGATCCATTGTCGAGAGGATGTTGAAGATTGGTGTCGAAAATGTACCAGTTGTGCGGCAGTAAAAGGACCTCAAACACGCAGCAGAGGAGCACTGAAAGTGTACAATGTAGGAGCCCCCTGGGAACGGATAGCACTAGACGTCGCTGGCCCATTCCCTGAAAGTGAAGGCGGAAACAAGTACTTCTTGGTTGTCATGGACTATTTCACGAAATGGCCGGAAGTTTTTGCCATTCCTAACCAAGAAGCTTCGACAGTTGCTGATAAATTAGTCCACGAAGTCTTTTGTCGGTTCGGGGTACCCTTAGAAATCCACAGCGATCAAGGAAGAAATTTCGAATCTCAAATCTTCCAGGAAACATGTCGCGTAATGGGTACTCATAAAACGAGAACCACGTCATATCACCCACAATCTGATGGAATGGTGGAAAGATTTAATCAGACACTGGAACGATATTTGGCCAAAGTTGTAGCAAGCAAACAACGGGATTGGGACAAACACATACAGCCGTTTCTTCTGTCCTACAGAAGTGCTGTTCACGAAAGCACAACTGTGACACCAGCCTTTGCAAACTTTGGAAGAGAGTTGCGGTTACCGGCAGATTTAATAACTGGCATCCCCCCTGATTCACCAAGCAGCATAACCGATTATGCCAATGACCTGCGTAACAAGATGGATAACATATATGAGCATGTCAGACAGTCAGGCCAGCAGATGTCTGAGAGGATGAAAACTCGCTATGATCGGAAGATGAACAATAGCGGATTTGATGAAGGTTCACTGGTGTGGTTGCATAACCCAGTGCGTAGCAAAGGGAAGTCGCCTAAACTACAGGCAAAATGGGATGGACCATACCAGATTGTGACCAAAATCAATGACGTCACCTACCGGATACGGAAGAGTACGAGAACTGCGCCTAAAATTGTTCACGTAGATCGGCTGGCACGATACTACGGGAATAATGATGCTCGGGACGAGCATGTCTTAAGAGGGGGCAGTGTTACGTAGGTAGGTATAGGTGACGTAAGTGTCGATTGTTCCGGGCACATTTACTAGAAAATTCGAGAAAGTTCCACGACGTTCTAGAACGTTCGATGGAGTTCCGAGGGGTCATTCGAGAAACTTCCAGATCATCGTCGATCATTCGCGATGTTACTGGAATGTTCTCGAATGCACCTGGGTACCTCGGGTTGTCGAACTTTCTAGAAAATGTGACCGGAGATATAAATAGCGGACTTGTCGGCACGGGACTCAGTTCAGTTTTGGAAACGAAACGGTGAACATCGCCGCGAAGCGGAACTACGACTGCGATACGAAGTGTGTTTTGTGTTGTGTTAGTTTGTGTTAGTGAAGTGTTTTGCGTTTGTGAATTCTAATAAAGTCAATCGTGTTTTTTCGAGTAAAACTGTTATTTTAATTTATCTCGAACCCTCAGCTCGTAACACTATAAAAATAATACTGTAGCAGGTTTTCTTTTTCCAATGTACAAAAATAATATTACGATAAAAAATATCTAGATTTTAAATATTTATTTTTTAAATAATGGTGCTTTTAATATTTATTTTTTAGTTTTTGTATGGCCATCCTGGACAATGTTCCCTACCAGAAAAACCGCACATGATAGTTGTTCAAAAACAAAATTATTTTAAGCCCATTTCATAACATGTCCTTTATATGGGACTACCACTGCATCATAACTTATCAAACAAAAAACCGGCCAAGAGCGTGTCGGGCCACGCTCAATGTAGGGTTCCGTAGTTTCCCGACCGTCACAATAAGTGTTCCCACTTATAAGTTTAAAAAAAGGCTTTTGTTACGTTGACATACTAAGTACGCAGAAATTATTTTGTACCACCTTTTTGTCTTTTTTGTACAAAAACTGTTCTTTCTATCAAGTTCGAAATAATTTTCCTAGAAAGTCCTTATAAAGTTCTACTTTCCAGATTTTTTTCATATTTTTTAAACCTACGGATCAAAAGTTAGAGGGGGGGGGGGGGACGCTTTGATTTTTTCTTTTGGAGCGATTATTTCCAAAATTATTGACATTATCAAAAAATGATTTTAGTAAACCCCTATTCATTTTTAAATACCTATCTAACAATATATCACACGTAAGGGTTAAATTTAAAAAAAAATACTTCCCTCTTTACATATAGGGGGGCTACCCTAATAAAACGTTTTTTTACAATTTTTATTTTACCACTTTGTCGGCGTGATTGATATACATATTGGTACCAAATTTCAGCTTTCTAGTGATAACGGTCACAGAGATTAAGCGAGGACGGACGGACAGACAGACAGACATGGCGAAACTATAAGGGTTCCTAGTTGACTACGGAACCCTAAAAAGAACCCTCAAAATCTGTTTACAATTGACGGAGATATCGCGTAACAAACATACAAAAAAAACATACAGACGAAATGAACCTCCTCCTTTTTTTAAGTCGGTTAAAAATCAAATAATTTCCTATTTGAAAAAAGAAATACAAAGATAAGTGGGAATATTGTAGGTGAATTATTTTTTTTTTGTGAGTGGGAAATCATCAAATGACTGCTCCCGTCCTGGGTGCGGCGGGGGCGTGTCAGACTTTTACTGCCTAAAACCCACTAATGTTCCTTCGATTGCCCTTTATGTTCCAGGGTCACGGTAACTATTTTATAAACATTCCGCAACCCCGGCAGGACCATTGTAGGTGAATAATGATTATGATTAACTCATTAGACAGCATTAGACACTAATGAGATCCTTAAACATTTAGTCAAAATTTAGCTGTCTGTTACAGCTTTCTTGCTGTATGTTTTCGTTCATTACAGATAGGACCGTGCATATTTCTGATCTCTCAACAAAAGATAGATAGATAGCCAACTTGGTGCAATACTTTTATACGGTAGTCTATTTTTTTTTAACAAACGAGTACTAAGTATATCTCTTTTATATTTCCGGTATTGGACAGAGATAGATGGGAAATTAGTCGAGGCGGAGCCAATGCTTTTAACACTAATGATAACACTTATGCTGATTATGTGGACCAATAAAAATGCAGAAAAATTTTTGGTACTCGTTTGTTAAAAAAAAAACAGACTATAGGTGTATTTTTGGTCTTGCTCACCCTGCTAGGAAATGTTCTACCCTTGAAAACAAACAACTTTTATTATAGAACCAAGTCTGAAATCGCGAAAAAAATATCAGCTGTTTCTAAGAAAAGTTCAATGCCGTCCCAACCACAATGTATGAAACAGGTGATAATTTTTTTCGACATATCAGAGTTGGTTCTATAATAAAAGTTGTTGGTTTTTATGAGTAGAAACATCTCCTAGCAGGTTGAGCAAGACCAAAAATACACCTAGTATAAATTCAATCTCAGCAATGTAACGGCAATTGCACATGGCGTAGAAAATGAACAACTCGCTTTGTAGCAACTTATCCAAGAAAATGTTATCATTGATCCTTGAGGTTTATTTGTAGACCACGAATATCCTTTTATTGGCGCCACGCCGGATGCTTTGATAGGCCAAGACACAGTATTCGAAGTCAAATGTCTAAAGTGGCTTTCAAAAACGGTCTGGATAATGCCCTAAAAGAGAACAAAATTCAAATAATAATGGAATTTTGTTCTCTTTTAGAGCATACAAGCTTCTGCCCGCGGCTTCGCTCGCGTTAGTGAGAGACAAAAAGTAGCCTATGTTACTCTCCATCCCTTCAACTATCTCCACTTAAAAAATCACGTCAATCCGTCGCTTCGTTTTGCCGTGAAAGAAAGACAAACAAACAGACAGACAGACAGACAGACAGACACACTTTCCCATTTATAATATTAGTATGGATTATATGGAGATACGACAAAAATAATGGTATTTTCAGTATCAACAAAAAGAGTTACTGGTACCACCAACTTCAGAGGCAACTTCATGTACCATGTATAAAAATGCTTATTTGATGTGTGGGGTGCTGAAACTATTATGACATCATCACGTGAGATGACTCGTCGAAATGTAACTATTTCGGACTTGGTCTTATTATAAAAGTTGTATCACAATGACCAGGGGGCCTACCACAAGCCCTTATAGCAGTAATACCACAGATTAATAAATAGTTACTACGTAACAGATACTTCACTCCAATACAAAAACGAAAATACCTACGCTATAATAGCCTACAAAATTATAATAATAATACCAGCTGTTTGCAGCGAGGAAAAATGTACAATAAGTACGCACAAAGAGAGTTGAGATTCTTTTGCCCGCCGCGCGACTAACGTGTGTGCGTGCCATCTAGTAAATGTGCTAGGGTTATACGTATGATGATAATGGTAATAAAACGAATGTTTTAGAAAAACAATATTTTTTTTATTTGTTGATCAAATATTTTTTAGTTTAATAAAATGACTGATGCATATTTTTCGTCCCTTGAATTCCCGATTATTATATTTTAGTGTCGTATTCAAAACCGCGTGAATAATTTTAATAAATAATCAAAAGGGAAACAGGAGAATTGGGAAACAGGGGAATGGCACAATAATCACACAATAATTACGTGGTTTCGGCATTTTGATAGTCAGCGCTGTACCCGTGACGCGCGAGCACACAGCCGGGCGCGCGACAGCCCGGTGTTCGTTGTACCGTCGACGGTACGCGAAGCGGTAGGCATAAAACGCGTGGCCTTGAGCGAGTGACGGACGCCTGGTAATACTTTGATATTACTTTCAGTGGGAAAGAGACGGCGCTAGACAACGTGTCTAACGCTGACAACGTGTCAAACGTCATGGTAAGGGGGCAGTTCAATAAAAAACCCGTTGATTATTTTACTTTGATGACACATACTCGTAATTTTGTTCTTCAATGGTTCCTTTATTGTCGCAGTTGGATTAACTGCAGTTAGAAGTGATAGGGATGTTTCAGACCTATTGAGTTGAAAATTCTTGAGTTCTCTGTAATTAAATATAAAAAGCACGATTTTTACATTGGCACAGATAATTCTTTTCTAACAATGAAACCAATAAAATAAAACAGTTTTTGAACTAATTTAATTTTCATAATGTAGATTTGCAAAAATAATTTATGTTCACAAAAACATAGTTTATTACAAAATAATATCACAAAGTAAACGGGCACAAAAAATAAGTATAGAAACAATATAATACTAATTTCGTGTACGTCGGTCTACCGAAGCGCCATTTTAGGCCTCGTCGTTGTTCGTACGCCGCACGCGGAGCGTGCAGCATATTAGCGCCCCATAGCCGCAGCTACTGTTTTACCAACTTATTTGTGAAATGGCTAAAATTGGAACTACGGCTGACATGACATTTCAGTCATACATTTGACTTCATTTGAGTATACTCTGTCTCTTTCTCTTAGCAACGCTGTATTGACAGTGTCGCCCTCCTTCAGTTCACAGATAAGTTGGTCTATCTGTAGACAAAAATTGGTTTTTATTTTGATGTATTTTGTTTGCCTATTTTTTACGAATTACCAAAAGATAAATGAGTTTCATAATATATTGATACTAATAATGCCATAATGGGTATAAAAAAAGGAATACTTACTTGTATACTTTATTTTTTACTTTTATTACGTCGTTTTCTTGTACAAATCCGTTGCAACTCTTTATTTCTTTTATTTCCCATTGCTTAGAAACACGAATCACTATAAGTAAATTACTAAAATCAAAAACAAAGAATCAAAAAAATAAACAAAGCGCGAAATAATAATGGACCAAATGTGTAAAAATCGGACGTGACCTCTCGTAGCAACGGCTAGCTGCCGACTGGGCGTGGACTGACACAAGCTTGACACAATGTACGACAGTAGTGCATCGAATTAATAGAAATAAGGTCGAAAATATTTTGGCGTTTCATTTTACTTGAATAGCATGTCCGCAAAAATGTAAATCATTTTGCAGTTTTAATTAAATATTTAAAAAGATACAGTTCTGTGTATTAAAATTTTTAGATATGTCTTTAGTTTATTAAATTTTCTTTGTTATAGATATAAAAAATATGGTGGTTGTCGCTGAAAAAATTGAGAACTTCGAGACGAAAATTTTTTTTCAGTGGTCTTTTTGAACATTTTTTTTTCGTCGTTCTAGACCACTTTTGCAAATTGTTTTTGTGTAAGTCTTTTCTTTATATATTAGACTATACACTGTATTTTTTTCTGGCTTGTGGTATGTATAGATACGGCTAACTTCGCGACGAAAATCTAGACGTTTTACAAGGTGTACGCTATGGACAGCGCCTTAAAGACTTATTAAGTACGACGAAAAATATTTAACTTAAAGGAAACATTAAGACTTCTCTATTTTTCTGACTTCTCTCTTCCAATATTTATGCTCTGTACACAGCAAACATCTTCGTTCTTCCAATAACTTCTTTTACGATGTCCTTTCACCGCTCTGGTTTTCTTAAAGTTTCTTTCCCTACCCAAGCAGTTTTTTTCTGGAATGCGCTTCCTCAGAATATCAGGATGACCACCAGTCGGTTTACTTTCAATGTAAAAGCTCGAGATCATTTACTCAAGGAGTTGGCAGACTCATCTCTCAATCTCTCATTACTCTTAATGTATTGTACATGTATTTATTTTTATTTATTTCTACTTTGTATATATAGTATGTATGTATGTATAAATTTATGTAACTATTTTATTTCTTTGTATATATTTATGTAACTATTTTATTTTGTATTTATTTGATTTCTGTAACTTTTCAGTTTTATAGTTGCAAGAAAACTGAAAAGTACCCTAAAGTAGACTGGTAGAAAATTCCTAAGGCATTAACTCCGCCTACGTACTGTTTTCGTATATGTTCAATTAATAAAATAAATAATTTATTTTAAAAAGTAACAAAAGAGCATTCAATATTTTCGTAATTTCGTTTGCCACACTCGGGAATTGAAGTTTTCCACGATTGTATTATAAAAGTACAGGTTATTAAATTTCCCATTTTATGAAAGTTGGACTCCTGGGTGTGGAATATTTTCAAAAAACATTAGATGCAGTTTTGTTTCCTTTTAAAATATACACTTAAAGGAAACATTCCCTATCTTTCCTAACATTTCCTTAAAGTAAATTAATCTGTTATAATTATTTAAAGTCGTTTTCTTCCAGGGCCCATTAAAACTTTCCACCCAGTATTATAGACAGTGTTATGGTTCAACTCAGTACCGCATGCCGCCGCGCCGCCTAGCCGTACTGATATAAGGAGCTCGCGCGTGTTTTGTTGCCATTTATAGTTTGTTTGATAAGCTTACGACGCTTGAACTTTGCACTGATATGATCTGTGGAAGAATGTACGTAGAGTGCACCAACTAGATTGTCACAGTTAAAACGAATTGAAATAAAAATGTAAGGCACCATGAACAAATGGCATCCTAAAAATGTAAGTATGTTTGCCTTGAAACCGAATGAACAGTAAATTTAAATGTGTTGGCAATTAAGTGGCATTACAAATTGCGTTTTGATTTCAATTGACGTTAGCTACCTAATTAACAACTTTCAACAATAAATGAATAATTTAAAGATAAAAATAGAAAGCATTAAAGTTAATAAAGAAGGTATCAAATAATAGGAAATTGTTGTATAGGAACTCGCTAAATTAGGTCTTACACAATCACTTTACATTTGCTGTAAACCACACGTGATTGTCAATTTCCCTTGCAATGTGAACCAAGTGATTCCGGGACACAGGTATCAAGACATTAACGTAACGACTTCACATTTTGTAAATTGTTACCATCCATACCTTCCGATACAAAAATACAGTGTGTTTTACAGCCACCGGTGAGATCCAGGTCGCTAATCTAACAGAATATTTTAGGGACAAGGCCTAACGAGCATTATTAACTTGGCGTATTTTGAGTATCGCAATAAACGTTCAAATACATCAGACGGACGTAACGTTTCTCCAAGTTGCATGTGTCATGCTTTATTCTGTCAGCCCGAGCGCTATTCGATAATAATTATTCGCGCAGCAAAACTCACTTTACGAGTGGAACGAACAGAATTTTGAAACCAAGGGCAACGAAAATAGCACAACATAAAAGAGAGAAATAGGCGAATTGGTCTACGAACCAATAGCGACACTGCACTGTGGTAATATTTCTGACCAGTAAACCCGAAAAATTTAACATCCTTGACCATTTTCTGTGGGTCTGAATTTTTTTCTTGTTTTGTAACATTATCTTTTTTATTGTATTATTTAATGTATTATTTAAAAATCGTTTGAAACGGTTATATTTTAGAATTGTATTCCCTTGTTAATAAGTTCACCTTTTCTTGGTTTTTTAGTATTCACATAGGAAAGTTAAAATTTAGGTACTTGTGACGAGAAAAAACCACAACATAATAACGTGTAACTTCAACATATAAAATCATCGAATCGAACAGGTCTCAGGAACTTGAACTCCACACTATCTACATGTTTAGTTTTATAAGGTCTGAAGATGGTGCCAGAAGATAGCACTGTGAGTCTGTAACTTCGTAACGAAACTACGTATCTCAGTCGTGTTTGAGTTTGCTAGAATTTTCTGATTCTCTTTGAACATGATAAAGCACAATATAACACAGTCGGCCTTAGTCGCTTTTTAAAATCTGTGCTTACACGTGTTCAACGTGTATCTATATTAAGCTGAGTGCAATTATACAGTGCAAATATCATTCCTAGACGAATATATATTTTTGAAAGCCGTAAAATGTTGACTTACATTTGAAATGTGCAAGTTTTTTATATGTGGGAGTGAGTGTAGATGTTTGTTAGCTCCACGCAAAAACTACCGAACGGATGGACCGTTTACTGTACAGCTTTTACTTCAGAATAAAATTAGGAAGCGGAGCAATAGTTAAATAAAAGTATAACAAAACGCGGGTGAAACCACGGGGGACAGCTAATATATAACAAAACTAGCTTTTGCCCGCGGCTTCGCTCGCGTTAGAAAGAGACAAAAAGTAGCCTATGTTACTCTCCATCCCTTCAACTATCTCCACTTAAAAAATCACGTCAATTCGTCGCTCCGTTTTGCCGTGAAAGAAAGACAAACATACAGACAGACAGACACACTTTCCCATTTATAATATTAGTATGGATATAAATTTTCCCTCGCGTTTAACTTTGGTTTTTAATAAGAGATAATGATTTGACGAGCAAATGACAAAGTACAAATTATGTTGCCAGCTTTTTAATTAAAGCAATGTCTCTAACATCGTTTTTTTTAATACCGGAATTTTAATCATTTAAACTTCGAGCAAAATAGAACAGAGTTACAAGTCATAGTATTTTAATAAAAGGTGAATTAATAAATCACCTAAATAACAATAATATGAATTGGTTCAAAAAATCTATTTTTTACATTTACACAGTGGCAAATAAAATATAGAATTCATTGTTAAAAATTTTAGAAAGGTTTTCAGCTTTAGTGATTTTATATTTTTGTTAAGATTATTAATATTTAATATTTATGATGTCCTCCCTTTCACACCAGATCTAGAACTCAAAGAAAAAATAGAATTACCACCTTTTTCAAATTCAAAATAGTCATTTTACTAGTAAATCTTAGTTGAACACTAGCTGTGCCCTGCGGTTTCACCCGCGTTATCTTAGGATTTTGGTTACTGTTCTCTCCCGTGGCTCATAGCGCAATGTTAATAAGCATAATATTAATATTATACTATGCGTTAGTCTAATGTATAAGCTTCGAATATTTTGCAAAGCCAGCCTTGTTACTGCCCGTACGTACTAGCTGCATAGTAATTTTTAAACTGTGATAATTATCTTCGAAAATATTTATTGAAATTTTTAATATGTAAAGGGCAAATTGGTTCAAATTTAAAAACTTGTATCGAATATCGTACTTATTGATAAGGATTAATACCATCTTCATAAAAAACACCTTGGCAAATAATGCATTATTTCATAACATTTTTTTTAACATAAAAAAGGTTATAGTGAGTAAACTATACATATTAGACGTATACTGTTTCGCACTTTTTTTTAGAACTTTTAAGGAGGAACAATTCTTCACAACATATTTTTTGCGTAGCTTCAACCATTTACGCTGTGCACGCAAGGAAAGCTCTCACATAGAATTTTTTTTACCGTTTTTGACACACTTTTCATTGCTGCTCGGCTCGCGTTATGTTTTATAGCCCACCTGCCCAGGAGTATGGACAATGATCGTACCAAGTTTGATTAAAATCCCATTAGAAGTTATTGACCCATGCGTGCACATACAGACAGACAGACAGATTTATAATTTACTGATTGCATTATTGGCATCAGTATCGATCACCAATCATCTTCTAATAATAATTTTGAAAATATATTCAATGTACAGAATTGACCTCTCTACAGTTTTGTTATAAGTATATATATAAATAGATTAAAATGTATTTTACAGAATAGATTTTTACATCTGTCAAAATCTTTCAGAAAGTACGAAGGCTAACCATAAAATAAATGGAAAAACCATGCCACACTTGAAGTATCAAATCGTTATCTCGGATTAAAAAACAGACTTTTGTGACACTGTTTTAGGTACTCGTCTAACTTTCCGTAAGCAAATTGCTTACTGAAGCACAGATTACTGAATAGTTACTTCGTAAACGGAAGCTTTCGATTTAGTAAATGTGACTAAAAACTTTTTGTGCAATTAATTTAAAATCATTCTTCTTATTATGCAATAAGTGAACATTCTTTTAAAAACAGCAAGCGTCCAAAAAGTCCCTATGAGGTGTAATATAATCCTACAAAATCTAGAGAAAGATTCTGCCTGCAAACATTCCTACTATCCATACTAATATTATAAATGGGAAAGTGTGTCTGTCTGTCTGTCTGTCTGTTTGTCTTTCTTTCACGGCAAAACGGAGCGACGGATTGACGTGATTTTTTAAGTGGAGATAGTGAAGGGATGGAGAGTAACATAGGCTACTTTTTGTCTCTTTCTAACGCGAGCGAAGCCGCGGGCAGAAGCTAGTATTATATAGCTGAATAGAAAGCGCTTTATCCTTTCATATGAAATATCATAGACCGTATACAGAAAGAAAGCTGGAAACTTAGGCCCGAGTTACATCGAAATGGCAAAGGTCGCCAGGCCGCCAGCGGCCGTCAGCGGCCGCCAGCGGCGGAAGAAGCGCGAGGCGTGCGGCCGCTGGCGGCCTCGCGACCTTTTCAAGCTTTTCAAGCGATACTAGTCTTTTAAGTATGTAGTTAAAGTTTAAAATTATTTTACACTGAGGCGCTCGCCGCCCTGCTGCCGGCCGCTGCCGGCCGCTGCCGGCCGCTGCCATTCCGTTGTGACTCGGTCCTTATAAGTGCTAACCGGCGCCGTCGCTTGATAGTGCTGGTAACCCGCGCAGAAAAACATATGAAAGCGCGCCGATAAGCACTGAACGGTGCCGACAAGTTTCGACAAGCTTCAACACGCGCTGGTCTGCGTTGGGAGCTGCCATTCAAAATTAATAAACAACTGCAAGCAAATCATTTCGCTATTTTGCTTAGTCTGCTTCAACCTGCTTCCTTTGTGTAGAACGGACCAGCGTTGTCAAGCGCCGGTAAGCGCTCATAAGTTTCCAGCTTTCTTTCTGTATACGGCCTTAGATTAACGTGAATACCGGGTAGGTGGGCGGGCAAAACAAACAAACATATGGTATAGTAAACATTTAAATTATCTGCAGCGTATCATCCAGCGTCCGTTTCAAAAATATTTACCACGTCTCGTCCGCACGAGGAGCGGCACGTGTCCTGTTTTAAAATATCATTTAAATTATCTCGTTACAACATAAAGCGATTAAAAGGAAGCCAGATATGATATTTAAGTTCCGTGTTTGTAACTCTTTTTTATACTTTCGACCTCGTAACGAACTTGCGTTTTTACAACAAAAAGTTTAGCATGATTCCGTATGTTTGAAATGGAACGAAAATGATTCTTCGGGCTGGTTTTGGTTAAAAATGCCTTTTACTAGGAAATTCTTCGCATAGTGAGAAAGATTTAAAGGCGATGATCCTGGCTTTTAAATGCTAAGGCAGCCGAAAGCTTAAAAACTCTCCAATTTATGCAGTCATGGAGTCATGGTCACTGTTACTCTGAAATTGCCACCTAATCATATGCATATCCTTTGAATTCAAACTGTCAATATTGGTATTCCGGGAACTAAAAATACTATTTGCATCATAGTATTTTTGTCCATACATAGGTGGTCCTTGAAATTCTACGCAGCAGACACTTGAAAAGAAATATCAAAACATTTTTATCCTCGGAATCAATTTTGAAATAAGTTACGAGCTTCAGCTACCGTAACGTTTTGCATAAGTGTTCTTAAAATATCATTTTAATAATAAACAGTTGGTTGTCGGACGCTGAAGAGATCGGTTTCTTGTGATTAGTGATCCTTTAAATTCGTTTGAAAAGAAAATCATGACCCTGAAGGGATATTCAGATAAATTTTATTCTTGTTTTCATTTTTTATTTGATTATGACCTTCCCCCCACGTTAATTATTACCAAACATTTTAAACTCAAATGAATCTAACATTAAACAAGCTGATTCTGAAGCGAATAATGGGAAAAAGACAGCACTAATTAAACACTGAATCCATTTTAGAAATCCATGTTATGCGAAAGGTACAGGAACTAGGTACTAAATTATAAATTAGGTAAAATAGACAGTAGACCACCTTTCAATTTGCATTTACATGTACAAACTTAAAGTATTGATCTATTGATTACCTTATTTTTTTCCTGGTTGATGGTTTAATGTATGATGCTTTTTAGCTGCCTTCAAAAAGAAGGAGCACCGTCTGATTTTTTTGAACCTGTTTTTACCCCTATAGACCTTGTACAGACACATTTATATAATACTAGTTGGGCCCGCGGCTCCGCTCACGTGGCACCAAAACAGTATCACGGTTTCTTTTACGCGGAACATTTTTTTTGCCGTAGGTATGCCCGTAAAAGCCTCGTCGAAATCGGCTTAGTCGGCTTGAAAATTTTCCAGAACAAACAGAGAGACTATAATTGTATTGTATTATGTGTGTGTTACAAATAGACTCGTTTATTACAACACTCGTTTATTTCGTTTTTCGTATAGAACAAGTCATCCACAGATTTCTGCGATCGTTACCAAACCGTCGTTCGTGTTGGTCTTAAGGTTAAGGTAAGCTCATTACGGCCACCCGGCAGCCACTCCGCACCGACTCGCCTCCTGCGGCTAGTATTCTTTATATGGATTTGTATGGGCATGCGCTCACTATATCAACTCCGTAGCGTCACCGGCGGGGTTATTACCTATGAAACAGCAATGAGCAATATTTGCGCAGTGATCGCGCGATCACCGCGCGATCGTCAAAAAAAATCGTATTATGTATGAACCGATTGCTGATCGCTCGCTGATTGTTCTAATGCACTTATTGCTACGATGACAATAAAGTAGCAATCGCAGGAACTAATTAAATATCACCTTTAACAAAAAAAACTTAACTTTGCTCTTAAAAACCATACTAAATACGAAACCACCAAACGAAAAATGCATATTTTAGTTAACTGATTGCTCCACAGAGGCAGCACTATCGCAGTTTGCTATTTGACGTGACGTATTTTGAATTGACGTTTGAGCAGCAAAATTTTGCTAAATTATCGCGATCGCTCGGCTATTGCAAGATACGTAATCCCAGTGCGGATCGCCTCGGTTTTAAGCCGTTCGCGCGCAATCGGAGGGTGGGCCACTCGTTGACAACTCGCTGCTCGAATGCTTGGCGTGCGATGACGGCGCGCCGGCCACGAGTGGCCCACGCGCTGCCCGCGATTGATTCACGCGAGGACGTTATACGGCCGGCGTAACTTGGCGAGTCTGAACATAAGCTTTACGAACGTTAGCGCATTATTTTTTTTAAACCAAAATACGAGTAAAAAGATATAATAAAGGAACTAAATTTAAATAAAATAAACATCAAAACGTTTTGAGACAGAAAGTTATAAAATAACTTATGAATTAAAGATTCAATTTCAATAAGTTAGTCTCTTTCTCGTTGACGCCGATGCGCCAACCTCGGCGATCGCTCCTTGACCGCGGGTGGCCCACTGGTTGACGGCGGATGGCCCACCCATCGACAACGAGTTGACGCCGTGCGTCGAGGCGGTGCGGGGTGGCTGCCGGGTGGCCGTATTGAGCTATGACCTTTATGGGCCAAGGGCGCCAAGGCCGAATACTTTCCGATCAATTTCAGATAATAAGCTGGAGTAAACATACCTACATGAACACCTGAGTGAGATCTTTTCACAATGATGATGATGATTTTATTGAAACGCCCGAGCTTTTATATACAAATATATTGACTAACAATTTTAGGATCTACGACAAACATTTTTGTTTCTCCAATGGGGTTGATTGACAGTCAGTTCACTTCTTGGATGGTTCTACCACATCAAACTCGCTGACTTGTGCGTCCACAAGCTGCTTGCTGCGTAGTTTTATTATAGCTCGGCTTGGCACATTCGGATCTTCCATTTCAAACTCGATCAGCCCTGGAAAGATATGTAAATCGTCAAAAAAAAGGTATATTTAAAACTATCGACTAAACAACAATTCACACAGGGGTTAATTTTTTTGAATCTCTCCACCTTTCTTTGCTGGTAATATGCGTAAATTCCTCATCAAACATTTTGTATATTGAAAACAACTTAAAAATTCGATAGCATTTCAATTGATAAAGACTTTATTTTAAAATATGTATATAAGGTACACTAAACATTTCGCGCACATGTGCAGGAAGCCATCTTATTGTAAACAAATAATACTAGGACCTTTACACATCGGAGACATCGAGGCAGACCGCGTTAGTAGTATGAAACAAATTAGACCGATTTACTACTGCAAAAAAGAGCTAAACGACCCTATTGTAAATTAAGTTAAAATTTCTGCTTTAGCGTTGGTAAGTATATGATATACTAAAACAAAACTAAACGACAGCCGGGCATTGAAATGTTTTATGAATAAAGGTACTTTATATGCAAATCAAATAAAAGTTACAAACCGAAGCGAACGTTATCAAAGAGCCGTTGTTTTCACAAGCTAAGCGAAAATCACAAACATTTTCGATTACTCCGATATTTTTCTTAATTGAAACGAAAGGTAGACATTGATTTCTATATAATAGGTACGGCTTAGACATCGAAGTTCATATTAATTACGCTTTGTATTGTAAAGTTGTTTTGTGAACGTCAGGTGGTTTTAAGAATTAGTAATTATAGTTTAAATGAAAATGAAGCGTAATATTTGCGATTGAAAATAAATTTAGGATTAGTTTAGATGATTTCGCATTTAAAATTGAAACTAATCAAAGGTTAATTTTCAAACTCAATAACAGTGTATCGACTTATAGGTATGTGCCGTTTAAAAATAATATTATGAATTTAAACATCATAAAAAATTGCAACACTACTATTACTGAACACAATACTACACTACTTCATCATACCTTTACTAACTAATGAAACCGTGGAGAACGATTCAATTTGTCAAATATTTAAGCGTCACGTTCGAGCCGGACTGTAATAAAGCGGCGTGAAAATGTCGGAGAGATAAATTGAGAACATTAGCGATAAGTGGCCGAAGACTACGGCAGTTCGACCCGCGGCCGTGATATTGGCACATGACAGCATAGGCCTCGTGATGCAGCAAATTTGTTAAATTAACAAGATTAATGTACCATGACGAGCAAAAAATGTAAATTAAATGCAACAACTTAGCTAACATTATCCAGAAAAAAATCAAAGAACGGAACGGTTTAATTAATTACAACAAAATTTTTTGAGAGAAAATCGGCATGTTAGGATTTTTTTTTTATTATTATTATGGGCTTGCTCTTGGTCCCAGACTAGCCCGAGGGCATAGACGGAGGCTACGACGGAGCGAGCTTACCCAGTAGATGCCTATGCACTCGTTTTTTTACTTCCGGGTTATTTGAATTTGAAACACAGACGGGCAATGAATTCCATTCCTTTGCGGTGCGCATTATGAACGATTTTGATAAGCGCTGCGTGCGGATATGAGGAATATCAACCAAGAAAGGGTGGTATCCCGCCGTACGTCTATTTCCTCGCATACTGTTACTTACTCTTGGAATCCATACTAATATTATAAATGGGAAAGTGTGTCTGTCTGTCTGTATGTTTGTCTTTTTTTCACGGCAAAACGGAGCGACGAATTGACGTGATTTTTAAGTGGAGATAGTTGATGGGATGGAGAGTAACATAGGCTACTTTTTGTCTCTTTCTAACGCGAACGAAGCCGCGGGCAAAATCTAGTTCCTAATATAAATTATGCTTGGCTTGTTACTAATTACACCGCGTACCACCTATCCTACGATGAAACCCGTCACAAGTTGTGTCAGTTCAAGTTCAAAAGTTACGATTTCAATTCCATATTAATTTTCCAGTCTGAACCAGCGAACTGTTTTTGCCAACTTCATAGAGCAATTTGCTTTGAGAATTTTAATAGTTTAAAATCAATTTTGCGTTTTACAAAAACTGTCTTCTTAGTCCTCATGTAGAAGATGTAGGTGTCAGTGTAACAATGGGTATCCAACTCACAGTCAATTGAAACTCATGTATAAAGGCTTTTAGTCTTGAAAAAGGAAATGAACACGTAAATAGTTATCACACCTTCAAGGGTTGGCTGAAGGTCGTGTTCTTGAGAGCAGATTTACTTAAGGGTAACCTGATAGTACATTC
Source organism: Athetis lepigone (assembly GCA_033675125.1). Classification (NCBI taxonomy): domain Eukaryota; kingdom Metazoa; phylum Arthropoda; class Insecta; order Lepidoptera; family Noctuidae; genus Athetis; species Athetis lepigone. The sequence goes on from CM066219.1 coordinate 15,548,297, forward strand.
AATTTGTAGGAGACGGCGCGACCGAGCGACGTATGCATCGTGGGCATAACAAAGGGAAGGTAAGGTCTTTACAGACCGTGAAAAAAATAATACTTTTGTTTGAGGTAAAAGGGCACACGTCAGGATTCATTATAAAACTTTGTGGGTGTAATATGACACTGATGATAATGGATTACTCTTAGCACACATACAACAAAAAGTTAGTGGCCAGTTCGATTAACAAGGATACTGTTTGGTAACTTGACAAGACAACTCGACTGCTTTAGGTTGTGAAAAATAACAAACTACAAAAAAGTAACATAACAATGTTTGTATTTTAATCCCCGACTCAAAAACAGGGGTGTTATAAGTTTGCCCGTTATGTGTGTCTGTCTGTATAATAAAAGTGTTTTCTTAAATTTAAAGTATGTAAGTAGGTTTTAGATTCGTAGACATGTTGCATTAAAAACGGTCCAGTCGTTTCGAAGTTGTCAATTTTTTTATTAGCTGAAGTCGCCATCTTAATAATCTTAATCTTAATAACATCAGGGGCGTCTTTTAATTTACACTCTTGCTCTATGAATATCTGTCGTGTTTGGTATATATAATTTATCAATTAGTTGAATGCGAATGATCTGATTGTGAGAGCTAAAACACTTTAGTATGTGTAAGAAAATCATGGAATGTTTGTACGGGGCCTTCGAGTGTTCAAAACTAAAATACTATAAAAACTACTATCCAAGACGGAGAAACTGACTTTTCATCAAAAATGCAGTATACCAGTATGCATATGACTGTAATATTTATATCTAATAGTGTCCTATTACGAATCATATATTCCCGATGTGTACTTCAAAGCTTTCAGAATTATTTCAAGTAGTTTCATGTTGCAATATCACACCCCTTTCACTATCTAGTAAGCTTATTACAAAAAGTCCTTTTGCGTGTACACTATATAATACCATACAGGCACTGATTTTAATAAGTGTCAATGTTAGAAATAACTGGGTTTCACAACGTTGTGTTCTGTTTCAAGGCTTTTAAGAAATATGAAAATATTATGAAATCAAAAGTTTGTCGGTTTCAACTACTACTACTACTATTGAGGTTTATAATTATTAAATAACCAACCTTAAAATTGGTTTCTGCACGTATTCAATTCTGATGTTTTTTTTTTAAGTCTGAAAGTAACAGACCTATTTATTTACACGGCAGGTGATATTGCATTTACTTTATGCGCAGAATTTAAAGCTTGCAATGTAAAACATTTAATCCGAGTGAAACTTTTGCAATAACAAACGTAACTACTACACGTGCCGTAATATTTAGACCAGGTACATAACTGAACATACAACGGTTATTACAAATGGGTCAAAAAAAAAAACGTACTTTATGTGAAAATGCTATTGACAAACATCGAATCTTCGGCGCTTAAAGGTTTGACTTGTGAACCTCAGATTAAACTAAAGTCAAAACTAATAGCATTTTTCTGCTGTTGACAAACGGATAGAACAGATGTGACGAATTTAAACAGTCTGATGCTAAAACTGGATACATCGTAATCGACACATGGCCAATCAGGGTTTGACATAATGATTTACTAATAATAGAGGCGGACGCAAAAGCCCGTTCTACTCTATTAACGGTCACTTTTCTAACGTAACGTAAACCAATGATTTTAAAGCATCCATTTAGGATTAGTATCGTATTGTAGCTAGGCTAACTACTAAACATTTCACCAAAAATTTCACCGTTAATGAAGTCTCGGGTTGGGCTCTGTCTGACAACTGATCTTTTTGCGTAAAAGTTAAAAACGATATACCTATATACGTTTTCAAAAAAACACACACTTTTTATAAACAAAAAACTGTTTGCCCTAGCCAGCCAAGCAGAATTTTAGTAAAACACCGTTACAATCTAAAATCGAATTAGTTCGAAAAATGCCTTGGGAACTCGCAGTAAAAAAGGATCGTGAATCAAAATTGACGTCGGATAGAAAGCTCATTAAGCAGGCATCAATTCAACCGGCCCACTTCCATGATAGCCTGGTCCCATTCATACACAAACAGGTATATCGGCTGTGAGTGGGTTTATTAAAGTGTTACTAAATTAGAATTTTCTGTATGCGTTGTTTTTGTAACAAAACAATGTAACACAACAACTTTGGTTTTGTTCAGGTGTATAGCGTGCAGCGTGTAACGGAAATAAGTTTGACAATTCTGAATTTATGTTATATTCAGCAAATGGAGAATTTGTCTCCCGGTGTACTAAGAATTCCATTAGTAAATAATTAATTTCAAATGACTAGTATATAAATTGAATCATGCCATTCAAAAAGATGACAAAAACATTTTATATTAGTTGGTTTGTATCATGGTATGATGGTCAAGGAAAATGATTGATTAATTTTAAGAAATGTCTTTAAGTGGTGCATTATACGCAATATAACATAAAAGTTATAATACCATTAATCGATAAATAAGAAGTGCCGAGTGCTATTGAAGGATTAGTAAGTTAATTCCAGGGCGAAGCTAATTCCCCGTTGACTACCTGTCCTTACATAATCCCCGCTTTATTGATTAATCCAATGCGCTTTTGAACAAAACCGAATAGTTTGTTTTCATGTGCAGATTACTTTTTACAGAAATATACGGTCAGAAAGAAATATAATGGATAAGTTTATTACGATGAATGCGAAACTTTGTGAGGATGGATAGATGTTTGTGATCCTTTCAGGAAAAAACTAATTAACGGATTTTGATGAAATTTTATAAAATTTGCGGCGCGGCTGCAGTAAGGGTAGTCGGTACTGCAACCGCGCGAAAACCGCGATGCTACCTCGCAGCAAGTTTTGTATTAAACAAATGAACGTAAGTGCACGCAGCAGCCGTACGACACGACACGCTTAAATTGAAAGAGCCCTTAAAGTAAGGGTGTGTCTAAATATAACGCGGCATCCGACCGCGACTGCCGCGCGCGGCTAGCCGCTCTATGATTGGACAACAGACGCGCGCGGCAGCCGCGAGCTACATGCCGCGAGCGGCGAACGCCGAATGGTGTAGTGTTGGTTCGCCGGTGGTTGTGTATGGAAGGCTGTATTTTATCAAGTAAAATGGATAACGAAAAAGCTACATAATACTAAAGTTAAACCTAACTGTATTTTTTTATAATAAATAGGTAATTAAGCCGATTTGGTATAAAAAATCTCTTCACTCCTCCGCCTCCCTTTGTATGCTTATTACTAAAAAACATTAGGCCTGATTTCTTTCGAAGAAATGATAAATACCTAGAACCGTTCTTTAGCAATAAAAGCTTTTTTTTGGTTACTTTACTTACTTTTTATATTAAAAGTCATAGTAAAGCATCGAACACATCAATATAGTGATCGATGTAATGGAAGGCATTTTTACAAGTAATCTTTAGATTCAGCATTCTTTATTATACATATTTTTTTACATATTTAAAAAAAAAAAAGAAATTTCATAATAAAAAACATTTTTTTATAAAAATATGTATAAAAATAGTGCTCCACCGTCGCTAGGTATTGAAACCCAAGCTAACGATGGTTAGGGTTCCAGAGTGAGGAACCTCCTCACAATGCGTGCCGTATCCAAAACAACTGCCTTTTGAATCTGATTCCTGAGCCAGCTGTTGAGCGATAGCTTTTGGATGTGTTGGTCAAAACTTTTCGCTATTAGACCATTGACTGACACGACTATCGGTACAATAATTGCTGTGTCCATATTCCACATGCTGGTAACCTCATGAGCGAGGTCAAGATATTTTATCATTTTCTCTTTCTCAGCTTTAATGAGGTTCTCATCATGGGGAATAGTGACATCAACAATTATTGCACGACGCATCGATCGATCAATTATCACTATATCAGGTTTATTAGCAGGAATAAACCTATCAGTAATAATTGATCTATCCCAGTAGAGCGTGATCTGACCATTGTCGAGAACTGGTTCCGGTTGGTATTGATAATACGGTACCTCGGTTTCCACAAGGGCATATTTAAGGGCAAGTTGTTGGTGGATGATCCTGGCTACGAGGTTATGTCTATGCAAGTACTCGCCGTTAGCAAGACGAGAACAACCAGAGACAATATGTCTTATTGACTCACCGGGAAGGTGACAAGCACGGCAAATATCCACGGTACCGTCTTTGATTATATGTCTCTGGTAGTTTCTCGTCTTGATAACCTCGTCCATAATTGCAAAGACAAAACCTTCGGTTTCCCCAAAAAGGTTACCGAAACGTAGCCAGGCCACGGAGGCAATCGGGTCTATATCAGGCCCCGTAAGAGCCCGAAAAAACCTTCCATGTAACTCCTTACCCTTCCATACGTCCCTGCGGTCCGAAGTACTCAACACCAGGGGTTTTTTCCAGTTCCCGTTTGCCAAGGATAGCGGTGTGAGACCCTTGTCAACCGTCACTACATCTTGATGCATACCCACGCCTGAATGGAGAAAGTACTCTCTGAGATTGTACACCTCCCGATTATGCAGATTCTTGGCATTGAGGAATCCCCGCCCTCCGCATCTTCGAGGGATGTACAATCTCATCACAGAAGACCGTGGGTGGTGCATCCGATGTGCAGTTAACAAAGACCTCACTTTTCTGTCCAATGCATCTAATTCAGTTTGAGTCCATCTAAGAATGCCAAAAGAATAGGTCAACAATGGCATAACCCAGCCATTGAAGGCGCGGACCTTGTTGCCGCCAGATAAAAGACTATTAAGTACTTTTAAAAGGCGTGCCAAAAACCGCTCCTTCAATGACTGTTTTACCACCTTGTCGTCGATACCTAGGGCTTGTGGCATTCCCAGATATTTGTAGGTTTCGAGTTCAGAGAGGGATCTGAGAGTAATATCCTCGGAAAGTGATAAATTGTCTGAATTTACCACATTTCCTGACTGTACATGGACAACCGCACACTTGTCCACACCAAACTCCATCCCTATGGACCTGCTAAACGATTCAGTAATCTTTAGCAAGTCCACAAGCTGTGAAGTTTTTGGTGCATACAGTTTGAGGTCATCCATGTACAGGAGATGAGATATAGGCTCAGCCCCTCTGTGAAGACGATAGCCTAGCTTTGAATCCCTTAGTAAAGTACTTAAAGGATTCAACGCAAGGCAAAACCACAAAGGGCTCAAACTGTCGCCTTGGAAGATACCGCGATTAATCCTGATCACGTTCGAAGAGATACCAGAACCTCCAGTTCCTGGTTGACGAAGAACTGTGGTCCAGCGCCCCATACAGGAACTAAGAAGGGCACAAACATCTGCATGTACTTTATAAAGTTCTAGAACCCTTCTTAGCCAAGTATGTGGCACCGAATCGTAAGCCTTCTTGTAGTCAATCCAGGCCATGGAGATGCTCTTTTTATTTCGTCGAACCTGATGGCAAATGGCCATATCAATGAGGAGAAGTTCTTTGGTACCGCGGGCTCGCGCCTTACATCCATTCTGAGACGAAGTCATAATGTTATTTCTTTCGATATGAGAGTTAATTTTGAACTTCAGAATGGATGTAAGTAACTTATATATTGTAATAATATATAAGTTACTTAATATAAAGTAATATATATATATTCTTATATCAAGTAATCTCATTATTATGCTTAAAAATCAACATGAACCGATTTTTATGATTTTTACATGAGTAATTAGTTACAAACCAATCAAAAGCGTGCTTTTTTAGTTTTGAAAATTTTTTTGCGTTACCTAGAAAAGTACAAAAATACGCGTACGAGCGCGAGGGATAGTTATAAATAAGCGTAAATAGGACACAAGATCAATTCTTCCAAAGATAATTTTAAAAACTGAGTTACTTATATTATCCTACTTAGTAGGAACGACGACAACGCGAGCCAACAAAGCACTGTTAATAAATCGAGTGTCGTTTGTTGAGTTACTTTCTGCCTTCCCAAGACTTAATTCAACGCATTGTACTGCATTCACAAACACTCGATGCACCGTGCGAGTCTAGTTAAGAGTCCATTGCGCTTTTGTAGACAGCTCGTAACGTATCCTACTCAAATTCTATCCTGCGTTGACCAGAGAACGCCTAAGGCAAGTCTGCTTAGTTCAAACATAAGGGCCCAGTTAAACGACGCGAAAACAAGCGCGTGGTGGCGGTACTTCTTTCTTTTAACAGCAATTTAAAACTTTCTAGACTTGCACTACTCCACAATGTATCAATTTTCATGTGGGATAAACGCGCCTTTAAAGAAATAGGTAAACATGTAAGCGAATACGTAGTGCTTTTCGTAGGGAGCTTATCGTAGCGGTTCGTAACGGTTTCGTAGCACAGCTTACAGACTTGTGTAGCGACTTCGTAGCGAGTTCGTAGAGTGTTATAGAATTTCATGACTTAAAATTTTGGTTTTTTACTGTAGCATCATTAGCTCTATATTTTCCGATGTGTTTTATTGTGCATACCTACATCGTTAACAAAATGAAACATATTATACTTTTTTTTTTTTTTTTTTTTTTTTTTGGTGAGTGGGAAATCATCCAATGACTGCTCCCGTCCTGGGTGCAACGGGAGGGCGTGTCAGACTCTTACTGACTAAAACCCACTCATGTTCCTTCGATTGCCCTTTATGTTCCGAGGTCACGGTAACTATTATAAACATTCCGCAACCCAAACATATTATACTTGACAAGCATAATAGATCAGTTGGCTTTAAAATTGAAATTACAAAAGTAAACTCCACATGAATTTGACGTTTAATAAATTGCCTTTATTAAAATGTATTCGATATTGATTTAAAGCATACAATTGAAATCCTTAGACTAACATCAACAACAAGGGTTGTCATAAAGCTTCAGTCATGAAACAATCGTGTGAAACCTTATGAAAGAAGCCTGCGGCAGCCATCGAGAGCAAACAAAGGATATTAGATGCATCATTTGTTTAGCGTTGTAAAGCATCGTAGCCGTCTAACTAACTTTGGTATATCTTGTTTCGCTTTGTAAGGGTTCTTAATGAATAAAATTTTAATCATTTAATACGATTATAATTTTGTATTGTTTGTATCAAAGCTGTTGTGTTTTTGTTATTTGTATCAAATGTTTTATCCAATAAACTATTATTATTATTATCTTCTTTATTCATTTACAAAACATAAAAAATACATTTTTAAATATTAATTTATAAAAAAAAAAACATTTAAAAATATAAAATTTAGTAGCCCACCGGTATCGGGAACAGGGTCCAAGCTACCGGTGGTCAGGGCTCCAGAGAAAGGAACCTCCTGACAATGCGCGCCGTGTCCAGTAGTACTGCCTTCTGAATCAAGCGCTTGATCCAGCCACCTAACGAGAGCCTCTTTAGATGTTGATCGAGGCTCTTGGCTATTAAGCCGTTGGCAGAAACCACTATCGGCACAATGATCGCTGAGTCCACATCCCACATGTCGACAACCTCGCGAGCCAAGTCGATATACTTAATTTGTTTATCTTTCTCGGCCTTCACGAGGTTCCCGTCATGCGGGACCGTAACGTCAACGAGCACTGCGCGCCGCTCCAATCGATCCACCACCACTATATCAGGCTTGTTTGCTACAACAGTCCTGTCAGTGATGATGGATCGATCCCAGTACAATGTGACATTGCCATCTTCGAGAACTGGGTCGGGCACATACCTGTAGTACGGTACTTCAGATTCTACGAGGCCGTATCTCAGAGCAAGTTGCTGATGGATAATCCTGGCCACGAGGTTATGTCTATGCAAGTACTCTTCGTTAGCTAGACGAGAACAACCAGAGATAATGTGTCGAATTGATTCTCCCGGCAGGTGACACGCCCGACATATGTCAACCGTACCATCTTTCACAATAAATCTCCGATAATTCTTCGTCATGATAACTTCGTCCATAATTGCACAAACAAAACCTTCGGTTTCCCCAAATAGGTCACCGAATCGCAGCCAGGATACGGACGCTAAAAAGTCTACATCAGGCCCATGTAGGGCCCGGAAAAACCGTCCGTGTAGCTCCTTACTCTGCCATACCTCCTCGCGATCCTTCGTCTCAAGCACTACAGGCTTGCGCCAGTTCTCTTTACCTAAGGAGAGCGGAGTGAGGTCCTTGTCCACAGTGACCACATCTCGGTGCATCCCCACGTCAGCTTTAAGGAAATATTCCCTGAGGCTGTATATCTCGCGGTTGTGGAGAGACTTGGCATTTAGAAAGCCTCGTCCTCCACATTTCCGTGGGATATACAGTCTCATCACTGATGATCGCGGGTGATGCATCCAATATGCCGTCAACAATGTACGGACCTTCCTATCCAGGGCGTCGAGTTCTGTTTGAGTCCATTTGAGTATGCCGAAAGAGTACATCAACACCGGCATGACCCAACCATTAAAGGCGCGCACCTTATTTCCGCCTGACAAAAGACTATTTAAAACTTTGTTCAGGCGGCCGAAGAAGCGCTCCTTCAATGATTGCTTCACGCCAGCGACATTAATGCCTAACGCTTCCGACATACCCAAATATTTGTATGTCTCAGTTGAAGAAAGGGATCTAAGGTTTATGGAATCTGAGAGTTGAACTCCCTCAGATTCCATAATCTTCCCTCGCTTGACATGCATGACCGCACATTTGTCCACACCGAATTCCATCCTGATGGCACTACTAAAAGTTTCTGTTACCTTCAGTAGCTCCATCAGTTGCAAATCATTGGGAGCAAACAGTTTAAGGTCATCCATGTAAAGAAGGTGAGATATTACCTGACCTCCTCTCTTCAGCCGATAGCCTAGACCTGAATCCTCCAGCAATGTGCTTAGGGGATTCAAGGCTAGGCAGAACCAAAGTGGACTCAAACTATCACCCTGGAATATGCCCCGCTCAATCCTTATCGGTTCGCTATTCCTCTGGAAGTGTTGACATCCTGGATAGCGAAGCACCGTCCTCCATTGCCCCATGCACGACTTCAAGAAAGTGCACAGAGTTGCATCAATCTTATACAACTCCAGCACCCTCGTGAGCCATGCATGTGGCACCGAGTCATAGGCCTTCTTGTAGTCTATCCAACATGTCGACAAGTCCTTTCGGGATCGGCGAACCTGTTGGTTGATGGCCATATCAATCAGGAGTAGCTCCTTAGTACCGCGGGACCCATTCCTACATCCATTTTGAGAGGGAGACATGATACTATTAATCTCTATATGTTTGTTGATTTTGGCTCTCAAAATAGATGTAAGAACTTTATAGACCGTCGGTAAACAAGTTATCGGTCTATAATTTTTGGGTTCCGCTGTACTACCTGACTTATGGAGCAGGTGGGTTATACCTGTTGTTAAAAACTGGGGCAGCGATCCTGATTCCAAGGCCGATTGGAACCGGGACGCCAAGCAAGCATGCGAACCTCTAAACCATTTTATCCAGAAGTTGTGCAGTCCGTCCGGCCCTGGAGATTTCCAATTAGGCAACGGACGAACCGCACAAGCTACATCTTGGGGGCTGATTGTAATTGCCCCCATTTCTGGTATCGGTTCGCACGCTCGCTCAATTCCCCGAATCCAATCGCCCTCAGTGTGTCGGACAGGCACCGACCAGATGCTGCGCCAGAATGAGCACATGGCATCATCATCCGGTAGGCACGTATCAGACACACCTTGAATCGGTCGCTCCCAAGCTCTGTACACCCACCTTTCATCACTCTGGAACGTACGATTCAGAGCATATCGATCCACCCGTCGCTTATACCTACGGATACGGCTTGCCCATGCATACACCTTCTGCTTCAGAAAGTCGATGCGCTCTGTGACCCGAGACATATAGTCTCGAGGACTAGTATTAGTCCCTGAGAATGCCCGTCTCACAAAGCGCATCACTCTTGGGCGAGTATTGCCCTCTCTGAAGCAGTTAAGTTTGCCGATGAGCACTCTGGTCCCGTCAATGCGCCTCTCAATTCTGTACTGCCACGCCGGTACGGTCGGTTTCGGTCGTGTAGCTCTGTCATCATTAGGGAATTTGACATGAGCTACACGACATACCGCAACAGCCGCACAATACAGAATCGAATGCACATCAACGAGGTCTTCGCAGTCATCAAAATAATTTGATAACTGCGAATCCAGAGCACACACCAGCGCCCTATTTTTGTTATGCATAGGCAAGCGAGGTAAGCGTGGTCTAAGTTCGGGGGGAACAGATCGGTACCTCTGAATCGCACCCCCCAAAGCGCTCCTTAACTCGTCATTGCACTGGGTACTTACTTGAGAAACCATGTCATCACTCCCCTCATCATTAAGACTGGATGTTGGCATTACAGGCTCAACACTCACAGTCTGTGACGGAGAGGCAATGACACGGCTTCCCTGCATTTCCGTTCGCAGGCGATCAAGCACAGTGTCATCCAACATATGATTACGCTGGATAACACGCACCTGATCCGACAGTCGTTGTGCCGAAACGTTGATAGCTGGCTCAAGCACCTGAAACAGAGAGAGCATCCGAACACGGTACGCGGTCAGATTATTTCCCCCCTCTGTAGCCCCATAATATGCGCGCATGACGTTCTCGTTGATTGATTGCGTCCATCGCATGCGCGCACTTCCACCGGGAGCGGGAACCCTATCAGAGACCGGTGGGTCTCGAAGTCCCAAGCGATCCGGTGGCCGGCGACCTCCCCGTCGACGTACAGGTGGTGGCGACGTCGGCGGAGAGAAGTACTCGTCGCTCGAGCTCGACGCAACTGCCACGGCCGGTGTCACAGCACTCACGGTGGGGCTGGATTCCGGCGGCGGCGAGGCGGAGCTGAGCGACGGGTCCGGGGATAGAATGATAGAATGAATGATTTATTTTTGTAAATAGGTAAAAAATTACACTTTTACACGTCATTTTTTTCTTATTTTAATCGAACGGTGGGGCCGGTGTTTCCTAGCTGGACTACTCTGAGAAGAAACAACCGAAACAAACTCAGAGGTCAAAGTCTCTTTTAAAGTCCATACAATATTGTATTGGTCAAATTATGCGAGGACCATGAAGGTAATAACTGAAGTGATCTCTTGATGAGAGAAGCACACAGATTTGAGTGGACCTGTCCAAACAGTGCAAGCATTTGTCAAAAGTCGTTTAGCTCAACTAAAACGTAAGGAGCCTAACCGAGCCGATGGTGGGCGTGCTTTTCTTGTTGCTGATCTTGTTAACATCGTTTCATTTGTAGTTTTCTGCGTTTCATGTTATGTATTAATTTGATATGACATTAGTTTTTTCCATGGTGACATATGTCACCATTGTCGGTTTTTTGTGCTTATGTAAAATCATTGTATAAATTACTTTTACTATGGTTTATTATATTTGTTGATTTATATTCCAAAACTTTTATTGTAATAACATGTGGGTATGGTATTAGGATAATTTTATATATTTATTATAAACGCTACACAAAAAACTAGACGTTGACGTTGTGGGTGTTGCCAGCTCTTCATTATTATTATTATTATAATATATTATGTACACGCTATGTTCTTTCAAATGCAGGTAAAGGTTGCAGAAGATCTTCAGTGTGTAGGAGATAACGTAATCTACATCTTACGTTATCTTCTACACACTGAAGATCTTCTGCAACCTTTCTTTATTCCTTTCTTCCTTTTTGGAGATTTGGTCTATTTTAGCTATTTTCATAGCATTATGTCGTATGGCATTCTATTGTGAGGTAGGGCTGCTGACATTGAATCTATTTTTATTTTACAAAAGAGAGCTGTCAGAGCCATTTATAATTTACATTGCCGCGAGTCTCTTAGAGAGCTGTTTAAAAATATTAATATTATGACGGTGCCTTGCCAATTTATTTATGAGAATATTATGTATGTTAGGAAAAATCGAGAAATGTTTAGTAAAGTCGGTGATAGACACAATTTTAATACTAGAAATAAAGATAAAATAGATCAACCTTATTTTAGACTGTCTAAAGTAAAAACATCTTTTATGGGGTACTGTGTTAAATGCTACAACAAAATTCCTGGTGAAATATTAAATCTATACGAAAGGAAATTTAAAACATATATTAAGAATACACTTTGTCAACAAGCATATTATAAATTAGATGATTATATAGAAGATAAAAATGCTTGGAAGCATGCTGATCCTGCTCCATAGGATAATCCACAGTGTAGACAAAACCAAACAGGTTGCTAATTCAAACACATAATGATTAACTGCCGTTCAAATTAGAAATTATTGACACTTTTTTTCACTTCTAATATTATATATTGCGCTGGCTCACACATTATTTTCATTATTTGAGGAATGCTGTTTATTTGTAAACTTGTGAACACTATGCTTGCTGACATTATGTAGCTTCCATTTCCTAATTTATATAAATTAGTAGTTGCTTTTTTATTATATACATGTAATTTTTGACGGAAATGGTTTTTGGATTATATTCATTCTAATTCACATTTAACCGTGTAAAAAAACCGTGTAACACGATTATTTTAAAAGAGTACGTTCTTCTCCATACGAAACTACGTTTTGGAATGGGCAACTAGAATCAATTTTGTAAATGACGTTTCAAAGTGCCTTTTTTGGCTTAATGAAAATAAACGATTTGACTAACACGTAATTTTACTCAAATATTAATACATATAAAGAAAATAAAAAGAGAAAAGAAATTGTATGCATACACCATACCATCTTGCCTACCGCCATCTTGTTAAATAGCACGCATTGGTGTTTTTAGTGCCACAATATCTAAATCAAAAATCTAACATGAGCGATTGTACGCAATCGTGGTTGCAAAGGACGAAGCAGTGCGTTTTACGCAATTTTAACGCATCCCAGAGACTTTCTCCTACTTCGCCGCTTCCCTGCATTTTTAGACGGGCAGAAACTGTTTTCACACAAAAGTATTTGATTTTCTGGAATATCAAGTAACTACTCAAGAAGTGTGTACGGCAGCCCAACAAATATGTGCCAGGCCACACGATGAGGCCACACGGTGCGGCAACGCACCGCACCGCATTACTCCTCACCGCACTGGCGGCCACACGAGCAGTGCGGCGTCGCAATGTTCTTACGACGCCGCTGCGGCACCGTATGATATACATGTAATTATTATCAACGAGCGAGCACTTTTGCCTATGCCGTATAAACAACTGAGTGCAAGCAGTGCGGTGCCGCAGCGGCGCCGCTGCGGCACCGCACTGCTTCTCCGCCTCGTCTGCCTCGCGCCGTTGTCCGGTGTGACGTACCGTGTGGCATACCATTCATTTTTATATGTAAAAAACCGTTGCGGCACCGCTCAGGCGCCGCGCCGGAGCCGCACCGCACCGTGTGGCCTGGCCCTATGTTATACTCACCGCCTTACTAATAAACGCTGCATAAAGTTATGACAGGTTTATACGTCAAAAAATGTATGGTTACACAGGCTTTATTCATTGCATAACTTTACACAATGATTATTAGTAAGGGCATAAAGACAGCAAGGAATTTTATAAACAATTTCTTAATTTGTACGAGAAATTACGTGTAATTTAAACAATCGCAAAATTGCATTAAAGTTAACCTGTGATTGCACGGCTTTGAGCTTTTATATATTTTAATTTATTTAATCAATCTGACGCGCCACAAAAAAAAATACTCTAAAAAATTTTCTTTACTAAAGTTGTTTGAATTATGAGATGAAACGTGTTAAATCGGTTACAAAATGCCATTCAGAATAATATCATTGAGTGATTGATATGATACACCAAATTCGATTAGAAGAATTGGTTATAAAATGCCATTCCAATCATTCGATGATTATCAAATAACAACCAATGCCAGATAAAGAGAACGACAAATAAAAAAGACTTAACAATAGCATTCACTATGCCTTTACCGAACTATTTCTATTAAAATTATCGGCTGCAAAAAGTAATATCGCCCCTAGAAATCTTTTTAATAAATCGCAGCTGATTAAATCGGAAAACACGCCTCGGTGGAAATGAATGTATTTGAAATGAAATTAAAATTTATCAAAGGGTGACAACGGAGTAATATCGAGTTCGTTAAAGTTTTATCATTTAATATTAGCTAGCATTTATTAAACTAGCTGTTTCCTTTGACTACACTCGCCCATTTTCATACTAACTTTCGTCCTCCATTTTACCCTGTTAAGGTTTGAATTCCCATTTAAGCTAGAAGAACTAAAATGCTATTTTTGAAATTTTAACTAGAACAAGTAAAACCCCAGAAAACAGCCAGTTTTCATAAAATTGCCTGACAGTTCCTTTTTTATTTATGTGATAACTGACATATTTTTTTGTATGTGCGGACTCGTTATAAACGCATGACAAGCCCTGTCATCATTCAGTTACCCTCGAGAGTTCAGAGCGAGAGCAGAGAGCATCTATTACGAAGTGCATATGAGTGCGAAAAACAAGGTAAGTGATTTTAAATATTGCCAATTTTTTATATTCTTGCCTAACATTTATTAAATTTTATTTGTTCAAAAGTCGTGTGATATGTAAAAAAAATGTAATAACTAAAGTTTTCAATTTATTGCAGGAATCTTCACTTTATGCTTAAGAGGTAATAAAATAAAGAGGGAAATTCTTGGAATTAATAATTATGGATAGAACCGTTTGTTGAAATAGTTTCAAAGAATTGCAACAACTCTGAGTTGGTTGTAATTTGAGCTTTATTAATTTTACCAAGAAGATACGAAAAGGCTTTCTTTCAAGAAATGTTTTCATTTGTGGAAGCAATAAGCTGCATTTTACCTTCATATTTAGTCGTCATTTTAAACCTAAATGTTTCTAAAACTTATAGCCTGGACTATAAAACATATAGGTTCCCAGATGATTTTCTAAATAATGTGTTTACTTTAAACTACTTAATGGATTATAATAAAGACACGAAGGGCCTTATCATACTAGCGGCTAGTTCTCAAAATGGAGCGGACGGTGAATACTTTACTGGAGCGCAACGAACACCGTAGTGTCATTGGTGTTAGAATGTTACAAATTTAGAATATCATCCTGAGTTATTATGTTAGCTATGGTACTCTATACGCTTTTTGGTATCTCGATATATAAGTGAATAGTTGTAACAAGAAGAATTAAAAAATCTCAAGATTATAAATTCTGCGTTTAATTTAATTATTTATTTTTATTTATTTATCAGGTTATGGGTTTTATAGTTATCTGTCAAGAAATTCGCGAAGAGCATAGAAATTAACAAGTAAATTTGTTACACTAAGAATAAGAAAACATCGCGTCATCATCAACGAATTATACCATTCCGACACAAACTTTGAAGACAGACAACTTCAATAATTGTTTGTTTTGCCTGAAATCATTTTTAGAAGAAAAATCTATGGGATACACTATTGAAAAAGGTGCCAATACTTCGAATAGCGACGAAAGAACATACAAAAATGATGCCGAGGCCATTATCACGCCTGTTAGGCTACTAACAGACGCGCACCTAAATGTTATAAAAGAATGCAATACAGCTGAAGAAATGATTGAAAAACTAAAAAATGCGTTCGAAAGAAAAAGTGTCCTCTCTAAAGTTTATCTACGAAGAAAACTACTAACACTGAGATGTTCCGAAACCGAAACATTTGAAAAATATTTTATGACATTCGATAACATAATGCAATTAGAGGAAAATGGTAAAAATATATCAGAAATAGACAAGATTTGTTATTTACTAATTGGTTTACCAGACAAACATAACATAACACAGTAACTACAGCAATTGAAACTGTAAACAAAGAAGAATTGAAGTTGGGGTTTGTTCGTTCTCGTCTTCTAGACGAAGAGACAAAGATGTCTGCGAAGTCTTCACAAACGGAAGAAGAAGTCATATTCAATTGTTACATATGTAACAAACCATATCGCCAAAAACTGGAGATAACCTGAAAACCAAAGAGGTCAAGGTCATGCAGCTAGAGGAAGAAGTCAGGAGTACAGAGGCAGATCAAGAGGTCAAAGATACAGAAACAGAGATAAAAGTAGTGGCAGAAGAAAAACATATGCAAATGCCATAGAATCAGAGAAGTCAGAAAATGTTAGCTTTACAGCATTTTCTACAACATGCAATTCAAAGCTAGATAATAATATGATCACAGTCATCAACAACTCAGGTGCTACAGAAATCCTGATTCAAGAAAACATAGAAATGCTCGCCGAACCAGTAAAAATAAAGGTTGCAAATAATGGAGATAATATTATAGCAAAGAAGAAAGGAATATTGACTGGTTACTATAGAAAATCAAAAATTGATGCATGCATTATTAGTTCCTGGACTATGTAATAATAAAACAGTTGATGGAAAAAGATTCACCAAAGTATTTAAAAACATTTAATGAAAATATATGGAACTATACCTAATTGGAGAACAGTTGGGAAAGTTATATATTATTATATACTAAAGTTAGAATTATTTGATTCTGAAAAAGCTAATATAGCAAATGAAAAAGACATCTGGCATCGTCGATTAGGCCATTTATACAGAAAATGTCTATAAATCATGAAACTACCATGCAGTAGTAATTTATGCGGCAAATGCAGAACAAGTAAAAGCACAAGACTACCATTCAAGACAGTAACAAGACCTAAAGATTTGATACACACTGACATAGCCGAACCTGTCCAAACTCCATCTATTGCAGGTTACAGATATTCAAACAATAATAGATGACTATTCACACTTTATTATAGTATTTTATTTTGTTAAAAAGTAAAAATGAAGCAGAGAATAATTTTATAAATTATATAACAAGATTCGAGACAGAGAATGAAACAGAAGTTAAGAAGATAAGATGCGATAATGGAGGTAAATTTACATCAAAACACTTCAAACAATTATGTATTCAAAAAGGAATTCAGATTCAATACACTCAGCCATATTACTGTCCACAAATGAATGCACCGCACATTATGTGACAAAGCTAGAAAAAACTTTCGCGTTGCATATTTAAAATATTACTGTTTATCGTCAAGCTTAAAAAAACAAAAGGTACGTGCGCGTTAAATCCCGTTAAACAGTAATTCATATGGAGTGAAGCTATATATTGAACAGAATATCAGCTAAACCGATCACCATCCAGTGCCATTTCATGTGATATTCCAGCAAAAAGATATGGTAAAGAAGTGAATTTAAATAAACAAAAAATTTTTGGAGCAAAAGCATGTATGGTAAACTAACATTTCTAAAAAAGGGAAATTTGAAGAAAGAGCCAAGGAAATGAGAATGTTTGGTTATGCAAGGACTGGATATAGACTATGGGATCCAGAAACTAATACAATTCTACAATCTAGAGATGTAAGATTAGATGAGAGTGATAAAAAATATAAAGAGAAACAGACACAGAATGAAAGAGATTTACAGTATTATGAAGAGATAAATGATACAGATGATAATGATAAAGAAGTAACTACAAAGAAACAGAGAGAAATAAGAGAAAAAACTAAACATTCTGAAACTAGAACAAGAAGCGGTCGTACTGTAAATAAGCCTAAAAAAAATAATGAATATGAATTATATGAAGCATACTGTTTAATAACTGCAGATGAAGATCCTAGAAAAGAAGAAAAAAAAAAGAAAAAAGAAAAGAAAGCAAAAAAGAAGCTATAGAGCAAGCATGGGAAGAAGCTATAGAAAAAGAGCTAAAAGCACTAGAAAAGATAAATAAATGGAAAATAACATATCTACCAAAAAATAAGAAAGCTATACAAACTAAATGGGTTTTTAGAACTAAAGATGATAATACTAAAAAGGCTAGATTAGTTGCTAAAGGCTTCCAGGTGAGGGGGGATGATAATGTATAAGAGCAATTATTCACCTATCGCCAGAATGAGCACAATAAGGGTGCTATTAGCACATGCAGTACAGAAAGGATGGAACGTAAAACAATTAGACATTCCAACAGCATTCCTGAATGGCAAACTTGACAGTGAAGTATACATAAATATTCCAGAAGTCTTAAGAAAGAAAGAAAGAAAGAAAAGTACTAAAGCTAAATAGAGGTTTCCATGGTTTGAAAGAAAGTTCAAAGTGATGGACTAACCAGTTTATTAAACAATTTTTGCCTATACATTGGAAAGAACGTGTGGTTAGTTATTTATGTTGACGATATCATAGTAACAGAAAAAGATGAAGATATATATATATTAATACAAAGTCTAAAAAGAGAATTTAATGCAAAAGAATTAGAAGACATAAAATATTTTCTAGGAATGGAAAAAGAAAGAAATGAAGAGATAATGAAAATAACACAGAAACGACAAATAGACAAAATTCTGGAGAAGTTCAATATGAAAGAATGCAATGGTGCAAAAACTCCAATGACTAAGGGATTTTTAAGCTCAAATGAATGAAGAAGATATAGATGTACTATACAGAGTTGGGAGTCTCATGTTTCTGAGTACTGTCTCTAAGACCAGAGATAACATTTGCTACTTGCTATCACAGCAAATACTAGGATAAGCCAAACCCAAGCTTATGGACAGAAGGAAAAAGAATCTTAAGATATCTAAAAGAGACTAAAGATAGAGGGTTCACATATTCGAAGAATGACATACAAACTATAGAAACATATTCGGATGCTGATTGGCCAAGTAAAACTACATACAGAAAGAACACTACAGGATCAGTCACTTTCTACTACAACACTGTGGTATCCTGGTTCTCAAGAAAACAAGGTTGTGTGGCATTATCTTGTATACGCAACTTATGTCAATAAAGAATTTATTTATTTATTATTATTATTATATTATTATCATCAGCAGAAGCTAAATATGTTGCAGCGGCAACTTGTGTGTGTGACATGTTGAACATAAAAGGATTGTGAAAAGACTTAAAAGAAGAAATTAGTGCAGTGTTATACGTGGACAATAAAGGCGCAATAGACATGACATGTTTATATGAAAATAGTAAGCGTACTAAGCTTAAAGACACTAGATTTCATTTCATAAAAGATCTTTTCATCCCACCTATTCGAAAAAGACAACTTTGTTCCCCTTTAAGTACGCCCAAAGTTGGTGTTTTCTATAAGAAACTTTCAGCGGGCAATAATGACGCACCAAATTTAAAAAGTGCGCCTAAAAGTAACTTTTAATCGCACTTTTTGAATTTGACGCGCAAACTACAGCTTGAGTTCCCGAGTTTTGCAGCAAATTATTAATGTAGCTGCTATTATTATCAAGCTATGATAATAATAGCAGCTACAATAATAATTTAACAATAAAGTATGAAGCGCCTTTAATTTTCTCATAGGGGATGATGAAAAGTAGAGTGTATCACTCGGGCGCAAAATATATTTTTGGCTCGGGCGACGTGCTTTGAATCCCTCGCAAAGCTCGGGATTCTACTCTAGAATCCCTCACTTGGCTCTGGATTCAAAAAACGCCCTCGCCGTTAAAATATAACTTTGCGCCCTTGTAATACAATCTACTATTTAACCACGCTGGAAATTGAATATGTAAACATAAAATTTTACAAAAAGCTTGCGTAATGAGCAATTTAACTATCTGAAAAGGAAACTTAATATGTTTTGATTCAACATTTCATTTTAATAACATTTTACAAAAGTTTTGTGTTATGAACATTTTTAATGAGTATGTGTTAATTCATTAAAATAATAATTATAACTTAATTTGTCTAATAGAAATACTATTTGTGTGAACAAATAAGTAATTTAAAATAGTGTAAGCTTAACATGTCTTTATTTAAAAAGTAAATTAATACCTAACTATGTGTGATGTGTAAACTTGATGCTTAATTTACTTACCTGTTTAACCAACCTGCTTTTTATGCCTCGTGTATAAATTGTGTTTGTTGATTGAATTTAGTTCATACATTGTAACTGAAGATATGTTTAACTTGAATCTTTTATTCCATTATATAATTTTAAAATTGTTAGATATAGGTATTATAATATGCTATAAATATTATAACATCTAATTGATGTAAAATTGTTTATGTATAATTTAGTAAGTACCTAATTGATAGAGTATGATTAGGTAAAGTATAGAGATATTTACTATGAATGTACCATTGTAATTGCAAACTGTAATTTAGATTAGTAATGAGAATATGTATATGCATTTATGTATGAATATGAGTATGTGCATATGTAGAAGTATATGTAGGTATGAGTGAGTAGTAGTATACATATTATATGTGTAGTATGTAAAACGATTTCAGTTTATGTAAAACTTTAAATCGAGGCGGGGTGTTAGAATGTAAGAATATCATTCTGAGTTATTATGTTAGCTATGATACTCTAAACTCATTTTGGTATCTCGATATAAGTGAATGGTTGTAACAAGAAGAATTAAAGAAAACCAAGATTATAAACTGTGCGTATAATTTAATATGTACGTCAACCCTGTATTGGGTCACCTAAAAATTTATCAATAGGTACTAGGTTGTAGTATACGTAGGTAAATTTCTATAATAACTCGACGAAGATGTTAAGAATAGGGATGTTGACTACATCAAAAGAATGACATTCTGTTTAGTCCGTCTGTTAGACAGTCCAAAAATACTGGACACATATTTTTTGCTTGATCAAATTAATAACAAAATACAAAGATAAAGAGCATCAAAGTTCCGGAGAGGGGGCTTGTGACGTCACTTTTGAGTAAAAATTATACAAAGGCGTGACGTTTCACGAAACTTCAACGCACTGTATTGTCGTCATTTTCTGTTTACGAGAAAAAAGAAAAAATACGTGTCCCAAATTTTTTGATTATCTAACTGACGGACTAATTACTTTTTTTTTTGTCATCTCGCCTATTTGCCACGCATTCGCGGCGTATTCGCGACGTATGCGCGACGCATTCGCTGCGCGCCCGTCCCGCCCCGTAGCCGCTCGAAAACCGCTCGTGTGATAAGGCCCAATACTACTGCTACTTCAACATACCTCCTTCATGAACGACATCATCATGGTAGTTCTCCATCATCGTCCTCGCCACAATTTGGTGGTAGAACTGATTCGCGTTAGTCTTGATGTCCGGAGTGACCTCCATCTTACTTACTGCTTGGATCAGCACATTCAGTTTAACCTTGGCGTTAGCTATCAGCTTGTCGACTGTGGGCATTGCAAGTTCTTTTAATAAATGATTATCTTGGGACAATTCACACACGGCGATCGATACCAAACTAGGCAGAGAATGTGCTAACTCAACTGAATGTGGTAACCTGATAAACATAGGTATTTAAATATATTTCTAATTTATAAATACGTACATATTATAGATAAATAACACTCAGACACAGAACATCATTCTCATCACACGTCTTAGGAGTCAGGGTCACTGGAGCAAAATACTCCTATAGGACTAAACGTCTTTTAGAAATCTAATAGACGTTTTAACTCAGACCACTGATCCCATGAAAGCATCTTGTAAGATGGTTTACACTATAAGTGCTTTCGATTCTATTACTTTGTTTTATAAACGTTTATAGGATCATTTTCCAGGATTCTTATTAGAACGCGCAGTCTTAGAAGCGCAAGTAATAAAACTAATCAGCAAGGTGTGACTTTTGATCCGATAAACGCATTTAATAAGATTGTTTAATCATGTTAACGTCTTGTTTCATTCTTCTGTAAGACATGCACTTCCTACAAATGTCATAGATATAGCTGCTACAGGTTAGGATATTATAGGATCAATTTGTCGCAGTCATGACCCTTAATGGATTTTTAGCGCCAAGCTAGCATAGCCTGTGATTTTTATAAGTAAAATATCTTAAATGTGTCCTACATTTGCTATTATTGGAGTAATCGGCCATCTTGTGTTTATTTTATAATTTGCTAAAGAAAGTTGGAACAATATAAATCTGGATTTGTACAAAATGAAAAGATTAAAGCGTAGTGGCAGTTATCGAAGAAGAGTGTCAAGAAAGTACCTCAAAATGAAGCCGGTATCGGAGTTCGGGTTGACCTTTTTCTTAAATAACAAAAAGTCTGGTGAAATTTGTGATGGTTCCGTACAGGATAAAATGAAAATAGGCTTAGACAACACTGTGAGAATATTTTGTCAGAGAGTTCTTACAATCAATCAAGAAGATAAAGAACATTATAGTGGAAGCAGTATCAGAACTATCGTGTGTCAGATTCCATTGTTTTGATAAACAAATTAAAAAATAAAAACAATTTAAAGCACTGACAATTAGTTATTTTACCATTTTACATCCCTACACTACCCATTTTTTATCTATGGTGTGATTAAAACATAGCTCTGCATGCATTAGTATGCGGGGTTATTTCTGTTCTCGAAAGAACCCTAAAACTTAAAATGGTGGCGAAATATTATGTCATGGAATAGTCATAACTATGACTAAATAATCTTATATAGGTCCTTGTAAATGCAATGTTGTGACACGTGTTTCGACCCTATGTCGGATTGGTAATAGTTAATTATTACTAAATAAACAAATTATGAATATGTATAATTTTGAAGGCGCATAAAGATATGTTTTTTAACATCTAACACTTTATCAATAAAATTAATTTCGCAAGTTGAGTGGGCATTCTTTATAAAACAAACGAAAAAGTTACTTATGTTAGACAAATTTATAATGTGACTTTACTACTCTTTGAAAATAAAAATAAAATATTTATTGACACAAAAAAAAAGTCACAGTAAAATTTTTATAATCGTAAAAAGAACGAATGATCGACTGAATGTATCTACGAACGGCATCACGCTGATCACTGTAGGATCAATTACTCCAATAGCAGCACGCACTAGGTAGTAAGAGGACTAATCGCTCTTATCAAATGCATTTCCCGGATCTTTGTAGGGTAAATGTTTATTATATAAGCACTTATTAGGATAATTATAATATTGATTTGCACGTTGTCGGATTATACAAAAACGACTATAGGGCGTAATAATCCTATAAACTGCGCCCAAATGCGGTTCTATAAACGTTTTCAGGATTGCTATAGGATTAAAAAATACGTGCTACTAGGATAATTATAGTGCCACATTTTGCTACTTGGGTAACTACTTAATACCTAGACCAACCGGCCAGTCAAAATATATATCGCACACATACATTTAAAATAAATACTCTTAATATTAAGATCAGGCCATGTTTAAGATTTCCATGGAATTTAACCGATAGCTCAATACCAGTTTTTAACATGGAACGACTGCCAAACAATCTTTTTACATCTCAGCTACTGAGATACATGATTCGTCTTTGTAAGATTAACGGTCAGCCGTCCTGAATTCTGAGTAGTCACAACGACTGTCGAAGATAATAGTAATTATCAATCAGGACAATCGATATTACACGCTTTTCGAGCATGTGAGTATCATCCACCAACTCAACTATCCAAAAATCCAAGAACTGTTGACACGATCCGGGAATGGAACCCAGGACCGTTAAGCAATCGCGCTTACGTATTTAAGACCAATAGATTTGTTGCCTCGAGAGTGTGATATTGACGCTGATTCTCTTGTCCACAAACTAAATTAAATTTAAGTTAGTTAAATGCGTCTTTTTCTTTCCATGTCATTAATAAAAGCACAGAAGAGCTGGGCCAGCGAGTCTGACAACACTGCCAATTAGACAGCGCAGGAAGAATATTGACGTATTTTTAGTCGCCATGTTTTTAATCGCGTCTAAATGATTTATGGACTATGGAGTGACTTAATTAGACAGGACTAATATTTTATCTTCTGTCCTTTTCTTAATGAAATAAAAAGAAGATGCACTTAACTTAAATTTTGGTTAGTTTGTGAATAAGAGAACTTAAAAAGAAACAGCAACATGCTTTTTCAAATTCGTTTGTAGATTGCAATCAAGATGTCCGATATTGGCGTGCCCGTGATAAATTGCGAGCTGAAATTATGCGACCGTCGGCAACGTGCCTTAACTATGAACTTCGGGTAGGCACCCGATAAGGGGGAGCTTAAAATAAAATGGAGCGCTTTATTATAAGCCCAGTGATGAAGCTTATCTTCTAATTAAATTATCCCTCTACTCCAGTAACCCAAATAATTATGGATTGCCTAAATAATTATTTCGTTGTCATTAATCATGTAATGATGTAATTAATTATACGGCAATCAATTTATTTCATTTTCTTTTTCTTTTATTACTGGCTACCAAATACGACTATATTTTTTGAAGTAAAGGATTAAATAGTCCTTTAAAAATGTACATAAAAGGCAAACTCACAGTCTGAATCAATATGGGGTGGAACCTGCAGCATATTATCTATCGCGTACTGAACCGAAGGTGGCATTTCTGCGTACTGCCTCGGCGTATTAGTAACACCTGCAAAAAAATTATTACACTGAAACCTTTGGTCAAGTGCCTGATCCAGAAGGTGGTTCGTCTGGACACAGCTTGCATTTTCAGGAGGTTCTTCCCTGAAGCCATGACCGTAGATTAAACCTGCTCCCGTTACAGGCGGGTTATAATTTATATGTGTATATTCTTTTTTTTATAATTATATAGAATTCAGTTAAACAACTGGAATAATAATAATAAAATTTTTGTTTCGACCAGAGTGGGCGAAACCCAACGGCCGAAACACCTACTAAGCTCTTTGGTTGTAGTTTTGTGTTGCTAGACAAACATTGTCAGCTAACTGAAACTCGATATTGTTAATTGAATTCGAGCCGTGGCAGCAAACATTGATTCCTGCGTTTATTGGTTTCATATTTCCTACGTTTATTCAATTAAACTGAAATGTTTTATGCAACTTGCTAATTTAATTTGTATAATTAATAGTATTTGGATTAAATGTGTAAATAACATGGGCCAACAGTTGTCTTTGTATAATTATGGGAAAGGATACGAATATGAGATTGAAAATAAGCACATTTTGAATAATAAAAACAATACGAGGCAGCCTTTAAACGGATCCACCCTTCGTCATCAAAATTATTTTAACTGTGATCCCTAATAATTACGTTTAATTATATCCTAAGTCCATAACCCCAT
Organism: Athetis lepigone; assembly: GCA_033675125.1. NCBI lineage: Eukaryota > Metazoa > Arthropoda > Insecta > Lepidoptera > Noctuidae > Athetis > Athetis lepigone. Next base: position 15,573,204 of record CM066219.1, read on the forward strand.
GACTAAACTTATAGCGAACAATGTTAACCTTACGCTGTAATTTAACCATAATATGAAATACACTCTCAAAATTATTAAGCAACTAACAAAAGAGTTGATAACTTCGTAACGTCTAAACCGATTTCGATCCATGAGAATTAACGCTAGATAAACTTCTTTTACGCTAGATAAAAAACCGCATTTAAATCAGTTACCCGTGAGCTACGGTGCCATAGACAGAAAAACCGGCGCACAAATCCCTCATAGTGGACAAACTAACACTCCTCTTTGAGCGTCAGGTGTTAAAACAAATAGGCAAAAATTGCACAGAAAAAATCACTACATTCAAAAATCCGAGAAATGTTATAATAAAACAATCTGTGACAATATTGATTTACAATGAACACAGACAGCAATGTTTACTATTAAATAATACGCGAGTAACAAGAACATCTGCGGGAAAGCCGCGCGTGACCCACTGACAACGACCCCTATCCAGGTCCGACATTGAACCTAGCCTGGCACAGCTTCGGGTTCAATGTCAGAGGGAAACGTCCCGGCAGCCATAGCCGGCGCCCTAGATACAACTGTCGGGACGTTCCTCTCGACATTGGACCAGAAAGCTGCGTATTAAATTAAGATTTATTCTCATGTATTTGTGGTGATAATTGAATGCGTTTTAGCTGATTGATTAGAAACTCATTTTAGATTTGATGACGAGTAGTTTCAAATTAGTAAAGGGATTAACCTTTCGATTACCGCAATCAGAGGATAGGATTGCGGTAATCGAATTGTTAATGAAAGACAATGAGAAAGCGAACGTTCGAATTCGCATGGTTGCTTGATGAATTGTGGCATAGAACGATTATAATAATTCTTTTCCTTCCCCAAATTATAAGACAATGAATAGACACAATTGATTTCTCTAGAAACTAAGTTTTTAGAGAAATCATTTTTTTTTTTATAAAACACCAACCAGTATGTCAGGACATCAGGCTCCCTAATCAAAGTTTTTCCTTTTTTGTTGCACTAGAGATCTGATTCGCCTATCATAGTAATAAAAATCCATATATTATAAAATTAAATCGTTTTAAAATAAAAATTACCTTTTTATCTAATACCTGCAATATTTTCAGGAACTTACAGTCGTCAATTTTACTTGTATATTACTTACCAACACAAGACAGAAGCTCGTTAATTTGTTGCAGAGAGGTCCTCATTTCTATTATAAGTTTGCCTTTCTCATTGAGCTGATAAGTTAGTTCTTGCTCCGCACGGGTTTCTGCTTCCATTTGTGCTTGCAGTTGTCTCTTTTCCACCATGTAACTGTATCATAAATAAATAAATCATTAAAAATAAATACTTCTTTAAGATAATTTTATTAATCAGTACAAACAGAGAATAAAAGCCCATAATTATGATGTAACTATCGTTAACAGCATAGAGAAACATCGCTGATTGTTTTGCGTTCTATCTTCAATATTGCGGTTGCCAGGGTTTATCATCTACCTAAACCGTATTAATTTGTATATACAACCGACGGTAAAGGTGCTCCTGTTATTGATTGTGCATACTATTTAATCTGTTATTACTTAAGTTAAATAAAACCCTTTAGTATAATGTTAAAATGCCTGAAAATAAGAACAAGATTTACACGTCTGTACTCATGAATTAGGTTGGCAGAATTATAGGTAAACCTATCATTAACACAACACACCTATTTTAGTAATGTTATTAGTTAGATAATTAATTGGTTAATTAGTTCCAATGCTATATTTAATAGTTAGTAGTGCGACTGTATTAATTTATCCACACTTACCTTTAGGTTGTTTTATAAAGATTCCAATAAGAATAGCTTTCTTATTAGCCGCCATACCAATTATTATTCCATCTAATTAAAAAAAAATACATCCCGTTTTTTTGCATATTTTTTGCAAATGGCGTCACAGATCCGCCATTTTGAAAAAAAATGGCCGCCACATCTAAGAGGTTAGAATGCGTTGTATGTTGAACATGTTGATATTACCCAAATTGTTGTGTAAGTGACGCTCTATGTATGAGATCAATAAATTGAAGATTCACGAGATATTTGCGGTGATCGTAATATGCATGAGCTGTGTTTTATGTATTGAATAAGTTAAAGATTAAATTACTAACATTGTTCTCAAGTAATCTGATCATCTGTCCGTTAAGGTGTCAGTGATGCACATGTAAATATCTGTGCCCTTGTCACATCGTTTTAGTTTGGTTCACGACACCTTCTCTGTAGTGAGCAAGTCTAGACGTTAAAAGATAACGCGGTTCAGCAAATATTTGCGTTTTAATCAGTCTCCGAGTTAAAGTGTCGTGATGGCCCAGTGGAAAAGGCGCTCGCCTCTCGTGTAAGAGGTTGTGGGTTCGATTCCGGGCAAGTACCAATGTGACTTTTTCAATTCATATGTACTTTCTAAAGTTTATCTTAGACATCACTGACATCCCGTGCCTCGGAAAGCACGTAAAGCCGTTGGTCCCGGTTGTCATTCGTAGAACTTTGACAGTCGTTACTGGTTAGCCAGAAACTATGACCAGTCTAACCAAGAGGTATCGTGTCGCCCAGTTACTGGGTTGTGGAGGTCAGGTAGGCAGTCGCTCCACGTAAAACACCGGTATCCAGCTGAATCCGGTTAGGCTGGCAGCCGACCCCAACACGATTGGGAAAAAGGCTAGGGAGATGATGGTAATCAGTCTCCGAGTAGCAAGAAGTCATCGAATTAGAATAGAATAGAATAAGCGTTAATCGTCTCCAGTATTACAGCGAGTAGTAGTACATAAACAGAACTATAATACCGGAAGGTGCACATGTATAGTAATAATTAATGATCTAAGATTATTAGTTTGCATTTTCGCTTGAAATTTAATATTTTTGTAATGATACGGATAGGTGGAGGTATATTATTCCAAATCTCTGATGCTGCGTGTATTTAAAGCTGCCCTTATAACCTTTGGTTCGGTGTCTTGGTATCATTAGCGAACCATTGACTTTTGATCTTGCAAAAAAGGTGTGAGCGTCTTTACACCAAGATAACTAATAAATTGTATAGGAATGCAGGACTTTTACTACTTATAATTTTGTGTGTGAAGCATAGCAAATGTAAGTTTCGACGCGATTCCATGTTTAGATGTCCTTTTTCGTTTATGATAAATGTGCGCTCTTCTTGGGACTGTGTAACTAAAATGGACACATGCGTTCTGAGCCCTCTGAATACATTTTTGGAAGAGTCTGTGACCATAGACATCACAATAGTTAAAAGGTGAAAGTACCAACAGATCTGAGAGCAGTTTTCAAATGTCCTCAGAGAGGTACTCACGGATTCCGTAGAGAACCTTCAACCTGTAGAAGACATTCTGAATTCGGACATTTATGCTCTGTGAATCTGAGTTCCTCGTCCATAAGTAGCCCCAGATTCCTTGCCACCTTCACTCTTTCAAGTACTTCTCCGTTCACAATCATTAGATTATATAAATTGTCAGCAGATTTAATCTGTGATTTTGTGCCCAATATCATGCATTTTGTCTTAGATGCGTTAAGTACCAGGGTATTTTTCTGAGACCAGTTAAGGATTCGTTCAATATCTGGTGTTATATTACTGTTTAAAAACTCTTACTCTTTACTTACTACATTCAATGATAGCAACAAGAGTATATTTTTAACAAATTGAAAGCTTACACATAATTCGCCAATGAACGGGCAGCCACCAAAATACCACAATATAATGATTCCATGAAGCCATTATAAATTCATGCACAATTTAACTGAAAACACATGTAAATTCACGTACCGTCGCATCATATAGCATAATGTTACTTTATGATTCACTGGAATGAAATAATTCTAGGCAACAATTTAATATTAAATATTTATACCTATACTAGCTTTTGCCCGCGGGTTCGCTCGCGTTAGAAAGAGACAAAAAGTAGCCTTTGTTACTCTCCATACCTTCAACTATCTCCACTTAAAAAATCACGTCAATTCGTCGCTCCGTTTTGCCGTGAAAGAAAGACAAACATACAGACAGACAGACAGACAGACAGACACACAGACACATTTTCCCATTTATAATATTAGTATGGATTTAAACGGTATATTGATTGACTGATTGACTGGGTGATATATCAACGCACAGCCCACCGCTGGTCCTAGAGGCTCGAAACTTGGAGGGTTTGTTCTTTTAAACAGTACATAAAATAAAATACAGATTTTAGAAATACAGATGTTATTAAATGAAAGACGCCCGAACATTAAATAAAAGTCCCTGTAAGTTGTTTTTATTGATGTGGGTGTCCAACTAACACTGGATATATAAATATTCTTGTGAAAATCATCGTTAACTACAGTTAAGGTGGCTATTAATAGTACTTTACTAATATTTTCACAAAGAAAAGTAGCGATATCATTAGATAATAGGTACCTTTATTAAAAGATTTTAATTAGCGTCACGTTGAAAATGATATTTGTTTTCGTTTAAATACTGCCATCATAAATAGGTGACCATAATTAGGGTGGAATTATTAATATTCTAATTTTGGACATTGAATACAGCGTACATTAGTAGTGGCCCAGCGCACTAATAGCACGCATTACTAATCGCGTTAGAGTAAACACGCACGAGAGAATAGAATTCGAGACAATGCAACATTATATTAATTTGAACGTAATCTAAAAAACGTGGTCAAAAACGAGGCCGAGGTTGGTAGTGGAAATTTTCAACAGTTACTAATTCCCTCGATTTTTGGTTTTCAAGAGTAAATTTTGGCCAAAACTAAACTAAAAGGGATTAAAAAACTTGCAATTCAAACGTAAATGTTTTCCTACGTGTTCATATTTTAGATAAAAAAACCGACCAAGAGCGTGTCGGGCCACGCTCAATGTAGGGTTCCGTAGTTTCCCGTCCGTCACAATAAGTGCACCTTATAAGTTAAAAAAAAAGGCTATTTGTTACGTTGACATACTAAGCACGCAGAAATTATTTTGTACAAACTTTTTGTCTTTTTTGTACAAAAACTGGTCTTTCTATCAAGTTCGAAATAATTTTCCTAGAAAGTCCATATAGAGTTCTACTTTCCAGATTTTTTTCATAAGTTTGAAACCTACGGGTCAAAAGTTAGAGGGGGGGGACGCTTTGATTTTTCCTTTTGGAGCAATTATTTCCGAAATTATTGATATTATCAAAAAATGATTTTAGTAAACCCCTATTCATTTTTAAAAACCTATCCAACAATATATCACGCGTCAGGGTTGAAATAAAAAAAAAACCACTTCCCTATTTACATATAGGGGGGCTTACCTACCCTAATAAAACGTTTTTTTCCAATTTTTATTTTACCACTTTGTCGGCGTGATTGATATACATATTGGTACCAAATTTCAGCTTTCTAGTGCTAACGGTCACAGAGATTAAGCGAGGACGGACGGACAGACAGACAGACATGGCGAAACTATAAGGGTTCCTAGTTGACTACGTTGTCCGTCTGTCCGTCCTTCCGTCCGTCCGTCTTCTCAGAAACGCGTCGAGATATCAAGCTGATATTATTATCACATACTCAGGTCTGCTATCTCTCAAAGTAGTGAAAATGTCAAGTTTCTAAATCAACGCAATAAAAAGATACGGCGGTTTACATTGCATATTTAGACATTTGCAAGGGAATCAAAACCTAAGGGTACTTCCAATTGACCAAGAATCATGAAATTTGGCAAGAAGCAAGGTCATGTAGCACAAGTAAAGGGAAAACTCCGAAAACCGTAAATTTGTAGTTAAGTCACATCAGGCGTCTGTCTGTCCGTCTGTCTGTCAAGAACCTTTTTCTCAGGAACGCGTCGAGATATCAAGCTGAAACTAATATCAAATACTCAAGTCTGCTATGTCCCAAAGCAGTGAAAAAAACAAGTTTCAAAATCAACACAATAAAAAGATACGGCGGTTTATATTGCATAAAACATTTTCAAGGGAATCAAAACTCAAAACCTATAGGGTACTTCCCATTGACCTAGAATCGTGAAATTTGGCAAGAAGCAAGGTCATGTAGTACAAGTAAAGGGAAATCTCCGAAAACCGTAAATTTGTAGTTAGTTCACATCAGGCGTCCGTCTGTCCGTCTGTCTGTCAAGAACCTTTTTCTCAAGAACGCGTCGAGATGAAATTAATATCACATACTCAAATCTGTTATCTCCCAAAGCAGTGAAGAAATCAAGTTTTAGAAATGTTCAAGCAAATCTAGTAAGCGAGTAAGTAAACGTAGTAGTAAAAGAGTAAGTAAATATTAGGCACGGGGCCACGCAAGCCTTCCTAGAATGGCGATACAGTATGAGTTTGGGTTTCCACAAAGAGGCGAATCACAAAAATTAGCAAGGCTTCACACAAATTGGCAATTGTTTGTTTTCAGTTGGGCTGCAGTCATGATTGTCTGTGAAATACGTTTCATTTGCAAAACATTACTAAGTACACACATCAAAAGTGTCTAGGGATATTTTAATTAAACCTAAATAACTAAAATTCTATTAACTTTTTGTTAAGACACCTACACTTTAAAATAAACCTTGTTTAATTGCCTATCTAATCTGATAATAAACGTTTAGATAAAGTTAAATTAAAAAAAAACTTAGAACAAGAGGAAAAAGTCAACAAAATTTCAATTTAACTTTATTTTTGAAATTTTAAAACCTAAACAACAAAACAATTTTTTTTTTTATAAAAATTGTTGAAAACTTAAAATTAATAATTCGGATCCACCTAAGACTCTCCTGACACATCTGGAGCGGTTCTACATACTCAAAACAAGGGTGTCAAAATCCTGTTGTGGAGTACTGTCCCAAATCCTGCTAAGATGCAAGAAAAGCTGGTTTTGATGCACAATATCAACAGGGAAATTCCTACGAGCTCTTCTCTGAAGCATATTCCAGGCATGCTCAATAGGATTTAAGTCAGGGGATTGTGCAGGCCGGTCTAAAGCTTGGATAACATGCTGTTGTAACCAACTTGTAACGATACGCGCCGTATGTGGACGGGCATTGTCGTGCATTAGCTGGAAATTTTGTCCCATTTGCTGTTTGTGGGGCAAGATTACAGGCTCTAGCACCTCATCTCGGTATTTTCGAGCAGTCATATTGCCTTGTATCCAAACGAGGTCCGTTCTACCGCCGAGACGAATTCCTGCCCAAAACCATAATCGTGCCACCTTAATATGCATGAACTTGTTGTGGGCGCTGCAGTCGATTCCAACGTCCAGGTTTTCTCCAAACGCGTACTCTTCGCGAATCAGGATAAAATCCAAACCTGGATTCATCAGTGAAAAGCACAAGTGACCATTGAGAATGGTTCCAGTTTTCGTGTGCAATAGCCTATTGTAATCTTCTTCCTCGATTACCTCTCCTTAGTGCTGATACCCAAAATGGCCTACGAGCACGTAGATTGACTTCATGCAGTCGCCTTCTCAAAGTTTGACCGCTTACCAGCAAACCATACTCTCTCTGTAGCCTTTGAACCAATTGCATCGCCGCTGCATTTAGTTGATTTCGTGCAGCATTTACTATGAATCGGTCCTGTACATGTGTTGTAATGCGTTGAGGTCCTCGGTGCTGTTCCACCACTTCCTCCGTGACACGATAACATGACCAAAGCCTGGATATAACGCTCTGACTGGTCTTCATGGCTTCAGAAACGGCAATTATGGGACAGTATTCCACAACAGGATATTGACACCCTTGTTTTGAGTATGCAGAACCGCTGCAGATGTGTCAGGAGAGTCTTAGGTGGATCCACGGAATATTAATTTTAAGTTTTCAAGAATTTTTATAAAAAAAAATTGTTGTTTTGTTTAAGTTTTGATGTTTCAAAAATAAAGTTAAGATTGAAATTTTGTTTGAGTTTTTCCTCTTCTTCTAAGTTTTTTTTTAAATTTAACTTTATCTAAAAGTTTATTATCAGATTAAATAGTCTATTAAACAAGGTTTATTTTAATGTGTACATGTTTTAACAAAAAGTTAATAGATTTTAGTAATTTAGGTTTAATTGAAATATCCCTAGACACTTTTGATGTGTGTAGATCTCGTGAGTAGAAAACTTTCCTTGTTAATGTGTACGAATCTACTTTGGGAGGTTTTAAAACGATTTGTAATATATAGATTTGTCGTTGATGTTCGGCTGAGGCTTCACCAGGCTGCAACGCGAGCTGCGACATATAAGCGATTAAAACAAATACATAGATGCTCACGTGTATGGCAACACCGTTCATTAAATATTGCTAGCGATCTTTGATTTCTTTCTGCGACAGGAACTACGGTACAGCGAAAATCGTCATCGTATACGCCAGATTTTCGCTTGTAGTGTTGACATTTCATGTTTATCTCGTTTCGCTCTTCCAGTCACATCGCAAATCGTTGCCTACTGTACCCGCCTTCATGTTAACAACTATCAATGCTAGACACGGAATCTCAAAAAACACTTATATTTTGAATCCAAAGCGGAGCGACAGATTTTTCGAGCGCAGCAAGCACTCTTCTTTTTATCACCCTCTTTGAGAAATGAAGTAAATCTGCTTAGGAATAAGAACAATGGGTTAGTTTATTATTTCAAGTAGTAATTATTACAATATCTACATTTCAAAATCGAGTTATTTTTGCTCCTAGGGGCTAAATGTTTTTAATCCGAAAAAATATTTATTACAAGGAACAAACCAACACCAAGATCTTTTTCGAATAGATGTCGTAAAAAAAATTATATTCATAATAGATTGTCGAACCAATCAGTTAACTTCTATTATGAGAAATAAAATGGCGGGTTTTCCTCAGATAGAAGTTAACTGATTGAAACAGTGGTCCTTAATTATGTACAATTATTTATTTTAGGTGTATATTTTTAGTAATGATGAAAACTAGTTGCAATCTGGACTTTAGGGCACCCCGACTCGGATAGGTTAGGTTAGAAGGGGATGGCGGGGTCGTGTGAGCGAGCGAAGCGAGCGAATAGACGCCGCCATCCCCTTCGTCGTTATTTTTTTATAAACCACCCAAAAGTAGGAGCCCCGCTCCGCGGGGCTCCGTCGACCCAGCCCACCCATGATCGAGGTTAGTATAAAATATTTTAAGATTTTTAAATTTTATGCTTTAGGATAATATGCTTAAAAAAGTTATGCTTTAGAACTTTATGCTTCAAAAAAGCATAGGGTTTCTATACATTTTTTTAATGTTTTAACATCTACATAGTAGTAAAAACAACAAATTTGTTGATGGAAGTGTACCTTACACATCATGACTGACAATAGTACATAATAATTATATACGTTGGCATTTCCGCGGCGAGGCGATCCATCATTACACGATGGATACATACACGCGTTGTCCGTTATTACAGCATCTATATAATACCTACATGTGAAGGACGCTCGCTATTTGGAATACACGTGGAACTGCAACCAACAATATTCGGGAAAGTCATTCAAGGTTATATTCCTTACACACGATTACATTATCGTATATTTCGTGAACTTAGGTTGGTCGAATCAAACGCGAGATTTCATTATTTTCCTAAGTAAATGTTGTACAACGTTGAATTTTCCAATGAATTAATTACTGTATCTTCTCGCCCGACTTGTAAATCTTTCAAGAATTGTAAGCAATAAGCACAATAACGATGTCGTTGTTATATAGTTTACTTTTTTTCTTCGTGGAAAAATGTCCCTTTCAATATAAAGTAAAAAAAAAATAATAGAAACACTAGTTACGCCGTAACAGAAAATAAGTTTATTTTAAAATCAAGTTTCCAATACCGAGATTTATCGACGAAACGATATGTTCCTTCTATTGCTTCATTTGCGCCTCACTCTCATAGTCCACCACGTAGGCAACCGTCCCTCTTGTCTCGCGTATAAAACTATGTCAAACTGATTCTAGACATGGCGCAGAATAAATAAAAATTATAGTATGAATGGGATGCTAAACCAACTTAACCGAGGTGATGTGGGGAGATGAGGCGAAAGACCCCAGGTTATAAGATACGGACTAGCTCTTGGAATCACCGATTCAAAGACTGACCACGGCAAGCGCAGCCTCTTTGGTCTCTTGGTCCGAAAATAAGTAGCTTAAGATCCGCGGGACTCAATCATCATCTGTCAACCAGCCATAGTACGGACGATAGTGTCGCAATCAGTCGCACATTATGAAGCTTTGACGTTAGAAGATTGATATTCTCAATACAAGTTACTCAAGGTTTCCTTTCTGCATAATGGCGGTGAGTTTCATTATTGCAAAAGGCAACGCCAAGGCCTGTAAACAATGTCAGGAAACAATTTTCCTTTTCATTTAAAAATTAAATCGTACTGAGTGGGCTTAAGTTTTCTAAGATGGAAGTTGTTGTGCGGGCTCCGCCTGTGGTTCATGAAACTATTTGGGTCAAGGTGAAATGCATCTGTTGTATATAACATTATTTTGAATTTTCACTCGTGAAGATTTATCCAGACCTTTGTGCATTTTTCTACTGACTTAATCAAAGCGAAGTGTAAATTAGGTAGACACCAAAATTCGGGTTGAACGACATTGGTCTAGTTTGATATTCATCAAATCGGCAGATCGTCAAAAAAGATATTGTCAAAGCAAGTAAGTGTGTTTATGTAAGTTTTTTTTTTAATTCAGATCACATGTGTGCATCGACTGTACAAGGACTTCTTCAATCTGTACTAGTCCGTACTAATATTATAAATGCGAAAGTAACTCTGTCTGTCTTTCTGTCTCTTCTTCACGGCTAAACCACTGAACCTATTTGAATAAAATTTCGTACAGATAGAGTCTGGGACCCGAGAACTAACTACAGCTTGCACCAATATCTAATTCGACGAACTGCTGATTTGACGAATATCAGACTTGATCAATGTCGTTCATCTCCAAAATTCTTGGTATAACTATTCTCATTAATAGAAATAATCTCACAAATTCCAAAGAATCTAACTGATACTTTATTCCCACATATACTTCTATTCTATTGAACGGAATATCAAGAGTGAAAAACAGTTTCATATTACCTATGTTATTATTCGAGAAAAGTTGTTTTTCTCGAAGGGATGCTTACTGAAGTATTATTGAATTAAGTCGAACGTTTTTCTTGTAAATGGAACACTCTGTATCACGAGCAATTACAAACAATAAACAATTGCAACGACTTTCAGTCCATGTAAATATTAGAATACTAGCCTTGCCCGCGGCTCCGCTCGCGTTAGAAAGAAACAAAAAGTAGCCTATGTTACTCTCCATCCCTTCAACTATCTCCACTTAAAAAGTCATGTCAATTCGTCGCTCCGTTTTGCCGTGAAAGAAAGACAAACATACAGACAGACAGACAGACAGTCAGACACACTTTCCCATTTATAATATTAGTATGCATTAGTATGGATGGGAAAGTATGTGTGTGTGTGAGTCTGTCCGTCTTTCACGGCAAAACGGAGCGATGAATTGACGTGATTTTTAAGTGGAGATAGTTGAAGTGATGGAGTGTGGCGTAGACTACTTTTTATCTCCTAACGCGAGCGAATGCGTGGGCAAAAACTAGTACAATAATATAATAAATCCATACCTACTAATATTATTAATGGGAAAGTGTGTCTGTCTGTATGTTTGTCTTTCTTTCACGGCAAAACGGAGCGACGAATTGACGTGATTTTTTAAGTGGAGATAGTTGAAGAGATGGAGAGTAACATAGGCTACTTTTTGTCTCTTTCTAACGCGAGCAAAGCCGCGGGCAAAAGCTAGTATCGTAATATGATAAAATTATGGCAAGTTAACTGTCGCCCGCGGTTCCACCCACTCTTTGGATACTACTCCGCTCTGAACGTCGTAGCGTGTTGTTATTACCTGTACTTCCTGAGTTTGGAGATTGGCGCGTTTAACCAAACAAACGAAAATTTAAGCTTTATATATTACTAGTATAGATTTATGCGTCGACAGAGATAAAAAGTATTCTATGTCCGTCCCCTGGTCCAGCTACCTCCCCACCAATTTTCAGCCAAATCGGTTTCGCCGTCCTTGAGTTATAAAATGTGTAACTAACACGACTTTCTTTTATACAGGGTGTCCCACGGCTAAGCCACATGGAGGGAAAGTACCTTAAATATTGTAGATAGAACATTACTGAAATAAGACATTATTTGATTTTTAATAACATTTTAAACTGTACTCATAGATACTTAAATAAATACATAGTTGAACCGGGAATCGAATCTGTTACTCGAGAAAATTAATCAGCCTGTAGTTTTACTGTACCGATCGAAAGGCTTCATCACAAGGATTATTTTTTGCCAAATAACATAGTGTCAAAAATAAAAGAAAGACCATGAATTTTAACATTTTTAATACAAAGTCAGTCAATTTTTCAAATGCTCATAATGAGTCCCTTTTTCTTGAATACAATACCTGTATATAAATGCCCTTACTAATAATCACTGTGTAAAGTTATGCAATGAATAAAGCCTGTGTAACCATACATTTTTTGACGTATAAACCTGTCATAACTTTATGCAGCGTTTATTAGTAAGGCGCATATATTATAAAATTATATAATATGGAATACTCTTTCAAATATAATAGTGCAATCAAATTATTATTAATTATAGTCGGCATTCAAATAACCTATATTCCAGAGTACTTTTAATTTTTTTATAAGAATGGTTTTTAACCGACTTCAAAAAAAAGTAGGTTCTCAGTTCGAACTGTATGTATGTTTGTCCGCGATTATCTCGCGTTTGGCTGAACCGACTTTGATGCGGATTTCAGAAAAGTGTTTGTTATATTCTGAGGAAGGTTTAACTGCGATTATCTCGCGTTTAGCTATACCGATTTTGATGCAGTTTTCAGAAAAACCTTTGTTACATTCTGCGGAAGGTTTTAGTACATTGCGGAAGGTTTTAGTATATAAAACTATCCGGATATCCTGTAACGTTGCCCGCATAGATCCGTTTTCATTATTAAAGATTATAAGTAGTTTTATTTATATAGAAAGTTACTCTTAAACGTAGTCAGACATTGGTACTTGGAACGTCAATGAAATACGCGGGTCAACGACAGACTGGTTTATTGCATACTTCATCTAAACTACCCACCACCTTGACAATATCAACTAATAAGTTAAATCTAGTACAAATCGTCACACTTCTCCTCACCAAGTTAACGGCTATCTGTACAATTTCTTTAACACATCAATGTAACAAATTAAGGAACGTTTTTTGCTCTATTAAACGCACGCAATGCTCGAGCGGACGCACCCAGGGGCGGCGGCGATAGCGATGGTTTGCGCCCGGGTTGGGGTAATGTCTGTTCGCTTTGTACTTGCGGCGATTTCAGCGCTTCCTGTGCCGTGAGCTTAGCTCCACTACCGCCGCTGGATGCGTCCTCAAACAGATCCTCCTCGGCTCCATCATCGACTTCCGGTTTGGCTGTTTCCTCTAGACCGATATCTTGGGCCACAGCCCCACCACTCATTCGCGATAATGAGTACCTCTTTTTACTACCTGAAAGGATCTGGTCCGCGTGCCTGCGCCATTCAACCCCATTACCGATGTCCACTTTATAAGAAACTGGACCAGTTTTTTTTATAACTGTGCCCTCGGTCCACTTTTCCCCCCTCGCCGAGTAATCGCGAGCAATCACCGCGTCTCCCACCTGAAATTGCCTATCAGCCCCTGCAGCGCGAGCGACCTGTCGTTCTTGTTTTTCTCGTACGACAGCCGCCACGTCTGGGCGCAGCGCATCTAGTCGGCTTCGCAGGCGCCGCCCCAGGAGCGCCACTGCCGGGGACACTCCTGTCGTCGCGTGATCACAGTTACGGTATTGAAACAGAAATTTGCTTAGTGCGGCGTTAACGTCTTCGCCTTCGTATATCGCTCTCTTTAAAGCCTTTTTTACCGTCTTAACCGCGTTTTCGGCCGCGCCATTTCCCTGAGGTCGATAAGGAGCCGAAGTGGTGTGCTTTATACAATTATTTGTACAATATTCCTTAAATTCTAAAGAAAAGAACGGTGGGCCGTTATCAGTCACGAGCTGCGACGGTAAACCAAAGCGTGCGAATATATTTCTAAAAACTTTAATAGTAGAAGCCGCATTAGTGTTACGCATAGGAAAGGCCTCTATCCATTTTGAATGGGCGTCCACCATGATAAGGTAACGCACGCCCCCGCAGTCTGCGAAGTCCGCGTGTACGCGCTGCCACGGGTGAAGCGGGAACTCCCAGGGGTGCAGCTGCGCCCGCGGCGGCGCGTCGCGCACGGTGCGGCACGCAGTGCACGATCTGCACACTTCCTCAATATCGTGATCTAAACTCGGCCAGTACACGTAACTTCGCGATAAGCTTTTCATTTTGTTTACGCCTAGATGTCCTTCGTGAATTTCCTTTAGAATCTTCTTTTGAAGAACATCCGGTACCACTATTCTATATTTATAAATGACGCTTCCCTGATCGACTACAAAATCATTTTTCCGTGCAAAAAATTTACTTTCCTGCTCGCAGCTCGGGCTTAACGGCCAACCAAAAAGAACATAGCCTCTAATTTTACATAATAATGGGTCGCGTTCAGTCTCTCTCGCTATATCTTTAAAACTAACCGGAAACGATTCCTCCACAAGATTTAAATAATCTACCATGTCTACCGAGCGACCCTCCCGAGGTAATGGCAACCGAGATAAAGCATCGGCCGGACCGTTGTCCACCGATCGTACAAATTCTATTTTAAAGTCGTATGCTGCCAGGCGTGCAGCCCATCTCTGCAAACGGCTAGCAGCCGTTTGCGGGATTCCGCCCTTGGCGCCGAAAATATGGGTCAGCGGTTGGTGGTCAGTGCGTAGCGTGAAACGCCTACCAAATAAATATTGGTGATGTTTTGTGATCCCGAAAAGAATAGCCAACGCTTCTTTATCCAGCTGGCTGTAGTTGCGCTCGGGCGCACTGAGCGTGCGCGACACGCAGCTGACGGGCCGCTCGCTACCGTCTGCGTACCGGTGCGCCAGCACGGCGCCCAGGCCATACGCGCTGCTATCTACTGATAGTACTAACTCGCGCTCTTCCTCGTAATGTGCCAGTACCCGTTCACTCAGGAGGGATCGCTTGGCTTCCACAAAGGCTTTATCACATTTGGAGTCCCAATTCCAGCTGCTATCCTTTTTTAATAACTTATGTAACGGATGTAATAAGGTACTTAAGCTTGGAATAAATCGCCCGTAATAGTTGAGCATCCCTAAGAAACTCTTTAGTTGCGAGACGTTCTCAGGTCTAGGTGCACTGGAAATGGCCTCCAATTTCTCTGGGTCCGGTCGCAAGCCTTGTTTGTTTATAATAAAGCCCAGATATTTTACACTATCTTGTAAAAATTTACATTTATTTAGTTTTACAGTCAGTCCCGAACTACGCAACCTATCGAGTACAGCTCTCAGATTTTTTAAATGTTTAACTCTATTAGCCCCGGTAACACAAATGTCATCTAAGAATACCACACACCCTGGCACCCCGCGCAGTGTCTCCTCCATAATCTTTTGGAATTTCTCGGGTATAACAGACAACCCGTAAGGCGTACGTCGATATACGAATGTACCCATATGAGTAGTTATAGCAGTATAAGGTTGCGAATCGTTCTCTAAAATGCACTGTTCATACGCATGTTTTAAATCAATTTTAGTGTATTTATCGCCACCACTCAGATTCGCGAACAACTCCTCAATGCGCGGCAAGGGATAATAATCTCTTTTTAACTTAGGGTTTATGGTTATCTTGTAATCTCCACAAATACGTATGTCCCCATTTTGTTTGATAACTGGGACGATTGGGGTTCCATAATCTGAGTAATCGACGCGGTATATAGAACCGTCGGCGACAAGGCGCTTCAACTCACGCTCGACACGCGCGCGCAGTGCCAACGGTACGGGTCTCGCTCGCACGTAAACCGGTTCCTTATCCGTCAGCTGTAGTCGTATGGGCTGTTTGCAAGTACCTAACTTATCGCTAAATACCTCTGGGAATTCCATACATAGCTTGTTTACGCATTCATCATCTTTGATTTCATTGAGGTTTAGTTGTGTCACTTTTAATGCGCGCATCCATTCTCGCCCTAACAGAGGTCGCGCCCCTCCATTAATGACGTATAGCTTTAACGACTTTCCTTCTACAGCACCTAGACAAACGTCCACCTCAATGTAACCAAGTGATTTGATCCGTGAACCGGAATAACCACGTAAAATTAAATTATCTACGTTTATCTTTTTATGTGAGAACATACGTTGATACATACTTTCACTTATTGCTGAAATACGACTACCCGTGTCTACTTCACATTCGATTTTTATGTTACCAATTGCTAACTTAATAAAGAATGGTTTGTTACCTCGTGCTGATAATGTCAAGTTGAACATACCATCATCCGAGTCGTCACTCACATAATTTTGCTGACCACCACTACCTCGCACTTGTTTGCACTTCACTTTCAAATGCCCCTTTTGACCGCACTCATCACAACTATAATTTTTATACCGACACCTCTCCGCTGCGTGCGCCTTGCCGCAGCGCCAGCAGGAGCGCGCGCGCTGCTCCGCGGCGGCCGCGCCGTCAGCGCCTGCTGCTGCCGGCCGGCCGCCTGCGCCGCTGTGCGCTCGTGCTGACCGGCCGCGCTGGCCTCCTCGCCAACTGCGAGCGTTATGCAGGCCTTCGCTCGCCTCACCGCTTCCCGGTCCCGATGTCTCCGCCGCCGCTGTCGTTGTGCCGCTTACCTCGGCGTGTTTCTCCGCTGCCTCAAGGGCCAGGGCCAGTTCCACCGCTTCCTTGAACTGTATCTTCTTTTCAGCGAAGATTCTAGATCGCATGACGTCACTTGTTAGGCCCGAAACGAATTGGTCGCGTAAATTCTCCTCAAGCGTCGAACATGACTTGCACTTTCCGAAATTACATGAAGACGCGAGGTGTTTTAACGCCTGCAGATACTCCGTGAGGGACTCGCCAACCTTCTGACGGCGCAGCCTGAACACGTGCCGCTCGGCTATCTCCGACCGTTGCGGTTCCAAGTGTTCCGTCACCAATTGCACTAATTCGTCGTACGTTTTGCTTTCCGGAAAGCTTGGTGAACACAGGTCACACATAAGCGCATACGTTTCCTCGCCTACTACCGTTATTAGCATGGGTACTTTTAGTTTATCATCAATTTCGTTTAGTGTAATGTACTGATTCACTCGCCGGATATAGGCCGGCCACTGCTTTGAACTCAAATTAAATGCTTCTATTTTACCGATAGGCATGTTGAAATTTAACCGGCTAAATTCGAGGAAAAAAAATTATAACCGAATATTAATGAATTTTCTAGAAATCCCGTTCTCGTCGCCAATGGAACGTCAATGAAATACGCGGGTCAACGACAGACTGGTTTATTGCATACTTCATCTAAACTACCCACCACCTTGACAATATCAACTAATAAGTTAAATCTAGTACAAATCGTCACTGTACTCTAACTTCATCATCATCATCATCATCTCCCTAGCCTTTTCCCAACTATGTTGGGGTCGGCTTCCAGCCGAACCGGATTCAGCTGGATACCTGTGTTTACGTAAAGCGACTGCCTATCAGACCTCCACAACCCAGTAACTGGGCGACACGATACCCTGGGTCGACTGGTCAGACTTTTCTGGCTTCTGAATACCCGTAACGACTGTCAAAGTTCTACGAATGATCTCGGTTGTCATTCCGGGTAGTTCTTTTTTTGTGGTGAGTGGGAAATCATCCAATGACTGCTTCCGTCCTGGGTGCGGTGGGAGGGCGTGTCAGACTCTTACTGACTAAAACCCACTCATGTTCCTTCGATTGCCCTTCATGTTCCAGGGTCACGGTAACTATTATAAACATTCCGCAACCCCGGCAGGCGTTGGCCCTGTTGGGGCCCTTCCTGTGCTGACTCCTTCTTTTTGAGGCGCGCGTGGAACACTAACGCGCCGTCGACGCGGTCCTGGTCCTAGCCGGGCGGCGAGCTACCCATCGCTCGCCATCCGCAGAACCGCGCCTACGGTGGCCGGTAGTCGTCTTGCGACTTTCGACGTCTTCGCCTGGGCCTTAGTCCGGGGCGAGAGGCTCGTTGTTGCCTCTCGCGCGCCGCCGCTTCCTTCACTAGCATAACTGCTTCACAGAAGGAGGCGCATCCCATTCCGTCTCGCCCCGAAGCATGGCCTGAACCAGCGCCGGGCGCGAGAGGTCACCGCCGCCGATCGCCTCTACGAGGACACGTCGATGGTGCGCCCATGCGTGGCACACCTCCACCGTGTGCTCGACCGCGTCCTCCAGGCGAGGACCGGGTAATTCTTCAGGTGCAATTTTTTCGATGTCTGTGGGTACCTTTCTGTGACCAACTAAGAAAACGGCATGTAATATTTTTTTGTGTATAGTTTAGCTATATCCGTTACTGGGCCAAATGTCATTTTTTAAATAATTACAGTCTAGGTGTAAAATAAAAAATTTTGAAACTTGTTCTTCTGATTCATATGACGCTTCCGTTTGCCATTTTCCGGAACAAATTGGTCGATTTTGCATTTTCCCTCTGATACTTGACTGTTTTTTGCGGACAACGTGAGATGTTCACTGGCACATCGGGACCTACTTTTGACGTGACAGAGTAGACTCGACCCATCGACATATACGACAAAATGATTGACGTGACTTTTTTCAACTATACGCTGAATTGTTTTTTAGAAACATGCTAGATAACCTGCATTCGAATAAAAAAACAGTATCCAAATTACCCGTATAGGAGCTACGGTGCCCCTGACAGACAGACAAATACACATGACGCGTTAAAAACTGCATTTTAATTATCGAATAAGCTATAACCGAAATTTTGTAATTGAAAACCATGATACAGTAAAAAACCGTATTTTCTGTATATACAGTAAAGTTTAAAGTAGTTTATACATGTTTGCTGTTTGCATAGATAGATGTAACTCACGTTGTAATTAACATGGTTTTATTTCGTATGTTTCAAAATCTAGAAAGCTACTAGCAAACACCAACTATACAAGTCCATATTGTTTATTTTCTTGTTTCAATTTCATTTTCAGGGTCCGAACGTGAAGCGTGCCGACGCCGACGATATCCTATTAGTAAACCTCCGACGTTCGTCCGTCCGTCAGTCTGTCCATCAGCGGGTGCTCTTCCAAAGCGGAATAGATGCAGTTAACGTGTTTACATAGTGTGTACTAATGTGTATATTAAAAATAATTAATTAAATTAAAATTGAACATGGCTTAAAGTAATATTTATATCGGTGACATTTTCGGTAGTTTTGCTCGATCTTTACGTTGTAGTTCAGAACCCTTTGAATGACTCGCACGACCGGTGATTACATGTAAAATCGACAAAATGGAATCATGACCCATCATAAGCTCATTTCCCTACAGACATTTAAATACAATGAGGTCGACAATCGCGTAAACATGTGTTAAAAATGTCACACGTCTAGTCTTATTATTTTCACAGCTTCAAATGATTTGTCGTCGAAATGGGTCATGATTCAATTTGGTCGATAGTACCTAATTATTTGAAAAATATAACATTGACACCTTTATTTTTTATTTACCGACCCCAGCAGGCTAGTCGGCGAAAATAAAATAAAAATATATTCCCACCAAAAATGTTCGGTGTAAATTTTAGCACATACTTTCTGATTATTTAACTACTAGTACGTTCAAAGGAACACTAAGGTTTCCGTGGCCAAAGCAGACAGCATTTAACCGGCAAATAACCTCTAAATTATTGATCATTAACTGGGCATAACTGGCTTAAGCATTCAAACCCATTCATTCGAAACGACAAGTGCATGAATATTTGGTTACGTCCCTCCTTAAAGTTCGTGGATCCCTGACTACTGACTACATAAATAATTTAATTTTGAACAACTAAACAAAAGAGTTTGGCTGAGCTTAACTATATTAAGTACATTTAGTTTTTGCCTTTGAAGTTGCTCGTACAAATAGGATGCAAGGCTATGACGCCGACAGCTTAAAGATATAACATTGTATTTATCCCTTTTTGGATGTTTTTGGTTTTGGTAAGTAATTACTTTAACACAATTCGTACAATTTTAAAAAAGCAAATTAAGTGCCTATGCCTAAGGACATATTTTCATTGTATGTTGCGGAATGTTTGTTATAGTTACCGTGACCCTGGAACATAAAGGGCAATCGAAGGAACATGAGTGGGTTTTAGTCAGTAAAAGTCTGACACGCCCTCCCGCCGCACCCAGGATGGGAGCAGTCATTTGATGATTACCCACTCACCAAAAAAAAATATTTTCATTGTATTATTATGTCAAACTAACTTACATAAATGTCACGAATAGTCACGATCTAATCACGGTTTGACCAAAGGATTCATCAACAATAGAGGCGATCTGGTAATGGCACTGTTCTAACTTAACCAATGCGTTTCAATAACATCCATTTACGGTGATTGTAATTTTGTACTCAATCTAATCTATGTAGCAGCGTCCAGGATAGACTAGGCTAAACATAAAAAAGATTATTTTAAACTTAGAGTTGACTAAAAAAATAAGCACTCCATTCTAGGTTTGCCTAAAAATTCGACAGTTAAAGTAAAAAAATCTAATTCGTTTTAGGATTTGTTAAATAATCAGGCTACAAAATCTGTCACTCAGTAGTAGTCGGGTCGCTAGCTGTGTACGCATACGCAATATTTACTTCTGAACACATTTAATATATATGTTATAAAAAAACAGAGCAAAATATAATTTTAAAAGTATTTCATGCGTGCTGAAAATTCACACGAGCACATAGCTTTAATGAAAGAATCCATTTTAAAAAGCTTGCGCGGTAAAAATATTTACATTCCGTATGTCAATATATTAAGTTTATAATTCTACATCATTCTAATAATATTTTTCACACTCGTGTAGGGAAGGGAAGCAAAGAATAAAAACATCTTGCACAACTTTTCTTTATCTCGAAAACGGAGCACTCGTTTTTATGCTAGCGACACTGCAGTATTTTTTCATGTCGCTGAAACAATATTACACGTCTTTTCTGTTTAAAAGAAAATACTTCGCATTTATTCTTATTTTATTGAAGGGCAAGCAAGATGGCCCATCTGATATTAGTAATCGTGTATGGTTAGGGGTGGAGTGGAGATGGAGTGGTGGTGAAAGATGGGCTTTAATTTAGTACAATGTAAAGTACTTAAACTTCCGTACCTTCAATACTTAGATCACGACTAGGCTAGTGATTGGATCCTTGCAATGCTATAGACTAGGTAACTTACCACTTAATAACGATTAATCGATGGTTCAAGAACATTAGGTGAACTGCGCTCTTGATGGATTGACCAGTAATTTTAGACTTATAATAAGAATCTACTTATTTAGTTTAAATGGGTCAGGTAGGTGTTGGTCCGAGCCTCCGTGGTCCGAGCTCATTATTATACAATGTCAGCTTCGTATTGGATTGACTTTTAATTAAATTGGTAACTTGTAAAGCTTAACTTCATAATATGTAAAAAGGCAAAAAAAACTATTCTCATTAAACAAAATCATCGTTTTTTTGCACTTTGTGTATGTACTTAAACCTTTTGAGGGCCAATTGACAGACGGCTGTCGGGCTGCTCTTATTGTCTTTCAAATCTCGTATGTTCGAAGGATTAATCAGTGCACTTTTAACTGACATTTTGTTATTTTTTTTATGAATGCTCCCTAAGTTAAAGGACTGTTCCAAGTTTGACCGCTATGTGTGTGTGTGTCTGTCTATCTGTGACGCCTAGCTTCTAAACGGGTAATCTAATTTGAATGCGGTGTTTTTATTTGAAAGTAGATTATCTAGCGATGGTTTGTAAACATATTTTAACAAAATCGGTTCGGCAGCTTTAAAGAATCTACTACTTGTTAGCTGAAGCCGCGATCCTGAGTAACTTCGGGGGTTTTTTAAATTAATTATTTACTTGTCATTCTAATTACTGAAACTGTAAAATGTGATATATTCCGTTTGGTTGTTATAATTTAAACCCCTTTTTTGTATTAAAATCAGAAGGTAATCTCAAAATTGCTGCAAGCAAAGAGATCTCATGTTCTGTACATCATCAAAAGTACTTAAACAAAAAAATGTACACATACTCGCAACACAGAGCATGCATTAAAATTAATACCAAAAATCTGACTCCTTAAAGTAAAACCGACGTTATTTCATGGCAGATACGCTGTATTTTCGACCTAGTCCGATATTTCGAGAGATGCTACAAAGATTCCATCTAGAATGTCATTGCGCAAAGTCATCTTGATATTGCAAATTTACTCGTTACATAGCACTTTTAACGGTATTTTATTCGTTTATAAAATGCAGCTAAGTACTTCTGTTAAGACGCTTAGAAATTAGAAAGAAAATATTTGCACTCTGATTTTTATAAGTTATATAACTATAAGTGATATTTTAAATATACTGTGTACCTACTTCTGCCGGAAAACAATGTAACATGTTCGGCCTACTGAACTAGTTTCATGGAATTAATCGAATTATTGATAGTTTGTAGGTTGAGTCAATTTGGCAAAAGTAAAGTTAAACGACAAACGAGTATTTTTACCTACTTTTCCGGCTCTTTGGAGATGTTACAACATCTGTAGGCGTTTATAATATTATATTGTGATAGTATTTGTAAATACCGTTCCCTCATTTATTTCCAACCATGCACCAAGCTACCTTTTCGTAATCAAAAAGTACCTTTACTTTTTTTACAGTCTTATCTTTTAAAGCTGAGTATAATGACTAATGTGTTTATATACTAGGCTATTTGGGATACACAATCCGAAATACGGATTTCCAGCCACATTGCGCTAGATTGAAAACGCCCCTAGTACACTTGGGAAAACACTAGGGTCCGAATTAGGAGTGTGAATAGACGTGGGACTAAGGCTTTTCATAAATAACAGCTTATAAATAAAAGTTAAGTAGAAGACTTGTCCAGACGAGAAAATTTCATTAGAATTGACATCGCTATCTAAAAAGTTAAGCTAGTTCTAGACAACCTTAGTAGTTTACAGTCTGAGTGGGTGAAAAAAATAAAAACCAACTACAAAGAAATTAAACATGTCAATAATATATTCTCTCTTTGGTTCTGAATTATTTTGAGTGTGTTTTGGAACTATCGTAGGTATCTTTATATTTAACTTATTTTTTATTATTCAATGAATTATGTAATGAGATGAAGTTGGAAGTTTGCCCACTCTCTCAAGATGGTTCTGCGTGCTATAAAGCAAACCACACCCATAATAGGGAGGAGGGAATTTAACAAACTTTAAAAAAAAACTGGTGCGACTTCATGTTTGGTAGCAAGTTCCAGTGTCAATCAATATGACAGTTCTGTCATATCTGTCAAAGCCGTTAATCCTGATGAATGGAGTTGGTTCTTGAGTGAAGACCGTAAATCGGCACGAATTATGATTCAGCTTGATCGGTAAACAGCTGTGCAATCGGTTATCGGTAAACGTCTTCCCAGCAGATCGGCCGGTGACCTAGAAAAGCAGACTGTGATAGACTAGTGGCCGACTACTCCAACGTCACTAAATTTTAAGTTGCTCTCAAATCTATTGCTGTCTTTGTCATTCTAAAGAGATAAAGTAAGGACAGCAATAGATTTGAGAGCGTCTTAAATTAAAGTGACGTTTGAGTATTTGGCCGTAAATCCAGAATGCTGAGAACATGCTTACTCAGATTAGAAACTGTTAACTAATCTTAGTCGAAGGTAACAAACCCAGTAAAACAGAATCACCTAGCATGGCAGTTGGGAATTTCAAAATACTTGTGTGCCATCTTATAATAATTAATCCTTCGAATAAACGTGATTCGAGACACAATAAAAAGACAATAGCCCGACAACCGGCTGTCGCTTGGTCGTCGAAAGGCTTAGAAATATTTTTTTTATAAATACGGTATCCTGGTGCTGGTATTTTATTATTACGCATAAAAGCTGAGAGCTGTGATAGCAAATAAGAGCCATCCTAATGATTCTGTGAAAACAAACCATCTCCATGTGATCAACTCAAATAACTGTTTACCTCCGTGACCCTTGTTTTGTTATCCTAAAAATTAATCTTTTCTTTATTCTTTTCAGTTTTGTCGTTTGTTCTTTTAATAAGCCTCTGAGTGTCCTATTTTCATTGTAGCATATTCGGAAATTACAAAATGAAAGGACATACTTGGGAATTAATTTCTGTCGGTACGAGTACATAATTTATTTTGACCAAGAGTTTAGATGCTCTAAAAACATGACTAAAGTAAAAGTTGGTAGAAATAAATCGAGTAACCTCAATACTTAGATAATTAATTGCTGAAACGGCAAAAAAATACACACTCTGTGAAAATCTGTACATTTGGCAATGTGCGTCTCTACTGGGTATTTTATTTTATTTGTCGAAATATAAAAAATTACAATTACCCATCAATTCCCAAAAACTTGTAAAACAGAACAAAACAAAGCTAAGTTGTCGCCGTTCAAAATTCTCGTAGGTATTTTTTTTACGTAATATTGTTGTACATAATCAAAGCACTTATTTCGACATGTTATGCACTTTGCATCTATGATCTAACTTTTTTGAAATAAACTTAAGTACCCGTTAAGTTGCACTGTATGAAATAACGACTACGCTTATTGGATTTTCTTCTTTCATTATAGATAAGTACCCAACAGAACACACAACATTAATGGCTTGATAAATAATTCAGATACAGAGTAACAAAAAGTTTGTGTTGCTAATACCTACGGGGTTCGCAAATTGATGATAACGGGCACATTTCTGGGGTATAGAAGTACATGATTTTTCAGAATAAATGTATATTTGAACGTGCAAAAGAAATTTAAGCAGATTTGCTGAATATTTATTTATAATCTCTGCAGCCCTTGTACATTTTCAAGTTACGAGGGCGGTTTAATAAATCAGCGACTTTTTGAATAAATGATTTTAGAAATTCGGCAAATGCCAAAAGCAAATAATAGCAAAAATTTTATTATTTTGTCGACATCAAAACCTTTTGTAAAGCGTTTGATTATTTTTTGTTTCATATACGTAGGTATATCAAATTAATTTAAAAGCTATGAATAATAATCCTGAGTTATTGTTTTGTCAATTTCAAAATAATCGATGCGGCTGACACTGCATCCCAAAATGCTGTGTCCATGATATTATTGGCTATCAAGACGGGTCGTCTTGGCCTTGGCCACTGGTTTATGCTTATTCCTTGGTCTGGTAATTGTATTGTATAACAAAACGACGCAAATTCACGTTTGCAAAGCTACTCAGTCAACTCAACTCCAATATCATTTCATAAATTATATTAACCACTTCAACAAATTGGCGATGATAAAACTCGGTTACTTTTATATATAATATATTGATGGTGCAGAGTTCTCATAGTATTTATCAAAAAAATCCTTGGCTTTGGTGATGGTTTTGGTACGCATAAATCCACGAGTTCCAAACACAAGTTAAACGTTAATAATTATACGGCTTAACTGTGCTCCTCGTGCTATGACGTGACGATGAAAAAATACTGTCATTGCTAAACCAAGGAAGTGAACACGGGGCGTCGCGCGGGGAAGCAGGAAGAGGGGCCGAATTTCAGCGAGGTGCACAAATAAGTTGTACAGGTTGTGATTGGTGGTGTACCTACCCCGTCCCTCGGGAAGCACTAAGTACGAAATTTAGGCCAGATCCGAGGGGGTGGGGGTCAGAGCGTTCGTTTGGCAGTGGCGCCATCCGACAATCTCCAAACACATACATTGGGGTTCAAGACCAATAACTACGAGGGGAAGACAGTTAAAGCTGAGCGTCGATATAAATCGATTAAATACAGTTGCTCCACTAGGACCTACTAACTGGCCAACCGATCACAATCGACTCCCGGACACAATCGACTTCTTCATAACAAAAGGACTCTCCAAATAGTACATGAAGATTGAATCATGTGCTGATGGGTCATCTGAACACACCCCAGTCTTATTAACTGTCAGTTCCACTGTAATTGAAGTTGAAAGACCCACTATATTGTACAACCGGCATACAGATTGGCTCTCATTCAGGGAACACAGAAGAAAACTTTAATCTAAACATCAGACTCAAAGAAGCGGAAGAAATTGACACAGCTGTTAGTACAACTTACTAATCTTGTACAAGTTGCTGCATGGAGAAGTACTTTATATAATACTGTTAAACATAGGAACCAGGTCACAAACGTACCACTTGTAATAAAGATCATGATCCAGGAAAAACGCAGACTACGCAGAGTATGGCAGCTTAGCCGTCATCTGCAAGATAAGGCCGCCCTTAATAAAGCCATCGTAGAACTGAAGGAGACCATAAAGACTGCCAATGACTTAACACTACAAGTAAAGCTGGAGTCTCTAACTGCTACTAAAACCAGCAACAACTCACTCTGGAAAATCACCCGTTCTTACGACAGACCCAATGTACCAAAAGCCCCTATAGAAAAGGTAAACGGCAGGGCTAGAACAAGCCAGGATAAAGCAGACTTATTTGCGGATCATCTAAAAAGTGTTTTCAAACCTAATGTATCACTAGACGACTCGTCAGATGAAGATGTTGATCTCCTTCTTAAACAAGACCTCCAAATGGATCTTCCCCCTAGACCTGTCTCGCCCGCAGAAGTCATAAAAACCATCAAACGGCTTGATAGTAAAAAGGCCCCAGGTTAAGACCTAATAACTAAAGAGTTGTTGTTAGAGCTACCGAGGAAAGCTATTGTCTTTATCACCATACTCTTCAACTCTATGTTACGAACAGGGTACTTCCCGAGTGCGTGGAAAGTCTTAGAAATCATCATGATCCACAAGGCCGGCAAATTAATGAAAAAACATCTTATCGGCCCATCAGTCTTTTGCCTACTCTATCCTAGGTACTGGAGAAGACAATACTCTGCAGAATTACGCCGAATCTCTTGGAGCGGAAAGTGATACCAGATCACCAATTTGGGTTCAAAGAACGCCATGGCACAGTGGAACAAGCCCACAGAGTATGCGACACCATAAGGCGGCCCTTAGAGCAAAAGGAGTATTGCTCCTCAGCGTTTTTGGATATCCCACAGGCGTTTGACAAGGTCTGGCACAAAGGCCTACTATGCAAGATCAAGCAGAATATTTCCCACTCATACAAACTTCCCAATATTGAAATCCTACCTCGAGGATAGTATATTTTATGTAAAGGAAGGTGACGCCACATCAGAGTTCCAAGAGATTGACGCCGGGTTGCTACAAGGATCTGTCCTCGGCCCCATGCTCTATACGTTGTACACTGCAGACCTACCGCTAACACCAGGGATAACGACAGCAACATTTGCAGATGACATTGCTATATTGGCAAGTAATTAGGATCCAAGACTGGCATCAGAGAGTTTGCAGAAGGACCTTGACAAAGTGAACGAATGGCTTCAAAATGGAAAATAAAGGCTAGTGCTGCAAAGTCAGTACAGGTGACATTCACCCTAAAAAAAGGAGACTGCCCATCTGTAATGTTGGGCTAATATACTCTACCTCACAGTGGCCGTGTAAGGTATCTTGGCTTACATATTGATCGTAAACTAACCTGGAGTTACCACATCAAATGCAAAAAGCAGGAACTCCGACTAAAATACAACAGCTCATATTGGATGCTGGAAGGAAGTCGAGACTCTCATTAGACAATAAATTACTCATTTATAAAACCACCTAAAGCCCATTTGGACATAAGGTCTGCAACTGTGGGGCAGCGCAAGCAATTCCAACTTAAACATAATTCAGCGTCAACAGAACAAGATCTTACGAGCGATTGCAAATGTGCCATGGTACATAACCAACAACGAAGTTCACGAACACTTGGAAATGAGAACAATCAAAGAGGAAATTCAGAGCTTGGCAGCTAAATACAAAGAGCGGTTAATCCATCACCCTAATGAGCTTGCTCGCCAGCTCACCATTGACCACTATGTGAGACGATTAAAACGTCATCATAACCTAGAGCTGGAAAACCCGGCAGTAGCTCTGGGCAGGAGATAAGTAGATGCTTCCAATGAGAAGCAACACCACATGACAAGTTCACGGAACAGATTCGCTCATAGTCTTAGGACTGATTGCTAATAAACCCAAAAAAAAAATTCACTATAATTTACTCATATTGGGTTTTCGCCTAATTATTCGACACATAAAACATTGACACATCGAATTTATGCGGATCACAGAATCTACGACTCGTTAGGTTTTGATGTATGAGATAATTAATAATCAATTTAATGGATGGCATGGCACATAAACTAAGTGATTGAATTATCATGCGGCGCGCGGGTTAACAGCTACGCTACACGGATAAAATAAATTCACTCTGTTCTAAATTGTTTTTGTAAACGTTACCTCATAATAGGAATGAAAACTCTCACACACAAACAGGCAAGGCACGGAACTGGAACGTGTAGGTCTTACAAAAATTTATTCCCTGTGGACCCCTAATGTGATGTAGGTGAAACCGCGAGGAACAGCTATAGATTATATAGTGTACAGTGATTTTGAAAATATAAATGTGTTTAGCGACTTTTGGAGCTGACTGTACGTAAAATATGTGCAATATTTTATAATATCGAAAATTTCCATTACTGGCGAGTTCAAAGAAAAAGCAGATTATACCTATAGTACGCCCTCTTAAGAACTTAGTTTTACATCGAACACTATAGAACGTAATGGTTTAATATTTACATAAACATAATAGTTTAACTTAAAAAAAATGGTTCACAAGATTGTGCGCGTATGATGAGATTTATCAACATACTAGTGTTAAAATACGATAAAAGTTAATAGGGATTCAATTTAAATAAGTCAAGCTGAAAACTATAAAAATACGTCCCTCTTCCGTACAAAGATTCTTGCCCATTATCGAATGTGAGACTATTATCAATTTGTAAATAACGTTTTAAATTGCCTCTTAAAATGGTCTAATAGAAATAAAACAAATTGAGAAATAGAAAAAAGAATAAATCGTGGTATGTTTCTATCGGCATAAATAAATATCTATCTGCAATATAGCCGCCCCGTCACGGACGTGCCTCGGATCGCCGCGTCCGCGTCCGTCACCTTCCTTTGTCGACAACGCCGGCCGCATACTTGACCGCTTAATAGCTATCATAAAGACGTTGTAGGTTGCACAAAAACTGCGCTTCTTTTCTTAGTTTTTAGCGTATAAACAGTAAAAAATCATATTTTTAAAGTGGACAATTATTTTTATAAATAGATCACAATTACAAATCTGTACAGACTGTAGGTAGATCTAATATATTGCAATGACGACAAAAAACCGATATTGAAATAAAATCTTAAAAATCTATATTTCTTTGTACATCCCTAATTTTCCGTGGGTACACACAAAAATCAGGAATGTTTTTTGACATTAAATAATCGCGTTTATGTATCTAATCCGCAATAGTTAACTTTGTTACGTAACCGGCTCTAGAAAAAAAAAACTCTACGTACTTGAGTAAAGTAAAAAGTGCTTGAGTGATTATAATATCACTGTTACTGTATTGAATAAGGTCTATTCGTCTTGACGACTAGTCGGCTAGACAGCAGCAACTTTGACTCCGATTACCTGAGCATATATTTAGATCATAACCAATTTCAAATAACCCCCAATTACGGCTTGTTTGTTCAATTATAGATATATTATTATAGAGTCTTGAGAAATCAGTGTCTATCGTTTATTTTGCGTAAAGACGTCATTTTTCGAGTTATTATTGCTAACTCATATTTTCTTTAATGGACAGATTAGCTTGTAAAGTGGAATTTGTCTCTTTGTAAGGGTGGCGTGTTCGAAAGAACTGAACTAGTGAGAACTATTCAAAATGTTTTGCATTTATATATAAATACTAGCTATCTCCCGCGGTTTCAACCGCGTTATATCAGATTTTTGGTTACTAAAAAAAGAAGTTAAAAAGTATTCTATGTCCGTCCTCTGGTCGTAAGCTACCTCCCCACCAATTTTCAGCCAAATCGGTTCTGCCGATCTTCAGTTATCAAATGTGTACTTTCTTTTATATACTATAAACATACAGGGCGTCCCACGGCTAAGCCACATGGAGGGAGAGTACCTTAAACATTGTAGATAGAACATTTTACTGAGAGAAGACATTATTAGAATTAAAAACAATTTATACTGCAATCATAGATATTTAAATAATTAAATGGTTAGGCCGGGAATCTATAGTACAATTTTCTATAGTACAATGGAAACTATAGTACAATTTTTAATTCGAGTCAGAAAAATGACATTTCCAGTGTTGCAGGTTGCAGGTCCAAAATAAATAGTGATGTGGTACAATCGAGTTTTTTATAATTAAATCTTAGTCGAGAATATTTTTTTTATTCAATATCAAATTGCCTTTAACTATAAAAAAAATATTACATGTAATTTACGGTAATTAAATAGAAGCCAAACACGGTAGGTAATTTAAAATTACATAAAACACTGTTATATTATTTGTTTTTGGTAAGGTCCATATTTCTAAAATTGATTTATGATGTATTCAATATTTACAATAAAAAAACGATTTGGTACCTAATAAAACAAAGCAAGACTAAATGTCTAAGTCTATCGATTACGGAACATCACTATTGTAGCGGGTCACCCTTTTTGGTGTCAGTGACAAATGCACTTGTCATTTTTCTGACTCGAATTAAAAATCGTACTATAGTTCCACGAGAAAAAATAATCACCCTGTAGTTTTATCAAACCGATCGAAAGATTCATCATAAGGATTATTTTTTGCTAAATAACATAGTGTCACAAATAAAAGAAAGACCGTGAATTTTAACATTTGATGTGAAATTTTGTTCAGAAAGTTAAAAGCTTACATTGCCGTAAAGACATAAAATTATTGACAATCATATAAACTAGGTATAACTAATTAATCTACCCACTTGAGTAGTGCGCATCATTTAAATAAATAAATATCTACCACAACAAGACCAATAAATCGTCAGTGCACGAAATAATCACTTTGTATTCAAGAAGAAGGGACTCATTTAGAGCATTTGAAAAATTTACTAAAGGACATCACCCACTCCCCATACATTTTTGGTCCAAATGTGGAAATGCCGGCCAAAGAAAAAAAATATGATGTTCTGTTAGATCTTGTTCTTCTGAACATTTTTTATTATGGCACCAAAACTGTGCGACCATTCCCCTCGGTTTTATTTAAGTTCAAAGTTACCCATTTTTAGGTAAAACAAATTGGCAAAACAAGTGATTTTGCTGTTTAAAGTAATGAGGAACATAGTGTAAAGCTTCTTAAAGATCCTCCGACCTGACGGGTGTTGTGTCTGGTGGGTTACTGCCCGACAATTGCTGTCGGAATTTTGTATATTATGCTAATGTCTTGTTAAACTCTTATTGCGCGATATAGACTGTCAGTTATAGTACACATGTTGGGTGATGGATATCGCTACACCACTGCCCCTCTGAGACCGGAGATCGTTAACACGGCGATAGATGTCACCACACCAAGTACTTTCGGAATTTAACAAAGTGCTAGTGGTATTGAGCGGAGCGGAGTGGTTTAGGAAGAACTAACACATTATGTGGCAATAACTGACCCCGAAAATAAACTTCAGCGCAGCCCTCATGACGTTATCATCATCACGTCATTACGTCTTGAAGCTTTCTAGTGGGAGTCACAAAGGCAGCCAGCAATCATGGCTTCGATAGGAATCTTGACCACCTGCAAGCAGAGGACGCGCGTGCGTGGTCATTCCGTATGCACTACTGTGTTCTCCTCTTGTGATTCCCAGGCGTTTCTTCCGCGGAAATCCAGCTCAGAAACCTCCCGAAACACCCATGTCCGGTGAGGATCTATGTCAGCCGAAAGGTGAGAGCGCCATGACGCGACGCCTCTCCAGCCAATCTTCAAAGAGGTGCTTTACCGCCGCTATTACGTCGTGCCCAACCGTGGAAGGTTCTAGTATGTTGAAACCAAAGGCCGTATAGTTCAGGGACTCCAGTGAGTCGGGGTATTGTAGTGCCGCATTGTATTTGGCTATTGCAGCTACCGGGTCAGAAGTGCCTCTCTGCTTGCTGAGTAGCTAAATTGCAGTGTGCTATGTCAAGGACACAGATGGAGCTAAAGGTGATGACCACGTACGCGCATACGCTGCACGCAGGCGGTCTAGATTCCCACCGAGTAGGTGTGACGTGATGATGATAACGTCATAAAAGCTGCGCTGACGTTCAATTTTGGGGTCAGTTACTGCCATATAATGCGTTAGTTCTCTCTTACCCATTCCACTCCGCTCAATACAACTATCACATTGTTAAGTTCCAAAAGCACTACACAAAGCCAGCTACTACACATTCCGACACTACATCACCTCGATTCACTGGGTCATCTCCGTAGACAGTTAATACTCACCGAAAACTATGCGGCCCTCGGTTTAGACTCACTAGAACCTTCCATTGGGCCAGCAAGCATCACATGAAGATGTACAGATGGCTCGTGACATCATGCTTACGATCTCCGGTCTCAGAGGGGGAGTGGTGTAGCGATATCTATCACATAACTGACAGTCTACATCGCGCGATAAGAGTTTGACAAGACATTAGCATAATATACATAATCCCGACAGCAATAGTCGGGCGGTAACCCACCAGAGACAACACCGGTCAGGTCGGAGGATCTTTGAGAAGCGTTACACTATGTTACTCATTACAACAAATAGCAAAATCTCTTGTTTTGCCAATTTATTTTACCTAAGACTGGGTAACTTTGTACTTAAATTAAACCGAGGGGAATGGTCCCACAGTTTTGGTGCCATAATAAAAAATGTTCAGAAGAACAAGATCTATCAGAATATCATTTTTTTTTTCTTTGGCCGGCATTTTCATATTTGGACCAAAAAGAATGATGTCCTTTGTATAAAAAAAAGTTAAAATTCATGGTCTTCTTTTATTTTTGACACTATGTTATTTTGCAAAAATTAATTCTTGTGATGACGCCTTTCAATCGGTAGAATAAAACTACAGGCTGATTAATTTTCTCGAGTAACAGGTTCGATTTTATGTTGAACTATGTATTTATTTAAATATCTATGAGTACAGTTTAAAATGTTTTTAAAATTCAAATAATGTCTTCTTTCAGTAAAATGTTCTATCTACAATATTTAAGGTACTTTCCGTCCATCTGGCATAGCCGTGGGACACCCTGTATATTAGCTGACTCTGCAACGCGTTGCTGTGGTTTCTATCGAAATAAAGTATGGCCTAACTTTCTAGTTGGATCAAACTGCACTTGGTGAGCAAATATTAAAATCGGTTAAGTAGTTTAGAAGTCCATCGCGGTATAATAAAAAATAATAACGTAACGCATAATTTATATATATTTAGTATATTTTTTTTTTCAAATATTTTTTTTAATATAAGACACGTTACTGTGCCTTCGATTCTTACTCACTAAAGGCCAGCACCACACGTGTCGGAAAATCCTTAAGATGCATTTAACCCTACTTGTTTGTTATAAACCAAAAAAAAAACACTTGAAAATACTCCACTATAAACGTAATTCTACTTTGGAAGTATAAATTGGTTGACTCGAAATTTATAATTTTACAATAATTAGCTAAACGAACCAATAAAACGTGTACTTGGTAGATCAATTAAATATATATCTATGACTATTGAATTTGATTTCCCTCGCATTTTATTTAATATGCTACACTGCTCCCATCATCTGTCATCCTATTAGAGAAAAGGCTAACTGTCAAATTTTGAAGACGCCACGTCTTACTACAAGACGGTATAACCGTACAACATGAAAATACTACATTTGTGTTTGACGGCGATTAATTAAACGCAGACAATCTTATGGATTCCAACAAAAATGGAGCAAAGGAAATATCATTTAATGTGTAGCATTATTTTTTGAGTAAATATACATTATAAGACAACATATTATCCAAAATAGCTATCCAGTCACTGTACCATATACAATAACAGAGTTTAAGTATGACGGTGCCATAAAATTCGCAAAAATGACACATTATTTCCTCATTTTGAATCCGCAACATTTTTGGTTATTCATGGGTAACAAACCTAAAACGTATGACAATGCTATTTATTTGCGACCCATTCTAAAAAAAGGGTTCCACACTTATTTTGTTTGTTTCCCGACAACAGACTGTATTTTCATTACTTATTTTATTGTATTCCCAATATAAAAATATGTAGGTTTTTCTTTGTTTTCCGATATCCGAAATCGACCGTTAAACCGAGAGCACAAAATCGGATTATAAAATATAAAATAAAAACACAAAATCCTTTATATTCCTGATTAGCTTATACGAAAGAGTCATTTTTCATTTTTAAACTACTTATTACGTAATCGTTCGATAATAAGTTTCATGTTGTCGAAGTTGTGGTCATCTCTTCGAACTGGCTTCGGTCGGGTAGACCTAACCACTGTTTATATACGGCATCATTGTGTATTACCGTTGCCATTATCGAACGATTACATGGTCATCTCCTGAAATATGTCTTCCTTTCTTTAATGTTCTGCAACCCGTGTCTGCAGGATTTAAAACGATTGGTTTTTTTGCATCCTCTGTTGCTTAAGGACCAGGTTCCTTGGGGCGGAGCGTACATTATGAATGGAAGTTAAAAATACTTCGTAGAATTTTCTCTCTTTCAACTTTCCAGTCATTGTACAGACACACCATTAATTAAGTATGATTTAAAGTCCTTTTATTTTTAATGCCTTTCATAATGCTTGCCTTCTATAGTGATCCTAAGATATCTTGTCCTTTTTCTTTTTTTATTCGTTACAATCTACAAATTGGCTGTTACCTTTATTTGTACATTATCCATATGTTTCTCCGGTTTTGGGAGACACTTTTATAATTTTTGTAATGTTAATTTGTATAATTAATCCATACTTCCCTACTTATATTATACTTAAATGGGAAAGTGTGTCTGTCTGTCTGTCTGCCTGTATGTTTGTCTTTCTTTCACGGCAAAACGGAGCGACGAATTGACGCGATTTTTTAAGTGGAGATAGTTGAAGGGATACTACTACTTTCTGTCTCTTTCTAACGCGAGCGAAGCCGTGGGCAAAAGCTAGTAAACAAATAAATAAATAATATTTCACAGCTGCCTGCAGCTTCATTGAGTAGCACACATAAAAAATACTCTTTTTATTTTAACAACCTAAATATAGTCGTTACTTTGTTAACGTTATCAAGCACAATAACTATTAAAAGATTGTTTTTTAACAATTTTAATAACTTTCAATTCTTGAGACTTTAACATAACGCAAGGTGAAGATTTACTGCCAACCCCTTCGAATACAGACGTAGCGTTATGCTATTTTTATTGTCAGTTATTTTTTAGACGAGACATAATTATCATTAGCAATATAAAAACTTTTGCATAGCAATTATAAAAACTTTTGCATATGTTAAACTTGTGTGTGTGCGATTAATACCAGCTGGATTAAACACAAAATATACGTACACATACGTTTACATACATGTAGGTAAAACAAATAATCCCGCTGCACTATTCGCAACTCCTGAAAGCCAGTATCAACTGTGGAGTCCGCCAGAAAAGCGCGTAGCTATGAAGCTCGGCTAGTCCCGGAGATACAATTTAACAGACTTGCAATCCCGCAACGAAATCTATCAGAAAAGAATAAACGAGATGGCGATAGACGACATGTTATAGCTCTGCCTCTTTCCCTCAGCGGAACTACTCCAGCTTTAAGATGTATTGGTAGGCTCCCAGCTTTGAGTAGAGCAAGTATAACTCACGCGCAAGTTTGCTCTTGTCCGACGTTTTTTAGTGTATCTAGCATCATCATCGCGTGTTTCTTGTCTTCGAGCAACGCGTCCCGCTTCTCACTGTTCAATATGAGCGCCATCATCAGACGCTCCGACTGGTAATGCTGTTCTTTCAACCTTCACATAAAAAGAATCTAGTCATTTCTATGACGTGACAATTTGACTGATTTCACCCCCTCCAAAAAGCAAGTCGATTAAAAGGTGTGTGGAAAAACAACCAATAGTTTTATAAAATGGAAACATTGGAATAATAACTTGTACATAAAAATTGATAAACCAATTTTCATCCTCTTTGAGTTCGGATCCACATTTCAATCGGACGTTGTTTGTTTTACTCTTAAATAAATACTATGAAATTTTGAGAGTCCATAGCATTTCGTTACCACATTACACACTGCACATAATAAACTGGGTTTTTATAATCACATAACTTTAATTTAAAAAAAAACATTCTCGTAGGAAACAAATATGCACGTACAGAAAAAATTCCATGACTTTTTTTATATTTCTAGCATTATTAGACACTCAATAACCCTACTTCCTACCTTCGCAATTCAAAGGTTTGGAACTTAAAACTTACACGTCATCACATCGATACGTAGACAAACTCACCTCAAAAGTATTTGGTCAAATGAAGAGACAAGTGTTGATCGTTGTAAATATTTGCAAATATTTAATATTTCCTCCAACTCCCCGTGAACAGACACTTTGGTACCGACGTCCTCATCTTCGTATAAATCGTCGAGATTTGTGAGTTCCTATTAAAACATCAAGTATTGTTCAATGGACTTATTTCAGCCGGGAAACCCAGATGATACGAATGCTAATTAGTATTGTTAAAAGATCCTTGAATTAAACCTCGCTACACATCAAGTTCTAGTTTATAAAATTCGCATTGCTCGCGGTTTTGAGTTCTCTGTCAACGAGGTATTCTAACTTCGTGACTATAAAGATTATGGTGATGGTAGTTCCAGAGACAAATGAGATTTAAACAAACAAAAAAAAACTGCATCTTTGTTATAGTTTAGAGGTTTATACTGCGAAAACGCGAAATACTTCAAATAATCGCGTCTGTTACGTAACTGTAAAGGTCAACATGTAATAAAGATTCGAAATAAGAAATCTATATATACACACTTTGAAGATGTTTACTCTCAATGTCCGGACTTCAAAGACCGGTCAATACATGTCTATTAGATAGCAGTCACTAATATTATATCAATATGCAATATCTAGATGTTCAAATGAAATGTCAAAACTGTGAATATTATTCGTTTTGCAAAAAATGGATTTCACTGAACGAAGATCCGAGTATTACTACTATTCCTCTGCGTGGCTAAGACCGCTTCTCAAACGGAGAAGATATGACTTATCAACAGTTTTGCTCAACTGCTCAAAGCAAATTGTTATTTCAGAGTTATATGAATAACCGGTAGAATTGAAATGTTCACAAACTTTGTATTTCTTTTGCCGTTATAACAACAAATAATAAAAATGTAATATATAGTTTCTTTTTTTAAGATTTAAAACAAAGATTACGACTACCTATTTGAAATTTTACTCCTAAGCGAGTAAAATAAGGAAAATACGATTGTGTGGATTCCATTATTTTGGAAGTAAATCCACCGGTGCAAAAACCGCAGGTAACAGCAACTCGAGATAAAATTTAAAACACAAATTCTAATATCAGAGCAACTTTGGAAGAACATTGCTGAGCATTGTTAAATGCAGCATGTAAACCGTTTAAGTTATGTAAATAGCATTTGGCCTATTTACCTCTTTCCTTATAAGATTGGGAAACGAGTCTGTGAGGAATGCGACCTCACGGCGAGCCAGTTTCAGAGTTCTCTCCCTCTCTTTCATATTTGCTTTGATCTCACTTTCTAGTTTATTGTATTCGTATTTCCTATCGTCCAGGTACTCCATGGCGAGCTGACCCATCTCGGTGGCACCCATGAGGCACCTGCCTTGCGCACGGCAGTCTAGTTTCAATGCATCCAACACGACCGTGAAGTATGATGCGTCCTGTAAATCAGTTTTAGATTTAAAAACTAAGTAAAATATACATAAATAGGACCAGAGAGAAGTCTTGATAAAAATGTTGTTTCTGCTTGAATAAAATGGAATTTCTTTTTAATTAGGTACTTCTTTATTTGAATAGCTGATCCCGACAGCCCTTGTCCTGTTCAAGAAGTACGATCTTAATTTACACAAAAGTAAGTAGTGTTTAGTGGTTATTCAATTTTGATAATTCAATTTTCCTAATTTTCCTCGACAAACTAATGAGAAAAACAATTAGCCGAATTGACCCAATCAATCGCAAGTATTTACACATTTATTTTCACTAAAGCTATATTAAACTAATCTAATACTACATTAAAGTCGCTATATATGCAGTACAAGTGTGTTTGTACCATAAAGTTTCTATTTATATGCTATACCTTTTTTAGTATGTCTAGAATTTTCTTATACATGACTTTAATGGCTAGCGCAGCATTCTTCTTTATATTGGCTCGCTGTACCCAGTTAGCAACAGCCTGTTCCTTTTTCTCTGGCGCCAACTTTCCTCCCACTTCGAATATGACTCGATCGCGCATCTCGGCCGCTTCCAACTAGGTATTAAGAAAAACATATAAAAGATAAGTGAAAGAAATTGATCAGGGAACAGAAAGACGTAATCGTGGTACCCCATTAACCATATATGTATATGATGCTCGTCTTCTTCATACAGAACACAGCGCAACTTAAATTATCAGTGTATGCATGAATAAAGTACGTGTAGGTAGTACGTAAGTCTAAAGGCGCATAATAATACTTGACTGATAATTTCAGTAATAAACTTTCTTGCAAGCAAGCTGGAAATTCTGAATGTAACGGCAAAGTATAGGTTTACAATCTATTTTTAACCCGCTACACTTGGTAACCTATTTATATCGAAGCTTCCAGACACTTACATTTTTACTAAATTCTAATTACTTATTTTCAAATATGTACATACATACTTAGCATATTGGTGTATTTTGTACTTCAGAATAAACTCAAATTGATTTAAAACTAATCATAATAGTTTGATCAATTAAATTTTAAACTTCAGGTTATTATCATTCACTAATTTATGAAAAATGACGCTGAAATAACAGATAATTACATGAATCAAGAGTAAAAGCAAGTAGGAACATACACAGTAAAAAAAATACGCGTAACTAAGGTAAATTTATGAAGCGTTCAAGATCTCATCTCGGTCGGCCTACGCTCGGGTGAAACGACCCAAAATAATAAATTATTCATTGGACAGTTCCCGAAATAAACACTTGCGATGCACTGCCCTCTCTGAGTTCATACTATCAATAATAAATAATAATAACACATTTAGTCTAGGATACTATTGTATTTAATACAAAAGTTTCCAAAGTAGAATAGATTTAATATTTTTTTACCACACGACTAACTTTTGGTAAACGTACTTACCCGTCAATCAAATTAAAAAAATGCATTAATATTTGTACCTGTGCTAAGCGAAATCTTTCCATTTTCTTCTTCTTCGTATATCTGATTCTGTCCAGTTGTTTCCTCTTGTTGAAGTTCTCTTGATG
This sequence comes from Athetis lepigone, assembly GCA_033675125.1. Lineage (NCBI taxonomy): Eukaryota > Metazoa > Arthropoda > Insecta > Lepidoptera > Noctuidae > Athetis > Athetis lepigone. Next base: position 15,612,664 of record CM066219.1, read on the forward strand.
AATACTTTCCAATACTTTCTGTAACAACATTACTAAACTTATTACTTTTACTTACAATTACTAGATTTTACATATATAATAATTTGTAACATTTTAATTTACAATATATCATGAGATAAAATAGACTACACTGGCCTAGAATTGGATGAAAGAAAAAAAGAATGCCTTTGCCCTGAACATATTCAAATAATTGTACAACATATGCAATCAAATAAGATATACTCATCTAGACATTGAATGTGCATATTAGTTCTAACATATTTAATGGAATAAAACCTTAATTAAAGCAGCTAATCTATTGCCAAATTTTATTTTAGGTAGGTAAAAGAAATTCTCAAATAGGTATCTATTTTGGGAACAAACAACTCGTTAAAGTAATAAGGCTTATTTATGCCCCCGAGTCCTCCACATTGGTTTCCAAAGATGTCAGAAAGATCGGTTTAGTCAAATGGGAGGAAAACAACAAATCAAAATATCTGAGTGTAGGAAGGACCTATGGTTATTGCAAATACGACAATTGTATAATGTCAAGGCTTTACGTTATGACAATAATTTGTCCTATATAGTAACCACATGGACTCAGGAGGGTTTGTCATCTGTTTGATACATAGCCACATAAAAGTAGGAATGACATAGTCATTTAAATCATTTAGGTGTATATTTTTTGGATAAAGATAACAAAATATATAATATAACCATATATTTGGACCCCAAACGAAAATATATGGTCTATATCTCTTTTTGAAATTGAAACCATTCTTCATAGCACGAAAGTAAATTCGTTTGTGTACAACAGCAAAATAGAAAAATATTACATAAACCCTATAAATGAATCAAAGCCATTTGTATTCATTCTCATCTCAGAATATATGTAGGTACTCGTATCTAATACTGATTGAATATATCAATTATTTCTCATAAAAAGGTTGTGTTTGCTATGTATTTATTAAAAGATCCTACGTTTCCGCCCCCGCTGACAGACATACGGCCAACGAAGGATTTGTAACAGAATCTCGCAGATGCCCTTCAAGTTCGAAACTATATGTATTTTAAACTATCGTATATTTTTCTGTATTGTAGGTGTGCTTTGCTTAGGTACAAACATATAATTCACAATACACAAACAACCAGAGACGAGCACAGCAGACAATTTTATTGCTTAGTCAACAAAATCATAACTTTTACCTCTAGAATGGCAACTGTATGTAACTATGCTACGGTTTGTCATTTATAACTAAAAGCATTTTCAAACCAGTAAGTTTTAAACCTGTATAATTTTGTATGTTTAACGACCAAACAGCTCAAAACTGTTCTAAAACGTCTCATAAAACAGGGAGCCTCCTTATTAAGTGATCGCTTTGTGCCCTCCCGAGTATCTCCGCTGATGAGTTGACGAATACACTTATAGGGGCTAGGGTCTAAAGCTTAGGCACGTGCTTGTGATTTGTTAGCCCGACACCGATCTAACACGTTCCAGATTGTTATTCTTTGTAAGGCCCGCCTCATCTCGTGTAAGAGGTTGTAAGTTTGAATCCGGGCAAGTACCAATGTGACTTTTTTAATTCATATGTACTTTCTAAAGTTTATCTTGAATGATATCACGTAAAGCCGTTGGTCCCTGTTAACATTCATAGAACTTTGTCGTTACGGGTAGTCAGAAGCCAGAAAGTCTGACCAGTCGTTACGGGTAGTCAGAAGCCAGAAAATCTGACCAGTCTAACCAAGGGGTATAGTGTCGCCCAGTAACTGGGTTAACACTTGTCTCCAGCTGAATCTAGATTGTCTGGAAGCCGACTCCAACATAGTTGGGAAAAGGCTCAATTCTCAATTCTCAATTCTTTAATGCCAGACAGGCTAGGTAGATGATGATGATGGTTATTTTCTATAGCTTGATAAATGACACCTAGACACAGAACAAACAACCATGCTCATCACATTAAGTTTGTTCTGGGAATCCAAGGCCTCTGGCTTAGCAATCAGGGTTCCACTAGATCAACAGGCTCGTCTATACATGCATAAGAAGGGTTAGTAGCGTTATGACTACATCTCGGTAAGACTAAATAGCAGATATGACTAGTTCGCTATAGGACTTAATCTCGATATGACTAGATCTTGTTAGGACTATATCATGTTTGGACTAAATCGCAATAAGGCCAGATAGCGTAACGACTATATTTTCGTTTGTTTTTTGGAGTACAGTTATCGAGTTAAAGCATTAAGTTTTTTTCCATGGTACCTATACTAAAATACTTAAAATGAAAGCATTTCGTTGTACCATACTTATTTATTTATTTTAACTTACGCTTTAAATTACTAACGATTTTTTAAAAAGACAGGAGTGTAATCTTTTTCGTCTCAAGTTTATTAAATTCTCTTTGATACTTGCGATTGAATAATATAGTGTTTCTTCTTTTGATATTTTTCTTTTCTTTTTTTCTTTTTCACTTTAGTAAAGCTAAGTGGGTACTCCATTAAGCTCCTATACTTATGCCACTTTTAGATACGATTGTACGTCATATCGATAATGAGTCATTTTGATAAGAGGACTTATGCATATGTAGTCAAACAGCTAATTAGTATTACAGCGATTTAGTCATATCGAGATTAAGTCCTATAGCGAACTAGTCATATCTGCTATTTAGTCTTATCGAGATGTAGTCATAACGCTTCTAACCCCATAAGAAACTTACATCAGCTTTACTATTCATGTAAGTGAGTTGCAGCCTCCTGTGGTCCTGGAAGGCATTTCTGAGGAACTGTTTGTCGCCATAGACAGCGACGCCAAGCTCCTCGCGTTTCGATGTGATCTCTTTGCGCAGCTGTCGAATATCACGCAAGTACCGCTTCTTCTGCTTCGCCAAGTCACCTTGATGGATCTTGCGGTCTCGCTCTGATGACAGAGTAAATTAATAATTTAAAATACCTGTCACGTCATGTTAAAATACCTCTGAAGTCATTAAGATCTTGACGGCAGCTAACAAACGAGTTGGTAACTTCCACCAAACCAATTTTGATGAAACATGTAAAAGAAAGAAAGAAAAGTATTATTTGTTTCAAAATAATGTATAATATATAAATACAATTATGAATATGTAGGTGGTACTTATACAGGTGCAGTTTATATGTATAAATATCTCCGCCGCTTGCAACCACAGGAAGGCGGCAAATACGGCGGTAAGGGTTATGTCTTCACCATCTGCTGACTTTGCAGAGGAAATAACTCGCTAAATTTGAACTTCCCTGCTGCGTTTTAGTCGTAACATAAAGATCGACCTTTCGTTTCTATGATACAATGATCGTCTTAAATATTCACCTTCAAACTAACAAGTATACTCCGGCTAAACTGTTAAATACTGGACATCGATTTTTGGGTTCGTAAAGATAAAGCGAGGTCCCTAGGGTTGTTTGTAAGAAGAAACTTTTGCTTTTTTAAAACCTATGTAGTAGATTAAGTGTAATTTTAGGTTATCTTTAAATATAAAAACTATGATTAATACAGTAACAAAATACAAAAAGAGTTAATCTATAATATCGTAATGGTCGGTTAGGTTAGATTAAAGCCTAATCTAAAGCTACTACTTGCCGGTGAGGAGTGAGTTTGAGGGATTGCTGAGATTGTTCCTTTACCCTCCGAAGCCAAAAAACCCCAAAAATCAATGTCCAGTATTGTACAGTTTCACCTAAATACTCCTGTGCTTATATATACTGCTTCCTGATATCAGAGAGCAACTGTAGTTGTTTACCTGTATCTGTATCATACAAAATCAAGTGCCCTCCTATCTATTCACCAAATTACTTGTTCATACAAGCCATGAGAGATTGCCAAACAAAAACCCCAATAACTGTTTGCCCGAGACAGGAACCGTAACATCGCCACGCCTCACCACAAAGACAATTGAGAAGATAGAATAATCGAATAAATACAGGACGTACCATACAACTTTATAAGTCCCCTATACTGATTGATTTTGTCCTTGATCACCCATTTATCATCTTGCATGCCATGTTGGCGGACTTTCGCTGCCGACAACATATTGATACACAATAAACTTGCTACACAAATAAAATGTACAAATTAATAAATTAGATTTCTGAAGAAATATTAATGACGTTTGGTTTTGCGTTTTTATTTTTTAAATGCTGCATGCTGAGCAGTTTGAATTATTTAATGAGGTTTTATTAATAAGGTTAAAATAAATAAATACATAAAAATCTTGGGACAACTGCCACACGGTCATCTGATTCCAAACTAAGCAGAGCTTGGTAACCAGATAACTGATATACATACTTAAATAATTTATAAATACATACATATTATAGATAAATTACACCCAGACACAGAACAAACCATCATGCTCATCACACAAAGTTTGTCCTGGGTGGGAATCGAACCCAGGACGGTTACATCATCTTATAGTATGTGTACAATCTTTTTGCTCAACGGATTTATTAAATCCTCCTTACTTGTTTGTTTGTCACATGTTTGACTTGTTTCGTCAAAATCCGTTCAGTGGTTTCGAAGTTAACGATTATTTTGTTGGCTGCAGTCGCGATGTTAACAACTTAGTTCTGTGGCAGGGGTTTTTTTATTTATTTTATTAACACTTGTTAGATACATAAAGAGATGTCCACAGCTAACTGATGATTCTCTTGTTCACAAACTTAACTAAATTTAGGTTAAATTTATGCATCTTTCTCTTTCCCAAATTAGACAGCGCCTGAAGAAAATAGACGTATATTTAGACGCTATGTTTTTAAATCGCGTCTAAATATTATCTATGGAGTGTCTAAATTTGGCAGGACTTAACTAATATTTTACCTTCTGTCCTTTTCTTAATTAAATGGAAAGAGAAAGATACACTTAACTTAAATTTACGTTAGTTTGTGAATTTATTTATTTATTTTATTTATTTATTTAAGGACAACCAACAAAGCTACACCAAAACACATGTTAAAAACGCTTGTCGCGAATGCGAAGTAATACTAGATATAGATATAGCTAACTTCAACGTGAGGTAGGGATAACAAGGTGGGGATAGCCCGCGGTGCAAGCAGCAGCGCACTCGTGAGTCACTTTTGATCCTGACCATCAGCGCGAGCGGTACCTCGGTGAGTGATTTGTTATTCAGTGCATATTGTGTATTCAGATATTTTATCAGCTATCGTGATTTCATATTATTTCCTATGTGTATGTGTTTTATCCTAACAGCGATCAGATTCAGAAATGATGTTGTGATACTAAATCAGACCAGTATTCAGATCAGTATTCAGATGCGAGGCTTGGGGTGGCTATAGGGGAGGTTGGAGGCCACTTGGGGGTAATCCCCCTATTATCATACAATCAGTTGTGTATCAGTATCAGTTGCACGTGAGACATCAGTTAACACTCAAAATCCAACGGTCGGTAGATAAACGTAATTATTACACCTAGGCTCATTAGATATTCGTCGTATACCACGTGATTAGGTATTTGGCGACATGGTGGAGATGCTGGGATTCCAATATTACAGTTTAAATAAAGAATGTTGTCAATGTTCGAAAAATAAAATGATGTGGGTAGTTATGTGCTATGTGAAAAAAAAAAACGATATTGTTTACTGCATTTCAAAAGACGATTATGCGTTTTTGTAAGTGTTGAAGAATCTAAGTAAATAATTTAGGAGTATTGAGATATTAGATATTGAGTATTGAGATTCGTGAATGCGTTAATAAGTGATTAAAGTTACAATGTACCGTACAGTGTCAGTGACGGATTAGAGTTATTGAAAGGTCAGGAAATATGATTATAGTAGGTTTTATATTTAATACTTTGTTACTTTGAAGTTCGATTTGTGATGTTCACATTTTGCGAATCAGGGTACACGGCAGAGGCCCGTGCCAAGTCAATCACAATAATTGATAAGTATAAGTGTTGTACAGTATTTAGCCATGTTACATAAACACATGTAATTAATAAATACGAGATCGGTGATGCATTAAGTTTTTATGTAGTACAGTTATCAGCGATGTTAGTAAAAGTTAAAAGGTGTTATTATAGTGTAGGTTTGTTAGAAAATTATAATGATCAAATAATAATTCATATTAGACATTAAATTATAAAGGGATTGCAGACATTAAGTGAAACACATTTAAATGATTTCAGATTTAATATAACAATTTTTACTTGAGTGCATAAGTATTTATATTGTGTCGTTTGTTTACGATATGATTTCTTAAGAAAGTTAAGTCAAATTACATAATAAATATTGTTTTAGATCCTTGGGATATTCAGTGACAAAGACAACTGTCCAAGTTCAGAACATTGATTATACGGCACTCTTTTAAAATGGAAGACGTCATTCGATCTCGCTTGAAAATTATTTACGAATCAATCCAGTTAAAATTAAACTCTGCTCGGTGTGCCCTAAAAGAACTATCAGAAAATGACCCCAACTATAAAGACTTAGAACTGATTGGTGCTAAACTTAAAGGTGTAAATGAGATGTTTGTTTCGGAAATTCATAACTATTGTAAATTGGCTAAGGAATCCAATGTTGAGGAAATCAGTCAGTATACTTCTACTCAAATTCAGGCCGAAGAGTTAATAGCAGAAATAGAAGTTAATATTAAACAGAATTATCAGAAACGTGCATCGGTAATTACAAACGAAAATAATATCAACACAATTAGTAAATTACCCAAAATGGAGCTAGGCAAGTTTAATGGTGATGTTTTAAAGTGGTACCAATTTTGGGATCAATTTTCATCAAACGTTGATAAGAGAAATATTAATGACGTCGATAAGTTGTTGTATCTTCAATCGGTTCTTGAGGGTGACGCAAAACAAGCGATTGACGGTTTAGATACAACAGACAAAAACTATCGCATAGCGGTCGACACATTAAAGGAACGGTATGGCAAACCCAGCGTTATTATTGATGCTCATTATGTGGCATTGTATAGAATTAAATCAGCGGAATCCAGTCAAGCCAAAGATTGTAGGCACGTTCTTAATGAAATTGAGAGACATCTTAGGGTATTAAGTTCCTTAGGTGAAGATGTAAATCACAATCATCTTAGAGTCATGATTTTAGAAAAGTTCCCTGAGGACCTAATTTATGAATTGCGGATGAAGATAACCGACGAAGACGAGACTATAGAAAATATTAGAAAATTCTTAGAGTACATTATATCGGCTAGAGAAACATCAAATAGATTAAAGAAGTCTTCAAATGTTAAAATTAAGGAGATAACAAGTGACGATAAACAGGTTTCTGACAATTTTACATTAGGGTCATTACATATTAGATCGGAAGAAATAGGTGACAGTAAAAGGCGTAGGCTTACATCAAACTTCAGAAAAGACAAACCTCGGCACGAAAACAGCCAACCTAATAAATATAAACAACCTCCTCGGAAAAGACCGTATGGAGGTAACAGGTCCGATGAACCACCTAATAAGAAGTCGTTTAGGTGTATATTTTGTAAGCAGGATCATTTTAATGATGAGTGTGGTACACACAAAACATTACAGGAGAGAAAGGCTCAATTAGGAAATCGTTGCTACAATTGTTTCGGTATAGGCCACAGGGCTGACAATTGCCGTTCCAAACGGAAATGTCGACATTGTAATAAGTTCGGCGATCATAATCGAGCATTATGTCCCACTAAATTAACACCGGCTGTTAAGTCCTTGCAAACTGATAGCCTACATACTAGTAACACATACAGCACCACACTGTTGCAGACGGCTCTCGTAATTATAAATAACTTAGATTCTAGAATTACACATAATTGTCGGGTATTACTTGATTGTGGTAGCCAGCGCTCATATATAACAGAACATATTGCTAATTTACTTAAACTTCCTTACACTGAACTAATCAATTTATCAATATTTACATTCGGAACCAAATCCCCACGCCTTATTAAAAGTCCTATAGTACAGTTTAGTATCACAACTCGTACAGGTGTTACTCGTTTTTTATACGCAAATGTAGTACCTCATATTACACAGAGTATAACGGCACCAAAGTTTACTTATTTAGATAATTTAAGAAAAAACACAAGTATTCAGGATTGCGTGATAGCAGACGATGGCTCGTGTGGTGACAAAATAGATATTTTAATCGGAAACGATTACTATCATTCATTCATGTCATCAGAAAAGATCCAGGTTACACAAGATCTTTTCTTAGTTAATTCAGAGTTCGGTTGGGTGTGGTCAGGAAAAGTTAGGGAGAACGTTGATAGTCCTGATCAGTTAACTGTATTGACATACTTTCAATCAGATGGTTCATTTGATAACAAATTAAATGAACCTGATCTCCCCTTAAAACTAGATGATGTTAAGCAGCTATGGGACCTTGAGTCCTTGCGATGAAGAAGCAGTTAGACAATTTAATGAAACAGTTCAGTATAGAAACAATAGGTACTATGTACAGTGGCCATGGGCTGAATCACCACCCAATCTTCCTAATAATTTAGGCTTAGCTATGGGTCGGCTTAACAGTTTAATTAAACGATTAGATGAATCAGATTTAAAGGCATATGACCAGGTTATTCAGGAACAGTTACAGACAAAAATAATTGAAATAGTACCACATCCGGAGAGTGTACAGACTCACCCAGTTCACTATCTTCCTCACCATTGCGTTCGTAGTCGGGATAAACCTAAAAAGCTTCGTATCGTTTATGACGCCTCAGCTAAAACTACCGACAACCGTAGTTTAAACGAATGTCTATATAGGGGTCCACTTATGTTAGAGGATCTTACAGGATTGTTAATTAGGTTTAGAGAACACCCTATAGGAATCGTGGCAGACGTTGAGAAAGCCTTCTTACAATTAGGTCTACAAGATTTAGACAGGGATGTAACAAGATTTCTTTGGCTCAAAGATGTTAACGGTACAGTTAACTCAGATAATGTGATACACTTACGTTTCTGTCGTGTTCCTTTCGGAGTCATATCGAGTCCATTCTTGCTAAATGCTACAATAAAATATCACTTAACAAGGTCAAACAACTCAATTTTACAACAAATAGCGGAAGATATTTATGTAGATAATATTGTTACTGGTGTACAGTCATATTCAGATGCAACTAAATTGTACAGTGCTGCTAAAAGTGCCTTTAATGAATTGTCGATGAATTTGCGTGAATGGAATTCGAATTCAAGGGAATTAGTTTCTTACATACCAGATAGGCTTAGAGCAGAAGATCATGAATATATAAAAGTACTCGGTTTAATGTGGAACATACGTAATGATCAGTTATATTTAAGATACAATTTCAATGTTATAGAATCGGACACGGTTCAATCAAAAAGAGACGTTTTGAAAGTTATTGCTTCAATTTATGACCCTTGTGGTCTAGCAGTTCCGGTAGTACTTCCAGCAAAACTATTCTTTCAAAATTTGTGGAAAGAAAAGGTTAAATGGGATGTACAATTAAGTGATAATTTACTTGCAGAATGGCAACAGATTGCATCAAAATTTATTTACCTAAAGAATATTAATGTTAGTCGTTATTTTGCGCAAGGTCTAAGTCAAAACAGAGTTACTGAGCAAATTGAGTATGAACTTCATTGTTTTACGGACTCATCCATGCATGCTTATGCAGCAGTCGTTTATTTACGCGGTACTTTGCACACTAATATTATTGTCAGTTTTGTCATTGGCAAGTCTAGATTAGTGCCTCTAAAGGACCAAAATGACTTACAGATTCCAAGGTTAGAATTACTGGGAGTACTAGTAGGATGTAGATTAATACGTTATGCAATGAAATTTTTACGATTAAAAATCACGTCACAATATTTGTGGACTGATAGTCAAATAGTAATAAGTTGGCACAAATCAGACAAATTGCTTCCACCGTTTGTGGCACGTAGAATCAATGAAATAAAACAGAATAAGGCCTTACAAATTAAATACGTACCAACACAACTTAATCCATCCGATGTAGGCACTAGAGCCGAACGAGTAGATTGTTATGATAGATGGCTCAAAGGACCTGACTTTTTAAATAGTAACTCAAACCAGTGGCCTACATTTCATAATGATGTAACCACTCAAATTTCAATTGCCGGGGAGGGTCTTTCGAATCCAATACCTTCAGATAGTAATAGACCAACTTCAGATTCAATAGAGCAATTAGATGATTCAGACAACAGGGATAATCAAATATTAGACATTCAGGCAAAATATTTTCCCAAAGAAGTTAGTGGCATCATAACCAACATAACAAGATCATTGAAGTTATATAAGGACAGGGAAGGATTTATTAGATGTAAAGGTAGATTTAGATATACTAATCTTACAGATAATCAAAAGGAACCTATTTTACTTCCAAAAGATTCAGACTTTACGCACAAGATCATAACCGAATTGCATCAGAAAAATTATCACGTAGGTGTTTCTCATACTTTAGCTTTGTTAAGACAAAAGTTTTGGGTTCCACATGGACGATCAACAGTCCAAAAGGTCATAAGAAAATGTCCACAGTGTATAAGATATGGTGGTGGTCCATTTAAGTTACCACCCATGCCTGATTTACCAACAGAAAGGGTTAACCTTAGTCTTCCGTTCGCCTTTACAGGCTTGGATTATTTTGGTCCATTGCTCGTAGATGACGGTAATAAAGAGAAACGATGGGTATGCCTTTTTACCTGCCTTACAATCAGAGCTATACATTTGGAAGTTGTTAAGGATTTAACAGCAGAAGAATGTTTACTAGCAATAAGGAGATTTATAGCAATCAGAGGGTTACCTCAATTATTCGTATCAGATAATGCTACGCAATTTAAACTTACTGCCGAAGTGTTGACTTCGGATTATTGTATACAGAACCACTTGCGGTGGAAATTTATCCCAGAGTTGGCTCCATGGTTCGGAGGATTTTACGAACGGCTTGTAGGTTTAGTCAAACATTGTATGAAAAGAACCTTAGACAAACATCTCATAAACCACAACCAGTTATGCACAATAATGAAAGAACTAGAAGCGGTAATAAATACAAGACCTCTGACTACTGTCGGTGCGGAGTTAGAGCACGTATTGACTCCTTCAGATTTCCTTCGTGTTGGTGGAATTTTGACCACTGAAGTTGCAGACCGTGACTTTTTAGAATCAGCTACAGTAACCAAAACGAAACTTATTGACGGTTGGAAACGTGGTCAAATCATTTTCTTAGAATTCGCCAAAATGTTCACTAACCAGTACTTGACTAGCCTTCGTGAACGAAGTGACAAACACAAACAGCCTAGAGTCGTGATTAATAGGCCCCCAAAGTTAGCAGAGATAGTTCAGATAAAGTCAGATGGTAACAGGGCACACTGGAAAGTTGGTAAAATAGCACAGTTAATTAAAGGATCGGATGGACAAATTAGAGTAGCCAAAGTAAAATTATCAACAGGAGAAACATTAACACGTTCAGTAGGCCATCTCTTCCCGTTGGAGGTTGAGGACAGTGCAAGTACAGTGCCGCACGCAGACCAGAATATTTTACCAGGTGCAATCAGTCAACAGTCGGAAGAGTCTCAACCAATTCAATGCGCTCATCCATTCAGTAGTAACCAGGAGTCTCGAAGTACTCAAGACGATGAATCAGGGTCCAGTGATATACCCATCAATCAGTCAATATCAGAGACCAGTAGACCAATCAGAGCATCAGCAGCCAAAGCTAAAGAACGAGTTAAGCAGTGGACATCTCAGTTGATGAACAGATTGTTTCAATGATCAGTAATACAAAGTGTTAATTAGAATTAGAGGACATTAATCAATTTTAGATTTCAGAATCAGTTAATGAACTAGAATCAGTAATCATCAAGCAGAATTCAGTTTATAATCAGTCATCATGCTAAAATTAAACAAGTTGTAATTCAGTTAGTTTCTTTGATTAAATAGTATTTCAACAGTATTGTGAGTATGTTTCATTTATCTCGTCTCTGGGGGGGAGTGTCGCGAATGCGAAGTAATACTAGATATAGATATAGCTAACTTCAACGTGAGGTAGGGATAACAAGGTGGGGATAGCCCGCGGTGCAAGCAGCAGCGCACTCGTGAGTCACTTTTGATCCTGACCATCAGCGCGAGCGGTACCTCGGTGAGTGATTTGTTATTCAGTGCATATTGTGTATTCAGATATTTTATCAGCTATCGTGATTTCATATTATTTCCTATGTGTATGTGTTTTATCCTAACAGCGATCAGATTCAGAAATGATGTTGTGATACTAAATCAGACCAGTATTCAGATCAGTATTCAGATGCGAGGCTTGGGGTGGCTATAGGGGAGGTTGGAGGCCACTTGGGGGTAATCCCCCTATTATCATACAATCAGTTGTGTATCAGTATCAGTTGCACGTGAGACATCAGTTAACACTCAAAATCCAACGGTCGGTAGATAAACGTAATTATTACACCTAGGCTCATTAGATATTCGTCGTATACCACGTGATTAGGTATTTGGCGACAACGCTTCCACCATTACAAACTTTATAGTGTAGCCTTAATTATAGGCTGCTACGGCATGCATAATAATATAATGAATAAGAGAATCGGCACCAATTTCTTTCTATAGGTCAACCACCCATTATAAACTTAAAGTATTTTCATAATTGTTTAGATTTAGGTGTTGTAGTGAATCGTGAATTTAATAGACTAAAACAATCTGTGTCCTTATAAAAATACTCTCTCAGGGACTCAAGAGTACTTCATTTCCTTTTAAGAGCTTTTCTCTACCCATTGACGGCTTCAATCAATGATGTTATAAGTAAAAAAGTGTAGATAGGTTACCTAAAGAAATTCTATCTTCAAAAACGGCACACTAACGCACACATACATTACACGTCAAAGTAGGATGACATGATTGAAGTAGTGCGAGTGAAAAAGAGATAAACGTCAAATGTCAACGCGATACTCAGTATCATGTTTGTCAATTGGCAAACTTTTAATGTGCCACTTTTTGACTGCATATAACCTATCTACACTTTTTTACTTATAACATCATTGGCTTCAATCATATTTTCATACATTGCGATTGTTATTAACTCAACCTGATCACACACTGTCCGACTAACAATAAAAGCGCTTCCTAAGCTGTTCGTTCCCAGACCAAGGCAATATTAAATATAAGCAAGCTCTAGTTTGATTTGCATAACATTGATTTTAGCTCAGTTTACATATTTCTCTAACATCAGCCTTACAGGTAAAATCGCTTGATATACCCAAACTATAAAATTAACTAAGAAATATTACACCATTGTTTACTCCTAGTACGTTAACAAAATAAAAACGTTATATTATCCCGTTTTGATTTCACATAGATAGGGGTTAACCATAAAAGTACCTTGTAATAATAAAAAATGTTGAGGACATTTTAAGAATTAAATATTAGTTCTATAATCCCCCGACTAAGAGTGAGTAGGCTGAACTGGGTAGTTATTGAAAATAAATAATTTAGTATTTTAGAAAAAAATATTCATTATTTTTGTAACTAAGTAATGTAGTTCCTAATTAAAAAAAAAATATTGACGCCATCTTTAATTTTGAAATAGACCTCATTTTCAGCATCAGTGTCCCCGAAAACCACGGAAACGATACCCATGACCGAGATTTTCCAAAAAAAAATTGCTGCCATCTTGGATTCTGAAATGAACCTCATTTTCGGCATCAGTGTCCCCGAAAACCACGAAAACGATACCCATGACCGAAATTTTGAAAAATGTTAGCCGCCATCTTGCATATTGAAATAGACTTCATTTTCGGCACCAGTGTCCCCGAAAACCACGGAAACGATACCCATGACCGATATTTTGAAAAATGTTAGCCGCCATCTTTAATTTTGAAATAGACCTTATTTTCGGCATCAGTGTCCCCGAAAACCACGAAAACGATACCCATGACCGAAATTTTGAAAAATGTTAGCCGCCATCTTGCATATTGAAATAGACTTCATTTTCGGCACCAGTGTCCCCGAAAACCACGGAAACGATACTCATGACCGATATTTTGAAAAATGTTAGCCGCCATCTTTAATTTTGAAATAGACCTCATTTTCGGCATCAGTGTCCCCAAAAACCACGGAAACGATACCCATGACTGATATTTTGAAAATATATATACACCATCATATAGCGTGGCGACGCGTCGCCACGGCATGCTTCGCCACGCCAGCGGCTATAGATGTTTCACATCAAAAATGCATGTCAATCGATCATGCTGTTCTGTAACTGTAGCGCCCCATGGAGGATTAATACTATAATACTTACCTAAGAACCATAGCCGATAAATTATAAATCTTTCGCAAAAAACAGCGTCAATCGGTCAAGCCGTTCTAGAGACAAATGGGAACATTCATTGGGTTTGGTGTGCGCACACACAACCTCTCACCGCAACAGCATACACCTCATTCTAGAGACTAATCAAATCAAAAAGTCAACACAGATGCCACTTTTTTTGTAAAAAATTGTCACCATCACGTAATACAGATACTCATAATATTAATTATTAAACCTTCAAACGCTGATTCGAGACACAATAGAAAGACGAGCAGAATAGCAGCGCGGCAGCCGGCTGTCGCTTGGTCGTCGAAAGGTTAAGAGTATAAACTTCTTACAGCAAAACCTCTAATAAATACTACGACCATGTTTTGTAAAAGTTGTAATACTATTTTGACCAGAACCTCATTGGATCTTCTTAAAAGCGTTTGCTGGCCATCTTTCATCGAAATAATTTGAAACGCCATTTGTATTTTATTTTTAACTTCTTTTTTTTTCTCAACAAATAATGGCCGTCGCCTGTTTTTTAGATAACACGGCCAGTTATGATTTAAGTCAGAAGATGAGAAAACTCTTTCGTGAGTTTTATTAAAAAGTAGAACCTATTTGATTATTATCCTACTATAGTATAAATGTCAAAGTTTGTTGTGGAGGAAGTTAGTTACTCTTTCTCGCCAAACTAATGAACGTGTTCTATTGAAACTTTACAGTAATATATTATACATACATCAGAATAACGAATAGGCTACGTGGAGCAGTAACCAAAAATCTCATGCAACGCGGGTAAAACCGCAGGGGACAAGTAACTTCCTTATTTCCAAATCCAGTATATTATTTCAAATATTATTAATTTCAAATCTGGTTTATTATTGGCCCTACCCCACAGTAAAATACTATAGTTAGTTATTCGAATATTACTGTGAAAGCACCTAAAGTGTAAAAGCTCATGGAAATCTTTTTATAGCGGTATGTTAACAACTACGTCCATTTAAGAGAATTGTTGTCAATATTTTGTGGACTGGCAACACCGTCGCCGGCCATATTGGGCAGTTTGGACAGGTCTTGTCATTCGAGACGAACGAACAGCGGCGTTTGATTGTAATTTGTTAATTATTGGAAAACTATTATAAATCTGTTGTTAATTGTATTTGAAGTAAAACCAGTGATTAAAAGTATTGTTATCACAAAGCAGTTATTTAATTTGATTACCGGACAGGAGTATTTTACAGGTAGGACAATGATACTTTACTACATAGTGGCGCTAATTCTCTAGTACACAAACTTCACTTAATTTAAGTTAAGTGCATCTCTCTCTTTCCATTTCTTAAAGAAAAGGTCAGAAGATACATTTTAGTTTAATCCTGTCAAATTAGACAGCGCCTGTCGAAAATTGACGTATATTTAGACGCCGTGTTTTTAAATCGCGTCTAAACTATCTATGGAGTATCTAAATTTGAGAGGACTTAACTAATATTTTATCTTCTGTCCTTTTCTTAATGAAATGGAAAGAGAGGGATGCACTTAACTTAAATTTAGTGAAGTTTGTGTACAAGAGAATCGGCACCACTAGCCCGTATTATGTGTCGCATTTGTAAGTGTCAAATGAGGGTGTATTATGGTATATGTACGAAGCAGGCCTTTGCGTAATCCTTTCGGAAATAAATCCTACATGAGAATTGTCTTTGTGAAACAAAAGTTAGAACTTTTACCATCACAGTCCGTACCCATAATGTTTTCGATGACCTCTAACAAATAATTTTGATGGCCGTGAGGAATTGCTTGCTTGAATTGAGTGACGTCTATTAATACGGGCCTTAGGTACCAACCTAAGGCCCGTATTAATAGACGTCACTCAATTCTGAGACGCTCTCAAATCTCTTGCTGTTCTTGTCATTCTAAAGGGAAAAAATAAGGACAGCAATAAACTTGAGAGCGTCTCAGAATTGAGTGACGTCTATTAATACGGGCCTAAGGCTGAGGCTACAGTAGGCAGCGATTTGCGATGCGACTGGAAGAGCGAAACGAGATAAACATGGAATGGCTACATTATAACCGAAAATCTGGCGTATATTCGATTCAATTTCGCTGATACGTCGATGTAGCCGGTGCCGCGATTACAGTAATGTAGTTCCTGTCGCAGAAATAACCAAAGATCGCTAGTAATATTTGATGAACGGTGTAGCCATTTAGTGAGAATCCATGAATTTGTTTCAATCGCAAGGGTCAAAAACTCAAGTCCGGGTCAGTCATTATATCATATTGGCTTCTAGTTTTCGCCAGCGGGTAAGCCAGCGTGCTGAAACTTCCATTATCTATTTTACCCCTTGGATTGGAATTTAAAAAAATCTTTTTCTCAATGGTTACTTACTCTACACAAATAACACAACCCCCCAAGTTTCGTTTACCTAAGCGTTTGGGCTGAACGTAGACATATCAGTCAGTTATCAGACAGGACAGACAGATAATCATTCTATATATCCCTACTAATATTATAAATGGGAAAGTGTGTCTGTCTGTTTGTCCGTCTTTTATAGCAAAGCGGAGCGACGGATTGACGTGACTCTTTAAGTAGACTTAGTTGAAGGAATGAAAATGACATAGGGTAACTTTTTGCCTCTTTCTAACACTAGCGAAGTCTCGGGCAAAAGCTAGTAGGATTGTATAAGATAACATGAAAGGCATATAACAATCACATAATAATATATCTAAACTTGTTACCATTCAAACTTGTGTTCGAAACTACAGTCACGTGGATTCCGAAAACAAGGTTGGGAATCCCTAATCAAACTTCAACAAGTTGCAACAACTAACAAAATCTACTTCGCTTGGTTGTATTGTGTATGATTTGCAGGAAATTGTTCGTTCTACAATCATTTGTTAACTTGAAAAGTTAAAACTACGCATCTGATCACTGATAATATCAAATTGACTAGTATAAGTGAGCCGTTAGAATATCAAGTTAGTTGCCTTAATTAATACCATAATTAGATTATTTATTAACCATAAGAATAAAATGAAGAAAGTACTGACTGTTTGAATGACTGGGTACATCTGGGTCTATCATGACTGGATAATAGTAAACTGACTGATTGTTTATATATTAACGCACAGCCCAAACTGCTGGTCACAGGGACATGAAACTTGGAGGGTGTGTTCTTTGTGAAGAGTAAGGTATCCACTTAGATAGAGTTTGTAAATAATATAATCGACCTCTAAAGAGTCAAATAGTGGATGGAAGTTCGACATCCACGGGGCGAAAGCTTTTTTTTTTTGGTGAGTGGGAAATCATCTAATGACTGCTCCCGTCCTGGGTGCGGCGGGAGGGCTGTCAGACTCTTACTGACTAAAAACCACTCATGTTCCTTCGATTGCCCTTTATGTTCCAGGGACACGGTAACTATTATAAACATTCCGCAACCCCGGCAGGCAATGGCCCTGTTGGGCCCCTTCCTGTGCTGACTCCTTCTCTTTGAGGCGCGCGTGGAACACTAACGCGCCGTCGACGCGGTCCTGGTCCTAGCCGGGCAGCGAGCTACCCATCGCTCGCCATCCGAAGAACCGCGCCTACGGTGGCCGGTAGTCGTCTTGCGACTCTCGACGTCTTCGCCTGAGTCTTAGTCTGGGGCGAGAAGCTCGTCGCTGCCTCTCGCGCGCCGCCGCTTCCTTCACCAGCACCAGTGGTGACACCCAGGCGTCGCTTCCGCCTGGATCCGACACAGGAACCTCCCGAACTGACCATGTCCAGTGAGGACCTGTGTCAGGCGAAACGTGAGAGCGCCGTGGCGCCTCTCCAGCCACTCCTCAAAGAGGGGTCTTACCGCCGCTATTACGGCGTGCCCAGGGGCGAAAGCTAGTCCATACTAATATTATACATGAGAAAGTAACTCTGTCTGTCTGTCTGTAATTAAATTTGGTACAGATATAGTCTGGGACCCGAGAAAAGACATAGGATAGTTTTTATCCCGGAAATCCCTTGGGAACGGGATCTATTAAATTCACGCGGACGAAGTCGCCGGCAAAATCTAGTAATTATTAAAAATAGTATATTTTTAGCAATGTCTGCATCTCTAGATTACCTAAACATTTCCAAAAAATCCTAAATTTAGTTTGGTGAATCGACTGGCGTTTGATAATAGATTCAACGTGAGATTAACTTAGTTTAAATCGGAAGCAAAGTATTTCCGCAATTGTATGTCCAATATCAAATTACATAAATTCAGAAAGTGTGCTGGGCTAGCGTAGCTAACTGATGAGCGATACGGACTAATAACTACTACATGCTAACTAACGGCCATTTTACTTTTTTAAATAAATAATGAATAAATGTCACACGCGGCCACCTGATCCCAAACTAAGCAGAGCTTGTTGTTGAACTATGGTAACCAGACCACTGATAAACATACTTGTACAATTTCTTAATACGATACTATGTTTTTTGTAGATAAATTACACCCAGCTTCAGAACAAACAATCATGATCATCACACAAAGTTTGTCCTGGGAGGGAATGAATTCACTACCTCCGGCTTTTTAGTCAGGGTCACTAACCACTAAACCAATAGGCCTGTCATTTCTGCCTCTTATACTTCTTAGATTACACACAAAATACATGTATGCTTAGATTATATACTTTACTAGCTATCCCCCGCGGTTTTACCCGCGTTATATCAGATTTTGGTTACTAAAAAAGAAGATAAAAGATATTCTATGACCGTCCCCTGGTCCGAAGCTACCTCCCCACCAATTTTCAGCCAAATCGGTTCTGCCGTTCTTGAGTTATAAATGTGTAACTAACACGACTTTCTTTTATATAATATATAGATATAATATAAGCATATATGGTATATCTCGCAAAACCGTTGGGTCTCCGTTTTTGTGATCTTAGTTTCAGGTGGGAAAACAAATTATAGCAAAATCTTTCAATATTTTCAGTTAGATCATAATATTTGAAATTAGGATCAATGAACACAATTTTCCCTAACAATGAGAGAATCGATTTAATCTCAGTATTTCCTTATCAGAAAACAATAAGATTCAGAAATAGGTAGGTACTCAAGAAGGGTCTTTATGTTGATTAGATTTTAAAATTAGGTGCAGGTTTATGCAAATTTTGGCAGCTGACCCGATTACGAAGCCCTCCTGGCCACGGTATCGGTTGCCAATGTCAATATTTGCGGATATGCACCAACGACAAGGACAGGGACCTGATTCTCGGTTTATGTGATATAATATCGAATTCGATAAGATATCGAGAGTCTTATATCAATCAAAAATATCACAAAATTCAATGACAAATGAATGAAATGGTTGGATAATTATCTCACTCGATAAACTGAGAATACCGATTTATCCAAATAACTCGAAATCCGCCATTTTAATTTGATAAATATCAATTTCGATATTTATCTAACGCACGAGAATTGGGCCCCAGGTCGTCTTCCTACGGCACTTAGAATACTTGAATTTTAATTTTCGTGTCAAGGTAAGGTGTAGTATATATTACTACTCCCACGCCAATGCAATCAGTAATATTATAGAGCAGTTGATATTAAATAATTAGCTACATTTTGCTACATCTTAGCAAGTAAAAGTAGTAAGTTTGTATCTAACAATATATTTAAAATGAACCGTAGTAAATTAATTGCTAAATTAATAATTAAAAATTAGAACTACTGTGATCTTAAATCGGGATCCCCGAACACAGAGCACAGCGCCCGATGCGTGCGGTCCCCGCACTGCGTGCCCTGGGGACAGTTGGAGCAGGTGTGACCGGGTTCATATATGGGAAAGCCATTGATATTTCCTGCGGGTCCATAATTGCAAAATGTGTACGCCAATATTTTTGTTTCCGTTCGCCTTTTTGTTCTTTCTTCATCCGGCAGAACTCCACGATGCAAAGGAGAATCTTTTCTTTTATTAACGCTGTCAGTAGTTGCAAAATCTTCGAAACACACCGATTTCGACTCGGTCATATATTTTGTGCGTCGCAGAATGTTTGGACTTGGCGTAAATCTGCTTGATTCATTTATTGTTGAAGACTTCGGTTCCACTTTGCCTATTGTTCTTTTTTTGCGAAAGAGAACACATGATGGTTTTTTAGCGGTACAAAGTGCTTGTGAGCAACCAAGGCGCCACGTGGATGCCCAGGCTGCTGCTGAATACCAGTGAGCGTTACAGCCACCGGGAGCGCTACAATTACTTAGTTTGAAAGACCACACATGCTCAGGCGGAAGTACTCTGGAGCCAGAGAACCACGCGCCTACTGCATCAGAGAGTAACTGAGCTTGCGTAACCCTGCTTACGACGGCCCGCACGTCCATGTTTTGAAGGACGTTAAACCTGATTGTATTCCTGCACTCGTCATGTCGTTTCTGGCACTGGCGAGCCCACACATCCGCCATGAGCTCGAGCTCATAGTCCCAGTACATCTTCCGCATATTAGTGGCAGGCGGCTGACCCGGCTCTAACCCCATAGCGATATTGTCTCTGTGCCTATTGTGCAGTAACAGCATTTGGTACCGCATCCAACTCGTCATTCCTGACGCGTAGAGTCTAGAGCTCTGCTTATTCGCTGCTACGCACATTGTATGCTGGTTTTCCAATGAACAATCAGGATGTGAGCAATAATTATAATCCGTATAGTTTCTTCTCCCATCATTACAGAACACATTTCCTAAAATAAAACTAGTACAAAATAAGTAAATAATACGCATATCTAAATTAAAGTCTGCAAAGGTAAAACGGTAAAACGTTAAAAGGAACAGAAAGACATTTCGAATAAAAGACAGCCAACCCTATCTCAACTGTAGCAACCAAAGAGAATAATTGTATCAAAGAGATATATAATCACTTCGTTCTAGGCTATGGTTATGGCATATATCGGTCATCGTCACATGGCACAAAAGCGTGTTATGCTCAAATATGTATGGAATCCTAGGATACATTCTCCAGAATCCGCGCTAATATAATTATATATTGATTTCAAAATAATAGAGCACCCAAAGAGAAGAAAATTTGAAGTAGTTAAAAATAGTGGTCAAGTGCCGCTTACTGCAAAAGTTGCAAATTTTATATGATAGTTGTTCGTGTTTACTTTTCGCTTATATACGAGTCCATCGACTACACACAAATATCAATTCATACAAATACTATCCCCTAAATTATTATCTTCTATCGACACGCCCCGAAATTGTATGAGTGTTACAAATCTTTGATTTTCTTTACTATATTCCTCTTAAATCACTATCTAAAAAACCGCATCAAAATCTATTGCTCAGTTTCAAAGTACTAAGCATACATAGGGACGGACAGACTGACAGCGAAAAGCGATTATTTACTATGTAATAATATTAGACCTACAATTTATTAGCCTAACCCTATGGGACATATTGGGAGTAGTTTTCATTTTCGTAGACTTTTTCAATTTATTTCAAGGCCGCGCTCTGGTTCCCTCATTTATCATGCACTCTAGTGACTGTTAGACTGGTAGTTAGTGGGTTTGTTAGCGCAGGTCCAGCAAACCACTAAAGGACTGATTAGTTGCAAAGCTTCAGCGGTTTAGTGGTAGGGATTATACCTCTGCACCTCTGTTCCATTTCATTATCATGATAGTAGATAAGTAATCGATTTCTGTGTATAGTATACCAATTAAGTCGATATACGTGTGCCGTGAGTCTATTCATTATATTTAATGACTATCCATACTAATATTATAATTGGGAAAGTGTGTCTGTCTGTCTGTTTGTCTTTCTTTCACGGCAAAACGGAGCGACGGATTGACGTGATTTTTTAAGTGGAGATAGTTGAAGAGATGGAGAGTAGCATAGGCTACTTTTTGTCTCTTTCTAACGCCAGCGAAGCCGCGGGCAGAAGCTAGTTTATTATAGGTAATTTCAAGTTAAATAAAAATAAAAGGGAGACATCCCTTTGTTTTAATGTGCCAACTATTTCATCATTATAAATGGCGTTCTGTAATTTGTTAATTATCGTTATTTCGGAAGCATTTATTTCAAAAATTTATATAGATATAGATCGATTTGAGCGCTGTCCTGCATGACGAGAACCTCGTGAAAGCTGAAAAAGATAAGCAATCAAAGATTCTTGACTTGGCTAGCGAGGTTGTCGACATGTGGGATGTGGATATAGCAGTCATTGTGCCGATAGTCGTGACGGCCAATGGCGTAATAGCGAAGAGCCTCGATCAACCAACAGCTGAGAAGGCTCTCGCTAGGCAGCTGGGTCAAGGGTCTAGTGCAGAAGACGGTACTCTTGGACACGGCGCGCATTGTCTAGAGGTTCCTCATTCTGGAGCCCTGACCACCGGTAGCATGGACCTTGTTAACGATGCCGGTGGGCTACTATTTTTTTTATTTTTAATGTTTATATTGATATTTATGTATTTTGATATTTAAAAATGTAAATTCAATGTTAAGCGTTTAAATAAATGGAATAAGATATTTCAATTTACATTCAGCTATTATTCTGTAATATAACCTTAGAGAATATAACCTTTGTACCTAAGAAGCTTGTTCTTTGTTGTAACTTGACTTGGGTAACTTTCTGACAACTGACTTTTACCCCTATAACTTCGCCTGTCAGCAGTCAGCATTTCGACATCGTCAGAGAATTCGAATTTTCTTGATTTTGCCAATCCTTAATTATCTAAGTTGCCAATTTAACCTGTGCAACTGCAATTTCAGCTTTCACAGAACACTTTACGCCTCTTTTTTCTAAAAATACTCCTTCGTTTTAATCGACTAGCGGGGCATTGGTGACTTCCACAAAACCCGCTAACAAGCCGCTAACCTTCCGCTAACTAACCAAAAGCTTTGAAGTTGTGGTAGTAATAGTAAATAGTTATTTATGTTTTGTTTTTCAATCTACACGACATTAGTGAAATTCGTGAAACCGTAATAAAGCTCAAGGAATCATAAAATCAGCTTAAGTGACTATCAGCTGACAAATATGTCATTTAAAACATTACAGATGTTTTTACGAGGAGTTTTCTTATTTTTAATGGGTTTGGGTTGGTATTTCAGCTCAGAATGTGAGGACTTGACTACGTTAAATCATTTTATAATGACCGGTGTATACGGTAGTTTTGTAATTATTACTTTAGGACTCGTAGTAGAGGTAGCACTGAATTTACAGACTACTCACATATTTATTGAGAGCAATTTTTTAACATTGGGCGCATTGTTCAATATAGTTGTTGCTGTTGTAGCTTTCTACGAATACTATGCAGATATAATGCCAACCCGCGAATCTATGAATAAAGCATTTTTGTCTCTTGCAAGCACCATTCTTTGCTTTTGTGATTTGTTTTTTTTACATTTTAAATAAACCTGAATCCACTAATATACCGACTGTGCTTATATACCATAAGACTTTTATTTTTTTTATTTTGGGTTAACGCTAAAAATAAGAGTATTATTAAAATCTCTATCATTAATAAAATAATAATGGAAAAATGTATAGTTAATCCTACGAGGGTGCGTTTTTAAGTTTGCGGAATTGGGGGGAGGGGATAACAATAGGTCATTATCGGGATGGCCACGACTTCAGCCACTCAATATTAGTATGTATAAATACCAAGTTTTATCTTAATTGGATCTTGCCCTGGCTGGAGGCCTAGAGTCACTCTTGGCAGCCACAGGATTGTCCGGTTAAGCAATAAACAGCCGTAGCGAGCTGAACTGCAAGATGCCTTAGTTAGAAAAAAAAATTAATTGGATCATTAGTCTCTGAACTATCGTCAGGCAAACAACTCAATCGGGAAGAAAGTGTGAATTATGGAAAAAATCGAGTACCGTGCCGTAATAAAGTTCCTTACCAAGCAAGGAAAGTCAGTTCAAAATATACTAAAAGAGATGGAATCCTTTACGGGGACTCTTGCCCGGGTAAAACCATGGTTTACAAGTGGCACAGTCTCTTAAACAAGGCAGGACCTCACTTGAAGACGACTCACGGCCCGGACGGTCGCTCGAGGTGACTACTCCGGAAATCATTAAAAAATCAGTAAAATTATATTGGAAGATGCCAGACTAAAGAAGAAACAGCTTGCAGAAATGGTTGAAGTATCGGATACGGCAATTTTCAAAATTCTACATGATCATCTTGGCATGACAAAGGTCAGTGCAAGATGGGTGCCAAGAATGCTCAAGCCGCTTAACAACGCCGCGTGGAGTGTTCTTGCACGTTTTTGAACCTCTGTAACGAAGATAAGGATAGACTATTAAGTCGAATTGTTACTGCTGATGAAACTTGGGGGGTTCATCAATATGAACCTGAGTCGAAACAGGACTCTATGCAGTGGCACAAAAAAGGCAACCCACCACCCAAGAAGTTTAAAGTGTCACAATCGGCTGGAAAAATCATAGCAGCAGTGCTTTGGGATTCGGAAGGGATCCTGTTGACCGATTATAAAGATAAAGGCGTTTCTATAACCGGACAATACTACGCTTCCATCCTCGAGACGTTAAAAGAAAGCTTAAAGAAAAAAGGAGGGGATAATTAACCAAAGGTGTCCTTCTTCTACACGACAACGCGCCAGTTCACAAGAGCCGTGTTGCTTTGGCTGCCCTGCATAACGTGGGCTTCGATATTTTAGATCATCCACCCCACAGCCCAGACCTGGCTCCCAGTGATTATTGCCTCTTTCCAAAACTCAAAAAAGAACATCGTGGGAAGAAATTTTCTACTGATGAAGAAGTAAAGGACGCGGTTTCAGCCAATTTTTCGGACAAGGACAAAACATTTTTTTATGAAGGTATACATAAGCTAATTGAGGATCTGAAAAATGTAAAAGGGTAGCAGGTGAATATATTGAAAAAGAAAAATAATTTTTACCCACCATTCCACGAACTTAAAAACGCCCCCTTATTACCACCACGGTTAAAATTTCAAGACAATTTTTGAAGACTTTGCTTTGGCAACACGCCGACAAAGATGATTTATTACAATACGTCCCATCGTTATTCAGTTCTGACAATGTTAGGCAGAGTTAGCTCATGTGCGGTTTTATTAAACTTTAAGATTCATAAGCCGGTGGCCTTAGTTCTGTTAATATTTTGTGAAACTACTGTGTGTCTTTTTTGTACAAAGACATTTTATTGTAAAAAATAATAATTAAATAATCGAAATCCCAACTGCAATTTTGGGAGTCGGTGGCTTTGTTACTGTTTAATGTAATTGCCACCATCTTTAAAAATTCCGGTTGAGCTTTTTCGATTCTATTTTTTTTTTAATTTCTCCTTGTTTTTTCGAAATATATTATGTCACTTCTACAACTACGACGAATTCATTGAGACCTCCTTTCGGCAGTCGAGTAAGAAGACATATTTTTAGGGGCTCCGTAAGTCCGTAGTTCACGACTAGCCTCACTCAAGTCTCAGCCTTATAATAATTATAGTAGTTTCGTCATGTCCCCCCATCCGTCCGTCCTTAGCTAACCGCTCAAAAGGCGAAACTAAAAAGATGAACCTTTACATACCCATGTACCTTTTTTTTGGGACAATCCCACCCCACTTTTCCCAACCACTGCAACTCCTGAAATCCAGAATCAACAGTGGAGTCCGCCAGAAAAGCGCCAAAGCAATGAAGCTCGACGAGTCCCGGAGAAACGATTCAACTGTCTTGGATCCCGCAACGAAATTAATCAGAAAGAACTGCGGAGAAGTAAGAAAAATAAATATTTCAAAAATTGCAATAAATATTTTATTAACCTATTCGTGAAACGTTGTGAACGCACAACGCCATCTATCGAGAAAGCAGTTACACTGTTTTTAATACTATAGAAACTTTTGACGGTTATTTTTTCTATTATCTCCCACCTTTTTACTTATTATAATATCATTGTTATCTTCTAAACCGGACGACCAAAATGATGACTTGAATTGATAAGTATTATTAACATTGATATAATGTTATAGTTACCTACTTAACTAAATTTAATCCTAATCAGCTTTGTTTAGCCATGCTTTAGAGTGACTATGGTGCTGATTCTCTTGTTTACAAACTTAAATAAACTTGCATGCATCTTTCTCTTTCCATTTCTTAACGAAAAGGACAGAAGATACATTTTAGTTTAATCCTGTCAAATTCAGCGCCTGAAGAAAATTAACGTACATTTAGACGCCATGTTTTAAAATCGCGTCTAAAATATCTACGGAGTGTCTAAATTTGACAGGACTTAATATTAATATTTCATCTTCTGTCCTTTTCTTAATTAAATGGAAAGAGAAAGATGCACTTAACTTAAATTTACGTTAGTTTGTGAATAAGAGAATCGGCACCTATTTTTAAGATTCTTAGGCACAAAGGTGAAAAAATAAGAACACCTATAAGATCACTGCTTCGTCCGTCTGTCCGCTTGTCTGTTATGTAAATTCTAAGAAATAGGTAAACATGTCAAGTTGAAATTAATACCATGTCATTCCTTGATCTAATAATTCCTTGAACCTACGTAAAAATCAAGTGTGTAGTTTATATACCGTACCTATATTTTGGCGGGGCAATAAAAGCCACTTTGCCAGCAAGTGTGTGGTATATAAATTAATTACTCTTCATTTAAATATTTAAAGGATGTCAAAGCAAAGTAAAAAGTCTGGCTGTGTCAACAATTCATATTATATAATGTAAATATTATTTTGTGTCATCAATAATGTTATGTTAGTTCTTCACAACCTATCGTAACACGGTTTGTTGTACTGTGACGACATCTAACGCAGCATAAGTAAACTACGACTGACGAAGTGACGAATCGTACTCACACTCATGCATGTATCCGCTATCGTATCACACATTATTTCTTCATTGTCTGAAGAAACGTGCGGGTCTCTGGTGAAATCAATATGTGCTGCGTGCAGCTTACAACAAGCAGGCTAGCACGCATATAGGCGCAGGTCTGCGGACGGCGAGCGGTAGTCGTCTTGCGACGTCAATGCCTGGGTACCTGTCCGGGGCGCGAGGCTTAACGCTGCCTCACGCGCGCCGCCGCTTCCTTCAGTCAGGTTCGGCTTCTCATTCAGTTTCGCCCCGGAGCATGGCCTGAACCAGCGCCGGGCGCAAGAGGTCACCGCCGCCGATCGCGTCTGCGAGGACACTGCGACTCGCCAAAGCGGGGCACACCTCCACTGTGTGTTCGATAATGTTCTCCAGGCGACCATTGCTGCAGGGGTGACACCCAGGCGTAGCTTCCGCCCGAATCCAACACAGGAACCTCCCGAACTGACCGTGTCCGGTGAGGATCTGTGTCAAGCGTTACGTGAGAGCGCCTTGGCGCTTCTCCAGCCACTCCTCAAAGAGAGGTCTTAGCGCCGCTATTACGGTGAGCCCAGCCCTGGGTTGCGACAGTCGCTGTCTTCATTCCGTCATGAGATCTCGCCGGAGCTCTGTGCACCGCGCCGTGATCAGCTGCGGCAGCGGGACTTCGCCCCGGCGTTGCACTTCCACGCGCCACTGGTACGTGTGTGCAATGGCCACGGACTTGTGCAGGGCCACCTTGAGTCCCAGCTGTCGGATCCTGTCCAAGACTGTCGCAACACCTCGTGACATATAATTCGCTGCCTGGGTTTGGCCGCCGCGCCGCCTTGAAATTGGCGTAATGTCGCATCGCTACCAAAGGCGCGTGGCATCGGCACCTGTTTGTTTTGATTCGTTTTACAACATGCCGACAATCAGTGAAACTGCGCGTTACCCGCCTTAGGCCGGTTTTAGAGCTCGACCGACCGTCGGTGCGTACATCGGTCGCGCTTCTCATTTGTATAAAAATTCACAAGTCGTCACAGTGCTCGACCGACCGTACGCACGCGTATAAATTTCAATTTTCATACAAATGAGAAGCGCGACCGATGTACGCACCGACGGTCGGTCGAGCACTAAAACCGGCCTTAAACACCATTACTTCAGTTTTCTTAACATTGTATTTTAGGGCCGAGTCACACCGGAATGGCAGCGGCTGGCAGCAACGCGGCGAGCACTTTTAGTGTGAAATAATTTTAAACTTTAACTACATACTTAAAAGACCAGTATCGCTTGAACAGCTTGAAAAGGTCGCACTTCTAGCGACGCTGGCGGCCGCTGGCGGCCGCTTCTGGCAGCTGCCATTCCGGTGTGACTCGGGCCTTAGGCTATGATCTGAAGCGTAACGTTCACATATTTGCAGAAGTATGTTCAATCCTTCTATTGAGGGACTTAGCAGCACCATGTCATCAGCTTAACTTGTTAACGCTTTTGCGTCCAATATGGCAACCCACCCTGGTGCTGCTAAGTTCCTCAATAAGCCCGTTTACATAGAGGTTAAATAAGCTAGTTGATGTCAGGCCACCTTGCCTTACGCCGCATTGCAGTTTATATACTTACTCTTGTGATAGGCTATTTCCCCATTTAACATGATTACTTGGGTTGCTATACCAGAACTGTAATAAATGCTGATGATGTCAAATGTTGATGCTATCAAACGCTTTGCTTAAATCTAAGAAACAAGCATAGATAGGTGTTTTTCTTGAGGTACTTCACAGTATTTTTTAAAGCAAAAATAGCCATATCTGTAGAAAGATTCTTACGAAAGCCAAACTGAGCTACATTTTGGGCGACCAAATTCTATTGCAGTTTATACTCTTGTGATAGGCTATTTCCCCATTTAACATGATTACTTGGGTTGCTATACCTACCAGAACTGTAATAAATGCTGATGATGTCAAATGTTGATGCTATCAAACGCTTTGCTTAAATCTAAGAAACAAACATAGATAGGTGTTTTTCTTGAGGTACTTCACAATATTTTGCCATATCTGTAGAAAGATTCTTACGAAAGCCAAACTGAGCTACATTTTGGGCGACCAACTTCTATTTTAAATTGTTTTATAAACATATTAGAAATTTAACTCTCATTTTGGCTGCCATTCACTGATACTGCAAGGCTGGTATTTAAATAGATATAGTCTGGGACCCGAGAAAGGACATAGGATAGTTTTCATCCCGAAAATCCCCCGGGAACGGGAACTATTCCACGTGGATGAAGTCGCAGACAAAAGCTAGCGTTACATAATGTGCAAATCTGAGCATAAAAAATTTTTATTTTTACGTTTGCATTTTATTATTAACCAGTTCTTATTTGAGCTTTGTTGATTCAATGGCCACACGAAGGTTTGCTGCCGGGAACTAAAAGCCCGTTACTGGTAACTGGTAAGGTTCGGGTAGCATAACATAGCTTGAATTGGTAGAAGGACACATTTCGGGGCCAGGGAAAACATAAATTGAGAAGTAATGTTTTGTAGTATTATACTCTGTATTCTGTGATTGAGTTACTAAAGAGACTTAAAGACTTCGTTGCCAAGCCCAATAATACAAAAAAAACGGGATACATGTCAGCCTCAGACCTTATTTCATATGTCAATGCCTTGACCGTCAGACTCTCTGACGTTTTATAATATCAAACTCTCTGTCTGAAGCAAAGACCTGAAGTTAATATCAAACAAGGAGTAGAGTAGATAGTGAGTCGGATTTTTTGTAATTACCGTAAAAAAATAATAGATGTGAATAAACAATGAGTCTACATAAAGCAAGGTAATGACAATCAGTGATGAATTAAGTTGTAGTTCTAAGTATTAAAATGTTTTTCTGATAATATGAAATGTTCTCACTGACACATGAAAAAAGGCGTATTCAATACCGATTTAATATTTTACCACCTACTTACATGGTTATTTGTGTATAACATATTAATTACTGAATAAAAAAAATATAAGTACCTATTTATCCACCCAAAATGTGATCAGAAAGATACTACAATTTGATAAACAGCACAATAACAAGATACGCCCTTTTATTCAACCATTAAAAATATATTCTGTATTAAATTATCGAGAGTTTACAAAATACATTGAAAATTAATTTACTTAACTATCATTCTATTTTTTTTAATACATAGCTGTATATCTGCTGCAGATGCCAGCAAGCCAGGCATTTATGGTTGAATGCATAATGTTTGTTCATAAATATGCTTTTATTTGTATAGTACTTTAATATATTATGTAAGGAATTTTAAAGAAAGGGATCAGTATAATATTTATTTATTTTATTTATTATTTGTTCCTGTTATTTCATTTTTTATTTTTTGATTTCACACTTAAGGCACACACATTTAAATAATAACCTATAGTGAGTCACAATATAGTTCTCTATATAAATTTATTGTTTAAATATTATACTGAACTTTTCTCCTTCATAAGTTCAAAAAAATACTCTTTTTTTTTAACTTATCTAGCCAGAGTAAAAGTGCTGACCCAAGTATGAAATATTGATACAAAAATGAACTTTCTATTTATTTATTTACACTTTATGCACAACGGTACACAGGCGAACTTAATGCCGCAGGCATTTTTGCAGGCAGCTGAAGATAGCATGGTAGGCGCATTTATGATGGTAAAACGAATAGATAAATGCAAATATAAATAAAAACTACATACATAATTCTATGTTCATTATATGGCATGCATGCCTGCCATAAGAATATTTCAGGCATACCTTCCATTTTATTATCTAGGCTGGCTGCAGTTCCCATTATCTCAAAGTGGCAACCTCAAAGAAGCTAGACAAAATATTGATAGAATTTACCCAACAAGTTTGAGGAATTTTAAAATATTGTCTAAATCAAAATAAAACAAAATTAGATTTTAGTTTATTATTAAAAGGAAATTGTTAAAGGAATGCAAGCATTTTAACTATCTTTCCACTGCCATTTCATCTGCATCTTTCGATACTGCTTCTCTCCCATAGGTCATTGTGTGATATTATTACATAGCATATTACCTTCCACGCTGAACAGGCTATCCAACACTTGGAGAATTTTTCAATTTGTACTATTGTTCCTGAAATTAGTGTTTTCAACCAACCGAACAAAGTCTTCGGCTTTAGTATAGATATTATACAATGTTTTATTTATGTATTCTTTTCTTAAGAACTGGTGTTATTTTTTGACTAAGTTATTTCAGGTAAATGCCATTAAAACGTACTATTATTATGATATGGAATTATTTTACAGAATAAAAGCCTTTGAAGAAATCCTGAATGAAGATGTGGTTGATATTGATAAATTACGAAAACTAGCATTTAATGGTAAATGCACACAAATACATAACTTTAATATTGCTTTATAGTAGACTGCAATTATTTTAACTCACTTTTGCTGTGAAATCAAGAAATATCAAAAATAAAAACACTTTAAAGTAATACATTTCTCATTTTATGTTAAGGTATACCTGATGACAAAGGCTTGCGGTCCTTGGTGTGGAAAATATTACTTTTGTACCTTCCTCATCAAAAGAATTCATGGAAAGCAACCCTCAGTGAGAAAAGGCTACACTACAAACATTACATAGGTATGTAACGCCATTTAAAAAAATAAAAATCAATATTGTAACCTACCACTTTTTCTAGTATATTTACATGACTGAAAACTACACAATGTAAGCAACTCTATCTTGACTTTGCACAGTAAAGCCCCGTATTCATAGTAAATGTTTGTTTAGCAACTGTTGATCAACTGATGTTGTCGCTCGCCGGGCGTCAACTCCGCAGTATGGCGTGATCAACACCGCAAGTCCGCAACACAAGTGTTGCCCGTAATATGATGACAGCAACTCGTCAACATGTTTATGCAACCATGTTGCTAAACAAAATGTTTACTATGAATACGGGGCTTTAGGTTTACTAGCGCCTTCATAAATAATTTGAATAGCTCAAAATAGTCACAGAAGGAGCTAACAGTGATATATATGCAATACAAACTAAACAATTGTAAAATCTCTAGTAATAGTTCTCTAACACCCTTCATCTATGCAGTCATATCATTGGCTGTCATAACATTGTTACACAAACTCTAGTAAGTTATCTATCATTAACTTGTGGTAGTAGTACAGGATTGACGTTAAAAAGTATTGATGGTCCAGAATGGTCCTGTTGGTCTAGTGGTTAGTGACTTAACTGCTAAGAGTAAGAGCTAGTGATTGATTACGATAGTTTTCTACTGACACAAATAGACATGGCGGTTAGGAGCATTGTCATGCTTGCTCAAATAGTCTCGCTGATGATGGCGAGTGTGTTGGATCATTCGGTTCCCTTCAAAATGGTTGAGCTAAATGGTGCTGATGCTACGCGTCATGCTCGTGAACGGGCGCTATCAGTTGATGGGTCATCTCTTAACTGCCATAACTTTTTATTTTGACTTTTTATTTTGTATTTGTTTATTTTGTTACATACTTTCATTGTTTTCACATGTAGAAGAAACAAAAAGAAAATGTAACTAAGATTTTGTAAAACATGATAATTTTTAAAAACAGTGTCCATGGAGTTTCTTGCCTGTTCTTCTCCATAGAGATCTACGTTTTGGAACAGGCAATTAGCGTCACTTTTCTTTTCTGACTAACCGACCGACTCTTTTGACAATTCATAAGTACCTGTAAATGGTCTAAGTGAAATAAATGCTACGAATGCAGTCAGGGTTCCTAACCACTAGACCAACAAGCCCATCAAATATAGTAAATATTTGGATTGGATAATAACTAACACTTAGGTTCAATGTGTTTCCAGACGAAATAATAGTATCTCCTGGTGGACCTACTGATCATCCATTGAATATCAGCCCAGATAGCTCATGGAGTACTTACTTCAAGGACAATGAAGTGCTTCTACAGATTGACAAAGATGTTCGAAGACTATGTCCTGATATATCATTTTTTCAATCTGCCACAGAATTTCCATGTGAAGAAGTAAGTATTGAACATCAAATCGTCTGTGGTCAGCATTGTGTGAATCGAAGAATAAACCTGTTTTATTGATTTCACAAAAAGTAACCTAATTTATTTAACATTTGTTTTTTAGATAGTAAACAGCAACGGAGTGAAAAGGCTGCACAAAAGAGTTGAGCAGTCAGTATTGAAGTACTCTACTCTAGAACGAAGAGGTCTCGGAGTTGCCAAGGTATATATAGAATAGCCTGTGAATGAAGTGAATCAGTCGAAATTACTAGAAGATAATTATTAGTACTAGTCAGCGTCAAATAGTGATACTCAGGGTATTCATTAAATAGTCGCAAACAAAAAGTTGATAATATAGGTACAAATAAAGTTTCCTTACTGTTATCAAGACCGAGAGAAAAAAGTCTGCGACAGCTGCATATACCTACAATGTGTAACTGAATTAATGCACTTTGAGAAAATAGTTTGTTCAGAATCGCTTACTGAATCGATTTTTGTAATTTTTATTATAGGTAATATTTTATCCCAAAAATAATTAAAACTACGTAAACTGCAGTCACACTGCCGCTGTACAGTCAAAACAAACTAAAATGGATGAAATACCTACGCTAGACCCTTATTTATGCAAGTGCGACTGTTTGCATGCGTAGATTTGTAATGTGACTATAATTTACTCCCACAATCTGTACAACTAATTTATAAAAAAAACAGTGTTTTAAACATAATAATAAAATGATTATAACATAATATTCTAATTGGGGTGTCTGGTGGTGTGCGTTTATTCCAGGACATGTTGTATATAACTTTTAAGGTTCCCACTATAACCAGTTTCATGGTAAAAGATTTCATATTATTTCCAAAGGTGCTTTTATGAACATTGTATTAACCGTTCAACGACCAAGCGACGGCCGGCTGTCGCGCTGCTATTGTTTTTCTATTGTGTCTCGAATCAAGTGTGTTCGAAGGTTTAATCCTTATCTAAATAAATACTTCATTAACATAAGTGTTTAAATATTAACAAAATTGGTGCAAACCTGCCATTTCACAGAACCTAGTCTTATGGAACAGGCAATATAATTGTGACATTTCAAGGAAACTGAACTATGTATTATGCTTAGTCATTTGTGATGATCATATCAAAACATAATTATCCAGTTTGTCTTCTTCTGTAAATTTTATTTAAAATTATTAAAAAACTGTCGTTTTATTAGTTGAGCAATGAGATCCGTCGGTCTGACAGCGTGTATAGCGGGGACTATGCACCGCTCAATGAAGGATGTGAAGCACATTGGGAGGTGGTGGAACGTATGCTGTTTCTATACGCGAAGCTCAATCCAGGCCAGGGATATGTGCAGGGCATGAATGAAATCATTGGACCTATCTACCATACATTTGCCATTGACCCTGATAAGGAGTTCCGAAGTGAGTAATGTATAATGTACTTGTAATTAATAAGTTTTCTTATTTACGATAAACTAGCTTGTTTAATTTCCTTTCTTAGTGGCTTCACAAAGAACAAAGTTCCATGTCTATAGGACCAGTGGTTTGGGTTGCGCATTGATATATCAATCAGTCAGTTTACCTTTTTATAAACTGACTGATTGATATATCAATGCCAGATACATTGATACATTGCCATATTTTGCCGTTATTTTGACTAAAGCAATCAACTCCATGGAGTTAATCTTTTTTGTTTTGCGTTATATGTATTCTTCTTCTTCTTCATTAAAATTACTAATTTCTTTTAAGTTTATCTAAGGGCACCAATAACAAACGTGCCTTAGGAAGTACGTAAGCTGTTTTTCCCGATTGAAATTTATAGAACATTGACAATCGTTACGAGTTGTCAATCCAGAAAGTCTGACCATTGTAACAATGGGATATTGTCTAACTGTACCCAGTAACTGGGCTGTAGAAGTCTGATAAGCAGCAGTTTCGCGTAAAACACTGGTGTTCAGCTTCTAGCCTGTAATCCGACCTCAACATACTTTGGCAAATGCTATCATGGAACGAAAGAGTTTAATCATGGCACTTACTTTGTCATTGTTTCATCAGAACACGCGGAAGCTGACTGTTTCTTCTGCTTCACCAACCTTATGGCGGAGATACGCGACTTCTTTATACGCTCTCTGGACGAGTCGACCAGCGGTATCAACTATGTGATGGAAAAGCTCAGTGATTGCTTAAAGAAAAATGATCCTATGGTCTGGAATTTGCTGGAGTTACAAGAACTAAAACCCCAATATTATAGTTTTAGGTAAGAATAGCTATCATATTTATTAACTTACTAGCTGTCCCTCGCGATTTCACCTGCGTTTTTGTTACTGCTTCGCTCCCGTAGGTCGCAATTCGATGTTACATAACTTTTCTCGATAAATGGGACTATCCACCGCAAAAAGGTTTTTTTCAATTCAGACCAGTAAATTCTGGAATTAGCGTTAGTAGCGTTCAAGCAAAAAAAATATTCTTCAGCTTTATAATAACATCACCTAAGTATAGATAAATTGGTTGTTATTAAAGAGTAAAACAATTATCCAGGCCTTTTACTGTCACACTGCACGACGATAGGCGAGACGACGAAAAAAAAGTAATTAGTCCGTCATTAAGATTATTAAAAAAATTTGGACACGTATTTTTTCCTTTACTCGTAAACGAAAAATGACGAAGATACAGTGCGTTGAAGTTGTGCGTGACGTCACGATCAGATACAATTTATGCATTACGGTGACGTCAAAAGCCCCCACTCCAGAACTTTGTTGCTCTTTATCTTTGTATTTTTTTATTATTTTGATGAATCAAAAAATATGTGTCCCGTATTTTTGGCCGATCTACAATACGGACTAAACAAAATGCCATTTTTTTTATGTTGTCGTCATCCCTAGGCCTCTTCTCATACAGAGACGGTAAGCGCACTGAACGATCCTACTTAAGGTGGATTAGCCATTTCAGACTTCCATTCGTTATAAGCCCAGGTTTCTGCACGATGTTTTCCTTCTTCACATACAATTTAAAATCTTCAAAATATATGGTTGAATAAGATATATTTCGCAGGTGGTTGACGCTGCTGCTCTCTCAAGAATTTTCTCTACCAGATGTGGAAAGAATTTGGGACTCAATGTTTGCTGACGCGCAACGATTTGACTTTCTAATATACATCTGCTGTGCCATGATTTTGTAAGTATTTTACATAGTTATAATAGTGCGTTACCTTATTTATTTATATCTTGTCTGTGCCTTGTCTCGCATTGACTAATTTACATAATTCTTGCTACAGGTTGGTTAAAAACGAGATTCTTCACGGAGACTTTGCGTCAAATGTCAAATTGCTTCAAAACTTTCCACCGATGGATGTATCCCTGATTTTAAACAAAGCAGTTGAAATATCAAATAATCGATAAATCTCAGTTTGGTTATATTTTAGTAACTTTTGATATCCAAACCTTTTTTATACTAGAATATACTTTTATTATGCATTTATACCTATGGCGTTGTTATTATAAAAAAAGACATTTGGATGTACCTTTTGGATCGAATATTTTTTACTTATTATGTAGATATGTTGTATTTAAGGCCTAATGTTCGTTGTAAACCAATTACTCCCGAATTACTAAAAATCAATTATTAGGATAAGTTATATATTTTATTTAAATATAGTTCTACTGGACAGTCTTTGCAGCGAGATATGGGCAGCTAATCTGCTGATTCTTCTGCAGGATTGGTCTCTTAAGTTCATTAAAATACCCATTAAACGTTGCCCTTGCCTCGTTGCAAAGAATGCGCCAGTAGGAATTTTAATTTTACGCCATAATTATAGTTACCCCTATTAGTTTGCAGTAGTAACTACTGTCATGACTTCCTTATAATAATGAAATTATATTATAATAAATCACTTTTACCTGCCAATATCCTGTAATAATATTATATCTTACGGGTCAACACAAAATGTTTGACAAACTTTTAATTTTAATTATTCAACTATATATTTGTCTGAAAAAGGTACTTACTATGAATAGCTGCAAGCCTGTCTCACAAGTGGGCGTTTTTAGAGTGATGAACTGTACGATTTCATTGTAACTTTGTGATCACACTGCAGCTTTCGGCTGTTGGTATGATTAAAAATTATCTGTATTTACTGTCATTTGTAATACTGTATAAAATATCGTACAGTTTAACGCTGTATGAAGCCTAAGATCCCGTAAAGACTACATGTTACCGACAATGCGTTAATTGATTTAATTAAGGTGTTCAATACATTCCAGCATTTATTAATTGGATGAAGTTTATAAAATCATGAAGGCATAATTTTTCACTGTTATTAATATTTATACTATTACTAAGTTGTGTATATAAGCATTTATTGGATTTATTTTATTGTATTAAAAATAGTCGTAGGTGAATGCTTTTTCAGAATCGATCAGTTATGTGTTTTCGGCTCAACTTATTTGTTTAGTATAAAGCTGTTCCATAATGATGAGTATACAATAGCCTCTTTCGAGGTGTAGAGTAAACAAAATGGCAGAAGTTACCGTCAATGAATATTCATATAATATTCATTGACGGTAACTTCTGCCATAGGCACGTATCGACCTATCAAAATATTAAATATTAGACAGTGACACCATCAAAGAAACGTGATTTGAAACCAATAATACATACTATATGTATTCATATATTCGTATTTGTATATATATATATTTAAATATAGTCAAAACATTTAATTTTGTAGGCATAGAAACACGATAACTTTCATGCAATCTCTTCGCATTATCATGACGTATCTATAGTTATTATTAGGGGTGCGTTCCAAAACGTGCGAATAATTCACTCGAAAATTAAAAGGAGATAGAAACAACAAAATAAAGAGAACGGCTATACTGTTTTTGAACGCTACAGAGCGATTTACTGTTTTGGAACGGGTTAGGGTCATGATAGTTAGGGTCGTATGATGACACTGTCAACAATAACCTTTTATCTCTATTGCAAAGAAGGAAAATCGTGTTTTTAAGCATATTTTGCAAATAAATAAGTACTACCTGTTCGTTTCTACTTTAGTAAATCCATTCTTCAACATCAAACTTCAACATTGGCGCATATATGATTTTGACATATGTCAGGTAATTTTTAACGACGCTCAGCCAAGGGTGAGAAATCGCACTTGTCAGTGCGAAAATTACTCTACCGAAAGCGTTCCAAAATACTGCTCGGGTAGCTGTCGAGTAATTGTTCGGTTTCACTCGGCTCATTTCGGAACGCTCTAGAGTAACTTTCGCACTACTCCGTGTAATTCTTACCCTTTTTGGAACGCACCCTAGGTTTACATTCTCCAGTGGACAAATTATTCTGATTCTGATTCATCTTTCTGATATTAACACTGTTGTGTGTGAATACTACACTACTATATTCACTTCTCTTACCACAAACAGAAACTAAGATTGTTTCTGCAAGCAATAATATTGTGTAACCCATGTAACCTAAATGTTTCAATAACTACCTATGCTTAGATTTTATACATGTCTAGATGGAGATGAATCTAGGTACCTATGCTATAAATCTTTGCATGCTTACTTAATCGTTGGTATATATAGTGAAATGTTGGTTCGTCTGAATGGTACGCCTGCATATTGCGAATACCATTATAATACCTATACTCTTCACAATAAAGATTAGGTGTAATTTTAAATCTTCGGTTAGCAATCCAAATAAGTTCAAGAAAGAGTAACCACTCTATACAATGTGTAACTGAGTTAATGCACTTTGAGAAAATAGTTTGTTCAGAATCGCTTACTGAATCGATTTTTGTAATTTTTGTTATAGGTAATATTTTATCCCAAAAATAATTAAAACTACGTAAACTGCTGTCACACTTCGGCTGTACAGTCAAAACAAACTAAAATGGATGAAATACCTACTACGCTAGACCCTTATTTATGCAAGTGCGACTAGGCTGTTTGCATGCGTAGATTTGTAATGTGACTATAATTTACTCCCACAATCTGAACAACTAATTTATAAAAAAAAAAATTGGTTGCCTGTAAAGTCGGTATACGGGCGTAAGTTTTACGTGACAACGACTTTGCCCGAGTGGAATGGAAGGGACGCGTGCCTCTCACTCGCTCTCATTGTGAGCGCATAACGTGAGCGGAGCGTAACGCAGTTTCTTGAAGTGACACCCGGCAAACCAGTTTATAAGACGTTGTCACGTCAAAACAGTGTTTTAAACATAATAATAAAAATTCAGTGTATGTATTATGATTATAACATAATATTATAATTGGAATGTCTGGTGGTGTGCGTTTATTCCGGGACATGTTGTATAAAACTCTATATTATGACTACCCCTCTTATTTGACTGGGCTAATTTGTTGGTTTGACAATAACTTACTACATATTTGGCAAACACTTTTAATATAAATATAGCCATTCACACACGTCCATTGACTGTCTCTCCTGCAGTCTCCTCCTTCTAGTAGTTGCAAGTATCTGCTAGATGAGTATACAGGATGAAAATATGAAATGGGGCAGTAGTAGGAGCTACATTACAGCTACCGTAACCGTTGTAGCTACACGAAAACGGCTTTAGGAGATTATCCATATTTTTTTCTTGTAATACCGATTCCCATTAACACATTTACAAAAAATGTACAGACAGCAAGAAAATGGTAATTTTACACAAAAACAAAAAGTATTTGTGTAAAATTACCATTTTCTTTGACCATACCATTTTATCATTTGATATCGATCGATCCTGTTTTTAATAAACTGATCAAAGCTTCAATCAGGTCAACCCAGATTGACTTACCAGGAAACTCGAAAAGTTAAATGGTAGTTTTCTCTTAGCACAATTGCACAAACCAACCAACATTGACACTAACCAATAGCAATTAAAGATATAGGAACCAAACTTTATTTTTTGGTCGAAATATTTGCCGCATTTTATAATATTCTTGTCATTTGTAGCTAACAAAATATATTTCATGAAGTGGCATAGAATCGGTCCCAAATGGCATTTATTTTGGAAAACACTCTCAATAAACATTTTTTTTACTAAGTATTGTTTATTTTTCTATGCCCTTTTCTGAATTTTTGCAGCCATGGAGCTGTAATTTTTTCGGACCGCCTCTTACAACTTGATAATGGATATAGCATCCTTCTTGGGGTGGTGTTCTGGATTCTATTATTTGGTAAATTGACCAGGTCTGAGCATCATAGCTTAGGACGGGCATGTCAATGAATTTGCGTTACAGGGATATTTTCGGATCTCCTCCTTGTCTTCATGGACCAGGAGCTTTTCAGGCGTTTTCGATTCAGCGATCGATCGATACCTGTCTATATCCAAAAGAACCCATCCTACTCGTTCTTAGGGCCATATTTCAACATCAACTTGCTAACAAAATGCAGGAGGGTGGCGGGCGCGCCAATAAGTGAACTGTAAACATTTTGTCGGTGGTGTGACCATGGTTGAGCAACATGGTTGAGTCCTAATATTATATGGCCCTTGATGCCTGTGTTGTTGTTCTGACTGGGACTTTATACGATTACCGCAGGTATCACCTGAAACTAATCGTGCTACGTTCTTAGAGTTAATGTAATGGAAAGAGAAAGATGCACCTAATTTAAATTTAGATAAGTTTGGGAACAAGAGAATCAGCACAACTAGCAAAACTAACCCGCTGCCAGTAAAAACAATGGCAGTGGCATTTTTGTACATATGGAGAACGCGTGAAAGCAAATAAACTTAGTACTCTTTGTAACGACAACACACGGTTAAATATAACCAGCGAAAAGCTGATTCCTAGTATTATAAAAAAAATGGTTGCCTGTAAAGTCGGTTTTACGGGCGAAGATTTTACGTGACAACGTCTTTTACCGATCATAGTTGAGTGGGAGAGAGACGCAAGGCATTCGGCGGGCCTCTCTCTCGTTCGGTGACTCATCGTAACGTTACCGAGCGTTACACTTTTTCATAAGTGACTCCCAGCCGCAACCTAATTTAAGACGTTGTCACGTCAAAACGTTTTTGTAAACTTTATACTATAGTGCTTTAAGTATAGCAACGCACAGACTTGTGCAATTTCCGTGCAATCTGCAATCCAAGCAAGCAATGTATTGTTGTCGACACAATTGTGATCTAGAGTAGTGTTACAGGGTACTTCGATTCTTATAAAGGCATTTAAAATCATTTATGATGTCAAATGTTAGTAAATCGATGTACGTAATTTATAATCTTCCACTAACAGCCATAATAATCAGATCCTGTGTAGAAAATAATACATTTTTACAAAATGCGGTACTCACCTATCTGTGTTTGTAAATCCTTCTTGGAACATTAAAAAGAGAAATTATAAGGGCATTTAATTTTTTTGCCTAAAGCCCCATTTTCACTAGGGGACATTTGACTCGCGACCTTGTCGCCCAACACGAAATGTACGTGTCCCGCAACATGTCGCCCGATTTCGCTTGCGACGTTTACGAGTTGCAGAACTTAGTACAGTACAGTACTGGCTAGTGTGAACAAGTCATATGTCGAGGGACAAAGTTGCAGAAACAAAGTACGTGAATGTCGGACGACTTGTCTCCGCGACATGTCCCCTAGTGAAAATGGGGCTTTATTCTGATTCACAATAATAATACCATTACACCAATTCGCCTTTAAAGATTTAATATAAATAATTACAATGTAATCAATTTGTACATATCCATTGACAATAATAATAGAAAGTAAAGATTTTA
Organism: Athetis lepigone; assembly: GCA_033675125.1. NCBI lineage: Eukaryota > Metazoa > Arthropoda > Insecta > Lepidoptera > Noctuidae > Athetis > Athetis lepigone. The sequence goes on from CM066219.1 coordinate 15,654,407, forward strand.
TACAAATATAATGTCATTTTAGGTCTGTATTATAAATAACGGCTAGGTTACATAGTAAAACATTGGAAAATAAGAACATACTCCACATTATAGTATAGAATCGTGTATTATTAATAGCGTAAAGGAGATAATGGTGCCGATTCTCTTGTGCACAAACTATCGTAAATTTAAGTTAAGTGCATCTTTCTCTTTCCATTTCTTAAAGAAAAGGACAGAAGATACATTTTAGTTTAATCCTGTCAAATTAGACAGCGCCTGATGACAATTGACGTATATTTAGACGCCATGTTTTTAAATTGCTTCTAAATTATCTATGGAGTGTCTAAATTTGACAGGACTTAACTAATATTTGATCTTCTGTCCTTTTCTTAATTAAACGGAAAGAGAAAGATGCATTTAACTTAAATTTACGATAGTTTGTGCACAAGAGAATCGGCACCAATATTCATTCTAGACATTTTAAATGAATTAGTTGGTTGCCGCTCGATACAGTTTGATATTTATGAAACCTTAATGCCAGTATTTTACTTAGAAATAAAAAACTTTATTAAGGAACATACGGGTGACGAAATAGTACATTTTTATTTTATTACTAATACATACATATAATTACACAATTACACGAAGTTGTACGAGAGTCATAACATCAATAGATAATTACATAATATATAATACTGCTTTTTGACCGACAACCGATGCTCTCCAGATAGTCATAGATTGACGCGGTATTCTGTAAATATTACGTTCAACTTTACTATTTTACTCATAATTAATTTAGTTCTTATTTTAATTCAAGTGGCAGTGTATTTTCCCAAAATTTGGAAATTGAACCTATTAACACCGTTAACACGGCAACGCGCACGTATAAAGGCATTGTTTAATTTTAATCTTAAATATCCAATAAAATAATTAGCGCGTCAATTCTCTGACAATCTCTGCTGATCACACGAAAGATAATAATTCTACACGACAAACAAACTTTTAAGCAAAATCAGCATCCTACAATTTCTACAATGTTATCACTCTCTTACTTGTTGAAATATAGGAATTATTATGAACATAATTTTGTGCCCGAATAAACGCACTTAAAAATATGACGTAATAAAAATAAAAATAACAAGATGTTAACAAGCACTTACAGAAATATATGAGATTTAAAAATTTGGGGCTGATTAGGAAAGCCCTCTCATTTCAAATAACATTGTTATGGAAATCTCGTCAATCAATTCTAAGATGAGATGAACCACCTGCAGCTTGGCGATATAGGATATAGTAAGACACCTAACATTCTAGTGCATATAGATTTACATACGGTCCGTTAATTTACTATGGAAACATTTAACTAGACTTTAACAATTAACACCGATACGTAGGTACTTGCAATAACACCACAAAGCTATTTTGTTTGCGATAATATTAAGTTAAAAGTGAAATATGCCAAGCCATGCTATAGGTGGACATGTAGATGGTATCGACAAACGTTTTTTTTTAAATGCAAGCCAACATGGCTTGTTATAGGAACGCGTTCAGTATGTTAGTTAGTTCGTAGAAGGTACGATCTCGCTGTAGCTGTGTGGGGAGAGCACACGGGCACCGGGACTCCAGTGGTGTCGTGCCACACTGAATAGCCGCCAGCTCGCCGAGCCTACGACGCTAGCTGGCGCAGAACTAAGATCACTCACTGATGTTCTACTACCACACCCCTAAGCTGCACCTACAAAATATGAAAACTAAACGAAGTCAAAAATAATTTGTCTGTTCAATAACGAAGTTTAAGGCCCGTATTAATAGACGTCACTCAACTCCGAGACGCTCTCAAGTTTCTTGCTGTCCTTGTCATTCTAAAGGGAAAAAATAAGGACAGCAATAAACTTGAGAGCGTCTCAGAATTGAGTGACTTCTATTAATACGGGCCTAAAACGCTGTTCCCTTCCTAATTACTTCTAGCTACCTTAAAAACTCTATCCTTTTGGAACCTATCGATTTTATACACATTACTAACTATAACCATTTTGCAACAGTTGTCCAGCCGTTTTGTTTATTCGTATTTTATATTACAAGTCGATTTGCATTTCGTTATTCTTTTTGGTTTAAGGAAAATAGCCCTTCTGTATTTTACATTTCACATTTTAATAAATCTAGTTTTCAGCAGAAACTACCTTATGTAGATAATCAAATTCGTCATGTATACTAAAATGACTCCGTCGCGCCTTTCCGCCAGCAAATACTATAACATAATCGCAACAAGCTATTTAGCCTATATAATTTAGTATAGTATTGGCTAGTAATCATTTTCACTAACCAATTATCCAATATACTGCCACGTAAAATTAGCAAATAAATACAGTCTTGTTGTTTTTGTCGAAAAAATATGTAATATAAGTAGGCTCATAAAAATTATCTCATCAACTGTTTAGTAACCACAATATCGTCAAATTCAAAAAGGGTTTAGTGTCGACACTACTGGATGCAAGCGTGGATTTATGAAGGAGGCTACTTTAATAATATAACAATTATAACATTTACCTACACATAATCTATAGGTATTTAGGTGTGGCTACACACGAATACTATTGACGAATAACCTTCAAGCCGGTTTTATATTGAACTACCAACTTGTCATGCGGGCGTCGCCTATTATTTCAATTATGATAAAAGTCTCGTGTAATTGGTACGAGTTTATTGATCTATAATCAGGATTAAATCACAAATAGTATTCGTGGCTAGCTAAAAACTTGGTAAAATACATCCGTCAAATATCTATACTCTTCAATGATATCGCCGATACTTGGTTACCCACTTTGTATGGTTTATAATACTTTTTATAAATAAAGATATAAAAATATACATTTAAATTATGTATTTTAAATATTATTCAACACAGAGTCAACTCTTAAAATAACAGTTTTTAAATTAATGATTATTTTCAAAGTTATAATTATATTTCTCTATAAATGTCAATCGATTAAAATGAGCAAAAGTGGAAATAACATTTTAGCAGTTTTAATTTGATATTATTTTCACAGAGCTTTATAATTATCTCTCATATCTTAAGCTCCTTTAAAATTGTGTGAGATTCTCTAAATCGATTATATCAATGAAATATTGTTTGTGTTTCATGCAACAAGTACACGCACATTGCCTTTGATTGAGAAACAATAATTTAAATAGCCTGAAAGCTAATTAACATCTCGAACTAAAATTTTCTTCAGACTAGCTAAACGAAATAAATACTTTCATGTTTGTACCTTAAAAAAAGTTGATAAAAACTTACCACATAAAATTATATCAAAAACATTAATTAAGATAACAGATACAAATAAAACTGCTACCTACATAGGTATCAATCAAGCACTGAAACTAACACGACAATAATGTATAGGTTGACACAAAAATAGCTGCCATACTCGCGATGAATTTTGTAAATAGTACATACAATGAACCTTTATTTTTGTAAATAGTACCTATAGTTGTAGAAATATTTCAGTAATGAACATAAAACATGTTTAAATTGAAATACTTAGCACCGAGTAAACACCAAGGTTGGCTGACGCCATCGTAAAGCATAGCGTGTTACCGGTGTGAAGCGAAATAGGACCGAGGAGGGTCAGTTACTGGATGGCGCAGCACTTGCACTTGGGCTTCTTCCGGATGGTGACGTGCTCTGGCTGCTGCGGCTCCTGTGGCGGCGAGCGCTGCACCTCCACGTGGCCGGCGCGCACCTCGGCCACGGCCGCGCCGTTCTTAGTGCCGTTCATCACCTTCGGCGTGCTCTGTAGCTCTGGGCTCGCCACCTTTGTCTGCGGCGATGGTGGAGCGTTGGCCTGAAATGTAGATTTTTAACAATATTGTACTTTTTGTTTTGGAATTTGTTCACTCGTAACAAACTGATATCAAAACAATATATTGTATAAACTCAGTTATGCAAACAATTCGACTTATAATAATAGATTTACTAATTACAACGACGTTCACATTACGAAGAACAAAAGAAAAGATCCGTTATACCGGAGCGTGCAATCGATTTTCCTGGTAGATCCCACCACAAAGGATTTAAATTCGCGACCAGATTAACACAAACATGTGCCGTTCTGCCAATTAGTATCATCACGTTTTATAATATACCGCAATATTTATAGCAAAATGTATTACGTTAACATTATTCGCTTGCACTTTCTCCTCCTTCTCGTCGCAGGCGGCTAGCTGCGGCACGGCGAGCGGCGGCGGTGTTGGGGTGATAGGTTTGCCGCCCTTGATCAGGGACACTATCTCGTCGGCCTCGCGACTTAGATCACCATCCGGACGAAACGGGTTGTCCCACCCGCTCTCCGTGCTGTAAGCATAAAAATATAACATTTACGAACAGTATTCCATACAATGGCCGCATGATTACGTTCGAACAATACGACATCCAGATGCGATCGATGCATTCTATTTCAGATCGACTAAATTACTAGGCAGATTGCACATAATTCTTCAATCGACTCATCCGTAATAAAGCTATTTATGTTTATCGTTCAAGCGTGGAAAGTAAAAAATGGTTCTGGTTGATTAAAAAGTTGTTTAATTTTATTGCTATTATTAAATAAAGTAACTCGGCACGGAATAGCTAGATTTGTTTTATTGTTTACTAGCTTCTGCCCGCGGCTTCGCTCACGTTAGAAAGAGACAAAAAATAGCCTATGTTACTGTCCATCCCTTCAACTATCTCCACTTAAAAAATCACGTCAATTCGTCGCTCCGTTTTGCCGTGAAAGAAAGGCAAACAGACAGACAGACACACTTTCCCATTTATAATATTAGTATGGATTTATGTTGTTCAGGTATGCTCCGATTTAACTTCAACAAAGCAAGCAGGAACTTCCATTCTGTTGCAAAATAGCAACCATACCTACTGTAGTGCGCTATTATTGTGATGCTCATTTTGAACACAATAATAATTATATGTTGGATTCACATGAACATGTGTGGTGCATGGTGACATCATTGCTGCGTGTATTGACTCTATTATGCACAAACACAACAATAAATAGTACCTACGAATAAATTACCTACTCCTTGGCTGGACCGCTCGTAATATATATCAAGTGCTTATTTGTTATTTAACGGCGCAATATCTTCATCTAATATCTGATAATAACTGATAGGGATTCTTACAGATATTCTTAAAATAGACGTGAATCAGTGTTCTATGATCACGTCGAATATAAGAAGCCTGAAATGGTCATTCTTAGAGAGGAGTAGACCTGTGGTTAATTATTGTAGAATATTATGAATTTCTGAATTATACATGAGCTATCTGATAGTGCAGATCTCATCAGTGCTTTGATCACTACCGGAATTCCTATTCTTTATGCTAATTTCTAAAAAATATGTTTTACAAATCGAATACCATACATGAGCAATTCTTGATTGAATCTCTGAAACAGCTCTAACCATTTTCTTGAAATTTGGTATGCAGGACGTTTCGGGAGTGACCATTCTACCTAGCTAGGTTTCATTTATAGAAATGGTCCAAAAAAAAAAATACAGAGTAAAGCTGATCAGTCATCGTGGCTAATCCATTTTAGGTTACCTGTTTAAATATTATGTACATAAAAAATTGGTATACCTGATCTGTCTGTTGTACATAGTGTGGTCCACCATGTCTGCGTTAGCGGCAGCCGAGAGCAGGGCTGCGTAAAGAACGTGGGAATCTGTCGACGGGACCGGGGGAGGGGGCGACAGACACTGCGGCCGCGCGCCTTGGTAGAACGACACGCGAACCTTCGAACGTTCCGAACTGAAAACATCAAAATAATACGTGTAGGTAAATTATAAAAACTGCAATCGCGGTAGAAAACGCAAGCATTATTATTGGGATCATGAAAAATAATTCAGAATCGATTTCTTACGACATTCAGCCTGAAAAGGTTAAACCGCAAGCAACTACTTAGTTAGTTCACAATTTTACCTAAGTATTATTTAGTCTGTTTTATAATATCAGTTTAAGTTTATATAATGTATACTTCTGTTTAGTTTTCAAATGATTTATGAAATAATGTAATCAATTTAAAAGTGGGCTTGAAATGTACAAAATATAGAGGAATTAGGTATATGGTATGTTGGTATTGAAAAGATTTTAGATCAGTCGACGTTACTTTAAAGAGCTCAGACAATAGGTATGTACATACCTACATACTATACTACTAGTATTATTAATGCGAAAGTAACTGTGTCTGTCTGTCTTTCACGCCAAAACTACTGAACCGATTTTAATGAAATTTGGTGCAGAGAAAGTCCATAGCCTGAGTAAGGACATAAGATAGTTTTTCTTTAATCATTAAATATACTATATACATTATATATAAAATTCTCGTGTCACAATGTTAGTTACCATACTCCTCCGAAACGGCTTTACCGATTTCTACCAAATTTTGTATGCATATTCAGTTGGTCTGAGAATCTACTATCTATTTTTCATACCCCTAAGTGATAAGTTCACCCTTAACATTTTCCCCGCGGGTGAAACCGCGGGAGGCAGCTAGTTTTATTATAAAATAAATTACTTTACTTTCATTTTGCTAATTACCTTAACATTATATTAAGTAATCAGTATTAATGTAATATGCTAAATAAACAATAAAAAGACGCAAGCTGAACACCTGATTTTTTTTTATATATAGAAGGTCTAATAATAATTAATGATTGAGTGTATAATGTTATGTTTTCGTTAATATTTCGTTAATATACGTTAATACATTTACCTGTAGCAGATGTGTGACAAAATTTTGCTATTATTTTTCACTTTCTTTTATTCAAATAATTAAATCATAATCGTTTATTTGCTAATATGGGTAATTACATAAAGTTATTAAAAATATAGCACAGTTCAACCATATTACACCTTGAGGCATGCAAAATTATGTCATTTGTTTAATAAAATCAAGATACATTGTGAAGAAATGTCAAAGTATAAAATATAAAAAAGTATATGAATTAAATTCTTGCATTATTTAGTAAAATTGGCAATTTTATTTTCTAATTTTTGCAGCAAATATCAAATAGCAGATAAAATATAATTTACAGAATTTATCACATCGCACAGCGTAAGATAATAATAATCCTTGTCTAATTAATTAATTTCTGACGTATTGTCCAAATTTAAGTGGAAAATATGAATAGTAACAGCAATATTCTTACAATAATTGAATAAATTTTGCGCAATAAATTATTTTGGCAATTTTTACATAGAGAAATAAAGATTTATTAGGACATATCCAAGAAAATGGTAATGTATCGATAGGTAGAGGCTAAATGAGTGAAAGGATATTAACTGATGAGGCATAAGTGGGGTATTATATGGGTCATGTGGTGCCAGGCACTAGCTATACTGATTTTAAAATTAGAAATAATAATAAAAAAGTACCTAACTACAATGTCTGATGCAGTCAGCTAAATCAGCCTGTTTTAAAAGTCTGCTACTTTTCATTTTGTATTATGTCAAAGAATATGTGACTATTCACACTTTAATCCTTCGAACACACGTGATTTGAGACACAATAGAAAGACAATAGCAGCCCGACAGCCGGCTGTCAGTTGATCGTTGAAAGGTTAAAATCTTAACCCTCACATGACATCCACAAAAAACATGAATTAAAGGCATTTTATTTGTTTTGAATAAATAAACAAAAAATGAGATCATTTTTTTTTCAAGCAGTAGAGTGAACTTAAGCCAGAAAAAGTGTTATACATACAGGACTGAGCCCTTACTATTTCAAATATTTGATGGTCTCTTTTTCTTTATTTTGATATAATGGCAATGTATTGAAAGGTTCTCTCTTCCTATTCAAGGCTAAGGCAAGGCAAGGCCTTTTTTATCACAAGACTACATTAGCGCATGTTTTAAATATTTTTAAACCACTTAAAAATTATCAGTTTATCGCTAAGCAAAAAAAAATTAAGTAGTGCCTTTCTGTTTTCTACAGTTAGGGCCTGTTGTGGTATTCAAAAAATTGATAATTATTTAAGGTGGATTAATAAATATACAAAAATAATGAATTAATATTCAATATTTTAGACATTCAACTGAAATTATACAGAGGTGAAGAAACAAGCGCTTACTATCCTCCCACCCTACCACATAACAATATTTCAGACATAAATCACAGTAAGTACATACCTATGCTCTTGCATACTGCTAAGCAATACTTGCCTTGCAAGATGTCATGAAAATATTCGCATAGCTGGGACGCTAGCGCCGCGCTTATTAACATTGAAGGTGACTCAATTCTGGAACCTCTTTTATTAATGGATGACTATATTCATCGCCCACTCAGTATTTAGCTCCAATCTTGAGCTCATACTTAACAATTTGACTTGTTAAATAGACATATTTGTTCAGCTTTATTCAACAAAACATCTCATTTGCATAATTGGAATCGGTTTTCTTTAAGTTCATTGTTTACTGAGCCTTCAACCTTATTTATTAGTAACATTAATAAATAAAATATTACAAGGTTGATTACATCATAATAAAGAAACCACAGTCACACCCAAATAAACTATCTCCCACCACAATAATATACCTATGACATCATTTACTTTAAATTCTTGATAAGGTTTAAATGAAGGAATTAAACCTGTTGTGATAGAGCTATGTCTTTTATATGTTATTTATAAAGACATTAAGATCATCTACAACTACAAGAAGATGTATGCACATTAGCTGTAACTACCACCCACAATATTATAACGGAGCATTGAAGTAATAATACAAAAATCTGACATCATCAAATTCATTAACAACACATGAATCAACAGATGGTAAAAATAGAGAAATATCATCGCTCTGCTTAATTGACATAGTCCCAAGGTCACATACAATGTTAACTCGGCTTACAGTCGTCATAGCAGTCACAATAAATACAAAGAAGATTGACAAACCAAATATAATCCATGGTATTTACCAATAGATATAAATATTGTTAGTACCTTTTAATCAACAAAAAAATGTTAAGGATAAATAACATTGAATGATCTAAAGAAATCAAATTACATTATCATGTCCACTAACAGGTTTCTACTCACATTAGCATACATCTATAGTGTCACTTAATTGGTCATTAGTGTATGATGCATGATGTAGGTCACAAGCAATGCAGCCCTACATGTAGACATGCAACCATCTTTCTGCATTACCTATCTAGGCGGGGCATATGTTCAGAATATTACCCAATCCTGATTTGAATGGCATTTTGATCCTGAATTACACAAACTGCAAATTGATTTCAATATTTTTGTTAAGCCTAACTTTTTGTTTACAAATTCGTCTAGACTCAAAAATACAGACACAAAAAATTGCACATAATATCTATGATGCAAGACAAATGACATAATGCAAGGTGTTGAGTACAATTGGTGCACGAGACGAATATGCCTGGTATGGCCTCGAAACGGCACAGGGCGGGCCCTCAATGAATGGAGTCGGCCAATGATGGTGTCATTAAAAATAGAGCTTTAAAAACGATTGCCAATGCATGTTTACTACTTGTAGGTACGTGCTGAGTAATGACCTTGTGTTCCCGACTGCTGGATGGAACCGAAAGTCGTTTTATGTTTATAAATCAGTACTCATGACGTCATTGTGACCGAATTATCCGCACAAAATTCGAGTTATGAAAAGACAAATCAACTTAAGTTCACACTTTTTCGCATTCACTGAAGGACGATCGCATGAAAATTTATACTTTTAATCTGTACGTAATCTAAATTCAGGAAACCATCGGCAAGTGAACACCCAGTTTGCAGCACAACAAATATGACGTGATTAATGTAAATAACATACCTCGAAAGTATCCACTCAAAACGTTAACACTGTACACGCTTAACTAATTGTTTAATCACTGAATTTATTAGCTGCCAAATTAACGAATTATTAAAAACATCGGCGCAGTTGACGCTAGGGTTTGGTCCATTCGACGCTTCACAAAGTCAAAAATGTTTCGGTCTCACTACAACTACATCGATCTCGGAAGTCGCGCGCGGCTCCGTGGCGAAGCGAATGGAATGGAACGGAACGAACCGAGCGGGCGGAGCACGCAGCGGGCGGCGCTGCGATGCGAACTCGCTCAACTCGCCCAGTGACGTAATGTTAGCGTTCGCGATAACATTAGCGAGACATTTTATAGCTGTCACATTTTTTATTATGAATCTCGTAACATTTTTCAAACAAATTACATTGAAATCGCAAGTACTTAATATATTATTATGACTAACTGTGGCTCATACACACATAATGATACAAGACAACACAAAGTAACTACGACCGCGAAACCGAATTGTTTTACCTTAGTAGGTGGCTCAACAGATGGCGCCACGTTTATACAGATACGGATTGCATCTGCATCGAATTAAATTTTATTTTCCCCTCTATATAACCCTGAGCATCATACATAGTCGACTTCAATGAATTACATCCACCGTTACACTTGATTAGTTATTTTATAGCGACGGACCCCTTGCGATGTGCACACTTACGTGTTTATAAAATTACGGTCTATTCTATAATATTTTACAGCTAGGGATTGCTTTAACTGTTTTGTTTTTGGCTTTGTCCATTTTTGACGACTAGATGAGGCAGCTATAAGAGTCAGGGGTGTTTTGATACGTATGGTATAAAATTGTGAGTGTTGTTTGTAAATAGATACAAAAACATAATATACTTACCTAGCTACAACCAAATGCGTTGTCAGCTTCATCGATAAGCGATGCAGTGCTAAAGCACGCTAAAGTTTAAACTAGCCTGGTTTCTGATTAGCAAAATAATTAACATACTACTGATTAAAACCAACGTTATTATGGAGCGGCGACGTCATTTAAGCAGGGAAGAAATGCTCAAAGCCGTGGGAATGATAGAAGCTGGTTCCCGGCAACGTACTGTGGCTTTAGCTCTGAATACAAGTCAGAGTGTTATCAGTCGACTTTGGACACGTTACCGAAGCCCTGGTACCGTGGCTGAGCGCCAAGGAGGACGGTATCGCTGCACCACACGGAGACAAGACCGATACATTCAAATCTTAACTCGAAGAGCTCCAACAATAACCGCCATGATGTTAGCCGTGAGGCTTCATCACTCTTCAGGGAACTTAATTAGCGACCAAACAGTCAGAAACCGCTTGCATGAAGTGAACCTTCATTCCCGAAGACCGCTACGGGTACCACCTATAGCAATGCACAATCGTAGGATTCGATATCAATGGGCTCTTGAACACAGAAATTGGGCAGAAGAACAATGGCGTTTCGTGTGCTTTTCTGATGAGTCTCGTTTTGGTATGAGACCGGATACAAGACGTATACGACACTGGAGAACCCCTGGACGCCAACAGCGATTAAAATCCTGCCAGGAAGTCCATCCTTATAGTGGTGGAACCATCATGGTATGGGCGGGTATTTGGATCGGTGGAAGAACTGAGTTGATTTGGATCAGAGGCAACCTCAACGCTCAAATTTATGCTGAGACGATTGTATCAGACGTCATCGTTCCTCTACAAGTGCAAATCGGTCCCTTATTTCAGTTAATGCATGATAATGCACGACCGCACACCGCAAGAGAGTTGTAAGACAGACTCTCGCCGCAGCTAACATCAATGTCCTGCCCTGGCCTGCTCAGTCGCCAGACTTGAACCCGATTGAGCATGCATGGGATATGCTACAGAGAAGATTCGAGCTCTGCCGAATATGGAGGGTATGCAGTCGCAAGAAGACCTTTTTTTGTTGTTGCAACGAACATGGGCGGCCATTCCACAGCGTGATTTGGATGAACTCATTTTGAGTATGCCAAACCGATGTTCTTGTGTTGTTAGTGTTCGCGATAGAAACACGGATTATTAATTGTTTAAGTTACCCAATAAAATTTTAGAGAAAACTGTTATTTCAGTCTTTTTTTCGAACTTTTGTGTTAGTGGTTCAAATGTCAAAAATCCCTTTATTAGGAAAATGGCAAATTTCTTTATTAATGCAAAGGTGTGACTTGGTTTATCGTTACTGTGACAAACGAAAACACTTTATTTGATGAATCCTTAAAGAAAAATTTAATTAATATCAATCAGGAGAAAAGTTATTGCAAAAATATATGTTGATCCCTAGACACTTTTGATGTGTGTAGTTTTATTTTGAAAAGAAATTGCTTTGAAAGATACTGTAATACACAGTCAGACATCGGGACTTGACACTAAAAAGTAGTTTTTTTTTTTAATAATAACCGCCTTCAAAAACTGAAAACCCAAAAATAACTATCGGAAGTCGATGGCAAAACACATTTTGACTGGCAGAAGAGAAGCCACCGACTTCCAAAAGTTTTTTACTTTTAGGCTAGACGTAAAGAGTTTGGTATACATGATTCGTTTATGGAGCCATCAGTTTTAGGTAGACCTAATCGAAATTCGCTGAAACAGCGGTTCTTACAAAGACAGATTGCAGTCTTTTTATATAAGTACTGGGGAGCTTCTCTACACAATTTTATTTATTTATTTAGATGGAAAACCAACAGTTATACTTAAATGAAATTTTGCACTATTTATTTCCTAACTTTTCTTACTCCTGATTCGGTGAAAGAGGGAAGCTAAGTACTCAGAACATTGCAAAAACCAATTAAGTGCATCCAGGATCCTATAGGCACCAATCCACTATGCAGTCAATATAAAGGATAGTTAATTAGGTGCATGTATTTTTCGTGGGTGAAATTTCTTATTTTTTACCCGTCTCATCCAAAAAGGATGAAAGATTTTATTCAACAATACTTAATTTTACTAGCCCATAATTAAGGAGAAAAGTTCATATAGGTATGATTTTTCTTGTTCATCCCTGGAGTTACGAGTTGATTAGAAAGAAATATTTTTGTTTCATACGACGCTATCAAGCTACGACCTACGGCAGCCGAGCAGAAAACAAGGAAACCATGGAGGACAGGTAAAGAATATTACCAGTATAGTCAGTAACAAAATTGTCCAACTTAATGATTTATGTTATTTTTACTCATTATATTACCTAAATAGACACGAAATGATACGGTTCAATATATTATTTTTCAGCATTTCAGCGGCGGCGGTCGCGCTGCTATTGTCTGTCTCTCGAACCACGCGTGTTCAAAGGGTTAATGTAACTAGGTAAATACGTACCAATTACATAGAGCCGTGATTCTATTTTTCTTGCGTACTTACTGTCAATCCTATTATCTATAAATAACTAGGTACATTTATTCATCATTTCCGTAGCCTTTTTAGGGTTCCGTAGTCAACTAGGAACCCTTATAGTTTCGCCATGTCTGTCTGTCCGTCCTCGCTTAATCTTTGTGACTGTTAGCACTAGAAAGCTGAAATTTGGTAGTGGTACCAATATATTATATCAATCGCGCCGACAAAGTAGTAAAATAATAAAAATTGGAAAAAAAGAGTTTTATTAGGGTAGCCCCCTATATGTAAAGTCAGAAGTGTTTTAATTTTTATTTTCAACTCTAACGTGTGATATATTGTTGGATAGATATTTAAAAATAAATAGGGGTTTACTAAAATCTTTTTTTGATAATGTCAATAATTTCGGAAATAATCGCTCCAAAAGTAAAAAACAATGTGTGTCCCCCCCCCCCTAACTTTTGAACCATAAGTTTAAAAAATATGGAAAAAATCTAAAAAGTAGAACTTTATAAGGACTTTCTAGGAAAATTATTTTAAACTTGATGGAAAGAACAGTTTTTGTACAAAATAATTTCTGCGTACTTATTTTGTCATACGTTGACATACAAGCCATTTTTTTAACTCAGAAGTGGGAACACTTATTGTGGCGGATGGGAAACTACGGAACACTACACTGAGCGTGGCCCGGCACGCTCTTGGCCGGTTTTTTCTTAACTGTGTAAGCTACTACATATGAGACCCTCATAGCCCAATATCGAGTAACATGATAAACCGTCAAAATGATTGTCAGATTTTTATCACTTCTGACTACCCGTTACGACTAGAAAAGATCTATGAAAGGCAACCGGGACCAACAACGGCTTTATGTGTTTTCGAAGTCCTAGTTAAACTGTGAAGTAAAAAAATTGAAGTCACATGGGTAATTGATTTCCTTATTTTAATGTACGACAAAGGCATGAATAACGCTTAAAAACCAATGCACTATAACTTAATAAAATAAGATGCCGACGATAAGTTAGACAATTTACCTTGTTTCATAGCTTAATTGAAAACCTCTAAGTGTTTATTGTGACTGTTAGAAACAAAAAAGAAACTGCAAAAAGCGTTCGCGTAAAATCGGAACAAAAATGAATAATTAACATACTCAAATGAACAAAACGTACTCGTCTTCTATGGGCGTGTAGGGGAACGCCGTCTCTTGCACCTTCGGCGGTGGGCTGCTCTCCGGCTCCTCTTGTAGGGGACTCTCGTAGATTAGGGTCTCTACCATCGACCCTTTCGAACTCCCGAACGACACCCTACAAAAACGAAACATAGTTAATAATACAATCATTTAAAATAAAATTCAATACAACGGGAGCAGTTCGGGCGTTGTACTCGCCCGTTAGATTAAATACCATAAAACGTAAATGTGAAAAGAAGCTTTTTTTTTTAAATAACCATTGTTAGTTTTAGTGTTTTTTTGTTAATTTGTAGTCCAAATCTAATCCAGTTATAAGTTGACGCTAAACTGAACATAACCACGTCGTCGATATGAACTAGACAAAAATGTTCATAAAATGAAAACTACAGACTCAAGCTATATAAAAATTTTAAGGGATCAAATGGCAACTATTCTGCATCAAACTTAATAAGAATCACGTGAATCGGATTATAAATCTCAGCATAATCGGTGTACGTATATAAAAAAGAGCCATATTAAATATCATAATGCACTACGTCAAGTCGCAGTCAAACTATTTATTAAGCCCGTCACAGACTTAGCTATAATATATTTTTATAGCTAGGCATATTACTATATATTTTCTATACTAATTTTCGCGTGACCGCACACTCAGCTATAATATATATTTCTGTGACGTCACCAAGCGATACCGTAATATACATTATTGCATATTACTATATATTACAAAATACGTGCGAACACTAGGACGGCCATCAATTAATGAAGGCAAAATATATATTTCTCAGTGTGTGGTAGCTTGCTATAATATATATTATAGTACGGTATATTAATATATATTATAGCTAAGTCTGTGACGGGCTTTATTGTGATTTTTGGTAATACTAAAATAAATAGATCTTTACAGGTTTTTGTCACAGAGTAAGTAATGCGTGGTATCGATTTCGCTGACTAAAAAAAAATATTGTGCAAAATACGTTTGTCGTATGAAGATGATCATTATTTTTTATTTAATTTATTTCATGTTATACGAGCAGAAATAGACCCTGTGAAAATGTCAACTGCACCTAATACAGTTCATGAGACATAGTTCAAAGGCAGACTGAAAGCTTTAGATTCTGTTGGCAGTGGCACCCTTCGTGTACAGAACCCTGTAAATATGTACATAGCCACTGTCTAGACCGTTTCTAATACGTACATAACTACTACAGTTCAACTGACAAAATTAAAACCCAGAAAGTAGCATTTACTTTAACCCACTAACATCTTACTTTAATACTTATAATAATATGCATTTTTGGTACTTCTTTACACAATAACTACTGAAAGAATTTTAGTGAAATTTTAAAATAATATAGCTCCCTATATAAATAAATAAATATCTTAAGACAACTCACACATCGGTCACCTGATCCCAAACTAAGCAGAGCTTGTGTTATGGTAACCAGACAACTGATAGACATACTTATATTCTTTACAGGCTTTAGCCCGTGGATTTATAGCTCTCGTTCCCGGGGGATTTCCGGGATGAAAACTGTCCTATGTCCTTTCTCGGGTCCCTGACTATATCTGTACCAAATTTCATTCAAATCGATTCAGTAGTTTAGGCGTGAAGAAGGGACAGACAGAGTTACTTTTGCATTTATATTAGTACGGATAAATACATAACATAATAATAAATACATCAGAATAACGAATAGGCTACATTAGAATCTCGCTATGGCCCACGGGAGCGGAGCAGTAAACAAAAAACTACCTAACTTAAATCTAGCAAGTTATGAAAAAACACATTTTTCTTATATCAAGGTCTAGGTTATCAAATAAAATAAGCGAGTTCTGTTAACTTACTTTAACAATTACTTTCCAGCATGTGTGACTAATTCGTTTCATTTAAACTTCATATTTATTGTAATCGTCGACTTTTACAGGTTGTTAAAATGGTACTACCTAGCTATTTCCGGATTTATAGCTATTAGCTACCTAGTCGTTCTAAGTAAATCGGTGCAATCACAAATCAGTGTTTGTAACAAGTTAACAACCATGTACTACAAAGTATAAAGTGGTGGACGATTGACTTTCTATCTACCTCTATAAAATTATCCTGTATGGGAGGGGATCCTCCGAGGTCTATCATTGAGGCATAGAAGGGTAGCTGTAAGGCCTCATATGGTACTTACAAACTTTTGGATAAGGGTTACCCGGAGGTTTCCACAACGACTTCATTACATTGTACAGTCACGTGCATAAACATGTATACACTACGCAAAGATTTAAATCAATTTTCTCTTAAATGAGCCATAACTTTCAGTTAAAACTTATTTTATAGTAATCTTATCATATACTACTATAAAATGTGCCCTAAAACTAAATATAATTATAGATAATCTATGAGAAAATTGATTTTAATGTTAGCGTGGTGTATACATGTTTATACACGTGACTGTACAAGTTGTACAGTGAAAGTCAATGCCTTTACTATCAGAGTGCTGCTACCCACTGACCGCTGTATCAAACTCATAGGAAAAAGTCTCGGGTTTTTTCATGGCCATCGTTAGACATTAGACATCGAGATATTATCCGACATTACTTATGAGATACCTATTCCATTTCAACAAGCACGAAAAAGCCCGCTTCGCTATTAGACTGGCATTTCCTTGACAGTGACATTGTTTTAATGTATATTTTGCCCACTGACAACTCTGACAAGTATCTTTGTTAATGATTTTAGCAAGGAAAAAAATGTTAATGGAGGTCGTTCCTCTTATACTACACCGTGCGAAATTGCGAACTTGCGGTATGACTGAACTCTAAAATTTTATCTAAGTACAGTTATGTAAGTAAGTACCTACTTGGAATGTGCAGTAGCATGAAAACTGGTATATAGACGTGCAATACGCAAATATGTTTTATCTATATATATAAAAGAAAGTCGTGTTAGTTACACATTTTATAACTCAAGGACGGTAGAATCGATTTGGCTGAAAATTGATGGTGGGGAGGTAGCTTAGGACCAGGGGACGGACATAGAATACTTTTTATCTTCTTTTTTTAGTAATCAAAAATCTGATATAACGCGGGTGAAACCGCGGGGGACAGCTAGTGTAATACAAAATAAAACCTCTAAAGAACAGTAAAACCTCTTTAGGTTAGTTAGATTATCAGATTAATTTGACATTGTTGCTGGAGGGCAACAATAATTAATTCATTCTTTTCAATGTCAAAAATTTATTATTGTGGTTTATCGTCAACATTTTGAGAAACCAAGTATTTTTTTAAGCTTCTTCGTTTACCATCTATTGGAACTTATTGGAACACTTATTGAAATATCTGCTACTAAAGTCGTCAATCGGTAAAAGTTATTGAGATTGGAGATGAAAAACTAATAATTGCAAAACAGTCTTGTGTAAAAGTATACGAGTTCTTCATCTCCATGTCTTTGATTGTACCTATTTGCAGCACCAGAAGCTGGAGGTAGAGCTTTAGGACCATTCATTAACCCTAACAATCTGTGACATTTAACAGTGTATGTTTTGCAAAAGCTTGCTTGCTCGTGATATGCTCCATAAGTACTTTGGATAAAAACATGTCACGAAAGATGTTTATAATCAAAGGCTCCATGATGTATATAATCCAAGGCTCTATGCAATGATATTATAAGTAAAAAGGTGTACTTAAATAGATTATATGCAGTCAAAAAGTGGCACTTTAAAAGTTAGCTATTTGACCAACATGATACTGATACCGACATTTGACGTTTATCTATTTTTCACTCGCTCTACTTCAATTCATACGATCCTACTCCTAGGTACTATGACGTGTAATGTATGTGTGCATTTGTGTGCGCGTTTTGAAGGTAGAATTTCGTTTAGGTAACCTATCTACATCTTTATCATTGGCTCCATGTACCTATCAATTCTTATATCTGTTGTGATTATTGTAACTAAGATATATTATTATATAAGTCCTCGAAGCTACACGCTGTTATCTGCATTTATTTAGGGCTTAAGACGAACTAGGATTTGGCGCGTATTCGCGACGCGTCATTGTAATGACCTACACTAAATGTACGAACAATAACAATAGAATTAGGTACGAAGTTACGAACTCATTATTAAAAGTAGCAGCGATAGGCACTTGTCAAAAATAAAAACTTTCTATTAAAGCTGATAAGGAAGCGACAATAATAGTCACGTAATATTACGTTCAATACAGTTCCGGATCCGCGGCTTAGTGCTACTTAACATTCCCAGTAAAGTCTGCCCCACTTTAACTATAACTGACACTAGCCTAGCATTCCTTTACTTTGGTAGGTTGCATACGATTATGTAAGTAGAGTACTAATTTGAATATCTCTAGTAAGTTCTGCGCATATTAATGAATAATTTATCCTATCTTGATTTGAGGGAAGCAACTAAACTTTCCAAAGATGCTTGATCGCTTATTACTCGTTTGATAGCGTTTGTATTTTTATTTTTCCTTGTTGTTTATATTAATATAAAGATTTAAAAAATGCATTGTTAACACATTTCATAGCTTCTTCCATCTTGATTTAGAATGAAAATTGTATTTCATCTTTTATAGGAACATTATTACGCTGTGCAATACGAAGATCAAAAAAAGTCAATTGATGTTGATTGCTTCTTATTTTCACATGTATAATTTTCGGTATTTGTGCAAACGCATTATTCAATTTTATTTAATTGAATGCAGCCATAACTTAAGTAATTAATGGCTCAAACCATTAACTAGTATCAGATATAGTTAAAATGTTTCGGTTAAACAATTAGCCTTATCATATTTCAAACGGTTTATTTCATTAATTTATCTCGCATCTAAATTGAATATCTATTCCAGAAGAATACACATACGGTTACTGGGAGTAAAATTGATGATGTATTAAAATTGAAATCGCGGTTTGGCGGTTATTAATTCGCTCAGCCAATCACAGCAATTGATGCGCGTTTGACAATTTATTAGGAAATTTTGTCGTTGATTTTCGTTTCAGAAATTTTGTGTTAGTAGACTGTATCGTTTGCGCTGTAGTTAATTACATCGTGATCAGTAGCAACCGCAACAATACATAAAATTCGTGAAGGATAAGAGCTGGCGTATCGAATGAATAATAAAAAGGTTCTCTTAGTCCCGCAGTCTGCTCTCAGACCTTATTTTACGTTTACCTAACCCAATAAAATCAAACGTCATCACTTGAACAAAGACGTTGTGTTGGCATCGTGCCCGACTCAGTCAGATTACTACCTTGTTTGGCTCCTAGTGAGATCATAATGTTATTTTCCTTTCATACAGAAAAGCTCGAGTTATAGTTTCGGACATCTTTACAGGTAAACGATGGATAAAGTCATCAAGTTTGACCCAAACCAGGAGGCGTTTCAGATGCGAGCGCAATGGGCGAAACAGGATAACTGTAGAAAGCAGTGGTTTGAAAGGTGGAGCTGGCTGCTCGATGAAAGAAAGTAAGTGTTATCGTTAATTATCTGTTTTTATAGGAGACTAGCTTCTGCCCGCGGCTTCGCTCGCGTTAGAAAGAGACAAAAAGTAGCCTATGTTACTCTCCATCCCTTCAACTATCTCCACTTAAAAAATCACGTCAATCCGTCGCTCCGTTTTGCCGTGAAAGAAAGACAAACAGACAGACAGACAGACAGACAGACAAACAGACAGACAGACAGACAGACACACTTTCCCATTTATAATATTAGTATGGATAGTATGGATGTAAGTATGTGAGATAAATATCTAGTTATGACAATACATACTTAAAATTATTCCACCATCTTTCTGAAATCTGCACTTTAGGGTTCTGTACCTATTACTCGGTACACGTACACAGGTCAACGATTTATCGCTACGATATGACTGCGCAGTTTGCTTATAAATGCAGATTTATCGAAAGTGTTGACGAAGGTCGACGAAATATTGTGGTCGTGGAAACGCTCTACATATATATATGGACATTCGATAAACTGCACAAACCAACTGCGAAGTCGGATCCATATGTACAGCAGAGCGACCATTAAGTATACCAAATGAGATATTTAGTTATCTGTCGTACCTATAATGAAAAAGGAATAAAAACCTCGTTGCCCTTTCTCAAAGGCCGTTGATTACGGGGATTAATAGGGTAAAAACTCCATAGTTATATTCTATCATTTCATTATATCTTATACATAAAATTCTCGTGTCACAATGTTAGTTACCTTACTCCTCCGAAACGGCTTTACCGATTTTTACCAAATTTATTCAGTAGGTCTGAGAATCGGCGACTATCTATTTTTCAAACCCCTAAGTGATAAGGGTTGTTCACCCTTAACGTTTTTAACGCTGGTGAAACCGCGGGAGGCAGCTAGTTGTCTTATAAAACTGACTGAAAACTTTATCCAGATCTTCTAGTAGGTCCGCCACTCAGTTTTCTACATAGTCTAGCGTGTTCGCCAAGTCACCACTCTTACTAAGAGCTCTACTGTAGTTACAGTTTTTGCATAGTGTAGTTTTTGCATTATGTAGTTTCATTTTCATGCTTACATCCGACTAATAACTTTTACTGTGTTGCGAGATAATCACAGAATTTGTATTGTGCAGTTGATTACAATAAACAAAAAGATTAAACTTTTAATTTCATGCTAGATACGTTACCTATAAACGATTAACAATTTAAAATTGTAGGTTATCAATGATCTACTTAATATTTTGATTTAGATGATACACTAGGTAGTAGGTTGCAGGAAAAATAATTTATTTATCAATTTCCGACGTCATACGGTAAATTTATAAACTAACGAATATCTATTCGTAAGATTTTAAATGGTTCGACCAATCACAGAAACTCTTTTAAATATACGCATCTTTGAAATACGTAAAATAACACGCTGCTCTCTGATTGGTCAATGTTCATAGTGGCAATGCTTGTGTCCAAAGACTTTGGTATAATCAGACTTGACAAACTATGTAGTATGTGGATGTAGTGAGTTGAGTTTTCTTTGAGTTGCAACACAGTTCAACATTTAAAACTAATAAAAACGCACATGCAAACTGGTTTATTTATGTTCCGTGGCGAACAATGGCGGCCGCAAGGAAGGAGAAGTGACACGTGACAGTCAACCAATCAGATTGCGCGTAGCGTTTGGTTACTGCTTACTTCTTATTTTACGAGTGAGTTCAGTAAGTTTATCAATTTACGATAATGTGGACGTAAAATATTACAATTTATCTCCCGTTTAGAACCCTACGAAAGTTTATAAACTTCCTAGTAGATTGATAAACTTACGGATCTTGTTATTTTCCGGTGACATATATACCGACTGCTAGAGTAGGTTTATTAATTTTTAAATATAGAAGTTGCATAAAACAGTTATTAATGCAAGTTATAACAAACTAATAATGGGGCACAAATACATAAAACAACTCTGCTTTAAAATCACAATTATCACAGACATACTAATAACACATACTTACTTAGTCCTCCCATTTTATTACCTACGTGAATAAGGAGAAAATTCTCAATTGCCAGAGATTTTAAAACCAGGGTTAAATTAGATTTTGCCATCGTAACTTCAGTAAAATCAAGTTCCTCAATATTTTTAGCTGATTGACGGGTCAACGGCCTTCGGTGATGTAGTTACTTGAAATTACGAATTTAGAAAATCGTTTTTCTTTTGTCGTTGCTAGGAATCGATTTCTTCCATCACGTCTGTGACTTTTCACCTTTAATTTGAGCTCGCTTTACGTATACTAGGATTTAATTGTGTCTTCGTCCGCATCATGTCGGTTGTAATTGTAATTAACAAATGGAGACAAAGCCGAGAATTAGAAAAACAGACCAGAGTCAGACTTGAAAACAAAATCCGTACCTTCTGGAACAATTGTACAATGTTTAAAAGAGTAAACTTAACATTTTCATGAAAATGAACACAATACACTCTCATACACTGATGTATTTGAGAAAATGTTTTTAAACTGCAAATGTAACTCTGTACGCATAATAATTATGAGCGGAACCCCAAACAGTTACTATTATTTTTATGTTTATACCGTAAATGAAAATGTAATAAACAAGCAAACAGATTTTTGTGACGTGTGGTCTACGCTGCTGTTTATTTCCTCTACAGATTTGTAAAATTTATGAATATTTTATCTTTATAGAGGTAAAGCTCTTTTGTTTGAAAAAGCTCAACAAAATATTTCTTTACTAATTTTTACTAGCTATTTTTACTACCCACTGTCATCGAGGACGCAGCAACAGGCTATCTGATAATGGTTTTAGGAGATAATCCATGATGGATTGTCCTAGACCTTACCAAATCATTACCTCTGCACTTTTTTTGTAAATTTTTGATAAAAAAATATATAAACTTTTATCAGGAACATGCTAAGGCAATTTAGAACAAAACTATTTTTTTTTTAATTTTGCAAACACCAGTTCTTAAATAAATAAATATCCTGGGACAACTCACACACGGTCATCTGATCCCAAACTAAGCAGAGCTTGTACTATGGTAACCAGATAACTGATACACATACTTAAATAATTTTTAAATACATACATATTATAGATAGTTCGATAGATGGCGTTGCGTAATGACGTCGTCTTTTTAACCGACTTCAAAAAAGGAGGAGGTTCTCAATTTTCAATAAATTTTGTAGCGATCGGTTTAGTACTTCTCGAAAAACTCATCAAGAACTACTAAAAACTACTAAAAAGTGAGAAATAAAAAACTTTTTCCATTAAAATAATAACCGCCTTCAAAAACTAATAACCCAAAAATAACTAAAACGGAAGTCGGTGGCTTCTCTTCTGCCAGTCAATTTGTGTTGCCATCGACTTCCGAAAATTTAGTTATTTTTGGGTTTTTAGTTTTTGAAGGCGGTTATTATTTTTTTGGAAAAAGTTTTTTTATTAAAAGCCCATGTGAAGATTTACGGAATAAATTGAATGGACAAAACACGATCGGTAAAATCTATTGTAAAAAATTAACTGGAAATAATGGCGTGTTCAATATTCGCATTAACTCATTTAGCTGTACTATAAACACTGTCAACTGTTGCTGCAGCAACACGGCTTGTGACGTCAGTAGCCACTGCATCAAAGCGACAGAATTGGCTACGGAGATCAAAATTATCGTGAGCACCGGTGTTTCATGCGAAACCAATGTTTAACACGACCGTTCCTAGTTCACGAACGGCGCATAACAGACGAAAATGCTATAAAAAACTGTTTGAATACTTTAGAAAATGTTGACCTTTCAGTATTCTGTTCAATTGCTTAGAAGGTCCCAATAAAGTTTATTTAGATCTAACATAACTTTATGACATCTTGCTTTACTGGGAAAATGTTTGTGTTATTTTATTCAATTCCCGATAAGGTAAATCTAATTTAAAAATAAGTAATCTTACTATTGACATATTACACAATACGATAGCCAACTTTAAACGAGATAACCTAAATGGTCTAAGCGATATTTAGTTTACGTAATCATTTCATACAGTTCAAACCTATTGGTCGTGTCATGTTAGACGTAGGCACACACTTAGGTAGATACCTAATCATTATGAACTTCCCAGTAGCAGCTTGACTATCGACCGCTTTTGTTACCTAACCTTGGAAAGAAAACTGGTTGGTTACTTAGTTCTAAAAATGAAAGTTTAGCTTTGTAACACAGTTTTTCGAAAATGCTTATACATAAAACCGTGCATTTGTCTTATATTTTCTTAAGCTCACGGCTTTAGGGAAACGCATCTAGGATGAACAATTTTTTTGTATCTATAAATAATACGTTAAGGTTGCAACTACAAAAGCAATGTTCCTATCTAATAATCTAATAAACCAATCAATCCTCAGGGAAAGCTTGAGACAAGCAGATGCGATTCGTCAAGAGGCGTCAGCTACAACTCGTTCTCAAGCTACCGTCAAGGCAGAAGAACTGAAAACTTTAAAACCTGTCCCTCTCACTTCGACTGGATTTATAGGATGGCTCGCTTCAAAGTTAGTTCACTCATAAACCATTCATCAATAGCTTACGCGTCAATATAAATGATCTTTTTATAGCTTTCCCCACCGTTTACTTAATTCAAATGTCAATTTACGCGCTAATCAAGGTCGACAACGATCAAGGTGACTTAGAATCTCCGAGTCCGGATTCTAGAGAATCAATTCGTTGTTACAGGAAACAATAATAAAATAATAAGTCACTATCCTAATGAATGACCTACTTTATTGCTTTTTTAATAGTATTTAAACCCTATGGTAAAAGGACGGAAATAAACGCCATTCAAAGTGTCTCTTCTATATAGTCACGAGAGAGCAAGCTCGCAATCTACGTGAAAGGCTGTGAAAATAGCGAACTACGGGCTTTGCAAAGTATTCCTCTTATAAAAGGATATGTGGAACACTTTCATGAAAAGTTTAAAGTATACATAGCATAATTTCTTTTCAGTAGTTAATCCTTGTTTTACAGGCCTGATTGCAAACTAGAAATTTACACTTCGTGGTTATGGAAACCCCCGAGACGACTGCCTGATGTCTGGGACCACCCGGATTACATGGGGCAAAAGAAATATGCAGAATAATGAGAGAAAAACCGATAAATATCCGTGAATTGTAATAAATTTATTATTAAACTTTTACACTTGCTACTTTACGGGTGTCATGTCCATTTTGTTCGATTGTTAAAAGAATGCGGCGCTGTGAATGTATAAAGCATTTTGTAGCAATTTACACCACGTAATAGACTGCGGTGGATAATTGGCAAAGCAATTAAAAATCACAACATTCGTGTGATTAGCGTATACCCCAGTGGTTCGCGTTTACTACTGTTTTATAAACGAGTTCCAGCAGTTAAACTTTAAATGTAAAGTTTTGAGATGATACGATTGCACATTTTATATTCAGATTTAAATCACTTACTTGTTATTCGAATGTAGCAATACAAGGTCAATTTATATTAGCTGGCGAAAGTTCACAGACGTGACGAGAATCGATAAATGACGAACCTAAATCGAGGAACGGTAAGGAACCTTTAAAGTCGAGGTAAGTAAAGGCTATTTTACTTTGATAACACTCCAGATATTTATCTTCCCATGACAATCTAGCAATTTCATTCCATTCATGCTCTAATTTTACGCAACGATTTTAGATTACGGTTATTTTTATAACGTAATTCGTAATTCATTTTATTCGCTATTCAATATTTTACTAAACAGGCCTCATAAGCTCTTCTATGTTAAATAAAAGTGGAAAATGTAATCAACGGCTGTTTTAGACTTTAACATTGAGAAGTTATTTTTCTTTTTCTTTAATATCTTTGCTACCAGAGAAGTGTACCTACTTTATTGACTTTTCCATTTCCTTCCGATATAATCGGATCATCAACTTAAAAACTTGGAAAAACATACGTTGATGTGTTACGTCCGTAGTTTTGCTACCAGTTACTTAGTGATGACTTAATTTTTGTTATTAAAAATATCTTTAACTCCATATCTGACAAAAATTGCAATTTCGTGTTCTTAATTAAAATAAAAATAAAATCTTACCTCTTTAGTGTGGTATGTTTGGTTCCATTTCCGAGTAGTTTATGCTTTGGTTTATCGTACGCGCCTGTTGGCGTCGACGAGGATATGGTGAGATCGCTTGCGAAGGAGCTGGTCGAGGACTCTTTGGAAATGTTGGTGTTGGCGGAGCGAGCGCGGCGTGCGGCAGATTCAGGGCTGCCCGGGCTGCCCACCAGCTCCAGCGCCAGCCGCCCCTTGCCCGGCACCGGCGGCGGTTTCTCCTCCACGGGAACCATGTACGACAGCATGGCTGCCTACTCGTTAATCACTAACCACATGAAATCTCCACAGCTTTTTATTCACGCGTCAGTAAACGGCCCATATTCACACAATATTAACTTCCAAGTTCTATTGTTATGTCACTCACGCTCTTGTTTATGTCTTGTTCGACACTCTGTAGAGATCTGAAAGATGATTGTTATGATAATATGCGGTAGTTTGGTTGGAGATCAATTGTTTTATAAAGATATATGAATTGACAATCAATTTGAGAGAACACCTGATTTTTGTCGTCGCACTTGTTCTTAAAAAAATTTCCTTGGGGAACTCCAAAGATTTACCCATGTTGAGTGCTTGTACAAAAACAATTCTTCTGAATGTTATAAATTAAGAGCCAGGGATGTTTTAGTATTCTCTCTTCTTTCAGTAATAGTTTACGCTATATTTATTTAGACCTCTGGGTCTGAACCTGTAACTTTGGCGAAGCTTAGTTAAAAAGCACTATGAGGTTGATTTGTCATTAAACAGTTGTTACTAGACTATGTAATTGCCTATGTTTATGTTTTATGCATTGACTTGGTTGAAAATGATGACGTGCATAGCCACATTTGCTATACATTAAATTACTATGGCCTTGATGGCATATTTTTGCACTCATATCTTGCAGAAGTCGATAAGTAGGTATCTTGCGATTAATTGATAAGTTTGTATTGATCTAGCCTAAAATACTTCCTTAATTATCTTCGGACGTGAGCCAAGGTGGATATCTGATGTGGACTTTTTTAGATAGATAATGCAAACAAAGTGTACACCACTCAACTGCTATCACTGTGTTACGCCACTCAAAGTAGAGAAAAAAGAACTAGAATATGAGCAAAAACCTGCTCGTCCGTCTCTTATTAGAGTAAACCATGGGTTGCATTCTCCATACTGCATTTTACCGTAGCTGTTTAACATAACTATTATGGCTGACAATTGCGTCGTTGCTTGATCGTAAAACTGTTTCGTGCGTTTCACAGATTCCAACCTTGATCTTGAATGAGTGGAGAATCGCTGGCTACGTCAGTAGGTGCCTTGCTTACGTAAGCTCTGCCTAGTTCCAATCTATTTTTATTAATGCAGATAAATACACCGAATCCTATAGTCAAATGGTTTTTAAAAGTTTATATATTTTTAAGTATGTGTACTTGCTTCGTTATTTGTTTCTGCTTACAAAACAAAAAAAATAGATGTTGTGTAGCTGATAAAAATGCCATAGTATTGCACTATGGAGCTATTTTGATAACACAGATGCGGCATAGAAGATAAGGCAATAGGAACTCTTTAACTAAACAAGTATATTCCTTACCTTGTTTAAACATTTGATTTCTTTTGACTAATAAATAGTTTCTTTGGATCCTGAATCCGATGGTAGAGCTATAGATAATATTACCGTGGTAGAGCCAAACGGCAGCCGTGGGAATTAACAAGATAATCGGATTCGGAAAAAGTATCAGCAGCATCTGCATCTAATTACGATATTAAATATAAATTTGTTTTTCTATAAGGCATTTAATATAAATTTATTTTTCTATACAAGGTATTTATTTTTCTAAATTATCGATGTTTCAAGATGCTACGATTATTTATGAGGCAAATTGCCTTAGCAAAATCTTGATCTTAGATCAGGTATCAGGATACTAGCAGTGATAATTAGTTGATATGGCAAGTAAACACATTCTTTCATTAAAGGCAAGTCAATTTATAAAATGAAATGGACGGGCCGTAAATTCGATGGTTGTCCACACTTGATAAGAAGTTGTTGAAGATAAATGTTTCAATTTAGACATTACGCCATGCACTGGACATGCACCAATGAGCTCACATCACTATTGTTCCACATCTTGCCTTTGCCAAGGTCAAACAATAATTACGCACGCATGATTTTATATAAGTAATTATCTAAATATAGTGTGTACATCATCTCGTTGGCGCCTGTTCTATGATTTACTATTCACGCTTTCGAGTACACGTGTGTAATTCTTTCTAACTTCGTTACTGTCCCGCCAGCAGTTACTTCTCAGTTAGTATCTCGACATTTGTCGATAACTCGGTATTCGTTTTGTGGTGTAATAAGAGATAAGATTATTTAATACAATAAAGTAGTAGTTATTCTCGAGTCTGACGATACAGACTCGAGAATAACTACTACTTTTCTACTACTGCTACTGTTTGTATTGTAGTTTTATTATGAAAACCTGAATTATTATTATTATTCGTCATTCTTAGCTGCTTTAGTGTACCCAGTTATTTTAAATTAGGCACCAAGGACTTTCAGATAGACATGTTATTGATCTCTGTAAGCGGAATCGAATCTTTATTTGAAATCATCTATCCGATACCGGAGCCGGTTCTGATATTAAAATTTCGGGCAATTTCGGATAGTGACATGGCCTGAATAAGACAGGTATTACGATAGGTTGCGCTCCACAGGGCCTTTAATAACTGTTTTTGTTCCTTAAAATATACAATATAATATCCGTATTGTATCTATCGGTTCTTCGAGGAATTTTATATCCGTAACCTTATTTGGATCCTTTGGATTAAATAAGCAATTAAGGCCAATGTGTACAAATTGAAGTCTATTTGGGTCCAACAATTTCTTTCTTACTCCAAGGTTTGGCTGGATGCCCACTTAAGAGCTATTCGCTGAGATGCTAGTTTTGCCCTATTTGACACCGACAGCGTGAATTAGTCCCTATACTTACTGATGATTGTGTAGGAGCCATGCTTACCTAAATGTTTAATCTTCTAGAATTTCATCCCACGAACGAGACTTGCTAAATTCCTTTCAGTGACGGCGTCTGAAACAAAATCATAAAATCAATGCTAGACAACAGTATAGTAGTAACAGGTACAGGTATGACGTTTAAAGATTCCAGACTCGCCAGACGCCAGACTGTCCTTTAAGTAGTATATGCAAAGGAAACTCGATTATCTGGACCTCAGAGTCAGGTATGCGGATTTGCTGCAATTATCCAGACCTCCAACCCTCCTATATAATGATTATAATGGTTAGGTACCAAATGAAAATTAATAAAACAAATATTTAACCTTTCGACGACCAAGCGACAGCCGGCTGCGCTGCTATTGTCTTTCTATTGTGTCTCGCATCACGTGTGTTCGAAGGTTTAAGGTAGTACATTGCATTATGAAAATATAATATAATATTATGTATAAATTAATATTAATATTATATAATTAAATAGGTGCACTGTGTTTGTGTCACTCTCTCTGGCTTGGCCACCATCTGGGATTTTAATTTTGATAACACAAAAAAATAGTCGCTAAATAGTCGAAATTAGTCGCCAAATATCAGAAATAATAATAATAATAAATATCCTGGGACATCTTACACACGGTCATCTGATCCCAAGCTAAGCAGAGCTTGTGTTATGGTAATCAGACAACTGGTATATACTATAATTTTTAAAAATAGTCGTTCACTCGTTCAAACGTTATAAGAGTTTATAGGTGGCTGAGCTGGAGAGAGTCTCCCCAGCTTGGCACATGTATATCTCAAAAAGTAGGGCACCTAGTGAAGATCTGTTTTTACAAAAAAGTAGGCGCTAAATAGTCAAAATTAGTCGCCAAATATCAGAAATAGTCGTTCACTAGTTCAAAAGTAAGACTCACAGTTAAGTTAGCTATTGTACACGTTTTTGCTATTTATTTGTATTTTTTTTGTGCAATCAAGAATTAAGACAACATATAAAAGGATCGGTACCCTAAAAAGTAAGATTGTCACCTATAGTTATGGTTGGTGAGACAGGTATTTACTAGGGCTACTAGCGGCCCGACCCAGGTTCGCACGGGTAGATATAAGATTACAATAAATATAGCCTAATTAGCGCCCATGTTATGCGTGAAATATTGCGAAACAGAAAACTCGAAAACATGCGCTTGCCCAGACATAAGACTGAGCTAGATCGATTTCTCGTCCCCGAAAACCCCCACATATCAAATTTCAGCGAAAGTGTTAGGGCCGTTTCCGAGATGTCTATGCTTTTTCAAGCAATCAGCGCCATCTGCCGGGTTGATTTGTGAATCTAAACCATTCCCAGATCCCCTTGAACACACACAAAAAATTTCATCAAAATCGGTCAAGCCGTTTAGGAGGAGTTCAATGACATACACACGCACAGCACAATTATATATATAAAGATATGTGGCCTATCAATTATTTATTTAACTGTATAATGTGTCTACCTTTAGAAGAAACAGTAGATTATCTCTTGAAGGTTATTGTTTGTTATAGAACGTTTTTATTACTTAGACATAAGATAAGTCTAGATTAGATACGTCCTATATGTCTAGGTTAAGGTTTAAAGTAGATAAACAAGATGTTTCCTACACCAATTTTGAGATCGCGGCTTCAGCTACAAAGAGTGGATAACTACGAAACGGCTGAGCTGATTTTGATGAAATATTAACAAAATTCATCGCTAGATAATCTACTATCAAAATAAAATAAAATGCATCCAAATCTCTTCACCCGTTTAAAAGCTATCGTGGCACAGACAGACAGACAAACAAACAATTTGATTACTTTATGAAATTGAATAAGCCATAGTGAATTACACCATGAAGTATGAACAGCTACCATTACTTTTTCTGTCGGTTGACCTGAAGTCAGACAGTGAGCCGGTGCAAGAATCCACTTTTCATAACATTACAATTCCGTCCAAAATCTTTTTATTTCTGTACCGGTTCAACATAATATACTTACTTAAAACGCAAATTTCAATGCGCACTTCTTTTTGCAGATAGGCACCCATTTTTCGAGCTTTTTTTATGTTACCGATTTGAGGCAAATGAATCAATCATTAGATAACTTTTTTTAGGATTCCGTAGTCAACTAGGAACCCTTATAGTTTCGCCATGTCTGTCTGTCCGTCCGTCTGTCTGTCCGTCCTCGCTTAATCTCTGTGACCGTTAGCACTAGAAAGCTGAAATTTGGTAGCAATATGAATATCAAAAACGCCGACAAAAATGTAAAATAAAAATTAGAAAAAAATGATTTATTAAGGTAGCCTCCCTATGTAAAGTGGAAGTGATTATTTTTATTAATTTTAACCCTAACGTGTGATACATTGTTGGATAGTTATTTAAAATTGAATAGGGGTTTACTAAAATCATTTTTTGATAATGTCAATAATTTTGAACCATAAGTTTAAAAAAAGAAAGACAAAAAGGTTGTACAACAAAATAATTTCTGCGTACTAGTATGTCAACGTAACAAATAGCCAGTAAGTAGCATATAAACTCATAAGTGGGAATTAACACTTATTGTGTGACGGATGGGAAACTACGGAACCCTACACTGAGCGTGGCCCGCGACACGCTTTTTTATTTTTAGAAAGGTAGAGGTATCAAGTTGAACTTAATACCAAATACTCAGTCCTACAACCTCTTGGTCTGTTAAGTCAACGCAATCAAAGGATACGACCGTTTCTAACGCAGTATATCAATTCTCAATTCGAGGCTCAGGGTATTTCTCGTTGACTTAAAATCAGAAGTTCACTATTACAATTACGTTTAAAATTATAACAATTGAGTTTGCGTTGACCCTCGGTGCGCGAGTTAGGCTAGCAAGTGGCTGAATTCTTAAATCGATTATTTTCTGAATGAAATGTATTGCCTCTCATTTGTCCTCAAACATTGGAAATTCCCTCTCAATTTAACCTTTTGGATTAGACTATATTTTAATGAAGCAGGAAATCGCACATTCGGAAAAATGTACGCGGAACCTTTTCTGTTTCCAGAGCCTTCTTTCGCTTTATCCGGTTCCAAATAGGTTCGCAGTCTGTTTTAAAAACGAAACACGGCTAAGACAAGTCACAACAATGAGCTTTGATAGGTTAAGTTGGGAGGGGGGGGGGGAGTAGGTGTGACTATTGTCCTCCAAGTTAAGGAGGAGATTCAGCATAGACCTGGATGAAACTGCGAATTTTCTAGATCGAAATAAGTAGGCAAATGCCAAACATTTCAACTACCTATATGAATTAATTTTTCACTTTTTGTGCTTTTTAATTTAAGTGGCAATAAAAGTTTCCGTTGGTACCTTCACTTTATATAACTTGTCCTATTTGCAAACAAGGGGCTAGACATGACGTAATAGAGTTTGAAGGAAACCTCTGTGTGTACGCCATTGTCTTTAGGTTTTACATCTAAGTTCTAAGATGACATAACCACAAGAATTGGCTCATCAAGGTATAAATTGTGGCGACACAGTTACGCAAAACCTGATTGTTTTGATCTCGAAAATAGGTTCGAATATAAACATTTGTGAAGAAATAATTATTATTTCTGTAAATGCCCTTTAACTAACCCGAGTACGTAACTACTCAGAAGCCCTTTGAGGTAAACATACAAAGGTAACCAGGGCAACTGGAAAAAACTGGAAGGAATTTGATTCCCTCGAAAACATTAATGTGGACGTTATGGTGCGTTTGCACCATAGCGACCGTAGTGATATTTTGTATCAAAATATATGTAAGGATGAAATAAACCATAGAGTATTGAGGTATCCGAATTATATACCTACAAGCATGGCGATCAAGGTAAAATGATGACTTAGAAACCTACGTAGTATAGGTACAGTCACGTGTTTATGAATGTAAACACTACGTAATCATTAAAAGCAACTGAAAGTTATGGCTAATTGAAACTTAAATTAGCCATAACTTAAAACTAAATGTTACTATAGTTATTCTAAGAAAAAAAAATGTTTGTGTTTATGCTCGTGACTGTACATAGTGATTATTTCATATTAGCTCGAATCTTTTAATTTATTTGGAACCCGTCCCACATCCTTTATAAGCTAAGCACTATATAATAATCTGGTTTAGGTAATGTAAAGAATAGTACATACCTATGATATTTTGAAACTTTAGCGTCGCCGTCGAGCGCGTAATTCAACGCGCTATTGCTGTTTTTGATGATAATATCAAGATTAAACGTGTGGGAATGTTGTGAGTAAAATAATATTCCACGGTGAGGGATCGGTCAGTCCCCTCTACTGAACCCGGCACTCTAGTCACTGCTGCTTCGGCAGTGCCACTCGGTACACATGATTGCAATCGCTACTGAGCTAATTAAAACCATAATGTTTCACACGTGCTTTATAGGATGTGGTATTCTAATATACATGCTTCATAATTTTGCAATCTGATTTTAAGTTTGACTTTTATCGGCGGCGACCTTAACGAAGCATAACATTATACCACTCGTCCGATTTTAAACTATCGTTTCGCAGCATCGATTAAAACATTAGTTAAAAGTAGTCATAGGTCTATAACCCATCAAATTCATATTAACCGGACTACCGCTAGATTTTCTCCCGGCTTCAATATTACTTTTTATAGTTTCCTTGACTTAATCTAACATTTCAAACTTCTTCACTGGAAAGTTAAAGATATAAAAGTAATGTCAACAAAAGAATGACATGTTTTCCTAACGAATGAATGTCTACATCACAAAGTACACATGCTCAGGTATTAAACCCATTTATCGGTCAGTGCAAATTTATGACCATGGCTAGCTAGGTTTTATTGCTACGTCTATGATAACAGTTTCAGTTACAATGGTTATTTTTAATGCAATCTCTTCTCGAAAAACCTGCTTCTTTCTTTCCACGAACGCTTACCCACACAAACATCCAAAATTGCGCAAGATTAGTTTGGCGGTTAGTCCATAGTTCCATATCGCACAAATGGAACAGATTCCAAGAATCCCAAAACATCTTATTTAGAGTTGAAATAGATTACTTCGATCAGACACGTTTTTGATGTAATGTTCTATACAATTTGGAGTTCCAATGTTTAAGAGTCTTGTAGAAACCACATGAGATAAATTATGCCAACTATGCACACAACTGGTTAGTTTTCATCAGTCACAATCTACTCAATGTAAAGGGAAAAACTGCACCATCCTTTGTAGATGATTTCTTAAGGTATGCTGTGAGAAGGTGCAACAGTTCGATTTTATGTCAGTGACTATTTAGTCATTAACGTATGCCATAGCAGGCAGCATGTGTGGATTGAAAAGATATTTTTTATTTGATTATTAAGAAAAAGTACTTACATAGAAAGTATTGTATACTGCCTAACGGCAACACAGATCTATTGATCTACCATTACATTGTTTATAATAATTGCTTCTCCTCCAAATTCATGATCACCACTGAATTGACTTCCTCTGACGAAACGTATGAATTATAAAGTTTCACGCTAGTTGACCACATTTCTAAAAGTTTTAGTTTCGCGCAGATTCAAATTGATTTCAATTTGCGTGTGATCTAGTTTCGTCCGTAGGTGTTCATACACCAAAATTGCGGTGACGCGACGATTGCGTGTAACTTTATGCAAAATTATATTAAGTATTTGCAACAACCAAACCGAGCGTAAATTTCATTGCCATCTACATGCAAACAACTGTAGTTTATAGGTATTTCTGTTTCTGATTTATCTTAGTGACTATACAGGGAAGTGTTAGCTACACCTAGGGAGAAAGACGTCTGCTAAATAGACCATGTCCCGTTGAGGTATGTGTGTACATGTATTCATGCGTAATGCTGTCGTGCTATAGGGCATACCTAGTACACTGGAAGATTGTAGTTGTACTGTATAGGTACTACCTCGATCTACTGTAACAATAATACAATTTTGAATTGAATCTTCCACTTCTTTTTATTTAGTTTTTCTGGAACCTTGTGAAAGAGACAAGTATCTTATCCTACAATACTTATACATCTATTATACATAATTATCGCTTTTGTACATAATTATTTTATTTGCTATTATGTAAATGTAAATGTGCAATCCGTACTCTCTCTGTCTGTCTGCCTGTCTCTTCTTCACGCCTAAACCACTGAACCGATTTGAATGAAATTTAATACAGATATAGTCCGGGACCCGAGAAAGGACATAGGATAGTTTTCATCCCCCGGGAACAGGAACAATTAATTACGCGGACGAAGTCGCGGGCAAAAGCTAGTAAAGAATATGAACTAAAATGAATGAATAACTGTTTTGGGAGCTAATTCACCTATTGCGAAAATGTGTAAGGTGGTAAACAGTTACAGTGATGTTGGCGATCTTCACTTTGACTTGGTTAGATTAAAATCCTGTCTCAAATGTTCACCAACTGGCCCATAATTATTTCATATATATTTATTTTTATAAATGTTATTTAATTATGAGAAATTTTGATTTATGCATTTGAAATTTGCTGTTAATTGTATTGTTATTTTTTATAACAATTTTAATTAACTCCAATTTTTAATCAATATTTAATTTTATAACAATATGTTTATCAATTTTATGTTTTAAATTATACTGTATCATCCAAGGTGCGCTTGTAATTATGTAAGTTAGCTTCTTTTAATTGATTTTATTGTGAATGCGGTGTTCGCCTCGTAAGTAAGTAGTTGTTACACTGTGAGTCTGTATGGAGCATGTTAATTTTATTAATATTGTGTGTAAACCACTGTTGGCTATCCTAATAAAAATAAATAAATAAATAATAACTGGTCAGACATGCGAAATATCAACAACCTAATCCTATTAGAATAAAAATATATCTAGAACCGAGAGAACCTTGTAAACAGATTTCATTTATTACCAGCTATAATTGGCATAGACGTACATACAACCTTTATAGTTTTCATGGGTCAAATCTACTTACCTATATGCTTATAATAAATCTGTAGAGAGGTCAACATTCTGTACATTGAACATATATTCAAAGTTATTATTGGAGGATCATTGGTGATCGATACTGATGCCAAAAATGCAATAAGTAAATATTTTGTCTGTCTTTCTGTCTGTCTTTCTGTCTGTCTGTCTGACTGTCTGTATGTGCACGCATGGGTCAAAAACTACTAAAGGGATTTTAACCAAACTTGGTGCGATTGTTGTCTATACTCCTGGGCAGGTTATATATAGGCTATAAATCAACGCGTGCACAGCGTAACGCAAAAATTATGTTCTAAAGATTTGTTACTCTCCAAAAGTTAAAAAAAAGTCCGAGATAACAATATGTCTAACATGTACAGTTTACTCACTATATATCCTTTTTTATGTTAAAATAAAAAAAAAATGTTATGAAATAAGGCGTTATTTGCCAAGGTGTTTTCATGAATATGACATTAATCCATATATCAATATAAGTACGTTATTGAATGCAAGTTTATAATTTTGAACAAAATTTGCCTTTACTTCATTTAATATCAATAAATGTCTTCGGAGATTTCACAGTTTTAAAATTACTCTGCAGCAAAATAATGATGGTACGTACGGGCAGTAACAAGGGTGGCTTTGTAAGATATTTCCAGCTTATTCATCAGAATAACACATAATATTATGCCAAATTTATTATAAGTATAGGTAACATTGCGCTATGAGCCACGAGAGCGAATCAGTAACCAAAAACCTATCCTAACACTGGTGAAACCGCAGGGTACAGCTAGTTTTACATGTATATAATAATTATTACATTATATATGTAGCTGTTAAAATAAAAATGTTAAATATTGTTACATCCATTTGCTTTTACCAGAGCCTAGGTCAACGTGAATTCCTAATAAAACTAAACTGCTTCATTATCCACTGCGTTCGGTTCAGTGGTTCGGTTGTTTTGGTAACAATAAAACAAACCTTATGTTAGCACAATCAAGCCTAACCCAGGCGAATCAAAAAACCTAAATCATAATTTATCGGACAATGTTATGTTGAAGGTACACAATGCTTTCCAAAAGGAGTTTCAAGTGAAATCTTATAAATATAAAGTGAACGGCTGATTCATTACAATTTATTTCCGGTGGGATCGTATATATGTTTGTTTTTATTCAGCTTCCGTGATTACTAAAACTATGTTGCATGTGTGCATAACACCAAGACAACATGGACGAATGAAATGATTGATTATGCTACGTTCTTAACTTTTAACACACGTACTGCACTGTAGGTACACATTTTGCTAATTTAATGACATATGCAAAAGCCGGTTTGTAACGCAATATGCAGACCAAGAGATTTCGTAACTCAAATAAAACCAAGTCGATAAACTCGTGAATTGTAATTTTTCGCAATCCTTAATCCTGGCATTTATACATAATGAATATGTATATTAATATTAATTGATACCGCTTGAAAATATGAACACTTTTAAAAGCGCAAAATTAAGAAACAGTATTTACGAATCGAACCCGAATCAGAATTCTACACATGTACCTATTTATAATTGCTTGACTTTAAATTAATATTGCTGGTCTTATACCCAATTCTCAAGAGAAAAAGGTTGAATATTGCTGGATTTTACATAATTCAAAATATGAACAGACACAACAAGTTAGATGTTACGAGAGAAGCTGTACGGTATTCTGTACACAACTTGTCACTGACGCTAGTCTACACTTTTATCAACAAAGATTTTTAGGGTTCCGTAGTCAACTAGGAACCCTTATAGTTTCGCCATGTCTGTCTGTCTGTCCGTCCTCGCTTAATCTCTGTGACCATTAGCACTAGAAAGCTGAAATTTGGTACCAATATGTATCACGCCGACAAAGTGGTAAAATAAAATTTGAAAACAAAAATGTTTTCTAAAATATGAAAAAAATCTGGAAAGTAGAACTTTATAAGGACTTGTAGAAAATATTTTGAACTTGATGGAAAGAACAGTTTTTGTAAAAAAAAGACAAAAAGGTTGTACAAAATAATTTCTGCGTATTTAGTATGTCAACGTAACAAATAGCCATTTTTCAAACTCATAAGTGGGAATACTTATTGTGACGGTCGGGAAACTACGAAATCCTACACTGAGCGTGGCCGGACATGCTCTTGGCCGTTTTTTTTTTTATACTTTTTGGCCATTCCAGCCGCGTTTAAACCACTTATTTACAGTTTCTAAATTTCTACTTTATCTGCGATACATATATTTTTATTTTGATACATATTAAGTTGTTTTTGGAACTTGTATTATGTTTTAGGTTCTCTTGTGTGCCGTAAGGTAAAGGAATATGATTATATTGCTCTACTTTTTTCTATGTACTATAAAGTTAGTAATCCATTAGAGTGTTCCATATCTTCTAATAAAGTGATAAGTATAATATTGATAATCGCGGCAGAAACCGTCTCAGGTCATCAAATTAACAATATAGCGGTAGCGTGATGTAGGTGGACAGTGGACATAGATTCGGCGCACCCAGATGACGTGGGCAGGGAGAGGGACACTATTGTATGACATTCAATGTTTGTTTGTCCGTATGACATCACCACGGCGACATGGAGCGATGCATTTACCTACCATCTAATAATACCCAACGTAACCAAGTCAGGTTTGTAAATAAAGCTGTTTATTGAGTCCAACTCTGCTCTGGTTGAAATATAACCAGATACAACAACTTCGGTTTTATAACCGTCGTGTTGATGATGCAGATGAAATTCTGCCAATGTCAAGGTTGAAACAAACACGACAAGGAATAAGAACAGAAAGGAGTTAGCAGAATATTTGATGAAGAGAATCGGATCGGATAGTTCTGTATGTAAAACCAACTCCATGGACTAGATGATGTTAGTTAGTGGCAGTGAAACCGAGTAAAACAGTAACATGATAGATGACCTCTTCCGCCTTACAGTTATAGTAGATAGGTAGAACGATGTCAACACGGTCTGAAAAATTTGCATTGGTATGCACTATTTGTAGGTTAAAATATTAATAGCATATCAAATGTAACAATAACAATGTTACGCATATTTTTGGTTAGATTATTAATTGATTAGATATTCATTGAATAAGTAATGAATATTCCAGGTAGCTTGAAATTCGTGACCTTTCATTTCTCGACTATAAGACCACAAACGACGTTCATGTTTTATTCGGCGAAACTGATATTGTTACCCAAAGCCGTGACTAATCTCCACAGGAATCGTTTTTAACTTTACTATTCCGGACGTTGGTCTCTATTATGCATAACAGATTTGTTCGTAGATAGTTTCTCAAAAACATCATTGAGCCATTTTCCTGATTCTCTTTATGGATAAATCTTGGTGTATTCCAGCATGGCGTTATTTTGTGGATAGGCAGTTTGCTCCTTGTTTCTTGCCCATCTTAACTTTTCTCCGGAAGAACCAGTCTGCGGTATTGTAACATTCTGAAATCTGTGTTTTAATGTACCTCGCAACTGGAACGTGGAAGTCACATTAAAACGTTTCTCTACATTGCTCTTATTGCCTTGTCCATAAAAGTGTTGTCTAATGTTTAAAGTAAGTGTCGCTGAAACTATATTTAAGTTATAAACGGCGTTCCTAGTCCACTTTCATCGTTTCCGTCACGATGACTCGCAAACTCAACAACTACAGGATGTCCTACGTTTAGGAGACCGAAGTCGCGAACATAAGAAAATGTACATTTCCTGCTATCATACAGACCTAGAATTTAAGACGTGACCTCACTTAATCATCTACCAAAACTAGGTCGTACTAATTTATTAGGTACCTAATGTGCAAAATTAGGCCGCAAGGAAACTTCATTGGCCCAATAAATGTAAATGTTCTGTTGGCTTAAATAATCTAGTCTATTCGTTAATACTGCCATGAACTCTTTATAATATATTAAACTTTGAGCTGACCTTTATTCGGTAGGTAGTTTAGTAAACAAAGATGTGAACAAGTGAATAAAACCCACACGTTTACTTGTTTTGTTTATTTGCACCCCACAATTTTAGGAAAACCCCGCGTTTGAATGTTTTAACCTTAAGATTTAGCATTTATGTTTAGGACTATAAAATAGCTCACAGCAACTCAATCGTTGTTCTTTTGATTTGAGGTCAGCGTCTATGAAAAAGCAATGCCAAGTAGGTTAACGCTTTAAGGAACTGCGATTACTGGTGTGTAAGTAAATACACTTTGATTTGTCTTTAACCATTCCTTCCTTCTTCAATTTCTCATTGTCGTTTAGTTTCATTTAGGCATAGGTACTCTGCACTGTCTTCTACATTAATATGAAAAGCATTTGGATAAACAAGAATGTTCAAAAATTCATTACCAAATGTTGACTCATTTTGCTCTACTACCTACTTTTATTCCCCAAGGTAGCATCGTCTAGATTCTTCAGACATAGTTCGAGCAATGCAACTGAGGTACCTGCATCCTCCACCTCCGACAGACACTAGAGTAGCTTTATTTTTATCAATTGAAATTACTAGATAAAATGTCGAAGGTTAAAAAACATACTTGACACTCCTTTTTTGGGCAAGTCGTGTAAAAATATCTCCATAACGAACACGGTATTACTGTTTACATGCATCTATTGAGAACTCCTATACATATTGTATGCTATGTATTATTTATAGTTTTTCATACCTATGGAAACGCTTTAACGCGCAAGGAAATAAATTCGGGGTAAACAAGTGCAAGCGTACATACGTGCACTGAATCCGAGCGGTGCGTGGTTGCCGCCGGTGCGGCCGGTGCATTCAGGATCAGCCGTCCGGATCGCGCGCTGTCAGGCGGACGTATCAAAAACAAGAGGGAGCGAATTGATGCGGCCGGCTGTTTATAAACATTGAAATAGTCAGATGAGATGCGATCAATACCAAGGTGGGCACACTCAAACGGCCGGGGCCACGGCGGCCCCAACCTCACCTGCCTCGCGGAATCAGCGGCGAAGATAACACAGTGCACTGGACCGCAGACGCAAGGCGTCGAGTGCAACACGGCGGGAGCAATCACTCGGACGTACTGAACGGGCGGCTGATGGCGGCCGTGTGCGCGCCGCCCTAGCGGTTACGTCACTCGGTTTTGACAGCTACCGCACGAGGTAACGGCGCGTCGCCAGCTGGGGCCGCGCCGCGGCGCCACCGGCGGCCCGCGGATCAATACCAAAGTGCGCGCCGCGTTCCACGCTGCGCAGTGCGCCACCGCGCAACCACACGAGACCGCACGAAGGCGCCCGCCGCCCGCCGCCCGCCGCCCGCCCGCATCCCGCTTACAAGCCGCTCCGCTTAATGCGCTGCAAATTGCAATGCAACAGGACAAGTAGAACTACGTGTGAACAGCATGCCCACCTACATAGTAATATCCCTAAATAGAGGCACTTACATTTGTAGAAAAAAGTTTGCTTTAGTAGCAGCAAATCATTTTTTATTAGTAAACGGTAAAAGATTTCAACCCAATTTATTAATAAAAAAATTATAATGCCTATCGAATAGAATAACTAAGATAAGAACCATTTAATATCACTATACCACATTTTTGAGGTAAAATTCGATGGACATAATAAAAGGATGCAGAATGCAATGTGCAAGCGGTTATAGGATGCAGAAATGAAACAAACTTATAAATTACGAGAAGCAGCACGAAAATGAACAACTTTTCTAAACAAACAAAGATCTCCTGTCGAATACCAAAAGCTGATTTTTTTTTAAATATGTACTACTTGCTATCCCCCGCGTTACACCCACGTCATGTGAGGTTGTTGCTCTGCTCCCGTCGGTTATAGCGTGATGTTCTATAGCTTATGTCCTATTTTGATTTATAAGATAATTATATTACTGTAATGTTTCCTCAAAAAAATCTGTAGTTTTTGCGTGAAAGAGTAACAAACATTCACAAACACACACATATAAACTTTGACATTTATAATACTAGCTGCTCTCCGCAGTTTCACCCGCGTTATTAATTTTGATTATCGCTCCGCTTCCGTAGGTCATAGCGTGATGTCATGTAGCCTATATATACTATATACTGTAAAGTTACATCAAAATCCCTTCAGTAGTTTTACAAGCACAAAGCAAAATACAAACAACCATAAAAATAAAACAACAAAAAACTTTTTCCAAAAAAATTATAAAATGAATTAAAATGAACTTTATTTTGTAAATAGGTTATATGTATAACACTTTTACACGTCAATATTTTGTTTTTTTTTTTATTTTAATCAAACGATGGAGCCGGATATAACCGCCTTCAAAAACTAAAAACACAAAAATAACTAAAATTTCGAAGTCTGTGGCAACACAAATTAATTGGCAGAAGAGAAGCCGACTTCCGAAATGTTAGTTATTTTTGTGTTTTTAGTTTTTGAAGGCGGTTATTTTTTTTTTAAGTTTTTTATTTTGTACTTTTTAGTGTAGAGACCCAATGTCTGACTGTGTATTATAGTCAGATATCTTTCAAAGTAATATTAAACGAAAATAGAAACTTGAAGTAACGCACATATATATGTATATTTCGTCGAATTTTTTTGGTTCTTGATGACTTTTCTACTTTCTTACTGAAGCACTGAACCAATCGCCATATAATGATCTGCAATTTCAATACTCCACAAGTAGTTAGCACGCTATTTCAAGTACATATATATTATATTAGTAGCAGATTACGAAAACAATAACAACTTTCTTATTTTCAGGATTTGTCATCCCTCTAGGGACAATGCCTACCGGGGTTTTGATGATTTACCACCCACCATAAAGAAAAAAAAAATGGTTTCATGATGTCCTTCTGTCCGTCCTCGGCTTACCTCAAAATACAGAGAAATTTAACTTTAAAGCGTATTTTTAATGAAAATAGGCGCCTCAAGTCGTTATAGTTATTCAAAGCTCATAATTATAATAAAATTAAAAGAAAAACTATAACGGCTTAGTAACTTTGTTTAAATTCAGTAGTTACCTAACCTAAACTATCTTGAGAAACGCAGATAATGCTAAATCTCGACATATTGCGATAAACAATAATTTGACAATTTTAAGAAAAGATGATTAAAATAACTGAAGTAGAAAATGTAAAAGATCTCGGTGTTACTTTCGACAAAAAAATGACATTCGTACCACACTTGGATAGTGTAATTAAAAGATCATCCAAAATGCTCGGATTTATGCTTAGGAATAGTAAAGGTTTTCGCGATAATCGTACTAAAATACTACTATACAATAGTCTGGTACGAAGTATCATTGAATATTGTAGTGTTATTTGGCGTCCCCATTATGCAACTCATGCTCTGCGTCTTGAACGATGGACGTCGTCCGCGTAAGATTGATTCATCAAACACTCAAACAAAAAAAAACAAATAAATACACAGACATATATTTTACAAACTATATTTTTTGATTTCGGCAGCGGGTGAACAACATGTACCTACATACAACATCAAGCATTATTTTTGAAAAATATTCAATGTAGTTTTGATGAATGTCGTGATGGCCCATTGGATAAGACGCCCGCCTCTCGTGTAAGAGATTGTAAGTTCGAATCCGGGCAAGGGACTTTTTCAATTCATTCTAAAGTTTATCTTGGACATCGCTGACATCCCGTGCCTAGGAAAGCACGTAAAGCCGTTGGTCCCGATTGTCTTTCGTAGAACTCTGACAGTTGTTACCGGTAGTCAGAAGCCAGAAAGTCTGACCAGTCTAACAAAGGGATATGGTCTCACTAAGTTACTGAGTGGTGGAGGTGTGATAGGTAGTCGCTTCGCGAAAAACACTGGTATCCAGTTGAATCCGTTTAATTTATTTATTTAACGCTAGACGTATTTAAAAGATCAATTATATCTTTGTAAAATGGTTTAAAAATTATTTTCAGTGATGTTTCATAACGCGAACACGAAACGAGAAAAAATAAGTCGACCTCATAGCATACACTGCCTACGCTGCGTAACCGCGTAGCGTTCTACAGAAAGCCTACGCCGACCTTGCGGCGT
This sequence comes from Athetis lepigone, assembly GCA_033675125.1. Classification (NCBI taxonomy): domain Eukaryota; kingdom Metazoa; phylum Arthropoda; class Insecta; order Lepidoptera; family Noctuidae; genus Athetis; species Athetis lepigone. Next base: position 15,698,279 of record CM066219.1, read on the forward strand.
AGCGTGCTACGGAAAGCCTACGCAGAGCTTCCGTAGCATGTACGCAAAGACATTACACGTAGCGCCACATCGACCGGTTTGACGCAATATCCCCGCGGCGTGTACGCATAATCTATTGAGACTTTGATAGTGGCATTAGAGTTGCTGAGAGTGTAAGAATTTACGTTGGAACCGGTTTTTTATGTCAAGAGGTCGGACTTATGTAGAGCTAATTTATGTACACACACACTGATTTCATACAGCAAAAGAATAGTGGATATGTCTAAAATCCGAGATTAATTTTGAAGAGCAGAAAAAACCCGAATAGGCTCAAAAACTACTGGACCGATTTTATAAATTCTTTCACCATTCGAAAGCTACATTGTCAACGAGCAACATCCATACTAATAATATTATAAATGGGAAAGTGTGTCTGTCTGTTTGTCTTTCTTTCACGGCAAAACGGAGCGACGGATTGACGCGATTTTTTAAGTGGAGGTAGTTGAAGGGATGGAGAGTAACATAGGCTACTTTTTGTCTCTTTCTAACGCGAGCGAAGCCGCGAGCAGAAGCTAGTAGGCTATATTTTAGTTTGGAGGAAAATAGGGTGCCGTAACATATTTGTGTTTTTCGGACACAAGGTGTAAAAAATCAACTAGAAAAGTTACTTATTTTGCGTACGCTGCCTAAACTATAAAAGATAGAACCATAAAATGTTCTAATTAATTAGAGATCTTATAAACAACTTTAACATCCACAGAAGGACAATCTGTGCAGCCTGCGGATGATGACTGCGACGTCGATGTTAGTGTCGGTATCTTTGAATAGACCAGCTGGGAATCATTTTGCTGACTGTGTCTTTCCTGGATAGGCTTTTTGCAGCGGTAGCCGACATCCACGCGGGCGGAGCCGCAGGCGACCGCTTGATACTAAATAAAAAAGGTTTTATGGTATTTATGACATCGGAAATAAGTACTATTAATTATCTTTGTTTTATTTGTCTTATCAATCTTTGAGGTTTTTATTATTATTTGTAATATTGTTGGCCACACGGGATTGCACATACAAAATCCCGGTAAGATCTAAATTAATATCAGCATTTCGATGCGAGTACGTGAATAACTGTACCGATCTCTGGCCATGGCTGCCCTGGGTCCTGTGGTCTAGTACTTTTAGTGACCCTGACTGCTAAGCCAGGTCAGATCTTATCGAGTGGTATTTTATTGTTTGTTTCGTGCCAGGGTGTAAATGATTCATAACTAGCTGATACTCGCGGTTGCACACGCGTTATGTAAGGACTTGGGTATTGCTTCGCTCCCGTGTGACATCGCGTGAAGCTATATGGCCTGTGTTACTTGTTATTAACGTAGCTTTACTGGAAGATTAATTTTAAAATCGATTTAGTAGCTTATGAATAAATGTATCACAAGCAAACAAACAAATCCTTCTTCTTTAAAATATCAGTATAGATAATTTTGTATGTATTAATAATGTTTGTAAATAGTTATATTGTAAATGGGAACAAATTAAATGCTCACCAAAATAATATTCTTGCGTACCAAAATTAGTAAATGATCACCAAAAAACCGGCCAAGAGCGTGTCGGGCCACGCTCAGTGCAGGGTTCCGTAGTTTCCCGTCCGTCACAATAAGTGTTTCCACTTATGAGTTTAAATAAGGTTGTTTGTTACGTTGACATACACACATCAACATGGTCTAGGGATATTTTAATAAAACTTCAATAACTAAAATTCTAATAACTTTTTGTTAAGACACCTACACATTAAATAAACCTTGTTTAATAGCCTACCTAATCTGATATTAATAAACTTTTAGATAAAGTTAAATTTTAAATAAACTTCGAAGAAGAGGAAAAACTCAGACAAAATTTCAATCTTAACTATTTTTGAAACACAAAACCTAAACAAAACAACTAATTTTTCTATAAAATTGTTGAAAACTTAAAATTAATAATCCGTGGATCCATTTAAGACTCTCCTGACACATCTGCAGCGGTTCTGCATACTCAAAACAAGGGTGTCAATATCCTGTTGTGGAATACTGTCCCAAATTGCGATTTCTGAAGCCATGAGGACTAAAGCGTTATATCCAGGCTTTGTTTACGTTATCGTGTCACGGGGGAAGTGGTGGAATGGCACCGAGGACCTCAACGCATTACATGTGAAGAACCGATTCATAGTAAATGCTGCACGAAGTCAACCAAAAGTAACGGCATACAATTGGTTCAAAAGCTACAGACAGAGTATGGTATTGCTGGTAAGCGGTCAAACTTTGAGAAGACGACTGCATGAAGTCAACCTACGTGCTCGTAGGCCACTTCGGGTCCCAGCGCTAAGAGGCAATCGAGGAAGAAGATTACAATGGGCTATTGCACACGAAAACTGGTTAAAGTTTAATAGGTTGGCAAAAAGTTTATTATCAGATTAGATAGGCTATTAAATAAGGTTTATTTTAATGTCTTAACAAAAAGTCAATAGAATTTTAGTTATTTAGGTTTAATTGAAATATCCCTGGACCGTGTTGATGTGTGTATACTATACATAATATAAGTACGCCGAAATTATTTTGTACAACCTTTTTGTCTTTTTTGTACAAAAACTGTTCTATCCATCAAGTTCAAAAAATAATTTTCCTAGAAAGTTCTTACAAAGTTCTACATTTCAGATTTTATTCATTTTTTTTTATCTATATATTTAGAACGGGGTTTTTATCCACATGGATACGCCAACCCCATCGTACCCTTTTAATTCTAAATACAATATCTAATTTTAACTAATCAAATTTGCGTGGGAGAGAATCATTAATTACATAACTTTGCCAAGCTACTTAGTCTTTTTGCGACCTGTGATTTAGGATTAGCCAAAATTGTTTGTATTAACCCAACATCTAGAAAATTTAAGTTAAATTCAGCAATTAGTGATTCTCTCTCGTCTTTGCTCCTGATACAATCCATCAGCAGGTGAAGTATATCTTCAAGTTTGTTGCATACTACACAATTGCCGGGTGAAGAAACTTTTCCCATGAGATAGCCAAATTTTGCCGATGGATAGTGTCCAGAGCGCAGTCTTAGGCCCGTATTAATAGACGTCACTCAATTCTGAGACGCTCTCAAGTTTATTGCTGTCCTTATTTTTTCCCTATAGAATGACAAGGACAGCAAGAGACTTGAGAGCGTCTCGGAGTTGAGTGACGTCTATTAATACGGGCCTTAAAGCTAATCCATACTAATATTATAATTAATGGGAAAGTGTGTCTGTCTGTCTGTCTGTCTGTCTGTTTGTCTTTCTTTCACGGCAAAACGGAGCGACGGATTGACGTGATTTTTTAAGTGGAGATAGTTGAAGGGATGGAGAGTAACATAGGCTACTTTTTGTCTCTTTCTAACGCGAGCGAAGCCGCAGGCAGAAGCTAGTCTAATATAACTTCTACATAATTTATCATCATCGAACCAGGGCATGCGAGTAGGCTCATTTTGTATGACTTTGTACCATAACCCTTTCTCTTTAGAAATTCCGTTAAAATAATTCCTCCATTTTTTGAAACATATGTCTTTAAATTTAGTAGTATATTCCCAATGATCTGGAAGGTAAGTATAGTGTTTCATTGCCTGAGTCAATGGCAAGTTTAGACAAACTGTCAGCTTCCTCGTTGCCCCGAATTCCTATGTGTGCTGGGACCCATTGCAGTATAATATTCACATTATTTTCATTCCGGCTATGTACTAATTTAAGGATATCGTAGGCTATCGATGTTCCTCTGCTATCAGAGGTGCATCGAGCCACGTGTTGTAATTTAATGCGCTTTTACTATCACTAAATATTACAACTTTGTTCAGTTTTTTATTTACTGCATAAAGTACCGCCTGATATATCGCAATGAGTTCCAGCGACATGATGATTTTATTCATATTTTTTAAACTTATGGTTCAAAATTTAGGGGGACTACTTATTTCGCTCTCGTCTGGCACGTAACTGAATTCTTTCTTTCGAAATGCGTCCTCTGTAACGCGGCGATACCGTTACGCGGTGTCCTGCGTGAGCGACGAACGCGACGCGACGCAACACGACGCGACGTAATGCGACGCGATGCTATACGCGACAAAATGATGTGCGTGTGGATTGAGAGATCCTTTCGAAAAACACTTCCAATCCCAACCAAATTGTAAGAGCATTTAGGAAATAATTGTGAAAACTTCATGGTAAGGTATAAAATTTGTGAAACCTAAACAAAGAAAGTTAGAACTCATTAACTAGATCTCTTATTCTGGACAACTGAAGAAAAAGCCATAACGCGTATCCAAGAATATACTGCCTATGTGTTTATAATTTGCATTTTAAATAATTGTGAAGGATTTGTGAATGCTGCTAAATAAAACTTCGAATCGTTTCAAAGCCACGTATAAGACTTATAACGGTTTAAATGGATCTCTCAGAGTGGACAATTTTCAATTGAGTGATCTTGTAAAACACGACCTAATACTGAAAAAGTATGAATAATTAACATGTTTATTGCAAATTATGCTTCTGGAAAAATTTGTGAAACAAAAATCGTGATTAAAATCTTACTGGTTCAAGAGAAAATGAAAATCTCTTGTTTTTGTCGATTGTCCCAACTGAGAGAACCTTTTTTGAACTATATTTAATAAAATAAAACTTATAGGTAGAAGATAAATGCATTAGAAATTGTGAAAAAAGATTTCCTAAAATTTAACGCTTCAGTCGTCCCTGTAAGTGTTATACTTAAAAAGATAAATCATTTTTTACAATCCTTGAGGAAAACGTTGAGTAGGGAGACCATATCGCCGCGACGCCGACGGTTGGAGTCATTACCGGTACAATTGAGGTAGCTTATGCAAAAAGCAGCCGAACAGTGTTAGTAAACTAGAAAATATTTTTTTAAATTCAATTCTAAGTTTTCAGTTTTTTTATCTGTTCTTGAATACACCGAAATACAGACCACAGACAGTGACAGCTGTCGACTGTCAACAGTGTCAACTAGACGTCACTATTTGTTTTATTTATAACCTCCTATTACGATCTTTATTATAAAAATATACTTTCTCATGGAAGTTATTGTGAAAGATATTATAGGCCCGTATTAATAGACGTCACTCAATTCTGAGACGATCTCAAGTTTATTGCTGTCCTTATTTTTCCCCTTTAGAATGACAAGGACAGCAAGAGACTTGAGAGCGTCTCGAAGTTAAGTGACGTCTATTAATACGAACCTTAGATAGCTAAGGCACATAGGTACTTACATCAAAGTGACATTTACTAAAATACAAACGGGTTTTTATGGTGTAATAGTTGGAATACTCTTCCCACAACTTTTAACTAAGTTTTTCTTAACCCATATATGCCCGTAATTATTATTTTCTCCGAATTTTGTAATTTTTTGATAAATTAGTGTAAGTGTATATAAAAACATATCTGTAACATTACTTTTGTGAAAAAGAAATGGGAAAGTGCTTTTTTATGGTGGGTCACTAACGACCCACTGGGCACATACCAGTCCTATGGGTATTTAATAAGTAACTCGAAACATGTCATATCAAAGTGAAATAAACTTTTTAAAAAGAACTTTATTATTACAATTTATGATGATAAGTTGCAAAACATTTGATAAGTAATCGAATTTCACATTTTTTACTGGTTTTTATGGTCTTATTTGTTACACACAGCACACCATCTGCTTTTTGGTCGGGTAATTATCATATTATATGCTTCAAAAGCAAACTGCAGATGCTATTTGTCTTGATGTTGATAGGCTTGAGAACTTGAGAACTTGGAACTGGCTTATTTCGTGGCATTACAAATCTCATGAGAAGCGTTCTAAAGTGTCCACAAAGCTGCCAAGAGATTTTTCCAAAAGGGTAGCGCTGCTTACAGCTACATTCACAAGCCATAACATGACCGGCATATACTATTTTTTATATAGATAGCATTGCCATCAGGGGCACCTTCATTGGCATCAAGCTTGTCTACTCTTTCCATGTACCTGTTATGTAATTTTGGCAATCTTTTAGGCACAAACATTTTTTTCCTCATTTCCGTTGGTTTTGCTGGTTTTTTTTACAGAGACTTCGTCTTTTAGAGGATTGTGAAGTTCTTGGTCTAGCTGGCTCACCTTCACTTTCTTCTTCTTTTTTACTCTCAGATACTAGATGTCTTCTGTTTATGACTAATTCGGCAGGTGCCTGAAGATGAGCTCGATTGAGCCGATCTGAATCATTACATCATTCATCTCCACAGTTCAGGTCTGAATTTTGACCACTATTTAGGGGATTTATGTAAATATCTATTTCACCAACTGTATTTTCCTCAGCTACCGTTTTCAATTCATCAGAAATCTCGAAAGTGTTGAGCATATGGTGAACTCCTATATAAATATCATTAGGTCATATATCTGCTCAAAGGGTCGTTAACGACCCAACCAAGTTTTCCCTTGATTATAACTATTGTAATAATTATTATTTGCAATTTTGTGTATTTGATATGATTCTTTAGTTATTAGTCAATATAAATTAACCGCAAAAAAATATTTTCGTATAGACAAATAAAAAATACTTACATTTATAAATAGGGAAGTGTGCACTCAACGACACAATTTGGCTAGTATAATTTGAAGGTACTAAAATAACTTCTCATATTCACAAAAAATGGAACGATTGTAGATAAGAACAAAGAGATGTTTGTCAAGCTTCGAATGGCTGGTCGATGCTGGTCTCAAGTGTTAAAAGAATTACATAAACAATCACTTAATTGCCTTGAGTATGTGTGGGTCGTTATCGACCCTTTGGGCATATATGGGTTAAATTTGAATCAGTTAACACTAGAATTCACAATTATTCAGATGTTTTCACACTTGTGTTCTTGCATTCCGAAACGCACACCAACGGTAAGTCGAACGAGTCGAACAGTAACTAATTTTTAGATAAAATCAATAATAATGATGTAAAGCGTCAGAGCATTTGTTTATTTACATGACGTGAGGGCGTCATAACGCCAGAGCAAATATGGCGCCCACGGCGTCTTCCGTTTTTGGAAATTTCCGCGCGAAATTAGAAAATACAATTTTTAAAAGCGTTTTTAGGGTACTTAGCGTTTAAATAAAAATTTAGGATTTTTTTCAGTGGTTTCTTAGTACTGTAGGAGTTATTTGAAATACTTAAAAAAAAAGAGTGTAATACCCTATTCTTACACAAAGAAAGTTCAGAAATTTTAAGGTAACCAAAAAAAAATTTTGTTATTTTAAACTTTTTTTTTAATTTCTGTATTTAATCAATAAGTCCGTAGGACAAAGTATGTAAAATAACTGGTTGTAACATTAAATGCACAACGCCTGGGCAACGCCTATGTCCTAAGTACTACGTGATTTTGGTCATTACTACTCGAATCATGGAGAACTACAGTACAATTTTGCTTGAAAGTTCGTAGTGTCGCATCTGGTGAAGTGCACCGAATGGTGTCACTCTCTCTGGCTTGGCCACCATCAGGGATTTTAATTTTGATAACACAAAAAAATAGTCGCTAAATAGTCGAAATTAGTCGCCAAATATCAGAAATAGTCGTTCTCTAGTTCAAAAGTTATAAGGGTTTATAGGTGGCCGAGCTGGAGAGAGTCTCCCAGCTTGGCCACATGAAAACTAGGGCACCCAGTGAAGATCTGTTTTTACATAAAAAATAGTCGCTAAATAGTCGAAATTAGTCGCCAAATATCAGAAATAGTCGTTCACTAGATCAAAAATTATTAAAGAATATAATTTCAACATGTACAAGCAGGTACAAAATACTTAAGTAGTTTCTGACAGTAGGTAACTATGATGTGATATGGTGAAATGTTTCTTTCAAAACATATAAATATAGTGATTCTATAATGTGAACCCACCGAGGAAAAGCTATACAAACTCCAAAATAATAAGTAATATTTTATCTTTATTCACGCATTCGAAGTAGCGTACAGAGCGTACATGACAGTTGTCAAATTGATCGGTTTTTTTAATAAATTTGTGTGCTTTCAATATATTTCCCTTATTATTTTGGGTGTGTAAGAACAACAGAAACAGAAAAAGTCTTTGGGTAAGTTTGAAATGATATGAACGCAAAAATATAGTAAGTAAAATATTCTAGCTTTTTAACAATCAGTTATTCCGTACCTAATGAAAAAATGCCATTTGATGAGATATTTTAATTCCAAAAATACTTAGCAATTTACCTAAATAAATCTACTTTCCGAAATATTTCCTCTCCCGACAAGATTGCCGGTAATGTTCCCACCAATATTCCCACCGCGGGCAATACTCCCGGGAACGGCACATCTCTACTCTGGAGTGTCTTAGTTACACGAAATCTATGAATTGGGGCTTAAATTCTGGCCCGGAAAGTATTTTTGTTTAAGTATTTTTTTCGACAACAAAAAAAGTTTCATTATTCTAACGTAAATTAGTCTCTAACGTTATAATTTGTTAAAACCGTTGCATGCGATTGTACATCTTGACACTTAATAGACCAAGAGCAAGGTTTAATGTTTTCATAGAAGTTTACGGCACTCTAACCTAGTCATTTAAAACATAGAAACATATATATAATTGAAAATTTATCTTTCTCTGACATTTGTAAAGTCTTTTGATCGATAAAACTAGAAGTATATTACACATATTTATAGAAATATCTTTTTTCTTGGAATGTTTTCGTAGACTTTTATGTCTAGCTCTTGGACTATACTTTAAAAATTGAAATCATTGTAACTTCTTATCTAAGACCCGACTATTTCTGATATTTGGCGACTAATTTCGACTATTTAGCGATTATTTTTTTGTAAAAACAGATCTTCACTAGGTGCCCTAGTTTTCATGTGGCCAAGCTGGGGGAGACTCTCTCCAGCTCGGCCACCTATAAACCCTTATAACTTTTGATCTAGTAAACGATTATTTCTGATATTTGGCGACTAATTTCGACTATTTAGCGACTATTTTTTTGTAAAAACAGATCTTCACAAGGTGCCCTAGTTTTCGAGATATGCATCTGGCCAAGCTGGGGAGACTCTCCCCAGCTCGGCCACCTATATACCCTTATAACTTTTGAACTAGAGAACGACTATTTCTGATATTTGGCGACTAATTTCGACTATTTAGGGACTATTTTTTTGTAAAATCTAAATATAATATATACAAAACTTAAATAAATATTTACAAACTAAATTACTAAAATAAAAAAAAAGGAAAAACACTACAATTAAAATATAATGGCATCAAAAAATTCCTCCGCATCGCTGTCAACCGGTAAAGTACCCAATAGGTTGGCAGCATTGCCACGTTGGATGGCAATGCTAAGCCTCTGACCAAAATAAAAGCCAGCCTTTGGGTCACGGGAAGTGTCAACCAGCCTTTTCGACAGCTCTTTAAATAAAAGGTGGGCACTCGGACCCCACGGCCCGAGGGTTTCAACCCCAAACGGCTCGAAAATATAGTTACCAGTAAGGTTACTATATTTCCGCCGCTTGAGGTTTTCCGCAGCCGAGGCGGCAGCACCAGCACAGCACGACGTACTAGGAAGGTGGGATGGCGCAAGAGTATCGACACACGTAGCGTCCCACACTAAAGGCCTACCCATCTTCCACGGGAATAAAGACATACCGTCAGGTCTCTTGCCATAGTCGCGTGCCAAACCGTTGTTTTTTTTGTGTTATCAAAATTAAAATCCCCGATGGTGGCCAAGCCAGAGAGAGTGACACCACCGAATGCGGCAAACCCGTTGAGAATCTGCACGTCGATTCTGTAAAATTCAAACAACAACTCGCGTTTCCCTTCGCTATTCGCTCTCCCTTCGCATAAGGTTCAAAATGACCTTGATTTTGCATTCTGATAGCATCGCCTACGCACTTGCGAAGGGAAGTGACCACCAAAGCGACTAGTGATTGCCACACTCAACAAAATGTAAATCGAGATTTATCGGTTTTTTATTTTAGCAGTTTTTTACACAGAGTTTTAGCTATTATGATGTGTATATTAAAATTTCTTATTTAAAGGAATTAGACACAGCTAATTAGTAAAAAAAAACCTGAAACTCTAAATTCGTGACGTGAATTTATGCTTACCTTGCGAAAAAAAATGGCTGACAGACAATATCATTGTGTAATCTCAGTAATCTGTGGACAATAATTTCATTTTTGCCTTGACGTTTTAAAGTTTGTTGCATTGTTTTGTTTGTGTTTTGATCGTTCAGTGCCGGTAAATTGTGAAAAAAATCATGAAGTAAGTCTAAACTTCTGGTTGTAAAGTTCAAAAATTATATTAATTTAAGTGTTTATTTTGTTTTCTAATCCAACAATAATGTTTCAGTACAAATGAGACACGTTCCTCTCACCCATCGACGGCTGTTGATGAAACTGAGTTTATGGAAAGAAACTTGTTTTCTTGAGAACTCAAAATGCCAGTGAGCGAAGTCGACGCCAGTAGGAGAAACACGCCGTAGCCGTACGCCTTAATAGTATGGGTGTCACTATCAAAACTTATAAACAGTGGACCAAGGTTAGCAGAGCTTATTATTTACAGTTTGAACCACTTAACATTCTCTAAAGCAAACCACTTAAAATGTGCGACGTATATGTTCCCACTATTATAGATGTGTCTAGATTATATCTTATTAGATCTAAATGTAGTACTTACCTATAAGAATATCAATTTCATTACTAATAAGTAATATACCTAATTCAAATAGTAATTTATTTATAAGGTTTTGCAGTCAAAATATAAAAAACATATATAAATTTTAATCTACTTTTATCCTACAAGGAACATATGGAGTAACATTTTGTCTAATTTATGTTTCAGGATTCCAACCTGGTTGAGAAAAGCCAAGAACAGACTTGTAATTACAGACCACCTGATCATGCAATTGCGAGAAAACTCTTTGCTTCCTTATCCAGCTCAACTGTTGGAACAAGTCAAAGCATATCACGGGTATGTATTTGAGTAGAGACAGATTTGAGTTGTCACAGCAAGTACAAGTGTATCCTCAGACTCCGACTCAAGCTATAGGACTTTAATCAGGTATTATAGTAAGTTCACCTAATGTAAAACTTGCCACTAGCGCGAATAAACTGTTTTCTCTTTTTAAGTAACTAGGTCACATGTTTATTTTTGTTTACTTTTATCTATCTACTAAAACCTTAACTATCATAGTAATAGGTGTTGTCATTAACGCATTGTAGTAATAAGAGTTTTCTTTTCAGCATCATGTCACACTTGTTCAGTTGCTGCTCCTCCACAATCACAACGGCAAACGAACTTCTCCACCACCACCGACAGATTCTTAAGGGTGGAAGAACAGCGGCTGGAGTTACAACAATACTCAATCGTACAAAAGTTGCATTCCTTTCTGGAGAGGAGTCTCGACAGGGATAGAGTTTTAGCTGAAGCTCTGGGTGCAGTTGGGAAAGGGCTACAAGCATTGGCAGATGCCATTAATTGAGATAGGGTGTAGGAATAAAAGTAATTATTTATTTATTTATTTTAATTACAATGGCTATTACACCAATTACAGTAACTAAACAAAATTAAAAGTAATAGTATAGTCATGTTTTAGTTTTTAAACATAAGATTTCTCAATTGGGTTTTGTTATAATTATTTAAATTAAACACTTAACGAATACTAGTGCAGTTTTATTGAAAGACCTGCCTCACACACCAGAGAATACATACAATAAACGACACCACTGATATATTAATTATGACGTGAACGCCAAAGCCTATTTACTATGTTACGCCTACGTAATTGCCCTAGAGCTAAATCGGCGTTAGATGGCAAATCCCTGGTTTGCCTCCTTTGAACTTCAGCAATTGTTTGGAGCTCTTGTAGTCGCTCTTCTTCTGAAATTGTGAATGCCGGCATTCCTGCGCGATTGCACATGTTGTGCAAAACACAACATGCAATTACTATTTTTGCAACTACGTCTGGATGGTAGTTGAGCACTCTGTGTACTAACAAGCACCTAAATCGTCCTTTTAGGAGGCCAATTGTTCTCTCCACAGAGTTACGAGCAGTTAAATGACAGTCATTGTAAAATGCTTCTGGGGAATCATCTTCAGCACCACTAATTGGTGTCATAAGGTAGGAGCGCTGAGCATATCCGGAATCACCTGAAAAAAAATAATATAAAAAAAACTATGTAGTTTTTATACCTAGTAATTAGATTTATTTTCTGAAATTTCAGTGAGGGATTAACTAACCAAGCAAAACAACTTCTTCACCAGCATTTGTTAATGCCTCTAAGTGTGCTTTTATAACACCATAATTAAAAATGAAACTGTCATGAGTAGCTCCACCATATGTGGGATCCACATTTAAAATATTTAAATCTGCATCTGTTATCTGAAAATAAAATAACTAATAGAATACCTAATGATAATCGATTACAACATAGAAATATGTGCATCTGGATTGAGAGCCCAAATTTTAAATCTTCTCAAAAGAAAACAAGATTTACAGGGAATTTAGTTAAAAATTAGTAGAACTTAGAGCAATATGCCATAATTTTCTTAAACGTGAAATAAAGCTGTTATGATTAAATAAGTAGGGCTCTCAATCCAGATGCCTGCATAAAGTGACATAGCCCGAATCTCAGAAAGTACTACCTCTGGGCTCATAACACCGGTCTACAACATTTTTGCGCACGGGTTAAACGTAATTTATTTTCATAGCTATTATAATTAGAAATAAGAATAAGGACAAAAAAAAGTTCTGAATTTGCTTTTATGAGTAAAAAATGGGAAAATTAAAATCAATGAAAATACATAAAAAATTGACATAGAGATGATTTATTGAAAGATACCGAACGTTTATTTATGTTTTTTTTTACAGTAGAAGTTTTAAAATAGTGATGAAATGTTTAAAAATGTATAGTTTTACTTTTCCTTTCATGTTCAGTGGATGTTTCTCTTATTAACCTCCAAATATAGTCTCCCATCATGCTTTCAGTATACTGGCCTTGGTAACGTCTCTCAAATTCCATTATATCCTGATGGAAGCGTTTCCCTTGTTCTTCCGAATAAGTTCCCATATTAGGTATCTTTAAATTTATCTAAATGAGAATGTAACATATAACCTAATTAACGTTAGAATAAAATAGTTCATAAAATAAAAAGAGAAAATAAAGTTACCGTCCAAATTGTATCTACAAGAGTTATATGACACATGTGGAGCCCATTTTTTGTCTTGATTTTTAATAAGTAAATTGAAGTAAGCTTGATATGCCTCGCAAATCTTTAAATTAGTACTTAAGTTATACTTTTTGACGTGACAACGTCTTAAATTAGGTTGCGGCTGGGAGTCACTTATGAAAAAGTGTAACGCTCGGTAACGTTACGATGAGTCACCGAACGAGAGAGAGGCCCGCCGAATGCCTTGCGTCTCTCTCCCACTCAACTATGATCGGTAAAAGACGTTGTCACGTAAAATCTTCGCCCGTAAAACCGACTTTACAGGCAACCATTTTTTTTTTCTCTGATTTTAATAAATGCACCGCAAATATAACAAAACGAGTCAGCGTCTCGTTTGCAACGTCTCAATGCCATTTTGTATAGGATATAGCGAAAAAAGATAAAGATATCACGTTATTTCTCCGTAACTTCCAAACACACACTGTCGTACACAACAAACGGCGTAAGAGACACTACTACATAGCCTCTAACCTCTTTTTCTACACCAATAGAGCGCAAAGACCGTTATTGATTCGGCGCGAAATTCAAAAATGCAAAAATCGCTCTAAGTTCTTAAAAAACAAATATTTTCGATTGGTAATCACATTATTTTTTATACATGTGCTTACATAACAATAATTGCATAATAAAAACCCATGCGCAAAAAAAAATTTTTTTTTTGTTGACCGGTGTAATTTTTTTTTAAGGATTTAGTTAAGAAATTCTTAAAAAAAAAAAGATATTCTCAAATATGTAGAACGCGATATTTCAGAGTTATAGCGGTATATCTAGGGCCCTCAGTTCATAAATGTTTGTACTACTGAGGAATCATCAAACTCATGGATTTATCTAAAGAAATACTAAAATACGACCGTTATATATTTTAATTAAACGCGTCCGTTAATTATTAGTAATGAAATATTGACAAAAAACTTAATAGTTAAAAAGTAAATGGAGATTGAATTTTCCTAAATCGTCTGAACTGAGGGCCCAATATTTTTTGCAGTATTGACTAGGATAAGCCTTCTACAGTACCGTGCATTAGGGTAAGTATTTTAACTAATTGTTAATTAAAATCTAACAAAACGTCCGTTATTCCAAGTGTCATAGTTTAAGAGAAAAATTAATATTTTTTTATAGGAGAAAATTCTGTAGGGTGAATATATTGTTCCATTTAAGTATAAACAATTGTTCGACGTGTTCTTGTAGTATATTAACAGCTAGTCTATACTAATATTATAAAGAGGTAAACTTTGTTTGTTTGATTGTAATGAATAGGCTCAAAAACTACTGGCCCGATTTTAAAACTTCTTTCACCATTCGAAAGCTGCATTATCCACGAGTAGCGTATATAATATCACGCTATGTCCCACGGGAGCGAAACAGTAAACAAAAACTTAATGTTACATGGGTGAAACCACGAGGAACAGCTAGTCGTATATAATTACATAATTCTCCATCTGCGCTTTACAAAATACTACAAGAGCACGTCGAACAATTGTTTATACTTAAATGAAACAATATGGTCACCCTACAGAATTTTCTCGTATAAAAATATATAATCAATTTTCTCTTAAACTATGACACTTGGAAAAACGGACGCTTTGTTAGATTTTAATTAAGAATTAGTTAAAATACTTACCCTAATGTACGGTACTGTAGAAGGCTTATCCTAGTCAATACTGCAAAAAATATTGGGCCCTCAGTTCAGACGATTTAGGAAAATTCAATCTCCATTTACTTTTTAACTATCAAGTTTTTTGTTTGTCATTATTTCTTTTTTACTAATTAACAGACGCGTTTAAGTAAAATATATAACAGCCGTATTTAAGTATTTCTTTAGATAAATCCATGAGTTTGATGATTCCTCAGTACAAACATTTATGAACTGAGGGCCCTAGATATACCGCTATAACTCTGAAATATCGTATTCTACATATTGAGGAATTTCTTAAAAGTTTTAAGAATTTCTTAACTAAATCCTTAAATAAAAATTATGAGCCCATAGGTAGTATTTTCTGAGATTCAGGCATGTCACTTTATGCAGGCATCTGGATTAAGAGCCCTACTTATTTCGTCATAAAAGCTTTATTTCACGTCAAAAAAAAATTCATGGCATATTGCCCTAAGTTTTACTAATTTTTAACTAAATTCCCTGTAAATCTTGTTTTGAGAAGATTTAAAATTTGGGCTCTCAATCCAGATGCACATCATAGAAATCCATTTTACCAATTGCACATTTCTTGCATGGTAACCTTTGCGGCAGTAGAAACGTTCTTCATGCTCTTTTGGTTTTTTCATTGCCACCAGAGTGCCATCAATACACCCAAGAGCTGTTGGAAAGCCAAACTTTTTGAAGAATCTGTAATTTACGGTAACATGATCAACTGCCACAGAAAAATGTAAAATCAAAGGGTCACTTTAATTATAGTATATCCACTAACCTTTCTTTTAACTTTTGTCTTTCTTGTATATTTTGAGGAAACCTTATATATTTGTTTACTATTGCCGGATTATTAAGAGCTTCCACTACTTCATTTATGCAACGAGATGCTGATGGTTGTGATAAATATGTTCTTATATTTTCTTTAATAATTTTCTGATAACTGCCATTAGCCAAGAATGACAAGGCGCATAATAACTGTGAAACAATAAAAAAATCAAATATCTACTTTAGCTAGATCTAGTCAATACAAAATAGGGATCAATTTTGGTTATTTTCATGCTTAACCTTTTAACAACCAACCTACAGCTGGCTGTCGGGCTGCTAATGTCTTTCTATTGTGTCTCAAATCACATGTGTTCGAAGGATTAAATAGAACACCAATATAATAACTATACAGGGTCCTTAGTTAAACATGAAAACAAATTAGACTAGCCAGGAAACCACCAAAAGAGAATACTCCTTATTGTGAAGTTTTTTTTACTATGGCGTGCTTGGTAACAAATCTTTTAGCTATAAACTGTAAAGTAAATACTTACAAAATGAACTTTAGGCATAGTAAAATGAAGCACTTACTTTTACACGAGTTGAAAGTCCTTTGCCTCGACGTTTTGTGGACTTTATCAGAGGCAGTAACTCATACTCCAGTTGGTCAATTAGTTCTTTTGACAATCTATACACGCTCACATAGTCGTCTTCTCGGGTTAATAAAGATAAACTTCGAATTTTGGTAGATTGTCGACTCTTTTCTAGTTTATCCAAAGCATGAGCTTCTTCTAATAAAGATTTAAACAAAAACATTCTCGCCATCGTTATCGCTTGAGTAGGTAGGCACTAATCCACTTTAAAACTTTATTTAAACACTATTTAACCATTATTTCTTCTAGTTTCACTCGTAAAATAGATGCTTTTAATTTGACACTTTGAATCGGTTTCGAGTTCGAAGGGAGCGTCGAACTGACGGTGGAACTACCTTTTAGAATGCCACGTATTACGTCATCTCATACTTTATCTGTCAAAATCCCGCAGTTAATTTAGTTCAACTCGCAAACACGCTCGCAAGAGTAGCGCTAGTGTAGATTCGAATTATCGACCTAGTTTTAGAATGCCAATCAAGAAACTCACGGCGGATTCAGATTCGAAGTTTAAAACGAAGTCTTACAGAATCACACTGCTGGTGAGTTGAGAATCTGGTGAGTTGAGAATCTGGTGAGTTGAGAATCTGATGAGTTGAGAATCTGGTGAGTTGAGAATCTGATGAGTTGAGAATCTGATGAGTTGAGAATCTGGTGAGTTGAGAATCTGATGAGTTGAGAATCTGGTGAGTTGAAAATCTGATGAGTTGAGAATCTGGTGAGTTGAGAATCTGGTGAGTTGAGAATCTGATGAGTTGAGAATCTGGTGAGTTGAGAATCTGATGAGTTGAAAATCTGGTGAGTTGAGAATCTGGTGAGTTGAGAATCTGGTGAGTTGAGAATCTTATGAGTTGAGAATCTGGTGAGTTGAGAATCTGGTGAGTTGAGAATCTGATGAGTTGAGAATCTGGTGAGTTGAGAATTTGTTGAGTTGAGAATCTGGTGAGTTGAGAATCTGGTGAGTTGAGAATCTGGTGAGTTGAGAATCTGGTGAGTTGAGAATCTGGTGAGTTGAGAATCTGGTGAGTTGAGAATCGAGTTAGGAGTCTGGTGAGTTAGGAATCTGGTGAGTTGGGAATCTGGTGAGTTGGGCATCTGGTGAGTTGGGCATCTGGTGAGTTGGGAATCTGGTAAGTTGGGCATCTGGTGAGTTGAGAATCTAGTAAGTTGAAGATTAAGAACCTTGTGAGTTGAGAATCTGGTGAGTTGGGAATCTGGTGAGTTGGGAATCTGGTGAGTTGGGAATCTGGTGAGTTGGGAATCTGGTGAGTTGGGAATTTGGTGAGTTGGGAATCTGGTGAGTTGGGAATCTGGTGAGTTGGGAATCTGGTGAGTTGGGAATCTGGTGAGTTGGGAATCTGGTGAGTTGGGAATCTGGTGAGTTGGGAATCTGGTGAGTTGGGAATCTGGTGAGTTGGGAATCTGGTGAGTTGGGAATCTGGTGAGTTGGGAATCTGGTGAGTTGGGAATCTGGTGAGTTGGGAATCTGGTGAGTTGGGAATCTGGTGAGTTGGGAATCTGGTGAGTTGGGAATCTGGTGAGTTGGGAATCTGGTGAGTTGGGAATCTGGTGAGTTGGGAATCTGGTGAGTTGGGAATCTGGTGAGTTGGGAATCTGATGAGTTGAGAATCTGGTGAGTTGAAAATCTGATGAGTTGAGAATCTGGTGAGTTGAGAATCTGGTGAGTTGAGAATCTGATGAGTTGAGAATCTGGTGAGTTGAGAATCTGATGAGTTGAGAATCTGGTGAGTTGAGAATCTGGTGAGTTGAGAATCTGGTGAGTTGAGAATCTTATGAGTTGAGAATCTGGTGAGTTGAGAATCTGGTGAGTTGAGAATCTGATGAGTTGAGAATCTGGTGAGTTGAGAATTTGTTGAGTTGAGAATCTGGTGAGTTGAGAATCTGGTGAGTTGAGAATCTGGTGAGTTGAGAATCTGGTGAGTTGAGAATCTGGTGAGTTGAGAATCGAGTTAGGAGTCTGGTGAGTTAGGAATCTGGTGAGTTGGGAATCTGGTGAGTTGGGCATCTGGTGAGTTGGGCATCTGGTGAGTTGGGAATCTGGTAAGTTGGGCATCTGGTGAGTTGAGAATCTAGTAAGTTGAAGATTAAGAACCTTGTGAGTTGAGAATCTGGTGAGTTGGGAATCTGGTGAGTTGGGAATCTGGTGAGTTGGGAATCTGGTGAGTTGGGAATCTGGTGAGTTGGGAATTTGGTGAGTTGGGAATCTGGTGAGTTGGGAATCTGGTGAGTTGGGAATCTGGTGAGTTGGGAATCTGGTGAGTTGGGAATCTGGTGAGTTGGGAATCTGGTGAGTTGGGAATCTGGTGAGTTGGGAATCTGGTGAGTTGGGAATCTGGTGAGTTGGGAATCTGGTGAGTTGGGAATCTGGTGAGTTGGGAATCTGGTGAGTTGGGAATCTGGTGAGTTGGGAATCTGGTGAGTTGGGAATCTGGTGAGTTGGGAATCTGGTGAGTTGGGAATCTGGTGAGTTGGGAATCTGGTGAGTTGGGAATCTGGTGAGTTGGGAATCTGGTGAGTTGGGAATCTGGTGAGTTGGGAATCTGGTGAGTTGGGAATCTGGTGAGTTGGGAATCTGGTGAGTAGGGAATCTGGTGATTTGGGAATCTGGTGATTTGGGAATCTGGTGAGTTGGGAATCTGGTGAGTTGGGAATCTGGTGAGTTGGGAATCTGGTGAGTTGGGAATCTGGTGAGTTGGGAATCTGGTGAGTTGGGAATCTGGTGAGTTGGGAATCTGGTGAGTTGGGAATCTGGTGAGTTGAGAATCTGGTGAGTAGGGAATCTGGTGATTTGGGAATCTGGTGATTTGGGAATCTGGTGATTTGGGAATCTGGTGAGTTGGGAATCTGGTGAGTTGGGAATCTGGTGAGTTGGGAATCTGGTGAGTTGGGAATCTGGTGAGTTGGGAATCTGGTGAGTTGGGAATCTGGTGAGTTGGGAATCTGGTGAGTTGGGAATCTGGTGAGTTGGGAATCTGGTGAGTTGGGAATCTGGTGAGTTGGGAATCTGGTGAGTTGGGAATCTGGTGATTTGGGAATCTGGTGATTTGGGGATCTGGTGAGTTGGGAATCTGGTGAGTTGGGAATCTGGTAAGTTGGGCATCTGGTGAGTTGGGAATCTGGTAAGTTGAAGATTGAAAACCTTGTGAGTTGAGATTCTGGTGAGTTGGGAATCTGGTGATTTGGGCATCTGGCGAGATGGGCATCTGGTGAGTTGAAAATCTAGTAAGTTGAAGAATGAGAATCTGGTGAGTTGAGAATCTGGTGAGTTGAGAATCTGATGAGTTGAGAATCGAATCTGATGAGTTGAGAATCTGGTGAGTTGGGAATCGTTGGGCATCTGGTGAGTTGAGAATCTAGTAAGTTGAAGATTGACATCTGGCGAGTTGAAAAATTGACATCTGGCGAGTTGAAAAATTGACATCTGGCGAGTTGAAAAATTGACATCTGGCGAGTTGAAAAATTGACATCTGGCGAGTTGAAAAATTGACATCTGGCGAGTCGAAAAATTGACATCTGGCGAGTTGAAAAATTGACATCTGGTGAGTTGGAAAATTGACATCTGGTGAGTTGAAAAATTGACATCTGGTGAGTTGGAAAATTGACATCTGGTGAGTTGGAAAATTGACATCTGGTGAGTTGGAAAATTGACATCTGGTGAGTTGGAAAATTGACATCTGGTGAGTTGAAAAATTGACATCTGGTGAGTTGAAAAATTGAGAATCTGGCGAGTTGAAAAGAGGAATCTGGTGAGTTGAAAAGAGGAATCTGGTGAGTTGAAAAGAGGAATCTGGCGAGTTGAAAAGAGGAATCTGGCGAGTTGAAAAGAGGAATCTGGCGAGTTGAAAAGAGGAATCTGGAGAGTTGAGAATCTGGTAACTTTTTGTCAAGGGATGGCAAAAGCTAGGGCTGCAATAAATTAAAGACGTGTTTGAAGCATGTATTGCTTTATTACTTCATAACAAAGTATTACTTGAACTTTTATTATACACAAAGAAACAAATGGGGACAAGTCGTAATTTCCAAAACCACATCTTTTTTTATATGAATACTGCCAAGCTCGTAAGACTCGACTAAACGTCATTTTATTAAACTATTACATCTTCAAAAAGCGATAATAAATAATAAATCTACTGAAGACGCTCTCGTCGTCCGAAAACGCTCTGTTCATTAAATTGATATCCACCTTGGTCACAACTGTTGATACATTGTAACCATTGCGTTGAGAATTATGTTATCAGGTTCAACAATCTGATTTACTTCCTATTTCTTGTTTAACATAAATCAGTTGGTTTTTGTTTCTCAAACCAAACAACGCCACAGTTCGTAAATACGATAAAATATGTTTTACAAAAAAAAATTGCATCTTAATAGATGTATATGAAAATATAAACAGTTGAAGATTAACACTGCTTTTGCTTGTTGTAACTATTGTAAAGCTGTGACAACTATATAAAAATGAATTACAAAATGCTCAATGTGTTAGGCGCACTACACACTTAAGCGGGTCGAGTTTGCCGAACCGCTTAAGCGTGTAGCTCGCTTTACGGCGTAACATTATGGCACTTTGATGATCTAACACTTACATCATGAAACTGTAATCTTAATCACTATGACACCGCGGGCGCAAGACAAGTTCAACATTTAAAAACAGCAGCTTGGCAGTTATTTAACATTATGAGAGCAATAGAAATTAAAAATCTCAAAAACTTTCACAAGCTTTACACACTGGCATTGATAAAAAAAGAAAAGCAGGTACACCGTTAACTTTAAACACGACTTGTCCACGTGTTTCGTACAAATCTAGAGACAAAGAGATTAAAGACGAAACGTATAAGACAGTGTTTATAAAATGGCACTACATACAAAGACAATTACGGAGAGGTCTATAGCGTTCTATACAACATTCGACGGTGATCAGTACCACTACGAGGAGACAAAGTCGAGGTGTAAACTAAAAATTGTAATAGAAGATTGCAGTGATGAAGCTTTAGTACACTTTCAATTGATTCTTGTCGTCAAAGCCGGCCGAGTGGCCAGCGTTGCGGACTATGAACGAGTTGCCATCGAAGTGCATCCGCCTCTCGCCGCGACTGCAGGGGAAAAAGCATTATTTAAACTAGGCCCTAGGCTAGAGTACTACTTAAGATATACTTAGTCCTAATTTTTATTTTAAATTCAATTTCAGCCGATTCGATTCTCAGTTTAGGTGAAAAACCTGTTAAAGCAGTTTTCTTTTTAAAACAAAGGACTGTTTCCTTTAAGTAAAATAATCCATCTTAACGATTTAAAGTAGTTTTCTTCTAGGGCCCATTGATTTATTCTACCCTGTAATATATACTAAGTTTATATTTGTATGACAGAGTAGAGATACCGTTCATATATTCGGAGTCTACCATGAGAGAGCTCAGAGAAGGGACTCACCGTACGAAGAGATGCTGAGTCTGGCCCAGCGAAGCAGTGCAGTGCAGGAAAGGGCTCGTAATGGACGCCGACCCGTTGCTAGGGCTAGTACGTAGCTGGTACTTGTGACTGCAACGGTGAATCCTGCAACAATTGCAATACCAAATGCTCATTGCTTTACTTTTTTCACACGCGATTCGAGACAATAGAAAGACAATGGTGCTGATTCTCTTGTTCACAAACTTAACCAAGTTAAATGCATCTTACTCTTAAAAGGACAGAAGATACATTTTAGTTTAATCCTGTCAAATTAGATTTTTTTTTAATCGCGTCTAAATTACTAATATTTTATATAATCCTAATAGCAGCCCGATAGCCCGCTGTCGGTTGGTCGTCGAAAGGTTGAGACATAAATCCAATACTGGTGCAGATTTCCTTGTTCACAAACTAAACAAAAATTAAGTTCGGTGAATCTTTTCCTAAGGCCCGAGTCACACCGAAATGGCAGCGGCCGGCAGCGGCGCCGCGAGGCCTCTTGCGGCCGCCAGCGGCGCTAGAAACGAATGGCGCGCGGCCGCTGGCAGCCGCTGGCGGCCACTGGCGGCCTCGCGACCTTTTTTAAGCTTTTCAAACGATTCTAGTCTTTTAAGTATGTAGTTAAAGTTTAAAATTATTTCACACTGAAGGTGCTCGCCGCGCCGCTGCCGGCCGCTGCCATTCCGGTGTGACTCGGGCCTAAAGGAAAAGATTCACTGAACTTAATTTTTGTTTTGTTTTTCTTAACGGGAAATCAGGTTGAATTAAACTTGCAATGCCCTAACCAAACTGGGATACCAATCACAAAGCGAAATACCATTTCTTTCATCTTTTTTGTGTAAATAAAGTACTTGTATTATAATGATTGGGTTTATCTTAATTTATTTTATACCAGCTTTTGCCCGCGACTTTGTTCCCATTCCCGGGGGATTTCCGGGATGAAAACTACTCTATGTTCTTTCTCGGGTCCCAGACTATACTTGTACTAAATTTTATTTAAATCGGTTCAGTGGCTTAGGCGTGAAGATAAGACAGACAGCGTTATTATCGCATTTATAATTTAATGCCCTTACTAATAATCACTTAATAACAAGCCTTTTTAGCTTTACCCAGAGTAGGCCGCAAGTAGGTCCCAATCGTCTCATCAGCTTATAGAAAAATACAACTAATCAAACATCGCTGTTAAATAAACTACACAAATTATCGCCTATGTCTTATTCTAATTTATTTTATAACCTATATTTCTGTAAAGTTTTATCAAAATCAGTTCCGTAGTTTTTGCGTGAAAGAGTAACAAACAAAAATACAAACAATTTTTTTCTCTTTATAATATTAGTATTGTTAATAAACAATGAGTGTAATATTTTTTTAAGGGGAAAATACAAGTATCAAAACATTTTAATCCCTTTTCCCCAGTGTTGCTGTCATTATATTTTATTTACCATTTTTGTCTTCAGTTACGGGTACACCTATACTTTTATTTTATTAATTTTACCTTTATTTCAACAATATTGTCACTAAAACTTAATAAAGTTAAAGGGAGAACTTATTGAAATATTGTTTAAAAGGGTTGAACGACATTGGTCAAGTCTGATATTCGTCAAATCGGCAATTCGTCCAATATGACATTGGTCAAGCTGCAGTTCGTCAATGTCCAATTATGAAATTTGCCAAATACGCTAATGGTCAACTAATCAAAGTACAACCAATCATAAAAGTGTAAGTAGTAGTTTATAAGAGTATAATCAATTAATCAGGTTTGACCAATGTCGTTCAACCCGTTTAAAAAACGGGTACCTAATTTTCTTTCACCTGGCATCCCTTTAATACACGCACACATAGTTACGCCGCCGCCTATTGTGCTTCAATTATTTTATATTTAAAGCTCCGTCCGCCTTTTTTTATAGGTCCATGTGTTACACAGACATTATTCAAGACTTACCTTTACACGGCGTTTATTATTGAGACGCTTCCGTACGTACGACCCCGCCATGTAAATCGGAAGATTGATATAGCTTCGTCATGAGGAGCTTATTATACACTATCTCAATAGCTAACTTTTTTTGCATCTTATTATTCATGTTTTCCACTCCTGTTAAAGGGAACATCATTCAACCTTTTTGGTGTCGAATATAATTCTCCATCTCAAAAACATTTAAAAGATGACCCACAGCTTAATAAGTATACCTGATTTTTCACGAACGGACATTAAAAACTTCTAGACCAGTCCACTGAAGACATATAATCATATTGGATTGCTAAGTGATTTACCAATAAGACAGCAACCACTACAATCTACAAAAAAGTTAAGGTAAGGCTTTCAATGGTATCAAGACATACGCGAAAGACATTTCCGCAAAAGACCTATGCTCTTGCCAATACTTTACAGTACTCACAGACGCTTTCCAATTAAAAAGACTGAATACTGAGAGGCCTCCCGCCACATACAAATACTACAACTACTTATGACAAGCTCATGTGTGTGAAACTGGGAAATGTTATGCACACCTGTGCCTCCTGAAGTGAGCATAACACCTCTGTGGACCGTGGTTGATCATTATTGATTAACTTTTTGCGCAATTAAGTCACGTGGCTGTGAAGTTTATACGTGATTCGAGACAATAGAAAGACAATAGCAGCCCGACAACCGGCTATCGCTTGGTCGTTAAAAGGTTAAGTGATGGTTTTAGTAGACTGTAACAACGCGATAATAGAACTTTGTGTGATGAACTTGATTGTTCTGTGACTGCAGTGTGTGTATTTGTGTATATCACTTCTCTGGTTACAATAGTACCTCTACCTAGAGTAGTGATAGCCGTGTGCGAATTGTCCCAAGACCAATGACAATTAACCAATTACTAGGTACTTATGTGTACTAACTAACATAAAAACAAGTTTATTTGTAAATAGTGTAGTCATAGCCGTTTATCTACATTTTCTCATAAATACCTAGGCATACATCACAAATGTCACCCTGCTGATAACCGCTCTATTTAACAGCAAGATTTCGCGTACACATGTACTTGTTTTGATTAATTTATATCAGTCTACAGTAAACAGAAACTAATAATTAAAATAAAATAGTCAAGTGCATGTCAGACCTGAGGGTGAGTAAGTAGGGTCCGTAAGTAACAATATCGCATTATAGTTTCACAACCATAATTAACAACCATTCCGCATTATGTCGGTTTCAAGATTGCTCCTGAAATAACCGTCTTACAAGCCGTTACAGATACCTTTTAACCCTTATGTGAGTGACGAGGTACCCGGGTAACTTTTGCAATTTCAACCATGAATAAAATGATGAATCGGCATGCTAAGCGGCTGTGAGTTTCTGAGAGCTCCTAACTATCTTTAAAATTACCCTTTTTATAAGTTTCCATTTTTCACACTTTATAAAGTTATTTATATTGACCTTATTATTTTTTACACACGTAACCGAGTGACGAGTGTCCGGGTACCTCTATGTATATGTGTAAGAATTAAATCAGTTATGACAATGCTTTTGACTTTCAATAAATAACATTTATATATTTTTTTATAATATTTATTTGAAATTAAAAGTAAACATAGAGAAAATTTAATTTTGTGAACTTAGGTTGCATGTACATTGCATGTTGTAGTTGCATGTTCCGTATTTGTCTCACACAAGTTTTGCGAGTTTTTCTTTGCTTTTTTTTTTGAGTTTTCTGCAAATGAAACAAGTTTTGGTAAGCTTGACGATCGTTCGAGTGGATTACATTTATAATTCACGTCCAAGTACGTCTTGTATTGCTGATCTCACGTGAAACTTCGATATTACTATAGAATTTTTAGCTCTGCCTTCTATGGTAGCTTGACATAATTGAAAACTTGGCTCTTTCAGAAACTTTCTTCTTCTGTCACTTGAGATAGTTGTTGGGTTATTCTCCATGTAGATAAGGGGAAGCCTTCCCCATCGACAATGTTTATATTTAGGAAAATCAAAAAAATTATCAGCCTAGGGTAGGTTAGGAACAGTCTCATTATGTCGCCAAGACAGCAACATCGATAATATTGAAGAAAAGCGCTAAGAGCCATCGGTTTGACCCACGTTTGACTGTATATTTTCCCAACAGCTCATGTTGTCAACACTCTCTTAGTTTTGTTATAATATGAAATAAATTGAATTTAGCCGTGGAAATATTTTCAACAACAGGCAACATGTGCATCGACGACAACATTACTACAGCTTTGTTCTATCGAGGATCGTAAGAACAAATAGGTGCTTCTTTCTTCTTCATCACTCGAACTTTCACTTAATATTTCTCTAATTTCATCTGAATTATACCTATGACTGCGTAATCTTGCAAGAGAATGCGTTCCTTCGCTATTCATTTTTATGAAAATACACAATAATATATACACAGAAAGCTTAAATACTTTGGAAGCGTCTGCAACGAACTATTTAACTAATACACTAATTAAATATTTTTGTTAACATTAAATTGTCAATGCATAGATTACAATATACTTCCGTCGGTCAAATATGCTGGCCAATGTAAACATTGCACTAGTTAAGAAAGCTGATATTATTTAATAAGGGTACGCCTAAAAGTTATGTTTGTAGGTACCCGGGTACCTCGTCACTCCAATTGCGGTGTTTTGTTTGTCGCTCACATAAGGGTTAAAGTTCTTTGTATGAACTACCACCACGTAAACCGTTAACACGTTAAGTGCGAAACGAGGCCTAAATCACCCCTCATGCAACTTCCTTGTGGTGCGGCAAGGAAAAACGTGAACATCTCTGTCGTGCGAAGGGCAGGTTTGGTCCAGCATAGAAAAAAGATAAATGTATATTTGAGACGCGCTAAAGGTCCCGGACTCAGTGGTATACCTTGGTACCGGATGTCTTAGGCCTCGTACCGCACTGTATTAATATAATTTTAATGCAGTGCGGAACGAGGCTAAAAGTCCGGACCTCGTACCGCACCCAACGCGAGCTTCCCGCGACTAGTGTTGTGCATCACGTTTGATTTTCTATTGACTTTATTTGATGTATTTATTTTTCTTTCAATTGTTTTAATTAGTATTGATTTGATTAGATTAAAATCAACCTAAGGAGTTTGGCTCAATTAAATTTATTTCAATTTATTTTAATTCAGCCCAATTCAATTTATTTTAATTTAGTCTAATTCGATTTGATTTGTATTGGTCTAATTTGATTTATTTTATTTTATTTTGTTTTGATTAATAGTGCAATTTTAGTGAAGTTAACTTTTTTTATATTGTGTTTTTATTTTATTACTTTTCCAAGCAACGACAAAGCTATGTAAACCTGTAATTGGTGAATGTTTTAGCTGTTCCATAGACATCGCATTGCCATTGTTAAATGCATCCACTGTTGGATTACTTTCTAATAAATAAATAAATCACGTCGATTGGAGAACACGTTCTTTTACATCGCCGAACATAAAAAGATTTTTACTCAGTGCTCTCAGTGCAAAAAATCTTATCGTTTACCCTGTTTCAATGAAAAACACTCTTTAAATAAGTACAAAATATTATATTGCGCTCCGTTTTGCCGTGAAAGAAAGACAAACAGACAGACAGACAGACACACTTTCCCATTTATAATATTAGTATGGATTGTTACTGATTTTTTAATGTTGATTCAAGTTCTAATAAGTGTATTTTTAAAGACCGAGGCAGAATACATAGGATAGTTTCTTTTCTACTACTGGTTTTCTTTTTTTTTCTATTCTGTGTACCGTATTAAGATTTTCACACAAAAATAGATAAACGTCGTTCCGTCGATATTATTTTTCCCATCACTAATCTTAGCGTAAATTTACCATATTTCAGTGCGTTACGAGGTGTATAAGATCCCTTAATTTGTTTTGCCAATAATTCCTAAACTAGCTATCAGATCCCGGGGTGACGGAAGATTAGGGTTCATCAATTCACTGTCAATATCGATAAGGACCAAAATTTTTCATTTTCTTTGATTTCGCGCCAGAAAATGGATTTTAGTCTGTTAAAGGAGGCGGGGTCTAATAGACCGCGTGTCGCCCGAACGTCTGGTCACGGTGCGGGCCGATAATGCCTCGTGCCGCAGGAATGAAAAGTTTGCAAAAAATAGTGCCGCAGCTAACGTGTTAACCACCACGTGATAAATAAGTTTAAAATCTCTAACGGCTACCTTAATCAAAAAATCGCTTTAGTAAAGTCTCAATGTTTTTAAAAGACCTATCTAATGCCGTATGATACTCCACAAAATGCATGCTTGAGTTAGCTTCGCTACATGGACAATATTTAAGGATCGAATAAAAGAGAGAAATAAGCTTACTGCCCTATTATACTTTAAACTTTCGCGTTGCATATTTATACTTCACTACTTATCGGGATTTAAAGCGCACATACCTTTTATTTATTACCTTTTATTTATTTTATTTTTTAGGTATGTGCGCGTTATCTAGGAGTGTCGTGATGGCCCAGTGGATAAGGCGCCCGCCTCGTGTGTAAGAGGTTGCGGGTTCGAATCCGGGCAAGTACCAATGTGACTTTTTCAATTCATATGTACTTTCTAAAGTTTATCTTAGACATCACTGACATCCCGTGCCTCGGAAAGCACGTAAAGCCGTTGGTCCCGGTTGTCATTCGTAGAACTTTGACAGTCGTTACTGGTAAGCCAGAAACTCTGACCAGTCCAACCAAGAGGTATCGTGTCGCCCAGTTACTGGGTTGTGGAGGTCAGATAGGCAGTCGCTCCACGTAAAACACTGGTATCCAGCTGAATCCGGTTAGGCTGGCAGCCGACCCCAACACGGTTGGGAAAAGGCTAGGGAGATGATGATGATGTGCGCGTTAAATCCCGATAAGTAGTGAAAGTATAAGCTAACTGTCCGTTCTCGACTAGCCTAGCACTTATGTCTATTGTTTAGTTTGTTTACATAACGTATCTCATAATCATCTCCCTAGCCTTTTCCCAACTCTATTGGGGTGGGCTTCCAGCCTAACCGGATCCGGCTGGATATCAGTGTTTTACATGAAGAGACTGCCAATCAGACTTCCACAACCCAGAAACTGGACGGCACGATATACCCCATGGTTAGACTGACTGACTTTCTGGATTTATCTGACTACCCGTAACGGCTTTCAAAGTTGCACGAATAACATAACCGTGACCAACGGCTTACGTGCTTTCCGAGGACGTGATGTCAGTGATGTCTAAGATAACTTTTAGAAACACATACATAAGAATTAAAAAAATTGTATTGGTACATGCCCGAATTCCAACCCACAACCTCTTACATAATAGACGGGCGCCCTATCCACTGGTAAAAAAAAAAAACAGGTAGAAAAGAAAAAATGAGAAAATGCCTATTTTCAGCAAAGTGCTAACAAGCTGACAAGGATTATGCCCAATTCTATTAAGCTCAGTAATTAAACATTTTCCATTTCCTTGTAATATGTTAAACCTGACAAGAAAAGGAGTGATGTAAGCCCGTATTAAGTCGGATTAATTAAACTGAACTGAGCTGACTGACGCGTCTGTAAGTAACGTTTGCCTAGTCTTGTATGGCTTCTCTAATTGCACGCTTTGTGTTCGGATCGGGCGTAAGATAATTGCGACGTAGTCTAGATGTTTGTTATATTAGATCTTAAGCCAGAAACGTAAATAGAAAAAAGTAGGAAATAAGTAAGAAAGACGGCCACTAAATTGCTCCGGGTGCGAGACCAAACTGCCGCGCCGGCAAGAAAGTATTATAATCTTTGACGTCAATATTTAGATATGTCCAAATTTGTTTCTGTCCAGACTCGACCGACGAATAATTATAACGGCATTATATTTAAATAAGTGTAATGCTGCATGCATTGCTTCCGAATGACTTCAAAGTAATGTAATTTTCCTGGAAGAGTCCCCATACAAACAACTAGCACATAAGGCTGAGTATTAAAATCAGTAGTTACCAAAAATCGCTGTTGCAGAAATAATTATTAATTATTCAAAGCAAACGCGATGGGGTGTTGGCTCCGAGGGTGGCCTAGGAAATGCTGGCGGGACGACTTACAGTCTGGGAGATTAGAAAGGCAGACAAGACGTACTAACCAATCGGGACCAAATAATTTTTCGCCAACAAATTTTCAGTTTAATAAAATAAGGATGCGTTGTTTATCCTATTGCGTGAGTCTCTTGTGGGAGGTAATTAATACCTTATTGTAAGACAAATACATACGCACTCTTTTAAGAAAATAGTCAATGGAAAAGTTGGGAAAAGGGTCAAAATGGTTTTAATGAATTACCTCCGTTGCAGTAACACGAAAACGGTTTTAGGAGACTAATAACTATTTATTGAAAAAAAAAACGGTTTGTTCCCGTTGTCCCCGTATGTATCCCCGTCACGGGGACAGCGGGACGTGATTAATTTCCCATTATCCCCGTAACGTGCATTCGGCTAATCTATATATATATAATCTATATATATAAAACAAAGTCGGGTTTGTTACAACACTTATAACTCGAGATCAGCTAGACCAATTTTCATGGTTTTTGGTTCGTTGGATTTGTCCCCGCCCCGAATAGCAGAATACATCTTAAAATATATATATATATATACATATATCTATATATATAAAACAAAGTCGGGTTTGTTACAACACTTATAACTCGAGATCAGCTAGACCAATTTTCATAGTTTTTGGTTCGTTGGATTTGTCCCCGCCCCGAATAGCAGAATACATATTAAAAATATATATATATATATATATATATATATATATATATATATATATATAAAACAAAGTCGGGTTTGTTACAACACTTATAACTCGAGATCGGATAGACCAATTTTCATGGTTTTTGGTTCGTTGGATTTGTCCCCGCCCCGAATAAAAAATAATGAAAAATCGACGAGAACATAATCATTTTCCCCTATAAGTTAATTCTGAATTCAATTAAAGATTGAAAACTTAAGAGAACAATAGTACTAGGAGCGCAGTAATGTGAAGTGATGTGAGAAAATTTAAAATACTGAGATACTTAGTACTTAAATCAATCAAAAGTACTAGGCGCGCAGTTGTGTGAAGTGGTTAATAGAAAATGTGAGCGCAATTTTAAGAAAATATATGTTTATGAACTTAAATAACATCCATCCATACTAATATTATAAATGGGAAAGTGTGTCTGTCTGTCTGTTTGTCTTTCTTTTACGGCAAAACGGAACGACGAGTTGACGTGATTTTTTAAGTGGAGATAGTTGAAGGAATGGAGAGTAATGTATAAACTAAACTTCAAATACACAGTAATTTTTAATTTTCACACTTGACTACTTAACTCAATCAAAAGTACTAGGCGCGCAGTAACGTGAAGTGGTAAATAGAAAATGTGATCCACCACATATTTTAAATTTTCGCACATGACTACTTCACGTACGTTACTGCTCGCCTAGTACTTTTGTTCTCTTAAGTTTTCAATTTTTAATTGAAAAATAACGTCCTGTAACTCTGTGGGACATTTCATTAAATAAAAATCTTACTTGATAATAAGGTCTAAATCCTTTATCTTTAATCTACCGGGTTCCAAGGCTAATCTACCAATGTTCCATACTTACACTTTGTTGGGAAAAGAAAAAACGGGGACTGTGGGCAATAATTTTTACGTATTTTTATTCAACTATATTAACAGGGACAGCGTACGGGGAAAACGGGAACTATTTTCAAATATTTAATTGAAGTACCGCTGTCACACGGCGTACGGGGACAACGGGAACAAACCAAAAAACTCCTTCGATGCCAGCCACGAAAATGGCCATATTCGTGGCACTATTTTTCCCGGGGTTGCGGAATAGTTCTAATAGTTACATCAGCCCTGGATCATAAGGGGCAGCTGAAGGAACAAGGGTAGGTTTTAGTCAGTAATAGTCTTCCTCCCGCCCCGCCCACGGCGGGAAAAGTCATTGGATGATTCCCCATTCTCAAATAAGAAACTATCTTTAGAATACAAAAATAATCATCAAAACCAATAAGAAGATTAATCAAAACCAATAAGATGATACAACGAAATTGAGATTCTCCTATCTTTGAATCCTATTTTTTAAGTCGGTAAAAAACCACCTGAACCCCTTTTTTCAAGATGTCGGCCGTGGGGCATGGCTCGTGACACCCCACAATCTTTCAACTAACCACTTCTTTAATAATTATCTAAAAAATTATTTGCCTCCTCTGGCAAATGCACGCTGAGCCCAAAAAATGAAACTTTTTAAAATGAAACTTTTTAATGGACTAAAAGACAAACTACAACTAGTGACAGTTGGATCAAATAAATAAAATCCTAATAGCATCTGAAGCTTAATCCGCTATTATTTTTATGAAACAATCTTTGATTTGTTCCTGTGAACACTGAAATTGCGGTATTTTCCAGAGGAAGTAGTGTAAGTTCCACTATTTCTTGTACCTAGAAATCAAACAACAAAATTGCCCTAGTTGAGCTTACTTTCATCTGTCTAGTGTATATGTTATAGTCAAAGTCCGATACACAGTCTCTTCGCGGAAGGACTGGTTTATCCTAGGTTTGGCCAAAGCCATCAGGCAATCCCCGAAATACATTTCAATTTCGCCCTTTGCCTGAAGTATTTTTAGTCAAACCCAGGAGCTCCTAACTTTTCAGTCAAACGTCGAAAGTAAATTATTCTGTTTCGGTTTTGGCCTAGTCAATCCTAGAAGCGACTGCAAAACTCGGTCAAACGTTGATCTGAACATGAAACAGGTTCATAATGTCTCTCGCGGTGTTCCGACCGATTGTTTTGTCATTTCATGTTCGTTCATTGAGCGTGCGGGCGTGTAATTGTGTAAAATTGAAGATGAGTGAATCAAACGGTGTTGTTGTTACTAAAAACGTGGATAAAGAAGCTTTAAAAGTAAAGTTTAAAGAGATAATTTCTAATTTGAATAAAAATAAGTGTTCATTTCACATAAAAACAGTTGTATGAGCAGATTATCAGTAAGGTAGAATCCGCTAAAGTAGCTAAAAAGAAAACGTCTTTGCAGTATCGCCGTCTCAAACGCTACGACGTTGTTCACTATGTCAGAAAAATGATTAATTTTCCATTTTAATTACTTAAGAAATTATTAAAACAACAAACATCAAAATTTTAAAAATGTTATTTTTTATACCTAATCTTACAAACTAACCTCCGTATATTCCAAAGCATTTATTTATTTATTTTATACTTTATTGCACATCGTACAAAAGGCGGGCCTAATGCCACACGGCATTCTCTCAAAGCATCTCAAATATAAAAGTGAAAATCACGTATGCTGACCAATCAGGTGTCAGAACTGGCAGAGTTAAGCGGTTCTTAAGACTTGAAAGCTGCTTAAATGATAAAATGCTTCCAAATATACGAAGATAAGACACTTCATACCTATATCGGAGTTTGACTCGTCAAACCCCGATTTAATAAAATTGTGTTTTGACGTTTGCCTGACCAAATTAGTCTCTCCCAGGTTTGACGAAAATTGTTTAGTCAAAGGCCGAAAATTTACATTTGTTTGGGCTTTGACTAAGTCATTCAGTCTGACCTGAGGATTGACCAGTCCAACCTAGGAGCGCCGGAGCTTCGGAGTTTGCCTATAACATATACATTGCGAAGATGAAAAAGAAGTCCGCAGTTAAAACAAAAGGACTTGCGTAATGTACAGGATTACGTAACTTAAACCAGTTCAATAACAGTAACTTTACTTGCAAGTGATTTATTGAAAAAAAATAGGTAAGTAAGTACCTATGTATATGTATGTATTAAGATACTTATGCTGTATCGAGATGTACTTTTGTTACCTGACGAGTCCATCTGCGGTCTGGCTGACGCGCACGTTGTTGATGATCCAATTGTCAATGCCGTCGTCAGTCAGCCAATACTGCGCCGCTTGCAGCAGCGACAGGGCTTCGTTCACGTACGATGGTCCATGGCGAGACTCACTGCATAACAAACTCTCACTTAGACCAAGGATACACTTGACGAGCCCTTCGTCGCAGATGTCATGTTACGGAGAATTCACATTTACAGACATTAAATATTTAGTGGCAGATTATCAGTCGACTTCTAGAATAAATCTTTAATGACGAAAGATCGAAGACGCGCGGAGGCTGCACAGACGGCAGAGATCCGTCAATATGTCCCTGGCCTTAGGCTCGATTTCTGAGGCAGGGGAGATAACGCAAGAACCCAACAAGATTGCTGCTCGATTTCCTAGGCAGAGGAGATAACGCAAGAATTCAACAAGATTGCTGCAATATGAAATTAATACAATATTATCATTATCATAATTCTTATAGTAGCTTCAAAAATTTTCTTTAAGAACGTCAGCATTGTTTTTCATGCTCATCTTGTTATTCTCCTGTATATTGTCATTTAATAATCTAATTTTTGATTGTTGATATATCGGGACTACTGGACCAGTGCATTCGGTAAATAAAGGTCTTAATAGTGTTTTAGACGTGCTTTCATTATTAATATTGTACTA
This sequence comes from Athetis lepigone, assembly GCA_033675125.1. NCBI lineage: Eukaryota > Metazoa > Arthropoda > Insecta > Lepidoptera > Noctuidae > Athetis > Athetis lepigone. The sequence continues at coordinate 15,732,494 of CM066219.1, forward strand.
TCCACAAAATTGAATCACGACCCATTTCGACGACAAATCGTTTAAAGCTGTCAAAATAATAAGACTAGACGTGTGACATTTTTAATACATGTTAACGCGATTGTCGACCTAATTGTATTTGAATGTCTGTAGGAAAATAAGGTTATGGTGGGTGGTCATGATTCCATTGGGTCGATGGTACATTAAACTACGTGAAATGATGTTATGCGAGTGAATACTGTTCTTATTAAAACCTTTTAAGATGTAACATAGCCTAGAGCGGTGGTGCATCAGTAAGAGCAGTCCTTACTTATAGAAGACATTGAGAGTGAAGTCCTGGCTCATGTCGAGGAAGGTGTCGGTAGTGGTGCGCGTGCCGGCGGCGTCCACCAGATACACCAGCGCGCACTGCTCCGCCGTGAACGACACGCCCTTGTACCACATCTTCGCATATCTAAATATAACAAAATCACGCCTGTATTCCCCCACACTCTATATAGGTTTACCCAAATTTCGCCAGTCACGTAAAAGTCCCACTAAACGGTACGGTAGTTACCGTTACAAACAACAGTTTCGAGACAAATTTATTTTTAGAATTTGAATTTTTTGGTTAAAAATACGAACCGGATCCGATGTGATCTATTTATGTTTTCTTAGAAAGAAATTTATCTGCCGGCATCAAGTTCAAGTGAAAGATAAAAATGTTAATTTTAGAGCTGGAATTTAATTGTGGGTACAATATTAGAGAAACGCAAATTTGTATGTTATTGATTATTGAGCTTTGAGCTAGTATTTGCGGCTACCGTCCAGGCTACGCGTGAGAACTAGGTCAGGTCACTCACATACTTAAATACCAGAATATGTACTTTGTATTTGATAGTAAGTCTCATTTTTTTTTTTTTGTTGGCGAGTCGGAAATCTTCCAATGACTGCTCCCGTCCTGGGTGCGGCGGGAGGTTGTGTCAGACTCTTACTGACTAAAACCCACTCATGTTCCTTCGATTGCCCTTTATGTTCCAGGGTCATGGTAACTATTATAAACATTCCGCAACCCCGGATAGTACGTCTCATTACGTCAACTACCGAATACCTTAAGCAAAGTCCCAAACTAAAAATATCACTAATTAAGTCATTAGAAACTGTCACTAGCTATCGTGCAGTAGCCTAAGTATTCTCCAAATCTAAAAAGTTAATTTTTCTTAGATCTAAATTTGAGTTTAAACTGCTCTCCATACTGCGGGTTTGTCCATTTGTCCAACCATTAGATCTTCGGCATCCAGTAATATCACTTAACGAGAAGTGACAATGACAGTATTATATTAAAAGGTTCGTCATACATAAGTTATTTATGAATGTTTGGCATAACCATTACAACATGGAATGCGTAAACCTTCATCTAACCAACTGTATAGGTAGTCATTGTATTGCCACATTGTTCAAAAATATTAAGTTCGATTGTTAAATTCTGGTTAAAAACCAAATTGAGCTTGATTCGAATAGTTATCAAAATTGAGGATTTCACCATTTCGAAGCACACTTTGGGTCGCAGAAATAAATAGGCTTTGTAGAGCTCCTCTGTTGTCACTGGACCAAGTAACCTAGGCACAGAATAGAGAAAATGGCCTCTTCCTCTCTTGTGTGTCGAAATCTTACATCTCTTTTTTACGTGGGGGATAGTCTTGCGACTGGCTTCGAGCGCAAAACCGTGCTAGGAAATCAGTAGTGGGCGTCCACTTCGGCGCTGGTCTTCAGCTTTACACAACACACAAAATATTTACGTCTAGATAGTAAAACTTACTTGTTATTGCCCTGCTGGTGTCGGGCTTGGATCTCGACTCGCGACCCGTAGTGGTAGACGCGTCCGTTGGGATGAATGAGCGCGGCAGCAGCGCCAGAACGCGACAGCGCCAGAATGATATTGTTCTTAGCGTTGGTCACACGCACTGCACCGTCGATCGTCATGTCCACTCTAAATCAATAGCTTTAACTTAATACCTTATGAAATGTCACTAGATTGGATAGCTCATTATTAGATGGTAAGTTATTTTCCTTCTGTAATTGACTAACTGTCCCCCGCGTTTTGGATTCGCGCGTAAGATCTGTAAGCGCTCTGCTCCCGTGCGACACAACGTGATGTTTTATGACCATTCGTTATTCCGACTCCGAGGATTAAGTTCTTTTCTGTTTTTGTATGATGGAGTAACAAAAATCCATCCTTCCAACCATCCGCACAAACTTTTTCATTTATAATATTAGTAGAAAGTAAGCTCTAAGGGCAAGATAAATAGATGTTACTTGGCACGTAGTTTGGCTCTAGCTGTCACTGTTACACTATCGTTAAACGTCAAGTGCACGATAGAGACGGAACATGCCTAAGCCAAAGTCAGTGCAAAGTAACGTCTATTTATGTCTTCATAAGTCTCCTTCCACCTGGATGTTTCTCGTCGCTATCCATTGCTCCCTAAGAACCACTGCTCCCAGAATCTTAAAAAACGAATCGCACTTACTTAACTCGGTCTCTGAGGCGGAGGCAGACGGTGCCGTGAGGAGTCACCGACGCGTTGTACCCAGCTCCTCCCACCACATCCGTCATCTACCACAAATTCACCTTAAGAATTCTTTTCGAACAACTACATATTTTCAGTAACTACTTCGTCGATTTATCAAAGTTTAGATAAGGTTTTGCATTAAAAATGTCCAAAGAAATTTCTCAATTCGACCGTATATATGTTTTTTCTCGAAGTTACCTTGTAACCGACTTGATCACTTAACTGCTAGAGAAGGAATTGTAGATTACACAAGTATAGATGCGACAGCTACATAGATTATATAAACTTTTTTGCAAAAAACTTCGATCTTGCCTCAAGCTCTCGCCAGGTATCAGCATGGTAGATATCATCTCCTGGGTAGAAGGGCGCTTTGCGCTGCAAGGGTGCGCGCCACGGAGGCTGCCATCCTGCTGCACCTACCAGCTCAGCTTGCCCGAGACCTCCCTCAAGGAACTTGCTGTAGTCTTGAAAAGCAGACAAGTTCGATTCCTCCTGAATGAGACAAATACAATACAAAAATTGGAACCAACAGATATGACGTCTATCAAGGTTGTTGGCTGAGGAACTGGCACGATTATAATCATGCGATTGTTTATTTACTTAACACGGTTCGATTGAAACTTTTTGCTTTACACTCCAAGAACCAGTCTGTCTGAGATATCCAGTTGGTTGGTGGATAAGCTACTACACAAGTTCTATATCTAGCCAAAATAAACAATGTATAGCAAATCGTTACAACGACATGATCTGCACCAAGCAAGACGTTCACCAGCAGTTCAAATTTTGGGTCAGTGGGTAGTCTTAGGGGACAGGTATTCAAAATGGTCATAAGTTTGTACAACCAACATATTCTTTGCGATTGTTATGTACCTACTTAAGTAGTTTGATTATTGTGGGAGTAGCTCACCTGATTGTAGGAGTGTGCTGTATAGACACTTCTAGGCCGAACAGGCATAGTCACATCCTTTCTAAAATCTGCATTTGCCATTTTAATACTTCTTCAACTTATAACTGTTAAGTTTTATACACTATTTTAAAAAATACATGAACAACAGTGACTATCGACACTGGAAAATGCTACATAATATAAATCATACTACACGGTAGGAAAGTAATGGAAGAAGTCATTTGTCATTTATTTCTTTCCTAGTTTAAATTTTTATTTAAAATCTGTTTAAAACTCAATATTTATGTAGTTGCTGGCCACATTTCGAAAAAGCCTTTTTATCAGAACCTCTTTTTATTAAAGCATTTTCTCGAAAAAGTTTACATATAAAAAGCGCCTACAATTTTTATCCAAGGTTTTCAAAAAATATATGTACAGACAGCAAGACGCCTTTTTACACAAATCCTGTTTCCAAACTGATTAAAAACTGCTACGCTACCAATTCAGGATAATTTCATAATAAAAATTGGTATAACAATTGAAAGAAAACTATGTTTTTTTGGTTAAGCATTATACGCGCCATAATTTATGTTATCTGTGGTCATAGGTACAACAGACGATTAAAATATTGTAAACAATTCGAAAATAAATACTTTTCTTCAGGAAACTATACATGTATGTTTGTCCAAAGGCGTCACTTTCCGCAGCGCTGGACTGAAAAGCCTTTAATTTGTTAATCCGCAGTGTCGTACACATCCATGCTTAAAATAATAAATGGGAAAGTGTGTGTGTTTCTATCTGTCTGTTTGTTTGTCCGTCTTTCATGTGATTTTTGATGTGAAACATCTATAGCCGCACGTAAAACAAATTTCTGGCGTGGCGGCGCATGCCGTGGCGACGAGTCGCCACGCTTTATGATGGTGTATATGTCGCAGTCATCTGGTTAAATCAGCTATTTGATTGTATGACTAGCGCGTTCATTGAATGACGACATTTAATTGAATGACTAAACGACAACTCGTCAAGTTGTTTAATGTAACGTTCAACGACTTGACTGAACGTCATTTAGCATTGTCGTTAAATGGGCTATAGTCGACTATGTAATGTTTGTTTAGGGTAACCATAAGTTCGCAACTTAAAAACTTAACTTCCTTTACATAACAAAAATGAGAACATGACATGACACACTTTTTTATGATTTTATTTAAAAAAAAAACTCTAAAATTAGCTGGCGGCGGTGTATCAATAGGTAAATCCATGCTGTCACACTATTTTATCAAGAATAAGTCACTTTAAAGTAAATTTATTAAAAATAATATGAAAACAGTGCTATGTGCGCGAGCTTTTTTACACCATATTTGTTTTGGTGACTACTAACGCCGCAGTGGAAAAAAAATGTACTAAATTACAATCACCTGACTGATATTACGTCCGCTCTTTTCAAAGGGCTATGCTTCAATCAGCTATCTAGTTGGACGTTGAGTGACGCTTGTATAATCAGCTTTCGGCCTAGTCATTCAATTAAATGTTGCTATTCAATAAACGCGCTAGTCATACAATCAAATAGCTGATTCAACAAGATGACTGCGACAATATATACAGTCACAGTCTTGTGTACTGTGTGGCGATGATGTAATGTCGATGTTTCACATCTGCCAGGCTTCCCGTGACGGCTCACTTTTTTGATGTGAAACATCTATAGCCGCACGTAAAACATTTTTTTTTGCCGTGGCTACGCATGCCGTGGCGATGCGTCGCCACGCTATATGATTGTGTATATATACAGTCACAGTCTTGTGTACTGTGTGGCGATGATGTAATGTCGATGTTTCACATCTGCCAGGCGTCCCGTGACGGCTCACTAAGTGGTCGAAGGGATGGAGGGTGACATAGGCTACTTTTTGTCTCTTTTTAACCCGAGCGAAGCCGCAGGCAAAAGCTAGTTTACCTTAAATCTCGCTATAAGCAAAAAGTATGCGTTTCCGCAATTTGGTCTTCTCAACTCAACTCTCTCTAAAAGAAAATTTTAATCTCAGAGATGTATGTATTAAAAACATTAAAATCAATTACAAATTAAACATTATTAACAATAAAAATATAAACTAAATTAAAAAAATATATCAAATAATTACATAATCCTCTCAATATTATTATTATCTTTCTTATTAAAATACTCTATATGTATAATAAATTCTTTTACGTTGAGGTATTCAGTTTTATAGCGCCTTACTAATAAACGCTGCATAAAGTTATGACAGGTTTATAGGTACGTCAAAAAATGTATGGTTACACAGGCTTTATTCATTGCATAACTTTACACAGTGATTATTAGTAAGGGCTATAATCTATATACAAGGTGTATTTTTGGTCTTGCTCAACCAGCTAGGAGATGATTCTACCCATGAAAACAAACAACTTTTATTATGGAACCAACTCCGAAATCGCGAAAAAAATACCAGCTGTTTCTATGAAAAGTTCAGTGCCCTCCCGACCATAATGTATGAAACAGCTGATATTTTTTTCGCGATTATCGAGTTGGTTCCATAATAAAAGTTGTTTGTTTTTATGAGTAGAATCATCTCCTAGCTGGTTGAGCAAGACCAAAAATACACCTTGTATATAAAAATGAAACCCGTTTTCCGTTGTCACGACATGGCATGAAAACGGCTTGACCGATTTGGCTGTTTTTTTTTAAATATTCGTTGTAGTTCAAGGATTGTTTATACGGCGAAAAAAAACGAATAATTGTCGGGAAAGCCCTATACTAAAAACAGCCCTTTTCTTTTTTCCATACAAACGTTTTCGAACTAAAACGTAGAGTCAATTTGAGCTTTAACACCATACCATAAAGTTTAAGTGTTAGTCGAGAGGTTTCGGGAAGCCAAAACAATTGAGTGACGTTAGTATCGTATCGTCGTCAAACACGAATTATCTGACGTAAAATGTCACTTGAAATGTAAAGGAACGTCTCTTTGATGTGGTAGTAGGTAGGTAGTAGGTGGGTAGTAGGTGGGTAGTAGGTGGGTAGTAGGTGGGTAGTAGGTGGGTAGTAGGTGGGTAGTAGGTGGGTAGTAGGTGGGTAGTAGGTGGGTAGTAGGTGGGTAGTAGGTAGGTAGTATGTCAATTCGAATTCAATATTCATAGTTGACAGGACAAAGTCTGTCGGGTCAGCTAGTATATAATAATAATAATACCAGCCTATAACTGTCCCACTGCAGGGCAAAGGCCTCTTCTCATACGGAGAAGGCACGAGCATTGATCACCACGCTTGCTCAAGAGGGGTTAGCGATTTCAGACTTATATTCACTACAAGTCTAGGTTTCCTCACGATGTTTTCCTTCACCGATGTCTGCGATGTCTAAGATAATCTTTAGAAAGTACATATGAATTGAAAAAGTCACATTGGTACTTGCCCGGATTCGAACCTACAGCCACTTGCATGAGACCTTAACCACTAGGCCATCACGACGACTTCGTCGATTGGCAGTTACAATATAGTAAGTTTCAATAGAGGTTATTCTTTCCACTGTTTGGGTATTTTATTATAAATCACCGGAGCCATGCAGTAAACGCTTTTGCGCATATGTGCTGTTTTAGCTGTATGTAGACATAGTAAACTATTATTGCGCCTGTTACTTGGGAAATATCGGAAAGGAGTTTAATTTGACAAACCAAGGTACTTCCAGGATGTATAGACAGGGTAGGGTTCATATGTTGTATTCTTTGAAGTATGGCATGCAACTATCAACAACTTAAAGATAGCTCTTAAATACATCTTTTTTGTGCTTTGAATGCTGTTTCTCTTCCCGAAGAATTACCCCAAAATATAATGCCGTACCGTAAGTGCGATTCCACTAGGCCATAATAAAAGCCGTAAGAAGCGCATCCATATATACTATTGAGGAGAGTGTATGAAGAGCGTATGCGGATTTACTAATTTTTTACATAAAGTGTCAATATGAGATTCACAATTTGGTTTTTTATCTATCATGAGTCCCAGCAATTTTGTATTTACTACTTCTTTAAATTATTATATTATTTCCGTGCTGAATGTTAATGTTAATGCTAGGAGTCCGCTGTCTGAAATGAATAGATAAGTATTTGTTTTAGTTAAATTCATTTTTAAATTATTAGAGTCTAACCAATTCACAACCCGTTCTAAACTGAGGGCCTAGCCAAGTGGCATTGTAGAATAGAAAACGAAAACGAATAGATTGTCAAATGTATGGAATTGACACAAGCTTTCGCTAAACAATTTGACATCTCCATACATTTGACAATCGTTTTCGCTTCGCTATCTATTCTACAATGCCACTTGTCTAGGGGGGCTATTAATGTCACTTCTATATGTTTCTATAGTTTTACAAGGTATTGTTATGGTGCTATCGTCTGCAAACATTGTCAATGGTTGTTTAATACATTTTGGTGAGTCATTTATGTACAAAATAAATATAAAAGACCCAATACACTCCCCTGCGGTACTCCAAATAAAACTTCACGTTCGGTGGACCTAAATATTTCTTCGCGCTTAAGTATGTTAATTTTTGTTACCTATCTCAGTTTTCTATATTCTATTTTTTAGGTAAGGTCGTAAGCTTCCCTAAATGTCTCGTACCTACTTATTTATTTCTATAAATGCCTTTACTAGCAAGTTTGCAGGTCCTATGCTGTAGCGAGAACCTTCGAATTAAGTACCTATTATACATGTAATTCCTCCACGATAAATGTCTCTAGATACTCAAAGAAGGATTTATAAACATAAAAAATATATACAAAATTGCCATCAGCATTGCGACCTTCCCCCGCAGAGAAAACTATCCAGTATCCAAGTTTTCTACACTCTCATTTAGACTTTTTAGGGTTTCTTATCTCAAAAAGAAAAACAAAACCCTATAAGATCACTTTACACTTCACTACTAATATTATAAATGTGAAAGTTTGTATGTGTTAGATTAGATGTTTATTACTCTTTCACGCAAAAACTACTGATAGGATTTCAATTTTTAAACCTTCCCTAAGAATCACTCTATCTATTAAAAAACCGCATCAAAATCCATTGCGTAGTTTTAGGCCCGTATTAATAGACGTCACTCAATTCTGAGACACTCTCAAGTCTATTGCTGTCCTTATTTTTTCCCTTTAGAATGACAAGGACAGCAAGAGACTTGAAGTCGTCTCAGAATTGAGTGACGTCTATTAATACGGGCCTTAAAGATCTAAACATACATAGGGACAGACAGAGGATAGCGACTTTGTTTTATACTATGTAGTGATAACACAAACGTTTTTTTTATCATTTTTTAATATCACTGTAATTATTTGTTATTACCTATTTGCCGGGCCTTTTGGTCTAGTTGTTGTTGCCCCTGGGCCCTGACTGCTAAGCCGGAGGTCGTGAGTCGTGGTCGGTTGGTTTCCTCCCAGGAAAAACTTTGCGTGATGAGCGTGATTGTTTGTCCTGTGTCTGGATATAATTTATCTATGATTGTATATATTAATAAATTATTTAAGTAAGTAGGTATGTTTATTAGTTATCTAGTTACCATAGTACAAAGTCTGCTGACAGTAGCGGAATAACCCTAAGGCAAAAGAGCAACGTGCCTAGGGTGCCAGGATAAGGAGGGGCGCGCGGCCGGAAATAAAAAAAAGGCCTAAAATTTATTTATTTCAGGAAATATGCATCTACCTGCTTACACAATAACCTTTTGACGACCAACCGACAGCCGGCTGCCGGGCTGCTATTTTCTTTCAATTGTGTCTCAAATCACGTGTGTTCGAAGGATTAAACGATTCTTTAATTCTAAAACATAGAGGTGTTTAACTCTTGACTGTTCCTACAATTGATTTTATAATAAAAGTTGGTTTCAATGTCATGACATCAATCGAAAGCCTCAAACGATTGGACTCTACTTGGAAAACTTACATTAAACCACGAAGAAAAGGTGTTGATCTTTTTTTCGTGGGATAATCCTTATGGATACCATATGCCTGGGGAAAGTGGAAGCTTACGTTGGACTCTTCCCGGCTGCGGCAAGCAATGCATGCAAGCTGCGGCATTTTTTCGGACGATGAACCGGCTAGCCAGTGATCGTTAAGCGCCCTACGGCTGCCCTTCTGATGCGGGCAGAATTATAGATGTACGGAGAGTAAACCTTTTACTCTGCTTGCATCAGAAGGGCAGCTCTCTCTCTCTGATGCCTCCTATGTATTCATCAATCCTCTATCCCTAAAAAAATATTACTGCTAGTTCCGCTAATACAAAATTATATACAGATGGACCTTTATTTAGAATTGAACTAGTCATACCAAAGTGGTTTACAAGCATACTTGTAGAGCCAAGGGCGTTAAAGTCGGCACAAAGTAAAAACTCCGGTTTTCCAACGGCATTGCCTATTTCCACCCATAGCTCTTAAACTCCCTGGTTGCTTAATCCGGGTTCCAACACCAAACTAACAAAATGTATAAGCAGTTCACTTATTGTCGCGCCACCCTCCATACATTTTCTTGGTGGCGCGACCAAGTTGATGATGTTGAAATATGGCCCTAAGAGTAAGAGACCGAGTAGGATGGGTAGAAAATACGTAGTTAAATAGTAAGATTGTATGTTTACTAGGGCCAGTCAGTTTCTTACAGATACAGACAGGTGTGGGAAATGGATTGCCGATTCGAAAACTCCTATAAAGCTAATGGTTCAGACACAGGCACAGTTGAAGTGCAAATACATCGATTTGCTCGTCCTAAGCTTGATGCTCAGACCTGGTCAATTTGCCAAAGAAGATTGCAGCGCAGCATTCTTGGAGTAAACGGCAGGATAGAATCCGGAAACACGCATAAGAAGGGCGCCGGGCCACGTTAGATAGAATCAAATTCTAGTGCTGTCTGTCTTGAAGTACTGGACGTCCCATACCAATCCAGTAGTACCAGTGAGTGTAATTCTATCTTTGTACAAAGTTCATCTGTTGTACAGACTGATTGTCAACCGGAAAATAAAGTCTGTTGTTGTCCCATTATGTTTTCAGATAGTTTTGGAAAAGGATTAGGAACTTTATTAAATAACAACCTGAGTCATTCTATTATAAATTATTGTATGTCTGGGAGTACTTACACAGAAATAATGGCATCAGTAACTGAGAAAGTGTATAATTCAAATTCCATTATCGCTGTATTTGTAGGAAATAGCTTCAATGTTCAAAATGATAATATTACAGAGAATGTTACTAAATTATTGAAAATTAATTGCAAGAAAATTATATTGTGTGCTTTTCCTTATTTTGAGCACCTTTCAAATAGGCAAAATAATAGAATTCACATGTTAAATGATTATATGCATTTTTTAGTTAGTCACAATAGTGACAAACTTGAATTTTTTGACACCAACAATATTGTTGAACACTTGAAATCGACTAGGGGTACAGTGTATCTGCCTATTAGTTTTAGACGTCAGATAGCTCGGCTATTAGCTTTTAAATTTAACACAGACATAAGTAGTATGTCTAAGTCTTGTATATTAAGACCCACCATAGTTAGTAATTATACTAATGTTAAGGTGCTAAGTTCTAGTAATAATTGTTTAAACTAGTCAATAAGACAACAGAAGGTACCAGTCACAATATAGTTAATTTAATCAACCACAAGGTATCTTCTAGCACTTATTTACCAACTTGTAAAAAAGGATTCAAGCAGCATTCCTTGAATTTATTTCATCAAAATATTCAAGGATTCTCTTCCAAACAATTAGAAATTGAACTATTTTTAGAAAAAACAAAGTTTGATATTGTATGTTTTACAGAACATTGGCTGAAAGATTATGAAATGTTAATTAATTATGACAATTATTCTGTGGGAAGCTGTTTTAACCGGAAATCTTTGTTGCGTGGGGGTGCATTAATATTATTAAAAAATTGTATTAAATTTAAGTCTCGCAAAGATATAGATGAACTATCAGTTGAACATATTATTGAGTTGGCCTGTGTTGAGCTATAGGTGTACCAGTAACTCATGACAAAAAAAAAGTAAAACAAATAATGATTTTTATATGGTATACTTGTCATGTCATCTGTCAAGTGACATTACGTTTGTTTGTTTACATTTGTTATTTTCAAGAAATCTTTAGTAAAAAGTGAAAGGATGACTAAGAAACCACCGCAGTCACAATCTAAAAGCTCTGTTTATAACGTGTACCGATAAATCTATGAAGAAGAAGGTGTAGATTACACGCAATTTTCGATTTTATACCGCGTGCTTGCGATGACTGGTTAGTATGACTCGCCAAAGTTGATACTTTGTTTCAAATCCATTTGTATGAGTTTAACATATGTATATATATTACGTAACATATAATTTTGGCTTATTACAGGGGCGTGTACTAGTACTATGTGACGAATTATTGCAAAAGGCAGATGAAGAAGGCAGAAGCCTTGGTGTCAGATTCACATGAGCCGCCTAAAGGCGTTTGACTTGCCTTGAATGCCACTACCATAGTCAGTAACCTTGACAAAGAACAGAATCATTTTTTCTTAACGGGCAATCAGCTCGAATTAAACTCGCAATGCCCTAACCAAGCTGGGACACCAATCACAAAGCGAAAAACCATTTCTTTCATCTTTGTTGTGTAAATAAAGTATATTATAGTGACTGGGTTTATCATAAGTTATTTTATACTAGCTTTTGCCGCGCCGCGACTTCATTCCCGTTCCCGGGAGATTTCCGGGACGAAAACTATCCTAAATTCTTTCTCGGGTCCCAGACTATATCTGTACCAAATTTTATTCAAATCGGTTCAGTGGCTTAGGCGTGAAGAAGAGACAGACAGACAAAGTTATTTTCGCATTTATAATATTAGAATGGATTAACCAGATATACATCTCGCTAAAAAGTATATGACTCCCTCTTTTTAAAAAAATATCTTTATTTTGGTCACTCATGGTTAGGGGCTAAAATTTATACGTAAAGCCTTTGTAGCTTTACCCAGAGTGGGCCTCAAGCATGTAGGTCCCAATCGTCTCAACAGCTCATACAAAAATACAACTAATCAAACACCACTGTTGAATAAACTGCAAAAAATATCGCCATATTTTTGTTAAATTTCATCAAAATGCGTTCAGTAGGTTTTGCGTGAAAGAGTAACAAACAAAAATACATAAAAAAAATCCTCTTTATAATGTTAGTATTACAATAAGTGTAATAAATTTTGTGGGAAAATACAAGTATCAAAACCTTTTAATCCATTTTCCCCAGTGTTGCTGTCATCATATTTTATTTACCATTTTTGTCATCAGTTCCTGGTACACCTATAGATAAGCATATTGTAGTGTGCGTTTACAGACCCCCTAATTATCAAAACTACAATTTGTTTGAGTCGATAATGGATGACATTCTGACTAAACTTTCAACTAATAATAAAGCAGTTATAATCTGTGGTGACTTCAACATCAATATTCTAGAAAGTAATTCTAATACCAATAGATTAATTAGTCTTTTTAAATCGTTTAATTTGTCCAATGTATTTCTAGAACCAACACGAATTACTGCGACTACTGCCACTTGTATTGATAATGTTTTTTGCTGCTGCGACTATTTAGATAAAGCCATAGTAAATTACCTTCCTTCTGATCACAGTGGACAATCCGTTACTTTTGAGTCCATTATACCGCTTCAAAAAGTGCAGATACAGACAAGGCGGATTACTCCTGGTAATTTAAATAAATTTAATTACACTTTAGTTAGCAAGTTAAACGCCCAGGACTATAATATGAATGATGGTAATTTTTTGTATGAAAATTTTTTCTCTATTGTCCAAACAGAATTTAATAATATTTATAAGAAACAAGATAAAACTATCAATATATAGCAACTCCTGGCATTAGAAAAAGCAGAGAAAGACTGTTCGAGCTGTATGGCCTTAAGCCTTATATTAACACTGATACTTTTAAAAAGTATGTTACTAAGTACTCGAGAATTTTCAAAAATACTTGCAAAACAGCCAAAGCTTTGTTTATTAGTAACAAGGTCAAAACGTCAGAAAACAAAATTAAGACCGTTTGGAACATTATCAATCATGAGACGAATAGAAATAAAAAACATAATAAAGATTATATATTAGAAACTTCCCGTGGTCTCATACGGACAAATAGTGAAGTGGCTCAGGAATTTTCAACATTTTTCACCAATATTCCAATTAAAACCACTGAAAGTTTAGATTCATCGCCTACACTTGCTGCTGATTTACTTAGAACGAATGTTTCGGCCTGCCCAATGGAATTTAATTTTAAACGTATTAATCCTGTGGTCGTTGTAAAGGCTTTTAAACAGCTAAAAATAAAGTCTACTGAAGATCTATGGGGCATGTCTACTAATGTTTGCAAATCAATTATTGAGACAATTTCGCCCTATTTAGCTTTTATATTTAATTTATGTATAGACCAAGGGGTCTTCCCGGATTTAATGAAACATAGCAAGGTTATACCGCTTTTCAAATCCGGGGATGGTAAGGATACGAATAATTATAGACCTGTTTCTGTTTTGCCGGTTTTGAGCAAGGTGTTTGAAAAAGTGATGCTAAATCAAATGCTCAATCATTTCAACTGTAACAAGATTTTACACAATAAGCAGTATGGTTTTACCAAAGGACGTTGCACAACTGACGCCGGGATTACTTTAATCAAACATATATTTAAAGCATGGGAAGAGTCGCAGGATGCCATTGGCATTTTCTGCGACCTCTCCAAAGCATTTGATTGCGTCGATCACGAAACATTGCTTTTGAAACTTGAGCATTACGGTCTCAGTAAGATAGCTCTAAATTTTATAAAATCATATTTAAATGATAGATTGCAGCAAGTTCAAATAAACGGTGTAAATTCTTCTGGTCTAAAGGTAAAAATGGGTGTACCACAGGGATCAATATTGGGTCCGTTCCTATTTTTAGTATATATAAATGATTTACCGAGTATACTGGAAAGCCAACCTCAAATGGTGTTATTTGCTGATGATACTTCACTGATTTTTAAAGTGAACCGACGTGCACAACACCTTGACGAGGTAAATAACGCCATGATTAAGGTTCATAATTGGTTTACAGTAAACAATTTAGTATTAAATGAAAAGAAAACCAAATGTATAAGATTCACTTTGCCAAATGTTAGAAATAATGAATGTAGTGTGGTATTGAATAGGGATGTGCTAGAATTCGTCGAAAAAACTGTTTTCTTGGGGATCACGCTTGACTCTAAGCTGCAGTGGGGTCCTCACATAACATCTCTAGCAGGGCGGTTAAGTTCAGCTGCATTCGCAGTCAGGAAAATCCGACAATTAACCGACGTAGATACCGCGAGACTGGTGTATTTTAGTTACTTTCATAGCATCATGTCTTACGGTATTTTGCTTTGGGGACGCGCTGCAGATATAGATTCTATCTTCATTCTGCAAAAGAGGGCTGTCAGAGCTATCTATAACCTCAGCAGACGCGAATCACTGAGGGAATTGTTTAAACAAATAAACATCATGACGGTTCCCTGCCTGCATTTATGAAAATATTATTAAGTATGTCCGTAAAAATCTTCAGCTCTTTAGTAAAATAAGTGACAGGCATAATTTCAATACAAGAAACAGGAACAAATTAGACCAGCCAAGTTTCAGATTGTCCAAGGTACATACTTCTTTTATGGGGTATTGCGTTAAATGCTACAATAAAATACCTCTCAATATTCTTCAATTAAATGAAAAACAATTTAAAACATGCATTAAGCGCACACTATGCAGTCAAGCTTACTATAAATTAGAGGATTATATTATAGATAAAAATGCATGGTTGGGTGCTGGTCTGCTCCACAGCCACCTAGTCTCACAAATTAGGGATGTTTGGAAGAGAAATATGCTAAATGGTCCCAAAATTGACATAAATAACTAATACTGTTATACCTATTTTTGTATTTTAGATTAAAACTTTAGTTTTATATAATTTAAAAGCATTATTTCCCAAATTAGAAATTTTAATCATTGGAAGATTAAAATGTTTGTTATTCCCTTAATTTTTGACATGATTATTTAAAATCGTTATTGTTATTATATTTATAGGTACCTAAATAAATTTCACCCATGTATATTATTCATTTACAGTACAAAACTTTGGTTTGTGTAATTTAGATGCATATTTGAATTTTTGTAAATGTGAGTACGATGCAGTGATTTATTACGATAGTTCTCTACTGACACAAATAGACATGGCGGTTAGGAGCATTGTCATGCTCGCTTAAAAAGTCTCGCTGATGGTGGCGAGTGCGTTGGATCATTCGGTTCCCTTCAAAATGGTTGAGCTAAATGGTGCTGATGCCACGCGTCATGCTCGTGAACGGGCGCTGTCAGTTGAGACGGGTCATCTCTTAACTGCCATGACTTTTTACTTTTTATTTTTTAATTTTGTATTTGTTTATTATTTTTGTTACATACACATTGTTTTCACATGTAGAAGCAACAAAAAGGAAATGTAACCAAGATTTTGTAACACATGATTTTTTTAAAAGAGTGTCCATGGAGTTTCTTGCCTGTTCTTCTCCATAGAGATCTACGTTTTGGAACAGGCAATTAGCGTCACTTTTCTTTTCTGACTAACCGACAGACTCTTTGACAATTCATAAGTACCTGTAAATGGTCTAAGTGAAATAAATGCTTTGAATTTTGAATTTTTGAATTTTGAATTTTGTTACCCGATTGCCTACGACCGCAGGGCAAAATCCACGCAGTGGGGGTTTCGCAGAAGGAGTTCTTCAAAACATTGAAAATACTTACCGTCCCGTCCTTATATATTTTTGAAATGGCCTTATTTATTCGACATCATCCAACCCTATTTACACTACAGCTTGGATCGCGAAATAGGAGTCATTTATATAACAACATTACAAGTCAATATAAAACTACCCTGTTTGGGAAAAGTGTGTTTGCTATGGCCACAAAGATATACAATAAAATTCCGAATGACATAAAAGAATGCAGCAATATTCATGTTTTTAAAAATAAATTGTTTAAATTTCTTATTGAAAAAACTTATTACTCCGTTGCTGAATTTTTATTACAGACTTAATTTTTTTTAAGTGAAATGTCCGCATGACGAAAATCTTTTGTTTTTTTTGTTTGTATTTTGTCTGTCTAATTTTATACCTAATCTGAAATGCAATTTATGTCAAATCTTTCGAATCTTAGAATCATATTTTTATTGTAATAAATTATTTATTCATTTGTATGCCCTAGTGGCTGATCGTGGTATGAACATTATAATTAATTAATGTAATGAACACCTGCATGTAATTGTAACCCATGTATCACAAATAAACGATTTTGATTTTGATTTTTGGGTTCTACCTGATGGATGGCGTCACCAAGGCCGACCCCAGACAAAATAGCGATAATGATTTCAACGCGTATCACAAACGCTAATTCGAGAAAGTCCGACAGAGCACCTGATAGGGCTTGGCCAGCAGTGTGACAGTACAGACTAGCAAAAAAATAGGCACTAAAGGGGCGCTGGTGAGGTTCTTAATTGCCTAGGGCGCTCTCGACCCTTAATCCGCCTCTGTCTGCAAAGCTTTGGATCAAATAGACACGTGTGTGAGTTGTCCCAGTTGTTTAATTTAGACCTGTTACAAAAAATCTCTTTCAGTTTTAAGGTAAGGTAATTGTAATCAAAGTTTGAAATTTGTTCCTTGTGTCATGGGTAGTAAGTTCAAATCCGATTGCAGTCGTGCTTCATCATTATTTGTCAATCTATTCAAAAACGAAACAAAAAAAATATGATAAATATGTCTTTATTATATCTGTGGTTTTCTTGTCTGCTGACTTCTGACTTTACATTTGTACTAGCACGGCTACGAATCTAGGCAAATTCGTAGCCGTGCTAGTACAAATGTATGGTCAGATATGTTAATTCGTATACAGGTCCGTCAGAAATAATTAATCTTAAACACCAATGAATGTATTCAAACAAAATTTAAATTATAAAGAACTAGACAATTATTTTCTACTATAATTTAAATTTATACTAGATATTTATTGGTTGTCAAGAAAACTTAAATTATATCTGAGTGGCCTTTAAACTAATTAACTTTGCTGACCGTACTAAAACAGATAACGCAATATCAACTGATAATAGTGAACCCACGGAGTACGAACCTGTAAAATAATAAAACTTTACTTCATAATGATTTTTTTACCGTTCTTCACTTCATGTTTTGTAAACACAATAAATATTAATAATGTAATCTACCTATGTATTTTCATTTTTTTAAATCGCACGATGCTGATTAGTTTATGGTAGGTAATCATCAAATGAGATACGCGTTCCAGACGCGTTCCACGTTGAATGAATCACGTGGCAACTTTTTTAGTATGGCGTCATGCATTGCATATTGGTACCAACTAGTGTTTAGTCGACTTTGGGCGTGTAGTGTTCATGTCAATCAAAATTAATTTGATATGTTCACAAGGTTAACGAAAAATCTTTAAAGTACTCTTAGTATCCCTGTTCAAACTTAGGTTTGTGGAACAATCAACATTGAAAATGGAAATTAGTTACTTTTCAGTAAATTAACGAATAGGTCATTATTTACAGCATCTAAGCTTCGTATTGTTTTTAAATTGGGTTTATTTAAATATCAGTTCATTTAATAAAACTATGTGACAACCACTGTAAATTTCAACTCAATTTATAATTTAGTCGATTTTTCATAGTGATGTCACAGTGTTGCCATTATGAGCATTACTCTATCATTATTTTAGTTTGATTTCTTTCCATTCACTATAAACTATTCAGTGTTGCC
The DNA here is from genome assembly GCA_033675125.1 of Athetis lepigone. NCBI lineage: Eukaryota > Metazoa > Arthropoda > Insecta > Lepidoptera > Noctuidae > Athetis > Athetis lepigone. The sequence continues at coordinate 15,750,718 of CM066219.1, forward strand.
GAGAATATCAGTTGTAAAACGTACTGCGGAGAAAGTATCAACATTATCATCAATATAATTTACAGTTCTCAAATGTGGAAACACTAGCGCGGCCACGTTTCGCCAATCTTGTTAGTTGTTCGCTCTTCAGTCATTTTTTAACATCGTATTCTTTTGCCGGATTTTCATAAGGGAAAGACATCAAAAATGAGTGCTCCAGCACCGACGCCTGCTTACAAAATTGGAATCGTGAAGCAGGTAATTCAAAAATAGCATCTTTTTTAAAATTGTATTTAACAGCAAGCCAATATGCCTCGTGCCGATCTCGTTCAATCTGCCCCGTTGGCACCTTAACGCGCTCATGAATTAAAGAGTACACTGATCCCATGATCCCCTGAACGCTTGAAATCAAATGCTTGTCATAATAATTAGTAAGTATTATTGTAGTGATAGTTGCTGCTTGTCCATTTTGTGCCAGCTGGCAGATCGAGATAGAGTCGTGAATTCGTGATAGTAAAGTAGGTATAAGCGGCAGATATAAGTATGTAGAAACGTGCATTTTATAAGTAACATAATGTGTGATAAACAGGTATTATCCGGTGACACGATTGTGATAAGGCGACAGCCCCAAGGCGGGCCACCTCCAGAGAAAGTGATCGCGCTGTCGGGCATCACAGCGCCCAAGCTAGCGCGCCAGAAAACCGCCAACAAGTCAGTATTTTTACATCAAGTAAACACAATTGTTGATTCAGTATACACAAATAACACAGCTTTATGTCATAAAACCAATCTTACATGCTTAATATAACCATCACAGCACGTTCAACCGAACTAGAAAATTAATATCTAGATCAGAAGAAATTGTAGAAAGCAATGTGGTTTAGATTTTAGGTTCATAACAATCTGCTTGAAACATCCAACATTATATAATTTCAAACATGCATTAGACTTGTTGGTTTACTTTTGTGATTGATATGCCAAGGAGTGAAGAGATTATAAACAATCTCTTTCTGTCAGCAAAATATAAAATTATATAGCCTGTGTTGCTAAAAGATTAGGTTATCGGTCAGTTGCTAGGGTAGTATGCATGACTACCCAAAGTTAACAGGACCCACATAAGCAATTTTTCCTAGTGGCTTCCTAAACATGCATTACTATTAATAAGTACTTAAATAGATTTAATATACTTTTACTATTGAAATTATATTTATAACTTGTTTGTTACCTACTTTGCGAAGCATTTGCGAATAAAATAAATGATAAAATATCTTATATTGTTCTGTGGCATGGCTAAATGATAATCACCTGTTGTATGTGAATAGATTTGACAAGTGGAATTAGAACACTCCTATTTATTAGAAAACTAATGAAATCAAAAGAAAATTATGTTTCTAAGACTGGTTGTTAAAACATTTAATAGTATGGTAGTGATCACAATAATATAGTAACAATATTAGTTTTATGTGTTCGAAGCTAAAGCTATGCTCACACCAACACAGTTGATTTTTGCTTTGCCTGCTACCTGTTCCATATGGTAACAGATATGTAACATATGGTGACAGGTACTTAGAGAATTTCATTGTAATGACTGTTAAGTATGAATGAATACAGTATTTCTAATAGAATTACTCCATGTGTTATTTAAATAAGAAATAATGTACTAAAAACTCAAATTTGAAGGGGAAAATGTTGACATTTATCACTTAACTGTTGAACCATGCCTAAGAACAGTTAGCATAGCATCAGATTTCAAGGCTTTCAATCATTTTCATCTTTATGAACCCAGCACTATAAACACTATCAAACAAAACTTGTGATTTTCCACACATTCCATTGATGATTCTTGTGATTTCCATTTTGTGATATAAAAATTTTTTTGTTACAATTATATTCCCAATTTACCAAAAAAGTTGGGCATTTATTGTACAGCCATCATTTTGGGAAACTGGAGTGATGTTATGTTACCCCAAACTAAAGATGCCATAGTGTTTTATCATATATTTAGGGATTCAGACATAAAAAACCAAAGAGAGTTTGTAGTGGCATTTCTACTAGCTTCTCATAATAATATGTATTGCGGCTCAATTGTTCATTATAGCTCTAAGTATAACATAGTCATAATATTTTTATAACTAGGGCCTGGATATGTATATCATGTGTGCTCTTACCTTCATAAATTTAATAAAATCTTACATCTGGATTGTCAACTTTTGTGGACATGAAATGGATCATAATGTCAACAAATTGTTGTCAATAAAAGACATAGCAAAGGTTTAATGAGATTCAGCAACCGTTCTCCGATGACCGATTCGCCATTGGACTGTTCGTCGACAGGACGGTTCATTTATTTCCGTTTCGCCAACAGGGCCTTTCACCTTTGGACATTTCGTCGACAGGATGGTTCATTTATTTCCGTTTCGCCAGCAGGCCCTTTCACCTTTGGACATTTCGCCGACAGAACCTTTCATATGCGTCACTTTCGACGACAGCCCTTTTCAGCTACTAAGTACTTCGCCGACACGACGATAAACCAATAACTCTTTTAACTACAGACCTGTTCATCTACGACGAAGAATACACACGACACACATCTGCGTGCCTAGATTCTCAAGGGCAAATAGCCGGTCCTAATCTTTGGCCCAACCCAATAACCTACCTATCACCGTTTGGGATACTGGAGATAGCAAAACAATATGAAAATGATATAGGCTACTTGTTTTTTTCATTTCCAGTAAGTATGTGATATAAAAGTTATTGGGTTTAGCCGAAAGTAAAGACACAGTAGGCTGTAGATAGATTCGTGATTTTTTATTGTAATATAAGCAATGTTACCTAAAAATCACATACTCATCTATGTCTTAAAATTGACGGCGAATTCTTCGTCGTAGGACGTAGATGAACAGGTCTGTAGTTAAAAAGTTATTGGTTTATCGTCGTGTCGGCAAAGCACTTAGTAGCTGAAAAGGGCTGTCGTCGAAAGTGACACATATGAAAGGTTCTGTCGGCGAAACGTCCAAAGGTGAAAAGGCCTGCTGGCGAAACGGAAATAAATGAACCGTCCTGTCGACTAAATGTCCAAAGGTGAAAGGCCCTGTTGGCGAAACGGAAATAAATGAACCATCCTGTCGACGAACAGTCCAATGGCGAATCGGTCATCGGACAACGGTTGCTGAATCGTTTAATGAAATTAAATGTCCATAAAATAGTTACATCTAATACTCAAAAGTTGCATAATAAATTAAACTAATAAAAAAAATAATGACCTTAAATCTCCTGGCCCTATTTATAGCTGGGTTTACATGTAGTGTCATCATCCAATCCAATAAGTTATCTACATTATATTATGATTTGTAAACAATAATGTCAGAAGATGCTAAGACATCTTGAATAGGCATAATCATTTAATGAAAGCCTTTCAGACCTTTGTCATAGTAAAAGCCTGTGTACGCACAGAAAAGGAATTACAGGACCATTATAACATAGAAATGCTATAAACTTTTTTTTTTACTGATTAAAATAATATTATATATGATCTAATGACTAAAAATATGACAGAATAAAAATGGATTTTAACAAAACTTTTTTTGGATGATAATGACCCACATAAACTACTGATCATGCAATATACTTGATTATAAATATTATGTTAAACTGCTTTACATATTAACCACTCATTTTATCTTTCATGCATATGATAGGGCAAAAAAGAAAACTACCAAGTAGGTATATCTGCATTTGCTACTGTTGTTTGTTGATATTGTATGCTGATGTATTTTGAATTGTATAACAAGCAAAGCGAAACATTTGTGTAGAAAATTAAATCCATTAACTTTCAATAAATCAACCCAGCCTATAAGATTACCTACCGGCCTTATTGTATTTTGTATTACAATACAGCTGTATTACAATACAACAATCAACCAAAATAATTGCTTTGCTATTATCAGTCTACACTATGGCTATAACTATTCACATCAAACTATGATTTTATTTTCTTCCTAACAGTGATGTGGAATCAAAAGACGAACCTTATGCATGGGAAGCTCGTGAGTTCCTCAGGAAATTAGTAGGTAGAGAAGTTATCTTTACTGCTGAGAAACCACCAAACTCAGCAACTAGAGAGTATGGCAGTGTGTGGGCTGGCAAAGACCCTACTAAAGATGATAACCTGACTGAACTTCTCCTTGCTGAGGGCCTGGCCAAAGTAAGAGATGGTGGCAGAAATATACCGCAACTGAAAAGGCTGGTAGAGATCGAAGATGTGGCCAAGTCACAAAACAAAGGCATCTGGGGAACGGACCTTCAAGTAAGTTTTTCAAATAAAATTTTATTCAAAATATTATTTTTAATCGGATATTAAAGTCCAGAGTTACCTAATCATATGTAATTAAAACCTAGCCATCACACAATGGTCACCATTATAGTATTGTTCTTAACATCAACACAATGATTGCTATTGAGAACATGGAACTTTACATTAACCTATTTTCCATACTTTAAAGACACCTGGTTAGTCACTTTTCTAGAGTCACCTGCCTCAATGTTTGATGATTCTTAAATAATACTGCTAAGTTAATCAATTCAAGGGGTCTAAGTCCAACAAATATTAATACAGCGGCTGCTTTATAATAGGTTCCGATATTCAACTTCAACTATTCAGTAGTGCCGTTTATTAAAGAGACGCAACAATTTTACATGGATACAATAAAAAAATAAAAATATTTCCCTGCAAGTACTCCCATATGCATGTTAAAAAAATAATTTTGGCTCAGATCTCTGTGCCAAAAAAATATAATCATACAAAAAAAATAACACTTTCAATATAAAAAAATGGTAGTTGCATGTAACTCACAAACTGTTGCTTACTTTTAATTTCCATTAAACAGGATCATATCCGTGAGATCAAGACCCCTGGGGACAACCCAAAAGCATTTGTCGCAAAATTCAACTATCAGCCGATCAAAGCCATCATTGAGTATGTACGTGATGGTTCCACCGTCCGACTGTGCCTGTTGCCTGACTTCTACCAGATCACGCTCATGCTGTCAGGTATTCGTGTAAGTATTTAATTCAAATTCTTGTTCACTTGTAAGTACTCAATGGATAGGTTCTGAATTATTTGTTTAGTGATCCTTAACTGCTGGTCCGCGGACTCGAGCTCCCTGAAAGTATCATAAGTCCGCTTTCACAACTCCGTTTTAAGGTCCTAGGGGCGAAAAATTTGACTGTGTAATTGGCTGATTTTGAATTGCAGAAACCCGAAGTAAATTTTTTTACCTTTATACATAATTGATATGAGTCAAATAGTAGTGTCCATTTAACACTAAAAAGGTTAAGAACCATTTGTATAGCAGGTTACTTCATACACATTCCATTTTAAATCATGGCCAACAGTAAAAATGAGATTCCGGGAAAGTATTTAAAATAATTGCATGAGGTTTAAACCAAGGTAAATGAACATTTGTCTCAGTGGCTTGCCCTTATACAAGCCGAAAAACCCGACTCTGATACCATCTTAAAAAAAAAAACAATTTAAACATAACTATTGGAAACATGTCTTGGTGACTTGCTGTACTTTTTCAAATTTATGAAAATCTTGTGATTGTACTAATTCTGTCCCCTAGACACGGTATTGATTTGTGTAGTTAGTCAATTACTTTTCTTTCTTTCTGCTAATTTTGAGTTTTTTTTTTCATTGTAGAAAATACTTAACTGTAACCATTCCCGATTTCTACTTGTTTATCCAATAAATATGTTTTAGGTGTCTTTAGGTAATTTCGTTATGGGCTGAGTCAAGTCTCAAATGCTTCTTGGTCAAATAAACTTTTAAATAAATTTTTCGTAATATATTTTTGAACATATTTTTCGAACATATTTTTGCTTTTGTATTTTAAATAAAGGTTTAAGTTAAATCTAACTAATAATTGCCAATTTATTTGAACATGACATGAAGTTATAATATCTTGAATTAAATATATGACTTCATAATGAAATAAAAAATATATCCAGTATTATACTTGAATGAGTTGTAAAAAATCACTGCATATTTGACTGACGTTTCCAAGACTTTCGGGGATACTAGCCATTTAGATCTTAACATTATTCAAGGTTGCTGATAAATAGCATAATATACGGTTGCCAATAATTATGAATTGGTTTTTAGTGCCCTGCCGTGAGACAAGATGGTGAATCCGAGCCATACGCCGAAGAAGCCCGCTTCTTCCTAGAATCCAAGCTGCTGCAAAAGGACGTGGAAGTAATTCTAGAGTCAGTCAACAATAACAATTATGTCGGAACCATCTTACATCCACAAGGAAACATCGCTGAGGCACTGCTAAGACAGGGCTTTGCTAGATGTGTTGACTGGTCCTTGGCAGTTATGAAAGCTGGTTAGTATTATTAAACCTTCGAACACACGTGATTCGAGACACAATAAAAAGACAATGGTGCCGATTCTCTTGTACACAAACTTGTCTCTTTACATTTCGGTATATGTATATGTCGCAGTCATCTGGTTAAATCAGCTATTTGATTGTATAACTAGCGCGTTCATTGAATGACGACATTTAATTGAATGACTAAACGACAATTCGTCAAGTTGTTTAACGTAACGTTCAACGACTTGACTGAACGTCATTTAGCATTGTCGTTAAATGGGATATAGTCGACTTTGTAATGTTTGTTTAGGATGACCATAAGTTCGCAACTAACTTCCTTAAGAAAAGGACAGAAGAAACATTTTAGTTTATTTCTGTCAAATTAGACAGCGCCTGATGAAAATTGACGTATATTTAGACGCCATGTTTTTAAATTGCGTCTAAATTATCTGTGGATTGTCTCAATTTAACAGGACTTAACTAATATTTGATCTTCAGTCCTTTTCTTAATTAAACGGAAAGAGAAAGATGCACTTAACTTAAATTTACGTTAGTTTGTGTACAAGAGAATCGGCACCAATAGCAGCCCTACAGCCGGCTGTCGCTTGGTCGTTGAAAGTTAATGAGCAACTAGTACAGAACCAGTTAATTAACCGTTTGTAGTCAATAGTACCTGGCGGAATAGTAACTTAGAATAGAAAACATGATTCCAGAAGTTGATATTTACACAAAAATAACAATCTACAGAATGAAGTAGAGCAAAAAAAAAAACTTTGTCCTATAACTGAATTACTGATAAAAAAAAATGATCTTTATTTTGTAAATAGGTTATATGTATAACACTTTTACACATCAATGTTTTGTATATTTTAATCGAACGATGGAGCCGGTGTTTCGTAACTGACTACTCTGAGAAGAAACATCCGAAAGAAACTCAGAGGTCAAAGTCTCTTTTAAAGTCCATACAATTGTATTGGTTAAATTATGCGAGAATCATGAAGGTTAATGACTGATGTGCTTTCTTGATGAGAAAAGCACACAGATTTGAGTGGACCTGTCCAAACAGTGCAAGCATTTGTCATAAGTCGTTAAGCTCACCTAAAAAAACACGTAAGGAGCTCAACGTCTCGACGAACAATACCAAAGTAAGGACATTCGGGTAGGCCGCATAACTACTCAAGCTGTCAGTCAAAGAAAATATATTATTACAAGTGTATTCTTAGGATAATGAATGACCCACATAATCCTCACACTCACAAAAAAAAATATTGTATATAAAAATAATAACATACTTGAAAACGTACAACTCAATGTCAATAGAACAAAATAATCATGTCAATAAATAAATATGAAATTTATACATAAAAATATAGAAAAGATAAAGATACTTGAAAAAGTACACATTAATGTCAAAAGTACAATAATTACCATGTCAATATATAAAAGAGTAAAAGTAAACTAATGTTGACCTGTGTATATGTCACCGGAAAATAACAAGATCCGTAAGTTTATCAATCTACTAGGAAGTTTATAAACTTTCGTAAGATTCTAAACGGGAGATAAATTGTAATATTTTACGTCCACATTTTCGTAAATTGATAAACTTACTGAACTCACTCGTAAAATAATAAGTAAGCAGTAACCAAACGCTACGCGCGATCTGATTGGTTTACTGTCACTTCTCCTTTCTTGCGGCCGCCATTGTTCGTCACGGAACATAAATAAACCAGTTTGCTTGTGCGTTTTTATTAGTTTTAAATGTTGAACTGTGTTGCAACTCAAAGAAAACTCAACTCACTACATCCGTGCCAGAGAGGAACCAGGCATTGTTGCTTCCAATTTATAGTTTGTCAAGTCTGATTATACCAAAGTCTTTGGACACAAGCATTGCCATTATGAACATTGACCAATCAGAGAGCAGTGTGTTATTTTACGTATTTCAAAGATGCGTATATTTAAAAGAGTTTCTGTGATTGGTCGAACCATTTAAAATCTTACGAATAGATATCCGTTAGTTTATAAATTTACCGTATGACGTCGGAAATTGATAAATTTACGAAAATGTGGACGTAAAATATTACAATTTATCTCCCGTTTAGAATCCTACGAAAGTTTATAAACTTCCTAGTAGATTGATAAACTTACGGATCTTGTTATTTTCCGGTGACATATATAATTGATGCAGCTCAATCCCAAGCATTTGAATCCTCTAGGTAATCCTTAACAGAGTAATAAGATTTCTTGCATAATCTACGTTTTATAAATGATTTGAATTTATTAATACTAAGTTTTTGAATCTGACTGGGAAGTTTGTTATAAAAGCGTATACATTGACATCTGAACGAACCTCCTATTTTCTTTAGCCTAGTTGAAGGGACATCAAATTTGTCCTTGTTCCTTGTATTTATGCTATGAATATCACTTTATTTCTTATACAGATTAATATTTTTATGAGCAAATAACAAATTCTCATATATGTACTGGCATGGCAACGTCATTATATTAATTTCTTTAAATTTGTCTCTTAGGGACTGTCTCTCAATGGGGGACTCAATTTGTAAATTGCACGAATAGCCATTTTTTGCAACACAAATATTGCTTGTATATCGGCGGCATTTCCCTACAATAGAATGCCGTACGACATCAAACTGTGAAAGTAGCTAAAGTAAACTAAGCGGGCTGTTTCCAAATCTGTCAAATCACGGATCTTTCCCACGGCGTATGCTGCAGAGCTGAGTTTTTTAGAGAGTTTTTCTATATGGGGGCCCCACTGAAGTTTGGAATCTAAAGTTATACCCAAAAATACAGTGTTATCGTCGGGTTTCAATTATTCCCCCTTTATTAGAACACTAGTCTCTACTTTTGTGACATTAGGTAATGTGAACTTAATAAGTTTAGTTTTCTTTTCATTAAGAAGTAGGTTATTTATATTAAGCCAATTAACTATTGACGCTAAGGCACTATTTATATCGTTACTCAACAGTTGCTGACGTTTAACTTTAAATAAAAGTGAAGTATCGTCTGCAAACAATACTATGTCATGCTTATCTTTAATGAGATAAGGCAAATCATTAATATAACTTAGAAACAAGAAAGGACCAAGAATTGAGCCCTGAGGGACCCCCATTTTTACCACAGAACCGGATGATCTTTTACCGTTAACATCAACCCTTTGAATCCTATCACTCAAGTAAGAAGTGAGAAGATCCAGAGAGGTGGCACGGATTCCATATATCCATAGTTTCATGAAGGACGCAATCAAATGCCTTGGACAAATCGCAAAAAATGCCCAATGCATCGCATTTGTCCTCCCATGCTTTAAAAATATACACACCACCCTTTGAATATTTGGCACTAGATTTAAATGTTGACTGCCAAGTTCTGAGAATTGTAGCTAGATTTGTAATTACACTTGTTGCTACATTACTTTTACTTTGAGTGTATGGTTTTTGTGTTGTTCATGAGTTTCACTCTTTTAAGGCGCGGCCCCATTAAGGGCTGCTGAAAGGGCAGCGAAAGATGCCAGGCTCCGTATTTGGACCAACTACGTAAGCAACGCTCCGATCATCGCTGCTAAAGACAAAGAGTTCACCGCTACCGTGTTGGAAGTGGTCAACGGAGATGCACTTGTAGTCAAGATGCCTAACAACACCCATAAGAAAATTTTCTTGGCTAGCATCAGACCTCCGCGTGAAAAGTAAGTTGCGAACTTTACATAAACAACACATTTAACATTTTTGCTCTTTACTAAAACAATGTTATTTCACAGGAACAGCCCAGATGAAGAAGGCAAGAACTCTCCGAGACCAAAGGGCTTCAAACCTTTATATGATATCCCATGGATGTACGAAGCGCGTGAATTCTTAAGAAAGAAAGTAGTTGGCAAGAAAGTTAACGTCACTGTTGATTACATTCAGCCTGCTAAAGATAATTTCCCCGAAAAAAGCTGCTGCACTGTCGTATCAGGAGGAATGTAAGTATTCAAATTTGTCTCTTCTCTTCTAAAATGTATTATCTTCTAGCGAACTCAGTCTTAAATATGCTTATATTTACAATACAGAAACCTGGCGGAAGCTTTAGTCTCAAAGGGTTATGCCACCGTCGTTCGGTACAGAAATGATAACGATCAAAGAAGTTCCCACTATGACAAGCTTTTGGAAGCAGAACTTAAGGCCCAGAAAGCGAGCATCGGTGTTCACGCGAAAAAGGACATCCCTACTCATCGCATCCAGGATACTAGCGGAGATTCAGCGAAAGCCAAGAAATTCTTCCCATTCCTGAAGAGAGCTCAAAAGACTGAAGCAACTGTAGAGTTTGTTGCCAGTGGATCTCGAATGAGGATATATATACCAAAAGAATCCGTGTTGGTGACCTTCCTTCTCGCTGGTATCAACTGTCCGAGAGGATCGCGCCCAGCTATTGGAGGCGGCGGCGGCATGCAGAACGCGGAGCCCTTCGGCGAAGAAGCCCTACAGTTTACTAAGGAGAAGTGTTTGCAGCGTGACGTTGTCGTAACAATTGAAGAAATGGATAAGGCGGGAAACTTTATTGGTTGGTTGTGGAACGAAAACGAGAATTTATCGGTGTCATTGGTTGAGCATGGACTTGCCACGATGCACCACACGGCCGAAACCTCCGAGTTTGCTCGCCAGATCAAGACCGCCGAAGAGAACGCAATGAAGAAACGTGTTGGGTTATGGAAAGACTTCGTAGAAGTGGAGAAAGAAACCGAGAAAGAAAGGAATGCCCCCATCCAAGATCGTACAGTCAAGTATGAGAAAATTGTGATCACTGAAGTGACACCTGAAGGCAACTTCTATGCTCAAAATATTGATTTGGGCAGCAAACTCGAGAATTTGATGGAGAGAATTCATCAAGAATTTAAGAACAATGCTCCCCTGCCTGGATCTTACATCCCCAGAAGAGGCCAGATTTGTGCAGCTCGTTTCACAATGGATGATCAATGGTACAGAGCAAAAGTTGAAAAGCTTTCAGAAGATAAAATGGCCCATATTTTCTACATTGATTACGGAAACCGTGAGGTAAGTAGATCGAGTTGGAAACTCCATCTCAACATCATGTTCTGTCTTGTCCCAATTTAAGTAAGGTCCAACTAGTCCAGTCAATACCTTAGCTATGTCGTCTTTAGATTCAATACCTTTATATTTAAGAAGTCAGTTTAACCTCTATATAATTATATTAACATGCATCGTAACGTAGGTTGTGAACGTGACGCGGCTGGCGGCGTTGCCGGCCGGTACGGAAACGGAGCCGGCGTACGCGAGCGAGTTCACGCTGTGTTGCGTGAAGTTCCCCGCCGACCCGGACGACCGCTCCGAGGCCGTGGCCGCCTTCTCTGCCGACACGCTCAACAGGAAGCTGCTCCTTAACATCGAGACCCGCGGAGCTCCCCCCGCCGTCACCCTCGTCGACCCCACCACCAACGTCGATGTCGGCAAGGTATGACATTGAAAAACTTAGTCAAATATACTTTTTATGTAAAGTACAATTATTAATTCGAGTCAGAAAAATGAAAAGTGCAACTGTCACTGATACCAAAAAGTGTCTCCCGCTACAATAGTGATGTTCCGCAATCAATAGACTTAAACACAGTCATGCTTAATTTTATTAGGTATCAAACATTGAATACCACGGAGCAAATACAAAGAGGAGATGTTGTAATTCAATTTCCCTATGTAAAAACGCGTGACATTTTGCGGGATGAGGGGGGAATAGATTCCGCCCACTTCTTTATTTTCCATCTACCGGTCAATAGCAAAACTACTTGCTAGTCCTGTCTATTTTATGTTGTAGTAACGTAACTATCTCGCACTAGATGTCACTAAGTGCATTATGCAACAGGGTCGTACTCAGAATTTTCGATGCAGGGACTAGGTACTCTGTTTTTTTATTTAATTAATTTTGCGAACCATCTTTATACGTTTTTTATTGAAATACCTTGTGATATTTTCATGAAAAAAAGAACATATGATTATTAAAATACATTAATACTGAGCTCTACACACCTAAATATTCTTAGTTTCCATGTCAAAAAGTGTCGCCATCTAATGTCGGGTAGAATTATGTTTGAAAACGCCGAAGCTAAGAGATTTTTCTAGAACTATTTTAATAAATTACGCATAAAATTACTTACAAATGAAATGTGATGCCATCCATAGCATCAGAACGTCTATCGGAATAGTTTTTACAAGATAAAACACAACACTTCATCTTTTCTTTCTTTTAGCGCGAATGTAATGCTTTTTATTGGGAACTTTTACAAAGTGCACAGGACGAACGCTAACAATACACTGACTAAAACCACGCCCACTTGATGACGTCAGGACCTAGCTGAAAATCACAGTGCACAGTTGTTTAGGCCGTCTCCTCTTTGTATTTGCTCCGTGTTGAATACATACCGTATTAAATAATACGATTTTAGAAATATGGACCTTACCAAAAACAAATAATATAACAGTGTTTATGTGATATTAAATTACTTACCGTGTATGTCTTCAGTTTAATTACCGTAAATTTTATGTAATATTTTTATATAAATAAAGGCAATTAGATTTTGAAAAAGAAATCAATTGTACCACATCACTATTTATTTGGGACTAAAAACCTGCAACACTGGAAATGCCATTTTACTGACTGGAATTAATAATCTTACTATAGGATCTAGGATCTCTTGTTCTTATAAGCCGTAAATAAATGCCCCGAGAAAAAAAATACTTCTGGTTAGTATTACTAAATCTGCTAGAATCGCTCTATGTAGAAAAAAGACTTAAAGCAAGAAAACAAGTAAAGCAATACCGCACTAGGATTACGTATCTTGCAGAAGCCGAGCGATCGCGATAATTTAGCAATATAAACGTCAATTCAAAATACGTCATGTCAAATAGCAATCTAGCGATAGTGCTGCCTCTGTGGAGCAATCAGTTAACTAAAATATGCATTTTTCGTTTGGTGGTTTCGTATTTAGTATGGTTTTTAAGAGCAAAGTTAAGTTTTTTTTGTTAAAGGTGATAATATATAATTAGTTCCAGCGATTGCTTCTTTATCGTCATCGTAGCAATAAGTGCATTAGAACAATAAGCGAGCGATTAGCAATCGGTTCATACATAATACGATTTTTTTGACGTTAAGCGATTATATCGCGCGGTGACCGCGCGATCACTGCGCAAATATTGCTGATTGCTGTTTCATAGGTAATAACCCCGCCGTTTGTATTTAGAACCTGATCAAGGAGGGTTTGGTGCTGATGGAGTCTCTGCGCGACCACCGACTGGCAGCGCTGGTGTCGGAGTACCGCGCGGCCCAAGAGCACGCCAAGAGCTCTCGCCTCAACCTGTGGCGGCACGGCGACATCACCGACGACGACGCAGTCGAGTTCGGCGCGCGTCGCTAGCGGGACGCCACCGAGTCGCCCACGCACGCGCTCCATTGTGGCACATGCACAGCCATACACATCCAATACGTCATATACAGTATCATATACCCTTTCCTGTAAATGATCATCAATCATTTGTCCGATTTCTAAAACGAAATTCTGAATATGTGACTGTCGTATTCCTTGCGTACTTATTTCCTTAGGAAATGATCCTTTTAACATTCAATACAGTATAGAAATCGTGAAAATAATATGGCAAAACTTAAATTTGTGCAATAAGCGTGGGTGTGCCGGTGCAAGGTGTGCGAGTGAATCGGACATTCAATCAAATGAACACTTCACGTAACATGATACTCGTGGCAATATATGCCTCTTTTGTATCTACAGAATATACTATTATTAAAATAAAATAATGATTCAGGTTTTAAGCGACTATTATACATACATGAATTGTGAACTATACAATTAATTTCATTATAATAATATTTATATGTGACAACTTAATTTAATTTGTCATAAAAGCAAATTGTTGATTTATTTACATTTTTTAATTTTGTATATCTGAAAATAAAATTAACATTATATTTCGTTGTTAATTTCATTATTTATTTATTATACACGATGGCAATATTAATCTAGACCTGTGCTTTATATCGTTGTGATTTCCCATTTCCTTCTCTACATACTATTTTACAATTTAAAATGTATATTTAATATAACTGTGCATTCACGTTGAAAGATGTATAGCTAATATTCTTCAAAATGTAGCTAGTGATGATTTTACCTTGTGCATGTTCGAAAACTGAGTTGTTTCTTTTGTATCTTTATTTAATGGATGGTACGAGTGTTCTATTTCGATAAACTTTTAGCTCCGTTTATATTTCATATTGTGTAAACCTACCTTCTCGACATTACAAGGTAGGGATATATTATTCTTATCAGTACGTGGAATGTTAACTTCGTATATTAAAATAAATATTTTAGGAAATAATCGTTTTGTTTATTTGTACCTAATATCAGTTTGTCCAAAATCACGTATCTATTTTTCTTTTTGGTGTGTGGGAAATCATCATATGACTGCTCCCGTCCTGGGTACGGCGGGAGGGCGTGTCAGACTTTACTGACTAAAACCCATTCATGTTCCTTTGATTGCCCTTTATGTTCCAGGGTCACGGTAACTATTATAAACATTCCGCAACCCCGGCAGGCGTTTGCCCTGTTGGGCCCCTTTTCACGTATCTATGCTACCCTATATTCCATCGGTTTGGGTTATTAACTAAATGCAGGCAATCTTGGCAGGTCGATACTAATCGATCATGTTTCAAAAACTTCTATGAGACCATCCGTCGTAGAAGTAGGTACTGAATCAGTAATTGCTAAAAACTTTTCCCATATATTTTGTGCTAATATTGAACACATTTTTCCTATGCGATTCCACCTGGGAAGGCAATCATGGCGAAAGAGCTTCTGAATACAATACTAATAAGCCCCAACAACTGGGACGTATATTTTGCAATTTTCTATTACGGTATCTAACCTTCAGACTCCTCGATCGATTCAAATAGTACGACTATAATCTACTGCGCTGTTTTCATGTGCGTTATGTTAGGTTTTTGGTTACTACACCGTTCTCGTAGGTCATAGCGTGATGTTTAGTAGCCTATGTCTTATTCTGAAGTATCCATACTAATATTATAAATGGGAAAGTGTGTCTGTCTGTCTGTTTGTCTTTCTTACACGGCAAAACGGAGCGACGGATTGACGTGATTTTTTAAGTGGAGATAGTTGAAGGGATGGAGAGTAACATAGGCTACTTTTTGTCTCATTCTAACGCGAGCGAAGCCGTAAAGTTTCGTCAAAATTCGTTCAGTAGTTTTTGCGTGAAAGAGTAACAAATATCCACGATCCACATATACAAACATCCACATTTATAATAATAGTAGGGTAATGTTGTCATTTATATTAATTAGAGTATGGTATATACATTTTAAAGTTTGAAATGAATTTTAAAGTTTTTAGATTGTTTTAATGTCATGATGGCCCAGTGAGTGAGTAAGGCGCCCGCCTCTCGTGTAAGAGATTGCGGGTTCGAATCCGGACAAGTATCTACCAATACGTACTTTCTAAGTTTATCTTGGACATCACTGACATCCCGTGCGTCGGAAGGCACGTAAAGCCGTTGGTCCCGGTTGTCATTCGTATAACTTTGACAGTCGTTACGGGTAAGCCGGAAAGTCGGACCAGTCTAAACAAGAGGTACCGTGTCGCCCAGTTACTGGGTTGTGGAGGTCTGGTAGGCAGTAGCTTCATGTAAAACACTGGTATCCAGCTGAATCCGGTTAGGCTGGAAACCGACCCCAACATAGTTGGGAAAAGGCTGGGGAGATGATGATGACATTTCAAAGTTTTAAATTGCCTCCTCTCGGGTTAGGGGTCGTTCGGCCCACTATGGAACTGGGACCGGGGACCAGTTACCCCTTTTAAAAATTGATAATGGTTAACTGGGCCCACATATGTTTTGCTTTCAGTCAAGCCAAGGGTGGCTTAAAATGATTTATATATTATTAAGTATACAACAGTTATACAGGTTCAAGCATTTACATATAAATATTATACACTGGCTTTTGCCCGCGACATCGTCCGCGTGGAATAATAGTTCCCGTTCGGATATCCGGGATGAAAACTATCCTATGTTCTATCTCGGGTCCCAGACTCTATCTGGTTTGTTACACCATTTGTTGAGTTGAGTTACACCATTTTGTGTAACACTGTTACTCATTGGGAAAAAAAATCCCGATGAGTAACAGTTTTACTCAATGCCACGTTTTTTTCTCATTGGTTTACACTGCAACATAATAGTATGTAATAATAATCAATTTTTAAAAGGGGTAACTGGTCCCCGGTCCCAGTTCCATAGTGGGCCGAACGACCCCTAACCTCTTCTCTCACCCCAGACGTATACGCTCCTTCGTGCGCAATTTAAATAAGACCAGGGAGGTATTACAAAAGATATTTTTTAATTTAATAAAATAAGAGTGGATTTAATTTTGTTACTTTTACATTGCTAAATAAAATATTGCTTTACACAACATTTGTGGGACAAAATTCTTACATTTTTTCATCAAATAAGATTTTGGCACCATAACAGCCAAATATTTAAGCAGCTAAACATCAGCGAACCATAATATAGCGTCATGTAGGTACTTATAATTATACATAAAGAAATATGTAGTATTTGTATAAAACAAAGTAGCTTTTCGTTTCCATCTTACAATCATAACTTAGAATTTAAGATACATTAATATTTAATTTAGAATAGCACAGAGATTTCGATGTTTTGACATGTCGTCGCTACATCAGAAGATTGCACCGTGCATCGCGCGACGCCGCGGGATCGGTAGAAGCAAAGGGGCGGGCGCGCTTCCAACGAATGAACTTAATCATATTGCATGCCACATACATAGGTAGCGTTAATGTACATAACTTCCAATAAAATACAATCATTATGATTGTTTTGGTTGGGCAACATTAGACTATTATCTATTACCTGTTTAAATAGCTTATTGCTTTAATTGGCGTATAATTTAATTCAAATTACAATCAAATAAAATAAGTTTGTATAGGTACCTAAACACATTATATTATGTATAATATAATAGTCAATAGTAGTTATGTATACTTAATATAATACTCACGCGAGACAAGTACGGTATTATAAAAAAATAGGGTAGCCAAGCGTTTAGCCAATGTGGCAAAACGATCCCAATGAATTATTTTAACTATTTTTGCGTTCCTAAAGCCCAGTTGGTTAGGGTAGGGCGCCTAATGAATTATAGGTTCTACAAGAAATTAAGTATTCTGTTCAAAGTTAAAATTATCATAACAGTTCGTGTTTAGAAGAAATAATTAAAAAATAAAGTACATCTGCTGTCCCGACTGTTGAAATGAAAATTTGCCATAATTATATACATTTTCATGTCCTCTGCAACATGGTGAAGTAATGTAGTTTCATATTATTGGATGACAAGAGGAATTGTTAAAAAAAATGGACGTAGATTTATTATATTTCTTTCGACGCACAAACTTTACAAGTACGTTTTTAAGTTTAAGAAAACGAAGGAATCTCATTGATTCATTATTTTTTCAAAAAAGCAACTTTCAGTTTCTGTCTGCAATGCTTTTGTTCTTAGCACTCATATGAATGTAGTACGTCTGGACACGGACAATTAGATGATGCAGAGTCAAACGTTCCTGTCATTGTGCAATAGTTACAGAGAATTCAAGATCCTACACTCGCGCTTTGCGAAGTCAAGCGGACTTGACTTGATTGCTTAGAAAAACTTACAGCAGTAGGTATAGGTACTGTTGAAAACCGCACCAGGTATCTGGACAGACTTCGTCGTTTCCTTACACCTAGTGTTCCTTATATCATGTATCTACTTAATACAACTTTTAAAATTTTGTTGCATCTTCAACATTGTATGTTTTAGGGTTTTGCAGCTTTTTATTATTTTATATACAACATTAAAATTATGATTTACATAGTTACAATTTTTGCTAACAGCTTACTTGTAATGTAACCTCAATAATACGGAAATCAAAAGCTCGCGCAACACACTAACACCACAAAGAACTAGTGAACAACAGCAGAACGTAGCGAAGTACCTATAGATTAATGCAGTATGTAACAGCACGAAGGTACTAACAGTCATTGTCCCAAATATAAGGACAAACAGACTGTTCAGAATGCTCACAACGAAAATTTAAATCTCATTTCAAGAAATATTCGTCGGAATAGGGTAGAACTCACTGCGCGGTTTCTACTCGCGCACGCCACGGTTAACAACGCCGAGCGTGAAACGCGTCATGAAATGTGGTTTAATTTTGTTTTTTTTTGCGCTCTGGGGGAGCTGCAGCCTCGCAACCTTGGCAGGTGCGGGTAGAAACCGTGTCGTGATTTTTTTGCCTAAAATTTAACCTCCACTACATTATGTAAGTACTGTCATTGTTCAACAATTATCTACTTCAAAACTTTTTTTATTATAGGTATAAATACTAGCTTTTGCCCGCGACTTCGTCCGCGTGGAATAATAGTTTCCGTTTCCGGGGGATTTCCGGGATGAAAACTATCCTATGTCCTTCCTCGGGTCCCAGACAATATCTGTACCGAATTTCATTCAAATCGGTTCAGTGGTGTAGGCGTTAAGATGAGACAGACAGAAAGAGTTACTTTCGCATTTATAATAAGTACGGATTGTTGTCACTCTGGAATTACTGATCAAATGCAAAATCTCATAGACCAATAGAATGAAAGTCACATGCTTTGATGTCTATATTCAATATATGAACATAATATACTTTTTTTATGTAATGGTATTATATTAAGCTAATGGAACCTACTACGAAATAGTCGTTTGAATACTATTGTAATTTAAATTAATTGCTACAATTGAACGTCAAGAGCAAGCAGTTTACAATTCCCTCTCAACCGGTATAACTGGTCTACGTACTTACAGTTTCTGTAAACCTAAGAACAGTTCATTTTGTTCCAAAAAAAAACGTTAGGTTTTTTATTCATTTTGTTCTGATTATTATGAACCCTTTGTTCATCACTATCTGACTGTACTCCGTAATGGCATTATATTTAACTACACTATCCTAATATTTACAGTGCATTAGCGTTGCCAAAAAGTATAATAACCCTTTTTTTCTCGGACAGCGGAATTTGGAAAAGATTTAGATATAAGAAAACCTGTAATGATATTAAAGGACGGATGGGTGCCAATTGCTACCAAACCCTTAGGTTGCTGCATTAAACCATAATTTGGGGCTGAAAGTCTTACTATTACAAGAGTCACTTTTTTTAAAGAAGGGTAACAGGGCGAAGCAGACTGGGTAAGCGCGGGGGAAATATAAGTCACAATTAAAAGTTGTTTGTTTTTATGAGTAGAATCATCTCCTAGTGGGTTAAGCAAGACCAAAAATACACCTAGTATAACAGCACATAGTAGAACTGCATATAGATTACATCTTGCGAAAAAACATATTATAACAAAAAATTACATTATTTACCCGATTTATTGTTGTTAGCAGGTAAACATTTGCCAAAAAGTAGATATAGGTACCTATTAGTCCAGTCATTTAAGCTTAAATTAGGTAAGAATCTCGGAATTCGAGATACCCAGCTGTAAGTTTGTAAATACTTGTATATTGACACTAATTATATTAAAAAAAAAATATATTATATTTTATCATTTAATCATTTTTAAAAGTTTTTGAGAAACTGACAAATTTGAATGTACTAGCTGCAGCGATTGAGAAAAAAAAAATCGGCCTAGAGATTATTAGAAAACCCATAGGAAATGAGATATTTACAAAAAAAGCGCCTTGAAATTTTTTAGCTGCGCACACCCTACCATATTTTATGTAGGTTTTGAGACAACTTTTAGGGTGTCAACCTACAAGTATATACAGACTTACAGCTGGGTATCTCGAATTCCGAGGTTAACTTACTATAATGACTGGACTATATGTGGACTCCTTACATTCACCACCGTGATACCGCTGAGCACGACGTCGTTACGCCACGTATTAGTTCCAGTCACTCCGCCCTCTACGTTTCCTTACAGGCCGCACCCCAAGCGAAAGCTTGTTTGCACTTAAACTTTAATTTACACAAATAATGATATTATAGGTGTACCAGAAACTGATGACAAAAAAAAAGTAAAACAAATAATGATTTTGATAATGGTAATCATGTCATGTCATCTGTCCAGTGACATTACGTTTGTTTGTTTACATTTCTTATTTTCGACAAATCTTAAGTATAAAAGGGAATGAATGACTAAGAAACCACGGCGGTCACAATCCAGAAGCAATGTTTATAACGTGTACCGATAAATCTGTAAAGAAGAAGGTGTAGCTTACACGCAATTTTCGGTTTTAGACCGCGTGCTAGCGTTGACTGGTATGAGCCGGTTCATTAAAGAAAGGAATCTTAAATGGCGGCATGTACTTGCATTGACAGATAGTACAGTCTGCATATAAAATTTAAAGTTGAAGTTTTTTTTTTTCAAATCGAAAATATTATTAAGAATTAATATCGTTTTCATCGGAAACAGTGCCTACTTTTACCACAATAACAAACAGGTAACAACGGAAAAATAACAAAAACAAGATATTCGTAAAAAGGAGCATTAAGCGCGTCAAGGCAGCGTGGAAGCAAATCAAGACAATTTTTTTTATGTTGATGGTACGCGCGCGAGTGAGTATAGACGGCACTAGTGTGCGAGCGAGAGAACATGATAAGCGCCGCCATTTTGGATTCCTTTCTAAAGAAAGGAATCTAAAATGGCGATGAACCAGGTTATATGGTATGACTCGCTAATGTTGATACTTTGTTTCATATTTATTTATATGAGTTTAACATAATATGTATATATGTCACCGGAAAATGCAGTTTAATGAATGCAGTTTAAATTTGTTTTTAAAATTTAAATAATGTCTTCTTTCAGTAAAATGTTCCATCTACAAAATATAAGGTACTTTCCCTCCATGTAGCCTAGCCGTGGGACGCCCTGTATATTACGTAACATATAACTTTGGCTTATTGACGGGCCTGTTGGTCTAGTGGTTAGTGACACTGACTGCTAAATCGGAGGTCGTGGGTTCGATTCCCACCTAGGACAAACTTTGTGTGATGAGCATGATTGTTTGTTCTGTGTCTGGGTGTAATTTATCTATAACTAGCTGCCCCCCACGGTTTCACCTGCGTTATATCAGATTTTCGGTTACTAAAAAAGACGATAAAAAGTATTCTGTGTCCATCCCCTGGTCCTAAGCTACCTCCCCACCAATTTTCAGTCAAATCGGTTCTGCCGTTCTTGACTTATAAAATGTGTAACTAACACGACTTTCTTTTATATATTTAGATATGTATGTATTTATAAATTATATAAGTATGTTTATCAGTTGTCTGGTTACCATAGCACAAGCTCTGGTTAGTTTGGGATCATATGACCGAGTGTACGTTGTCCCAGGTTGTTTATTTATTACAGGGGTGTGTACTAGAACACGACGAATTATTGCAGAAGGCAGAAGCCTTTCAAAGAAGAAGCTGTTATAACTTGCAAGCCCTAACCAAATTGGGAAACCAATCACAAACCAAAACACCATTTTCTTCAGCTTTATTGTGTAAATAAAGTATATTATAGTGGCTGGGTTTATCTTAATTTTTTTTACTAGCTTTTGCTCCCGACTTCGTTTCCGAAAAAATGCAAGTATCAAAACATTTTAATCAATTATCCCCAGTGTTGCTGTCATGATATTTGATTTACCTTTTATGTCATCTTTTTCTGGTACACATATACTGTTCTGCTAAGTATACACTAAAGCTTTGTATCGTATTGATATTAACAAAGTAATTGATTATAAAAATATGTTAATTCTATAACGAATTGATTTAACTAAAGCTCCTTTCACACTAAGGCAGTTCTTAGTTAAAACGTTGCTTATAAATACTGGCGACTACAAAATTAGTCGAACACATGGCAATAAGTATGTAAATATTGTGTATAAGTCACAACAAAATAATATTCATTTATGCACCATGGAGTATTGAAATAAAATTGTGATTATTTGTGATCCTGCATTATCACCATATCTTAGAAGGTAATTAGAATTTTAGAACTCTTCATTTAATTTCATATCTTTGGTCATTCCATCAGCTACTTAATTCGTACGAACGATATTTTGTAATCACAATATTAAAATAAATTATTAATACAATAATTTAAATAAAATAAAATGAATTCTACACAAAACAGCCAGTGACAAAGGTAACAGGCAGCACTAGGTACAGTCAGCAAAGTAGATAGGTATGCAGGGCCGTTATCTACAATTTAGGTTTTCTTGAATGCCATTAAATGTATTCAAATGAAATTGAACCTAATTGAAGAACTAGTTATTTTCTACTATAGTTTAAAATTTTATTACAAAATAATCATGGGTATTAGAGAAAACTCAAATTGATTGAACTTGACAGCCCTGCATACTTATCTGCTTTGCTATCTGTACCTACTAAGTCTGATCATAAGTGTCGTAGGTATTCAAAAGGATACCCGATGATGGATTGCAGTCCCTCGCGTGGTTTTTATTTAGGTTTAAATTGGAATCAGTTTTCCATACATAAGTAAAACGTAATACAATAGTGTGTGTCCCGATACTGCTCACATATAACGCACGTGTTCAAAAACCACGTAATACAGGGTATCCTCAGAGAAACTACAATGAAACTTAAAACATAGCTAGACGGACTTGAGAATCCAACACAGGATAAGGATATTTACTTGAAAAAGGTTGAATTAACCTTCAAACTCGATGGTGCTACCATATTATTGTTACAGGTTTTAGCCCAAATTTTTGTCATTCATTTTGTGCGAAGTTAGAAAAATATTTATATGGTTTGTGTTGAAAAATGCTGCAATTTTATAAAAGTTATTAATGGATGTAGGTACTATTAAAATCACAATCACTCATCTGCGTCGCCATTTTGTACCAAAGAACTTGAAAATATTATCTAAACAATAAGCTACGGGAATTTCAAAACCTATTAAAATATGTTTTCTATATAAAATTTGTAAAATTATAATGAAATACTATAACATTTTATCTAATTATTACTATAAAAATAACAGTATGTACTATACCGTATGCACTATAGTATGTCTACTACTAGAATTTGTATTATCATCGAAGAATGGACCTATTTCGTCGGGCAATGGCGGAACATTCACCAAAAACTGTTGTACGGATGTGTAGTAGTCCCTGCAGGTCCAGGTGTCGTCGTGGCCGCCACCGGGCATCACCACTAGCTTCTTGCACACTGCTCCACACCGCATATACAGGTCCTTGGCCATGGCCGGAGGAACCAGGGCATCATTGGACCCACATATAACCAAGGTAGGTGTCATCACGTGTCCCATTTTCTTCAACGACATGTACTAAAATAATAAGAGATAAATCATTAGAACTAGTGGCGGATTAACCCTAAGGCAAAAGAGGCACGTGCCTAGGGGGCCAAAGCCGCAAGGGGAGCGCTCCCAGAAAAAAAAATTGTTGCAATTTGCAATCTGTGTTACTCAATTTGAATTAGACTATTTTCATGTAGCTGCAATGATGGCGGCCCACTAAAAGTTTTTATCCCGTATACTGCTGAACGTTTATTAAGAATTCAGAAAGGTGTCTTGCAATGCTATTTGTTCTCTCCCAAATTGTTTACAAAGCACATTTGAAAGTATTTTTGATATTTGTAGCTTCATAGCCAGACCTAGCCACAGTCACGACGAATAGCCGTTTATAAACCCATAGCTCTTGAAACTTGAAAGCAGTTTAGCTCGGTTGACTTCGGGTGGGGCTTGCGATGATTCAGCAACCTTCCTCCGATGACTGATTCGCCATTGGATTGTTCGTCGACAGGATGATTCATTTATTTTCATTTCCCCAGCAGGCTCATTCACCTTTGGACATTTCGCCGACAGAACCTTTCATATGCGTCACTTACGAAGACAGCCCTTTTTAGCTACTAAATGATTCACCGACACGACGATAAATCTAGTCTATAAATCTATAGATAGGTTGTTGGGTTCGGCCGATGATAAAGACACAGTAAGTTGTAGATATGTAGATATGTGTATTTTTGTAACATTGCATGTCTTAATATTGACGGCGAATTCTCTGTCGTAGCCGGACAGCTCTGTAGTTAAAAGAATTATAGGTTTATCGTCGTGTCGGTGAAACATTTAGTAGCTGAAAAGGGCTGTCGTCGTAAGTGACGCATATGAAAGGTTCTGACGGCGAAATGTCCAAAGGTGAAAGAGCCTGTTGGGGAAATAGAAATAAATGAATCATCCTGTCGACGAACAGTCCAATGGCGAATCGGTCATCGGAGAACGGTTGCTGAATCGTCCAATGGCGAATCGGTCATCGGAGAACGGTTGCTGAATCGCTTGCGATGAGTCGGTCTAAGATCGGAAACAGCACTAAGCGTAAGGTAGAGGTATCTGGGCAGGAAATATGTTATGAGCCAGTAAATTTATTTCTAAAACCGGCAGGTTACGCCTTGGGAGTTTGCCATTAGAACAACCGAGCGCAACTTCTTGCTGTAAAATGGCAGGGCAGAATAGGGAACACTGGATAACGTAGCGAATGGCGACCGGCACAACACATATCACGTTGTCTGATTCAAGACGCCCCGGACAGACGCAAGACGACTACCGGCCACTGTAGGCGCGGGACTGCGGAGTCAGTAAAAGTCTGACACGCCCTCCCGCCGCCCCCAGGACGGGAGACGACATTTGATGATTTCCGACTCCCCAAAAAAAAGGAAGACAGGTGGGTTTTAGTCAGTAAAAGTCTGACACGATGGGCGGGGAGCCTTTATTCCCATTGTTCCGGTATTCCATATCCCCATCACAGGGACAACGGGACGTGATTAAATTTATTTCCCGTTATCCCCATACTCCCCTTAACGTACATTCGGCTAACGTATAAACTAAACTTAAAATTCACAGTAATTTTTAATCTACTCCGGACTCCAACGTATGTTATGTAGGGACTACAAAAGAAAACAGTTCAATTCTTAATTTCTTTTATCAGGAACGTCGATGATACAAAAAGGAATTACTCTGGTATTTATTTTATTAGTTTAATAATTTATTTTCGATGTATCCCACTTTATGATGATCCTCTTACTTAGGTAGGTATTAACGGTGAATCACGTTTTCCATTTACCACTTCACGTTACTGCGCGCCTAGTACTTTTGATTGAATTAAGTAGTAAAGTGTGAAAATTAAAAATTACTGTGAATTTTAAATTTTCGCACATGACTACTTCACGTTACTGCGGGCCTAGTACTTTAGTTCTCTACATTTAAAACAATAAACTTATAATTAATAAGATTGTGTACTTACCTAACTTTTAGGCAAAATTGAGGGCATTATCATTCACAATAATGTACTATTTCGATCAATTTCATATAAAAAATCTTACTTGAAAACAAGGTCTAAATCCTTTAATATTAATCTACCGGGTACCAAGGCCAATCTACCAATATTCCATACCTACACTTTGTTTGTTGGGTAAAAGATGACGACTCACACATAATACTACAAAAAAAAACGGGGACTGTGGGCAATAATTTTTTCTTATTTTATTCAACTACTAGCTGACCCGACATACGTTGTCCTGTCAACTATGAATATTGAATTCGAATTGACATACTACCTACCTACTACCTACCTACTGCCTACCTACCTACTGCCTACCTACTGCCTACCTACTGCCTACCTACTGCCTACCTACTGCCTACCTACTGCCTACCTACTGCCTACCTACTGCCTACCTACTGCCTACCTACTGCCTACCTACTGCCTACCTACTGCCTACCTACTGCCTAGCTACTACCTACCTACTACCTACCTATCTATCTATATATATAAAACAAAGTCGGGTTTGTTACAACACTTATAACTCGAGATCGGCTAGACCAATTTTCATGGTTTTTGGTTCGTTGGATTTGTGCTAGTTTCAAATAAGATTAAGTTTAATAAAATGCCTCTAGGCTCTAGGCATTAAGTCAGTCTTCAAAATAATTAATCGATTCGTCGATCGATCGTTTTCTATTTACCACTTCACGTTACTGCGCGCCTAGTACTTTGGATTGATTAAGGTGATCTTGTGAGAAAATTAAGAATACAGTGAATTTTAAATTTTCGTACATGACTACTTCACGTTACTGCGCGCCTAGTACTTTGGATTGATTAAGGTGATCTTGTGAGAAAATTAAGAATACAGTGAATTTTAAATTTTCGTACATGACTACTTCACGTTACTGCGCGCCTAGTACTTTGGATTGATTAAGGTGATCTTGTGAGAAAATTAAGAATACAGTGAATTTTAAATTTTCGTACATGAACTACTTCACGTTACTGCGCGCCTAGTACTTTTGTTATCTTAAGTTTTCATTCATTAATACCCGTTTTTTTAAAAAATGATTCATCTTTTATAATTAATTATGTTCTCGTCGATTTTTCATTATTTTTAAGATGTATTCTGCTATTCGGGGCGGGGACAAATCCAACGAACCAAAAACCATGAAAATTGGTCTAGCGGATCTCGAGTTATAAGTGTTGATACAAACCCGACTTTGTTTTATATATATAGATATTAACGGGGACAGCGTACGGGGGACAACGGGAACTATTTTTAAATATTTAATTGGAGTACCGCTGTCCCCGTAAGAGGGGACACGGCGTACGGGGACAACGGGAACTATTTTCAAATATTTAATTGAAGTACCCTTGTCCCCGTAGGAGGGTGACACGGCGTCCGGGTCAACGGGAATAAAGGGGCGGGAGAAGTCATTTGATGATTTCCCACTCGCAAAAAAAATAGGGGAGGAAAAAAAACGGGGTTAGAGGGGCGCCGATGATGAATTTGCCTAGGGCGCTTTCAACTCTTAATCCACCTCTGATTAGAACAGTAGTTTTTTTCTAGGATATGAGTGAAAAAGATTGCATAAAAGCAGCCAATAATCATAATGTATACAGTAAATACCAACCTTGTTCTTATGACAGAATTGTGGGAGCCAGTTCAAACACTTCCACTTTAGTATAACTTGTGCCATGTCGGGTATGCTGGTGAAGGTATTCTCTACTACCAATGCCCATATTTTGTTCCTGTACTCCAGCCTTGATGCTAAATCAATTGCTATGGCTCCACCTGAACAATAATTATAAGTATAAGATAAACTGACTTATACGTAAGGAAATTACAGGTTGTTTCAAAATATCAATAAAAAAAAAAAAAATATCCTGGGACAATCCTAAATCAAAATTGGTATAACATGTCAGTATTTATTCCATAATTGATATGACTGACTGAATTGCTGTTCAGACTGGAAGCTCTCTCCAAAATGGTTTAATAGAAGGGTTACAATCAATTTGACATACACAAAGATCAATCTTACTACTTACCTAATGACCTTCCAAACACCAGAATTTTACTGACATCAATGTCAGTCCTCTGCATGATATAATCTAGCGCTGATTGTGCATCAACATATAAACCTCTTTCCGACGGAGTTCCTTCTGACAAGCCATAGCCCCTGTACTCCACTAGCAGGATGTTAATGTTTAGCTTGTGGTAAAAACCAGATACATTTGACAGTCTGTAAATTTAATTTTCTGGTTACTACTACTATGGTGGTGTTTAGTTTGGGTTTAGTTTGCCAGTGTTTCAATGTATTAAGTGTTATGACAGAATATAGCATCTAACATATTAAGAGAATGTTTCACAACAAGAATTTGTCTGAAATGATCCTCAAGTAACTTTAACCAGAACTTATTAGTAGAATGTAAAACATGCTCTTAGTATCATATCATTTTGTATACTACACTGATAGGTTTTTAATTGTGTGTAATAAGCCAGTAATCCAAGATAAGAGTTTTTTTTTTTAGTTTGTCAATAGATAAATCGGATAACTCTGCATTTAGGAAGATTATTGGATGGTTAGTTTGGGTACTTCCCGTTCGTCCACACCCCGTCGCACGGTGGGCTGAAAATCGGCTTTCATAGACTTAGGGATTTCAATTTGCAAGTGCTTGTTTTTATGCCGGATATCGCTTCTATTAGTCATTACTATGTACAAAAATGACACCCGAGTTAATTCTACCCAAAAACGAAGGAAATATAATTTTTTTACGAAAAATTTGTATGAAGCTAGTATGAAAAATCGAATTATCTCCTAAACGGCATGTTTAACCGTAATATCCTTGGAGATGGTCATAGTGCTAATTATTTATGATTTTTTGGTTGGCGATAGGACGAAAAATTTAATGCCGTTTTTTTTTAAAAAATCGTCAAAATATTTTTATTTATTTTTACATGTAAAACGATCCCTTTTAGTGTCTAAGTTAAAAAGTTCGATATGTTATTAACCCAAATATTAAGAACACACGAAACAAGAAAAATAAAATAAAAAAATTGCTGTTTTTGACACATTTATATTAATTTAAATAAAAAAAGATTTATATTGAAGTAACATTATGAAGTTATATTTTATACAAAATAAGTTAATTTAAGGAATTAATACTAAGCATTCGTAAAATAAAGTAAAATAAATAAAAAAAATAAAACATATCATTAAATACACACATCAAAAGTGTCTAGGGATATTTCAATTAAACCTAAATTACTAAAATTCTATTAACTTTTTGGTAAAACATGTACACATTAAAATAAACCTTGTTTAATAGACTATTTAATCTGATAATAAACTTTTAGATAAAGTTAAATTTAAAAAAAACTTAGAAGAAGAGGAAAAACTCAAACAAAATTTCAATCTTAACTTTATTTTTGAAACATCAAAACTTAAACAAAACAACAATTTTTTTTATAAAAATTCTTGAAAACTTAAAATTAATATTCCGTGGATCCACCTAAGACTCTCCTGACACATCTGCAGCGTTTCTGCATACTCAAAACAAGGGTGTCAATATCCTGTTGTGGAATACTGTCCCATAATTGCCGTTTCTGAAGCCATGAAGACCAGTCAGAGCGTTATATCCAGGCTTTGGTCATGTTATCGTGTCACGGAGGAAGTGGTGGAACGGCACCGAGGACCTCAACGCATTACAACACATGTACAGGACCGATTTATAGTAAATGCTGCACGAAGTCAACTAAATGCAGCGGCGATGCAATTGGTTCAAAGGCTACAGAGAGAGTATGGTTTGCTGGTAAGCGGTCAAACTTTGAGAAGGCGACTGCATGAAGTCAATCTACGTGCTTGTAGGCCATTTTGGGTATCAGCACTAAGGAGAGGTAATCAAGGAAGAAGATTACAATGGGCTATTGCACACGAAAACTGGAACCATTCTCAATGGTCACTTGTGCTTTTCACTAATGAATCTAGGTTTGGATTTCATCCTGATTCGCGAAGAGTACGCGTTTGGAAAAAACCTGGACGTTAGAATCGACTGCAGCACCCACAACAAGTTCATGCATATTAAGGTGGCACGATTATGGTTTGGGCAGGAATTCGTCTCGGCGGTAGAACGGACCTCGTTTGGATATAAGGCAATATGACTGCTCGAAAATACCGAGATGAGGTGCTAGAGCCTGTAATCTTGCCCCACAGACAGCAAATGGGACAAAATTTCCAGCTAATGCACGACAATGCCCGTCCACATACGGCGCGTATCGTTACAAGTTGGTTACAACAGCATGTTATCCAAGCTTTAGACCGGCCTGCACAATCCCCTGACTTAAATCCTATTGAGCATGCCTGGAATATCCTTCAGAGAAGAGCTCGTAGGAATTTCCCTGTTGATATTGTGCATCAAAACCAGCTTTTCTTGCATCTTAGCAGGATTTGGGACAGTACTCCACAACAGGATATTGACCCCCTTGTTTTGAGTATGCAGAACCGCTCCAGATGTGTCAGGAGAGTCTTAGGTGGATCCACGAATTATTAATTTTAAGTTTTCAACAATTTTTATAAAAAAAAAATTGTTTTGTTGTTTAGGTTTTGAAATTTCAAAAATAAAGTTAAATTGAAATTTTGTTGAGTTTTTCCTCTTCTTCTAAGTTTTTTTTTAATTTAACTTTATCTAAAAGTTTATTATCAGATTAGATAGGCAATTAAACAAGGTTTATTTTAAAGTGTAGGTGTCTTAACAAAAAGTTAATAGAATTTTAGTTATTTAGGTTTAATTAAAATATCCCTAGACACTTTTGATGTGTGTATTACAAAAAAACCCAAACACACTCAAATACAAATTTACAAATATGTACATATATATCTTTTTTACAAATTTTCCTTATCACTCTCGTTGTCAGACTCCAATTCTGAGTCAGCATCCAGATTGGATATATCCAAAAATTCGAACTCAGTTTCCTGAAATTGAATTAAGTCGAGAGTTTCAGCAAAAAAGCTCTGCTTTTTCTTGGCATCTAACTTAGGCCTTTGTGCACTTAGCAAAGGGTCCGAAGAAACAACAAGCATATTTAAAATGTCTTGATTGGAATCCTGCCTGCTTCTTTTCCGCGAATGATGTTCTCGAAACCTCCTAAAATCTTTGTTTCGAGACTCTGAGGCTTCTTCCGAGAGAGTCCCAATCGGCACAATATTATTTTTCTCGATTATGTCAGCCCCATGGATTAGTAACTTATGAACGGTTGACGACATGTAGAACCAGTCGTATAGTAATACGTACTTTTCTGCTGTTTTGCGAGCATAATCTCTAAATTTTATTATATCGATCTGCTCTCCAGATGTAATTGCTTGTAAAATTACAGCAAATCTTTTGATGAGGTCTTCATCCAAACCGGTTATAGCTGCGGTTTTATTAGAAAACTCAAAGAATTTTCTTGCAGTATTCCCGTCATTGGTGGTTCCCGAGCCTTGTTTTACTATATCAATCAACAGATTGAGCTCATCTTTGAATTTATTTTGAATTATTTTCTTTCTTGTCTGTAGCATTTCTTTGTGCTCATCACTTCTCGCTGCCCACCGTTTGAAGTCCAGTTTGTATGCAATGTGTAACAGACATTCCATACAATTTATACGGGCGTGTAGGGATGACAAGCCAAACTCATACAGGTCCGAACACACAATTTTTGATGTTACAGCATCTAAGCGGTTCATTTCTGTAGGCTTTGCTAAGCACAGGTAGCACGATGCATTTGATCTAGCTTCAGAAAGGTAAGTACAGACTTTAGCGTCGATCATCGTCATCATTAGTTGATGAGTCACCCTATTATTATTATTGCACTCTGTGGGGATAAGGGCCTCAATTTCTTCATCCATTTGTTTTTTCAGCCCAAGGACAACTGCTTCACTCTCCTTTACAAAAGTAAACTGAACTGGACGACAATACAAAACTGAGCATGGCTTTGGGTTCGTCCATAAAATGTTGTCTCCATCTGTCAGTTTTAGTGGCACCAAGGAGGTCATGAAAATGCTTGAATCATCTTCCTCACCCTCAATTTTCTGCTTGTATCGGCTTTGGTTAGAAGCACCGTCAAATCCCCACTTGGATATCAGCTTCAACTGCTTGTTATGCTCTTCGTTAGAAAGGCTTTGAAGGATTCTTGTAACCGTGATATCAAGTAAAGCTTGAAGTGTAATCCTAGCCGATGAATCAGTAACTGTCACTGATTGCTTCGGAGGGTAGCAATCGAGCTTAGTTTGTTGCACTTTATAGTAAGATGGATAAATATCTTTAGCACCTTCTCGAATGGCAGCCTCACGCAACGTAATATATTGCCACTTTGAGAGTTTTAGCGAAAGAAGCAATCCAAGCGCCTTTTCTGGCGTAAATATGATTGTTTTCGCTGGTTTCTTAAGCGTTTCATTTAATTTAGCGGCTGCTTCAGGATTTTTCATCATGTATTCGATGACAGAGGCGATATCTCCATGCCCTTCTTCTTTTAAACGTGCTGCAGCTGCATATGCCAATTCACTGGAACCTTCGCCTGTGTGTTCATCAGATCTTCTCTTTTTTTGTTTACTTCCCAGGTCTTCGAATGGTTTACGGGATCTTTTCGTCATTGTTCCAATGGACGTTGATGTCGACGGTTCTGGAGAGACTGAGGGCGCTCTTGGTATCTCATCAACACTTGGTTCTTGATTAACTAAAGTTTGCACAAAACTCGGCCAATCAATATTTGCTCCCAACCAATTCTCGTACTTTCTCCTGAAATTATCAAGGAATCGGTTGGATTTCCCCCACCTTTGTAAAGCGGCTCGCGTAAATCTCCGACAAAATTCTTTGAGAACAACATAATCTTCGTCAGACAGGCAATCGCCTATGCGGGATACAACTGCACTAAACAATACTTCATGATCAAATGAAGTACTCTCACTTCGTAGAAGAACAAACAAGTCTAAATTGGTGATTAAACTTTCCATTTTAAGATTTTATAGTCGCAGATTTAGTGTTAGCAGTTACACAGTTGTGAACAAATTAAATTATAAAACAAAACTTTAGCCCTTTTATTGCAAAACGACAATAATTAGGTAACTACCCTCATTAGTTATCTCCTCATTAGCTAATGAAAATCTATAATTGTCACTAACTATTCTTAGAACTCATAGCACTGCTAATTAACAAATTAGCTTACTTATCAGGAAATGTTAAATATAATCCATTGTCGTGAGATATTGAAAATCATTAAATCACCTATTAAGACTCATTAGAAGACCTAATCAGTGTAGTTACTTAATCACTTCTTTTTGGACTCATTAGAAGACAATTGGTAATTTGGTTGTATGAAAAGTTTTAAAACTCATTTTGTGCTGATAAATATCTAGCTCAAACATAGTTGGCTACGTGTGGGTGTACTATAAACCTCTGCCAACTCCTTCGGAAATATAGGAGTGATGCTATTTTATGTTATGTGTAGTTAAAAGTCCGTGTTCTTCAACATAAACACCAAAAGGAATCGTTTCATACGTAAAAACAAATAAAAATATTTTGACGATTTTTAAAAAAAAAACGGCATTAAATTTTTCGTCCAATTGCCAACCAAAAAATCATAAATAATTAGCGCTATGACCATCTCCAAGGATATTACGGTTAAACATGCCGTTTAGGAGATAATTCGATTTTTCATACTAGCTTCATACAAATTTTTCGTAAAAAAATTATATTTCCTTCGTTTTTGGGTAGAATTAACTCGGGTGTCATTTTTGTACATAGTAATGACTAATAGAAGCGATATCCGGCATAAAAACAAGCACTTGCAAATTGAAATCCCTAAGTCTATGAAAGCCGATTTTCAGCCCACCGTGCGTCGTCCACACTGCGGACGACTGGGAATGTTGCGTTCTGTTCGTTCACAGTGTAGATGAACAGAACGCAACATTCCCAGTCGACCGCACCTGGTTTTATGTCTAGTTTAAGAGTCAGTGTAAAGAAATTTTAATTGAATAAATGACTTCATTAGGTGGGTTTTTTTTTTATTAAAAATCATCATAGTAGAACTTTACAAACCTTAAAAAACTTACGACTTTACGAGTAATAAGAAGAATCACCTTCAATAATATTAAAGATTGAAAACTTAAGAGAACAAAAGTACTAGGCGCGCAGTAACGTGAAGTAGTCATCTGCGAAAACTCAAAATTCACAGTAATATTTAATTTTCGCACTTGACTACTAAATTAAATCAGTACTAGGTGCGCAGTAACGTGAAGTGGTAAATGGAAATCATGATCCTGAAAATTAAAAATTACTGTGTATTTTAAATTTTCGCACATGACTACTTCACGTTACTGCGCGCCTAGTACTTTTGTTCTCTTAAGTTTTAAACCTAAAATTCAAATGTGAAACATTGTTATGCAAAAATTCTTATGTATAAAATACGCAAAAAAGCTTTACATTTACTTGGTATGTACTTTTAAAGTACTTGCCTTACTAAAGTAATAAGGCTAAGTGCATAATATTTTTAAAGTATGTTTGTTATTTATAGGAAATATATTATCATATTTTCTTTACTAACTCTTAGACTAGACGTGAGATGACGGGGTGCGGTCGACTGGGAATGTTGCGTTCTGTTCGTCTACAGCAGTGGTTCCCAAACTTATTTTGTCTACTGCCCACTTTGAGAAAAAACATTTTTTTAGCGCCCCCATTTTTTCACCTATTTAAAAACCACTATAACTGCAAATTAAATTAATAATTTATTGTGACCTATATATGTATATTAATGGAGAATTGTAAACGAAATTTTTACTAT
The DNA here is from genome assembly GCA_033675125.1 of Athetis lepigone. NCBI lineage: Eukaryota > Metazoa > Arthropoda > Insecta > Lepidoptera > Noctuidae > Athetis > Athetis lepigone. Next base: position 15,785,267 of record CM066219.1, read on the forward strand.
AACCCGCAACTTGAAACCTGAGTGCAGTACATACAACAGCGCTTAGAATTATTACTCAAAGGAATTTTTCGGATAATATCTGCGGCCGGTTTATGAAGCACAGTAGTTATTATTTCATTTATTGCTGGCAATATTAACTCTTCTCCGATGTTATGTGGTTTGCCTTTTTGAGCAATTAACAAAGAGATATTGTACTAAGCTCGAAGTCCGTCGTCATCTTGCTTAGCACCCGCCGAAAATAGTTTTGCTACACTTGGCTGAGTATTATGCTTCGTCTCTAGGTCTTGAAAATATGCTACATTCTTGTCTTTCTTATCTGGATGCATTTTATTCAAATGATCTTGCAGTCTTGAAGGCTTCATTGCTTCATTAGAAAATGTTTTTAGACATAGAAGACACAAAGGCGACGATAGGTTTGTGGCATTTTCAATGAATCCGAATTTAATTATGCTTAAGCAGCACGTACCGACAGGAATAAAACAAACATGCTTGGGCTCGGTTATCTCATTCGACGCTCAATCGTACTCAACAAGTCCGAACAAGTATTCAATGAACCAGCCTAGATAATTCGGGTTATTTTACAAAATCTTGTTAAAACATGATAGATATCTACCAGTACTAATAAAAATGTGTCTGTTGCCTTTTTATTTGTTTGTTTGTGTCTACTTTCATTACGAAACGGAGCGACCGATTGACATGATTTTGATTTTTTCTATATTCAATAAAATAGGACAGATAAATGAACTACGTGGAGAGAAATAAAGAACCGAGTTTGAGTAATCTTTTAATTCATATTACAAATCACCCCCCCGGCCTCTACACAACGCCCCCATTTTCTTTCTGGGTCTCTTACCGCCCCCCTTGAGACCTGCAGCGCCCACAAGGGGGCGTTATTGCCCACTTTGGGAAAGACTGGTCTACAGTGTAGACGAACAGAACGCAACATTCACAGTCGTCCGCAGTGTGGACGACGGGGTGTGGACGAACGGGAAGTACCCGTTAGTTTCATTGATAAAGATAACATAATAATTATGTTAAATAAATTGTATCTTACCTCTGGCCCATGTTACCAGCATTCCCATGAAAAAATACCATTGTTGGTTTGTGATTGCTATTCACAGCTTGTTTTATGAGAAACATGTGAATTTTAAAGCCATCTTTGTTATTAATTTTGATGCTTTCATATGGAAGTTTGTAGTTACTGGGCTGAAGAACAAACACCCTCGAGTCTGGTGGGTCATTGGGGTAGTACAGCAATAGATCTTGAGCACTGTACAGAATTCCTGATGACAAAAATTTTATCAGTAATGGAATATTAAGAAATCCAGATATTAGTGATTTATTATAAGATTTTGTCTCACTGGAGGCATTCTACAGTCAAGACAATGTTGTGAATATTTGATGCGAGCTGTGTTCACTGTGACCTGACCGCAGACCACATCCAGTGTGACACAGCCTTTGATCAGCAGCAAGCAAAAATATATATCACTACATCATATAAAACAAAGTCGCTTTCTCGGTCCCTATATCCGTATGTATGCTTAATCTTTAAAACTATGCAACGGATTTTGATGCGTTTTTTTTAATAGAAAGAGTGATTCAAGAGTTTTAAGGTATAATAAGTAAGGATTTTGATGCGTTTTTTTTTAATAGAAAGAGTGATTCAAGAGTTTTAAGGTATAATGCTTATTATAGTAGAGAAAAACCGAGATTTTTAAAGATTAGTAACACCCGTGCGAAGCTGAGGCTGGTTGCTAGTATATTAAAAACCTATAATGAGCTTATCAAACAATGTTTTGTATCTAATTAAAGGCCTGAATAGTAGGTAGTTTAGTGAAAGCCATTCGTCCCAGTTGTCTTATTATGTAGGTAGACTTTTCAGGACTACAGGTAGTCAGAAGCCAGAAAGTCGGACCAGTCTAACCAAGGGGTATTGTATCGCCTAGTAGCTGGGTAGTGGAGGTCTAGGCAATCACTTCAAGTAAAGCACAGATATCAAGCTGAATCTGGTTAGGCGGGAAGCCGACCCCAACATAGATGGGTTAAGGCTAGGCACAATAAATAGTTTCTATTTCTAGTGAGTGAAGTAAGGTATTTCTGGAGAAACAAAGTATAATTGGGCTAATCCTGGAAGAAATAACTGTTACTTGCTAGTAGGTATAGTCACTAAACTAGTGCTAACGCTTGCTTATATGCCATTTTGCTTGCCTCGTATATATATTTATTTTTGGGAGTGGGAAATCATCCAATTACTGCTCCCGTCCTGGGTGCGGTGGGAGGGCGTGTCAGACTTTTACTGACTAAAACCCACTCATGTTCCTTCGGTTGCCCTTTATGTTCCGGGGTCACGGTAACTATTATAAACATTCCGCAACCCGCGTTGCCCCTGGCGTTGGCCCTGTTGGGCCCCTTCCCGTGCTGACTTCTCTTTGAGGCACGCGTGGAACACTAACGCGCCGTCGACGCGGGCCTGGTCCTACGGTGGCCGGTAGTCGTCTTGCGACTCTCGACGTCTTCGCCTGGGTCTTAGTCCGGGGCGAGAGGCTCATAACTGCTTCGCAGAAGGAGGCGACGGCTTCCCATTCAGTCTCGCCCCGGAGCATGGCCTGGACCAGCGCCGGGCGCGAGAGGTCACCGCCGCCGATCGCCTCTACGAGGACACGTCGAAGGCTCGCCCATGCGGGGCACACCTCCACCGTGTGCTCGACCGTGTCCTCCAGGCGACCATTGCTGCAGTGGTGACACCCGTCGCTTTCGCCCGAATCCAACACAGGAACCTCCCGAATTGACCATGTCCGGTGAGGACCTGTGTCAAGCGAAACGTGAGAGCGCCGTGGCACCTCTCTAGCCACTCCTCAAAGAGGGGTCTTACCGCCGCTATTACGGCGTGCCCATTGCTTCATATATACTGATAATATTATAAAGTTTGTGAGGTCGGAGGTTAGTAGCAGGTAAACCATGTATCTACTGATTGAAAATTCTTTTACCAATAGAAAGCAATGTTCTTTGGTTAATACTTCGCACCCATAGTCCGTAGCGTGATGTTATATAGCTGAGATTGGCCACAGCCATCCAACACATAAAGAATTTATCAAATCGAACTAGTAGTTTCCGACTGGTGCGTTCACCAAACAAACTCTTCAGCTTTATAATATTAATATAGATTTGTATATCAATCACTTGTCATAGATTTTCGCAAAGTATTACTTCATCCTATAACTTCGCCTCATTAACTTAAAAAATAGGGGTTCTGTGGTGAGTTACATCTTCAAAAAATTTTAGCAATTTCTACTTTCGTTTGAATTTGTGATAAATTTATGCTTTTTGTTTGTATAGAGGGCATGAGCATGCAAGGTCAAAAACTTGGTTGCTTTCACAGGAATCCATAACTAACAACAATATCATATTTGAATAATAAGAAGAACGAAAACCACAATGAGTGATGTTTTCAGTTTTAGTCAAAATTGTTTCTTTTCAAGTTTACAGCACATAAAACTGCCAAATACCTATCTAATTCATCAAATCTAATCTGAAGATAGAAATTCTTTTTCAATAAAAAGATTAATGATGTTGCCTTACTTGGGGAATAGACCAGTGTTCAATTACTTGTTTACATGCCACATAAATAATGTGGGTACATCTTTTATCAACATTAACCAGAATTCAATGCAAAAACAGACTGCAAGGTACTTAACCTTCAACTTCAACAACCAACCGACAGCCGGCTGTCGGGCTGCTATTCTTTCTATTGGGTCTCAAATCACGTGTGTTCGAAGGATTAATCTAATAGATAGAATAAAATGAGACAGCCAGTAATTAATACTTATCTACCAATATTAAACTTTTACAATCGTCATAGCAATGGCTATAGGTGAACTCTATGGAAATGGTATGCTCATACTGGTAACTTGTAATGTAGGGTCAATAAGCAATTAGTTCATGGTCACAAAGATACTGAATGAAAAGCTAGTTTAGTGCAAATAGCAAACTTTCATGAGTAAACTGGTCTTACCTGAAATGCCCACAGTAAATACAAGAAATGCTGTTATAAATCCATAAAACCAAAACACAACGACACCAGAAAATAAAGTTAAAGTCGACACAACCCATAGTCTGTATAAGATTATTCTAAGTATATGATACATGTTCCTATTTCTGCAACAATAATCGGGACCTTAGAAATGAGGAAAAAATGATAAATTTATTTCCATAACCTAAGACAGATATTTAATACTGGGTTGATTCGGTAATTATAATTATATGGTTAACTTATCCCAAATTACACAAGTAACTATATCATTTGTTTGATTGAGAAATGAGATGTTTATTAAAATTTTAAAGTAATTTGACAGACATAACTTTTTTTCCAAACGAAGCGAATTTCAGATGTTGCCAATTGTAAATTTTATAAAAATTGCGTTCCAAATGTTTTGATAATTAGGTATTACCAGGCGTCCGTCACTCGCTCAAGGCCACGCGTTTTATGCCTACCGCTTCGCGTATCGTCGACGATACAACGAACACCAGGCTGTCGCGCGCCCGGCTGAGTGCTCGCGCGTCACGGGTACAGCGCTGACTATCAAAATGCCGAAACCACATAATTATTGCGTGATTATTGTGCAATTCCCCTGTTTCCCAATTCTCCTGTTTCCCTTTTGATTATTTATTAAAATTATTTACGCGGTTTTGGATATTTTCGACACTAAAATATAATAATCGGGAATTCAAGGAACGAAAAATATGCATCAGTCATTTTATTAAACTAAAAAATTTTTGATCAACAAATAAAAAAAAAATGTTTTTCTAAAACATTCATTTTATTACCATTATCGTCATACGTATAACCCTAGGACATTTGCTGGATGGCACGCACACACGTTTGTCGCGCGGCGGGCAAAAGAATCTCAACTCTCTTTGTGCGTACTTATGGTACATTTCTCCTCGCTGCAAACAGTTAGTATTATTATTATGATTTTGTAGGCTATTATAGCGTAGGTATTTTAGTTTTTGTATTGGAGTGAAGTATCTGTTACGTAGTAACTATTTATTAATCTGTGGTATTACAAGCTTATTTCTCGATTTTACGTAAGTAAAAATAAATCATGAAATCAATCAGTGTTGCTACTATTTCAAATTAAAATAAAGAGAGGTGTCATCTATACATATACAGGGTGTCCCACGGTTATGCCACATGGGGGGAAAGTACCTTATATCTTGTAGATAGAACATTTTACTGAAAGAAGACATTATTTGAATTTCAAAAACAAATTGCATTCATAGACTTTCAAATAATTAAATGGTTGGGCCGGGAATCGAACTTGTTCCACGAGAAAAAATAATCACCTGTAGTTCTATCATACCGATCGAAAGGTTTCATCATAAGGATTATTTTTTGCTAAATAACATAATGTCACAAATAAAAGGAAGACCGTAAAATTTAACATTTGATGTAAAATTTTGTTCAGGAAAGTTAAAAGCTTACATTGCCGTAAGGACATACAATTGACAATCATAACTACTTATTACTAATAATTTACCCACTTGAGTAGTACGCATTATTTAAATAAATAAATATCCACCATAACAAGACCAAAAAATCGTCAGGGAACGAAATAATCAAAAGTTATCACTTTGTATTCAAGAAGAAGGGACTAGTTTTGAGCATTTGAAAAATTGACTAATTTTGTATTAAAAATGTTAAAATTCATGGTTTTCCTTTTATTTTTGACACTATGTTATTTAGCAAAAAATAATCCTTGTGATGAAGCCTTTTGATCGGTAGGATAAAACTACAGGCTGATTAATTAATTTTCTCGAGTAACTGGTTCGATTCCCGGTTCAACTATGTTATTATTAAAATATCTATGAAAGCAGTTTAAAATGTTTTCAAAATTCAAATAATGTCTTCTTTCAGTAAAATGTTCTATCTACAATATTTAAGGTACTTTCCCTCCATGTGGCATTGCCGTGGGACACCCTGTATAAAAAAAACCCGTTTTCCGTTGTCACAACATAGCTTGAAAACAGCTTTACCGATTAGGCTGTTTTTTTTTTGTAGTTTTCTCATACTCTGTACAAGGTCCTTAAGGAAAAATATTAAGGAAAAAAATGAATCGATGTTCTGACTGATTTTTGTATTATTTCACTTTATACGTAGCGAAGCACGTACCGGGCTGGCTGGCTGGGGCGCCGCGAGGCCGCCAGCGTCGCTAGAAACAAGAAGCGTGCGGCCGCTCGCGGCGCCGCGGGCGGCCGCTGGCAGTGCGGAAAGTGCTCGCCGCGTCGCTGCCGGCCGCTGCCGTGAAATAATTTTAAACTTTAACTACATACTTAAAAGACTAGTATCGCATGAACAGCTTGAAAAGGTCGCGAGGCCGCCAGCGGCTGCCAGCGGCCGCCCGCGGCGCCGCGAGCAGCCGCGCGCCTTCGTTTCTAGCGACGCTGGCGGCCGCTGCCATTCCGGTGTGCGTTGTCCCTATGGCAAATGATATTTGTGCCAGGCCACACGGTGCGGCAACGCACCGCACCGCATTACCCCGCACCGCACTGGCGGCCACACGAGCAGTGCAGCGTTGCAATGTTCTTACGGTGCCGCTGCGGCACCGTATGATATATATGTAATTATTATCAACGAGCGAGCACTTTTGCCTATGCCGTATAAACAACTGAGCGGCGCCGCTGCGGCACCGCACTGCTTGCACCCCTCCCCGCCTCGTCTGCCTCGCGCCGTTGTCCGGTGCGACGCCCCGGAGCGGTGCCGGACGTACCGTGTGGCATATCATTCATTTTTATATGTAAAAAACCGTTGCGGCACTGCTCAGCCGCCGCACTGTGGGCTGGATTTCGGGTTTCATAGACATCCGATCAGTAATCTCGAAAGTGACGACTTTTATGCCTAAATATCTTTCGAAAGACCACATACATACTTTAAAATTGTATCATTATATTATAGACTTATAAACGGTTCATTGAGAAATGAGAGGTGCGAAATATTTATTAAAAATGTTTTGCAAAAAAAAATACAACATAATTATCAAAAGTTTGACTTTGTTCCAGCTTAGCGTCTATATCTAGCGCAATAAAAATAATAGGACTATGAAAACATGTGAATATAATTATAATAAATACATATTTAAGTGACAATTATTTAACTTGATTTACATAACCATTTATAAACTATGCCTCAATCAAGAAATATACGATTATTTAAAAGAATAAACATGAAATATAAAAATAAAAACAATCACGCTCCAATTCATCACCATATTCACCATCATTCAGAGTCAGAGTCAGAGTCTATTTCAGAGTCTAAATGCGAAATGTCTGTAATTTCTCTTCACACATAGTTTTTAAAGGCGCTAAGGATGTCATAAAAATGCTGGAATCATCGTCTGCAGAATCTAACTTTTGCTTATATCTACTTTGGCTCGATGCACCGTCACAACCCCATTTTGATACCAGAATAATTTCTTTTCCTTGTATATTATCAGGTAAAGATTTGAATACTCTTTTGGCTGTAACGTCAAGTAGACTTTGCAGAGTAATTTTAGCCGAAGAATCAGTAACTGTGATAGAGTTCTCTGGTGGATAACACTCTTTCTTCTCCATTTGGACTTGGTAATATGAAGGGTATAAGTTACTTCCTTCTCGTATAGCTGTCTCTCTCAATGTGATGTATTGCCATTTTGACAGCTTCAGATATAGCAATAAACCAAGAGCCTACTGAGGTGTAAATATTTTCTTGGTGAATGATTGTTCCACTATGACTTCTTGAAATTTGCCAATTGACTCCCGCTTTTAATTTTGATACAGCTTCAAAAACCATTTCACTACATTCACAATCCAACTTGTCACTTCTTCTCTTTTTTTGCTTCGTTCCCAAATCCTCAAAAGCTTTCCGAGGATGCTTCCTTTTGGTCATGGTTCCAACAGAAGATGTTGATGTAGATGGCTCTGCTTCATAAACCCGAAGTTATTGATGTACCTTGCACTTGGTTTAGTATGCAGCTAGGCCAGTCAATATTCGTTTCCGGCCAACTTTCATATTTCTTTCGGAATATGTCCGCTTTCCGACTTACTGAACGATAACGTTTGTCGACAGCTCTTGCAAATTTTCGGCAAAATTCCTGAAATGTCACACGATCTACTTCAGATAAATTGCAATCCAGCCGTGATAACACTGATTCGAACAAAAATTTGTAGTCTGTTATTTTATTCGCACTTTTTAATATCACGAATAAATAGGTGTACGTGTACCAGTAACTGATGACAAAAATGGTAAATAAAATATGATGAGAGCAACACTGGGGAAAAAGAATTAAAATGTTTTGATACTTGTATTTTTCCCCTAAAAAAATTATTACACTTATTGTTTACAATACTGATATTATAAAGAGGAAAGATTTGTATGTATTTTTGTTTGTTACTCTTTCACGCATAAACTACTGAACGGATTTTGATGAAACTTTACAGAAATATTACAAAATATTAAAGAATAATAATTATCGCCTATGGTATTATTAGTTATTATATATCAGAATAAGACATAGGTGATAATTTGTGCAGTTTAGTGCAGTTTATTCAACAGTGATGTTTGATTAGTTGCATTTTTCTATGAACCGATGAGAAGATTGAATAAGATTCGATACAGATATAGTCTGGGACCAAAAAAAGGGTAGTTTTCATCTCGGAAATCCCCCGGGAACGGGAATGAAGTCGCGGGCAAAAGCTAGTATAAAATAAATTAAGATTAACCCAATCCATAATATAAGTACTTTATTTACACAACAAAAATGAAAGAAATAGTTATTCGCTTTGTGATTGGTATCCCAGTTTGTTTAGGGCATTGACTATGGTAGTGATCGTCACATAAGGCAAGTCAAACGTCTTTAAGCGACTCATGTGAATCTGACACCAAGGCTACTGTCTTCTTCATCTGCCTTCTGCAATAATTCGTCGCATAGTGTTAGTACACGCCCCTGTAATAAGCCAAAGTTATATGTTACGCAATATATATACATATGATAAACTCATATTAATGGATATCAAACGAAGTATCAACTTTAGCGAGTCATACTAACCAGTCAACGCAAGCACGCGGTCTAAAATCGAAAATTGCGTGTAAGCTACACCTTCTTCTTTACAGATTTATCAGTACACATTATAAACAGTGCTTCTGGATTGTAACCGCGGTGGTTTCTTAGTCATTTTTTCACTTTTTACTAAAGATTTTATGAAAATAACAAATGTAAACAAACAAACGTAATGTCACTTGACAGATGACATGACAACAATACCATATAAAAATCATTACATATTTGTTTTACTTTTTTTTTGTCATGAGTTACTGGTACACCTATAGTAACGATAGCAATATTCTCCATTTTGTTTAGATGAATGTATTCGATTGTAATCGTCAATGCGAACTGACTGGATAAGAATTGGGCTAGCATATAATTATATATCTACTCTAATTACAAGTATTTTTTCCAAACTGAACGTAATCAGTAAAGGATATTGAAATAACAATGGGGTCATTAGGGTTTACTTATTAAAAATAAATGGGTTTAGGATTATTAATAAATAGGTTCTTTGAGACACTAATATTACTGATGAAAGATTATTATGTAATTAGATAATTATTTGCAAATTTTATAGTATAGATTTAAGCCGTTAAAGATTAATGTTAGAATAATTATATTAATCATATATTCATATATGTTCATGGCCCTATTATTTTTATTGCGCTAGCAATAGACGCCAAGCTGGACTAAATTCGAACTGTTGGTAAAGTACAAAAAAAAAAAAAAAAAAATGGTTGCCTGTAAAGTCGGTTTTACGGGCGAAGATTTTACGTGACAACGTCTTTTACCGATCATAGTTGAGTGGGAGAGAGACGCAAGGCATTCGGCGGGCCTCTCTCTCGTTCGGTGACTCATCGTAACGTTACCGAGCGTTACACTTTTTCATAAGTGACTCCCAGCCGCAACCTAATTTAAGACGTTGTCACGTCAAAAAATTTAAAAAAAAAAGTTTCGCATCTCTGGTCTTATAATGCAACATATCAAAAAATTACAAATAATTCAAACATTGACTCCCTAAAAAATAATTAGGGCCAATTGTGCGCGACCGGAGATAAGCCATTTTATTCTGTCAGGTTCATACAAATTTTTGAATAAAAATATCTCAAGGAGCCGTTTATAAGTTTATACTATAATAATACAATTTTAAAGTATGTATGTGGTCTTCTGAAAGATATTCAGGCATAAAAGTAGTCACTTTCGAGATTACTGATCGGATGCCTATGAAACCCGAAATCCAGCCCACAGTGCGCCGCGCCGGAGCCTCCCCGCACCGTGTGGCCTGGCCCTTAGGGTAAATAAAATTCGGGAAAACGGCAGTATACCATTTTATTTGAATTTGAATTAGGTCTGGCAATGGGTGTAATTTACCTGAAATAAATAATTTTAATATCATCCAACAGGCAGTCATTTTAAACCTTAGAACACACGTGATTCGAGACACAATAGAAAGACATGGTGCTGATTCTCTTGTTCACAAACTTAACTAAATTTAAGTTAAATGCATCTTTCTCTTTTCATTTCTTAAAGAAAAGGACAGAAGATACATTTTAGTTTAATCCTGTCAAATTAGACAGCGCCTGAAGAAAATTGTCGTTTATTTAGACGCCATATTTTTGAATCGCGTCTAAATTATCTACGGAGTGTCTAAATTTGACAGAACTTAGCCAATATTTTATCTTCTGTCCTTTTCTTAATAAAATGGAAAGAGAAAGATGCACATGCATTTACTTTAGACCCTGTCCAGAAAGTGTGACCATATGTGGCAGGATCCTGCCTTTTTGGCAGTTTTAGCCCTTTATTTTACTCTCTGGCACATTTGTTTGACGTTTTAGAAATCCGGCAGTATTTGGCAGTATTAGCAATATAAGCTGACAGATTTGGAAGTATAGCCGCTACAGTCCACAAAAAGAGTAGGATGCAGTATCGAGAAGGCAAAAAAAGTAAATAGGAATTTAAAAATGCCTATGGCAACCTCATCAAAACAAAAACGCGGAATAGTAATAATAAATATTTTACATGTTATACAGGGCATTAGTGAATATGGTGACTGCGTTTCATTCCAGCCAACTAAAGAAATGATTAAACAAATGACAAAAGCGCTGTATAAAGAAAGTGATCAAGAAGAATACTGTGCATGATGAATGTATAATTCAATTCAGTTCACTTTTAGATCAATTATTTTAAAAAATTAAAATAAATAGACATTATTTTTTGGAGTTTTATTTTTTGGAGTTTTATACTCCAAAAAATAATGCTAGTAAGTAGTCAATTTAGGCTTCTCTCATTTATTTTGTAATCATCCCTTTGTGCCTATTAGCCTAGTTCTATCTTGTAATAGCTCCTTTGTGCCCATTGGCCTAGTTCTATTTCCGTTTGGTATGGAGGGAAGAGGAAATTTGCTCAACGTCTGCCTTGGTACACACCATGGTAGCATACTTATATCTTAGATTTATAGTTTATTATGGATTTTCTTCACGCTAGTTAATTAAGAAAAATACCTCAATATTAAATATATTTATTTACATTACATTGATAAAACCTGTAAGTAGTTTATAAAACCGTGGTTAATTGTTAGATTAGTGTAAACTCAAGAGGACCAACTTTGCATTGTAGATTTACCTATCTAAAATATACATAATATTATTATAGCGATCCCCTTTTGTCGTTGTAAAATATTAAAGGCACGTAAAACATGTACCTATTGTTAATAAAAATCTTCCGTAAACAATAATGCAACATGACCCATAGAACTTTACTAAAATATGTCAGATAGATATAATTTTATTTTATTAACGAACTTTGTGTCTAGCAGTGTAAATAAGAGAAAAATCATCGATTGCATGATTGAGTGTACTTCATGATTAAAAACAAAAACGAGTTTTACACCGATCGCTATTTATATCTAACTTTATAATAAAATGCGTTTAAAAGCAATCGTGATGTAGGTAAATAGTATATAAATTACAGGTATGATATTAAAATTTGATCTTCAATTAATTTAACTTAATTATATAGAATAAACTAAAATCAGTGCCTGTTCTGTTGTTCTTGAATAAATCGAAGTAACAAAAGTTATCATTTACAAAGAGACAGCGCTAGGAGAGGATAGAGATGTCAATCTTATTTTGAGTTAATGACACCAAAACCAGCTTCAGTATCTCAAGGTACAGAAGGCTGGCTGTATGCAAAAAGTGAATATCCATTTTCTCTCAGTCTCAGTTTCAGTAAAGAATAGTCTCAGTTTTAGTAAAAGATTAACTAATCATATCATCGATTTATTTGAGTAAAAGTATCTGTTTATTTAACTAAAACTTGTAACTTGTGCGACACCTTAATAAATTGAACGGAATAACAATACTCGTAAATATGAGCACTTAAATTAATGTACTACATAGTTACATACATTAGACAAAGACATACGTAAAATAATAACATTGAACTAAAGTAACATCGAAGTGAATCAGTATTGAGCATTGAGAATATTGATGTTTCGTAACTGCTATGATCTGATTTTATCAAACTGTTAAAAACCACGGGTATTGAACGGCGGTTAAAGTTGATATCATTTACAAGTGAAATCAGTACCATTGGTATGATATTTAAATAAATTAAAATACTCAACATAATTATCTCATTGTCACTTGTAACTTAGTCGATTAGTGTTAACAACGATGATATGTCTATCTGGGAGACGTATAAAGCTAAGATTTGACTGAATCAAATTAACAGTGACCATAAGTTAATACGCAACCCGCATATACGCAGAAATGTTGGTGAAATGTAGAAATTGTTGATTTTAAACTCACTCAACAAGGCCCAGTGTAATCTTAGCTTTAGTGTACCTATTGTTAGGGTTACGCTGCGATAGATTAGTAACTATTACATTATACCTAATATACAATCCAGGTCTAATCTTCATGTTACGACGAGCTAACAAATTTATTCGATCAATTAAAAACTTTTACCAAAAATACACTTAGCTTATTCAAAAGTAGATTTATTGTTATAAATTAATTTAAAATATACACTCTTATTCTTGGACCTACTGCATTAAAAGCAAAACATATAAACTTAATGTCTGCAGCAATATAAATGTATTTCACTATTATTTTTAACAAATAAAATTACTAGTCAGAGTAACTGAATGTTATTAACCCACGGTGAGGATTTGATAACATTGTATTATAATATTTAAAGACTGTATAGCTGAATTCGACTATGTAAAAAGAATTGAGGATGTAACAAAAATAATATTGTACAAAATGAATTATAATAAAAAATATTTCAATAAGATTTGAGTGTTCACTTATGATCTAAAATAAAATACATAAACTACACATTACAACAACAACAAAACTAAAACAATACAAACTGTGTCTAAACGTTGCTCTATTTGTTATTCTTGACTCCGTTTTTAAGTTTTTTGTATTCATTAAAGAGGTCTTGCACATCTTTCAAGGACCTCTCGATTTGTTTCACGAAGTTCGATGAACTCTGTAACAGAAAGTATTTTCTATAAATAAAAATATCAGGTCATTTTAAAAAGGAAAAAGTCTACAATATTACTCTGTTCTTTTAACTATTATCGCAAAAATCCTGTGGACACTAAAATCAACGTTAGTATCTTATATAACTTTAATTTTAATTACTATATGTATATGTAATATAGCAAATTCAATAATGTCATAAGTATTACCGTGATAGGGCAACTCTTCTTGCTGGAGACGTGGAAGAACAGCAGATCTTCTCCGACGATAATGTAGGAGACGCCATAGCCGTCGTCAGCCACTGGGCCGAAGCCGCCGCCAGCGCTCACGCACTTCGGGTGTTTCTTCAGATCCAACATTGAGGTTTGACCTGAAAATACGTCGCGTTATAACATTTACTACTGTATCACTTTATAAGGAAGTTAATATCAGTTACACTGTGAATGCTTGAGTTGGAAAGTTTACAAAAAGATAGCTAGCAAAACGTGGGACTACAATATGTTACAAGCAACAAACCCTGACAGTGCACTTGTAAAAAAAAATATCCTATCGCAATCAAGCTTGACGAGTCAAGCGCAGGGCTAGACTGATAAATTAAATCTTACAAATAAAAAAGCGATTTTTAATTTCATACTCCGCAGAAATGGTCGCGTCGACAGATGGTAAAAATAAGTCTTCGGTAATACTGACCATGAGGCGTTTGGCTTGTGGAGAGCCTCCACGGCTCGTTGAACACCTCCTGAAGGAATGGCGACTCCAGTTCAAGATATTTGGAGACAACGTATAAACAAAACAGGTGTCGGTCGATGCCTCTGCCGGCCATGGCGTCCTGGTACCCTAACTGATGGCGGTGGCTAGCCTTCACAAACAAATCCATTCTTTCTTGAATCTAGAAAAAAGAAATACCGAATTATTATAGGCCTACATTTTTATAAATTCCTTATTATGGCTTTATATATTTTGGTAACGAAACGTATTCATTGTCTGTAATTAAATGATTACTGACTAGCGACGCAATTTGTAAAGTTTCCTGTACTTGTTGGCTTAATTATTAATATTTACCATTTTAGTCAGATATTTAAGAGTTATTTAGCATTTTTACGAATCAGTAGCAGCTAGGTAATGCTTTTATCATTAATAAATTATTTTTCTTTACATACCTACTAAGGTCGAAAGTATGTTGTAAAGCCGAGATAAATAGACTACTACAATAGAATACTATACTATAATAGAATACTACTACAATAGTGAGATAAAGACGGAGAATAAGTAACTACGCCAAAGTATATGTATCAGTTAGTGACGTACCGTAGCATTGGGGTTGTTCATAGCCTTCACCCATTCTGAGCTCTCAATGGTGCAGGAGCGAACGGTTTCCGTGCGCCCTTCGCGGAACAAACGCGTCATGGAGGCTTCATACGTCAGGCAGAACCGGCCGGCGTCGCGGAAGTATGACAGCTGCAGGATCAACTGGACGAACGCGTCCGGAGATATCCGGCAACTCTTCATGAAACCTGCGTGGTAACACGAATGTTAAGATAAGATGCTCCGTACAGTTTTAGTTGAAGGTAGCGATTACTGAGAAATGCTTGCACTGTCTGGACAGGTCCAGTCGTTTCTGTGTGTTTTTCACATAAAAAGATCACCTCAAACATTAACCATCATCGCACGTTTTTGAACAATATTATTTTATGAACTATAAAGATACTTTGCCTTCTAAGTTTGTTTCGGATGCTTCTACTCCGGGTAGTTAGCTAGAAACACACAGAGCCGCATTGTTCTCTTAAAATAAGAAAAAAAAAACAATGCTGACGTGTAATAGCGATATATTTAGCCAATTTATAAAATAAATATTATGTTTTATCATTATGGACCTTCTAAAATACTTTATCTTTACAATACAAGGTGTATTTTTGGTCTTGCTCAACCCGCTAGGAGATGATTCTACCCATGAAAACAAACAACTTTTATTATGGAACAAACTCTGAAATCGAGAATAAAATATCAGCTGTTTCTAAGAAAAGTTCAATGCCCTCGGACCATAATGTATTAACCAGCAGATATTTTTTTCGCGATTTCAGAGTTGGTTCCATAATAAAAGTTGTTTGTTTTTATGAGTAGAATCATCTCCTAGCGGGTTGAGCACGACCAAAAATACACCTTGTATTTCTACTCTCTTTTGGTAATTAGGATTATATCAGTGGCAAGGGACAATTGAATGGATTTTGTGCGTCTAGTGTTTCGATACGCAAGTTTCGCAAAAGTTGTATAGTTCAAACATTACTCCTCCACCTCACTGACACTCATTTCCCTCACATGTCACTCACTCCAAAAATTTTGGAATGGTTGTAAACGCGGTAAAAATGGCAGGGGGTGACTTGCACACTCAGTAAATGGGCCCCCGATAACGGCCGCTAGCACATAGTGACGTAGCGACAAGGGGGCAACATAATTATATTGAGGTGCTTGAGGAGTGGAGAGGTATTCCACGGAAATCAGAACAATTCCGGAAGTACGGTCAAGATCTGCAAGCATCTTACTGAAATACTTCCTTCCCCCGAGCACGTTTGCTCTTGCGATTCTCCACTCAAACCAGCCAATGAAGGCAAGAGTGAGGTGGGAGCCTTGTTCCTCGTCAGTGCTCACTCTGGCCGGCCGATGAAGGCATGCCAGAGATGAAGAACAAATGATCTCCCAGGATTATTACTGTCGACATTTTTGAATGTATCGAATTCAAAACATGTGACCAATCTTTAGAAAATGCGAATGGCGACATACGTAGATCAAAAAAACTCCTGTTCCTTATTATTTAGCTTTTATTTGTCATAGCAAATTGATCCTTGGTCCCATTGCTTGAGTAATGCCAGATTATCATACCTTTTCCATATTTGGTGTACATCAGTATCCTGAGGTCGACGTCGTTGAGTAGCTTCTGTGCGACGTTGTACGATATGTCGATGTTCTTGAGCAGGTCTTCATGGCCGAGGTCCCATTGTAAACGAATGGGCGCCGGGGGAGGTGCCTCTACCGTGCCTATGGTGTTACCAACTTTATCGTATCTAAAATGAGATCGAACTGTTATTATCTTTACTTGTGTTTACATATAACAAAAATGGTATTAAATGGGGGAAGATTTTGGTAAGAAAGGGACATTCATAAGAAACTAAGAGAAAATTAAAATACTCACCCAATTTCCAATTCGCACCAAATAACGTATTCCCATAAATGGCCCATAACGGGTGCGTCTGCCCTAAAAAGATATAAATTCGGAGTTAGGAAATACTTATAACTTGATATATAATTATATGAGTAAAAAGACTTGTTTCTTACCATGTGTGTTCCGCGTTAAAACCAACCTGAAAAACAAAAAATAATTTTATTAGAAAAAAAATCGTTAAAAGCTTAATTTAATAACATAATTTGTATGATAATGTTTTTTTAGCTACTTAATTAAATTAAAAAAAAAAAACTGATAGAAGGTCAGGTTAGGGATATTTTTTACATATGGACTTTATAGGCTTACCGGTACGACATCTCCTTTCAAAAAATAAAGTACTGCATAATTATTTGCTGTAATATATTATAATTATGAAAATTTCTGTCTACTAATTACTTTATTGCTTTGAGCTCCTTTTATTTTAATTAACAGTGGCAATAGGTCAATCGGATGCTAAGTCGTCATTAAGTTAATATAATACCTAACAGCTCACGGCTAGGCTACAACATGGCGATACAAATAGGTACAAATATCTTCCGGTACGTGCTTCACAAGCACCTCTAAGTTCTACTACCATAACACCAGACTACCTAATTTCCAATTAAGTAAAACAAGGAGTACAAAACACTTACAAAACCATTTTTGCTGAAGCAAAGGTTGAATGACTTGTCAAACCACCGGTCGTGGCCTTTGCCATGCAACAGTACGCGACCCATCTCGTCCAGTTTTGAAGAGTCGTTCTCATCGTAACCATATTCAAAGTCATCTGTAATAACACCATTTATTAACATACTTTGAATAACCGTAAAAACCTAGATTTGTTTGCGAACTCTCCCAATGTTGAAGACAAAACAATCTTATAGATAAAGATGTGACGTTATTCTTTATGAGTAAAAGATAACAACTTCAATTATCGTGGATATTGTAATGTCTGGACAAAAGCCGTATCTATTCCGTGGGTTACTTAAATATGATACGATCACTACGATAAACTACTTTCAGGTTAACCAGTAATAACATCAGTTTTTTTTGACCAAGTTGCTTTAATTTAATTATTTCGCATTTTGCAATTACAAATGCTGTAATTTAAACCTCTCTTCGACGCCTATAACTAATGGGTTTTCGTAATTTGCACAGCTGACTCGACTGTTTAGCTTCAATGCAATATAATATTCACTATCCGTTTTGGAGCTTGGACCTAAGAACTACGAAACAACTAGACCTAGATACGAGTAACCGATGTCCGAACATCAAATCGTTGCCATTGACCTGCGATCGACAGAACGATGCGATAACGATATTTTAAACCGTCGCGTCGTACCCAGCTTATGTAGAACGTTGTACCTATACTAATAAGGATCTAAAAAGGGCACTATTAGAAACATTTAGGTTACGGTACTAAGCAATTGAAGTACTTGGTTCACAAATCGATCAACATGTTTTTATTGCCTTGGGACATTAGGTAACTACAATAGCTTATATTATGGGGAAATCCGTAGAAAATATCCGTATCCGTAGAAATAGCCCTGCTATCGACAGGATTCTGTTACATGACTTATTTAAAGACAGATTTTGCGATCTATTAACCTTTTGACGACCAAGCGACAGCCGGCTGTCGGGTTTCTATTGTGTCTTAAGTCACGTGTGTTCAAAGGTTTAAAAATTGTGTGCTGTCGATAACAGTTTGTTCGGTAGTTTTAAGTTCGACTAAAGTGATCTCGCATCTGAAGTTGGGCCAGAATCACGAAAATTTAATTGTGATTCTATCAAAACTAACGACGCGACGGAGAAGAACGGAGAAATCAGTATGCACACGTTTGCTTTCTAAGAACGAATGCGCATCCAGTACGAAAAGGAGGCGAGCGAATCTGGGCTTTTTATATTACACTAATGAAAACTTTATCAATATTTTTTTCAAGATTTATTATTTTTTACCATGAAATATTAAGATATTTAGTCATGGGATAGTAAATTAATTATTTATTCAAAACATTACTGACTGTCTGCACTTCCGGTTTTTAACAATGTTGCCAAATGAAATATGTTAATCGATCAGTAGAAATAAGATTAAAATGGAAATGTAAAACCAAGTAAATAAAACAGTATCTGCAGAAGAAACACTGAATCGTGATTTCATCTGTTGACATGTTTTATAATATATTTTAAATAATGGTTTTTGGTTTTAAATATCGCACAAAATAATGTTTAATCAATGAAGTTGCAATAAGTTATATATTTTTTTATTATACAGGCCACACAGTAAAAACTCATGTCAATGTCACATCTAAAGTCAAACAAATCATTCACTTCGTTGGTTTTAAACTTGCAATTGTGGATATTATGTTTTGTAGTGTTTCCGTGCGGTTTAATTATTTGATTGGTATTATTTTACGACTTTGGCTACGTATAAAGGATTCTGACGGTTATTATTTTGACGAACGATCTACGCATTTCTTACATCGGACTGATAAGTTATCTTGGATTACGAAGTAAAATACAATCAGTGATCAACATCTGAATTATATTAACCTGATGGCGTAAATTCTTCTGTACGTTTGCGCTAAATAGAAGAGGAATGAATTCTTTCAGTTAGACAGCAATGTGCCACGCAGTCGTAAGTAATTTATTTCAAAATAAGTTCACATGGTCATAAACTGTTACTATTACTAAAATACTTCTGATTTATATTTACTCAAACCAAGCCTGATCATAATGCAAAACTTCCAGTCAATAATTCATAATTATCAATTCAAGGCGTTTATTTCAAAACAAACAAAGCTAATTTTGTATGGACTAATAACATCCTGTATTTTTATTTTTCTCCCATGTAGAAATTGTAAATATTGTTATTTTTTTTTAATAATAGTAATATTAAAAATGAATAATGCAAGAATCGTTGCTGTATAGTCAAACCCAATAATGTATGGACCTTCGCCCGCCTTCTTTAAATCGCAAAGCCAAAGCTTTTATTAAACACCAATTTTACTCCGTTGCCTACAAATTGATAAAATAAAAAGGGGTCAATGAGATCCGCAATCTACAAACGAAGGTCGTTATTCTCTTATCATTGTAGGTATTACATATAACGGAACTGATGTATGGTTCCGCATCTACATTTTTGTGTGTCAATATAAATAATTACTCGATTTAATTAGTCCCATTAACAATCACTTGTAGATAATTATGCAGGTATTTATGGAAATAATTCTGCCACTTAAAAATGCTTTTTATTACACGTTGGTAGCTCTCAATTCGGCTTGCTTTTGTATTTGTTGTTAATCTCACAAGGCGATCTACTAACAGAATGTAATTGAAGGCAGAACCGCAGATCCTTTATTTCGCCAGTAAGTATACATGTCGTCCGCTTGATCTGGTTATTCTTTTAAATAACAATAATAACAACATTTAGTAGACAAAAAAGTTAGTAGTATTTGTAATTAACAAAACACTTTTTTTAAATCATATTCTAAGCTAAAATTTTAAGATCCAATGTGTTGTAACTAAAACCTATGCCAGGGTTCTTTACATTATGTTCTTAATTATGTTATTTATGTAAAATTTACGTATTTTAAATAAATTATACCATTATTGTAATCAAATAAGTAGCAATAATGTATCTGAGTTTAAATAACTGGTCCGTTGCTCATTCCTTATGAAGACTATACTTTACTTCTCATATAGGTAAGTAAAGGAAAATGGGCTTTTTGGCCTATGAACCAATAACGATGTGATATATGTTTGTATATCAATAGAAATGATTTTTTTATAAACTTCAAATACTTCTATGGCGACAAGTCCTAAATCGCTGGAAAAAGTTATGGGACGCACTGGAACTCCATAACAGAGCGCTATACTGTAGCCATTTTTGGGCTTGTTAGAAATGTCTTGAAATGCTCTCACTCTCTATAACCATGATTGATTTTCAAAAAGGTCTGATGATAAACTGGAAGGTAGGTAGGCACTGAAACTCCATAACGGACGGAACTTCATGTTTTAATCGCGGTTGGGTTTGTTAGAATTAGCTTGAGATGTACTTTGACCATGATTGGTTTTCAACAATATCCTTTGTTATTATGTTTAAAGAAATAAAATCCTTAACCTGAAAAAACAGTTGAATGAAGCAGTTGAAAAATAGTTGCTAGTGTAATAATCTCCTTACCCAGGCATACGTTGAAGGCGGCGCGTTCGATGCAGTGCAGCGATGTGCGGTTGTGTCCGCGGTTGAACATGGTCTGTCGGATGTGAGCCCAGTGAGAACGCTCGCCAGCCGTCAGGGCCGCTACGTGCTCCTCTCCCACCAGCGGCTCTGACTTGTCGTCCAGGATTTGTTGGATTTGTCTGAAGGAAATGGATGTTTTATTACTTATACTATGGTTAATGGTTGGATGCGAGTGGTGCAGGACTGATGCTAGTGATGATCTTTGGGGAAGGCCGATAGACGTCCACTGCAAGACAAATGTCCGAACACTGAAACGACGTTCAATTTTAGGACGCTCACAAATCTGTTGCGGTCTTTGTCACTTTAAGGGATGAAAGTTAAGTGACATTTGAGTATTCGGGCAAAAGTCTTGCATTTGACGTCCTTCGGCTGATGATGTGATGTGTGTGTGATCACTCATACACCTACAAAGGGGTAGCCCCACAGATGTTATACTATTTCAAGAATGGAAGTTGCGTTGGCTAAAATCAGTGGCATTCCTTCATACAAGCCGAAAAGCCCGACCTTTACAACTAAGACACATGAACCTACTATAGTAAACAAATATAAAAAATAGCTCTCGGACAAGTGTCTCTGTGCGACTTATTGGGGTTGCTGAACTAATTTTGACCTAGGTCCACTGAGCTAAATATGAATGTGTAGGTACACATATAATCTCGTTTTCCTAAAATAGTATTAAGCAACGTTATCATCAATCAACATTTTTACAGCACAATAGAGCATAAATCTATATTCATAAATATGTAATCATAGGGTCAACACAGATCAACACTATGCAAATAGAACTACTGAGAATAGAATCTCAAATAACAAAAAAGAAAAAAATCCAGGCTTTACGTTTTCCTCAATTCGCGTCCATAATATGCAGACAGGTTGAAAACCATCAGCATTGAACAACGACCTCAATTAGCCTGATTGGTAAGCAGTTGGTATTAGTAAGCAATGCGCACATTGCTTCAGCGTTTACTATTCTAGTGTTTTAATTATGCCAAGACTAATGTCACAAATCCATTAATTGACCTAAGGAGAAAATAGGAATAAATAATGCATTAAAATTTTATTGTGCATGTTTCGTTTCTGTATATAAAAAAATCTGGTAATCTGTAGTGTGTGGCGGACTATGATGTTCATTAATGAGTAACTATTTTATTCTTATATTTGCACACACATCTCTGCGCTACCGATGGCTCACTGGAAGAAAATGCCTAGGGCATTAAGTCCGCCTATATGTACGTTTATGCATAAAGTGTGAATAAATCCATACTAAGATAAAAAATGCGAAAGTAACTCTGTCTCTTCTTCACGCCTAAACAACTGAACCGATTTGAATGAAATTTGGTACAGATATAGTCTGGGACCCGAGAAAGGACATAGGATAGTTTTCATCCCGGAAATTCCCCGGGAACGGGAACTATTATTCCACGCGAACGAAGTCACGGGCTAGCTAGTAAATAAATAAATACTAACACTTGAATTTCAGCAGGTTTCAGTAGGCGTCCTCTTGAGTAGACCAGCACCTTGTAGTATCTTCCTTTGTGGTAGACAGTGATATGCGTGGAGTCCTGGTAATGGACGATCTTGTCTCGCTCTATGCCCGGCACGCGCACCGTGTTGAACAGTCTCTCGTACTGCCACGAGCACAGCGGTACCATGTTTTGTAGCATTATCTACAGGAAAAACAAATGGGTATATTTTACTATAAGTAAGAATTTGCGACTTTTCTCTTTTAAAATATGCATTAATTATAAACCAAAACTTTCCTCAAGAATCACACTACTACAATCTGTCTATTGGGGAAGACAACATTGAAATTCGTTTAGTAGTTTTCGATTTTACCGCAAATAGTCAGACGGACGGACTTGACGTGTCGGGAAAGTTTGTTTTATAATTTATTATATTCTATAAAGATAAAGGGGCATCCCCACTTCATACTAGCTGTAAAACTGCCCACCCGCTAGATGGCAACGTCACAGCAAAGCGAAATGAGCAAAGATTGTCACAAGTTAACACTAAAACACTTTTGATCAATCATCTGCTTGGTTATAAAAAGAGAAAGGGGTTATGTAAAGAGGCCTCTAGCTGGTTAGCAAACTGAAATATTGTATTTTTGCCAATAAATCACATTAACCAAATTATCTCATTTAGTTATATCTTCGCTCAGACGTGAGAAGTCTTTTGCCAAACCCGAGTACAGCAATATAGTTATAAACTATAACCATATACACAATGACGTTGATTACTAGACTAGGGAGTAGAACATATATAAGTAACGAACCGGCTCTAGTTCCTGCCTGTCTATGAGTCTTCTGAACTTGAGACATAAGTGAATAATGACTCCGGCGCGCGCCGCCTGGATCTTGGTCGGTCTCAACAAGATGGCGTCGGTTCCGTAAAAGTTCGAGTTGACCATGAGAGGCGAGCGCCCGCGCAGGTACACGTACTCTTCCCACCAATCTGATACGTAGTTACTGGACCACCTGAGAGAAAGTAACGACATTTAATTGTGTGTTGCATTGCCTTATAATTATTGGACTTTAGCCCCAAATATCTTTGGCGTTTTTAAAGTGATAAAATTGTGTTTATTGGTTTAATATATAATTTACACGTCAATATTGCGTTTTGTTTATATTAAACGATTGATGGTGATGATATTTCCTAGCCGACTACTCTGAGAAAAACACCTTAAGAAATTAAGAGCCAATGTTCCTCTATATACCTACGTATCTTCAGGGCCGTATTTTGTATCAAAAGTGATCATTTACTCCTCTACTGGGTAGCATCGAATTATTAAAAACTTTGTAAAAAACAAGTTTTCAAATTATCAATCCTATTATAATTAAAGATTTTTTGTTTATGCCCATAAATTTCGGGTCTTCTACACATTTTAAACTGATTGCAATTGCATTGCAATTTGGCATTGTGTTACACGTCCGTTGATCGCTAACAGGAACCACCATGCCTCCCATGGTTCCAATTCTAAGCGGTTCTATGTCCGTTTCATTCAGAGTTCAGACGTCAATAGCTGCATGATCAGTCAATTACGATAGAAGATAAGATTAGAGTAATGCCAATCGGACATGTAAGTGTGATTCCAGTTCTATGTTTATGATATTAGGGAGATAAGAGGTACATTGTTTATGATATTATATAATAATTACCATGACTTTAGTACGAGGTATCTCTGTAGTTTCACAGCAATGGTTTCTTCAAATTCTTTAGCTAAACTTTCTACTCTCTTATAGTTGTCGTCGTCCAATAGGGGGCGAACGCTAATCAGGTACTGTAACAAAGCACATTTATTAAATCATGTTACTTTACATTTAGTCAATCATTTAGTCCTTGAGACATGAAATTTTGTAACTTTGGCTTTTCTTAAATCCAATTTCTGTAACGTAATTGCACATTATACAAAAAGACATTATATGACATATAAACAAAGTAAGAGAAGTTTAACTGGGTAATTCTACTCTGGTGGCTACTCGAACTGTATCCCCAAGAATCCAGTAAACCCAGAAGACGCACGACCTCATTCTTGGCATATTCTTTACAAACTTACTTCAGGCACCAACTCTCACAAAGTAAATTTAAATTACTAAAATTTCAGAAATAAATTTCATGACCATTGTGAGTGAAAGTAAACATATTGTTTGTTAATAAGAAATCCAGACGTATTAATTATAATTATATTATATTATTATTAATTAAACTGTTCGTGAGAATAATTCTAAATAAACCTAAATATAAATTTATTCATGTTTTGTGCAAATTTACGGGCAATGTTTTATCATTTGACATAGATATTAAAGATAAGTTCTGATTTGATATTGGTGTCTGCAAATAAGCAAGTAGTTTTTAAAGTTAACTCACCCGTTTCATCGTATCTTTCACAGCAGGTAGCGGTAGTCTCGGCAATGATCCTTGAAAGCTGTACAACTTAGGTTTATTCCATCCGGATAATACTTTAACTACACTTATCCACAGCATTGTCTTTGCCGATATCTTAGACCCGGGGGCACGAGATTCGTACATCCATCCCTATAATTTAATTCATTTTCAGTTAGTTTTATTGTACTTTATTGTCGTTTATTCATGTTAATTACTTAAAGAGTTGCATTTACCTTGTACATTAATAGCAGTTTGAGAAGGTATCTCATGAGAAATATCACACTAAGCCACATAGTAAGAGCTGCCAGTAAGCAAGCGATGACCTGCCACATCGTGGAGTTGCTAGAAAAATATTATAAAAATAAATAAAAAGAAATAACGGCTGCCGCGCCGATTATTTTTTTTCCATTGAGAATGTCCTTGACATCGATTGTAGTAGGACTAGGCACCTGTTGATCTATGCACGACCAACGTAATATCACATGTGATCAGCGATTAGAGATCGGTGTGTCAGGGGACGGTACATAAACTCTTATAGAACGCGTCTACGACATCCGTACTAATATTATAAATGGGAAAGTGTGTCTGTCTGTCGGTATGTTTGTCTTTCTTGTACGGCAAAACGGAGCGACGAATTGACGTGATTTTTTAAGGGGAGATAGTTGAAGGGATGGAGAGTAACATAAGCTACTTTTTGTCTCTTTCTAACGCGAGCGAAGCCGCGGGCAAAAGCTAGTAATAGTTATAGCTGAAATACACTACAAGTACTTTAGAATACTATTTACTGCTGAATATATATAAGAATACACTGCAAATACATTTTAAAAGTAGGATGCGCCAAGGTTTTAAGAATGGTTTAGAAATGTTTAAACTTTTGGTTTAAAACTATTTTTGTCTAAAAATAGTTTGAACATAATCAGTCAACTCAAATTATGACATCCGTTTCATTAATCACATTTTTACATAAGATCGATGAACACGGATGTGATTAAATTGTTGTCAGTGGCAAGATAATCGCCAGACGCCAGTTGGTAATATTGCGGATTAAATTGTATTTTATTGATAAGTAAGCGCTGAATCAACGTCCAAGACAGATATAACACATTGCGTTGTTTGAAGGGAAACGTGTCAATGATTACTTATTTACGCAAAATATTTATTTATTTATTTTAAGGTTAGCAATGATGTTCTATACAATAAAGGGTTAGTCTACAATTGTTTACACATATAACATTTCAAGCATCGATTGATGAAATTATAACTATGAAACTATTATATGTACTAAAACAATTTTTTGGCAACAGGTAAGGTAAATATATTGTTTAGTGCTGACTGTTTATTGAAGTGGAAGTACTAGGCGAAAATTCGCCAAACGAACTGAGAAACAATCTCCGCTCGTGAAATTTTCAGCAAATAGACAGCCTAATGAGGTCAATATCAATGGAAAATATAAACATAGGCATCCCAATTTATTGCAGCAACTACGTACAGACGCCATCAGGTCAAGCTACCCGAACTTGTCAGAATTTCCCAATCAATCTTGAACCTTGATGCTTTAGCGATAAAATTGAAAAACTATAAAAGAAATTTGTCAGATTGTAGTAGCTTGATATCTGTACATCGCACCCAGTTTTTATGATACTTACCTAGGTAAAACTGCTAATGCTTTTTGTACTAATCCAAATGGTACACTGAACCCGGCAAAATGCGCGGCTGCGAGTAATGTCCACAGCACGTACAGAGACTGCATATGACCCGGGTACACGCCATTGTGCACGCTGTTCTGTAAAACAGAACACTTGGGTTTGTACTCATTTCAAATATATATATATATGGTGCGGCGGGAGGGCGTGTCAGACTTTTACTGACTAAAACCCACTCATATTCCTTCGGTTGCTCTTTATGTTGCGGGGTCACGGTAACTGTTATAAACATTCCGCAACCCCGGTCCTTATATCCTTGCGGTGTGCATTGAGAAAT
The DNA here is from genome assembly GCA_033675125.1 of Athetis lepigone. NCBI lineage: Eukaryota > Metazoa > Arthropoda > Insecta > Lepidoptera > Noctuidae > Athetis > Athetis lepigone. The sequence continues at coordinate 15,812,138 of CM066219.1, forward strand.
AAGTACATCCGCGGGAGTATTCCTCAATGTACACCGCTAGGATATAAGGAGCAAACTCAACGGTGCCGATTCCCATGTTCACAAACTAAACGAAATTTTAGGACACAAGAAAAAAAAATGGTTATGACCCGATTAAAAACATGGCTACTAAAATATATCGATTTATTGCGGGCGCTGGCTAATTTTATTTATTAAAACTTTATACATATACAAACACCGTACAGAGGCGGACTTAAAGGCTTCGGCACACCAAAAGCAGTTGCAGTGCGGTAGCAGTGCGTCTCCGTTAGAAAATAATGTAGTTATATGAGGGATGACACACTGAACAAACGCGGGCCCGCTGATCCTACCTGCTCCGCCACTGCACCGCGCACGCACTGCTCTTCTACAAAACTTTTGGACGGGAGCAGCGCAGGCGCGGGGCGGTGGCAGCGCGGGCGCGGGGCGGCCGCAGTGAGTACACGTTGTGTTACTACGTCCGCCATATTGACTAGTCACACCAAAGTAGTTGCGCGGGACAGACGCAGCGCGGGTCGTAAACGGTTGTGATTTTTTACAACTTTATCATGGAAATGAATGAAAAATTGATTGGGTTGGTGAGGAAATAGAAGGAAATATAATGAAAGCTCTGTAGCTTGTATCAGTTTTCATTATTTTCAATCGTATCATTTCATGCAATTCTTCAAAAGAACTCTTCGACATCCGAAAATAAGTATAGAACCTATCTTCAAAAGATTCTAATTCCCGACATAGATGATGGTACTCCCCATTTTCTTCTCTTCTCTTATTTACATCGTGAACCGATAGTCTTTTTTTTTTTACTTAAAGCTAGAAGCGACAATCGCTCCTCTTCGTCAGAGTCAGAACCGTTCAACATCTTGAAGTGTACTGAGTGTGGCTATCGATACGACACACATAACGCAGTTACAAAGCAGGCCCGCATTAAAACTGCTTTCTGACTGCTCACGTTCCTGGTGTGACATCAACCGCGGCGCAACTGCCCTGCCCTGCTAAGGTGCTGCGCTTGTCCTGCTTTTGGTGTGCCCAAGCCTTAATCCCTTAGGCGCAGTTTCTGCCAGTCTACCTTAGGTGATAGTAAACGACAGGACTAAAATAATATGTATGTTCTATCTTATTCTTAATGAAATGGAAAGAGAAAGAAGCACTTAACTTACATTAAGGCGCAAACACACTTACGTGTCGTGGCGTGTCGTGCGTGACGCGCCAGAAGCATATCGGTTTCATACATTTATAGTGCCGCACCACCGCACCGTACGGTTGTTGTTGTTGTGGTTGTACGGTGCGGTACGGTGCGGTCTACACAACAGACGAGCGCACCGGACTCCGAAGTCCGAACCGTCCGATGTGCAAGCGCTCCGAACCACCGCACCGTACCAATATTAATAATAATAATGTTCGGCGGACCATGCGCCACACGATCGATTTTGGTTCGAAGCGCACCATGTTCGTGGTGCGGTCCGAACCAAGTTCGATCGTCTGTTCACACCTATTAGTATGGTTAGTTAGACATACTTGTATGCCGTGAGGTCGCAACGCGTTCTGTCAAATGTATGAAAAACGCGCGCCACGACATGTGTTTGCGAAGGGAATAAGCACCAATGGTGCCGATTCTCTTGTGCACAAACTATCGTAAATTTAAGTTAAGTGCATCTTTCTCTTTCCTTTTAATTAAGAAAAGGACAGAAGATCAAATATTAGTTAAGTCCTGTCAAATTTAGACACTCCATAGATAATTTAGACGCAATTTAAAAACATGGCGTCTAAACATACGTCAATTTTCATCAGGCGCTGTCTAATTTGACAGGATTAAACTAAAATGTATCTTCTGTCCTTTTCTTTAAGAAATGGAAAGAGAAAGATGCACTTAACTTAAATTTACGATAGTTTGTGCACAAGAGAATCGGCACCAATGTCTTCTTGCAAATTCTTTTGTCACTATTTCACAAAGAAAATACAATGGTGCCGATTCTCTTTTTCACAAACTACAGAAGATAAAATATTAGTTAAGTCCTGTCAAATGTAGACACTCCACAGATAATTTAGACGCGATTAAAAACATGGCGACTAAATATACGCCAATTTTCTTCAGGATTTGAGAGGATTAAAAAACTAAATTGTATCTTCTGTCCTTTTCTTTAAAAAATGGAAAGAGAAAGATGCATAACTTGTTAAGTTTGTGAACAAGAGAATTAACACCAATAGCAGAGTATAACTATAAATTACTGTGTCGGTTACTTAATGGTTTCATAAGAACAAATAAAAGGCGTTTGATAAACATAATAAATCGAAATGAAAATAGGTACCTACTTGCCAAGGAATTATTTTAGTACTCGCGCGAATTACTTGACTCTTAATTACCGATAATAATAAAGATACTAGTAATCGCTTAATTTACATTTATTATCACTAAAAATGAACTATAACAATGCCCTTTTAAAATATTTATATTTCTCTGAATACCGAGTAAGGACGTAATGTCTAGTTCCTAATGGTTTATCAATTATCATCTAGCTGCTCAGTATAGAGGAAATGGACAATACAGAGACAATTACAAAATAAATCTACATAGTATACCTAATTAATCTGCATATAAAGCGGAATTGTTGTATAAGTATACAGTAAACGAGAACTACTGATATCAAGCCAAGTTTAGGAAGGTAGTTTATGATATACTGAAATTCGTAATGGATATCAATCTGTATAATTTTATTAAGTCACGTCTTATAGGTAGGTACTTAAGTTTGTAAAATATTGCATTGTATACTGTATAGATTAGCTGACTGACCTGTGTGACTTGTGTCTAATGTTGGTACACATACAAGATCTTAACTATAGGCTATCCATGTTCCGCGATATACAATGTTACTAGTATTTTTATTATAAACAGTATTTATTAACGGGTATAATTGCTTGTTTATTCCGTTTTCACATCTTAATCTCCAATCTAATTTCAGTGAAACTTTTTTTTTTTTTTTTTTTTTTGGTGAGTGGGAAATCATCCAATGACTGCTCCCGTCCTGGGTGCGACGGGAGGGCGTGTCAGACTCTTACTGACTAAAACCCACTCATGTTCCTTCGATTGCCCTTTATGTTCCAGGGTCACGGTAACCACTATAAACATTCCGCAACCCCGGCAGGCGTTGGCCCTGTTGGGCCCCTTCCTGTGCTGACTCCTTCTCTTTGAGGCGCGCGTGGAACAAAACGCGCCGTCTACGCGGTCCTGGTCCTAGCCGGGCGGCGAGCTACCCATCGCTCGCCATCCGCAGAACCGCGCCTACGGTGGCCGGTAGTCGTCTTGCGACTCTCGACGTCTTCGCCTGGGTCTTAGTCCGGGGCGAGAGGCTCGTCGTTGCCTCTCGCGCGCCGCCGTTTCCTTCACTAGCATAACTGCTTCGCAGAAGGAGGCGACAGCATCCCATTCCGTCTCGCCCCGAAGCATGGCCTGAACCAGCGCCGGGCGCGAGAGGTCACCGCCGCCGATCGCCTCTACGAGGACACGTCGATGGTCCGCCCATGCGCGGCACACCTCCACCGTGTGCTCGACCGTGTCCTCCAGGCGACCGTTACTGCAGTGGTGACACCCAGGCGTCGCTTCCGCCCGAATCCGACACAGGAACCTCCCGAACTGACCATGTCCGGTGAGGGCCTGTGTCAAGCGAAACGTGAGAGTGCCATGACGCCTCTCCAGCCACTCCTCAAAGAGGGGACTTACCGCCGCTATAACGGCGTGCCCAGCACTAGGTTGCGACAGTCGTTGTCTCCATTCCGCCATGAGATCTCGCCGGAGCTCCGTGAGCCGTGCCGCGATAACCCGCGGCATCGGGACTTCACCCCGGCGTTGCACTTCCACGCGCCACTCGTACGTGTGTGCAAGGACTGTTGCCTCCAGATCCCACGGCGGGACGCCGGCAAGGAGGCATGCCGCCTCACAGGAGACCGTGCGGTATCCCCGCACCATGCGAATGGCCATGACCCTCTGGGACGCCCTCAAAAGTCGGGCCGGAGCCGCGGCTAGATTGGGCGCCCACACCGGAGCCCCGTAGAGGGCCATGGACCGCACGGTCCCCGTGTAATTTCAGTGAAACTTGATAAAGGTAGATTGAATCTGGGACGACAGAAACTTTTAATCCGCGACTTAGGTACAACCGTCAGTCACAGTAATGGTACCAGGTCCTGCCGAGGTTGCGGAATAGTTCTAATAGTTACCGCGGCCAACGTACATAAAGAGCAACCGAAGGAGCAAGGGTGGGTTTTAGTCAGTAAAAGCCAGACACTCCTTGCCGTCCCGCCCTCGCTTCATCACTTGATGATTTTCCATGCATAACAAATATATGGTACCGGGTACTTACTCTGAAACGCGCTAAACGCTTCTTCCATGATCGTATTCCCGACTCCCAAACCAGATAGAGTACCTCGCGGTCAAAGTTCACGTCCCATCCGTCGTGGGTGATCGCGAACGAAAACGCAACAGCTGAGTGCGCTTCCGCCATCTTGCGTTACCTGCCTAAAACAACCAAAGTATTATTAACACTTTAAGTAAATATTATTTTATAGTTGACACAACTACTATTAAAAATCTTATGTTGATGTTCAAGTTCAAGTTGATTTCGCATGGGCGATTATGTCATGAGTTTTATGGATACATACAGCTAAAATGAACCTAACACATTTTTTTGTGTGTAGAAATGGGAGCCAATCATATTATTAAGACGCAAAGCTACAATAACATAGTAATGCAGCACAGCTCCTATTGCATATTTACTTAAAAAAAAGCATGTACTTTTATTTACTTTGACTATCTTCTTTCACTTTTCTTTCCTAATGAATCATTAAAGATTGACATACAAGACGCATAGCCACTGAAGATAAATTGTAAGTATGTATTTTACATAAATTAAGCTATTTCTATAAATTAGTAAACTGACTGAGTGATATATCAACGCACAGCCCAAACTGCTGGTTCTAAAGTTATTGGAGGGTATGTTTTAGGTGAAGGGAATTCTCTACTAAAAAGAATTTTTAAATTCCAACCCTAAAAGGGATAAAATTGGGGATGAAAGTTTTTTCAAAGTGGGCGAATCCACAGGCGAAAGCTGGTACATTATACAAGAGAACTATCATTACTTTATATTAATAGTTTAACAATATTATTTGAATGAAGTGCAACCAGTAAAGTTAAAAACCACTCACTTAAATGTTCATAATATTATAATAATAGCTAGTAATGTTGGCGCAACTTCATGTGTCATATTTGGAAAAATATTTGCATGTTCTATGCAATGTAACATGAACCTTATTCTAATAAGTCTACAGTATAATTTTTAGTACCAAACTAAAGGAAATAATTTGCCAAATACTCCAAGTTAAGTCACACCATAATATCCAGTGATAATGTTTGGAAAAGAAAATCCAGTTCTAAAGCTTTTTAGAAGAATTACTAAACATGTTAAATAAACAATGGCATACGCTTTATATTGCTAAGCTTCAAACAGTGAGGTATGACAGAAATAAATGGATGAAGGAGATGTAAAGTCGCTCAGCAAGAGATAAGCAATGTATGTAGTTTATGGAACTGACTAAAGTCTGGAAAACTCTGCTTAAAAGAGTTAGAGTAAAGGTTTAGTTTTGACAGACATGCTTTTATAGTAGTGGTTCAAATGAATAGTCTATTGAGTTTCTTTGTTTATATTAAGTATCTCAACATAGTATGGCCTCCTAATAGAATATACAGGGAGAAACTCTTTGTATTCTAAAAGACACTATTTAGGTAATCAGTGTGGAAATCTTCAGGAATAGCCCATAATAAAAAATTAGATCAAAAAAGTGTGTGGGTATTCCAACATTATTTTTGAAGTTGAAACGTTTGTGCAACACATAATTATGTTGGGCTAGAGCTCGCTTTTTAGACTCTTTTTAAACTCATTTCATTACTACTTATTTCATTTATTTTTTATAACTAAGTCTTAATATCATAAAGCTGAAGAATTTGTTTGTTTTAGTTTAAATGTCTACTGGACAAACACTAGTCCAAACTTGAGAATTCTTTTACTAATAGAAAGCTGTATTTAAGTCATGTTTTATGGCATACTTGACCTAACTCAAAGGTAATAATTTAAAAATTGTAAATTGGACAACAATAACTAGAAAGTTACAATCATTGCCAGAAAAGGCCTGGACAATATTTTTCTTAAATTTATAACATTTTCAATTAATAAATTCTTCTAGCTGTCTAACTAGTTCTATAAAACGTCAATAAAATTCAGTTGCACTATTTCATGACGGAAATTAATAATAAACAGAAATAATAAATAGAGCTACGTACATAAGAGAAATCTCCACACACATTCGCAACACACATGGGATATAAATACGCGTTCTCTTCGCTATGCTACACGCACACACGCTTAACAGGTGTCAAAGTCTAATTTGAGGAACGCGACGGTTTTACGTAAATTCGCAACACGACTAAACCTCTATCTGTTTATTATTATCGCATTAACTTCACAAGTGGTACCTTGGGATTCGGGATTGATCCACAAACTAAGGACTAAATTGTTATAAGGTCAAGTCACATGCTGACCACGTACTACGAGTCTATTCAATATAGACTCGACGTAAACGTAGGTACCAATTATTTCTATAAATTCTTTAATGAAATTACCCATAAATCGAAAGGATAATACGTACACTCGAAGGTTTATTTTATATTTTAAATAAAAATATGCGACACTTTCCTCTTACCTTGAAACTAGGAACAATTTACGAGCACCAATAAGTAGTACGCAGGCAGGTACTGGTACAGTAAAATAACCGTACCTTGATGGTTACTTTAGTCACACACCACAATTTAGCATTTTGTTGCTTAATTATTACGTTTAGAAAAATAGATAATACGCATTAAATACAGAATTCCTTAGAAGTTATTATAATTAATATATATACATCCAAAATAAATAACAGAAACTTCACATACAGACAATTAAATACGTGCCCTATGATCAAATCAAAGAGTAAGCATAGAATAGATAGAACTCAAAGAAACTGACTCTGAACTAACTAGTGAAGTCAGAACAGAAGTGCGAACAGTGTTACCATTTATTTTTCGCTGTTCCTGCCAATTTTTTAGGTAAATCCTGCTAAACCTGCTAAAACAAAACTGCAAAACTGCTAAAACAGTTATTTATTACTCTTTGCTTAGAGTTAGTAAGATGATTAATAAAAATACCTAATAATAATACATTTTTATTTCAGAATCAGGTTCCATAAAGGAACGTTAAGTACCTACAAGTAAAATGTAAAGTTTTACTAACAGACGATTGCCCGCTATATTCAATAAGACATTTTTTGTGTTTATTAGTTTCAGAATGCTCTACACTCAAACGTGGAGCCAGCACACTGTTACATGCTTTGCAGTATTCCTTTTTTTATCGTTACCCTTATGACGCGATAACCAAATGGAAAACAAAGGATTTTGTTCCCATTCGCTCCGGTAACCGTGCTCATACTAGCGCTTCAAGTTGACAAATAAACTAAGAAAACAAAATACAATAGTAACGTTTATCTATTTATCAGAGTTCAGAGGAATCCCAACAAATAGTTCCAAGCTTTGATATAAAACTAAGCAAAGATGGTATGAACATAAAGTTTACTGAAAAATGTTAAAATATGCTAAATTTTCCGATAATGCTAAACATCCTGCTGTGGCTAAAATTTTACTCTTAAAAATGCTAAAAAAGCAGGATCCTGCTAAAAATGGCAACACTGAGTGCGATGCGAGTCCGTCTGCACTGCACACCGATAGCCGACACCTAAAAGTACAGGATAGGGATGTAAAATATTCGATAACCTTAGGATCGATATAACTCAGTTAACATTGCAGAACAAAACTATTCATTATAATCGTATTATTTTATAGTTTACTACTGAACTGTAATAAGGAGAAACAAAATAATAACATGAGAAAGAATAGAACACTGGGAATTTCATTATTGAAATAAATTATTATGCCATAGTAAACTATCATAGTAGAATTTGATAACAAAACAAAACGTTAATAAGTTATGTTAATGTAGAAGACAGAGAAGTGCAGTAAGTTTGAAAGTATAATACACATACAAGTATATATGTCACCGGAAAATAACGAGATCCGTAACTTTATCAATCTACTAGGAAGTTTATAAACTTCCGTAGGATTCTAAACGGGAGATTAATTGTAATACTTTACGTCCACATTCTCGTCAATTGATAAACTTACTGTACTCACTCGTAAAATAATAAGTAAGCAGTAACCAAACGCTACGAGCGATCTGATTGGTTGACTGTCACGTGAACTCACGTGTCACTTCTCCTTCCTCGCGGCCGCCATTGTTCGCCACGGAACATAAACTATGAACATTGACCAATCAGAGAGCAGTGTGTTATTTTACGTATTTCAAAGATGCGTATATTTATAAGAGTTTCTGTGATTGGTCGAACCACATAAAATCTTACGCTTAGATATCCGTTAGTTTATAAATTTACCGTATGACGTCGGAAATTGATAAATTTACGAAAATGTGGACGTAAAATATTACAATTTATCTCCCGTTTAGAATCCTACGGAAGTTTATAAACTTCCTAGTAGATTGATAAACTTACGGATCTTGTTATTTTCCGGTGACATATATACATTACGTAAGTCTTCATAAAGTGTATGAAATTCACTACATTGTTCAAGTCGCATCAGAATAGGTTGCACCCGGATGATTTTTTGATAGCCGGAGCAGTCGTAAAAGAAAAACTGCACGGTGCGCGGCGCGGTGTTGGTGTGGCAGCAGTTCCGAGTACAGCCTTCTTCTTCTTCATGGACCTCCCTCTGGGAGATTTGGATTCCGCACAAAGTCCTCTTGATGATAGGACCATTGTACGTGAGCCGAGGCGGCCGCTACTCCAGTCAGCCCACCTCCGTCCAGAAGCAGATCACCTTCCGTAATCTTCTCAGGGCATCCGGAAGTGAAATTGGCGAACCAAGAATCACTTTCCGGACTTCGGTCACGCCTGTACATTCAAGAAGTACTACATGTGCGACCGTATCCTTGGTATCCATACACACTCTGCAAAGAGGACTATCTGTGATACCTAGGTTGTGAAAATGATTGTTGAGTAAGACAGACTGGGTCTGTCCAGTCGCAGAAGGCGTCTGGTCAGTTTGCAATCCAGAGTTGCATCGCTGGATTGTCTGCAGCCTGGTGCCGAGTGCCACGGGGGTGGGGGTGGGGGGGGGGCAACAATACCCATCCCAAGGGGATGGGTATTGTTGGTTCGGGTGCAATCGCTGTTGTGCTAGATTCCCTCCTTGCCAGTTCATCGGCTGCATCGTTACCCAGGGATCCGCTATGTCTTTTGATCCATTGTAGTGTTATCGTTGCGGTGCTCGGCAGTGTAGATCCTCTTATCTTTGGGTCCCGAGTATTCACAAGGTTCCTCAGAGAGCCATCATAGTGCTTTTTAAAGTGGTAGGTTTTTTGGATTTTGTCGTTGGGGGCTGTCAGAAGAAGTTGTCGTTTGACAGCGTCCATTTTTATTTGCGTGTGTTTGATTCTGGAGTCCTGGCTTAAATAGATTGCAGTGTGGAGCCTAAATGCTGATAAAGCAGCTTCCTCCTGATCAATGTGGGGCAGTGATGGTAGACCTAGCATTGCCTGTAAGGCAGCTGTGAGTGCAGATCTCATGCTGCCAGTAATGGCAGAGCAGGCAAGCCGTTGCAGCTTATCTAGGTCTTTTTGGGTTGTGCTTAGGCCTGTCCTGGGCCACCAGGACAGACCTTAGCACAACCCAACAACAACAAGAACCTACAAGGTACCTACTGCGGCCGCGATATTGTTTTTATTTTGACTTCATATTGGTTGCGGTTTTCTTATAATGATTCAGTACGCAGAGTTCTATTATATGCCATAGTTCTTATTGGTGGTGGAAATTTGGACCAAGTTCCGTATATTTTTGCCCAATCCTGTTTATTTAAATAAGATGCTGTAAGAGGTCATTCTGATCCATATTAAATGCACTGCTGCACTGGGTATATGGATGAGCATTATTGTTGTATTGCTTAAAATCGCCATTATTTCTCGTTAAAAGTAAAGGAAAAAAATGGTTCATGTTGGTTATTCCTAAGAGATAGAAATATACAACTGCGGACTTTTGTATAAACCTTTTTAAGGTGAACAATACTGTACATTATTTTGATCTATCTCGTACGGTTTGGTCAGCGTTCGCAATATAAGCGCAAAAAAGTGCTTTTTTAGGATATTACATTAGAAATCTCTAAAATTTTCAGTGTTCTTTTACGATATTATGTATGTATTATACATATATAAACTTTCTTCTTGAGTCACCATCGATTTAAAAAAACGCATCAGAATCAAAGAGAATCAGATTTAAAGATTTAGGCTTACAGACAGCGGGGAGCAACTTTGGTTTAAACTATGTATGTTTGATTGATTGTGACACTGTGTATTGTATGTAAGAGTCAATTTAGTACTCAGGCCCACCCCTAAGCTTATTGGCGACCCTTTTTTGAGGTATACTAAATTTTAAGTAAGTAAAAACATTTTCATCAGTATTATTCTCCATAACTCAGAAAAACATTTTCATCAGTATTATTCTCCATAACTCAGTTTATCTTTATCTGAAGTAATAAAAAATCGATATCGACTCAGAATTAAAATGAACACCCGCAGCACTATAAATCTACACGTGTGTTACCTGTAGAAAAAAAACTTTCAATTTACAATTTAAATTTAGCGTTAAACGTTATGTTTTGAACTGTTTGTCATAAATTTTAGGGAGTATGCTTCAGATTTTCTAATTTATAACTTTAATAAATATCAAAACTTTTGCCAAATCCAGCTCTAGGTTGCAATGTGGCATCATTTTATTCACACAGTTATGGCTATAGATTATACATGCTTCCCCAGTTTCCCGCTCCCCTTCCCCACTTCACTTTGACAACTCATCTCGTCTCGATTGAGTGTCGACTCTGTCGACTGTCGATGTCGTTTAATAGTCCAGTCAGTCACCCACCACTTCACCAGTCACATTATATTTAGCTTTAGCCATCATTTGTTTATGTTTTCAATTGATCCGTAAAATGTAAATCAGTAATCACAAACTGTTTTGTTATAAGGTGTAAAACATAAGTAATCATATTTATATCTTGGTTAGATAAAAAAAAATGATATCCATCCCAATGTTTAAGCTCAAAGAGAAAATAACCATATTTTTCGTAATATTATTTTTGTTAGCGAGCGTGTATTTTTATTTAAATCATTTGCAACAAAACTACAACAGTGCACAATGGTCTGGAGAACGCTGTTTAACAGAGTTGACTTCAATTAAGTATCAATTAAACGGTAAATAAATATTAAGTAATGATCTTTATATCCTTTGTTTACTTCTAGTATTGTGATGAGTTTTTTAATATTAAATTGCAGTTGTAACGGAATATAAAAACCGCATCGACAAGTTACTGACAGAGACACAGAAAGCGCACGACTCTGAGAAGGAAAGATATAAAGATGTTATGGACAGCTGTGTCGCTATGAAACAACAGACTGCTATATGTCAGGTAACATGATTATATATTTTATTATAATAGCAACAGTTTACAAGCAATAATGTTAATATTGACAATCGAAAACAGCAGATTCATCAGTTTTATATCAAATCATTGGTTACTATGCTCCTGTGGGTTATAAGGTGATGTCATGAAGCCTATTTGTTATTCTGATATGCAGGGCATCTAGGGTTGTCAACATTTCCTCGGAGAAATATAGTATAAAAAAATGCTTAACCCTTTTCTTGACAATGTATCTTGTAAGACACATCGTTTTTTAAAAAAATACGTCTTGTTTATAGTGCATGTAAAACGTAAAGTTAACCTTTTTTCCTTTAAAGTATACGTTTCTGTACGCATATTAGTGACAGGATGACAGCTTACGTCAAGTGTTTATTTAAAAATTTGTCAATATGGTGAACCGGTTGAGTGCAATTCCACGGAAGAAGGTAATAATTTATTATTTTTAATAGTTTTTCTTTAAAATGTGCGTGAGAAATTGGTGTTATAATATTTGATATGTGTTTACTTACGCTGGAAATCAATCAAACATGAAGAATAATTACGCTTGGCTACGCTATCTAACAAATAAAGTGAATGTATCCTACAGGATACGTTGCCAAATGTACTAAGATTCTTTGTACAAGGTTAGCGTATCTTATGGGATACATTGCCAAGTGTGCTAAGATTATTATTGCAATTAGTTTTTTCAACTTGGTTTGGAGATAGGGCTTGCTTGTGTATTGTATGCTTGGCATGAGTGTGAGATTGGGTTTTTTTATTTCAGGGAGGGTCGCAACCATATTTTTCTAGAGCAAAAATTGTGTTCTAGTGCCAAAACCGCGTAAAAAATATTTTGGGACAAGTCACACACGATCATCTGATCTCAAGCTAAGCAGAGCTTGTGGTATGGTAACCAGACAACTGATATACATACATATATACTTCATAAGTACATACATATTCTAGATAAATTACACCCAGACACAGAACAAACAATCATGTTCATCACACAAAGTTTGTCCTGGGTGGGAATCGAACCCACGAGCTCCGGCTTAGCAGTCAGGGACCAATGCTGCCGTCATCTCAGCCGCTTCCAGCTCGACTACCATTTTCACTGACGCAAAACGCCTCTTCTTTGCCAATTTCTTTGCCACCATCTCCATTTATTGCATCTAACAGCCGACCAAGAAGACCCACAACAGCCGGAAGGACTGCAAGAATAGTCACAACCCGACGTATTTTACAAAAGCCTCTAAATTTTCAGTGGACTAAAAACCAATTCAACGATTTCGCCCAGATTTCAGATAAAAATCTTCCGCAACCTGAAACACCCAAAACTCCTTACGAGTATTTTACAGACTTTTTTTTTTACAGACAAAATTATTGATTACATAACCGAACAATCTAATTTTATAAAACAGACTTTAGAGGCCAGAGATGGTATTTGCCTTTAGTATCGCAAGTTCTGGATTTTTGCATAAATAATAGCTGGGTTTTATACAGAGTCCATAGTTCGGGAAAGACAATGCCTCTAATAAAGTTCAGGTACCAAATAGCACAGAGCCTCCTGAAAAAAGGCCGAGCAGATACGGTCGACAACTGTGAAGTTTCTGGACCAACTCCGTCAAAAATAATACCTGCACGTACTGTATAGCACCACGGCCTCCACCGGATGGAAGGTACGACCAGGTCAGCCACTTTCCAATGTTTGGTTCGAAAGGGCGATGTAAATGTAGTTTTGTATCAAGGACCAAACTACTGTGATGTGCTGTAAGTGTTCGTTACGCTTGTGTTTTAAGCCAGAAAGAAATTGTTTCGTACAATTTTATACTGATAAATGATTAATTAAGCTAATAAAATACCTCAAATGTTTCGTAAACCCATTTTTATTCATTACATTATTAAGAAAATTCCGTGTATTTTATTTCTTCAAACCTGGCAAAGTATCCCCAAAGATACTAAGACATAAGGACATAGTTTCTTGCTAAGTTGGCAATGTATCTTCAAAGATACATATAGGATCTCATTATCTGGGTATGTGCGATTTATTTAAATATTTTTCCTAAAATTCTAGGTTCATAGTTAACATAATAATTAAAAAAAAAACCCAAATAACATTTTAATTTTTTTGCCAAGAAAAGGGTTAAAATAATATAGTACACTTCAAAAAAATATAGTATTAGAACATTCTACTAAAAGAAGACATAATTTGAATTTAAAAAACAAATTAAACTGCATTCATAGATATTTAAATAATTATATGGTTGAAACGGTAATCGAATCCATTACCCAAGACAAATAATTATTAAAATAAATAAATGTTCTATCTAAAATATTTAAGATACTTTCCCTCCATGTGACACAGCCTTGGGACACAAAGATCATTCCATAGGTTTAGCGGTAAAGAATATGTTACACACATCCTCACAATCTTTGACATCCTACTAATATCCTGCCTCTTACTAAAATAATAAATGTGAAAATATGTAGGATTTTGATAAAACTTTACACTACCTAATAGAGCTTACACATAAGAATAACATACCTATAGGCTACACAACATCACACCTTGGCCATGACCTACACAAGCAGAGCTTTAAGAAAAAACATAAAATAATGTAGGTGAAACTTCAGGGTACAGCTATAGTTATGCTTATAGTTTATTTAGCAGTAGTAGGTTAATATTAGAATTATTCAAAGTTACATCCACCGGTCGTTAACTTAATTAAAAAAAACAGAGGACAGCCATAGTTTTTAAGAAAAATAAGAAACAAAAAATGCAATTTCAATTCATTTTGAATAAAAGAGGTCAGCAACCCTTTTAAAAATAAATCAAAGATCCAATGAGGTAGTCATAATAATATTGTGAGTAAGTATTACATCATGCTGGTAATTTTTCATAAAAAGAATTAATAATGCCTTAATGTTTTTATTTATTTATTATTATTATTTGTCTGTACTTATTATACTGTTAATGGCCATCACTTAATTTTTTGAATTAAACGTTCAGTTCCAGCCTGCTTCCGAATATTTGTTTTTTTTTTATATGCAATGCTTGTCCTATAAATAATAAATACAAAATATGATATTACATAATTATGGTCTGTTTGAAGTTGACATTCATTGGCTGAACCCTTAGAATACGGCTGAACCACAAGCTAAACAATATTGAACGTCTCCCCGTCTCATTTACTCGCATTTCTAAAAAATAAAAAATCATCAAATTTGGTCTAATAGATTGTATTCGGAAGTTACGCGTACATACATTTCGGCATTTCAATTTTATTATTATTGATACCATCTGTGTCATGTTTGGTTTTAATTTTACAAAATGTTTCTATTTATAAAATCGAACCGCAGGTAATGTTTCTGGGTGTCCTTTTTTGTCCTAAATTGAAAACAAAATATTAATTTTTGGTAACAGTTTGACGCGATATGTTCAAAAATTCTACTTTTTAGAAAGGGCACAGCTTTAGACCCTACAAAAAATCACAAAAATTCTAATGTTATTACTGCATTTTATACACTCCCAGGAGATTTAGCAGCTTTTACATGTGTCTTAAAGTCTGTAGTACTTAAACAGAATTAAAGTAAAAACTGATCAGATCAAACTTCTGGAAACAGACATTGTGAAAAAAATGTGGCAGAAAATGGATCACCACTCTTTATTCAGACCATAAATTCAGGGATATCTGCCTATAATCCGGTAAAAAGTATGCTATCTGCCTGACTACGATTACAATATTAACGAGGGATTAGACGAGAAAACAGAAGTATTCGATAGGACAGTTTGACTGTGGCTGACGAAAGAGAATTGAATAAATCGTTGACGAATCAAATAATCACGCCACACCGAGACCATGATGTAGAAACGACTGCAGCGGGCTAGGCATCGCCGAAATATGATTGTTGTAGACTGCAGTTGATTTATAATATCACTTTTAATATTGCTACACGTACGAAGAGCACTATTCAGTGATCATTGCATTATTTTTAGGTATGCTTCTCCGATGAATAATTGTTTCAGGTGTGGGTCGACAAGGGATCATTTGTAGTCGCACACATCCTAGAACCGTCTGAGAACAGCTCCATGCAGATTGCCTTTTGGGGAAAAAATTACAATCAGGTAGCATTACGGTGTGATTTGCGATCTCTGCTAAAACATGGGGTGCCTATATATCGTGGAAATGACCATAAGGCAAGATCTGTACAAGCGAGCACTAGAAACTTAATTATTGCCTCAATGGTTCTCTATTAGTCCAAGAGTACATTTTTATGGCCGATTCTGCATCGTGGCTCAAGGCCAATAGTATTCCAGCATTCCTAGCTGAAAAAATATAAATATTTTGCCCTGACCCAATAAATCACTAGATACGAACTCTATCGAGAACATGCAGGGACTCACCAAGAGGGCTATCGCTAAGCATGTCATTGCCACCAAACACCAGCTGATTGCAGCTCTTGTAAACGAGTGAAATCATAACACAAGCCTTCAACAGCTCTTATACATAGTGTTTATAACGTATACCACACCACACCTTATAAGAGCTGATATGACAGGAAAAGGAGGCATCACAAAATATTAAAATATACACAAAATAATTCCCTAAAACTTTTTAATGCGGAAAGAGAAAGATGCACTTAACTTAAATTTAGGTTGGTTTGTGAACAAGAAAATCGGCACCATTGTCTTTCTATGGTGTCTCGAATCACGTGTGTTCGAAGGTTTAAAATGGAACCTTACCCTAACACAGTTAGGAACACCCTGGAGTCTAAAGGGATGATTATGAGACTCGGTTTAATAGTTGATGAGACACACCCACACCTCGGAAAACTCTTAAAAGCCCTGTGTTTGGCTGCCCTTTGTTTGGTGTTTGTAGATCTTTGACTGTTGTTACGAGAAGTCTTAATTCTGAAAGTACGGCTACCAGTCCTACTTATGGATTAGGATTACTTCAGTTAATAATAGATCTAATCAAAATGTGCTCCACATTTGAATTCTGTATTTGTTTGCTTAAAACTGAAGAACTGTTAATAACTACTCAGTATATTTTTATTTTATTCATTTCACCACATAAGAAATAACATTAATGATATTACTACAACTGGACAACAACCAAATACTTTTCAAATAGTATTGTTATCAGCTTTATATTTATTTGAATATGTTTTCCATTTTAATGAGGTGTAAATGAACACTAATGATTTTAATCTAAACTCTATAAATTATAATCATACCTAATTACCTACCATGAATGCCATTAGCCTTGTGGATGTGGAAGCCTAAATGGCTTCTCGCTTGGATGGTTACTCGCTCCAAATCACTATACGTTAGTTATGTTAGTACGATAGGTAGTTAGTATCATATGACTGTTTAGTAATAGAGAGAATTGTTCTTTTCTGAATAATAATTGATAATTTCATTGTGGAATTCAAGATAGTTATCGTTCCTCCGGGACTCGTCGAGTTTCGTTGCACAGCGATTTTCTGGTGGACTCTACTTTTGAATACAGTTCTAATAGGCCAGTCATCTAAGACATTTAGGTCGCAATAAATTGCAAGGTCCTGATTTTTTGTGATGTTGTTAGGATAGATACCAATGGTGTAAATCTAGATTTGCAACCTCGAAAGACCTGTGCTAACGTGGTGCTAGAAAAACGTCGAAATTTTCGAACTTTTTTCAGTTTTTGGCTTATAAAGCCCGGTTTCCACCGCGAGCGGAACGGACCCATTAATGACTTTGATCGCAAGCGCAAACTGCAAATAACAAATAGAAAAACAAATAAACAACAATTAGTCGAATAATAATAAATAATAAATGCATTAATAAACAATTATGTATTAAGAATCATAATTTTGTTGGTGGAAATAAAAGTATGCAGTTTGCGCTTGCAAACGAAGTCATTAATGGGGCCGTTCCGCTCGCGGTGGAAACCGGGCTTAACTTCTAAAATGTGCATTTTTCAATGGACAATTTTTCCCAAATTTTATCAAATTTGTAGTTAGCTAGACTTTAGACCGAAATACTGTCTAAATTACTCATCCTACAAGTAAAGTCAATAGTTAGTTAAGTTGTAGAGCAGTTATTTAGCTTTAATTTAAGTGTAAAAGGAACTGTTCAGGACCAACAGTTCTCATATTATGTAGTAAATAAGGAAATCAGTTTTTTTTCGAAATTTCTCTAGTAATATAAATATTACTATAAAAATAAAATAAAACAGACAATTCAGTAAAAACTGTTTATTGAATAAAATTAAATTGAAAACTATATATATATATATAAATCGCGAAGGATTTCTAGCGTCTTTACAATCTACCACCCTGCGGCGTCCACTGAATGTAGTGAGATTTTTAATGTTTTCAATGCGTATGTTGAAAATACATATATACATATATATACTATATATATATATATACCTAGTCAAGTCATAAATTCTGTCAAAAACTTTTAATGTAATTAACGATATAATTTTACATTATTCGAAATGCCCCACTCCATTTTAATACATGCCCTTAATCGATGCGGTCAGTCATCGACCGCAGCACGCACCACATTCATATCTATTTCTGCCGCTGCTTTAACCAGAGATACTCAGAGAGAGAGACTCCAAATTCCTATGAGGTTTAGCGCAGACTTTTTCCTCCAAATATTGCCATATTTTGTAGTCCAGGGGGTTTAAATCTGGACTAGAAGAGGGCCAGTCTTCATGCCCGATGAAGTCAATTCCATGGGCGGTCAACCAGTTTTGCGTGCTTCGTGCCCTATGAGCTGGTGCAGAATCTTGTCAGAATATCCAATGTCTGTTTTTGAACATTGTTTGAGAAAGAGGTTCCACTATATTCTATATCCCATATATATGTATTTTGGTACACAACGGCACTGGTTTTCATACATTTTTCACAGAAAAACACTTAAGCCTGAATATGAGACTCCAAGCCAAACCATGAGTGAGGAAGGATAATGCCCACGCTGGATCCTCGGAATACCTAATAATTATCATTTTGTTTGTTATAACTTTCTTCAAAAGTAATTTTTTTTTCATCTGAAAATAAAATTTTGCGATGTTTTTTTCAAGCGTACCGCCATAACAAAGCGCGGGATCTTTCCAGCCTAATTTTTTTCAAACGCTCGTTCAAATAATGTCCGGCTTTTTACGATAAGCTCGTAGTCCCAGGTCTTCGTTTAACACTCTTCTAACCGTGGTTCTGCTTAGCCCCGTGTGAAGAGCTAAAATTTTTACTTTACGCGAGGGATTTCGTTGAATTTGCGTCTTCACTGCTTTGATGACCGCTGAAGTCCTAACTGTGCGAGGTCGGCCGCTCCTCTCACGATCTTTGAAGCTTGAATCTTCAATGTATCGTTTGATAGTGCGATAAACAAACCGTAGTGTTATTTTAAACTTTTGCAAAAAAATTTAAAATTTCTATTGGCGCGTAACCATAGTGGTGCAACGTGATAACCGCGACTCTATCTTCCTTCTTCGACCACTCTATTTAATATCACTATATTTAATATTTTCTTTTTTATTTTCGGCAAGTACAAATGTTCTATTTTTAAAATTAGTCAAAGTATATCTGGCCAGTACTCGAAAGTTAAAATAACAAGGTTTTGACAGAACTTATGACGCCATCAATCATACTTATCTATACTAATATTATAAAGAGGTGAAATTTGTAAGTTTGTAAGTTTGTATGTAGGGGGTATCTCTGGAACTACTGATCTGATTTGAAAAATTCTTTCAGTGTTAGATAGCCCATTAATCGAGGAATGCTATAGGCTATATACCATCACGCTACGACCCACGGGAGCGAGCGGAGCAGTAACGAAAAATGCGGGTGAAACCGCAGCGGACAGCTAGTACTTAATATAAAGAGAAAAGATTTGTTTATTTGTTTGTTTTGTAATGGATAAAATTAAAAAACTACGGGCCGATTTTAAAAATTCTTTCCCCGTTGGATAGGTATGTTATCCGTGAGTGACATAGGCTATGTATGTACCACGGATGAAGCCGAGGCGGACTGCTAGTACTTATTGTAAATTCCATTCAACAATGTATAAGAAAAAATAACAATTTCTTGCGAAATTCGATCCTTATTATTACTTTTTACCTCATAATATGAGAACTATTGGTCCTAAACAGTTCCTTTTACACTTAAATTAAATCAATAACTGCTCTACAACTTAACTTCTATTGACTTTCCGTGTAGGATGAGTATTTTAGACAGTATTTTGATCTAAAATCTAGCCAACTACAAATTTGAAAAAAATTGGGAAAAATTGCCCATTTTCGAAATATCATATCTTGAGATCTGTTAAACATACAGAGCTAGGATTACACTCATTTTGTGGCTTATTTTGTCTTATTTAAAAGTTTCATAGATGACTTTGCTGCAAAATGCATATTTTAGAAGTTGTAAGCCAAAAACTGAAAAATGTTCGAAAATTTCGAGGTTTTTCGAGCACCACAAAGTTAGCACAGGTCTTTCGAGGTTGCAAATCTAGATTTACACCATTGGTATCTATCCTAACAACATCACAAAAAATCAGAACCTTGCAATTTATTGCGACCTAACGCGATTTTTATGTCTTAGATGACTGGCCTATGAGGAGTAGCATTGGTAATAAAAAAGGTGCTGTTATCATAGGTGGTAATTACAGGTAACTAGAACTTGAGCTAAGGCCGTTTTCACCATACAGTGAGATAGAAGGGTGATTGTCCTAGCATTGCTTGCATAACATCAATATGTCTGCAGTTGCAGCTAGATCTTGGAGAGCTGAACTTAAACCTGATACACCAGACCAATAAGCCATATGTTATAAATGTCTGCTATGATTTATTCTTAGATACCAGATAGCAGTAGCTAGGCTAAGGGTGGTGTCAGAGTAAGGTCATAGCTCATTACGGCCACCCGGCAGCCACTCCGCACCGACTCGCCTCCTGCGGCTAGTATTCTTTATATGGATTTGTATGGGCACGCGCTCGCTATATCAACTCCGTAGCGTCACCGGATCGCCTCGGTTATAAGCCCTTCGCGCGCGGTCGGTGGGTGGGCCACTCGTTGACAACTGGCTGCTCGAATGATTGCCGTGCGTTGACGGCGCGCCGGCCACGAGTGGCCCGCGCGCTGCCCGCGATTGATACACGCGAGGACGATTGGTCTCTTTCTCGTTGACGCCTCGGCGTTCGCTCGTTGACTGCGGGCGGCCCACTGGTTGAAGGCGGGTGGCCCACCCATCGACAACGAGTTGACGCCGTGCGTCGAGGCGGTGCGGAGTTGGTGCCGGGTGGCTCTATGAGCTATATATATACCTTTAGGGTATTGGCAGTCTCAACTAGTCTCAAGGTCTCGAGATACGAAATATCCCACGATCCTGGAAACTGCTCGAGACATTTTAGTTTTTTATAAAAGATAACGAGAAGTGAAGTGAACGTAGAATTTTAATTATATCATAATATTATTATTTTTTACTTAAATACTTCAAACGATTGGTATATGGGAGAGGCAATAGAATAGAACCTTATTATAACAATGCAGACGAAGCAATAATTATTAATTATTAAATCAGCACCAATATTATTTATTGTTCATACTAGCAACGCGCGCGCCGCGGCACGGATAGATAGTAGAGCATTAGCTTCAGCTCCCGAGTGCCATTATTACATATTTCGAATGGCTTGTGTTTAACTTACCACCAAATATAGTAACATAGTAACATGACACTGACAGAAAAAATAGTAAATGATCACCAAAAAAAATAGTAAATGATCACCATATTCTGTTTCATAAAGTATTCTACAAATAACCTATTTTAATTTTTATATGAATTAGACTGATTTTGATTTTGACTAAGGTACTAAAATAAAATGAATCACTAGTGATCAGGAGGCCTACCATGAACTCTTATAGCAGGTCAATTTTCGACGATAAATAACCTGCCGTGTTTAGTTAATAATCTTATATAATCTGTGCAACCAATGTACAGGTCAGAGACTCAGGACAAAAGTTTAATTGATGCAGGTCAGCCGGAAATGCTCATGGTACAAACACAAAACCTGTCAGGTTGAACATGTCAGGTTAAACTGCCCTGTACTTGGCAGGTAGTTGAATAGTTCATGGTAGGCCACCTGGCGTGTTGTGTGGTCACAGTTCTAACCTGACCTAACCTAACACAATTTGGTGGTCATTTACTATTTTTGGTACGCAAGAGTATTATGTTGGTGAGCGTTTAATTTGTTCCCATTTCGAAAAGCCTACACGTAACTAAATTCATAAATATTTATTTGTTACTTTATGTTTTTCCAGAGTCAATTTGAAGATCTACAAATTGAATGCAAGAAAGTGAGAGAAGACTACAACAAAGCTATCAAAGATCTAGAAAAACTAAAGTCTGCAGGATAAAGAACACACTTTATGGATATTAAATATCCACGCAATTTGTTTTGGTCGGTATCTATATCGAATTTAATATATAAAATTGTAAATACGGTATAAATAGTTATTTTAATATAGTATGTTAAAAATGTATTTATAGGTAGCCAACATATTTAATGTAAAACTGTTGAGGTTATTTTCCAACTGGACATGACGGGCCGGACTCAAGTATGTTCCGAGTGCTATTTTCGATGTAAATATCAGTTTTTTTACCCTAACTTCCATTGCGGGATAACGAAGTAATAAGGAACACTAATTTTGGGTTTTACCAACTGGTCATACATGAGTCCAGTCTCTCGTGTCCAGCTAGTGAATAAACTCGCAGTTGGAGCACACAAACGTCTAAAACTCTTTTTTTATCATGGACCATTTATATCTTGGGAGATGGAAGGTTATGTCCTGCTTCTAAATGACTAAAACACTGTGCTTTTGTTTGCTACCATAAGTTGGGAGAACGGCAATAGCTTGACGCATCATCGAGTTAGATCGCTCTACCCTGGCAACAAGGCGTCTATTCCCGGCCTTTGCAGGTGCTTCCTGAAACGGCCATATCCAGCCAACACTTTCGTCAGTCAGATGATAAGGGCGCCGTTTTGCATGTCGAGCCATTCGTTCCCTAACGCTCCTTCCCCTGTCTGACTTGCTTAATCGCTCCTATGATTGGCGAACTTTTAAAATCACAGATATTCGGTTGATTGTCCGTTCCGAGTGGAAAAAAAATTGCTTTCGATCTCGCTCCCGAGTTCCCCACACGCTTAAATTATGGACTTTCCCCTACAAATTCTACAACTCCCAAATTTAATTTCGGTTATTATTATTATTGAAACTTATAACGTCAAAATATTACCATTGATGCCAATGCAAAGTTTCAAGTTCAGTTTTTTTTAACAAACGAATTTCGTCTTGATGAATAAACAATGTTTCTTGGTGATTTCATACATCATGAAAAGAAGCCTTGTGTTAAGGTTCATGTTCTTACAATTATATTCTACTGCAGTTTTGACTGAGTAAGTACTGACTGACACATTAATTAATGAGCTTCCCCTTTTATATTACCTATGTAAGTTTCTTTATTGCTTGTTTTTCGTCTATCTGAGAATCACACTGAAATTCCCACTCAGGCACTTTTAGGGTCTCCCCACATTTATCGACGCGGAATCGGCTAACGCCGCCCGGTCAAAAAAGCCTAGATGTCTACGGAATACGGGTGCTACTAATACCATTCGCATCGGCTCAGCTCGGACGACGCGTCACGACTAAAGATGTAAGTGCCGTATTATATCAATGGTATTAAAATGTATTATACGAAAAATACCGTATAATGCGGTATAATACCATTTCCTACGGTATTTTATGTATAAATCGATTTAATACCTATATATTTTTAAAATAATTATTAAATTAAGTACTGAATACTGTGGATATGATCAGAAATAAAACATGAAAGGGTGTTTTAAATTTGTATTATTATTAAACAGTCAGATTCAACATTATTACCACGAAACTAACACAGAGCTAATACAGCGCAGTGGAACATCGGTCACGCGGTAAACCGTACCTACTCTGGGGTATGTTTAAATACTTAACAAATAGAGTAATAAAAAATATGGAAATCTAATATTTAATAATATTTGTAAATTTTCATTACTAAATAATCTTTAAATTAGAATTAGTCATTCTAAAAAATAGAATGCCATCTAAACTTAAAATATATTTTATGTGTTAAGCAAGGAAATGTGAATCAAAATATAAAATACATAAAATACCAATAATACCGTAAGATAAAATACCAGTATAATACATAGCCTTTGGTATTATACGGTATTTTTACAACACTACGACGCGACGCCGGGCGACGACGGCGGAACGAGCCGTTTGCCTATTAGCTGATCGCATTCGTACGGCGCCGGCGCTGTGGTGAAACACACTCGACTTAGGCCGATTCCGCGTCGATACATGTGCGTAGACCCTAAAGCAAGCAAATCGTCTGATTCTGTGTGCTAAGCTTGTCTACTCAGTATACATACCCTACATAGCATAGCAGTATAACTACAGATGTTATGTAGTATTGTTAACACGGGTTATTCCCAGTTGTCGCCACTGTCAACGCCACCACCACATTTTTGTGATACGTTTTTGTATAAAGGCATTTTTTTTATATTTACAAGTTATGTAAAATAAATGATCGATTAGGCGTTAAAATAGGATTAAATCAATCTATCAGAATGTGATTGTTTGAAATTCTGTAAAAATAGGTTTAGAATAAATAAGTTTATTAGTTTTGTATATATACACCAAAGATAATTAGTTTTGTAAATAAACTGTATAATTATACATCAGATTTAACTGAGACTATGTATCAAAAAGTAGATACAACCACTTTTATTCCTTCATTTAAATGATGGATATACCTACATTTTTATTATTGTCTAGTCTAGAGCGTAACAATAATACATACCTAAAGACGATCTGGTGTTAATGTCAAATGCAGTATTAAGTAGTAACCTAAATTAGCAGCCAGTTTGCTTCTGTCTCGATTCAGTCACATAAGAACACATAGTAGAATATTTTACTAGTAATGACCGTTTCTTTTCAAGCAAGATCTAGCACTATTTTAAGAGTCCTATTACATTTTTCACGCAAATTCATGATTTTTGACGCTGTAATTTTCAGCAGTAGTAAGATATTTTAATTATTTGTTAAATAATAACGATAGTACCATTCTCTTTCTTGTAAGTTGGAATTACACATTTTCATTTTTCTTTTCGTGTAATTTACTATAATTATTTTACGAACACAGCTTGCAAGAAAAACCGTTAGCAATGGAACTTTGACGCTCAAATTCACATTGCTACATTCAATTTTTATTAATGTTAGAATTACTAAAAGATACTTTGAATGTTTTACTTGTTTATTGGAATTTTAGAATTCCTTTAAATTCCTTGAGTTTTTAAGGAAAAAATCGTAAAGAAAGCCTAATTTAAGCCACAAATGTCTTGATTCAGCGTCCATTATATTCCAAATTAACGCAACTTTATCAAATAAACTAATACGATATAAAACTTCAATCTACAATGCATACGTTTCATTAATTTTCGTATCTCAATTTAATAAAACAAAATTGCAATAAATAAAGTTAAAATGCTTAAAATGTTAAAATTCTGCGTCGATTCAGCGCGTTCCTCAGTCCCGTTTACGATTTGTAATAGGACTCTTAAAGTTTCATTTAATTAAGTATACTTTAGAATAAACAGAATAATCGATGTAATATAATTTATAATGTAGCACTTACTGTAACGAGATAAATACGCGTATAAATATCAACAAATAAAAAGGTATGAATTTTATTTTGTTTGCTTTCTGCTCTCCTTCTTGGTATAATCTTGGACTTTAATTATTATGTTTTTAACTTCTATAATTCCATTTGTCTTTATAATACCTCAATACTGGTATTTGTACATGCAACAGCACCTGCCAATTAATGGTCTACCAAACTTCCTAAATCTTCTATATTAATAATTTCGTCAAGGGGTACGGTAGACTCGATCGAAACATTACCTGAATAATAAAACATAAAAAAATATCGATTTCGAGTCGACAACATATATCCGCAAAATTCGGATTACGGAGATTATTTCGTTTTATTAATTCATTTTAATGACACTGGCGGACAAACCGCAGTCGCCATTTTGAGTAGACAATATATTATATAGCTCTCAAATACGTCTCGCCAATCAACACGTTGTCGCATTAAAAAAGTATAAATTACAAAAAAAGGTGAATAATGTGACCGTGTAAAAAAAGTGTTGACGGAAACATTGAGTGAGTCATAACAAAAATAAATATTTTTATTCTGTTTCAGTTCAAATGTCATTTAGTTTTGCATAGTGATTTACAATATTATATCATTTATTTATTTTAGAATTTTAGATTACCTACATACATTATGATTGATACCTATATATAATTTTGATAACAGCCGAATCTTCTTGCATTTGGTAAACATTGTCACAATTGTGGAAAATGGATGCAGCGAATGGCTCTTCGTAAAGATGGTGGGTAGTATTTTAGTAGGTATGTTGTGCTTTTAAGTGAATTTTGTTCTGTTTTATGCTTATAAAGTGAATTGTAAGAATTTCTGCATTCAAATAACAAGTAAGGATAAATCAAACTGCTCCTGATGCATCTGACCAATCAATGATACAATCCCAAGATTTATTTGATGACTTTCTGGTAAGTTAATGGTGCAGTTCACCGAGTACAGTAAAATGAAAAATAACTCTTATTACCAGATAGAGGTGTGAGGATATACCTACATACATACAAAATAATTATTTATTATTGTTTGAATATTTGTATTTTTCTCCTTTAAGGTGGATAATGAAGAGTTGACGCTAACAGAAGAGATGATGTTTCTTCGTACCAACAGAAAAAAACGATGTAGCTCCAAGAATCAATGCTGTCAGTCAGCAGTGATTCTGTTTCTTTAAAAGAAGATTAAAAAGAAAACATTTCAAATGGCAGGTAGACCCCCGAAGAAACGTAAATATTCAAGCAGATTTACTACAGAACATCAGCACCCCGGACTATGTATATTTAGCACTTTCAAATAACACCATTCAAGTATCTGTACATTCAGTTGGTTCTATGATTTATGAATGTGTTTAATGTCAAGCACTTCATTTTTTAGGTGAAAAAATTAAAAATCATTTTAAAAACTGTTGTCATAATGGGAAGGTATACATAGACGCAGATAGAACATTAAAGCTAATTCCAGATATATTATTAGATTTATACAAAGGCAATACATCTGAAGCTAATCAGTTTAAGGCAAAAAAAATTGTTGGTATAAAAATTCACATTATTAATACCACTGAACAAAGCCGAAGGTGAAAAATATTTAACGAAAAATGTTATATATAGAAAAATTTTATGATAATCAATCTGTGATGTTTAATTGATATTTCTTAATAAGTACCGTTGCCAAATTCTCGGGTGACTACTAATTGTATGATTACAATTTACACAATTGGTTTCACAATATTATTTTTGATTTAGCCGAGTTGAATAAAGAATATTTTACTTTTTTTTTCTTAATTAGTAGGTAGTAACTTATCTACCTGCCAAAGTAAAGAAAGGACTATAGAGAATAAACCTTAAAAGTTATTTGTTTTGTTAATTTATGTTAGTTGATTTAAAATAAAAATTATTTATGTAAAAACTATTGCAGTTTTTATTTACTATATTTATTAAACACAATGACCGAAGCTATACGAATCTATGCCTTGCTTGAATATAATATTCCTTGAGAACTAATAACTACAGAAATATCTACCAACATTTTATATCTAGAGGTGTATTGTGAGTCACATATTTCACCCGAGCGAAGCCGGGTTTTCATCTAGTAATTTATAATGTCTCGGTTATTGTATCCTGATTTATCCGGACCTTATTTTCCGCCTTCCGGAGTTTCATTCCGGAAAATGGGAATGAATTTAATAAATATAATTCATGAGAATAGAATAATAAATTATAATTCATGATTGCTTGTTGGGCGGTAAACATCCGCCTGGCTAGACAAAAACTGAGATAGTTCGGCTAATATGCATGATAACTTTACGATTTATATCTTTTACCAGTTAAACTTTTTACCAGTGAAATAATTTATTCAATTTTAATTGGTTCATTACTTCCGGAGATTACCCCCTACATACATATTTTACCTCTTTATAATATTATGTAGATTATGGAAAAACTAAGGAAAACATTAATTTCGGAAGTCAACCGCATGGGTTCTGTTTGTAATATTAACATTTTGTTAAAAGTTCCTGATTTAATGATTTGATTGTCCATTTTTTCCTATGACCATAATTATTTTAATTAAGCGACATCTATGCTATATTTTTAGAAACCACGTTGACCTTTATCTTTGAAGCTTGTTATAGATGGCGCTGAAAGCCAAATTGAAACTAACTATATACCTACTATCACAATGTAGAAGACCAAAATATTTTACAACTTACTGCACTAAATAACATTAATATAACCGCTAGATGGTGCTAAAAGGGTACGGCACACTTCGGCGTTATTTACTAACGTTTCGAACGTTCGCAATCTAATATACCTATATCATTCTGTAAAACATCTTTTGGCATTTTCATAACCGTCATGAATAGAATAGAATAGAATAGAATCATTTATTTGCCATAAACATGTGCATACATACATACACACGCAGGTGCATGCATGTGTATGTATGTATGCAAACTTATTTAAATTTAAAGTCTTTTTTCGTGCAATAAAAGATCCGGACAGAATTTGTATGAAAATCTTTCAAAAATTCTAAAATTTAAACTAAAAGTACTTACTTTTCTGGTTGAGATTTTTAGAGTTCCGTACCTAGTCAACTAGTTTCGCCATGTCTGTCCGTCCGTCCGTCTGTCCGTCCTCGCTTAATCTCTGTGACCGTTAGCACTAGAAAGCTGAAATTTGGTACCAATATGTATATCAATCACGCCGACAAAGTGGTAGAATAAAAATTGGAAAAAAATGTTTTATTAGGGTAGCCCCCCTATATGTAAAGAGGGAAGTGATATTTTTAAATTTCATCCCTGACGTGTGATATTTTGTTAGATAGTATTTAAAAAAAACCGGTCATGTGCGAGTTGGACTCGCGCAACGAGGGTTCCGTTAACTTTTTTTATGAAATAACTACAAATTTACGGTTTTCGGAGTTTTTCTTTTACTTGTGATACATGACCTTGCTTCTTGCCCAATTTCATGATTCTTGGTCAATGGAAAGTGCCCTATAGGTTTTGAGTTTTGATTCCCTTGCAAATGTCTAAATATGCAATATAAACCGCCGAATCTTTTTATTGCGTGGATTTAGAAACTTGATTTTTTCACTGCTTTGAGCGATAGCAGACCTGAGTATGTGATATTAATTTCAGCTTGATATCTCGACGCGTTCCTGAGAAAAAGATTCTTGACAGACGGATGGACAGACGGACGCCTGATGTGAACTAACTACAAATTTACGGTTTTCGGAGTTTTCCCTTTATTTGTGCTACATGACCTTGCTTCTTGCCAAATTTTATGATTCTAGGTCAATGGGAAGCACCCTCTAGGTTTTGAGTTTTGATTCCCTTGAAAATGTCTAAATATGAAATATAAACCGCCGTATCTTTTTATTGCGTGGATTTAGAAACTTGATTTTTTCACTGCTTTGAGAGATAGCAGATTTGAGTATGTGATATTAATTTCAGCTTGATATCTCGACGCGTTCCTGAGAAAGAGGTTCTTGACAGACGGACGGACAGACGGACGCCTGATGAGAACTAACTACAAATTTACGGTTTTCGGAGTTTTCCCTTTACTTCTGCTACATGACCTTGCTCCTTGCCAAATTTCATGATTCTAGGTCAATTGGAAGTACCCTATAGGTTTTGATTTCCTTGTAAATGTCCAAATATGCAATATAAACCACCGTATCTTTTTATTGCGTTGATTTAGAAACTTGATTTTTTCACTGCTTTGAGAGATAGCAGACCTGGGTATGTGATATTAATTTCAGCTTGATATCTCGACGCGTTTCTGAGAAAAAGGGTCTTGACAGACGGACGGACGGACGGACAGACGGACAACAAAGTGATCCTATAAGGGTTCCGTTTTTACCTTTTGAGGTACGGAACCCTAAAAATGAATAGGGGTTTACTAAAATATTGTTTTGATAATGTCAATAATTTCGGAAATAATCGCTCCAAAAGGAAAAATCAAAGCATCCCCCCTCCCTCTAACTTTTGACCCGTAGGTTAAAAAAATCTGAAAAGTAGAACTTTATAAGGACTTTCTAGGAAAATTATTTTGAACTTGATAGAAACAACAGTTTTGGTACAAAAAAGAACAAAAAGGTTGTACAAAATAATTTCTGCGTACTTAGTATGTCAACATAACAAAGCCTTTTTAGGGTTCCGTAGCCAAATGGCAAAAACGGAACCCTTATAGATTCGTCATGTCTGTTTGTTTGTCTGTCCGTCTGTCTGTCTGTCTGTCCGTCCGTATGTCACAGCCATTTTTTCCGAAACTATAAGAGCTATACTGTTGAAACTTGCTGAGTGGATGTATTCTGAACCGCATTAAGATTCTGATACAAAAATAGAAAATAAATAAAAAATTTGGGGGTCCCCATACATAGAACTTAAACTCGAATTTTTTTTTCATCATACCCATAATTGTGAGGGATCTATGGATAGGTCTTCAAAAATGATATTGAGGTTTCTAATATCATTTTTCTCTAAACTGAATAGTTTGCGCGAGAGACACTTTCAAAGTGGTAAAATGTTGGTCCCCCCCCTGTAACTTCCAAAATAAGAGTAGGTATGATAAATAAAAAAAAAACATAATGATGTACATTACCATGTAAACTTCCACCGAAAATTGGTTTGAACGAGTTCTTTTAATACGTCATAAACCGTATATCGCAATTTTTTAACTTATAAGTGGGAACACTTATTGTGACGGATGGGAAACTACGGAACCCTACATTGAGCGTGGCCCGACACGCTCTTGGCCGGTTTTTTTAAAAACTTATATGTGGGAACACTTATTGTGACGGACGGGAAACTACGGAACCCTACATTGAGCGAGGCCCGACACGCTCTTGGCCGGTTTTTTTCTAATTTTATTACGCCATGTTAATGCGATTATTCTAGTGTCTAGGGGACAAGTACGTATAAGAGCACTCGCAGACCACGGACTATATGCTGTCGGTCAACAGTTTAGTCTAGCTGGCCTGCACGACCTAACTAAATAATGTTGTATTATGTATTTGGTCTGGCGCTTGACCCACCAGGTGAGTCCAGGTGGTCTAGGTGCGCACGTCAGTCATTAGACGGTCGACTGTCCTTAAACAGTATAACCTTTAACGGTCGCTCGGTAGAAGCGAAAAACCAAGTACCTCTTTACTTTTTTGTAATACCTATCACAATATCGATAAATTGTTTTATTTGTAGTTCTTACTATAACTTAGTTCCGCCTTGACTGTGGTCAAAATTTGTGCCAATTACCAATTGATTCGTGCGTGCGGGAAACAAGTATTATGTGCGAAACAATTACAAGGACTATGGCAAAATATAAATTAAAACAATTGATAGCAATGCATTGATTGATAAATATAATATGTTAAACCTGATGTGTAACAATTTGTTATGCTTTCTCGAGAATAAACTGCCCTGTTTAATTTATAGGTTTATTTATTTATTTAAACTTCATGTACAAGTGTACAAGGGCGGACTTAATGCCTTAGGCATTCTCTACCAGTCAACCCAGAGTAGAGGAGATATAACATTTGGCAGGTGCATAATTAAAGAACAATAAAAGGACACAACTTACAGAAATACAAACAAAAAAAATTGAGAACACATAATTATGTAGGAAGTCTTAAAACTAACACTGCCGATTCTCTTATTCACAAACTAACGTAAATTTAAATTAAGTGCATCTTTTATTACAAGATAGAACTAGGCTAATAGGCACAAAGGGGTGATTACAAAATAAATGAGAGAAGCCCAAATTGCCAAGCACTACGGATTAAAATCAACACAAAATTACTGGGTCCCTAAATCGGAATCGTAAGCTGTTTTACGTTTGATTCGAGTATGTAAAGCAAAACGCCAGAACGCTGAGAACGCACGCAAATTTCTACAAGACCCGAATAGTGAACAATAATTCTGGTTGTAGCCTGACTGACTACCTATACCTATCTTTGAAATATTAACCTGTCAACTACCAAGTCAGGCTCCTCGTGGTGCCGATTCTCTTATTCACAAACTAACGTAAATTTAAGCATGTGCATCTTTGTCTTTTCATTTAATTAAGAAAAGGACAGAAGATAAAATAAGTTAAGTCCTGTCAAATATAGACACTCCATAGATAATTTAGACGCGATTTTAAAACATGGCGACTAAATAGGTATAGGTCAATTTTTTTCAGGCGCTGTCTAATTTGACAGGATTAAACTAAAATGTGTCTTCTGTCCTTTTCTTTTAGAAATGGAAAGAGAAAGATGCATTTAACTTTTTAGTTAAGTTTGTGAACAAGAGAATCAGCACCAATGTAAGCCTAATACTTACATATACACAAATAAATACATATTTATCGGAGATATATATATATATACATAATATATAAATATATAATACTAACTGTCCCCCGCGGTTTCACCCGTGATACATCAGATTTTTGGTTACAAAAAAAAAGGTAAATAGTTTAAATTCTATGTCCGTCCCCTGGTCCTAAGCTACCTTTCTACCAATTTTCAGCCAAATCGGTTCTGCCGTTCTTGAGTTATAAAATGTGTAACTATCACGACTTTCTTTTATATATATAGACTAGCTGTCCCTGGCGGTTTCAACCGTGATATATCAGATTTTTGGTTACTAAAAAAAAGGTAAATAGTTTAAATTCTATGTCCGTCCCCTGGTCCTAAGCTACCTTCCTACCAATTTTCAGCCAAATCGGTTCTGCCGTTCTTGAGTTATAAAATGTGTAACTAACACGACTTTCTTTTATATATATAGATATAGAAATACATGAACAAGGAAGAAAATGGTGAATAAACTCTGCTCATTTGTTATGAAAATAGATCCTCAGCTTCCGCTTAAATGCATATCGACTAGTGGTCTTCACAGAAATCATACCATCCTTAATTTAACTGTTGGCTGATAAAGTACTCTGCGTTTTAGTGATTGCGCGGGCTCTTAGAGTACTTATTGCTGTAATTGTGATTATTATATTTAACTTATTCTTATATAAAAAAAATATCAACTGACTAATCCTGTTATGTCAGCTTGCTTTTAAACCTTCGAACACTCGTGATTTGAGACACAAAAGAAAAATTGTACCATGGCCGTGAAACAGAATTTTAAGTGATAAAACTACCTGAAACCGTTTATTTGATGAGGGCTAGCGCTTTCGAAGGTCAGTAAGAATTCCACCAAAAGTACACTCTTCAATCGTCTAAACAGATATTTAGGAAAAAGACGGTGGTATGTGTGCTTCTCGGTTGTCTATTGTTTGCCCGAAGATTATATGCCATAATCATCATTTTCCCGAATTTCATTTACCCGAATTTCATTTGCCCGAATGTTTCATTTGCCCTAAAAGACATATGACATACTTTTAATTGCCCGAATTTTAGATACCATAAGATACGAATGCCATAAGTATTGTTTGCCATATTTTTATGTGCCATAATAATTGTTAGACATAATATTTAAATGGCATAATAGTTATATGGCATAACAAGTATTAGACAAATATTTAAGCCCCGTAAAGGTTTTTTTTCTGTGCATGGTTGATGGTGGACTAGGTCGACGGAGCCCCGCTTCGCGGGGCTCCTACTTTTGTGTGGTTTATAAAAAAATAACCACGAAGGGGATGGCGGGGTCTATTCGCTCGCTTCGCTCGCTCACACGACCCCGCCATCCCCTTCTAACCTAACCTGTCCGAGTCGGGGTGCCCTAAAGTCCCAATTGCATCCAATTTCTCTTGATATAAACAACCGTTACACACCCGATGTCGATGGCAAATTATGTTATGGCATATCATAATTATGGCATCTGATAATTAGGGCATGTGATAATTAGGGCTTACAATGATTATGGCAAATGATGTTATGGCAAGTGACTTTATGGGAAACAATGATTCTGGCACGTGACTAATATGGCAAATGAGAGTAGGGCAAATGAGTATTATGTCGTATGATATTATGGCTGTTGACTATTATGGCAAATGATATTAGGGCAAATAAAATTCGGGTAAACGGCGGTATACCGTGCTTCTCCGATGAATCACGTTTTGATACAAGACTTCATCGAGTGTAGAGTAGAGCACCTCTAGAAGTCAAGAGCTCTAGAAATTTTGTCATGAAGTCCACTCATACGTTTCCAGTATTTGGACCTAATTTAGAATAGAAGCAAAATTAAATTGGCAGTTAAACCCTCAAATGGATGATTACATCTGAAACAAATTGCAGACATGAAGCCGGTTAGGTGATCCGTTTCAACGAATGCACGTTTAGAATCCAAATATAGCGTGGTAACTCACACTCTCGCCTAACCTCGAATCAACGTTCTGTCCTAGTCGTCTCAGTTGAGCATTTACGTGATTTTCTTCAAAGGGTAGTCCTGCTGAGTATGCTGTATGGAAGCCGTGCATACCACACAACAACTTTTGGACTTGTTATAAAGCACTTGGGCGGCTATTCCTAGATGTGATTTTAATAAACTGATTGATATTGAGCATTTTAAATCGCTACGCTACATAGTAACGTAAAAATGTGTGTAACGTACTTACACACATTTTTGATTGCATAACTTCCGAACAATGTTGTACACCGAATTGGATTATTAGACGATTCTTCCTTTTTGTGTTTGTTATTTTTGGGACAAGGTTTGTATAAAATAAAGTAAAAGATATTTCTTATTGAAATCCGAATTTTAAAAAAAAAGGTTTGAATGAGACGGTATGACATGCAGTAACTGCAGTATGGCAATCGTTGGCTGAATAACTGTTGTTCAGCCAACGAATGCCAACTTCGAACAGACCAACCCTACTTACATCATATCATATTTTGTGTATGTAAATATGTGATAGCCATTATAGACGAATAAAAACAAAAAATAAACACAAATGGCATTTTTCATTTTTCTGATAATAATTATCAGCATCACATAATTAAGATTATAGACTCTTTGCAATACTACGGCAACCTTTAATACTACGGCCATATTTTGTAAAAGTTCTTATACTATTTTGATTAGAACCTTCTTGGAACTTCTTCGATTTATTATTTAATAAGGTTGCTCTGGCCTTTTTTGGTTGAAAAAATTGAAACGCCATTTGTGTTTCTTTTTTATTTCTTATTTTTCTCAACAAATAATGGCCGCGTCACCTGTTTTTTGGATATGATGGCCAGTTTTGAACGTAAGTTTGAAAATGAGGAAACTCTTTTGTGACTTTTATACTCGTATTTTGGTAAAACCTATTTGACCTCTTTCACGCAAAAACTAATGAGCGTGTTTTGTTGAAACTTAACAGTAATCTAGCTTATACAGCAGAATAACGAATATGCTCCATAACCTCACACTATGGCCCACGGGAGCGGAGCAGTAACTAAAAAATCTGATAAACGCGAGTGACCGCAGCGCAATGCTGACTACAATTTTTTTTACAACTTCTACCATAATCGTATTTCGTCCTCCATCCAATAGGCAGCATCTTCGAGAAGTCTTAGTACATACAGCATGTCTCCCACATCTGTCGAATGGTTGGTTAGGCTAACAGTATCAACTTTCCTTGGTGGTACTTAAAATTGTAGATGATATTTTATAATATAGAGAAGTAGGTACGCTCAGCAAAGTTAATTACTTCTTAAATTAATTTAAATTTCATTTAAATACACCCATCGCTGTTCAAGATAAATTATACCTATCTGACGCTCTGACGGGCGTGTACAATTTAACTTTGCTGCCTGTACTAGTATTACACAAACGTATTTGTTTTTTTATCTTTCTGTTAGGTAAAAAAATAACAAATACGTTTTCATGAATATACCTTAAATACTTTTCATGATAATACCTGTAAAAAGACATAATATAAAGGTGAACTAGTAGCATTCGATTGGTATTTCACTTGAAAGCGAAACTCATTCCTATTTTCCTTCCACCTACTCCTTTAAACCTATTCTTCAACGGAAGCGTCCATTATTGTGGATGGAGCTATCGTAAACTTAAGGTTTATTTAGCTATCTTGTGATAGGTCTGCCCGTGATTGATTAAAAGTGAGTTTTTTCCGAAAATCTGGATCAGCAACGACCTATGGGCACGCTGCAAAAAGTTGGTTCAAGGAAACAAGTAATAAGGAAAACATAAAAATCTCCAAGTCAAAGTTTAATTACTTAAATATACATAGAATGCTGTATATTTTCTTTCTTTTTGTTTCTTTTCTAAGTGTTTCGCCTGTTTTTTGTTGTTTTGCAGGATATTTGGCGAATGGGATCTTAGGTTATACTTAACTACGTGCTGATTTGTTATTACCATATATTTTAAACGCTTCCGACAGGCTAAAGCTAAAAAAATAAGAACAACATCAATATGAGCACAGATAAAAAAAAGACCGTTGAAGGGCCTAGTAATTAATTACGTGTGACATATGAAACGCTACCGTCTGTCCTTCTAACACATTTCTCCATATATTATAAATGAAACAATCTTTTCTTGCACTTGGAAGATCCTTAGGGCCTGTGCCTAAAGTATCTTTTGCAGCATTGATCTTTTAGTGAATGGATGATTAGTTATTTCATTGACGTTAAGAGCGCGATACATTTTTTTAAGCAGCAGTACAGGCAGACAGCCTGTCGCCTACGCCGGATGTATGCAGACCTTTGGCTTTAAACACTTTAATGGTGAACTATTTCAGCGGGAGGCCGGTCGTGTTGATCTCAGAACATTTTTTTGCTTTTTGAAGTCATATTAAGTTGAAAGATTATTGTAATAGCCCAGTGGTTAAGACTCCTGCTTCTTGACCGTGCCTCGGAAAGCACATTGGCCGTTGAACCCACGTTTGTTATTTGTAAAAAATTTACAGTCTTTACGTACCTAGACAGATTCCAAAAAGTCTAACCCACTGAACACTGAACGCTACCGCCTTATGCGTTACTGGATTATCCATACTAATATTATAAATGGGAAAGTGTGTCTGTCTGTCTGTCTGTCTGTCTGTCTGTCTGTCTGTCTGTCTGTTTGTCTTTCTTTCACGGCAAAACGGAGCGACGGATTGACGTGATTTTTTAAGTGGAGATAGTTGAAGGGATGGAAAGTAACATAGGCTACTTTTTGTCTCTTTCTAACGCGAGCGAAGCCGCGGGCAGAAGCTAGTCAAATATAAAAATAATTCCAACTTTATATTCTTTCATCATATTTAAAATTTTCCTCTTACAATATTACAAGTTTTAGTAACGAGACGGGGTGGGTGTGGAACGTAAAACCGTCGAGAACACAATTAATCCATTTGGAATTTATCCGGTGCAGTTACCCTCGAGGTTCAATTAAAATGTAAATGGGTGTCGTCGGGGCTCGGGGCGGGCTGTGGGCTGGAACACGTGCCTTATCGTAACACACCAGCCGCCGTTACTGTCGCGCCGTGAATAGCTGCTCGTAGATACCATATAGATCAGCCCATTGAAACTACATGCTAGGTACCTAATTAGGTATAGCATTAATTAAGTATTGTATTAATACCTTCAGATAGATAGCCAGTAGATAAGTACTCATCAACATTATTAGTTTGGTTTCTCTTTGCTTTTCATAGTGTGTAATCGTTACTGCTGAGTATTTCGTACCGATGTGGTCTTCCAATACGGTTTTCCATATAACAGCGAGATCGATGAACATGACTTTTTATACCCTCTGAAACTGTAGTTTCAAATATAGTTCTTGAACCTAACAACTATCAGCTGAGGAACCCTATGATGTTATTGATGACATGTGGTTATGTAGTATCTAATTCTAATAAGTTCGGTAATGGAAGGGCAGCGAATGTGACACGATAGTTCTTTTTGTAGTAGATACCTTTGAGCCGTAAAAGTGTGCAGAATGCCAGGCCCAAATCAATAATGTTTGCTAGAGTGGGATAGCGTGTATGATAGAGTTGGAAGGGGCGCGGTCGCCCCGCCTCCTCGTCCCCGTAAGCATTTGTATCAACCCCTATAGCCTCGAACCATAATTTATTGTTCTCAAAAACACAATTTACTGTTCTCAAAAACTCGATTTAAGACATTTAATGTAAGTTGGCGCAAATGTTCCTTAAGGTTATTTCTCAAGCGGTATATTATCTACTTTTTCGAATGATACACAGTTATGATATTTACTATACTTATTGGGCATGATTATTTTAAAACAAAAGACAACCATTGACTGATTAGTTGTCAGCGAGATAAGATTCTTTAGCAAACATTTCTGGCACACTATGGGAAAGGGTTAAATAAAAAATTGATTGAGAGCATGCTATAAGTAACATAATATTTTCAAAAAAATGTAACAAAGCGTAAATTAAAGTAGTTTTGAAAATGTTAACAATATCTTTCAGTTTACCTACATAGTAGGTTTAATGCAATTAAATTCGGCGAGGTTGGTTCCACCAAAATGTAATTAGAAATGAATAAGTAAAGAATGCAATTATTTGATAACTGTTTAATGTATTATTTCTATTAATTGGGTAGATCTGTACTAAACGTTACCGAGTCCGACTAAAAATGTCTATTAGGCCGAGATTAAAAGATGTTACTTAGCACTTGTTTCGACTAAGCATTATTTCTATCACTGTCGCACAACTTTCAAAGTACAAATTCAAGATAGAGTCAGAAACATGGCTAAGTTAAAGTTCGTGCTAAGTAACTTTCAATTATAGTCGGCTCGTATTTCTAATGCAACAATTCAACTCTACAACTTGAATATAGCTTACAGGAATAATATACGGTGTCACTTTAATTAGATTCAATATAGAATTTAACTGAGATTTCTGTTCTGTTTTACAGTAAATATTTATCCGAAATTATTTACTTAGTTAAATGCCAAAATAGAGACTAATCTGCAGCAATGTAAAATCAAATTCCCACGCAAATTTAGATACCTAACGTTATCTATCTTCCTAGTTATATAGTACGTTTTCCTAAAGGATTTAATAAACAAGGAAAGCCGAGTTCTGAGAACAAGCCCCCACACTAATTTATGAAGTGTACACTATGTGTACATAGGAAGTACATACCTAGTTTATAAGCAGTGATTATTTTTATTGAATTTGACGATAACACTTTCAATGGTTCAGGTGACGTTTACTTTTGTTTTTTACAATTTGAGTAAGTAATATTTTACTAAATAATATAAATATTATATTATTATAAAATATACATTTTAGAGAGTATCCCAAGACTGTCCTGTTGGACATAACACTAGGTGCAAGCGCAGGTTCATTTTCCAATACGCAAGTAATAAAACAAAGGAAATAACAAAAATAATTAATAACCTAAGTACCGTAACTGCAGACCTACGTAGGGTAACTCTGCCTGATTCTTGAGAACAAAAAGGCTTGATGGATGACTTGTGTATAAATAACATTAGAACGAGCGACCCGCTCAGCTAGCTTCGCATCTTTGAAACGGCTTTTCTCTATTATATTAGACGCGAATTATAGATAACTCTCTTTTGCCCAAAAGAGGAAGAGACAAAAAGTAGCCTATGTTACTCTCCATCCCTTCAACTATCTCCACTAAAAAAATCAAGTCAATTCGTCGCTCCGTTTTGCCGTAAAAGAAAGAAAAACATACAGACAGACAAACACACTTTCCCATTTATAATATTAGTATGGATTATAAATCTTCCTCTTAAATCACTCTATTCATAAAAAAATCGTTGCGGAGTTTTAAAAATCTAATTTTAGCAATGCATATATTGCTGAGGTTGATAACCCAAGTAACACATCAAAGCATTATAACGGCCGACTTACAGCATTTTTGTATCGTTTTCGCATGTTGATTTAGTTCCATAGTAGCATTACAAACGTTTATACGGCTACTGTAATGCTTATTTGGGCACAAATTATACGGCTTTAGATCCTTAATATGTTCACAATAGTTGTTTAATCGCATTACAGGCGCATTATATTAGCATTATTGTGGTCAAATAAAGTACCAGTTGCATTAAAGAAGCATTATTGTGGTCAAAGAAAGTACCAGTTGCATTAAAGAAACATTATTAGGGTCAACGAAGTTGCCAATCGCATTACAGAAGCATTACAC
Organism: Athetis lepigone; assembly: GCA_033675125.1. Taxonomy (NCBI): domain Eukaryota; kingdom Metazoa; phylum Arthropoda; class Insecta; order Lepidoptera; family Noctuidae; genus Athetis; species Athetis lepigone. The sequence continues at coordinate 15,852,040 of CM066219.1, forward strand.
TAGCAATGACATTGATAGTGAAGATGCTAATTACATTACAAAAGCATTATACTAGCATTAGAATGTAGTAAAAGAATGATTGGAGCTACATAAGGGTTCACAGTTAGAACTTAAATAAACCCTACATCATTGCAAAAACGTATCTAATGCCACGGTACTAATTGTTATAATACTCTGAACGTTCCGTCGTTGCAATTTATCAACTTTGGCTCGCAATATAATATGAACGAAAACGTCAAAACTCAGTGCGTGACACCATTTTTAAAACAAAATTTATAATACTGGGTTAGGCTTTGACTCTTTTTTTATTTCATACCTTCAAATATTACTGCGCAATGTAGTTTACTGTAAATATCTATATAAGTTTCTTTGAAAATTTTCAAGCGCCTTTGATATTTTGTGATTTTGATATAAAATGTTATTGTGTGAATTAACCAAAACAATTTTGTATTCTTAGTATAGAACGAATTTTGCATAATTAACATAACAGTATTGCTTGGGAAGTATTGGATTAAATAAATTATTATTATATAGGTCTATTACTTTTATAAATGGGTTAGAAGGATATTATTTTTAGGTTATAAAATATTTACAAAATGGTGGCAGCCTATAGCAGCCCGGTGAGCGTTTAAAAAGGCTACTTAATGCCGCCAGCAGTATAAATACTCACACATGTACAATTATTAAGGCCAGAGGCCAGAGTGAAGACTTTTGATGAACCACTGTAGTGCCATTGACTATAAAGTAGTTCTATATGAGTTCACCGATATACCAGTAGACTTGATGTACACTGAATTGGTGCCATTACTTGAACGGAATTTTGGGGATCTTTGAGCAAAACAATAAAACCCATTTCAGAATTTTTGTCCAACTTAAATCCGTATGGATGGATATTGAAGATAATATATTTTTCAATATCCAACGTAGGTATAAAAACACACAAACATAACAGAATACAGATATAATTATTCACCCTGTAGATTTGTGACAAACCTCAATAACTTAGGCTTCATCAGTTGATCGGCAATGTCATGTAGCAAAAGTAAAGAAAAGTCCGAAATCCGGCAAATTATACTTTTTTTTTTTCAAATATTGTTGATGAATGTAGGTGTCCATTTTACGGAACCCTTGTTGCGCGAGTCCGACTCGCACTTGACCAGCTTCATTATAAACGTATGCTAAACACACGGTTACGCAATACACACAGATGTCAACAAATGGTTTTACGAATGCAGTAAATTGAATGTATACTGCTTTACGCATTTCAATAACTCACTTGTATTTGTTTAAAGAGCTGTTAGCAGTACAACAGCACTCAGTTGATCTTTAAAAATACAAGCATCACATAGGTTCACGTTCATGCTGTTCAGCAGCACTAGACTTTTACTTAGCACTTAAATGTGCTATTACACAACAAAGGGCACTAAATACAGCTCAAAGCCGTTTAACGAATTTCGGTGCATTATAATGATACAAGTTTATGCTATTAACCAGCTTTAGGCATTATCTTACTACTTTAAAATGTTATTGTAGACCGTAAGGCACTAAAAACAGCTAAAAGTTGTACAGAGGATTTTCGTGGCATTATAATGGTTCATATTTATGCTATTAAACAACATTGAGCATTTATTTACTACTTAAAAATGCTACTGTAAATCCAAATGCACTAAAAACAGCTGAAAGCTGTACAACAGCATTGTGGTTTGCTGCACTGAAACTAAAGGCTTCACAAAAGCATTTTGATATACCATTATCCAACCGTTATACAGTATAAAGCATCTAAACGGTTTTGAAATGCCAATATAAAGCGTCAAGATGCTCGGTGAACTTATATAAAAGTTTATACGGGCCTTAAGTTTTACATAAGTTTAATTTTCGTTTGTTAAAATGCTTTCTGTGTTACTTGGGAAGTGCTAAAACAAAGTCGCTTTGACTTATGCAGTTATGATATCAAAACGTACAGTTTTCTTTAAATACACATTAAAAAAATAAAGCAAATTACAACAACAACTTTCAAAAGGTTAATTACAAATAAAAGAAATCTAATAAATATCGTCCTCATTGCAGTCATCTGGAAACCTTGTGATTCTATATACCTGCCGGACACTGGTTATAGAATTAGTGCGAAAATTACTAAATTGTGTGAAGAATTAGTTCAAGATGCAGTATCGAAGATTGATGCAGTACGCCATCTTTCAATTTCTGTGGAAAAAACGACACCCTACATGTATGGGCAAATAATGTATGAAATGAGATTCAGATACAAACAAATGATAAAGTTGATTTCGGTCGTTTATCGAGACATGGAGTCTAAAGTCGGAGATGAAAAAAGGCAAAAAGCTTCTGACGTAAATATATTTAAAATATTAATATTATAAGTAAATAACTGTATAAAGTAAATAGATTTTTTGGTTTTTTGGCTATGCTAGATAGGGTATTTTGCTATTTGTGAATTTGCTCTAGTTTTTAGAATCATAAATCATTTTGTATATAGTATTTTTTGTATAAGTATATCCTAGTTAATAGTCATTTTAGATTACACTTAAAAAATGATAGAAATAGGGCAACACAAGCAAAGTTTGAAGTTTGAAGCAAACTTTGAAGAAGCTTCAAGGCATTTTTTATTTAATAATATTTTTTTTTGTATTTCCAGTATACGAGAGAACTAATAAGAATGGACTCCTTGTGTCATGAAATACTTAATTTAGGCAGGATGATACAAGTACACAATGCAAACTTATTCGGGGACAAGACTCAGATAGGATATAATTTATTTTTCCGACGAAGAAGTATGATCTTACCGCTATGGTTACAGTTGGTACATAGTAAGGCTGACGTTGATCCACCTTCAGAACCTCCTCCCAAAGCCTATAACCGAACACACACAGGTAAAAGGAAAAATGGAGTATGGCATTATGCGGAACCTAGAGAATGACTTATAAATAATTTATTTAATTAAAGTGTACTTTTCTTACAGTAGAGATAGATTTACTTCCGTATTGTTTTTATTAATGATCAGTTTACTGTCCACCAGAGAAGTACGAGTTGTTTGCCTTCTCAACGAAAGTAAAGTATGAATAGATCTTACGACCCTAATTAGCATGAACTGGCATCTTAAAATTCTCTATCGCAAGCGCCTATGTCTTTAATTGGCTAGGACGTCATTTTCCCTTACTTTTTAGGGTTTTAAGGTTAGGTAATATAAGAAAAGGACTAAAGAACATGATGAAACTAAATGTCTTATGGTATCGTCATGTCCGTTGTGATAAGATATCTGTGACACGGAATGCCCATATATTATATCTTTCAAAAGTATTGCGGGAGTGTGCAAACCATTTTTAGTACTTAAAAAGCTAAATGTAGCCCTTATCATTTTGGTAATACTTGCTACATACCTACTGCACTATGTCAATCAATCAATCAATTAGTTTATTTGTGAAACATATGTGTTTACATAAATAGGCAGTGCGCTATGTTTTGTCATAAATAAGACATACAAATAAGTGACATATTAGGCATTATGCGATAAAAAAAAATATACATTAACAGAGAATATAAAAAAAAGAACATCAGATAAAACAAAAATAATAAATAATCATTAATAAAATTTAAAAAATATTAATAATTAGTCGTTTAAAAATTCGTCAACAGTGTAATAACATTAATTTGTCAATTAGTAATTTACAATGTTTCAAATATAAGAAGTGCAATTTGACGTTTCATACTTTTCATGACGAGACAACTTTGTACATGCGTAACTCAAAAATTTACATTTATTTCTTCCGTAAAACCACGTAATTTTAAAGTTATTTTTATTTTATCACAAACTGCACTATTCTTAATCACATAATTTACATTAAAAAATTTCAAACAAAGCAATATAACCATTGTTAACAATAAATAATATTTTTTCTCGACGTCGTGTCAAAGTCACGTAGTAAGGTACGATACCGTAGTGTTGTGACTCTTCAAATTCACTTGTATACCAATAATCGTTAAAAATGACCGAATAATCGAACTTACTAATAACGATCGTTATCAATGAAAGCGACATTTATTATTTAAATATATTTTTGATGATTTCTAAATGTCAACGAAAAAGCATATTTAAAATTAAACATATAGTTATTATAATTTTAATAAGTTTTTGTAAGCAAAATCGCTCGTGCTCAAGTCTTGACAAAAAATATTTTTTCTTTTAATTTGGCAACACTGGCAAGTGAGAATTTGAGAATTTCTTTCATCTAAAATTCAGAAATTTACAGTCATAAAATAAATAAATCTGTAACTTAAATCGATTATAAATTACAAAGAAATGAAATCAATATCTCGTATAAATCGGATATTGTAGTAATCGTTTTTTTTAACCCAATCCCTATTCTTCAGTAGGTTAGAAGTGTCAAATTGCACTTCTTATATTTGAAACACTGTAGTCACGCTTTTTATAATTTATATAGGTAATGTCATGTTTTTTATGTCATCTGGAATTTTATTGAACACTTTAAGGTGCCATACCAAAAAAACTTTTTCGCATCAATGCGGTCTTACATTTTTGATGACATAATTTATTTGCATACTGGGCACGTACTGGAATTTTCCTAGTCGAAGATATTTTTTCAAATAATTGTGGGTTTATTTTTACGTATAATGCAGTTTCCACAAATATACAAAAATTACGCCATATCGCAACACAGAAGCTACAAGGTCATGGTATGCTACCAGTAATGTATCTCGATTAACTTTTTTTGATAACTGAAAGAGTGCATAAGTAGATTTACTAAGGCGTTTACAAAGTTTTTCTCCCATAGGTTTCCAAGAAAGCTTACTGTCGATTGTAATACCTAAAAACTTAGCATTATTAACTTCTTCTATTGTGTTATTATTATAAGTTATTATTTAGATGTGGTTGTCTTTGATGAAAGTGCATCACCTCAGTTTTAGTCAGATTGAGAACCAGATTATTATTATTCATCCAATGGATGATATTATATAAAGATTTATTTAATATCATTTTGGTAAGTTGTCGCATTATTACATTTTATAACAGGTGTGCTATCATCGGCAAACAGGATCATTTTATGTGGTATTCTTTTTGATGTAAGTACGTGTCAAGACTGCATCATTCCACGAAAGTTGAAGAGGTCGTGGAGTACATGCGAGTGAAGACCAACTGGACTTTGAGGGTCGAGATGTTGGAGCCGCGTCACAAAATGAACTTCAAGTCGTTCGTGGTGCGTGTTCCGAGTTCCGACGCAGCATCTGGAAAAGTTCAGAGTTTTGGCCGAAGGGTGTTATGTTCCGCCGGTTTCGTGGCCAGCTAAACACGACGCCGACACTTCGTGTACATTAGTATTAAGTTTTCGTTTTTAAAAATATATGTATTAGTTTATTTGTTTAAGATTATTGTATGTATTTTATGCTATGGGCCTCCGATGCCTGAAATAAAATTATTATTATTATTTGGCAGATCATTAATAAATATCAGAAATAATAACGGCCCTAGCACGCTACCTTGGGGCACGCCATATCTTACGTGTCTAATTAATTAATAGCTATTCAATGTCGTGATGACTGTTTTCATTGGCCAAGCTAACTATTTTTGTAGTAACCTAACCAGTCTTCGAGTATTGATAGTTTTAAATAATTTTACAATTACCTACGTAGTTAAGTACACCTAGACTTGTTAGGATTTTATCCGTAGTAATTTATGCTTTATGCATTTAATATTATCTGAAACAATTAAGCGTGAAAGTCATGAAAACTTGTTCGTATATATTTTACATTTCAAATTAATTAACATTAGATATAACAATATTGATTTTGCAGCTTCTCAACGACACATGTTTGAAATGCCTATCTTTAATTAAATTAATTATAATACATTAATAATTAAGCAATGTTATATCTCAATTAGAAAACATCTTCAACGCAATGTGCCAGTTGGTTTACAAAAAGGACGCGAAGTTTACACAGGGAGGATAAACTTAAAGGCTGAAGGAAACAAAAGCACTTATAGGGCTTTATGCCATTTTCGCCTGCATGCAGCGGACTGACTAAAAGCGGAACGCGAGGATACATCGGTTTACTTTTGGTTAAGAATTTGTTATTGTAAGCCATATGGGCGCAGGGCGTCGCCGTCGGCGGGTTTTTTTCTGTTACGACGAATCTGAGGCCATCGTTAAACAATGGGACACATGCTTGCTATACGCTCGTACATCTGTGACGTCCTGCAACTAGCCTTTGTCAAGCTTGGACCGAACCTCACGTCGCATTTTATTTGTAGATGCTTAGCTTATGTTGTGAATATTGTATGTAATCTGCCTAGCTTTTAGTTAGGTTAGGGTCCGGATTAAGTTTAATAAATTTTGTAGTAGGTACACTAACTTTTCACTCGCACCTTTTTTTCGTCCCCATTTCGATTCTTCTACATATTTAAATTGCACGAATTGTGATTTCATGTCATGTTTGACAATCCAACCTTCCTTACCAATATACCTTTTTATAGTCCATGTTAGCGGTTGCCAGTATCACCAAAGAAAGCTCGTTCCATCAGTTTCGACATACATTACGTAATCGATAGCCTAGCGGCTAGGCTTTTGATACTAAGAATTGTGGGCTAGGCCTTGCCCATAATTTTAAGTCCGAGAATGACAAAGTCCCTCATAAACTTTTTAACTACTTTATGCGGACTGCTCTGCATGTCAAATCTCATCTTCACAGGACAATTAGTTGAAAGTTCGTGAATTCCGCATTCATGTTTCAATGTGACCAGCCTGACACTCTAGACAAGGGCATTGTAGAATACTTAGAATAGATAGGTAGTTAAATGTATGGGGATGTCAAATAACTTAGTGTAAGCTTTTGTCAATCCATACCTACTAATATACCTACTAATATTATAAATGGGAAAGTGTGTCTGTCTGTATGTTTGTCTTTCTTTCACGGCAAAACGGAGCGACGAATTGACGTGATTTTTTAAGTGGAGATAGTTGAAAGGATGGAGATTAACATAGGCTATTTTGTCTCTTTCTAACGCGAGCGAAGCCGCGGGCAAAAGCTAGTTCTATATAATATTTAAGAATCTATTCTATTCTACAATATATTCTACAATGCCATTTGATTAGGAAGGCTGGCCATAGAAAAAGGAAGCTGCCAAGCAGTCTGAACACAAAATGAGATGCTTTAATAGTAAAGCAGGTATGAAATTACTGTTTTTATCGGACACAAAATAAAAAAATACAAAATGTGGGTGTAAGGTGATATGATATGAAGTTTATTTATCAAGATTAAAAAAACACAACTCTTTAAATATCTTCTTAGTAAGTACATATTGTTGTAACTTTTAATTTTATAGGACTTAATCTTACCTATAGAATATCCAGTTTATAATCTTCTTTCAGTAGAAGCAAAGTAGGTATAATCCTTACCGATCTGTGTAATACCATTAAGTTATGCGGACGCCGAAGAATATCGAATTATGAATATTGAGAGGCAAGTTAGCGCGAAAGCCCCAGGTCATCTCGGCTTAACTGCAACTCCCCTATCCACTTACTTACTTGGCAACTTATCTATCGCCAACTTATTATTTCGAGAACTTAATTTAATACGTGCTATATGGTCCCTTACGGTATTCTTAAAACGACTTTGTGTTTGTTAGGGCAGTATAAAAATCAGTTCCTTAAACAGTAAACAAATCACCTTTTATAAATTGGTTAAACTTTATAAAATAAAATAAGCTATCGGTTTGTATTGAAAACCTGTATATTCAGCTTATAGTGAACATAAATTCCATTAAATATAATATTCAGACACTACAAAAATGTGAAGGCAGTGTGGGCCGTATTCCAGTGACAAAGCTACATTTAGGTCGATGGAAAAGCAACGTTGATTTAAATGAGCACGGTTGATATTAGATTGGCAGTATGCAGTCGGATCCTAAAGCCACTCCACCACAAATGTCACGGATCAAATCGACAATAAATGTTAAGTATTTACTTTACATTTACTCTTTAATTGTACGTCCATAATGACGAGCCGAGTGTTCGCTCGAATTCTGTCGATGACAATGCACGTTCGTCAGTAGGCAGTGTTATTTTATAAAACTAACCGGAGGTGTCATGTGCTTGCGTTTCATAATAGGTATATAGAGATGGCAATAGTGCATAGTCATAAGTCAACGGTAGGTACCCACTGTCATTAATAACCAGCTTCCTAAGTTCAAATGCGCTAGTTGTTAATTTGAAACGTGTTGGTGCGTTGCAATTGTTTTTGGATATAAAATAAAATATTATTCTACATAATTATTATTATTTAAATAAATAAGAACTTATTTAAAAATATTAACAACGTAGATAGTACGTACTAGAGAGTCCCTGGCAACAATGAAAAACCGTTCAATAGTTGTACTAACTTTTCCAATGGAAAAGTACCTACAAACTGATACTTTAGAACAAGCGTCCACATAGGGTAGTTACCTAGCTTCAGTTTCAAGTAATGGTTATTTATTGGAGTGTGCACGTTGGACTCATTCCTCTTAACCAAGATGTGACTCTACATTGGAACTTCAGTCACCCTTCAAATCTTGTACACTTCTGCTGTTTTCGTTTAGAATTTAATACTTCTACAGTATTCTCATATCATCATCATCAGTCATCATCTCCTTAGCCTTTTACCAACTATGTTTGGGTCGGCTTCCAGCCTAACCTGATTCAGTAAGATACCAGTTTTTGACAGTTATTTAGTTTCCGGGCGAGACGATTACCCTTTGTTATTTTGATTAGACTTTCAGCCCCCCTAGACAAGTGGCATTGTAGAATAGATAGCGAAACGAAAACGATTGCCAAATGTATGGAGATGTCAAATTGTTTAGCGAAAGCTTATGTCAATTCCATACATTTGACAATCTATTCGTTTTCGTTTTCTTTTCTACAATGCCACTTGGCTAGGCCCTCAGGCTTTTGACCAACTATAACGACTGTCAAAGTTCCACAAATGATAACCTAGAGTCAAAACTAGCTGCTTTATAATGCTTTTCGAGGCATGAAATGACAGTAGTACTTGCCCCGATTCGAACCTTGCCTTAATCACTGGGCCATCGGACATTTTATCATCGACATAATGCATTCCCATAAAATATATATAAAATTGTAATGTAAAATTTGAATAATACTGAAAAAGTTTGCCGCAAATACCTGAATATAATATAAATTAAATGGCTTGAGGTACATATACATTAAATGGCAGTCAAGATACAGGGTGGGGAAGAGTCGCTCGATATTACAAAGCTAACGACGCATGCGTCGAGTCCTGGCCGCCGACCTGGAACCGGTCGGTATACCACGCTATACTCTACTCCTATACTATCTTGTGTCGCTATTGTGCAGAAATTATAATACTCAGCATTTCAGGTACCTACTGCATTCTTACTCCTTAAGTAAGAGTCTTCAAGAGTACCTCGAACTCCTTGAATACGATCGAGTATCTGTGATCCTTATACCCACAAAATAATAAAGATAAAAAAGTTTTTAATTTGCTTCTTCGTTAATGTTTGAAATTAAAGGTTTACGAGACAAGTCTACGGATTTATTAAGTACCTGTGATTAATATTGATTTTTCAAGACTTAGTATTCTTTTTCTTGTTTGGGTGCTTTGAGTTTCTTTTTGGGCAGATTGAAACTGAAATGGTAGCTAACGATTTTATAAATATTTTTTCAGCCAATTTCCGATTTATTCATTTTAAAATAATAAACAGGTACAACAACAACAACTCATAATTAATAAAGCTTCCATGTAGATCAAAAAACTGTACGAAAATCTGACGCGGCGAGGGAGCTTGCTTTATAACAGGCAGTAATTATATTATGATTAGGTTTATATTATGATAGTGTCGTGATGGCCCAGAGGATAAGGCGCCCGCTTCTCGTGTATGAGGGTGTGAGTTTGAATCCGGGCAAGTACCAATGTGACTTTTTCAATTCAAATGTACTTTCTAAAGTTTATCTTGGACATCACTGACATTCCGTGCCTCGGAAAGCACGTAAAGCCGTTGGTCCCGGTTGTCATACGTAGAACTTTGACAGTCGTTACAGGTAGTCAGAAGCCAGAAAGTCTGACCAGTCTAACCATAGGGTATCGTGTCGCCAAGTTACTGGGTTGTGAAGGTCTGATAGGCAGTCGCTCCACGTAAAACACTGGTATCCGGTTAAGCTGGTAGCTACCAGCCTCAAACCTCATCATCTCAACTATGTTGCGGTCAGCTGACCGCAACATAGTTGGGAAAAGGCTAGGGAGATGATGAGGTTTATATTATGATATTTTTTTTTATTTACACTTATTTGTGTTGTAATATGCTTGCTAATAGAACAGGACGTGCAGGTTATCACGTGAGCACAATCATAACCGCAAAAATAAAGTCTTCTCTCAATTTACATGGATCCAAATTAAGAGACATCACAAGCCAGATATTTGCTTTTTACATAACTAGATATCTTTGGAGATTATTAAAGCTCGAAGACGTGCTGAAGTGATGATAAACCAATAAGGACCTAATTAACCAATATGAAATTCACACATTTAATTATAAATATCACATACTTCTTATCTCTGTCTTATTTATTCTTTTACTAGATAGAATAATATTAAAAGAGTATTTTTTATCGATTTTAGCCAGTTTTAGTGTTTTTTTTTTATTGAAAACAGGATTATATACTTGAAATGACGTTTAGAAAAATTTACAGTCCTATGTAATGTTCCCACTACTTGCAATCAATAAAAAGTAATTTGACTGCAAACTATTTTATTAATATCTCGCCGGCCGACTGGGGGGTCTGACCACAGACAGAGATGTTAAAGTAACACCCCATTTTCACACAAAATCATTTCATACAAAGGGCTGACGTCCCTTACAATTGTAGAACAGAGTTGAGCCAAAATTAATCTTATCACAGTGCAATATGATTTATAATACGGAGATTTGGAAATAAATGGTTCAGAATAGAGATACTTCAACGTATTATTTTTTATTTTTATAAGGAACAACAATAGAGGGTTTTATTGGCCTCTTTGTAGATCAGTAACTGTCACAAAACGTTTAGTCATCGCCCTATCGGCTGTGTAAACATTCCAAATTAAAAATCTCGAGCTGAAGTATGCCGACGGAAAAGTGCTATTTGCACAGTGAAAACACCTAAACATTACCAGGAGTTTGAAATGGTTTTAGCCTGAAAGTATAACGGTAACTGATTCATAACTTTTAAAATAATTTTCAATACATTATTCGATAATATTTTTTATAGATATATAACACCTAAGTGTAAGCCTAAACCAGGAGCTAACTTATCATAATTATAAAGGTGAGAATACGAAACAGAATAAACGGTCTAGTACAGTAATTAAAATGTAGATTTAAAGACATAGTATTGATTACACCTTGGCCACTTCCCATGGTCTCATAAACAAGAATGACGATGTGGCTCAGGAATTTACGTCATTTTTTACCAATATACCAATAAAAATCACAGAAAGCTTAGATTCATCGCCCACATTAGCTGTTGATCTACTGAAAGCAAATGTTTCAGCCTGTCGTGTAGAATTTAAATTTAAGCATATTAACCCTGTGGCCGTTGTAAAGGCTTTTAAACAGATTAAAATCAAAGCGACTGAAGATCTTTGGGGCATGTCTACTAATGTTTGTAATTCTATAATTGGAACAATAGCGCCCTATTTAGCGTGTATATTTAATGTATGTATAGATCAAGGGGTTTTTCCGGATTTAATGAAGTACAGCAAAGTTATACCACTTTTCAAATCCGGGGATAGCAAAGACGCTAATAATTATAGACCTGTTTCTGTTTTACCGGTCCTCAGCAAAGTATTTGAAAAAATAATGCTTAATCAAATGCTCAGCCATTTTAACTGCAATAACATCTTACATGACCAACAGTATGGTTTCACCAAAGGACGTTGTACTACTGACGCCGGTGTCACTTTAATCAAACATATATTTAAAGCATGGGAAGAGTCGCAAGATGCTATTGGCATTTTCTGCGACCTCTCCAAGGCATTTGATTGCGTGAGTCATGAAACACTACTTTTGAAACTTGAGCATTACGGGCTCGAAAAATTAGCGCTTAGTTTAGTAAAATCTTATCTTACTGATCGACTGCAACAGGTTCAAATTAATGGTGTGAATTCACTGGGCTCAAAGGTAAAAATAGGGGTACCGCAAGGATCAATATTAGGTCCTTTCCTCTTTTTAGTCTATATAAATGATTTACCAAATTTGCTGGAAAACCAACCTCAAATGGTGTTATTTGCTGATGACACTTCACTGATTTTTAAAGTGAATAGACGTGCACAACACCTTGACGACGTAAATAACGCTATGCTTAAGGTTCATAACTGGTTTACTGTAAATAACTTAGTACTAAATGAAAAAAAAACTAAATGCATAAGATTTACTTTACCCAATGTTAGAAGTACTGAATGTAATATTGTATTGAACAAGGATGTACTTGAATTCGTCGAAAAAACGGTTTTCCTTGGGATAACGCTCGACTCAAAGCTGCAGTGGGGCCCTCACATAACATCTCTTACAGCGCGGTTAAGTTCAGCTGCTTTCGCTGTCAGAAAAATCCGGCAATTAACCGACGTAGATACCGCGAGACTAGTCTATTTTAGCTATTTTCATAGTGTCATGTCTTACGGTATTTTGCTTTGGGGACGTGCTGCAGATATAGAGTCCGTATTTGTATTGCAAAAGAGGGCTATCAGAGCTATATATAATCTCAGCAGCCGCGAATCTCTAAGGGATTTGTTTAAAAGTATTAACATCTTGACGGTACCTTGTCAATATATATACGAAAACATTATGTACGTTCGAAAAAATCTTCATCTTTTTAGTAAAATAAGTGACAGGCATAATTTTAATACCAGAAATAAGAACAAATTGGATCAACCAAGTTTTAGATTGTCAAAAGTCCACACTTCTTTTATGGGGTATTGTGTAAAATGTTATAATAAAATACCACTCGAAATTCTCCATCTAAATGAGAAAAAATTTAAAACATGCATTAAACGCACGCTATGTAACCAAGCATATTATAAGTTAGAAGATTATATCAATGATAAACATGCTTGGCTAAATGCTGGTCCTGCTCCACATAAGCTCACAAATTAGAAATTTTAATCATTGGAAGATAGAAAATGTTTCTTATCCCCTTAATTTTTGACATGAATATTCAAAATCGTTATTATTATTATTGTATACCTATTGGTAATTAAATTTCACTCATTTATATTTATTTAGGTACAGTACAAAACTTTGGTTTGTGTAATTTAGATGCATATTTGAATTTTGTAAATGTGAGTACGATGCAGTAAGATGCAGACTTATTACGATAGTTTTCTACTGGCACAAATAGACATGGTGGTTAGGAGCATTGTCATGCTCGCTCAAAAAGTCTCGCTGATGGTGGCGAGTGCGTTGGATCATTCGGTTCCCTTCAAAATGGTTGAGCTAAATGGTGCTGATGCCACGCGTCATGCTCGTGAACGGGCGCTGTCAGTTGAGATGGGTCATCTCTTAACTGCCATGACTTTTTACTTTTTATTTTATTTTAATTTTGTATTTGTTTATTATTTTGTTACATACACATTGTTTTCACATGTAGAAGCAACAAAAAGAAAATGTAACCAAGATTTTGTAAAACATGATATTTTTAAAAAGAGTGTCCGTGGAGTTTCTTGCCTGTTCTTCTCCATAGAGATCTACGTTTTGGAACAGGCAATTAGCGTCACTTTTCTTTTCTGACTAACCGACCGACTCTTTGACAATTCATAAGTACCTGTAAATGGTCTAAGTGAAATAAATGCTTTGAATTTTGAATTTTGAATTTTTTTTTTTTGATTAAAATTAACACCAAATCTTTGCAACATAATTTATAATAAGCAATTAAGAATGGAAATTGGCACAACGCAGGTAAGTAAGCCAATTATACAATAAGTATTGAAAAGTCACACGAAACAGGATGAGCAAATATAATCTCTTCCCGTCACAACTAGATCCAAAAACTAAAGTCATTTGAACAAATAAAGCTTAATCCGCATTATGAGGCGCGTCGCAATAACATGGACACGTAAATTCGTAATCTTTCACAATAGGAATTAGAAGTGTAGGCTATTGTGGCAAATTGGGCAGCCCTTCGACCGTAAAATCGTCGTGGAAGCATTGACAGCGGGCGTATATAAAAACATGACAACATGTCAAAACTGACCAGAATTTGGTAGGCGACAAGTGACGCGCATTGTTACGTCTCCATTGAAATTTGTGTGGGCCATAGTAACACCTACGTGGTGTCGTCAAGATGTCAGGAACTCGGGAATCCGGCTGACAGTGTTTACTTATCGGATTGTTCTGACCGATAATCATCCAGTCTCAAAACTAAGCACGCCCTCCATTCATGAAAATCCTAAATTCATGAATATACAATTTAATGGATGAGTAATTATTTGTCAAGTCACGTTTTTAATTAAAAAGTAGGTGGACACAGCAGTTTGTGCAAGAATTTTAATTATTTTTGTGAACTGGGGACATACGTGAGGTTAAGCACATCATGTAATGTATATGATGTGTACCCACCAGATGCCATGTATGGATTATATTTCAGTAGATTCCATTTACTAGTATATTCAAAAATTGTAAGTACCTTCTACTTATTGCTGTGAATCTTAAGGTTTCCCTTAATCGAATTATTGATCCGGCGGCGTAGTGTAGCTATATCTGATAAAGTGATAAATACAAAGAAGTTAGATAATAACGTCGCGCAAACGTTTTGTGTGTCGACGCCATTATGCTACACAATGATTAAAGTATAGAGTATCATTTATTTCAAACAGGTATAAACATATAAACACGTGTGTTTCCATCGGTTACTCATCTGGTCCTCTCCGTAATTCGCTAAAAGCTCACTTTAGACCATTGCAACAGGGTGTTATTTAATTTGATTAAACAGTAAAAAGTAACAGTTTGTACCGAGCGACAGAATTAAGTATGCATGGTGTAGGTAAGGGTGAGAGCACAGTGCGGCGCCGCGCGGTACAATACCTATAAGAGCGGGATCTTAGCGAGACTTAGTTACGTGTTGCTAGACAGCATTTTCAGTGCTTAGTAAAGGAAAAAATATTTTTTTCGAACGAAGTTGCTGCTCTGGCCATGTCCGAGTAGCGGCTGACACAATATGTATTGAAGATCCTTTCCATAGATTAAGTTTTGAATTCTGATCTCCTATGACAGCGAGCGCAATGCGAAAGCGGTTCTTGGCATTATGCTCGCCCGTATGTTCTCTTTATGTACGGCAGAAGCCAAAATGTGTTTACCTAGCAGTCCTTCAACTTGGGCAGCCTGTAGGCGTCGCCGTCGCACGTACAGTACAATAACTCTTGCCGCGTTGCAATGCACCAGGAATGCTTGCTGCAACCCATATGGATAGCTTTCACGCCATTATGCTGCATTACTACAACAATTACGATTATTACTTCTTTATTACAAAGCTTGCGAAACACTCGTAGCAGTCGTAGCGGCAACCTGACAAAATGATTAAGTACCAGCATTTTCCGACTGTAAGTGCCTGGGTTGCCGGTTGTTGCTGTACACTGTGAGTACATTGGGACCCAAACACACAAAAACTATGAATGGCACAATTCGCATGGCTCATATCTAAGTAGTCTACGTTAAAATAGGTTCGAAAACCTTTGATTCAGAACTGTGCTTGAGCTGTGTAAAAAAAAGATGTCCGCTCTTTAGCACAGTGTGTCCTTGGCTCGTCGCTCGCAGCGCACGACCGTCCGCGTCACGCGCGTTTGGCTTATCTAAACAAACGGGCACTAAGTTTAACCGCGGCTTAGTACCGCCACCACTTTAACTTTCTAGTAACAAATTTTATTAAACTCGCTTTTATAAATAGCCCTTTTATTGAAGGACCTAAGCGACATTCGAGGGATTTTATGCAATTTTGTTCTAAGTGGTTTTACAATGCTGTGTCTAGAGATTTTTAAAAAGTCGTCTAGATGTTCTAGAAATCGGTCACAGTGCGTACAGAATAAAAAAAAGATTCTATCATCTACTAAAAACAGTTAGATAACTAATATTGTAAAATAATGTAATGCTACTATTTTTTATAATTTTAATGCGTTTATGATGAATGAAAGGTTTCATTCTCAGCCAACAAACTTCCTAATTCTTCAGTAACAGATACTGAAATCGATATCGGCAACAGGCAGAAGATATTGAATAAACAAAATGTTATTTATCTAAAAAGTTAGACAAATAAATACGATTCGAGTCCCGAGAGTGTACTGACACCGTTCTGTTTATCTTGTATTTTAACCATACCGCCGCCACAACAACCCAAGTTTTATTACATTTACAACACATTAAAAATATTATTAGCTGACATTATTATTTTAAGATTCTTGAATGACAGTAAGATTCTTAAGCCGTTGAAAATTTGGATAAAAACTGAAACTTTTCTATGGGGTTATTTCCGTTACAATACACACTCTGTTTTTTGAAAATTAAAAAATAACAGGTTAAGTAATAATTTAAAAATAGAAACAACAATATGAAAAACATTGTTTGACTTAGTGCGGCTTACTTTTTGTCCAGAATTGTTTATCCCACAACAAAGACATTAGGGGTAAAGTTAATAAGCTCGTTAATAATCTGGTGAAGAGTTATGATGGCGCGGGCTCAGAGCGGTGTGCAGCCGACTCGGCTCACCGTCGCGCCGCTGTCTTTACTGAAGTGCCGGGGCCACCACACCGCTCCACGGGCTCGGACTTGTCCTGATACTCTCATTACACCATATTTTCTATAGAAAAAAAGGCAAATTTTTGGTTTTAGGTAGCTGTTTAGACTTGCAACAAAACTTTGATGTAGGTTTTAGGTAGTGTCTAATCAATATAGAACTAACAGCTTGAATGTTTTTGTACAATATTTTTAATTATGACAACAATTAAGAAAAGATACAAAACTCAAAAATAGGTTAGAAATCTACAATCTTTCTGTTTTGTAGATTATTAACCTATTTATGAGTTTAATTTTGTAGATTTCTAACCTACATATTTTTTAGTTTTGTACGGAAGTTTTATATCTTTTTTTAGCTTGTTTTGTTAGTTTTTATTCTGAAAAATATTAACAAAACATAATCAGTGCGCCTTAAAGTTTCCTTTGGCATTTTTCATGGACGCTCTGTATCCCGAGTGTAGTAAGACATTGATGGCGACCGTGGATCACGCCCATGTGTTCGCCACATTGCACGCCGCCGGCCGCGTTAACGGGCAACGTATTGAAAGGTAAAACCAAATACTGTCCGGCCACACGGGAAAGGATTGGGCACAACGTAGTCAGTTACTTTATCAAGCTTTGTTGTGTGGTAGGTATTGTATTTATACTTTGATAGTACTATTTGATGCCTGATAAACTTTTGTATTCGGAAAAATAGCATGAAAAGCAGAAAAGAAAAATATTATAACCTACTTAATAAAGTAACTTCACAATCGTTTTCATCGTTGCAATGTTGATTTGTTATAATGTAGCGAAAAATCGTTTGGGATGAATAGTCACTTATCGGCACCAAAATCTAGTTCGTGCAACTAGACTCAACTAATTTTAAAAGCATTTGACGCTGCAAAGAGCCTTCATTGTCATGTCATATGTGATCAATCACTTTCAGTAGAATCGTCCTAGACGCAATCTCAGGTTGTCGGACTTATCGGCCTATCGTGTTAGTCTTAGAATACAGTGCTTATACATATTCTGATCGATAATTGTTTCTGAACTTTCTATATTTTTTAAATTTCTATATTCACAAGTTTTATAGATAGATATAGGTAGATTTAATAAATATTTATTGAGAATCCACTGTGACTCACCAAATAGATAAATGTTAAATTAAAACGCACATGAATACATCCTTACTGCTATATACTAAAATGAATAAATACTATCTTAGCATAAATACAATAAGAAATTCTAAAACAATTTGTGTGTAAGCTAAATAATACAAATACTTTTCTTGTGGCAAACGTACCTGCCTTTTGTGGTTGTAATAAAGGTGAAAATGGTGTAACAATGTTAATTGATGTTAAGCCGTTTCCTTCTCGCGATGCCAATATTAGGGGCGATGTGTTTATACAAGGGATATTTGTGTGTGTATTTAATGTTAAAATAAGTCTACCAACCGAAATTAGGCGTGGAGGCTAAATCCAAATTGCAGCTGTTTGCTTTTTGAGTCGTTTGCGGTTGTTACTCACTCTATCGATAAGTTGGCAAACTAAAATCGTTATTTCTATAAATGAGGTGGACATTATTTAAAATAAAATAAAAAACTAAAGAAGCTAGAGAGCACCTAGATTGATTCTTGTAAATAATACCGAACAGCTCACCTTTTAGCATTCTTGGTTAAATAAGAAAACAGTAAACAAAATAAAAATGAACGAAAATAAAGGCACTTTTTAATACTCAAATCAAACTCTTCTAAACCTACTTCAAAAAAATTTTTATTAACCTTTTTAATGGGAATATCACACCATATTTATAGGATACTAACCTATAGGCTAGCTCTGAGTTCACACAAGAACAACTCTTCAGTGTTAATAACTCATGGCTATATGCAAATAAATGACGATTGTGTCGTGTTAATGTTCTAACACAAAGTGACATGCCCTGGTGCTAGGTGCCATGCGAGTTATAAGCACATGTAGTACTTTTCCGAGGTGAAAATAAAAGCAAAGCGCACGTGTCGTTGTTACAAATTGACCGTGGTGACGTCATGACGCATGAAGAGTGCGCTTTGACGCGTTTTTCCCCTCGATGATTGCTCAATTAATCGCGTCTCCTTTGATGTATGATATATAAAACCAGAAGGAAGCGTGCATGTCAACGTAACATAACTTTTGTGAATAGGTACCATCCTAATTTATCCATAACCAAGATATGATTAAATAGTCACCAAAATATCTTCACGTATCCGTTCAGATGCAGGTAATTCGCGTTAAAACTCTTTGAAGCGTCATGAAGATTATTGTGTCAGATGTCATCGAGCCCTCCTGTGACCAGCGCTGATTCGCGACAAACGTTTGATCAGACGGTCGAGATGATAGATTGATGAGCGGCCCCAGTCCAGAAATCGATCCTTCGTTTCCGTTCGAGATTATTTATGCGTTAAGTTTGGCAGACGCCGATATAGCATCCGGATCGACTGAAAATAAAAACCATAATGACTTCTCCTGGTATTGGTTTAGATATATATATGTACATTTTCACGTTCGTGACGTAAAAATTGTGTAATTGTATTCGCAAATCTAAATAACGGCAAACTTTTATTTTATCACTACCAACTAACCCATCTTGACAGTGGGACAGATAAAATGTAAATATTTTGTAAGTTACTAAAACGTTCATCCCCATCTCATTAATTGATAGCAGATTGAAGGGGACGTCGTTACAAAAACGCCGCAAGTAAAATATGCTGATCCGCAAACAGTTTCAAATTGAAACCGCATCTAAAATAGAGTTGAAAGGGGTGGTGGACGTGTAGCGGCGTGATAACGCGGCGCCAGCGGTGCGTGAGCGCTGATCCGTAGTTGCATGCGCTGTATAAACCGTGGACAGCGAACAATGCGGACAAAAATGAACAACGCGCACTAATCCAGGCATTGTTCGGGCCCGCAGCCCGCCCACGACACGTCATCATCCACCTACCACTACCACTTGCTCACATCAACGTTTCACATTAACATTGTTTCTTTTGCTACCTGCTGCTCGCAATACCTTGCTAAAGGTATTTTTGATTTATCATTTTTTAATCATATTCTCAAAGACCTTCTGCTCCTTTTCTCTATAACATTCTATCTCATTATTTAATGATTGTAACACCGCCGCCAGAACTGCTAATTTCATTAGGTAGCCTATCCGTAGCATTTGTCAGCAAGATGTCAGGAGATTGTATTGTCAAGCTTGGTTATTGAATCCTTTATTTCCTGTCCAAACTATCGCTGAAAATTTAATTACTTTTGTTTGATAAAGGTCTGTGTTTACTCAGCAAATGACATGAATGGAAGCTAAAGGAATTCATTAAGACATATTGCTGCGAAAAAACAGCTTACGTTGTGTGGCGTAGCATGGTAGTACATGAATTTGAAACCTATTCGTTTGTAATAAAGATCACGATATGATGTTAATGTTTTAATGTGCAAAAAACAGGGTCCGGAGACCCGGACGGGCTGCATGAATGGTGTCAAAATGACAAGCTGTTTCCAATTTTTTGTGGAGTTTAAGCTAGACCTGGTGGCTAAACGTTTATCCGCTTGTCAGTGATTTGCCCATTAACTTGTCTAAACGTTTAAAATTACTAGATTGTCGTGGGAAACATAAATGCCAACCGCCAAAAAGTACAATAATGACCAAAATATGTTTACTTACTTCCTATTAAATGTTAATAAAGTAACGTGCAATTTACTAAATATTAAGTGCTAAAAATGCTTTAATTCTGTTACCTACCTTTTACATTATTAGAAATATTTATTGAGTACTTAGTTAATTTAATTGAATGCTAACGTGTATGTTAAATACACTGCCTAGTTAACTTAGATTCTAAACTTACCTATACTTAGAGGCGACCTAGTAAAAAAAAATTCTTAATGACAAATAAATCTCCAAAAACTGCAGATAGTTGTCTCGATAAAAAATAAATAGTTTTAAGATTAAAAAAAAATTGGGACTGCTCTGACCTTTTTACTTTAACTAAGACCACCTATAATGGAGTAAAAATTGTAGTGTTATTGTTAACAAATTGAATTAAATCGCCTGCGAAAAAATGGCCGTGTCGATATTGTAAATAAAACGTTTTGTTATAAAGATTGCACTCAGTATGCTGACAGTCACGGAGAACTGGTACTCTTCGGTGATGTCAGAAGGCCGAAAGTTGACGGTATTTTAGTTTGAAAAATAGTGAAGTTTATTTGGTTATCGGTATTCTGTTAGTTTTTGCGGATTATAGCTACCCGGGTATTGTGTGAGCCCGGGGCACGGTGGCGCGCGAGGTGGATTATTCGCCACATTACCCGCGGGTGCGGATTCTATTCTCGATGCGGGCACGATCTCTAAATTGTTGCGCATTTAGATATTAGTTTTGTGTTCGTTCTCGATGAGAATTTTTATTGTGTCTCCAATGTTATTTGCTTGCATGGTATCTTTTGTTACTTATTCTTTAGTTAAAAAACTAAGTCGTTGTAAACTCATCTCGATTTTTGGTTTGAATCTCAGTTTCGATTTTATTTCATCATTATCAACTACTGCCAATTTTAAAATTTTGTCTTTACTATCCATTTCTTGGAAGGCCTGTTGCACGAGTGCGCTAGACGAGCAGCCGTCAGGGAGTGGTGGAGGCGAGCCGTCAAACGTGTCACAAGAGGAGACTTACCACGATGACCACGACCGCTCTGTCAAGAGTGTCACGATCAAGAAGAAGAAGAAGAATCCATTTCGTATTATATTAAGGTTTACCCAGTTTTTTACTAGTAACAGTAAAGGAATTTAGTGCTTTCAACAAGTTGTTAAGTAAATGTTCTTCGCTTCGCTCCGTCTATATTTTCTAATAAACCAGTATTATATAATTACCAATGAGTAATATAAAACTTTTGCCAAATTCCAATGACACCTTTACCAGCGTTTCGGTCTGGAATCAAGAAACCTCTCACTAACTTCCACTTGTTGACTTTAAAGTGGCGTGCTTAACAGAACAGCTGTGACAGAACAACAACACACAGCAACAGATCGCCTGAAAAATGGGCTGCTGGATACAGCGCGGCCCAAGAAAAAATCTTCACAGATATGGTGGGCTTGGTCTATGAGATCCCAGCGATCACTCTATCCTAGGTCTTTCAGGTCATCATTTTGCTACTGGTTGAGTCTTCACTTGATCTAAGCGTTTCATGTCATACCCAAACTTGTTTTAAATTGTATTTAATGTTTGTATTTATAAAAACAGATTATTGTAGTTTATTTTTTCATGTAGATGATAATAATACAAAATTGAGCAATATTGCAATGTTTCGGTGTCTTAATTGTTATTATAATAATTTTAGTCTCAGAAGTTTACTTGAACACTGACAGTTAATACCCCGTGCTGGCGTTCTTGCTTCTTGATAGCTATTAACTACACTGCCCACAAAGGTAAAGCAAAGTTAAATCTGAAAACTGAAAACATGGAAAGGTAACCTCACTCTAGTAAACGACATAATTTGGTGTTCACGATTTACGACTTCCAGATTGCGTAAAAACACATCTATAACAAACTAAACAAACACAGACGCGCGCAGCCGTCTATAAAGCGCAAGTTATCCACATTTAATTACATTCTGGTATTTTTGTAAGTACGCCCGGACCGCCGGCGGCGACTCGCCATGGTGGTCACCTTACTCCACTGTCTACGTAACACACATTTTACATTCATTAACTAGCTGTAACTTTACTTGTTTGCGACTCTGTCGCTTTGCTTCCATAATATATATATCTTTGTTATCATGAGCACAATCACGAGTTTAAGTATCGTACACTAATTACCAGTCACCCTACATAGTTTTTTAAAATTTCACACTTCAGGAAAATTACAATTTTCCCAAAAATATTCAGTAGTGGTAGTAGATCGTCGTGCGTAAGCAATTTGATAAGAATTATACTATTAAGAATCATGATCGTAAGTAGTTTCAGCGACATTGTATTCAATAAATTATAGTAGAAGTTTTGCGGTCAAAACTTACGAGATGTTATTTTGAAAGAAATCAAAACAGTGTCGGCCTTTAATCTCTTGTAAAATAGCATTAAAATACAGCGGGACGACTCGGATTTCGACTAATCTCTATGTCACAATATCATGTAGGTAAATTACGATTTAAAGATGTTAGTTTTTTTTGCTTTAAAATATTTAAAACATGGTTACATATGTCTACTTGACACTGTTAAGTAATAGTTAAATCTATTTTTACCGACTTCACAAAAAGGAGGAGGTACTATGTTCGGCTGTTTGTATGTTTTTTTTTTTTGTATGTTTGTTCATCGATTACTCCGTCAATTGTCAACGGATTTTCTAAATTCTTTTTTTGTTCGAAAGCAGATAGTTCTGAGGTGGTCCCATTGTCACCAAGTTAGGATCTGATGATGGGATCTTAGAGAAATCGAAGGCAACCCTCAAATTTTATAGGCTCACTTATTGTTTTTCGCATATTTTATGAAGTATCTTGTGTATTTGCGTATGGTTGTCACCATCTCAGTTAGCTGAGCTGATGATGGAAGGTACAACTCCTTAACAGTAAGAAGTTACTCGAACAGGCAAGGACTGTTTTAGTAAATTGTTTTGATGTTTGATAGGGCATTTGCCACATTTGGGCTCATGATCATCAAGTCATGACCTGATGCTGCAGTCAGGATAGTCTGCAGAGTACCTAACTCCTCGACAAATAACAGCAGATATATCGTGTTTAGGCTCATTGAAAAGGGCTCGATGTGTGGATAAACGTACTGTTAATGAGGAACACCGAAGTACATAGAGACCTGATGCTGAAGCATCAGAAAAAGTACAAACCTTGAAATTACAGCACAGTAGTCGTGTTTGGGCTCATTTTAAACAGGACTAACATTAACTCGACACTAAAAAGTAAAAAATAAAAAACTTTTTACAAAAAAAAAATAACCGACTTCAAAAAGTAAAAACTTAAAAATAACTTAAATTTCGGAAGTCGGTGGCAACACAAATTGACTGGCAGAAGAAAAGACACCGACTTCCGAAATTTAAGTTATTTTTAAGTTTTTACTTTTTGAAGTCGGTTATTTTTTTTTTGTAAAAAGTTTTTTTATTACCTGTTAATTGTCGTCTACAAAAAGAAAGAACAAAGATGACAATGTTTTATTTTTTGTCATACTTATAACAGGTTCTATCTATGAACCTGTAGCGTATATTAGAATTCTAAAGCGTTTGTATTCAATCTCCTTCTACAGTAGAAGCCAACGTAACTTTTCGCAAAATAAACAAGAAAGTTAGCCGAAAGTGAAGCCTTATTGAGTTTTATGAAAAAGCATCCAAACTGTATTGATCTGAATTTCCACAACGCCGAGCGGGATGTAAATTATGATCACCGGGCTGTTAGGGAGGGGAAGTTTACCTATAACTAAGTATATAGGGGAAGAGCGGGCAAACATTTAGCTATAAACCATTTCCAACGACGCCCGAGGCGGTATTGGCCCAAACGAGGGTTGGCGGGAATAGGCAAATATTTGCCCTGAGGGCTGGGAGGCAGCCGACTAATTGTTCTTTAAATACCTCAGGCCCACCCTTCAGCAAACAATTTCCAAATCGATTTATTGGTGCCGACTCCCTGCTTTTTATTTTTTCTAAAAGAACATCTATGCATATTTGTTCATGGTGCATCGGATAGGTTACCCGGCAAACATTTTCGGAACTCGTTAAATATTTGGTCGTTTAAAATTCAACTGATAGGACGAGACCCGTGGCGGCCATGGCACAATCTTAGCTTTTTAACTACACGACGACTAACGAGTTCCGAGGTACCTGTGCCGAGTTGACGATAAGTAGAATTTGTTTATAACGAAATTATGTTTAACTCTCTCTCATCCTGTAACATTTCAACATAATGTACCTACTCTATTATTACACACGAACAAAAACATAGTTCCCACTATTTTAAATTTAACATGAAAAATGGAATGTGAAGCCGGCATTAGCACGCGAACAGATCGACGTGTGTTCTACTGTCAGCGTTTCTATTTCCATCACATCTATTTGTCACGCTGCTTGTCTAATTTGTGTTAATGTTGATGTAAAGATTTATTGTCGAGATACGAATGTATCGTAGAGAATTCCATCAATATTGTCAAGATCCGTTTCCGATTCATAAAAGCTTTTTACTGGCAATTCAGGTTAGCAGATTCTCAGGGTAAGCTGTGCTTTGCGTTTTACTGAAAAAATATCAGGCACAAAAGTAATAGCTTTTGGATTCAAATTATTTTTTTGCTTTACGGATACTACAATAACCTGTGCATTGTAAAATAATGTTGGCGGATTCATTATTTGTTCCACGACACAAACGTTCAGTATCACGAGAATGTTGAGAGCCGCCCGATTGTTAACAAAAGAACGTGCGAAGTGATCAAAGTGATCGGAATCATAACGTAAACCTGCTGGAGATCGCCGGTAACACATACTTTTTGTTTAAAAACTTTTTCGACAGTTGGCCGACGAACACGATACGTATGTAAATTAAATAGCTTTTGACAGATTTCTTTGTTTTACGCAAGTAGGGATGCAGTCAGAGCCTGCACACAAGTAGGTAGGTTTGGGCTGCGCTCAGAACGGTTCTGTGATTAACTGACATGGCCCTAGCTGACCCTGTCATGTTCCTTGTACAATTTCTGTCGCATAACTTTTGTTATTTAATAAAAGTAGTGTCACCAAGAGAAAACACAAATCGCAACGGCGCGGCGGAGGCGGTAAATAAAATTGAAGGTGTACAGAGTGTACAGACATAGATCATTCATAGCGCCTGAAATCCAGAATATCTAAAATATTTACACTACACATCCTAATACCGGCCAAGGGCGTGTCGGGCCACGCTCAGTGTAGGGTTCCGTAGTTTCCCGTCGGTCACAATAAATGTTCCCATTTATGAGTTAAAAAAGGCTATTTTTGTGACGTTGAGAAAGTCCTTACAAAGTTCTACTTTTCAGATTTTTTTCATATTTTTTAATCTTACGGTTCAAAAGTTAGAGAGGGGGGGGGGGACACATTGTTTTTGAATTTTAGCGATTATTTCCAAAATTATTGACATTATCAAAAAATGATTTTAGTAAACCCATCCATCATTTCATCCCATCATTTTTAAATACCTATCCAACAATATATCACACGATAGGGTTGAAATAAAAAAAAAAATCACTTCCCACTTTACCCTAATAAAACATTTTTTTCCAATTTTTATTTTACCACTTTGTCGGCGTGATTGATACATATTGGTATCAAATTCCTAGTTGACCACGGAACCCTAAAAAGAAGTTCTTAATGGTGCCGATTCTCTTATTCACAAACAGGACAGACAGGAATACAGGATTAAACTAAAATGTATCTTCTATCCGTTTCTTTAAGAAATGGAAAGACGTGGGCTAGAATTTTTTCCCAAATATCATTAAAAGAAGAGTTACTATTCTCGTCGAAGTAACTAGAAAGCACTAATCACTAATATCCAGTGTTCTCGTATTGAGCAGCGGTTAAAGATGGTTTATTTATTGCATGGAGGACTTACAGCTAATAAAACCAATACAGAATGAAAAATATCACTACAAAGCCAATAACAAGTCCTCACATATAGTCACCATACACTAAATTCTTGTTTGCACTCAAATTACTATTTTTATTTGCACAAGAAAGTAATCAATAATAAATAAAAGATTGAAAAATTTATTAAAATAATGAATTTATTTCAATTTCAAAGTTATTGTGTAGAACTCCCAAATAATCCAAAAGTTTGTTAGACTAATATCAAATTAAATGGAGAGCCGAAGTGCGGCAATGAAAGAAGTTAAAATAACTTGCGGCATTGCACTCGGGTCCATATGGGACTTGTCTCGGACTACCCTTTCTGGGGCCACTATTTTTGTAATGACAGTTTGCAGGCGGCCGCACGACGCGCCACGGACGCCACGATCGCTTCAGGGAAACACCTAATTGTGTTGTAGCCGCCACACTCATGATGAATGAGCAGATACTAACATTTACTTTTGTTTTATTTTATAATACACACAGATAATATGTCGAACGAGTAGTAATCAAGCGTGTCTTTTAAATTGTACCTTGCCATAAAGTTACAAAAGTACCTAAATAAATAGTTTTAAACCTAATAAAAATGTTAAAAAAAAATTAATACAGATTGACACAGTTAACCACAAGTTAAACTACTTTGTAGTAAATCTTCGGAAATACAACAGGAAGTAAAATCGATTCGTTGACGAGAATCGTTTACAATATACTATATTATTATCACACAAAAAGCGAACAAGACCCAGGTCACCAGGTCAAAATTAGCGACGCAATAACAGCGGAAGAGCAATATGTCTGGCACAGTGTTGTGCGTCTGTCCGTACCCATCACCGATCTCACGGTTATGTAAACGTTACTAAGTCAAGGATTAATAGTAAAGTTTATTTTAAAACGTCTTTATTTATTTACTCAACAAGTGCTTAGTAATGTAAACGTAAACTAAAACGTGTATACGGCACGATACCCGACCCGAGAGCCGAACCCGGTGGCATGCAGGCGCGCCCGCCGCACGCCGACGTCGGAGACGGCTGCGCCTTGTCATTTCCGACATGTGTTATACTTTTTAACATTCTAAATATCATTTGTACAAAAATCCCAACAGTCCATCACATTACGGAACGATTTTCACTAATGCGTACAAAACCGTTGAATAGTTTTCTTCATAAACGACAACATTTTGTAATGTGCCCAGAACTGTGTCTTTTTTTATCATTACCTGCCTCATTTATTTTTCCATCAGAAACATCTTGTCTGAAAGGGCGGCGATCTGGGGCCAGTTTCGTGCCAAATTAGATTCGATAAAATAAATATTTATCTAGCTTTCGATATAAACGTAGTAGGAGGTGAGATAGCCGTCAAATCAAATTGCTTTTCGACTAGACTGCGGGTGGTTGCGGCCCGCGTTTCTCGGATTTCCAATGTTGAGATTTTAATGCGATTAGAAATAGGAAATCCATCGGGAAACTGCCACAGAATAAGATTTAATTAAAACTTTAACTTCAATGATCTTGTGTTGCAGGGAAAATTTTAGTTGTCGGTGATACTGGATCGTTTTTATATTGACCTATTATTTTGTTCTGCCAGTAATATGCTCAGCTAAGTGCTAAGATTAATACTTCTGATGATACCTTGCAATGAGGGATCTTGTTAACATTCGTAACATTCAAATTCCTAACTCGAATTTGAGTAGCATTTTGTTTGGAAAACGTATATTTGAGAAGAGTAACTAATAATAAAATAAAGCTTAACGACAGATAGGCACACAAAGCGCTTACACAATTTTTTTAAGTAGAAGGTGTCTGTGCATTTTAAGTTTCCGATATATTTTTACGAAATAAATATTAATAGTAAAGTGTCACAAAATAATAAAAAATAAAAATAGTTTTTTACACAAAGTTAAAAAGTTTACATTATAACACAACTAGGTACAATCCAGATATTTCAGGAAAAAGGGTGCTTAAATAGTTAAAACCCTGCCTCCTAAACTAGGGGAACCCTGTGACTTAGGAGTCAGTGTTCTACCGTAGCTTGTTGAACAAAAGAAACCTTTTATTTAGGTTATTAATCTGGTTTAGCTCCGAATAAAAATGTATAGGTATGAAGGTATTGCGACACGAGGTTGAGAGGGACACCAAGCTAAAGGACGGAGGTGCCAGTTTGTCAACAATTTATTTTCTTATGGTTATGATAACAATTTACATTTCATAAGTATTCACTCATCGAGGGGTTTCATAGCTCAAATTCTACTATTAAAACATTTAGAGTGCACACAACATAAAACCTCATGGGAGATTAGTTAGGAATACATCTAAAATTAGAAATGTATGCTTCTCGAACAACAGAGTTTTAAAAGCTATAACTTATTCTCTAATTGAGACTTTCTTGAAACGTCGAAGCTCGTTGTAATATCAACCCCCGGTCGTAATTCAAGCGGGCGGATTATTTTCTTATATGTTGGAGTATGATACATGACTGTGCTCAGATGCTTACTGTTCCGGTGCATCGGGACTATTAGAGGCATTGGATAAACAAAGGATTAAATTATCGCGTTAAGACAGAGATAATCCATACAGATGAGTTGGTTGTTGACCTCCGATCTCCGGGAAAGTAATACTCTGACTCATTCTGACTTATTTGAAAGTTAGTTTGAAAATATGTTCCCGTTTACTGATGTTCAAGTGAAATTTTGGTATTTCATGGATATGTTGCAATTTTAGGTAACAAGGTTTACGCCGGAGACGACAACTACTAATGGGCAACTTAAGTTTCAATCGTGATTAAGAAAGAAACTTACGACTCAGTAACTTAAAATATTAAAAAATCTAAAGCTCTTCTACGGTAGTCGTCCTTAATTTTGTCACTTCACAGAACCAATTCAGATTTTTGCTACTTGTTTGAGCTGGACACCAAGTAAGCCATCAGGATCCTACTTGTAGGTATTTAGCTCTAGTAATAGACTAATAGACTCGAGCATGTGAAAACGAGGGATATTATGTTGCTGTTGGAAATAATTATCTTGGAGCGAGTTCCGCATTTTCACTAACATACCTATCTAGTCCCAACGAGCTGAACCTTATAATGTGAAACTTTGTAATCCATTGTTCAAGCACTACGTATTTAGTGACTTATCACATGAAAACGGCTAGCTTAGAGAACGTTTGGCTTAGAAGCATGGGCGTAGCCACACTGGGGCAAGCTGGGGCGCTTGCCCCACCCTGGCTCTTATCAATTAGGTGCCAAACTAAAAAAAAAAAAAATATTCTTATATGTATTAACAACAATCATTATATCCGTTAGTAAGTTACACAAAAAAATAGTCGACATGAAAAAAAGTGCGATCAAAACAAAAAGCGCGCACGATTGACCGAACGTGCGCATCGCAGCGGTCCTTTAGGAAACCGAGCCGTATTATCGTAGACTAGCTTTCGCCCGCGGCTTCGCCTGCGTGGATGTCGAACTTCTATCCACTATTTTAAACCTTTAAGGGTGGAATTAAAAAAACCTTTCTTATTGGCTATCTACTCTTCACAAAGAATTAATCCTTCCAAGTTTCATGTCTGGTCTTACGACTCTCGACGCTTACGCCTGGGTCTCTGTCCGTGGCGTGAGGCTTGTCGCTGCCTCACGCGCGCCGCCGCCTCCTTCTCCAACATGACTGCTTCGGAGAAGGTGGCAACGGCTTCCTATTCAGTCTCGCCCCGGAGCATGGCTTGAACCAGCACCGGGCGCGAGAGGTTACCGCCGCCGATCGCCTCTGCAAGGACACGGCGGTTGCCCGCCAGCACACCTCCACCGTATGCTCCACCGTGTCCTCCAGGCGGCCGTTGCGGCTGTGGTGACACCCAGGCATCGCTTCCGCCCGATTCCGACATAGGAACCTCCCAAAATGTCCGTGTCCGGTGAGGACCTGCTTCTTGCTATACGTGAGAGTGCCATGACGCTTCGCCAGCCATTCCTCAAAGAGGCGTGCTCAGCACTGGGTTGCAACAGTCGCAGTCTCCATTCCACCATGAGATCCCGCCGGAGCTCAGACCTCCCATTGCGACTAGCCGCGGCAGCGGAGTTTCGCCCCGGCGTTGCACTTCCACGCGTCACTGGTATTTGTGTTCAAGTACTGTTGCCTCATCCCACCGCCCACGGCGGTATGCCGTCCGGCAAGAAGGCTCGCCACCTTGCAGGAGATCGTGCGGTATCCCCGCACCATCGGAATCGCCATGACCCTCTGGGACGGGCCCACACTGGTGCGGTTGGTTGAGGGCCATGGACCGCACGATCCTCGCATACCCGCGTTATGTTAGGTTAGGTTAGGTTTTGTTTACTGATCCCTCCCCTACGGCTCCCCTGACTCATGGTTCAATGTTATGTAGCACAATATTATGTGTTATTCTGATTTAAAAGTAATGAATATCTTGCAAAGCCATCGGCTAGCCTTTTTACTTTCGGTTACTGCCCGTGCGTACCATCATTATATTGCTGCGGAGTAATTTTAAACTCTGTGATATCTTTAAAGATATTTATTAAAATAAAATTATGTAAGCGGCAAATTTGTACAAAATTAAAAATTTGTATTGGATAAAGTATTTAAATTGATATAGATTAATACTATATTCATAAAAACACCCCGGCAAATCATGCATTATTTTAGATCTAATTTCATTGGCATTAAAATGGTCATAGTGGGAGAACTATAAATATTAGACATATGCTGTTGCGGATTTTTTGTTAGAACTTTTTAAGAGGAACAATTCTTTAGTACATAATTTTTGCGTAACTTCAACCATTTACGCAGCGCACGCAATGGAATCTCTCAAAACGAATATTTTTCTTCCCGTTTTTGTCACACTTTTCATTACTGCTCGGCTCCTATGTGTCTTAGCGTTATGTTATATAGCCTATAACCTGCCCGGAGGTATGGATTACAATCGTACCAAGTTTCATTAAAATCCTTTCAGTAGTTTTTAAGTACCTACTTTACTTAGGTATATTGAGAAGATTTTATTATTGCGGCACGTCCGCTCTGCTCTCTTTCTTTAGCACCGCTCACATACTCACTCACACTCTTGGCAATAACATTACAAAATACAAAACGTGGGTATGGCCAATACTTTTATAAAGATTTGAATAAGCTAAATATAAAAAACTTAAAAAAAAAAACCGCCTTCAAAACCCAAAAATAACTAAAATTTCGGAAGTCGGTGGCAACACAAATTGAATGGCAGAAGAGAAGCCACCGACTTTGATTATTTTTGCGTTTTTAGTTTTTGAAGGCGGTTATTTTTTTTTTTAAGTTTTTTATTTATTACTTTTTAGTGTCGACTCCCAATGTTTGACTGTGTATAGTATCTTTCAAAGTAATTTATTTTCAAAATAAAACTACTAACAATCTTATAAAACGAAAATAGAAACTTGAAGACAAAGCACACATCGTCTATGAATATTTCGTCAATTTTTTTTTGTTCTTGGTGAATTTTTCGAGAAGCACTGAACCGATCGCCACAAAATTTATATGGGACCACCCCTGAATCATGACTTATCAAACAAAAAAGAACCATCGAAATCCGTTCAATTGACGGGGATATCGCGTAACAAACATACAAAAAAAACATACAGACGAATTGAGAACCTCCTCCTTTTTTGAAGTCGGTTAATTACATTTTATTAAGGCACCGAGCCTAAACGGCTCAAGTTAAAAAAAAAATACCGAGAGCGGGGGGGGGGGGGGGTTAACTTTTGCCCCATCCTGAGCCCAAGGCTGGCTACGCCCATGCTTAGAAGTGAAAAAGGCAGCCTTCTCAGGTTGAACTGTAGCAAGCCACAGATCTCTAATAAGCTGAAGAGATCAAATCAAAATTGGAATAGAAACTTAGATCAGGCCCTCTATATTACTGCAACGAACAACTAATAAGACAACCAACCATACTATTTAAAAAATATATTTTGTTTTTTTGCCTATTTTGTGTCGCACTGCTGGGCAATGGCATTTTCCCCTTCCAATCTTCCTTTCCATTTGCGGTCACTGATTAATCTCAAACCACTGACATTACCACCAACATTACCTTTGTTGGAGTTAATCTCGACATCGTTTAGTCGACTACTGAGTGTCTCCATCTTAGTCTATTTATTCGGGAGTATTAGTGCGTAGTGAACAGCCCAGCTCAATTTATTAGCCGGGCTGTTTTTTTAGCACAACTTATGAGTATGCTGCGCTCTATCGGACATTGGCAAATCCTGAATTTGGACTTCTGCTGTTCAGAAAGCGACTAACTTTGTGCATAGTTGGTAACAAACGTAACCACGCAAGCATCTGACGGGATTTAGAAAATTCTCTTCGACTCTCTTATGTCCAGAAAAGTAAGTAGTGACAACAATGCCTTGTCAGAAGGCAAGTCTACTTCTGATCGGACTTAGCGTCGACTAGTTTTTTTAAGAAGACACGCGCTGGAGCTGCGTTACTAAATCTTCATCAAATTATTTTACATTATTGTGGAATATTTTAAAGTAACGTCCGCAATGTTGAAACTAGAAATGCAGCTCCAGTGATGACACAGTTTGTGTGCCATTTCCGAACAGAGTCCCAGCCTGTCCCAGATTGAAAGCAAAGACCCTATGACACTGGTCTTTCGTCTTGACGTTTAGCCAGCTATCCGATTCCCAATGCTTTCAGTAGCAAGAACGTGACTAAAAATTTCGTGCCGGTGTATCATGTTCTGTGATAAGATACACAGAACATGCCTTTTTCACAAGAACAGCTGTGTACGACATTGAAAAGTGTGAAAATCGAAGTAATAAAAAGTTAAACACTCACATCGTACACACTATAGGTACCTACTTAGTGTACTTACTGGCGCATCGCGCCTCGAGTTTGTATTGTGTTATTATAAGGTCATGGTTACGTAAATCTACCTGTTTGTACGTTACTTACCATTTTAAACAAATAGAATTTGTGCCAATATCAACACTGCTGTTGTAGAAAAACAATAAACATCGGTTCATTGACCGAATCAGTGGATGTTCTGCCAAAATAAGCACCCCTTACCTTCCACAATGTCTACAGACATGTGAATGTTAATTTGCGAAAAGTTTTGTAAACATAATGTTAATTAAAAACAAATAGCAGCGGAGAAAATTGATTAAGAGACAGTAAATGATTTTAAGAAAAACTATTTAGTGGAAATATTTACAGTGTTGACTATAAGTAGGTATATGATGTCTTGGAAAACTTCATGACCTTATGTTTGTGTTTTGTTTGGTTTAAATTGATATTTAAGTACATTTTGAAACTATGACTTGAAAGTGGTTTTACCTATATTTTTTCTAAATATATACCCGGAAGTTCGTTCATTATTCACGTTCTATATTATTTTCTTTAAATTTTTCAGCAATATGTGAGTATAGCGTTGAGCTAGAAGATAATTTACTATTGGAACACGTGTAGTTTATTTAAGACAATTATGTCGTCTTTTTGAGAAATAAAAAGCTTTCTATAAAAAAGTAACCGTCATGACAGAGTAAAAACCGAAAAATAATATAAATTTCGTAAAACGGTGGCTGCCGTTCTGTTTCTTTTTTAATTCAAG
Source organism: Athetis lepigone (assembly GCA_033675125.1). Taxonomy (NCBI): domain Eukaryota; kingdom Metazoa; phylum Arthropoda; class Insecta; order Lepidoptera; family Noctuidae; genus Athetis; species Athetis lepigone. Next base: position 15,886,004 of record CM066219.1, read on the forward strand.
TAATGATACTGTTAATCCAAATAGATAAACATAAAACAACAGAAATGTACATAAAAAAAACATACAGACGAATTAAGAATCTTCTCCTTTTTTAAGTCGATTAATTAGAAATATTGGGTTAACCCATGTATTTTTTTTTTGGGTCAAATTGAAAAACAACTATTCTACTTACACTCATCAAACTTAATAAGAATCATTTAAATCGGATGATAAATCCCGACGTAATCGGTGTAACACATAAAAAAAACAAACGCATTGAGAACCTCCTCCTTTTTGAAGTCGGTTTAAAATGCTTTAGATCTGACGCAAGAAGGCGACTGCGAAGTCGTCAGTAAAACAAAAAAAAAACCTGAAATTGAAGGGGACAATAGTTTTTGGTACTACCTTATTTCAATTTGCTTGTACTTATTTTTCTTGCACTATTTGAGAAAAGTACTTGTGTAGTTTTTTTTTTCAACGATGCTAGAACTTGCGTTAATGTGTCTCGGCTATGCCTCTGAGTTAAGAAGATTTTCTTCCAATAATGTGCAATGTAATACTTATTTTACATCCAGCAATACTTACCATAACTTAATGTTCATACAATGACAACAATTCACACAGTCTGCCTTCAATAAAAAAACCAAGATGACATCTACGCGGGCGGTGGCATGTCAAATTGAAGAATCCGCCACTAAATGACGGTGCCTCTCAACTTGGTACGCGTTCCTGCTGACCAGTTCAACAAGAGCCTTTCCAACTCTGTATGGAATTGAGATTAACGTGTCAGTAAAACTGGTAGGTGTAACGTCATTGTTGTGACCAATGTCAGCTTCTTGTAACGACACTTGATATTTTTTTTATTTATTATTGGAATGTTTGGTGTATACCGCCCGTTGATACTTGGGTCGATAAGTTTTGTTTTGAATTTGCTTATTTTGGGAAAAAGGCGTCTGTCTAACCCTATCTTAAATTGAATGTAGGTTTCCTTTTCACAAATAGCTTACTTATTTATTGGAATAATATATTTGATATTATTTTCAAATGATATAGTGTAGAATATCATACTGATCGTCTGTTTGGTTCACGGATTAGTTCTGGACAGTACTGACTTGCTTTTCTAGAGCCACCGTTATGGTTACCACCTTTCCACTATGTTCGAGAACATCTTACGCTACGAGGTCCTGCAACAGCTCTCTTAGATACGATTCGTGACGCCGTGTACCTGGTGCAAGTCTTGCGTCTCGCGCTCCACGTTCCAATCGAAGGCGGGTTCACTCAAAAGGGAGCCCCAGTCCAGTCTTCACCAGAGCGGATACAGGAGGGCGGAGCACGTGATGTTTGCGTACATTGCAGATACCCGACTTTATAAACCTCATGAAATTTGTATGATGGTTATAAAAAAATTAATGGTGTGCTGTTTGCAGTTTTAATACACTTTACAAAATGGCGGGTCGCACATTAACGCCACAATCGTACCGCCACAGTTCAGTCATATAGTGCGCCCGCTACAAATGTGTCCTAGCGTGTGTGCTAGCGCTTAGATATATTGGGGCGATAGATGTCGCATTCTAAACGCGTCGCCACAATCACCGACGTACAATTGTATGCCATGGTATGCGGCTTGCTTCATAAAACGCTTTCAAAGACAACCAAATGAAATAAGTTGACCTCGGTTATGATGATACTACCAACCAACCTGCAACTGTATGTGAAAATGCAACTAAATGGAGAACCGATAAATTATTATCCAAAATACTACCAACAAATACTTGTAATTACTACCAGGTTTAGAAATTACTTATACGAACACAATATTAGAAATTCTGTATATCAATCTAAAAGGATGTATATTTTCAGAAGCTTGAAACATTTAAATTGTTTCACTATCTAGAGATCAAGGTCGTACTCGTGCTCTGTAGGTACTTGACTTGCAATGGCTGAACAGTAAGGGTCTACGCGCGTTAATTCTATATTCGGCTTATGTCCATAGAAGACAAAGATTTTGTCCGAAAGCTGCGCGAACGCGAAAAGCTGGAAGGAGGAGTACGGGTCTTCATACAAAATCGTTGTTTTCTACGGACAAAAGCTAAATAGTGCTGAATAAGTGTGCCTTGCGTAATCCCTAAGGCCCTGCGCAGACGGCACACTTTTTGTGCGATCGAGTCTGCGGCGCACAAAAAGTTTGAACTAAGACTTTTTGCGTGTCGTGTGCGTTACTGCATATAATTGCATAGGTTCTATTTTCACAGACTAAAAAGTGCGCAATGGATAGTCTGTCGTCTGCGCAGGGCCTAAAGCTGTTGCGTCGTACAGGTCAAATATTTGTATGTCCTACAGGTTTTGTTCCGAGTTTGATTAATTGTGTATGTGTCTTATACCTAAACATAACATTAACTGATATTAACCATTTCATTTTCTGACTCTTTTTTCGAATTCTATATGTTTAACAGCAGTATGAACATCCGACTATATTCATATTGACCAAAGTTAGGAATAGAAAGCCACGTGTCAACAATAAGAGAAACTTATAAACAACGTACTACATATAACACATTTATTGGGAATCACTACCATGGGTACTGGGTAGCCAGGTAGAAACTGCAAACACACACAACATCTAATCATATATTGGTGCCGATTCTCTTGTGCACAAACTAACGTAAATTTAAGTTAAGTGCATCTTTCTCTTTCCATTTCTTATAAAAAAGGACAGAAGATACATTTTAGTTTAATCCTGTCAAATTAGGCAGCGCCTGATGAAAATTGACGTATATTTAGACTCCATGTTTTTAAATTGCGTCTAAATTATCTATGGGGTGTCTAAATTTGACAGGACTTAACTAATAAGTATTTGATCTTCTGTCCTTTTCTTAATTAAAAGGAAAGAGAAAGATGCACTTATCTTAAATTTACGTTAGTTTGTGCACAAGAGAATCGGCATCATTACCTGGTTTCCTAAAAAATCCAGTCGAAACACCAATCTTTGAGGCTGCTCACTGGCTTCACCTTGGAGGCTAGAGTCTCGCTGAATCTGTTAAGCTCTTTAAAACCATAATAAGCTTATTAAGCACATACCTAGCACCCCAGTCTTCAAAAAAATGTTTGGCCAGTGTAAGCTGACTTTCATTTACTTAATCAAATCACTACGATCCAGCTTAACACGCTACATTCATTTAACGCCTACTCAACCAACCTACTTGCCTGCCTAATTTTATTGACATGTTTTTTCAATGGGTCTGCTTCAACTTCTAAAAAAATGTGTGTACCAATGTTTGATTGAGTGATGATTCGGTAAAATCAGTCTCGTATCCAATCGGCCGAGTGGCCACTTGTGCGTTTCGTTTCATTCACACTACAAACAAGCTAAAATTATTACTCACTAACGAACGGTCTGACGCTGACACATGTATTTTACTTTTTTTCCGAGAACTGACCGTTTAATGAAACCTTAAACACACTTGAGTCCAGAATGGATCAATATTTTAAATTGAACCTATTATTTATAATTTTAGTACATGTTATTTGTCGTTTTACTTTCGGTGAAGGAACTTAATATCTAATGTTTTTGAAGAGTGGTACTTAAATAAAAAAAACACGGGTAAAGTCGATATGCTAAATACAAATAAACATTTATTATTAAATACATTTATGTACACACGATTACGATAATTATCACAAATTTATCAACTAATAGTAGGTCATCTAATATTTTACTATGCAAAACAATAGGATGATGCAATGTGAACTATGACAAAATCACTTGTGGGTGGACTAACCTTATTTAGTTTACGTTTGCAATTTTCAACAGGCATATTTTAAGTCTGCTATTTATTAGCAATATGTTTTGCTAATATTACAAAAAGTTGCGCTTAAAAAAAAAGAAATGAAATGAATAATTATGTGGTTGTGTTAATTAATATGTTCGGTAGATTTGCAGATTGTATGTCATGTATACTACACACATTTAGTTTTTGCTACGAATGTTGATCCGGTTAGATGGTTTATTCGCAATAGGCATGAGTTAACTGTAATAAACTCAACTTTGTTAACTGTAATATGCATAAGTGAATTATTTTTGAAGTTAGACTTATTGCAATTAAACCAACCAAAAGGCTCACTCGCTTTTTTGGCTGCTGCGCTGAGCGTCGCGGCTCTGGATTTCTGCATGGAGCAAATATGTATGACAGGTATTTGTTTCGAGTCTGTTGATCTGGTCCTAATGTGGGACCTCATTTTTATAACAATAAAATAGACGAATGAATTTTTTGCGCGTACTTATTTAGAAAAACTAGTCTTGTAACCCTCTTTTAATATGCGCTACACATCTTCCACTGACCGGTTTAAGGTTAGAATAATCTCATTAAATAGTTGATTTTCAGTAGTTAGATCAACTAAAGGTTTGTACTGGTACGTTCGTCCTACACCCCCAGTATAGTTTTAACGAAAGGTGTGTTGTCCGCATAGGAAAAGTTATTGGCTACACACGTTTGGCTATTATAAAAAAGAAATGACATGGTGGTTTATGTATACCTACTTGATGTTTCATACATAATGTACCTATTCATGAACAGCGGACTAAATCTTAATCAATAAATTATTTGAGTCTTCCAGGATTTGACTTTGACAATAATAACTAAGTAGCATAATACTATCATAAGATAAATATTTTCTTAGCCCATCGGATACGTGTACGGTTTCAGCATACTTAATGTATTGCCTCGACTTCTTGAACGAGATTGTTATACGGCTTATAATATATGTTGTTGAGAGATAAGGCCTTTATGTATCTCATTATTCTTAGTACATAAAAGCTAATGAACTGTAAACGTGTCCAACGTGCGTGATTATGAAGAAAATACCGTAACAGTACCTACAGCTTTATTTACAGATTTTCACTAATCCTCTACTAAGCTATGAAATTGCACAATTTTAATCATTAAATTGTGTTTCGGATTTAAAAAGCTAAAACTGTATCGGTAATTGGCTCTATACAATAACTTTAGGTGCCAAGTGTAAGTTTTTTTATCATAGTTACAGAACCACCCGCTGTGAACTGTCGTTTTTCTACCTTAATACAATATGACTATCGGCTAAGCTTACTTATCTTGATTAAAGTTCGTACATAATTTACTCAATACACTTACACGAACATTTTTACTTCCACAACTGTTTTTTACGGCTTACGTTATTTTGAATAGGCAGGTAAGTACAACATTGAATTAAGTAAAGACCTTTAACAACTTGACTCAAGATGCATAAAACTGGACTATAGATTCATTTTAAGGAAATATAATTACAGGCAATTATCATTTGAGTAGGTACCTGTTATTAAGATAGAATGATTTGTAATACCTAAAAATGATAAGAAGGATAAGTGTGTAAGACATCCAGTCAAGTGCTAGGTATTTGTTAGATAGCTGGTTGAATCATGTAATCTTGGGAATAGGGACTCTATGACATCAATATTTCGCTAAAAGTAGCAGACTAGAATAACTGCACATTCCCCTCTTATGTTTTCACAAAATCTTTTCATTCTTCACAGTGGGGAATCTACTCTTCAAAGTAAAACTTTACTTACTATTTGTTATAACTAAATATTTACATTTTATCTAACAATAATTTGTTACCTGATCAAGTCATATGTACACGCTTCATGTATTCAATACTGTTCGAGTGGTTAATACTGAAATTAAGGTAGATATGTCTTGGCCTAGAGACCTACAATATTTATTGACAGCTACTTCATTTCGGAATTATCGGATATCGTCTTATCTATTTATTATATTAAGCTCATAGGTAAACAAATATACATACTAAAATAAGTCTTCGGTCACTATCAATCGACAATATCTCTTGTGGAGATTACGACGATAGCGTGAACTTTATAAATAAGAGACGTTTGCTACGTTAATGTGCACCACGCGGAATAGAGTTCTTACATCACTATGTGGCCATTACATATCTTCCAGACACGTTAAATATTCGCGGGACCCTTGCATTCCGCCTCCCGCTGTAGTCTTGTTCCGCCATACCTGAGACAAACAAACAATTTTAATTAATGCTGCGATCATCCTTAAAAAAAACTTGGTCTTTTTAAGGCAACAGTTTGACTCATTTGGCAAGTTCCGCAGAATAACCAGTTGTAATGTTTAATTAAAATTAAATTCCAATAATGTAACTCTTGTAATGTCTTGTAATATTTTAGTTTTTTATATCTTATCAATTTCCTTACGATAATTTTAGTATTTTTTCTTTTAAATCATTTCTTTTTGTCTTTGTTTTTGTTCACAAAGTTTTAATTGTCACCTTTAGTTTGTTAGTTCTTACTATTATAGGGCATGCGGTGCTAACCTGTAAGAAATTGTTACACTAACCCTAGAATTAAAAAATATACTTCTATCATGTATAAGTGTAAACAATTGTTGGTTGGCCAATAAAATAAATAAATAAATAAACAGTTAGGCTAAAGTTTAAGGGACTAAGCATATTATTCAGCTCCATTCGCGTTTCGCTGAACGATTTCAATCACACTCATACAGTTCTACTTTTATTAGCCGCGTGCACCGTCGTAGGAATAAGGTAAAGCCGTCACTTTTATTTAGCTCTTTTCAGATTATATGTCTATAGAAAGCAACGATTTTATACAACGAATCGGATGCGGAAAGCTGAACAGACGCATACCGTACGCGTCTTTATACAAAATCGTTATTTTGTATGAATATAAACGAAAAAGAGCTGAATAAATGTGCCTTTTCCTTAAGTGGACATAATTTTGTGTCCATTTATATGAGGTCACTGTAAGGGGAGAGTGAGGACTTATTCAATGTTCATGTGGAAAGCAAGCCAACAGAACTTGTGCTTCAACGCAGCGTTGTGTTAAAAATTGTGAAAATATGAAATGAGTACAATTTTAACACAGCTGCGTGCGACTGGTGCTCGTTCGAGCCTACCATCTTCGAAACTCATTTAAAATCAAAGTATGGATAAAGTTAGGCGATTTCCAATGCTTTACAACTGTTCTGTACTAATAATGAACGGTCGGACTCAGATTAGTTTTCATAAATTCCTTTATAAATATAAGTGCGTGGAGCCACTTTGGTTGAACTTCTTTAATTAAATTATTTACTTAGAAAGTTGGACACTAGGTTTCACCGTTCAATGTAGTAAAAAATGTTTAAGTAATTTAGTGTAAGGCTTTGGCGCACATTTCACATAAAAATACTTCTTAAATTAATGATGCAGATTCATTTGTTAATCCTCTCTATGGGTCTGCCAGGTAAAGCTTGTCAAGTAGAAGTAGCCAAAAAATAGACCGGCGGCGGCGCCCTAATTTTGTGGCTCAAACAATAATTAATCTCCAACAATGGGTCAAAATGTTGGGATAAAACTACTGAACTAACGGACGGACTTAACAGTTTTTTAGTCGTCTAGCCTATTGTATGTCAATGGTTATGACAAATTCCTTTCGAGCGCAAGGTTGCGATTTTGAAAACAGCCAAGTATAGGTTACTTGGCCTTGGTTATATAACATATTTTACTTTATAGTAGTTAATTTTGAACTAAATGAAATAGGAAAAACCTCACAGACGAGTAAATATAAATGCATTCTGTAAAATAGAAGAAATCTGAACGAAGGGCCACAGTAATTTTATTACCTACTCTTTCTAATATCCCGGCCTGTGGCCATGCAAATGTTCTTTGATTATATACAAAGCAAACGTTATTCATGATTATGACATAACAGCAATCTATACTAATATTATAAAGTTGAAGAGTTTGTTTGTTTGTTTGGCTGAACGCGCTAGCTCTGCAACTACTGAACCGAATTAAAAAAATCTGTTTGTGTTAAATAGACCATTTTTCGAGTAATGCTACATATAGGTTATATACAATCACGCTATATAAGAGCATTAATGGAAAATGTGATAAAAACGTTAAAACATATTCTTCATCAGAGCTTCCGTTGCGTGCGCTGTAAACGGTTAAAGCTACGCAAAAAAAAAATGCCTGAAAGAATTATACTTCTTAAAATTTTCTAAAGAAAGGTTTGGGTTATAATAATTAATGTAACAATTTATTTAATTATTTATATGAATTATAATTATACACAATATTTACAAACTAAAACTAATTATAATATTATAATTAGTCTATTTTTTTTTAAGGTTGTCTCGTTTTTTACCGACTTCACAAAAAGGAGGAGGTACTATGTTCGGCTGTTTGTATGTTTTTTTTTTGTATGTTTGTTCATCGATTACTCCGTCAATTGTCAACGGATTTTGATGGTTCTTTTTTTGTTTGATAAGTCATGATTCAGGGGTGGTCCCATATAAATTTTGAGGCGATCGGTTCAGTGCTTCTCGAAAAATTCACCAAGAACAAAAAAAATTGACGTAATTTTCATAGACGATGTGTGCTTTGTCTTCAAGTTTCTATTTTCGTTTTATAAGATTGTTAGTAGTTTTATTTTGAAAATAAATTACTTTGAAAGATACTATACACAGTCAAACATTGGGAGTCGACACTAAAAAGTAATAAATAAAAAACTTTTTTCAAAAAAAAAATAACCGCCTTCAAAAACTAAAAACCCAATAATAACTAAAATTTCGGAAGTCGGTGGTTTCTCTTCTGCCATTCAATTTGTGTTGCCACCGACTTCCGAAATTTTAGTTATTATTGGGTTTTTAGTTTTTGAAGGCGGTTATTTTTTTTTTGAAAAAAGTTTTTTTTAATGCTAAAAAACTTTATTTTAAAATAATGCATTAATTGCGAAGGTGTTTTTATGAACATGGTCCTTATCGAAATAAATACGTTGTTCATCACAACTTTTGAGCTTTTAACATTTTTTTCCTTTACATTATTAAAGGACATATGCAATTTTCATATACCTACTGTAGGTGAACGTTGCAGTTTTCATAAAATGTGCGACCGGAACTATTTCTAATCGGTTAACGCATACCGCAAACTATTACTATGGGCTTTTTCTTAGTGCGAATAATGTGTAAGACAATTGTATTTTTAACGTTATTTTCTCAATTTAGTTTTCACTTAAAGAAGTCAATTTTCATATATTTGTGTGAAAATAGTCGTTTTACTAGTTTCTAGGTCTTAGTTCAAGCCCGAAATATGTTTTACAGAATAGATATTTGCTTCTGGTATTTTAAAGGTTAACCATAATTTGTAACAAAAATATTTAATGATGAATTTCACGAATATTTGACGGTTTTTCGGTCGTATCGGCAGTAATACGGTTTGGGTCAAAGACAAGAGCGTTGCTGGTAACGGACAGTGTTTATGAAATCGATAAACATAATTATGCAACACTCGAAACGTCAATTCATTATCACAAATAAAAAAACAGACTTTATATGTGTGACGGGTATGTTTAGAATTACTTTAGCTTGCTACCAAACAAAGAAAAATATACAACTTACCGAGTACGCTTTCGGTTTTCTTTTTGTTTTTCTTTCGAGACTACGTTCTTACGGTTTAGATCTTGGCATTCTCGCGGTTCACAGGTCCGGCGCGACTTCCACGAGGTATCAACGCGGGACTGACGCGACTTCTAAGTTGTCCACGCATTGTATCTACGCGAGATAGACGCTGAAGTGGTACGAGTATCTTTGAGCAGTAAATCTAAGCAGGAGCTTCGCTACTTCTATGAGGGGTCCATGTATGGTATCTACACGGGACTGACTCGACTTCTACGAGGCGTTCACTTATGTTATCTACGCGTAACTGGCGTGACATCTACGCGGTGACTACAACGTTTATCTATGCAGGACCGACGCCGCGCCGCCGCCGCTTCAACGAGGTGTTTACGCGTGGTATCTACGATGCGACCAATACGAGGTGTCTACTGCGTGTGTCTACGCAGGATCGACGCCACTCCTATGAAGTGTCTACACGAGACAGACGTGACTCCTGCGAGGTGTTATGCAGAGTGTCAACTCATAGCATACGCAACATCGGCTAGGTGTTAGCTTACGGTACTACGTAAGCTATCACCTAGCCGATGTTATAGTATATTGCAGGGTGTCTAGTGAACAACGTTACGCTAATCTACGTCAGTTTCCATGGATACTAGTACTGGGGATATAGAAGAAGAAGAGATTTATTTTGATTAATGAGCATCAAGAATTTGTTAAATTCTTTAATACGTTGTGGGCTGTAGATGGAAGTGACTATGTCATTTCAGGGCTAGTAAACAGAATAATGATAATTATTTAAAATTAACGTATTACGTTTTTTTTTATACAAAACTAGAGTAAGATTCAAAAACTATGTGTCTTCAAGGCTTTAAATTACAAAAAATGTTTTAATTAAGTACTTCTCCAATAATTTTCATACGTAAAGACATTTAGGAAATCTAACAAGAATGGCAGTTTCTGTCAGGAAAAATTGTAAAGCTACACATTTTTTCAAGTTTATCTTTTCAAAATGGTAACCAGTCTCAAACGAACAAGATGAACCTGCCTCTCCTTCCTTCGAAAACATAAAACGATATTTTATTTTATGTAAGCTAGGCTAACAACAATAAAATATGAATTGCTTACAAAATAAACTAGTTTTCAATCGATAAGTATTGACCGACACCTAATAAATAATACTTTATCTACATATCTATGTTTTATGGAATCTAGTGGGGCGTTAAAATATTTATAGCGTTCTATCGTAAGGTTTTACGACATTGATGTTTTACGAGATACTCAGTTCCTCCTACTGGGGCTCGGGATCTCCGCCCAGTATTTAGTTTTAGGTAGGTACGTGGTACTGATGATTTATATATTTAAAAACAAATCATTTTTTGCCCCTATGGTCATTTGAAAGGTAAAAACTAACTAGGTATAGATTTATTAATGAAATCAACTAATTTAAAAAACTAATGAAAAATTGATAGATAAATTTTGTTTGTATGTGATGAATTTGATATGGCAAAATGAATGATTCTTTATTGATTATTTTAGTATTCATAATATTATAGATTATTTAATATTTTAGTGTTCAGTTATATTTTCATCGCTCTTCAGATTGCATAGTATAAACGTGTTTACCAAATTATTTTAAGTACTATCATCAATTTTAATGTTGGTGTTTTAGCGGCTTCGGTTTCACAAAATTTCTAGAATTTGTTAACCTGTCCAATAATATGTTTACCATGCATTTAGTGTTTTTTTTTTGGAAAATAGGTAATCCTCAAATGGCTTCTCCCGTCCTGGGAGAGGCGGGAGGGCGTGTCAGACTTTTTCTGACTAAAATCCGCTCATGTTCCTTCGGTTGCCCTTTATGTTCCGGGGTCACGGTAACTATTCCGCAACCATGCCTTTAGTGTTGTGGACATGGACAGGTTGATCGAAAAATCTTACTAACTTCACTCGTTCAGCCTGAACAGCCGTGCGGGATTGGTGCTGAGTAAGTTTAAAAAGTTGTTTGGCCGGATACAATTCGCCCTATGTTCTCCTAAAGACAATGCAAGCCACTCTTTAGATTGATCTTAAGAATGCTTTCATGCAGGTCTCTTTAGGCATTCCCATTACTTACATTGCCATGTTTTGAAGCACCACGAAAAACGCATAGGCCCAAAATTTTAACAAGCCGCGTTACAATTGTAAAAATTGTCCGTAGGCCTATCATCCCTATGTGTTTTTCACGGTGCTCCAACCCGCGGCATTCCTGTTTACCATGACCTATAGGCACGAACTGCCTCATATTATGTGACATAACCGTGTCTTTCTCAGTGTCTAGACTTCTTGATTGTTTGTTGCCAGTTGCTTTAAGACATTTTTCTACTTGTATTGGTAGTGTCGTCTGTCGGCAATGTGCGTATTTTTTCAACGACAAATTGCTCTTATCAGGTTAACTTAGGAAGTAAATATACACATCGATGAACACTTTGGTGTTGCGACGTGCCACTCTTGAAAGAAAAGGCCTATTTTTGTTTAAAAAACTTGCACGGACGAATTGATGTTGTCACGATATATTTGAGACAATGTATGTCAAAAATTAAATTTGTGCCGTTTATAATGCTTTAGATATAGAATCATCCCTTGGTTGGTTATCCAGCGATAGTTGGAATGCGCGCTTATGTATCGGTATATCTGTACAAAACAACGCTTTAGAAATTGCCGTTGCACCAATTCAAGTAATTACTTATTATTCGTTCTTGAACCTATTTTACTTTGAAATTTTAGCTAATGTAGGCTGATTGTGTTGGAGCTATAAAGTTTGATGAAGATTTCGAAGCATTGGTATCACGTCCGCATTGTCAATGTTTTGCACTGACCCTACTAACGAAAGGTCCTAATACTGAGCGGTTACAGAAATATTGTTTACAGTTTGGATCAGCGCTCCAAGGAATATAATGTTGGTTTATTAACAACAAGTTCCCAAGCACACGCTTTTGTTGTTTTTTTGTGGTCGAGTTGAGCACTTGGTCACCAGATGGTCAGTTGTTTGACAGATAAAAACATAAAACAACCAACATTATTTCTAAAACTTCTAAGAGTTTACATAAAAAATATGTGTAGGTACCAAGCAGACACGGATGTTGTGCTTATTTTATGATTAGGTAAGTTTTTTTTGCTGATTTGGTAAAATAGTAAACAGCTTTACACAACAATTCATAATGAAAACTCTTGATCTTCGGCGGAGATAGGGAAGAATACAGATAAACACGTCTGTAACTGACCATCTCCCCTCGATAGCGCTGCACATTCTTTGGATAATGTATGTCCAAAACAAATCAAAACATTCAGACTGTGAAACTTCCGTGAAGCATCACATATGGAGGTGCGGCTCCGGCGGGCTGCGGCCGCACTCACACGGGCCTGCGCACGCACACCCTGCCAGCGTCACCACTTATTGTTACGTCTAGTATTCTAACACATGTGGAGTTTCGACATACCTATAGGTGTGAACGGAGCGGGAGGCGGCAGGGTCGGCCGCCGATCTGTAAACAGTGGTTATCGACGCGCCGCCACTTGCCTCCACGGCATCTCCGGCTACTGCGCTATATTTATCCGCTCTGGAACTGACGCGTGCGGCTAAATCCGTTCGGCGCCGTGCGATGCCGGCCTCCTGCAACCACAACCACGTCACGAAGTGTCTCGGTGCACACCGGCGCTCCCTCGACGGACCGACGGAGCGGCTGACCGACACGCACAGCGTAATTCGCGAACGCTATACTACACGAAAAGGAAACATCGCAGAGCGCAAGCTATTAGCTTTATAAAAAGGAAAAAATAATATAAAGCTTACCTGAGGGCAGGGTCTCAGTAGGACTTGTGTGCTGGCGCTGGACCGGCGGCGACGCAGGCTTGGTGGTGGTAGTAGGAAGGTGCGGGAGTGCGGTAATGGTGATGTGGCGGTGGCGAAGCTCGGTACGCATCCGGCACGGGGGAGCCACTGCGGAATCCAGCCAGCTGGCAGCTCGGCGGCTCGAACAGGTCGCGAAACGCCGGTGGGAGCTGCTCCGCCGGCGGTTCAGGTGCTGTATACCAACCGGACGTGGCAGCACGAAACTCTTCGGCCACTAGAGAGTACGGTTGGGGAGAACAGTAAACAGCAGAAGCTGGAAGTCGCGGTTCACTGAAGTCATCAAGAGTATCCACAGGCTTATCATATCTTGCACAATCTGCGCCTGGTTCTCGTTTCGGCCGGCACTCGAAGATGCGCGGTTTCACGTCAGGCTTGACGTCTCGTTGTTGTCCTAGCGTGTCTACTGCACTCAACGTTTCCTGAGCGGTAAGCGCCTCTTGCGCTTGCTGCAGTTGCTGTTGTCTCTTTAATGCTTCCTCTTTTTCCCTTAGCGCGTCTTTCTTTTTAAAACGACGTCGCCGACGCAAATATGAACCGTTATCAAACATATTATAGGAATCGGGATCCAGAGTCCAGTAACTTCCTTTACCAGGTTTTTTATCGTCTCTTGCCACTTTCACAAAGCACTCATTGAGGCTTAAATTGTGTCTAATGGAATTTTGCCAGCCTTGTTTGTTTTCTCTGTAATATGGAAATCGTTCCATTATAAATTGATAAATGCCGTTTAGTGTGATGCGTCGTTCGGGAGCGTTTTGTATGGCCATTGCTATTAAAGCAATATATGAATAGGGTGGTTTGACCATATCTTTAGGAGCACCAACGTGCTGCTGATGTGGATGAAGGTAAGGTGCTCCATACCCATAGCGGTATTGTTCGTAGGCATAGGGTGTGACACCGGCTGAATAGCCACCGGCGGCTCCTCCGCGATACGCATACGGGCTCTGTTCACCGAACAACGCGTGCATTTTGCCGGCTCCGTTCACTGTCGCAACATGCTCAACCCGAAAGCGCGGAACCTCCGACGCGTTGCTCTTACGGCAACAAAACGACGACTGACCGATTTTGTTTAGATTCACAACAAGGCCGGTTTACATAGCGGAGGCTAAGCGAGAGACGAATGAGCGGTGGTGTGGGCACCGGCGAACGGCGCGCTGGTGCCCCGCCCTCGGGCGCCCGTCCTCTTCTCGCTACCGGCGCGGCCCGCGTGCGTCTCTGTCGCGCCGTCGACGTGGGGTGATGTACGCCCAGGGCAGAGTATGGGCGGCGCTTGCCTCACCGTTACAGTACTGCCCCTATAGTGACACTTCTCACCCTAGTCCTATATCCTGATCCATTGTCCAACTGTCAGCGATTCTAGCATTTAGGTACTACATGCGACGTTTAACTGGTCCACTAATTTTAGGAAACCCTTATATGAAAAGTATTACTTTTGTTAGTGCATACATTGTCATTTACCAATCAAGACACGAGTCAGTTTACCGTTTTTAGTTTATGTATTTATTTGTTATTCAGCTGAGGTAACGTTTGAAAATCTAAAATCTTTAGGTATGAACTAAGTGTTATATAGAACGAAGTCAATATTCAAAATATTATCTATACATTCTGACGAGGTGTTAACATGCCTATTTCCGATTTTGGTTTTACCTTCAAAATCGCTACAGAGTTAGTAAGATCTATTAATATATTTTCATAACAAAGGTCAACCGACGATAAAGCTTGTAAACAGTTTATAGTTGCCAAAAATAATCAATTACTTTAAATTGTTAAGCAGGTATACACTTTCAAAGTCTGCTCGTTTTTATAATTTTATCGCGGTGTAGATGCTACGCGCAGAGCTACGGCGTAGCGCTTGGGTCATTCGTTCAGTCGACCACAGCGCTAATCTAATGCGTTCCTAGTAGCCAACTTAAACTTTCTTGTTTTTTTTTTTATGTTAAATGTGTTATTTAATTAGGGTTCGAGCCCATTTATTTATTTGGTTTAATCGCTGGAGGTACTGTGGTAGCCGAGCTAATTTGTTCCAGATGTTTAACAATGGCGAGAGAATGTAAAGCAGCGATTTGTCGAAGGATGATAGGTGCGCATTGACCATAGGCTTAGTAAAAGTCTCAATTAAGTTAACACAAAGTTTCAGTTAACACCAATATAGGAGCTAAAGTATAATAAAACTATTTTCAGTCTGTATAGAAAAGAAGAATGAATAAATACTTCACAGTTACAGTTTAGTATAATAATAATAATAATATGTTTATGGGACTTTTAGTGACCCAAACATAGACCCAAACCATACAACACTTACTTCCTAGACTAATTATTGAAAACTAGCTTTTGCTCGCGACTTCGTCCGCGTGGATTATTAGTTCCCGTTACCGGAGGATTTCCAGGATGAAAACCTGTCCTTTCTCAGGTCCCAGACTATATCTGTACCAAATTTCATTCAAATCGGTTCAGTGGTTTAGGCATGAAAAAGAGACAGACAGACAGACAGAGTTACTTTCGCATTTATAATATAAGTACGGATTAAATTTACACGTAAATAAAGGATAGACATAATCTACTTTGCTGATTACAATACAATTACTCATAATGTGCATCTTTTGAAACTCACAATGAATACACAATGAAGCTCATTTTAGACTACGCGATAAAATAATAGCAGACTTAGGTATAGCTTCAATAGGATATCGCTCACCAGACATTATGTATAATATACTAGCTTTCGCCCAAAGCTTCGCCCGCCGGGATATCTAAACTTCCATATCCTATTTTACCCCTGAAGGGTCTAATTTCCAAAAACCCTTTCTCATGGTTACCTCTCTACACAAATAGCACACTCTCCAAGTTTCTCTTCTTTAAAACCAGTGGTTTGTCCTGTCAGTTTACGATTTTATATATAAAGATAGTATTGCAAAGTGTGAGCGTGTGCTTAATAAATGTATGATGGGCGATATTATTCTGCTATAAACGGTAACTCTAGCGTAGTCTGAAATGAGCTCGACCACAGCAGAGGTTTTGAAAACAATAATTATCATTGAACGCATTAGGTATGCCATTTTCGGGTTTCCATGACGAAATAAATATTGACATAGAGAAACCGGAAGCTGGTTTAAAAGTATGTATAACAATGCTTATTTGGCATTTAAAGGATTTATATAAGGCTCTATAGTCTGTAACTGTGCCTTAAAGTTAGAGCTCAGCCAAGGTTTTTATTATGTTAGATCTAATTTAACATACCAGGATGTGTTTTGAGACATAAACATCTTTCGCAAAATACTTAAACAACTAGGAATGTTTTTATTTTTACGGTCCATAAAACTTGATAAAACTGAATTTATTTCGATTTGACTCATTTCGATGATTAGGTTATGAATTTCGAAGAGCTAAGTTTTCATCAAAAATGCTCCGTTTAATCATTTTTTAAGTACATGGCCAAAATACTCAAACGTCACTTTACTTTAAAACCCTCTCACATCTATTGCTGTCTTTGTCACTTTTAAGGCATAAAGTAAGGACAGCAACGCAAAGTTAAGTCACGTTTGAGTATTCGCGCTTAGTATGTTTGTAAAGTCTGCTAAAGTCGCACAAACAAACTGAATCCCACGTGATCGCGGTACAAAACAAACTACGATCAATAAAAAATACTTACTACTGAATGTTAATATTGTCTTTGTGAATAATAAAATGGCCCCAGTGAGCCATACGCAGGATAGTACCGTTACTATCCCAAAAAGAAATACTATTTCCATTTATAACTATACCGAGTGTTTGCATAAATCTTTTCGACCAGGATTAGCTTACTCCGTGTTTGCAGTCATTTTTTATTTTTACACACTTACTACACATTTACTTAATAGAAATGTGTAAGTAAGTACTTTATACACATTTTTTATTACATATTCCTAAAGTAAACGCAATTTGAATTTGGAAGCAAGACAGGAAGAGGAAATAGAAATAAAGAAATACAAATAGATAAAGGACAAACGCGAGATACCTTCAAACAAAATATGATATTCTTTATTTGACGGGCCAGTTTGGTCTAGTGGTTAGTGACCCTGACTGCGATGCCGGAGGTCGTAGGTTCGATTCCCACCCAGGACAAACTTTGTGTGATGAGGATGATTATTTGTACTGTGTCTGGGTGTAACTTATCTATAATCCATACTAATATTATAAATGGGAAAGTGTGTCTGTCTGTCTGTTTGTCTTTCTTTCACGGCAAAACGGAGCGACGAATTGACGTGATTTTTTAAGTGGAGATAGTTGAAGGGATGGAGAGTAACATAGGCTACTTTTTGTTTCTTTCTAACGCGAGCGAAGCCGCGGGCAGAAGCTAGTATGTATATATTTAGTATGTATATCAGTTGTCTGGTTACCATAACACAAGCTCTGCTTAGCTTGGGATCAGATGACCGTGTGTGAGTTGTCCTAAGATATTTATTTATTTATTTATGATATTTTTTGATTTTCAAAATAAATATAATAGTATTACCCAAAGTTAGAAACATCTGCATCAGTACTACTTAAAACAGTAGACGATACAAGTTTAGAGACAAATATATAAAATAAATAATTTGTTGACACGCGAGCTGGATACGACGGTTAGGTTACCCATCAGAAGGAGAATGGAATATATCTTATCTTATCTTAGGTGAGCCGAATGGGTGACCTGTTGCAACCGCGAGTGCAAGGGTGAAAATAGTCTTTACTGAAACCATGTGCCACCGGTGACACGCTGGTTAACTGCTTTTTTTTTAATCTTTGAACACAAGTGATTTGAGACGCAATAGAAAGACAATAGCAGCCCGACAGCCGGCTGTCGCTTGGTCGTTGAAAAGTTTTAATTAGGTATACTCTTATGTTGTTCTTATAAGTTACTCTCTGCCACTCATAAAACTGCCTGACAGTTCGCTACGAGGAGTAAGTGTTAGGAAGTCCTCTTTTCAACCGACTTCATAAAAAGGAGGAGGTTCTCAATTCGACTGTATGTTTTTTATTGTTTGTTACTCGATTTCTCGAAGACGCCTGGACCGATTTCAAAAATTCTTTTTTTATTTGAATGGGAATGCTTGTTATTTGGTCCCATTGTCACCAGGTCAGGACCTGGTGGTGGAAACCCTGAGAAATTGAGGGCATCTCTAGAAAATTGTAGGCGAGCATCGGGCAAAAACTTAATATTAATGTGTATATCTGATGAGACTACAATACCATGGAGGTTTAGGGCTGACCTGATGATGGTGACGACAGATAATCAAGGGAACTCCTCAACGGTACAACTTAGGTACCTCGTCTTTGGGCTCATTTCATTCGTGATGACAAGATCTTTACACCGAGATGGGTTATGACTGCCACTGCAAGCTCCGTGATGCAGGTGCAGTACAGTTAAGGGAACTCCTTAATGGTTGATAGCAGCTACATAGTGTTTGGGCTTATTTTATTCGTATTGATAAGCCCTTTGCACCGAGATTGATTATAATGCAGATTCCATAGTGAAGACAAAAGATATTTTAAATGGTTCGTAGCAGCAGCTACCTAGTGTTTCAGCTTCATTGAAGTTAGTTTTACACTAAAATGGGTTATGATTTGTCGTTTTGAATCGACAATTTATTATAGGTACAATGAGTATTATAAAAATGCATTAATATTATAGAAGAAGTTTTATTGTATATTGTCTGCGTTGTTAAACGTTTGATGCTTTTTTTACGCTTGGATGAAACTTGGTATGGACATTAGCAGCCTGGATGGGTTCTTTAGTCAGACATTGGGACTCGACACTAAAAAGTATAAAAAAAAACTTTTTACAAAAAAAAATAACCGCCTTCAAAAACTAAAAAATTAAAAATAACTAAAATTTCGGAAGTCGGTGGCTTCTCTTCTGCCAGTCAATTTGTGTTGCCACCAACTTCCGAAATTTTAGTTATTTTTAATTTTTTAGTTTTTGAAGGCGGTTATTTTTTTTTGTAAAAATGTTATTAATTAAAACTTGTAGCAACCTATACAATACATACTAGTACAATACATAATAAAGGTGATTCATCTATTGTACTTAAACAAACTATCGCCATCTGCTGGAATCACTGAGTAGCACCACAGAACCCGGCTACACAGTTACTGAGTACACTGATCTTGAACTTTGATCGGTATTTGTTCAACACCACCGTCGCAAGATAGGTGGCGCTGCTGGTGGTCATACTGCATCCTGACCAATTATTGTCGGGACACGTCACGTGTGACACACACGGTACCATCCTTCGAGCGATCTATAAAGTTACAGCCCCCCTAGACAAGTGGCATTGTAGAATAGATAGCGGAATAGAATAAATTGTCAAATGTATGGAGATGTCAAATTATTTAGCGAAAGCTTATGTCAACCCCATACATTTGACAACCTATTCTAATCTACAATCTATTCTACAAATGCCACTTGTCTAGGCCCTCTGAATCGCGAGACAGGTAGCGCCACTTTAACTTTAACCATCCTCAGCAAATTCGTTAGAAACAAACCATCATTTATTTATATACATATAAATATCAAGATGAATTGTAATGGGTGTAACGATACTCTGGCACCTGACGCTGGACCTTGTATGCCATTTATGTGACGGAGGATATCATCATGATTGCGTAAACATTACTTTGCAACAGTTTTTGAGTCTAACGCCTGAGTACAAAACTACCTGGAAGTGTCCCTCGTGCAGCAACATAACACGCTACTCCCGCCCGAATTTGAATACATCTGATTCCTCCACGCACTTTTTGGCCTTTGAAGACAATCATATTATGAACATGTCTTGCGATCACGGGGATCAATGAGCGCCATCGCCGCGAACTCCGACTATACTACACACCGTCTACAGACAGCCCATTCCGGTCATTTACACAAGAACTCAATTAAACGTTGCAAGCGTTGCGATCAGATATCGATCACACTATGGCATTGTTCAAAGAAGACATTAAAAACACCTTACAGGACTGGAGAGTTGAGACGGAGGCAAGCATGATTGGTTTTCATGACAAGGTTAATAGCAGCTTATCAGACCTGAAGCAGGAGTTGAATGCCCAGGCTGGCCTCGAACAGAATGTGAAAGAAATGACCGTGGAGATATTTAGTCTTAAAAAATCGCTCCAGTTCCACTCAAATGAACAAGATGACCTTAAGTTACGTGTTGAAAATATGAAGCGTTACCAGGCTGAAGAGTCACTGCCTCTATAAGACAATTAGAAAGTAAACTGGAAACGCTAGAACAGCAAGCAAGGATCTGTAACCTGGAGATCTGTAACCTTGAGATCTGCAACTTACCTGACAAACGGGGTGAAAACTTGTTGCAGTTGTTGGGGTGTGTCGGGGACGCTATCGGTTTGGCCATTCCTCAAAAGTTTTTCTATTCCTGGCAAAACCATACTATCCGATGTAAAAATGGCGACATTTATGAAAACTTCTTTGCGTTTTGCTATTGGGGCTAAGTCTTAAAGTGTTAATTAATGGTGCAGTCACCTTTTATTATAAAGAGGAAAACTTTGTTTGTTTGATTGTAATGAATAGGCTCAAAAACTACTGGACCGATTTTAAAAATTCTTTCACAATGTTACATTGTCCACGAGCAACATAGGCTATATAATATCACGCTGGGTCCCACGGGAGCAAAGCAAAGCAGTAACCAAAAACCTAACGTAATGCGGGTGAAACCGCGAGGAACAGCTAGTTATTTTATAAGTAAGTACTTTAAGCATAGTTATATGTTGTTACTTTAATTACCGACGCTTGATTCACATATAATAGTCAACAGAGCCCGCTCAGCTATCAGATCAAATATGGCTTATCCAATTGTTTTATACTTGTACTAAGGGTAAAAAGATAAATTTATAACAAAAAATAACATTTAAATTCGTGGTCTGTTTAATATGATCAAAACTCTATATTTACTATTAACAAGATTGGAGCAACTTGTAAAAACCGATTTTGTCATCCTTATTTTACAATGAATTTTGGCGGCTCCGCCAAGCTGTTTTCATTTTTTTTTCTAACGATTTTTTTTTATATAAAGTATAGACATATATCATATTTTCAGAATTTATACGCATACAGCTTTATAATCATATTGTTTTCAAGTCGATATAGCCACGATTTGAAAAATTATGGCCATTTAATGTTTTTTGTTACGGTTGAAATTTTCACATTTCAGGGCATAGTTCACTTTTTTGTATGTAGATATGTATTTTTTTATTTCAGAAAACGATTGACCATCTTTAGTTTCTTCGAAAATGATACCCCACTTGCCCTAGTAACGATAAATTAGGAGTTATGACTACAAACAGAGCGCGCGGCAGAAGAGAACTTCAACCCGTCCCCCTCCTCTCCAGAGGGGTGCCTCCGGGTGACTCCCGGGCGATTTTTACTCTAACCCACCTAACTAACAAGTGTACCAAGTCTCGTGCTTTAATGCAAAAAATATTGCTCCCCATACATTAATGGCTTATAACGCCCCCACTATTTATGAATGACCTTATTAATTGACGTTAAAAAAGTACAGTTTGTTGTTTTATTTTCGTTTCAGCCCATTCGATTCCCGAGAGTGACACATTTTAGAAGTGACAAGTTTTTATGGGCCCTGGTTGAAAACTACTAGATTATATTACTTAAAGGAAACATTCCCTTCAATGGGAATCAATCAAAAATTCTTTGAAACTGCAAATCATTCTCAATCTCATTCCAATCTTTGGGATCATCTCTGGTCAAGAATTAAATATAGTAGGAAAATTTTCAAAAAAAAAAGGTATTATAGACTCCCTTCTCGATAACTAAAAAAAAACTGAAAACTGCAACCTCAAATTTAACTGTTGCACTGAAAACAGAACCCACATTTCAGCAAAAATATTTTCAGTTTAGGTAAAAATAGTGTTACAATAACTTTTTAGGGTTCCGTATCTCGAAAAGCAAAAACGGAACCCTTGTAGGATCACTTTGTAGTCCGTCCGTCCGTCTGTCAAGACACTTTTTTTTATGTCGTACGCGTCGAAATGCCAAGCTGAAAAAAACAAATTTCTAAATCAACGCAATAACTTTTTATTGCGTTGATTTTACATGGCTGTTTATATTGCATATTAAGACATTTGCAAGGGAATCAAAACCTATAGGGTACTTTCCATTGACCTAGAATCATGAATTTTTTCAAGAAGCAATGTCATGTAGGACAAGTAAAGAAAAAACTCCAAAAACCGTAAATTTGTAATTATTTCACAAAAAAAATTGGATGTGGGAACCCAACAATGTAATTTTTTGTGCTAAGCGCTGTTGGAGGATACCGATACAAAATTTATTTTTTTATTCCATTGCTTTCTTTTATAAATAATATTAACTGTGGAACCATCTGGAGCGTACACGAAAAGATTATTAGGGTAGTTTAAGCGTGAAAGAGCTCCAATAGCGTTGTCGCGAACATACTCATTCGAAAAACAGTTTGATAGTTTTTTTTAATGACTTCTCCCGCCCCTGGGCAGGGATGGAACGTCAGACTTTTACTGACTAAAATCCAATAATGTCCCAGTAGCATCTTCGGTTACCTTTATATATTCCGGGGCCGCGGTAACTATTAGAAGCATCAACACGCCGTCGCGTCGACACGGGTTTGGTCCTAGTCGGGTGGCGAGATACCTAGCGCTCGCCGTCTTCAGGCCCGCGCCTACGGTGGCCGTCGTCTTGCGACTCTTTACAACTACACCTGGGTCTCTGTCCGGGGCGTGAAACTTGACGCTGCCTCACGCACCCCGTCGCCTTCGTCTCCAGCGTGTCTGCTTGGCAGAAGGGGGCGATGGCTTCTATTCAGTCGCACCCCAAAGCATGACCTGAACCAGCACCGGGCGCGAGCGGTCACCCCCACCGATCGCCTTTGCAAGGGCACGGCGGTGGTTCGCCCAAGCGCACGGTGGGCTGAAAATCGGCTTTCATAGACTTAGGGATTTCAATTTGCAAGTGCTTGTTTTTATGCCGGATATCGCTTCTATTAGTCATTACTATGTACAAAAATGACACCCGAGTTAATTCTACCCAAAAACGAAGGAAATATATTTTTTTTACGATAAATTTGTATGAAGCTAGTATGAAAAATCGAATTATCTCCTAAACGGCATGTTTAACCGTAATATCCTTGGAGATGGTCATAGTGCTAATTATTTATGATTTTTTGGTTGGCAATTGGACGAAAAATTTAATGCCGTTTTTTTTTTAAAAATCGTCAAAATATTTTTATTTGTTTTTACGTATGAAACGATTCCTTTTGGTGTTTATGTTGAAGAACACGGACTTTTAACTACACATAACATAAAATAGCATCACTCCTATATTTCCGAAGGAGTTGGCAGAGGTTTATAGTACACCCACACGTAGCCAACTATGTTTGAGCTAGATATTTATCAGCACAAAATGAGTTTTAAAACTTTTCATACAACCAAATTACCAATTGTCTTCTAATGAGTCCAAAAAGAAGTGATTAAGTAACTACACTGATTAGGTCTTCTAATGAGTCTTAATAGGTGATTTAATGATTTTGAATATCTCACGACAATGGATTATATTTAACATTTCCTGATAAGTAAGCTAATTTGTTAATTAGCAGTGCTATGAGTTCTAAGAATAGTTAGTGACAATTATAGATTTTCATTAGCTAATGAGGAGATAACTAATGAGGGTAGTTACCTAATTATTGTCGTTTTGCAATAAAAGGGCTAAAGTTTTGTTTTATAATTTAATTTGTTCACAACTGTGTAACTGCTAACACTAAATCTGCGACTATAAAATCTTAAAATGGAAAGTTTAATCACCAATTTAGACTTGTTTGTTCTTCTACGAAGTGAGAGTACTTCATTTGATCATGAAGTATTGTTTAGTGCAGTTGTATCCCGCATAGGCGATTGCCTGTCTGACGAAGATTATGTTGTTCTCAAAGAATTTTGTCGGAGATTTACGCGAGCCGCTTTACAAAGGTGGGGGAAATCCAACCGATTCCTTGATAATTTCAGGAGAAAGTACGAGAATTGGTTGGGAGCAAATATTGATTGGCCGAGTTTTGTGCAAACTTTAGTTAATCAAGAACCAAGTGTTGATGAGATACCAAGAGCGCCCTCAGTCTCTCCAGAACCGTCGACATCAACGTCCATTGGAACAATGACGAAAAGATCCCGTAAACCATTCGAAGACCTGGGAAGTAAACAAAAAAAGAGAAGATCTGATGAACACACAGGCGAAGGTTCCAGTGAATTGGCATATGCAGCTGCAGCACGTTTAAAAGAAGAAGGGCATGGAGATATCGCCTCTGTCATCGAATACATGATGAAAAATCCTGAAGCAGCCGCTAAATTAAATGAAACGCTTAAGAAACCAGCGAAAACAATCATATTTACGCCAGAAAAGGCGCTTGGATTGCTTCTTTCGCTAAAACTCTCAAAGTGGCAATATATTACGTTGCGTGAGGCTGCCATTCGAGAAGGTGCTAAAGATATTTATCCATCTTACTATAAAGTGCAACAAACTAAGCTTGATTGCTACCCTCCGAAGCAATCAGTGACAGTTACTGATTCATCGGCTAGGATTACACTTCAAGCTTTACTTGATATCACGGTTACAAGAATCCTTCAAAGCCTTTCTAACGAAGAGCATAACAAGCAGTTGAAGCTGATATCCAAGTGGGGATTTGACGGTGCTTCTAACCAAAGCCGATACAAGCAGAAAATTGAGGGTGAGGAAGATGATTCAAGCATTTTCATGACCTCCTTGGTGCCACTAAAACTGACAGATGGAGACAACATTTTATGGACGAACCCAAAACCATGCTCAGTTTTGTATTGTCGTCCAGTTCAGTTTACTTTTGTAAAGGAGAGTGAAGCAGTTGTCCTTGGGCTGAAAAAACAAATGGATGAAGAAATTGAGGCCCTTATCCCCACAGAGTGCAATAATAATAATAGGGTGACTCATCAACTAATGATGACGATGATCGACGCTAAAGTCTGTACTTACCTTTCTGAAGCTAGATCAAATGCATCGTGCTACCTGTGCTTAGCAAAGCCTACAGAAATGAACCGCTTAGATGCTGTAACATCAAAAATTGTGTGTTCGGACCTGTATGAGTTTGGCTTGTCATCCCTACACGCCCGTATAAATTGTATGGAATGTCTGTTACACATTGCATACAAACTGGACTTCAAACGGTGGGCAGCGAGAAGTGATGAGCACAAAGAAATGCTACAGACAAGAAAGAAAATAATTCAAAATAAATTCAAAGATGAGCTCAATCTGTTGATTGATATAGTAAAACAAGGCTCGGGAACCACCAATGACGGGAATACTGCAAGAAAATTCTTTGAGTTTTCTAATAAAACCGCAGCTATAACCGGTTTGGATGAAGACCTCATCAAAAGATTTGCTGTAATTTTACAAGCAATTACATCTGGAGAGCAGATCGATATAATAAAATTTAGAGATTATGCTCGCAAAACAGCAGAAAAGTACGTATTACTATACGACTGGTTCTACATGTCGTCAACCGTTCATAAGTTACTAATCCATGGGGCTGACATAATCGAGAAAAATAATATTGTGCCGATTGGGACTCTCTCGGAAGAAGCCTCAGAGTCTCGAAACAAAGATTTTAGGAGGTTTCGAGAACATCATTCGCGGAAAAGAAGCAGGCAGGATTCCAATCAAGACATTTTAAATATGCTTGTTGTTTCTTCGGACCCTTTGCTAAGTGCACAAAGGCCTAAGTTAGATGCCAAGAAAAAGCAGAGCTTTTTTGCTGAAACTCTCGACTTAATTCAATTTCAGGAAACTGAGTTCGAATTTTTGGATATATCCAATCTGGATGCTGACTCAGAATTGGAGTCTGACAACGAGAGTGATAAGGAAAATTTGTAAAAAAGATATATATGTACATATTTGTAAATTTGTATTTGAGTGTGTTTGGGTTTTTTTGTAATATTTAATGATATGTTTTATTTTTTTTATTTATTTTACTTTATTTTACGAATGCTTAGTATTAATTCCTTAAATTAACTTATTTTGTATAAAATATAACTTCATAATGTTACTTCAATATAAATCTTTTTTTATTTAAATTAATATAAATGTGTCAAAAACAGCAATTTTTTTATTTTTTAGTTTTCTTGTTTCGTGTGTTCTTAATATTTGGGTTAATAACATATCGAACTTTTTAACTTAGACACTAAAAGGGATCGTTTTACATGTAAAAATAAATAAAAATATTTTGACGATTTTTTAAAAAAAAACGGCATTAAATTTTTCGTCCTATCGCCAACCAAAAAATCATAAATAATTAGCACTATGACCATCTCCAAGGATATTACGGTTAAACATGCCGTTTAGGAGATAATTCGATTTTTCATACTAGCTTCATACAAATTTTTCGTAAAAAAAATATATTTCCTTCGTTTTTGGGTAGAATTAACTCGGGTGTCATTTTTGTACATAGTAATGACTAATAGAAGCGATATCCGGCATAAAAACAAGCACTTGCAAATTGAAATCCCTAAGTCTATGAAAGCCGATTTTCAGCCCACCGTGAAGCGGGGCAAACTTCCACTGTATGGTCCACCGTGTCACGCAGGCGTCACCACCGCCTTGTATAGCCGCAGCAGCGGAGTTTCGCCCCGGCGTTGCACTTCCACGCGCCACTGTGCGTGGTACATGTGTGCAAGGACTGTTGCCCCCAAATCCGCAAGAATCAGGCAGGCAGGAGATCTTATATATCCATGCACCATACCGGAGCCCCATAAAGAGCCATGGACCGCACGATCCCCGCGTACCCGCGTTATGTTAGATATTTGGTTAGTGATCGGCTCCCGTTGCTCATGGCGCAATGTTATATGTATAGGACAATATTATGTGTTATTCTGATGTATAAACTACGAATTTCTTGCAAAGCCGTCTATCGACCAGCCTTGTTACGGCCCGTATGTACTATCATTTATATTGCTGCGGAATAGCATAAACGGCAATTTTGTACAAAATTAATTAAATAACGTATTTATATTGATAAGGATTAATACTATATTGATGAAAACACCGTGACAGATCATGAATTATTTTAGAAATAAATTCATAGCCATAAAAATGGTTATATTGAGTGAACTATAAATATTAGACATAATTATGCTGTTGCGGACTTTTTATTAGAACTTTTTAAGAGGAACAATTCTTTAGTACATATTTTTTGCGTAACTTCAACCATTTACGCAGCGCACGCAATGGAATCTCTCAAAAGAAATATTTTTTTCTCGTTTTTGTCACACTTTTCGTTACTGCTCGGCTCCTATGTGTCTTAGCGTTATGTTATATAGCCTAAAGCCTTCCTCTATAAATGGACTAACTAACAAAAAATATTTTTTCAAATCGGACCAGTAGTTCCTGATATTAGCGCGTTTAAACAAACAAACAAACTCTTCCGCTTTATAATATTATATAGTTAGATGTGATGAATGTATGTGTGGATGTTTGTTAAGTACTCTTTCACGCAATAACAAAATTTTGATGAAACTTTGCAGTAAAATTAACTAACACATAGTCATAGGTCTTCTCTTCCCGTACATGTGAAGTGATGATTTGACGTCTACCTTCATGCGTCTACCCCATAGTGTGGTGGGGTATCTGTGGTATCATTTCCTACCTAGATAAGTTATGTAAAAACATAGAGGTTGAGAAAATGTTTTTTTTTTCATTTGGATATCTCGAGATATTTAGACCCTCCACTAATTACTTACCTACCTACTACTTTTTGAATAATTAGAATAATGAACAACTGCCGCCATCTATCTATTATATATTGAAACAGAAAGAGCCATCTATCTTGCGGCGTGGATACTATTTCGCGGCATTACTCGCATGAAATGAACTTACTAGCGGCCCGTCCCGCTTCGCACGGGTGGACATAAGGTATTTTTATTTATATTATTGATGTTTTATTTTTAAGTTCTTTTTATAAACGGAGTGTCACATTTTATACTTACAATTCGAATTTGTTCATCTTCTACCGTTTTTCGTTTTACTAAAAAACGGGTCTAGCCCATAGATAATACATATAATACTGGTTTAGCCTCATCACTATCACAAACAATGTCACAAACAGACAGCTGAGCTGACATTGACAATGTGACAAGTGAGTGACAGAACCTCTGACCCAGGAATTCTATGGACGCGGCATACCTACAAAAAAAACGTGTATACCTACACTTTACTGAGAGGATAAAATGGCGGCTAATAGAGTAGCCCCTCGATCGATAGTTCTGTAAAATAACATCGACAAAAGATTGTGAGAATGTTTTCTTAGTTTCACGTACTGGCGAAAAATACCTCAAGTTTTGTAACTTCGGTCTTTCATAAATAAGTTGTTTGTTCGTCCTTCTTTCACGGCTAAACCGTGGACCCCTTTATATAATAAGTCTATACCTCTTTCTATTAGATTCTATGCTGCTTGTGGGCCTACATTTTGAAAAGTATAAGATTTTACTTATTGACACCCTGTTCATTTAATTTGATAAGGTTTCACGGCCAATTGTACAGCGGTTCAAATTGATCTTCCATTACAATCAGGGAAAAGCCAAGGGTACACAAAAAAAAGGGGTCCATAAAGATGTTTCTAATCTAAAGATGTAAATTAATTAAAATATAATATTTTTTACTAATAAAGAAACATTTCCTTTATTGATATGGTGTAAATCGAAAATCTGTGTTTTTTTTTGGCAAGCAGGAAATTGAACGGTCTTAACTAAATTAATAATAACCGGCCAAGAGCGTGTCGGATCACATTCAATGTAGGGATCCGTCGTTTCCTTTCCGTCACATTAAATATTCCCTCGTATGAGTTCAAAAAAAGGCTATTTGTTAAGTTGACATACAAAGTACGCATAAATTATGTTTACGATTTTTGGTTTTTTTTTGTACAAAAACTGTTCTTTTCATCAAGTTCAAAATAATTTTCCTAGAAAGTCTTTATAAAGTTCTACTTTTCAGATTTTTTAAACTTAAGGTTCAAAAATTGGGGGTGGGCACATTTATTTTTTACTTTTGAAGCGATTATTTCCGAAATGATTGACATTATCATCATCATTATTTTAGTAAACATATTCATTTCTAAATACCTATCAAACATTATATCACACGTTAGGGTTGAAATAAAAAAAAAGACTTCCCACTTTACATGTACCCTAATAAAACATTTTTTCCAATTTTTACCAAATTTCAGCTTTCTAGTGCTAACGGTCACAGAGATTAAGCGAGGACGGACAGACAGACAGATAGACAGACGGACAAAGGGTTGGGGTCTGGTGTTTAACAAATAAAACAAAAAATGTTGGAAAATAAAAAAAAATTTAATCAATATTTAGTATTGCCTTCCCTAGCTTTATTTACAGCCTGCAGCCTGTTTTTTATCGACCTTATTAATTTTTTGACGGTCTCTTGAGGAATGCCGTGCCAATCCTTTAAATCTTTGACAATGTTAGTAATGTTACCAAATTGAGCTTTTTTTTTTGTCTGTCTTTGAACTTTCTCATTAAGTCTCTTTATCTTCTTAGACTGTTTTTGACATATGTACTTTAATTTCTTTATCATTTTAGATGTGTTTATCTGAAATCAAATAATTAAGTTTTAATAGATATTGAAGACAAGTGAGAGATATCTCCCACGCAGTCAATTTAGTTGATGAGGTGACTTTTATCACTGAGATAAATTCAAAAATAATGATGACAAGAAAAACTGATGGTAGCCGAGGTATTAGCAGCAAAATCTGGCGCATCTGAGGTGCTAGCGCCTAAATCTGGCACATCGGAGGCGCTAGTGGCCAAATATGGCGCAGCGGAAGTGCTGGTGACTATATCTAGCATAGGGGTTGTGCTAGAGGCTAAATCTATGCCACTCCTCTTTAGAATTTCTCCAGGCTGTCGGTGTGCCTATGATAGGCACACCAACAGCTTTAACCTGAAAACCTCTCTTTATTAGTAAAATAAATAATAATCCAAATAGAAAAAAAATACAAAAAAAATTATAACTTCAAAAACAGTATTTTGATCTTTATTACAAAAATGTTTTTATTACAAAAAAAAATACCTTATTAGGAGCACCACATCCAGATAACGATTGTGAGTTTGTTACATTTGTATCATTTTCAAGTAGAATTCCAAACATGTTTGATTCAATGGCAGGCTGTAAACAAGAATTAAAACAATTAGT
Organism: Athetis lepigone; assembly: GCA_033675125.1. Classification (NCBI taxonomy): domain Eukaryota; kingdom Metazoa; phylum Arthropoda; class Insecta; order Lepidoptera; family Noctuidae; genus Athetis; species Athetis lepigone. The sequence continues at coordinate 15,916,536 of CM066219.1, forward strand.
ATATTGATGTTTCTTGATTTTGTTAAAAGGATTTTAATTAATCTAAAGATCAAATTTATAACACACAATGTTACTTACCAATAAGGTTCGTGTAGGTAAAGCATCGTCACGCAATGTTACTTTATTCAGTGTCCGGTTGAAACATGATTCTTTAAAGTGAAGAGAACAAATATGAATTGTTTTTGTTGGCATCTTTAAATTTTCAACACCAATTGTTTCCAGCCATGTTTTCTTTTTTTTCATTATTAGCCGGCAGCCTTAAAAGTAAAATAAAACAAATAAAAAACCATAATATAGCATTTAAAAAACCATAATACAGCATTATCGATAAATATAAAAATGTGTAATGCACTACTCTATCCCTTCAATAGCAAGAAAATGATTTCATGAAATACATGTTGAAAATGAAAGAAAAAGGGAAATTATGAAGGCTTTACTGTTCAAACTATTCAACAAATGCAGAACCTTTTGTTTAATAACGAAATCTAAAGATATTTCAAACAAAATTAAGTACGTACTGGTGCAAAGTTATTTTTGGGCGATTTCTGCTTCTTTTGATGCCACATCCGATTATATTGCAATTGGGCATCTTGCTATATACAATTTCTATTATAGAACCGAGTTCGAACACAATAACACAGCAAATTACTTAAAAAATCACAATTTTTATCCAGAGCTCAAGAGTGTTTGACAGTTGACGTACCAAACTTGTTTACTAAACAGCGAGAGGATAAAATGGCGACTGGCCGCAAATAGGTATTTTAATGACGTTAGGAACTAAGAGTTGCCATCATAGTAACTCTCAAAAACATTGTTATCCTTTTTCACTTATGCAAAATTATGAGAGTTAAAAAGAGATGGCAGTATTTTTATGATGTTGGCGTCGAGAACCCACTATATTTGTATAACTGCTGTTTCTATAGTCAAACATTTCAGGTCTATATAATTCTAAGGTCTTTGGACAGAACCGGTTCTTCTTTCTCATATTTTGAGGTAGGTGTATTAAAAAATAATTTTCTTTGCGAAATTCATATTGTATAATTATTATTGGCAAATATGTCACTAAGTAGTGAAAGGAGTCCTATTGAACAGAAAGATTTCAGAGAAAACACGAACTGTTCTGGTCAAAAAATACATTCATTGTATCTGCTATTCGTGCCAAACGCGCCCAGTGGAGAAATACTTTTCTAAATCTGTCTACGCGCCAAACACAGAGAAACACATGTATTGTCCAATGAAAATGAGAGAAGAAAGTGAAGTGACAGCATGTAAGACAACATCTATTATGAAAAACAAAATGTGAATTTTATACTAAAACTAGCTTTTGCCCGCGACTTCGTCCGCGTGGAATAATAGTTCCCGTTCCCGGGGGATTTCCGGGATGAAAACTATCCTATGTCCTTTCCCGGGTCCCAGACTATATCTGTACCAAATTTCGTTTAAATCGGTTCAGTGGTTAAGGCGTGAAGAAGAGACAGACAGACAGACAGACAGACAGACAGACAGAAAGACAGACAGACAGAGTTACTTTCGCATTTATAATATTAGTATGGATGTAAAAATGCAACGGCGCCAACGACACCGAAAGTCTCCAAGACTACACCCACAAATATGATCATATTAATATCTAATTGTAATGTGTTTGGTGTATGTATCGGAATTAAATGCAACGTACACACACAAACACATCGATCTGTTGTGAAGCTGTTGATCATTTAGCGGTGACAAATGAAACAAATTTATGACGTAATTTATCGCCGCAGTCGCAAACTACAGGCACAACGTGTCAGGTGCACAAGTACCTACACACCCACGGAACAAGTTCAGCTTGAACAGGGGGAAGGAGGCCAGGTCCAGACAAGGGTGCAGGTGATATGTCTTGTTGAGACTTCACCCATCCAGATGAATGATAAATTGATTACCCGAATTTAGGTTTTAGGGAAAGAGTCTTTAAAGTTTTAAAGACAGCTCGGTGGACCTTTGAGGGTCGGCCTTTTGACATTTCGTCAATACACTTTTTTTTTTTGGTGACTGGGAATTCGTCAAATTACTTTTCCCAGTTTTTTTATAGATCTATCTACAACTTTTGGGTTTTTCGAGTTTTTCCTTTTCTCGGCCTCATTTTAGGTTACATCTCCGGAAAAAATCCTAGTGAGCTGAGTTTTTGTATATGTCGCAGTCATCTGGTTAAATCAGCTATTTGATTGTATGACTAGCGCGTTCATTGAATGACGACATTTAATTGAATGACTAAACGACAACTCGTCAAGTTGTTTAATGTAACGTTCAACAACTTGACTGAACGTTATTTAGCATTTTCGTTAAATGGGATAAGTATAGTCGACTTTGTAATTTTTGTTTAAGGTGACCATAAGTTCGCAACTTAAAAACTTAACTTCCTTTACATAACAAATATGAGAACATGACATGACACACTTTATTATGATTTTAATTAAAAAAAAAAACATTGAGATGGCGCAGACAGAGGGGAATAAAAAAATATAGTCTAAAAAGGCAAAAAAATACACGCTAATCACGTAGTCAATCACTTCTCAAAGTGGGCGGTGAGCAAAATAAGGTTGAGAAACTATGCTCTAGTTTTAAAATTATCGATTAGTCGTGACGTGTTTGCCATCCCTATTTTTGACATACCTAACGATGGTCCTTTCAAGTTCTTTATCTGTCATTGTCAAAGTTTTCTGTCACGCACGCGTGACGGACGCGCAGTCTTATTTACTTACCTATCAACCTGATGGGTTTACTACCTATTTTACCACTATCCACTAAAAGTTAGAAAAAAAAATCTGCGTAAGTACTTATCTAGGTAAGAAGGAACTAAAAATAGTACTTACAAAGTATCATGACATTATTGTGTTCCAGTTTCTTAAAAATCACTTGATCTTTGAATAAAATTGTTGTTGGTTCGACTTGAAAATCTAATTTCGATACCTGTTTTGAAATTAGAACATTTTTGGTCAGTGCGTCGTCTTAGGGGCGGAGTAAGTAGAGTTTAGCAAATCTGCAAAATTAGACGTTATAGAATTTTATTATTATATTGATACAGAATACAGTTTATAACAACACAAACAATAATATGCGCAGAACAATGTTTTTTGCCACTGATTTTTATTAACACTAGATACATAAGTAAGTATTCATTTTGTTGGCTAATTTTGAATATGGTCAAGGATGCTTAGATGTACATCTAAGAGTTGTCTATTGTCTAGTGCCCTAAGGTACAATTGGTATGATGGTTGAGCATGTCTCTGCTGGTCTCCATCTTGAAATTACCTTAGGAAACAAAATATTTTAATTGTCTATTAGTTCCCTTTGGTCAGGATGTACTTGCCCAGGTTTATTGATTCGCTTCTTTAACTAAATCATTTTGAAATGTTAGTGTTTTTCATTCAAATGTTTGTCTTCTTCCAAGAAGTCATAATATATTGTGTACTCAGAAAATATATTATATTTATTTTATTCTCATCGGTCAGTGGGTAGTCTGAGCAAGTAAAATGTGAAAATTAAAGAAGTTTGAAGTTAGTGGTTGTCTGTAAAGTCAGTTTGTGGGTGATAATTTTACTCAATATTGTTTCCCTTTTTCCAAATTCTTGTTAGCCCTTTTCCAAATTCTTGTTAGCCTTTTTCCTAATTATTGTTATTTACATGCTTTTAAAAAAGTTACCTATATTATTTCAAGTTTCGATAATATAAAATCACGGAACATTTAAAAAAAAAACATAAAAAAATCTCATTAAGTAAAGTATGTGAAAATTTAAGAAGTTAAAAGTTGGTTGAAAAGAAATAGGTATGGTTGTCTGTAAAGTCGGTTTGTTGATGATAATTTTGATGAAGTCATATTGTCTCTTCATCACTTGTTCTTGTTTGCATACCTGGCTCAGGTTGAATGTGGCACTTTATCATGTGTTTGGCTCACGTCAGTTCATAACACCTTGATTCATTGTTTTTAATCTGAATTGAATTTTGTAGCATAACTTTAGACCCATCTATTTCCTTTATAAGTAACCATTAAATTTTCTATTGCTCTGGTTTTATCTCATCATCTGCAATGTATTTATTTATGGAAATATGGCAGTAGGTGTGATTCAGCTGCAAAAAATGTATACATTATTTGGTTTCTTCACATTCTCAAATTATTGTACACTGTGTTGGCTATTGTAGTCATTTTAATTATTATTATTATTTATAAAATATATTATTTGTCTTATAAATATGGTGTGAGTAAATACATAATGTTACAACTAATTATTTTGTTTGCAGTCTGGTATGTTGTGTGTTTTCAAGGAAAGCACAGAATTAATCAATCATGTTTAAAAAAGTCTGTTTTAAAAGGTTATTTGGTTCTTTCCATTTTTTTCTAATTATTTTTTTTATGATCATATTTATTTAATGACTAGCTGTTCCTCGCGGTTTTACCCGCATAACGTTATGTTTTGGTTACTGCTACGCTCCCGTGGTACATAGCGTGATATTATATATATAGCCTCTGTTAGTTGTTGACAATGTAGCTTTCAAATGGTGAAAGAATTTTTAAAATCGGTCCAGTAGTTTTTGAGAAACATACAAAGTTTTCCTCTTTATAATATTAGTATAGATATAATACACATTTATTTATCTTTATTTGGTTTTACAGGATTGGTTCTTTTAATTAATATGTTATTTTATTTAAATGTGTTTGTATTAAATTTCATATAGAGAAAACATTGTCCCGACCAAGATTAAATAAAAAAAACCCGCCAAGAGCGTGTCACGCTCAGTGTTGGGTTCCGTAGTTTTCCGTCCGTCACAATAAGTGTTGCCACCACTTATGACGTTAAAAAAGACCATTTGTTACGTTGACATACTAAGTAGGTACGTAGAAATTATTTAGTACAACCTTTTTGTGTTTTTTGTACAAAAACTGTTCTGTTCTTTCCAAGTTCAAAATAATTTTCCTTGAAAGTCCTTATAAAATAGGGAAGATGCAAACATAGTATTTATTGGAAATTTATTAATAAAATGTTGAAAAAATGTAAATGAAGGGCCTCTGCAACTTTTTTTTGCATAATGTTTATTTTTAACAATAAATAATAATAATAATAAACCCGCAGGGCAGCTAGAACCCGCAGGGCAGCTTGTGGCGAGCTGTCGGGCAGTAGCGACCCCGTGGACCTGACCTCCTGGGAGACCCTTTGTTCTTCATCTCTGGCTTGCCTTAACTGGCCGGCCAGAGTGAGCACTGACGAGGAACAAGGCTCCCACCTCACTCTTGCCTTCATTGGCTGGTTTGAGTGGAGATTCGCAAGAGCATACGTGCTCGGGGGAAGGAAGTATTCCAGTAAGATGCTGGTAGGGATCTTGACCGTACTTCCGGGATTGTCCTGATAGCCGTGGAAGACCTCTCCACTCCTCTAGCACCTCGATATATGTTGCCCCCTTGTCGCTACGTCACTATGTGCTAGCGGCCGTTTTCGGGAGCCCATTTACTGAGTGTGCAAGTCACCCCCTGCCATTCTATCAGTGTATACAACCATTGGTCAGGCAGGGGCCATAGTCACTCCATAGTTTCTGGTACCTTATTCATGAAAGAATCCAAACCCATAGTCCAAAATTTTTGTTAGTTGCCATATTTTACAATAGTCCAACACCAACCGGGGGTTGTCCTTAGGTGCACTTACATAGTGCATATAGGGATAATCGTCGGTCGGTGTCCCATTCCACATAAAGTTTTTCCTCAAGGGGCCTCTGCGAGTTGGCTTCGGCCCCTCGTACGCCTTCCAAAAGTCCGGGACCTCAGGGTCCCGAGATATGGAAACATATTTAAAAATAATAATAATAATAATAATAAATATGCTGGGACAACTCACACACGGTCATCTGATCCCAAGTTAAGCTCTACTTAGAGCTTGTGTTATGGTAACCAGACAACTGATATACATACTTATATAATTTTTAAATACATACATATTATAGATAAATTACACCCAGACACAGAACAAACAATCATGCTCATCACACAAAGTTTGTACTGGGTGGGAATCGAACCCACGACCTCCGGCTTAGCAGTCAGGGCTACTAACCACTAGCCCAACAGGCCCGTCTAAAATATGAATTTAAAATTACATGAAATGAAACGTAATTTAAAACACCAATCAGCGTTAAGCGACTGGAATGACGTCACTGGCACGTTCCAAAACGTGTGAGGAATTCACTCGGAAATTAAAAAGAGGTTTTAGTACGATTTTTAATTCGAGTCATAATGTTGCAGGTTTTTAGTTCCAAATAAATAGTGATGTGATACAATGGAGTTTTTACAATGAAACCTTAATCGAGAATTTTTTAAATTCAATATTATTTATTGGTGTTATTTATCTATAATATGTATGTATTTAAAAACTATATAAGTATGTATATCAGTTGTCTGATTACCATAACACAAGCTCTGCTTAGCTTGGGATCAGATGGCCTTGTGTAAGATGTCCCAGGATATTTATTTATTTATTATTTATTAATATCAAATTGCCTTTGATTGTATAAAAAAATATTACATGTAATTTACGGTTATTAAATAGAAGACATACACGGTAGGTAATTTAATATTACATAAAACACTGTTATATTATTTGTTTTTGGTAAGGTCTATATTTCTAAAATTGTTTTATTTAAGATAGTATGTATTCAATATTTACAATAATAAAACGCTTTGGTACCTAATAAAACAAAGCATGACTAAATGTCTAAATGTCTGCGATTGCTACTTTATCGTCATCGTAGCAATAAGTGCATTAGAACAATCTGCGAGCGATTAGCAATCGATTCATACATAATACGATGTTTTTTGACGTTAATCGATTAATCGCGCGATCACTGCGCAAATATTGCTGATTGCTGTTTCATAGGTAATAAGCCAGCGGAACGCTTTAGAGTAACTTTCGCGCTGCTCCGTGTAACTCTCACCCTTTTTGGAACGCACCCCCGCAGTTAGTTGTCAAAGTAAACAGAAATAGTTTTGTAGGAATAAAATTAGCTTTAGAATAGCAAATTCGCGCAGTCTTCTAATGACTCTTTGAATATGATCTCGAAGGCATGCAATTTTCTTCGACTGTAGTACTTCATCTTTTGAACTTTTCTTAGTGTTGTTCACTAATGGTCTAATCAACAGAAATAACACACCTTTGATATGCTTGAAGCCTCTGTCTGCCATGATACAAGGTCCAGGAGGTAAAGATTCAATAAATACAGATTCTTCAAACATTTAAAATCACAAGTTCAGCCACCAAAACTATCTGATACAAAGTTTGTTTGTAACCCCGTCTGGTGTTGGAGATACCAATATGAGTCAACATGCTTTTTTGCATAAAAAAGCATTGCATACATGCTTTCATGCGGTATTATTATGACCACGAGATGTTGATTGATAGTTTATTTTCAAATTTTAGCAATAAAAGTATCTGGAATGGCGAAAAATAATAAAAAAATATAAAAATTAGAGAAGAACAATACAACCAGAGACACAGTGTAACTGCAGTGACGTCATCGGAACTATTGGTCCGTTTTCGCGCGGACGTTTAAACTGTCAATTTAAAACCGCTTTTATTTACAATAAATTACAACATTTTAACTTTTTAATATATGAGTGGTCTATTTTACATGGAATTCTTTAAAATCAAAACAAAAATAAAAATATTGCATCTTCCCTATTCTACTTTTCAGATTTTTTTTAAGGTTTTGGTTCAAACAAAAGTTAGAGGGGGGGGGACACATTGTTTTTTACTTTTGGCGCGATTGTTTCCGAAATAAAAAAGTACTTAAAATTATTTGGATGAACAGTATAATTATATTCTACCCATAATCTGTTTTTTTTTATGTCTGGTTCACCATAATTATACAGGTGTACTATTTCTTCTGCGGTTAAAAATGTCCTGTTGTTTATAGTAAGTGTAATATGGTGGAATTTCGTTGTAATAGTAGTCTTAAAAGTCAAACTTAACTTCGAAGAATGCGAGAAGAGTAACCACTCTTCTCGCATTCTTCCAAGGTTCAACTCAAGACGAACCCGTCTTGAGTTATTTAAACGCGACCCTAGATAAAACCTCGTAACTTCGTCATTAATATTATTTGTGAATCCCACTGTTGCCTGGTCCCTACCCTTGTTCACATACTTACTGATACACTTTACGAATTTTATTGATACACTATTACATATGTTGACGTGTATATGAGCTTGAAATGTTCTGGATAATTCCGGTAAATATGTTTCTACCCATCCATTGTCTAATTCTATTCCTTGACGGTTAAATTTCATTTTAGCTGCAAAACCACCTTGTCGGCATGATTGTCTGCGATACAATGGGTATCCGTACTTCCCTGATATTGTGTGCTCTGAAACTGATCGAGTTTATTCTTTAGGCCACGTCCGCACAGGCAGGCGGCTTGCTTAGCGCCTAGTGTCTAGCGCGTCACCTAGCTAGTAGCTTAGTAAAACAAACGTTCTAAAATGAACGCGACCGGCTGCACTGCGCGCTTAGCGCCTAGCTAGTCGCTTGGCGTGCATCCATGTAAACAAACGTGTTGGTTTTTTGTTGCGAGGCGCTAGGTTGAAAAGTAGCCACTGGGTGAAAACTTAACTCGGATTTTTGTAATACTATTTGTTTATATTGCGTATGACCAGGGAAACATTTGATCTACTTCTCAGTAAAGTTAAAGGAAAACTAACTCATTTGGATACTTATCTTAGAAAAAGGTTTCACAAAGGTTCTCTTTTGAAAACTGAAGCAATCAATATTTCATCCATGGTTTTCTTCTAACCTCCTATAGTATTACAAAAATCCGAGTTAAGTTTTCACCCAGTGGCTATTTTTCAACCTAGCGCCTCGCAACAAAAAACCAACACGTTTGTTTACATGGATGCACGCCAAGCGACTAGCTAGGCGCTAAGCGCGCAGTGCAGCCGGTCGCGTTCATTTTAGAACGTTTGTTTACTAAGCTACTAGCTAGGTGACGCGCTAGACACTAGGCGCTAAGCAAGCCGCCTGCCTGTGCGGACATGGCCTTAGAGCAATGACCATGTTGCATACAGGGAGAATTCCTGTTGAATGTGCCGCATGGCCTGTGGACCATGTGAGTATTTACAATTTTATATAAAATCTAATGTGCTTCTAATCAGGAAACAGCACTTAGAATCGATAGTATCAGGCCTAATTTTTTCTTCCAAGCCTCGTTAGGGTTCCGTTGTCAACTAGGAACCCTTAGGCCACGTCCGCACAGTCAGGTGGCTTGCTTAGCGCCTAGAACCTAGCGGCTTGCATCCTGGCTATTCGCTTGGATACACGGTGGCCGCACTTGAGGTGGTTTGCGTGGTAGGTCGCTAGGTGCCTTAGGCATTTGCTTGTCGGCACGTTGACGAGATGTAACTTTCAAAAATAGCTCTAAAACTACTACTCACAGAAAATTCACGGCCTTATCCGTCATGTTGGGTTCATGATATTAATAAATCACGGTCAAGTTATGGGGACTACTGTTCTATATAAACAATTGCGTAATTTTGACGATAAATTTTATGAATTTGCGTATGACCAGGGAAACATTTGATCTTCTTCTCAGTAAAGTTAAAGTAACTCATTTGGATACTCATCATAGAAAAAGGTTCCACTAAGGTTTTCTTTTGAAACCTGAAGCAATCAATATTTCATTCATTGTTTTCTTCTAACCTCCTATAATATTACAAAAATCCGCTTTAGTTTTCACCCAGTGGCTACTTTTCAACCTGGCGCCTCGCAACAAAAAACCAACACGTTTGTTTACATGGATGCACGCCAAGCGACTAGATAGGCGCTAAGCGCGCAGTGCAGCAGGTTGCGTTCATTTTAGAACGTTTGTTTTACTAAGCTACTAGCTAGATGACGCGCTAGACACTAGGCGCTAAGCAAGCCCCCTGTCTGTGCGGACGTGGCCTTATAGTTTCGTCATGTCCGTCTGATCGTCTGTCCGTCCTCGCTTAATCTCTATGACCGTTAGGCGTATGTTATTCCAGCAAGAAAGTATCTCCTAGAGTTATATGAGTAGAACGTATAGTTAGTGCCTTATCTGCTGTAAATGTGCCCCCCACATAAAAAATGTGTGCAACAGTCGTTTTGAAAAAAAAAACGGAAAAACGATTCTTGCTGGGGTAACGTTTTTCTAGCAGAAAAATTCTAAACGAGTGATCAGAGAGAGGAAAATTGTGCATAGCCAGAGAGCTTATATGTGTGCCAAAATGTGCCCCCAAAAATAATAACTGTGCCCCTTCAGATTTTCGAGATATTGCGTTTCTTGCTGGAGTAACGTTTTGATGAATAGTATATCTCTAAAACCATTGCATGTGCCCCTGCCCCCTTACCATGACGTTTAAAGTAAGGTTGTTTTATTCCTGTTCAGGAGTGTGCAAGTGACAGCGTTAGCCACGTTGTCTAGCGCCGTCTCTTTCCCACTGAAAGTTATATCAAAGTAAAACTGTTTATAAGGGCTTGTGGTACGCCCCCTGTAGAATAAACATACACGGGTAGCTCTTAATGTGTGCACCTTAGTGCCCCTATTAGATTTATAGTTTTCAAGTTATCGCGGTTTTATGAAAACCCGAAAAAACATCGCAGCGCATGAGACAAGGCATAAGTTTGCTAAAAAATGTATTCGGTCCTTCTTGACGCTAGTAATAACCATACAATTACAAAGTTTTAAAACTGTTCATGCATGTGTTTTTGAATAATCTTGCTAAAAGTCAACACGATGCGATGGTGTCATAACTTTGACGGCAAAATACAAGGTACTGGCTCAATCTCAGATTTGCAGGTGTAAACCAAAAACATGTGCCTTTAGTAAAAAATATGAAAAAATTGAGCTTGGAATGTTTCGCATTAAGTAAACATAAACAAAAAACCAAAATATGTAAACAACGGCTGGTTATCAGACCAAATTCCAATGACTACTAAAAAGCGACGGATTCATACATATTGATAACCTTTTAAATTAGACGTATTATACCTAAGCTGTTGTCCGTACAGTTGCGTTCAAAAGTTATGGGGGCTAATTTAAAAAAATATTAAATGCACCTTGTGACTATATTAATGAAACAGCTTTTGATGCGGAAATTAAAATTTTTCTTCCCTTAATTTTTAAAGTACTTATAGGAAATTGCCCAATGCAGTATAGGACACCGTTGCGCATCGAATAAAATGGTATCTTAGTGTAAATTAGATATAAAAGAGGGAAGAGGTCGTACTTTCCGAGGAAATAAAAATTATCCACTTATTTTGTGGGGTTTTTGTTGAATTTTGATTTACATGTTCAAGTTTTGAGGTTAGTTTTGTATCATAACTTCTTCCAAAAAAAGTACAAATTAGAACAATATTATGATTTATATTCTCATAAAACAAAACAGAAAAGTTTTAACAAACCAATAAAAGTTCTCAAGTAAATGATAATGGTGGTTCCCAAGTAATAGTAATGGTTATACTAAATCTAAGTGGCTTATAGGCATAAAGAGTAAAAAATAAATAGGCCACGCATAGAATTAGGTTTTACTTTCTATTTGTTATGATTAATTTTTAATATGGTGTTTACTTATGAAATCGCCATTTTTGTACGTAAATATAAGTTTTCGAAGTTCATTTTACAAGTTCGGTCTCTACAACTCCTGAAATAATAAGATCTAAGCTGTTATAGTTTTCCTTCTAAGTTCATCATATTGACTGTCAATGTGATTTTATTCAGGTTTTTCGAGTCGGCCGTTTAGTTTGTAGTAGTGGTATATACATACATATATATATATACAGTCGCGGTCTGAAAGTGGTTACCACCATAAGGATCACAATTGCATGCACACATTAAGGCCACAAGTTCTAAATGTCTATTTCATGATAATTTGATTGATCATAGATTATTTTTTTCTAATGATATGACAATCAATCGCTTTAGGTGATGGACTGACTACTAAAAAGGTTTGATATACAGAAAACCTACTTTGAAAAACATTTTTTTTTAATAAGAATATGAAGAAATAATAAATAAAAGTTTAAAAAATCTTTATTCAATATCTGGTATAACATCACTCCGCAGCTATGACTAATTTAGTTTTTGAATAAGAATATGAAGAAAAAAAGCACAGAATAAAATCTTTGGTAAAAACTATCTGACCCCCGCGGTTTTACCCGCGTAGTTCCCGTTCCCTTGGAATTAAATAAAAGACTTTCCTATGCCCTTGCTCAGGCTATAGACTAACTCTGTACCAAATTTCATTTAAATCGTTTCGGTAGTTTTGGCGCGAAAGCGAGACAGACAGACTTTCGCAATTATAATAGTAGTATGAACTAGTACGGATCCACAGCTACGACCAATTTAGTTTTTTTTAATAAGAATATAAGGAAATAATAAATCAAATCTTAAAAAATCTTTATTCAATATCAAGTATAACATTACTCCGCAGTTACGACCAGTGCATAGATGCAACAAGACACGCGCATAGATCAGTATTTCTGGTATCATTTTCTGGTATCACTCGAGCACAGCGTGATCTATCTCGTAGTATAGGCATCATCACTTCTTCCTGAATCATTTCCATGATCTATTATTTGGTCTTCTTCGCCGTGACATCTTATTCAAACCTCACAGTAAATCACAATAGTTATAATGAATTTCGTGATAAGGCACTAATGATATAAAACTATGTCCATGTTCAAAGATAGTCCCTTGCTCCAGGGTTAAACTTGCCATTTTATTTCGATATGAAAAAAATATTTCGTAAAATTTTACTCTTGTCTAAACGACGTTCAAACAATATTTTTTGACAAATGTCAATTCAAGAAATTAGGAAAAGAGTTTCAAAGCACTTACTTTGGCACTATACCTGTCACTGTTACACATCTGCCAAACGTCAAGTGCACGATAGAGACGAAACATGGCTAAGCCGACGCCGTTGCTTAGTAACGTCTTTGTTATTCTCGTTGTCTCATTTTGCATAATAACTTCTAAAAGGTAACAAGTCACATGATATGGCATTTTAGATTTTAATGAAAAAGTGTGATATAGAATGTACTTTCAAAATTGGTAAACCTTTTCAGACCGCGACTTTACATATACATCTATGGAGTTTTGGCTTTCTAAATCCTTTGAACACACATGATTCGAGACACAGTAAAAAGACAATAGCAGTGCGACAGCCGGCTATAGCTTGGTCGTCGAAAGGTTAATCGTTAAGGTAGTAAGGTAAGACGAGGACGGACGGATGGACGAACAGATAGGCGGTCGGAAATGACGAAACTGTAAAGGTTCTTTTTGTAAAAACCATTCGTAACTAATTTATTACCGTAAAATGCTGCAACTTTGCAAAGATTTTGACGTTTTTCTTCGATAAATCTTTAATCGTTAAGAAAGTTGTATGTTTTTTCAATTACTGTCCAATATTAGACTTTAAGCTATAGGAATACATTTGCTACTAGTAAAAAAAACACCTATAAAGCACCAAAAATTGCTTTGAAAACGTAGGCAAGGTTGAGGTAAAAACTACAACATTGCCTGCCATAATATCTTTTTAAATGAATAGGTATTTTGGTAACGGATTTGACTCCCTTATTGCCATGAAGTTCTTTTCCACGTCAGACTTCACTGAATCTTGAATAGCACAAGAATTTTTTTCTACAATGCTAGGCAAAGTTGTGCAGGATTCTCTAAAACTCCCATACAAAAGTGAGTTCGGTGTAGGGCTGCCCCAAAGGAAATGCAACAATTTTTCTTAATATTCAAATATATTTTTAAGAAATCAAATTTTGTACTTAAATTCTAATAACATTTTTTCATAGGAAAACAAATATGTAGGTAGGTTATAACATTTAAAAAATAATATGTTGGTACCTATTACGTATAATAAAAATTACAACAGCAGCCTGCAGAGAGATCAACAGATAGTTTTACATAAAATCAACAAAGAATTTTACATTAGTAAGATCAACAAATAGTTTTCCATAAACATGTGAAAACATCTTAGTACCTATCGAAGTTCTAAGAAAACAATTTTATGAAGAAACTTCTTGAAAACAATATTGTATATAAACTGTAAAAAAATCTAATTATTTTGAAATAAAATTATCAGATAAGTAGGAACTTTTATAAGTACTTAGCAAAAAAATCAACAAAATTAAATAGTTTTACTTACACACGTAGGTGATAAAAATATTAGGGACTAACTACACTTACCTACTCAGCTCAATTCAACTTATTCCATAAAAAAATAACAATTTTGTATGATGATGCAGCAACGTTAAGTTGAACGGCACATTCGTTCATTTTAACGCTGCTGTTGCATCTCCATACAAAACTGTTATAGTTTTTTTTCTATGTAAAAAGTTGTGAGCAAAGTAAGTGTAGTTAGTTCGAAAGCAATATAAGGAAAAAAATTACTTCAAAAAATAAACTTGATCATGATCTTCCATTAAAACGTAAGAATTAGGGTTTTCAGATATCTGCAACATTTCTATTGCTTTCACAATACTATCTTCTGGAACAATATCTTTATCTGTGTTACGTTTAGGCATAATAAATTTTAAAGTACCTGTTTTTATGCCAATAGTTTTATAAAATGAAATGGTATAAAATTTTGTATCTGGACTGATACTCTCTATCTCACCGATATAATACTTCCATGATTTTGTTTTGTAATATCTTATCAAAACTGTTTCTCCTATATTATATGAGTCTTCTACACAACTTTCATTGTTAACTTCAAAATCAGTCTTTTTCTTCAGTAAGCCTTTTATGTTACGTCAAACTTTGTATTACAAGCCATCATCATGTCATGATCATGCTGCACTTCTCTATCACGAGTCTTAAGTAAAATTTGATCGTTTATTTGGCCAGCCTCCGTCCATTCTGATTTTTGTACGTCGTTATTTTTTATCTTCTCAACCTCATTATCATTCTCATTCATTATTGTTTCGTCGTCATCAGCGTTGGGAAATAACTATGATTTTTCTATTGTTGCTTCAATCCACTCGTCGTTTTCATCATCGCATTCTGACATTGGTATTACGTCGATGTCCATTAAATCGGAATCACTATGTATGCTCATTTCTATTTCACTGTCAGAAGATGACAAAAGCATGTTCGACCATGAATTCCTTTTTTGCTTTACTTTCGAATGATGGCTTTCTTTCTTGGCAACCTTCTTTATTCTAACTAATTTCTTCTTATTATTTTCTTCATCAGTGCTACTTAAAGTACCATGAACGTTTACAAGAGTAACAATTTTATTTGGTAAGTTACACTCACTATTCTCATCTATCAAAGATTTTGTGTCTGAAGGTTGATTTAGCGTTGAAGTGTGAAACAAGTCAGTATTTTTATCGATTTCAGTAAGCTGTAAAGGTGTGTTTTCTAAGCACCTAATTGGGGTATTGAGTGTACTAAATTTGATATCTGACAAAATAGTTACCTTTGACTTTTTCATTTTAGAGTTGTTTTCTGAAATTTGTGTAATAGAATCAGTTTCACTGAGTGGTACTGCTAATATGTTATTGCGGTTAATTTCCGAATATGCAACATTCTTTGCTTTTACTTTTGTAGGTTTCACCTTTTTGATGGATATTTTTTCGGCATCTTCTGTTGATAATGACTTTCCTGGAGTAATTTGATATTTTTGGTTTTTACCACTTTTTAACGGTTTGGATTGTCGACTGGTCTGTAAAAAGTCTAAAAGAGCTGTATCAAATTTTTATTCTTTCTTCTCCGTGGTATTTGGTATTTTGTCGATAACTTTAGATGGATTAAGCGGATAAATGCCAGCTGCCAGAAATCCACTTTTCAAGTTTTCATTGTTATTCAGCTCTATTTTCTCCAATAATTCCTTTAAAAGTTGAGGAAAATGGCATTTGTTGATTGAAGAAAAACTAGGGTTTGAAAGTTTATATTGCAGTAAAATTTTCCGCCATTCCCTCTTCAGTGGTCTAAAAAAAGCCAAATCCAGAGGCTGTGTTAGATGTGTGGCATTTTTCGGTAAAAACACAAAGATATCATTTTCCAGACATAATTTTATTGTACTAACACTGAGATGTGACGACAAATTATCACCAATTACAAGTTTTGTTCCATTTAAATCATTGGCCCAGAGTAGCGATGGGCCAAACCGTAATTTTTTCAAACCGGTTGAACCGAATCATAATTTTGCTCAAACCGACTTACAAACCGATTCAACCAAACCGAATCAACCAGTACTGTGTGATGTCATTCATTCGTTCATGAACCCCGTTATAAGTTATAAACTATAAACCGTATTACGATACGGTTTACGTTTTTTATTCGGGTAGGCGATAGGGATGAGAAAAAAAATAGATGACTGAAAAACAATGTATTAGGCGTTTATTTAATATTAATCATATTTATGAGAAAAAGATTATTTAATATTATTTATGAGACCATAAGAAAGAAACCAATATCTCTTAAGTACCTATTATATAGTAACAGAAATGTATCTAGAACAAAATCAGATGACTTTCCATAAAACTGTAATCAAGTAGTTCATTCTGAAAATTATGTTTCAAGATATCACGTCACGAGAAAAAATAATCAGCTGCAGTAAATAAAAAAATTAATCATACAGGTATTGAGACTAAAAATGTGTTAAAAATTACAATATTTTTATTGCAATTGTATAGTCAAGTAAACTTAGAAAATAAACTTGTCTTCAAAAAGATATTAATCAGCCTTATAACTTGAATTATCAAATACGTATATTATTATATTCAAGTAGCTGCTATCCATATACAACTATAAAAATCAAGAGTCTATAAATCAGTCTTTCATTTTGTAGTTAGGATATCGCTAACGTTGTATTTATCGTGTAAACATAATTACTATTAAAATCAATAAAAAACAACTAAACAAACCTCTTAGTAAAACAAAATAAATATAAGTACAAACAAAAGCAAACTTCTTGCTAAAATTAAAAGTGTTAACAAAAACAAATTTCTTGTTATAACAAAATAAAATATAAGTTTAAACAAAAATAAACGTTTTCTTCTTATAAAAATAATTTAAAAAATAATCGTGTATATAGTATAGACCAAATATTATTTCTTAATAGTTATAGCTATTAAGAAATAATATTTGGTCAATCTTGGAGCTAACCTGTTTCTCCGTTCATTACATAAAAGGCCTGCTTTTGAAAATAATCTTTCAGATGGTACCGATGTGGCAGGTATGCACAAATATTTTAGTACCATTTTATGTAAGGACGGAAACAAAGTTTTTTGTTCGTCCCAATATTTAATTGGATCCTTTTTCCGGTCCAAATATGGTAAATCTATGAACTGTTTTACCATACTTGCTGCAGAAGTAAATGGCGTCATTTGATGAGAGGATTCGGTTATTTTTTTGTCTATGGGGCCCCAAATTTCGTCAGATTCGTCATCACAATCATTTATGGTATTGTCACTTGTGGCTGTGGTAATAACTGGTCCATCAGTTGTGCATATAGAAATAATTTCCTTCAATTCATCTATCACCCACACCTGTGCATTGGTTGCATTGGTTTCAGTGGAGAAACCTTTTTTCTTGAACCTAGGATCTAAGAGTGTTGCTTTGGCTGCCGTCCTGTTGAGTTCGTACACGCCGAGACGTTTTTCGACCACATCCATTAAATTTTTTTTCAAAAACTTTCCGGTATCCGTTTTTACATTTTTTTTAGAGATCGCGGTGCGTAATCCTAACACCAAAGGTATTACTGATGATAAAGTCGGATACGCTTCTCCTGATAAAATAGAAGTAATTTTTTCAAAGGGCTGTAGCAACAAAACAGCGTCTTCCACCAAAAGCCATTCATTAGAATTCAAATTATTTGGAGGTGAGTCTAGAAGTGGTATAGTGGCGGATAGAGGAATTCTTAATTTTAAAAGCCGTTCCAGCATATAAAATGTACTGTTCCACCTTGTGCGAACGTCTTGTTTCAGCTTTAACATTTCTAGATTCATTTGTTTCTGCATATCTATTAGAGTGTAACTTGATTTTGTGCTGTGCTTGAAATGGGTAACTATAGTCCGGCATTTATTTAGTAAGTCGAAAAGAGGCTTGTTATGATCTTCTTCTACGGCTCTATCTTTGGTCTCAATACAATCTTTTACTGAAAGGTTGATGGTATGAGCAACACAGTAATGATTTCTTTTGAATAAAAAATCATTAACCGCTTTTTTCATAGACGCGGCATTGTCCGTGACCACGGTAACAATTTTTGATTCTATTTGCCATTCATTGAAAACATGGCGTAGGGCGCTTGCTATATTCTCCGCAGTGTGCGTTTTATGGAAATAACAAGTGATCTTAAAATGTTTGAATCAATGAAATGTGCGGTTACACTTATAAAACTTTTATTGCTGTCAGAAGTCCAAATGTCGGAGGTAATAGCTATGTATTCGATATTAAGTAATTGTTTTTTGACTTCTCGAGAACAAATTAAATATATTTCGTCTAACATTTGCACTAAACTCTTACGACTAGGGATTACATAGTCCGGGTTTAAGGTATGAGTAAATTTCCTGAACCCTTTATTTTCTACTAATTGTAAAGGCTGGTAGTCCATTATTATCATCTTTAGCAAAGCACCATCTCCTGATTTTTGCTTTAATTTTGCAGGGACAGCCAATCTAGTTTTTTTTTTTTTTTTTGGTGAGTGGGAAATCATCCAATGACTGCTCCCGTCCTGGGTGCGGCGGGAGGGCGTGTCAGACTATTACTGACTAAAACCCACTCATGTTCCTTCGATTGCCCTTTACGTTCCAGGGTCACGGTGACTACTATACACATTCCGCAACCCCGGCAGGCGTTGGCCCTGTTAGGCCCCTTCCTGTGCTGACTCCTTCTCTTTGAGGCGCGCGTGGAACACTAACGCGCCGTCGACGCGGTCCTGGTCCTAGCCGGGCGGCGAGCTACCCATCGCTCGCCATCCGCAGAACCGCGCCTACGGTGGCCGGTAGTCGTCTTGCGACTCTCGACGTCTTCGCCTGGGTCTTTGTCCGGGGCGAGAGGCTCGTCGTTGCCTCTCGCGCGCCGCCGCTTCCTTCCGCGCGCCGCCGCTTCCTTCAGCCAATCTAGTTTGCCTTAGCCTCTTAGCTAGGGGCTCGTTAGTTGGTACCGAAGCAGATATGGTTAGTGATTCTAAGTTTGCTATACTGGTAGAGGGGAGGGATGATTGGACAGGTTCTGAAGACGTCGAAGGCAAAATGTCAGATGTGATCTCAGGGTGCCTTTTTTTTATGTGTAACATCATTGTGCTGGTGTTTCCTGAATATTTGTAAGATAAGCTACACTTTTTACAAGTTACCTTCCCATCGATTGGTGAGTCGAAGACTTCCCAAACAATAGATGTTTTTTTCGGGGCCATTGTTATAAAAAATAAAACATAAAAAACATTTTTATTTTATTTTAATAAATAAATTCACATACACAAATAATATATTAAATAGTAACAAATTGCGCCATAATAAAATTACAAAACACGCCGCTTCTTAATCTATAAAGAGATTATTCTAAATAATCCCTCATAAACTGTAAAAAGTAGAAAGTACCTACTTGCTCAAAATGTCATAAAATTATATCATTAATATTCAAATTTATCGATATAGATAAGTAATATCGGTATTATATTAGCTCATCTCTACACTACGAACCATAAACAATATTAATTGTTTCTTTCTAGTTTCTACAAGTTTATCAAAGAGTTTGATGTTATGTTTTTATAAAGACTATAGGTATTTACAAGAACAAATCTTAATAAATTTTAATTACTGCTGTAACAATAATTAAAATATTTTTTCTATGTTTTAACACTTGTCTACAAAATATGTAAACATTTCATTAGGAATTCGAATAAACAACTAATACGGCGCGCGAGACTTCAATTGAGCTCACTGTATTTATTATATTTAACAACTAAAGTTATTCTGTCCATCCAATACAATATAATTTGTAACCCCTAACTTTTGATGTAAAAAGTTTATCATCGTACATCGTATTTGCACACTAAAGTTTCAATAAAAACATTCAACCAACGTATAAGAACTTTCTTACCTTTTTACGATAAAAACACTCACTTGTTACTTTTAGTAGTTAAAGTATTTATATACTTAATATAAAATTAAATACTTACTGAAAACACGATGTTAATTAAAATATAATTACTACAACTCAATCCCAATAAATGAAAGTTTAAAAAAATTTTGAAAAAATATCTACTGGAAAAACTACCTTAATTAGTTATAGATTATTCTAACAGAACACTCCTAATTAAAGTTGTTTAGTTAATATGTTGTTAATTTTGTGATCCCACAGTCAAACTGTGAATACAGTTTTGTGGGACAATTTTTATTTCATAAGTTAATGTAATGTGTTTAATAAACTAATAAAAAAAAAAAGAACATATGCCTATTATAAAACGTAATGAAAATTTGGCGCCATCATTTGACATGCAACTCGTCGCGTCGCGTCACCGGTCGGCGTCAGCAACTTCATTCGGGATAACTCGGTTCCGTTCGTTATTCATTCGGGCCGGGCGGGGCGGAGCGTTCAGCCCGCATCAGCTTATTCGCATTGCATCGCATCGCATTCGTACTCGCTCGAACTGGACACGAGTTGACGCGATTGCGGTTTCAAACCGGGTTGGATAGACTGTAGCTCGGTTTGATGCGAGTTGCCCTCAACCCGAATTGATTCGGTTTGGCAAACCGGGTTGACTCATCGCTAGCCCAGAGTAGAACAATAGATTCAAACCAATCATCAAACATGTTCATGTCAAACCATCCAGACTTGGTTCTGTTGTATCGGGCGTTTGGGGGCCCATCTCGACACCAACGTGCCCATAAATGATCGGATTTATACACTACGTATGGAGGTAAACACTGACCAGTTGCTGTACCTGCAAACATTATTGACACTGAAGTTTTGGTTGAATTTACTACGCGCTCCGGATGCTTAGTTCCTCTTTTAAAGATGGCTTTCGTAGTACCTGGGTCGTCACTAAGATTTGTTTCATCAAAATTTAGTATGTTCTGGGGAGGAATATTTAGAAGAGGACTCTCTAGATTTTTGTAAAATTCGATGATTTCTGAAACAGAGTTTTCAGCGCGACATCTTTTAGTATTTTGTGTAGCACGCTGAGTATAATTATGACGCGCCATAAAAGAACGTACCCATCGTTCGCCCGGCATTTTTCCATTAAAAACTTGCAATCGGTCATTTTTTTCTAAATAATCGTGCAGAACAATACGCAAGTCAATCATACTCAATGGACAACCGAACTCTGCTGATAAATTAACAACCTCAGCTATATGCTTTTCTTCTTCTGCAGATAATTTTGTAGGATGGCCCACAGATTTGACATGAAGATTCTTACATTTGTTAAGAATAGTACGCCTAGGAATACCGAATTGCTTCTCCGCCTCGTATGAAGATATTTTCTTACATGTGAATAAATCTACCGCCACATTCAGCATCTCCTGCAAATAATCGGAGTACTGTCTGGCCCCTGGTTTTCTTCTACTCTTGGGTGGGTTGCTCATGTTTAAAATCTGTCGAACAATATGATAACATACTATAAATGACTTAAAGAAAATTACATTCGACATCCTTAATTTCTGATGATGATAAATAAAGAAACAATAGTTCTAGCTTCTATAAAACGTTCTTAGATCAATTACACAAGCAAAACCACGGTCGATTAAGAGTTTGTTGAAAAAATTAAAAGTGGCAGCCCTAACCCTAGATAATGTTGAATAAAAAGTTGCGAAAATCTGACACAACTTTGCCGACCATGATTTAACGGTTTAAATTAAGATATAATACAGAAAAAACAGTTTAAATACATAAAAGAGCATATTTTCTTTGCTATATAACATATTACGCTAGAAAATAAAGCATGAATACTCACAAAATGAAATTTTCCTGAGAGCCGGTAAAAAGCGAGTATCCGCACTGACAATGAAACTGACACTGACAGTTTGTTAACTAAAATTTGGAGTGACGTATGATCGAATGTTGCCATACAGATTGCCGACTTGCTTTTAGTAATACCATAGACAATAAAAAACATTTCGCAGCGGGAATAATTTAACTTTTTTAAATTTAGGCAATGTTGAGCTATAAAGGCAATGTTACAGCATTTTACGGTATTGTAAACAGACAAAATCTAAAATATTAATGTGTGGAAATAAAAATATACAAAAGTCAAAGACATTTATAGATTATTTACAAGCACTTCTGAATTGTCAAAGTCGGTCGGTTATTCAGAATACTGATTAATTTCTACAGATCTTCAATAAATGTATGCTACAAAGCACACATTGTCCATAAGCTCGTTCAACACTCATTACACTTCAACAGTTTAGAGATGCTTATTCGAGTATAATATAACATTCCTGAGAGAAGAGGATGTTCTAGTGAGATCTGAAAATAAATATTATTATATAAAGGGTGTCCAGTGGAGAATTTTCAACTTTGAAATTTCACATAAAAAAAACTACATGGATTTTATTTATTTTTATTAAAACTAAATGTACTACATTAATGCGGATTTCATTTTTTAAACACTATATGAACTAAATGATGACCGTTTTTTTGTACGCACTCCTGTAGTCGAACCCTTACATTTGCAATTACGCAACGGCAAAGCTCTGGAGTAATGTTTTGAATTTCACGGCGAATATTGGCCTGCAGGGCTGGAATTGTCCGGGGATCGTTCTCATAAACTTTCAATTTAAGGTAACCCCATAGAAAAAAGTCGCAGGGCGTGGGGTCGGGCGACCTGGGTGGCCATGAGATGTCTCCGTACTTGCTGATCAGTTTATTTGGAAAAATTGTTCTTAACTTTTCCATCGACACTCTAGCTGTATGCGGAGTGGCACCGTCTTGCTGAAATTGTGTCCTATTGTTGCAACCTGAATACAGCTGCAATTGCGGTAGCAGAAATTCGTCTATTATACGGCAATACACCGGAGCAGTGACTGTTTCTCCTTGGTTAAAAAAATAGGGCCCAATTACACCGCTAGCCGAAATGGCACACCAAACTGTGGTTTTCAAGCAATGTAAACGTTTCTGGTGGCGTTCTCTTGGGTTGTTTGGGCACCAATATCTCATATTCTGTTTATTTACATATCCATCAATGTGGAAATGTGCTTCATCACTAAACAAAATGTTTCCCAACGTGGTAGGTGTTCGAAAGCGTTCCAGCATTGTTCTTGCGAAGGTTTCTCGCAAAGGATAGTCGCTTTCCTTTAGACCCTGAACAATTTGCATTTTGTATAGATGGAGCCTTAATTTCTTTTGCAAAATAACATGCACTGTTGACTTTTTGATTCCTGTGGAGGCTGCAATTTTTCTAATCGACTTGCGTGGATTTCTAATGATTTCATTTCGAACTTCAGACACACGTTCGGGCGTTGCTCCTGATGTTGATGGCCCTGGAGGAGTTCTGTTGAGCGTTGTCCCTTCTTGCCTAAACCTTTGTACCCACGACCAAATAAGTTGCGTGCTTGGCCCATCACTTAAACGCCGAATATTAAAATGAGTACAAAACGTTAGACGCGCGCGAACCAACGATTTACCATTCTTTAGATACAGCTCAACTGCAAACGAGCGGTGCGCTCCTGTCCAGTGACTCATGGCTACTAACAAATCCGCAAGTACCGCGCTTTCAATGATACCCCTCCCGCTCACCTCACCCCGCTATTATTTCGATAATTGCAGTTTAAAGTTGAAAAATTTCCGCTGGACACCCTTTATTATTGATTGATCTTAGCATTTGTTTAATAGAAGATTCGTCCGCGTGGAAGCTGAAAATAATTCTAATAGGATTTTCAATTAGTTTTTTACGTTAACTGTAATTACAGTTAGCTGTACAACAAAATACAAAAAGTGCTATTGACTTGGACCATCTTTGGTATTATCCATAATAACAAATAATATTTTACAAATAGTATTGTACATTGATAATATAACAATAGTGCACTCATTTTCCCCTACACAAACGTCAAAAAAGACGAAAAGCGGTACAACATACAATACTTTAATATAATAAGATACTAACATACTAACCGTTGCCGGAGTAATCCAGTATCGTAGAATTGTCCCCATTGCATCAGTTGCTTAGTTGACGACGGGGTAGAGGATGTTTCAGAGCAAGAGCACAGTCCACACCGCGTGTCATTTTTAACAAAATTGTTGGTACTGCACAAAGAGAGAAAGGATCTGAAGTCGTAAAAACGTCGACGTGTGAAAGTTTTGAAAAGATAGCTTGATCGCACAGGAATCTGAAAACTCTGCTAGACACGAACTCAACGCAATGATTCTTTATCTAATAACGCAAAATAAATTCAATTTTTAAACAAAACATTTGTCGCTTTGTTTGACTTCAAAATGTCAATTTTGACTGATAACATTTGAATTTCCGTGGCAGTGCTACCCACAGTTGATAAAAATCAACCATAAGAGATTAATTAGACACCTAAATACTTTTTGTTAGTAAAATAATATTATTTTAAAAATGTTCAATAAATACAAATTGTTGGTAAGGCCAATAAATGTTATAGGTAGTCATAATTATTTTAGACATCAACGTGCGCTCTTAAAAATATAATATGTAATATTGTCAGTTAAGACTGATTATGGGAAAGTTTATGAAATTGGCAACACTGCTTTCACTTAAGTACGCCATCAGAGGAAGAATGCAACAAAATCGAATAAATAACTAATTTAATATAAAATATTAACCCCGCAAAAGATTTCCATGAAGTTATTTTAGGAAAGTTAAAATAATATGTTATGATTTATGAGTATACTTTTGTGGCTATACCGTCTTATTTTATAGCGATGCTAGATTTAAACATTCTCCATTCCTACGTATAAATATTAGAAATATTTTTTACGTTGTACAGTCATTATTATTTAAATCACAGATCAGTGTTTCATTTAAGTCTAACTTATAATTAGTAAATTATCAAAATCACAAAAATCACAGATTAATATTAAGTAGGGCGGGTGACCCGGTTTTGGCCATTTTAAGAATTTTGTAGACTTTGAGGCTATATAATTTTACAGTTTTTGTTGTCACGGACATTTTTCTTGTAAAAAGTGATTAAATATATATAAATCTAGCCTAAGGATAATGTTGTCACGGACATTTTTCTTGTAAAAAGTGATTAAATATATATAAATCTAGCCTAAGGATAATTTTTTTTTCATAATAATTCAATAGAAAAATAATCCTGTAGAAAAGAAAAAAAAAATGGGAATTTGTGCCATTTTTGGCCAGATTTACCCCATTTCTGCCACAGTCATGTGCCAGTTCTGGCCATCAAAATTCGGGAATTTGTGCCATTTTTGGCCAGATTTACCCCATTTCTGCCACAGTCATGTGCCAGTACTGGCCATCAAAATTCATCAAAAATAAAAAGCAGATATTTCAAAGTAATAAAAAGTTTATTCGAAAATCGCATATTTTATGACCAACAGTCTTTATTTAGAGAAAAATAGCTAACATACAATGTGTTAATGAAATAACCCAAAACCTGGAACTAGTTTGTTTAGAAACGGCAGCAAAATCGAATACAATATTTTTTATTATAGGTTATATTTTTCAAAAAAAATATTATTTGTCATGCCGCCTCTAATATTTTTTAACGACGCTGTACACTACTGTCCAACGCGATGTAAACGATAGTGCTCCTGTGTTCGTTGACAGCGGCGCGGCGATAGAGCTACGAGTCTGTAAGAAGTAGCGCGACAACAAAATTTTACAATATCTATTACTATAATTTATGAAAATAAATAATTATACGTCATATCAATTTATTAGTATAAAAGTCGGCTGGGGTGTCCGAGGTTATGGGTTATTTCATTAACACATTGTATATTTGTTGACTACAAATATAAAATATAATATCTCAGCTTGAATTAAAATTATAATATTAATTAAGGAGATCAACATTAAAACCTTACGAGGTAGATATCTATAATATTATGGTTATATAATGACTAGTCTTGATAAGTTTTCTTATAATTATTACTAGGCATGAAGCACAGTCTTTGTTTAAAATTAAATAACAATTTTGGCAACCTATCTTTGCATCAAAGTAAACAATTATACTTCTTATTAATTAGGTACACTTATATTAAGAAACACAGGAATGAGCCATAGTGTGTTTAATATTTTTTTGCCTCTGAAACTCAGGGCACGTCTTATCTGCAGCATAATGGAATCCAGAACAATTAACACAAGATGCAGAATCTTCTTCTACTAAACAAGTTTCACCTAAGTGATTTTGTCCACATTTAAAGCATCTCGGGGTAGCTGATCTGCACTGATTTTTTGTATGGCCATAACGGCAGCAGCGGAAGCATTGTATAGTGGGATACACATATGTCTCAACGGGTAGTGCATTATAACATACATAAATTCTCTTAGAAAGAGCTTGACCATCAAATGTTAATACAACAGTTTGTGATGGTTTCCATGAATATGATCCATTTACTTGAACTTTATAGTTGAGGCGCCTAACTTTCAATATTTCACTAGTACCTATGGGAGTTGATACATTTTCTTTAATTTCATTCCATTCCATTCAGATGGAATGCCCCGAACCAAGCCCATACGAGTGACATTAAAGGAGGGTAGAAATGCTTTTTTATTCAGAGGCACTAAACTACTACTAAGAAATGAATTAGCAGCCATAGGGTTTGTAAAAGCTACAGCACATTTATTTCTACCAATTCTCTTGACACTACCAGGAACAATATTTTCAAATTTACAATTTTTAAGGAAATTTCCGAATGCTATAGGGTGCAGAATGGCGCCACTGTTTTCAGTGTCGGTAATACGCTGAACATGAACAATATAAGGCCCTACATCAGAGGCCTGGTACTCCTTCCTACCTACACCAACTGGTTGGCCAGTTTGTGTTGCAGGTGGATCTGATTGCAAAGTTTGATTGCGAGCGAAGCCGCGGGCAAAAGCTAGTCTATATATATAAAACAAAGTCGGGTTTGTTACAACACTTATAACTCGAGATCGACTAGACCAATTTTCATGGTTTTTGGTTCGTTGGATTTGTCCCCGCCCCGAATAGCAGAATACATATTATGTTCTCGTCGATTTCTCATTATTTTTAAGATTTATTCATTATTTTTTATTTTTTGGTTCGTTGGATTTGTCCCCGCCCTGAATAGCAGAATACATATTATGTTCTCGTCGATTTCTCATTATTTTTAAAATTTGCCCGCGGCTTCGCTCGCGTTAAAAAGAGACAAAAAGTAGCCTATGTTACTCTCCATCCCTTCAACTATCTCCACTTAAAAAAATCACGTCAATTCGTCGCTCCGTTTTGCCGTGAAAGAAAGACAAACAGACAGACAGACAGACACACTTTCCCATTTATAATATTAGTATGGATGGATATTATTTAAGTTCATAAATATATATTCTCTTAAAATTGCGCTCACATTTTCTATTAACCACTTCACACAACTGCGCGCCTAGTACTTTTGATTGATTTAAGTACTGAGTATCTCAGTATTTTAAATTTTCTCACATTATCACTTCACATTACTGCGCTCCTAGTACTATTGTTCTCTTAAGTTTTCAATCTTTAATTGAATTTAGAATTAACTATAGGGGAAAATGATTCATCTTTTATAATTATGTTCTCGTCGATTTTTCATTATTTTTAAGATGTATTCTGCTATTCGGGGCGGGGACAAATCCAACGAATCAAAAACCATGAAAATTGGTCTAGCCGATCTCGAGTTATAAGTGTTGTAACAAACCCGACTTTGTTTTATATATGTTACGGCTAATACCCGAAGTGCGGCTACATCTAGTTTTAGCCGGTTAGAACTAGGTGTAGCCACTTACTCTTGGTTAAACCTAGTACGAGCCGATTGTTTTCGGGTAAAACTAGGTCTAGCCTTCATCATGCCGGCTACAACTAGGTCCAGCCATTCCCTGTTGGATAAAACTAGGTCTATCCGATATCATTCCGGCTAGAACTAGGTCCAGACAATCCCTGTTGGATAAAACTTAGATGCGTGTCCCGCCAAGCCTTTTTAAGCCTTTTAGAGCTTTTTTAATATAATAGGAAATTGTACTCCTAATAATTTGTGTTAATTATTACAATGTGATTTATAAGAATAAAAAAACTCTCTACGTTTCTTTTTATTGGATGTTTTTTTTAATATCTAAAAAAGCTCTGGCGACAGCATGCCAGCTACAACTATGTACACCCAATCCCTTAGATAAAACTGAGACACGCGCTGCTGCTGCAGACGCTGTGAGTCACACTCGCTAGTAGACCTGCAGTAGATCAGCAGCACCTGGCGCTCACAACCTGCAGAGGCGCGCGCCTCGCTATCCCTCCACCCCGCGCCGCTGCTGCAGATGCTGTGAGTCATGAGTGTGACGCGGGGCGGAAGGCTTGGCGGGACACGCATCTAAGTTTTATCCAACAGGGATTGTCTGAGCCTAGTTCTAGCCGGAATGATATCGGATAGACCTAGTTTTATCCAACAGGGAATGGCTGGACCTAGTTGTAGCCGGCATGATGAAGACTAGACCTAGTTTTACCCGAAAACAATCGGCTCGTACTAGGTTTAACCAAGAGTATGTGGCTACACCTAGTTCTAACCGGCTAAAACTAGGTGTAGCCGCACTTCGGGTATTAGCCGTAACATATATATAGATGTTGACATTGATGTGTACTTTTAGTATTTATCATTTTTTTATATTCTTATTTGACATTGATGTGTACTTTTTGAAGTATTGTATGTTTTTGTATATTTTTTTTTGTGAATGTGAGGACTATGGAGGTCGTTGTTTCTAAGTTTTTATATATATGCAGTCTGACGTATTTAATGCGGCCTACCCAAATGTCCTTTCTTTGGTACTGTTCGTCAAGACGTTGAGCTCCATAAAGTCTTTAGTTGAGCTAAACGATTACTGACAAATGCTTGCACTGTCTGGACAGGTCCACTTAAATCTGTGTGCTTCTCTCATCTAGAGAGTACCTCACACAAACCTTCATGGGCCTCTCACATTTTTGACTAATACTTCCTTGATTTTACCATATAAGTCATCATAACATTTAAATAAATTACTATTTTTTCTGTAGCAGTGAGCCCTGTAATGTCCAACACTTTTGGGTTTCGAAGCGGGTTCATATTCTATTGCAGACAGAATCGTGTACTCCTTATTATTTACTTCAATGTTACGAGGCATATCATCCAACTTGGCGCACACGTCATGAAGTTCAAAAAAGATAATATCTTTAACATTGTATCTAAATGATATATTTCCAGCGCAACAAATACACTTAGCGGCACGGAATGTGGCCCAAACATAAACAGACCGATAACAGGCGATTTTGGTATCGCGTATGAGAATTTCAAGTGGCAGTTTGTCAGGACATTAATGCTACTGTTAATTTAAGAGAGTAAACACAATAAAGTTAATTTGTTTAATTTCTGTGACACTAATCGTTAGTTTGTTACTGGAACGCAAAGAACACAGATGAGTTAAACTTCGATATTCAAATGATCGTGCTTTTAATCATTATGGTTTAATTCTATAATTAATCTGCGGTTATTAATGCGTCCAGTACTTGAACATAATGCCCTGAACTTCAGCTCAAGTTGCTCAAGCTGTATTGCTTCGGAACCAGGGACGAACGCAGCGAGAGTTTGCTGTAACTTTAAATGTGCCGCGTACAACACTAAGGTTTGCCTTAAAAAGGTACAATTAGACCGGCTTGTTTACGAGGAGACCAGAAAGTAGCGGTATTAGGTGTACATGAGGACGAGATGACCGATTTATCGTTCTTGCAATTTAGAGAAATCGGTTCCTTACCGAGGTTGATACGGTAGCGACTACAAACGGCAAGGGGGGTCAACGTAAGCGAGCGGACAATAAGGAGAAGAATGGAGGAACAGAATCTGCGTGCTCGAAGACCAGCTCGAGGTCCAGAACTGCTCAGGCACCATCTCGTAGCTCGACTTCGATTTGCTTGCGAACACGCCAATTTGACTCACGAGCAGTGGAGTAAAATTCTGTGGAGTAATGAATGCAGAGTGACTTTAAGGAGCTCCAGAGATGGCCGCGAACGTGTGTGGGATAGGCATGTGGAAAGGTTTCTGCCAATTACGGCCACACAAACCGTTAGTTTCCACGGTGGATCAGTAATGATTTGGGGAGGGATCTGTTCAGAAGCACGCACAGAGTTGGTACTCGTACCAGGCCGTCTAATAGTAGTGCGATACATTCAAGAGATCCTTACATATCTCATACAGCTCGATGCGTGGATGATTACCTATCCGAGGTGAGAATTACGAAATCGGAGTGGCCAGCACGAAGCCCAGACCTGAAACCCATAGACCATGTCTGGGACATCCTTAAAAGACGCATTTGATCCAGTCCCAACTGTTAGCGCTGTGTAATGTTTGAGGTCAGGAGGTTGCTTGAAATTATAAAGACTTGATGCTGACTAAACTTCTGATATAATGTAATACGTATTACAAAATGGCTGATTGAAGGCTGTTGGCGATGTCTGTAATGTTGTGAGTTCGCTGCTGGCGCGTGCGACGAGCGTGGACTCGCTCCGGTGCACGGGCAGCGACTGGTTGGCGTGGCGCGGCGCCCTGGCGGCGCGGCGCGGGCGGCTGCGGCGTGTATGGCAACGCGCAAGTGTCGCGCGCTCCAAGCGCACGGCAAAATAAAGTGCCGCGGCCTGTGGTAATGCCCGGGCCGTAACACCAACCCTCCAGAGACTATCGGTCAATTGAAAACCACTGTGGTGGCCGCCTGGGGCGAATTACCCCAAGTGGACATTAAAAACAAAATCCACAGCATGCCTGACCGCATGCAGGTGGTCCTCATGGCCAGAGGTGGAAAAACCCGCTATTAATTTTAAGTACCTCAGCTCTAATTTGTAAATTTAATTTAAATACATTTTTTGAAAACTTCGAGCTTATTGCCTTTTATGGATTTTAAAATTTTACTAAAGAATACTCACTTTTTTGATAATTAATCGTTAGCATATAAGATCTGAATAAACTTATAAGTTTAACAATAACAAAAAAACCCTGTTTCGCTTTTCATTTTGATAATAAACAACATAACGCACTTGGGCCACTTTCCGTGTCTCTGAGTGTATGTAGCTCTGGAGTAAATTCTGTTCTTAAACATGATTCGCAAGCTTCTTGTAGGTGGTTGATACCTTTACTATTTATTATATCCAAGTTCAACGACAAATACTTACAATTGTACAAATTGTTTTCATCTGCACGACTTGTGCACAGAAACAAATAAGCTACTTGTACATATTTCATCTAATATTTTGGTCGTATTACAAGAACAGTCAACTACAACGTTGAAGGAGCAATTTCGCTCTTAGGTCGTATAATTTTTTACCACAATATTCTTGGCATTCAACAATTCTGTAATTAATGTTAAGAAATCATGAAATTCTCCTTCATCTGTGCATCTACAGAGTCCCTAAATTTTTGTCTATCTTTGTAAGTTGTTGCAAACGTTTGTGAAACAGAATCGAAAGCACATGTGTTTGTTATTATAGTCTTGTTCTCAGCGGTTTTAGAATTTGCCATGTTGCCGTTTTGTAAAATATAAATTGGTTTGGGTTTTAAACTTCTGGGTGTGGATACAGCTAGCCCTCTCCAATTCTCAATTTTTATCTGGTTACACTTAAAAACTGACTGTGCCTCAAAATTGTTATTTTCGCACTTCAAGGGGTTAGGTTTTGGCCTTTTATTTTCTGTCATTTGTGTTCGCACACTTTGTTGAGCTCGTTTGCTTGGATCTATTCTGTGCAAAACGTCACTGGAACTAAGTTTTACAGCTTCATTTATAAAACCATGGTGCTGTACTAAAAACTCGTCTAATCTCACGCGTTGGTTTTTTGTATCACAGTATATAGTTTTTAAATCTTTGAAATGATTTTCAACATTTGAGCTTGATGCATAGTGTTTGGCATTTTTGAAATGTTTGTTCATAACGCAACCCCACGGTGGAGTTTTTTTTCAGAAGTCGTTTTAATGTACTGTTCAATTCCGGTAAGAAATATTCATTTTTGTTATCTGATGGTTCAACTAACTGCAGATACAATTTTTCGGTTTGTATTAAGTCATCATAAAAGGTTATTAAAGGTAAAGAAACATCTTTGTCATTTTCGTTGTGAAGTAGTTCAATTTTTGGTTGTATGTCATTTTCAGTATGAATATCATCTAAATTTTCGTGATTCGTGTGATTTACAATTTCTACCTTTAAGTTTTATTTATTTATTTGGCTCACCAACAATTGAGTACACTAAGAGAATTATGGGTTACAATTAATCACATCGTGTAAGGTATATCAATCTCTTACAGGTAAGCACATCATGCACTATATATTGAATTAAATGTATTTTGAAGTTATAGGATATTTGACAGAACAATCAGGCTCCTCAGGCCAAAAAAATTAAACATTGCAATAAAACAACCGCTAGAACCCCACCGGCACAAAATTGTGCCAGTCAACAAGTATTACCGTTGAGCCCGCTGGCACAAATTTGAGCCACCAAACCCCGACCGATTTAAAACTCTATTTGTAAATAGTGTTCTCTAATGTATATAGAAACACAATAACAATTATTGTGACCGTGGTCAGATTACGCTTACGATAAGAGGTGCTTGACAGATGAATGACGTAATATAGAAACAAAATTGGCAAAAAAAATAAATTAACAAATTCAAAATAGTCATTCAAATTAATAATAATAAAATTTAAATTAACATTCAATATAACCAAAAAAATAAATTAAGCAATATAATCAAAATAAATTAAACACTCATAATAACACCTCAAAAAAAATAATTTATGGGTAACGTAATCGATGGAAGAGATCATAAGACAATTTAAATAAAATCGTAATTAATAATAAATTTAGAAATAAAAAGAAAGATTTCACAAGCTTTATTGCATTTGGGCTGCAAATCATTCAAGTCCACACTCATTTCATTCCCCTTAATGATGAAAAACTTACTGTTAATTTATATAACCTACGGCTTATCAATATATATATATATATATAAATAAAGAAAAATACGGGCTTTTACATATATACAAAAAAGAACTACCTCTTTTTAGTAGTAAGTATTCATCATACATTCATGAACTATATTTTTTTTAAACATCTGGACTAATCAAATTTTGAGTCAAAGAACTGGCAAATGGCAAATATCTTGATGTATTTCTTTCGTTCACACATAAATTACTGGATGTATTTTAATGAAATTTAGAATGGAGAAGAAAGCTTACCTTTTAATAGCACTTAGGCTACTGTTTATAGTGTACTTAATCATGTGTAAGGCCATAGAAACAGCTAGTAGAACATAATCCAATAACAACTTTATTTTATTACTTATTACTTTTCTACTTCAGTGTACTCAGGCACAACACGTGTGAACCGGATAGTGAGTAAAGTAAAGAAGTTCTTTACTTTACTCACTAAAAAGCGACGGATTCATACTTATTTATGAATCCGTCGCTTTTTAGTAGTCATTTAATTTTGGTCGGATAACCAGCCGTTGTTTCCTTAATTTGGTTTTTTGTTTATATTTACTTAATGCGAAATATTCCAAGCTCAATATTTTTTCCATATATTTTTGGCTAAAGGCACATGATTTTGGTTTACACCTACACATCTGAGATTGAGCCAATTCCTTGTATTTTGCCGTCAAAGTTATGACACCATCGTTTTGACTTTTAGCAAGATTATTCAAAAACGCATGTGTTAGATTATTAAAAAGGAGAGTTAAATATATAAACACAAAAGCAAATATGTGAAAAGCATTTATTGTTATTTAAACCAGTTTTGGTTATAAGTTTATGTTGTCATTGAAACTAAACCTTTTGTATGAAACAAAAGCAATTTATCATAAATAATCTTTCTATTCACTACATTCTGAATATGTTTTTAAAATAAAATAAACTTTAGGTAAAACTCAAAATCATTTAATCAATTTAACGAAAAGCTATTTGCTGGTTCCAAAATAGTACGTTCCAATGGAGAAGAGCCAGCGAGAAACTCCATGAACACTCTTTTAAACTCGATAAAATATTACAATTATTCGGTTACATTATTCAAACCACACAATGTACATAATACACAGAATATAGCCATAATCTAAAATATAGTCATAACCTAAAACATAAACCACACAATGTACATAATACACAAAATATAGTCATAATCTAAAATATAGTCATAATCTAAATTTATATTCAGAGGTAACATTATCACAATAAACAAGAAGTTATACTTAACTTATAGAGCTCCGCACCGTTCAACGTCTGGATCAAAAAGTGAAAAGAAGTCGGTCGGAGCATTCCTTTTTATAGACAGTGACAAACAAGTTTGACCTACTTAATTTGAAACCAACGGACGAAGACGTTGTTTACTGGTTTTAGTTTAAAATGATTTAACAATATACATATAGTTAAATACTAATGTGAAATACATGGTTATACACTAATTATATACATTTGAAACCAACACGGCCATACTGACAGTGCTTCGTCCTCGAAGCATTATTATGTTTTACACATTTCCAACGACTAGTTCACAAAAAACAATTACAGTGATTGAATCTTTAAGCTTAAGCTATTACAGTGAACCAGCTTGTGCATACATATTTACATTTAAGACAATACTGTTACAATAAATAAGTTAAGATTAAATCAAATTAAAATTTAAGTACATCAAATTAAATTAGAATTAAATCAAATTTAAATTAAATCAAATTAAAACAATTCAATTAATTCACAAAAGAATAAAGAAGAATAAAGTTTAGTTTATGTCGTTTATAGCACCGACTTGAAAGATATTATGGACATTAAACATGATAACTTCCTAGTGACAGTCCTTTTAGTTGTTTGGAATGTTTTCATCTAATAACTTTTATTAAAAAATCATATTTCTATTTAGTTTGGTTGTAAAGCAGTATTTTCGTTTTTTTTTTACTTATCACTTTTCTATATCAATAATAATAAAAAGAAATCCGCAACCATACCGCAACACTTACCGTTTTTATTAGTAACAAAACTATCACAACAAATGAATGGGCCAAAGGACGTGATTTCAGACTGTAAATTATAAAGTTCGAAACAATGATAGGTACTGCAAAGTCAACAGAACGTCTTATTTTTTATTTATTGTAGTTTTTATTTATTAGAGCAATATTGCAATGTACCTTATCTGGGCCTTTGGGGCAGAGATAGGTATTGACTATGATTTCATCATTTTTTAATCTATTTGCATAGACATGGTGGCCCCCTTCTACGCGCTGTCATTGAGATAGACCACCACCAAACAAATAGGTAACAGCGATTGTCTGCCAACTACATAGACATGCTAGCCACATTCACCCGCTGCCAGTGAGATAGTTAACACCAAATAGAAGGCCGCCCAGCGGATAATATTATCTGCCAACTACATAGACATGCCAGCCACATTCACCCGTTGCTAGTGAGATAGCTGACACCAAATAGAAGGCCGACCAGCGGATAATATTTTGTCTGCCAACTACATAGACATGCCAGCCACAATCACCCGCTGCCAGTGAGATAGCTGACACCAAATAGAAGGCCGCCCAGCGGAGTATATTGATGAAAACATAATGATCAAACAATATTCCTTACATTGTTTTGACCTTTGAGAGTAACGATAAGAGTAGTGTAACGGAAGGACTGAAAATTCGTAGGAATCTTTAAATCTAGTCATATATATAAACCGTACTACCAACTGCAAAAATCTTATTATTCTGCCGTACTGTATCAAATAGAGTTTTGAAATTATTCGCCTCTGTACACAAACACCGATACGCTAGTTCACGATCTATTCTCTCCGGACACATTAACTTTATTTAAATGGGCTAGGGTTGAAAGGATATTAGCATTACAGAACTGGATTGCGGTTATTAATAGATTGTTGTACCTTCCATGATGATAAAAATAAATAATTGATCCGCTTGGCCAATCTGACAAGATTCGTTCCTACAGTTACCTTTCTATACAGTTTCTAGTTCGAATGTGGGCTTCATTATGAAGCTGTTCCCCTCTACTTTGAGGATTTAACAAAGGTGTTAACAGGTACGGTTTCAATGGGTATGCACTATCTGCAAGCAGCCATTTATTTCCGTATAACCCACTCTCACACTGAGCTGAAAAAACACACATTTCAATACCTTTCTATACAGTTTCTAGTTCGAATGTGGGCTTCATTATGAAGCTGTTCCCCTCTACTTTGAGGATTTAACAAAGGTGTTAACAGGTACGGTTTCAATGGGTATGCACTATCTGCAAGCAGCCATTTATTTCCGTATAACCCACTTTCACACTGAGCTGAAAAAACACACATTTCAAAATAGGTATCCAATTTGATTATTTGTTCAAAATACACTTTATCATGTTGTTATTTAATATTACTGTTACCTCTTAGTACCGAGCTATTAAATATGGTAGCATCATGAGCTGAACCAGGCCAACGGGCTACTTAATTCATAAAGAGTAATTTTGCATCACACACAGCTTGTATATTAAGGGAAAAGTAGCCCTTTCGGTTTCTAAATTCTTCTCCAATCTGTGAACCTGCAAAAGAATTAAATAAAATTATATTTATTTTCAAAATGCGAGGTTTGATTAATTTAAAAAATCAAAATAGAAAATACTTCAAAAACTTACATGGAGATTGAATTCTGATGTGTGTACCAATACCAACTGCTCCAAGAACCCGTGGGAAGCTGGCGATTTCATAAAAATCTTATGTATTTGCTGTATTACTGTGCTATAGCACAGCTTACATCAAATACTATTCGACATGCTGAAGATTTAGATACACCAACGAAATCAGCCACTAATATGAGCATTGTACCCAATGCATAGAATCTTAAAGTTAATAATAGTTGTTGAAGAGGATGTATACCGTAGTTCCTAAAAAAAGACAATATATATTATAATGTTTTAGGAGCAAAAATGCGTAACGAAAATAAAGCTGTGTACAAATTACGTGCGGCAAACCCTCGAACATTGGCGCGCGCGGCGGCCGCGCTCTATGTAGACGGGGTCGCCGCGCTCGCACGTGCCGCGCGGCGAACCGCTCGCTGTCGGTTTTTGCGACCGCATCAAAGAAGCTTCAGTCGTTGGCTCGCACGCAGTGGGGACGGTATAGTTGCGGTAGATTGGCTCGCACGAACACGATGCACAACTAAAGGTGCCGTCTGGCGCGCGGCGAGTCTGAGCAGCGGATGGATCGCCAGCCGCGCGCGGCAGCCGCGTTCTACAAATTTTAAATGTACGATTTGGCTCGCGAGCCAAATTAACGTCAAATCTGGTCGAACATTGGCTCGCGTGGCTGCCGCGCGTAATTTGTACACAGCTTAATATGTATTTTTTGGTTGTTTTAAATGAATATTGGTTATTTTAAGAAATACATACCTGGCTCCCTTCACTCTTAAATGTGGATTTTCGACAAGCAAACTTTGTACAGACGGCTTATCTAGCCGAAATCTAATTAGAAATTCACTGTTGTTCAAGATATTAAAATGATCGATCCTTGTTTTGTAATTTCGTCGATTAACAGCAACTTCTTCACCTTCGGAGTTACTCCAGTCCGATAGCATTTGTAAATCACTCAATTCACTATCTGAACGAGCCATTTTACAATATTTTAAACAAAATACCGCAAATTTATTAATTCTTTTGTACATAACCGACCAAAATCGGGCGGTAAAGAAATTGTAAACGACTCGCAGCTTTGGCAGCTCGTTGACGTCTTATTTTTATTATAGGAACACATACATTTGGCTTACGGTTTGTAATTCGTAACCCTCCCATCCGTTGGTAGTGCTCTATCGGTAACTTCATTACCTTAACGATTTTTTAGGAACTGTTTTAGCGTACGTCACGTAGAAAATACTACTGTCCGTAAGCAAAACGAGTCGTTTTTTGTTCATAGGAACCGGGCATTAGTGAAGTTGAGCTAGTAGGATCCTGACCTATAGAGTTTGATAATTTTTTGTAATAACTTTGCAGCGTGGTAAACGGGATATTGGTTAGTTTTGAAACGGCTCTTATGGTTTGACCCTCCAATATCATGTTTAAAGCGTTGCTCATTTGTTCTTCTGTATGAAGACCAATCTCTGTTTTCCTTTGTTTGTCACGTGGCATGCTGACCTGTAAATGGGTATTTTACAAAAAAATTGTCGGTGACGTAATTGGAATTCCACTTATGTGAATTTTAACATTTAGCTTCAAAATGAAAATAAAATTGATAAAATATAGTATGCGCAGTATGAAAACATTTTTAAGAAAATAATAATTACAAGAAAAGAAGAAAATAATTACAATTTTAATTAAATTATGTTCTCTAGAAATTCTAAAAAGAAAAACTAAAAAAGTTCAGAATTTTTAACTTTAAAAAAAACACAATCAGTCTTCTAAAAAATATTGATATTTCAGCTATAGATCTAATCAAAAAATGTTTTAACAAAGTTATTCCTTACGCTACTTTTGGGTACTTTGTACTATATGTTTTTCATCCTAGAACGTCAAATGTGACAAATATTCTTTCCAAAGTTTAATTATAACAAATTAAAAATTAATAATAAACTATATTTAACAAAATTAGTAAAATTTCTTTGAGATCTATTAATGAGTCTTAGAGAATAAATCACAGTAATTAATAACAGGACAGAAACGTTAATAGAATTCGAAAATGACGTTTAGGAACTATAAGGCAACGTTTATATGACTCTGAATTATGACAACAATCATGGTAACTTGTACTTTTCGTATTAAACATAATATTACTAGTATGTCATTTAAGAGGGTTTACAACGTACGGCATTTCATACAAACTTTCAAGTTCTTGTTTTCGAAATGCATGAACCGATTTTAATGAAACTTCATACGCATAAGTAGGACACAGCTCTAAAAAGTTAGGGGATTAAATATAATGACTACCAAAAAATACGTTGATACCCTAAGCTCTTGTATAACTTATCACCAATTATAGTAAAATGTAACAGTCAAAAATAGTAAATGGTCACCAAAATTAGTAAATGATCACCAAAATTAGTAAATGATCACCAAAATTAAAACCGCTTTTTTAGGATACAAGAGCTAGCTCGTTACTTGGGGCACCCCGACTCGGACAGGTTCTTGCATCCCCTTCGTGGTTATTTTTTTTCAACTACCCAGATGTAGGCTATATACATATAGCTAACGTCGACGTTAGCCGTTTTTGGTGATCATTTACTATTTTTGGTGACCATTTACTATTTTTGACTGTTATATTACTCTATCTGGTGATCAGTTAAACATAAGCCAAAAGTTAGTAAAGAACATTTTCGAAATTTCTTATTTTAAACAAGATAATTGGAAATATCTTTTTCTATGAAAAAAGTTCTCATTAACTTTTTGGACCTATATATCCCACTCATTCGTAGAAAGTTTCATTAAAATTGGTTCATTTATTTCGAAAAATAAAGACTTGATAGTTTGTATGAAATGCCGTACGTTGTAAACGGTCTTAAACTGTAACAAAAAAGAGTAAAAAAAAGTAATAAAGTACGTAACTTAAACAACACTTAAAAAAACAATACGAAAAATCACATTTGAGATCAATCAATATACCAAGACAAATCGAACAAATGTAATCAAAAAAGGTTGTTCCGCTGCATATCAGGCAAACCCAATTTTTACATGCATTACATTTTACCATTCTTTGTATAACAAAAGGCTGACGCTCCTTGCAAATAGAGCACAAAAAAGTCCTTGATGACTTAAATTCTTTTCCGTTATGTTTGTTGTCGTTCGACATACTTATTTTTCTCTTCTTAGAGGGCTGACATTCAAGAGATGCAAGATTCTCTTTGAGCTGTTTATTTTGGGTATTACCAAGAACGTGATCTGAAGCTGTCATGCATGAACTTTCCAGGATTGGAATTATGCTATCAGTTTAGGTTCAACTAATCTCTGATTATCGGTCAGAGAATTAGTTATCTCTATGAGTGGTCCAGAAATGTTGTTGTCTTCTAGGGAAGAAATCGGAGTTTCATCCATTTGAAATTTCATAATAATTTCGTGGCGACATTAATACAAGCGTTATTTCTGTATTTCACACATTCTCAGAGAGATTTAACAGCTATTTAATAGTTGTCTGAAAGTCTGTAGTAAACAGTATTTTAAGTAAAATCTGATCAGAACAAACTCGTGGAAACAGAAAGCGTGAAAAAATGTGGCAGAAAACGGATCACGACTCTTCGTTCTGACTATAAAACAATCTGTGTAAAACACGCTAAAAATTTTTTTATTTACCTGCCTGTAAAATTAAATTTTTCGATAGGACAGATTCACAGTGGTTGGCCGAAAGGAATCGAATAAGTTGTCGGCCCATCAAGAAACCACGCTTCACCGAGATCATGAAGTAAAAACGACTGCAGTCGGCCAGGCAACACCAAAATATGACTGTAGCAGACTGGAATCGATTAATAATATTACTTTTTTTATTGCAATACGTCTATAAACA
Organism: Athetis lepigone; assembly: GCA_033675125.1. Classification (NCBI taxonomy): domain Eukaryota; kingdom Metazoa; phylum Arthropoda; class Insecta; order Lepidoptera; family Noctuidae; genus Athetis; species Athetis lepigone. Next base: position 15,957,167 of record CM066219.1, read on the forward strand.
CTATTCAGTGATACATCATTTTCTGGGTAAGCTTCTCCGACGAATAATTGTTTCAGGTGTTGATCGATAAGAGCCCATTTGTAGTCGTATATATTCTAGGCTTGTCCGATAACAGCTCCGTGCAGATTGCATTTTAGGGAAAATTAAACAACCAGGTAGCATCATGATGTGATTTGACATCTCAGCTAAAAGCATGTGCCTACATATCGTGGAAGTGACTATGAGGCAAGACCTGTACAAGCAAGTACTAGAAACCCAAATATTGCCGTAAGTTGAAGAATGGACCCCCAGTAGCCGAAGAGTACATTTTGATGCACGGCTCTGCATGTACGATGCAGAGCCGTGCATAAAAATGTACTCTCAAGGCCAAAAGTGTTACAGCTTTCCTTACAGAAAAATATATCACTATTTTGCCCTTGCCAGATAACTTACCAGATATGAACTCATTTAAAACATTTTTCTTTTACATTGTTTGTTTCGGGTATGTCTTTTTTTTTAAATTAACTTTATCGGTTCCGTTCTTACTTCGTGGTTCCGTTCAAAACAAATGAGAATAAATTAAAAAGTTCGTAATTTGAATTTACCTGACCTTTACATGACACACAGGTGCTAATTTCATCCCCAATACAAATTGCATCTTTTAGGCTGAAAATTCACAAACTCTACATATCAGTAAAAATGTATGGCTTAGCCGTTTCGCTACCGCGTCGTGGAGGTGATGCGAAAATTAAGTTTTTGAAGTAAGTACCGAAACAGCCAAGCCATACATTTTTGCTGATATGTAGAGTTTGTGAAGTTAGGGTCTGTAGAGATAGGCCGTGTAGATTCAGAAGCTTGGCTCTACATGAGATCTGATATATTTTTCACAGGGTTATACCTTATGTGGTTGTCTTGGCTACATTTATATGAAATGTTTTTAGTGGGATTTCAGTTCTTTTTGTAAGTTGCTAGGCAGTATTTTCAGTGTTTTTTTTTCTTTTCGTTCACAGATTTTTTTGACTAAATTGACCTGAAAGTCCCACACTTTTTATTCTTAAAATACTTGATCGTACAACGGTGATCTTTCGATCTAGGAGAAATGATTAAAGGCTGTATTGCGCTCCCGAATAACTGTAGTATAAGACTCCACAATATAAACGAGTTTTCGTGCAAACGTGCAAACAATATTATTCTCAGATACATAAAAATTCAAATAGTACTTATACTTTCCGATGTAACGAAACCATAGCGCGATCTACACACATCAAAAGTGTCTAGGGATATTTTAATTAAACCTAAATAACTAAAATTCTATTAACTTTTTGTTAAGACACCTACACTTTAAAATAAACCTTGTTTAATTGCCTATCTAATCTGATAATAAACTTTTAGATAAAGTTAAATTAAAAAAAAACTTAGAAGAAAAGGAAAAACTCAACAAAATTTCAATTAAACTTTATTTTTGAAACAAAACCTAAACAACAAAACAATTTTTTTTTATAAAAATTGTTGAAAACTTAAAATTAATAATTCGTGGATCCACCTAAGACTCTCCTGACACATCTGGAGCGGTTCTGCATACTCAAAACAAGGGTGTCAATATCCTGTTGTGGAGTACTGTCCCAAATCCTGCTAAGACGCAAGAAAATCTGGTTTTGATGCACAATATCAACAGGGAAATTCCTACGAGCTCTTCTCTGAAGCATATTCCAGGCATGCTCAATAGGATTTAAGTCAGGGGATTGTGTGCAGGCCGGTCTAAAGCTTGGATAACATGCTGTTGTAACCAACTTGTAACGATACGCGCCGTATGTGGACGGGCATTGTCGTGCATTAGCTGGAAATTTTGTCCCATTTGCTGTCTGTGGGGCAAGATTACAGGCTCTAGCACCTCATCTCGGTATTTTCGAGCAGTCATATTGCCTTGTATCCAAACGAGGTCCGTTCTACCGCCGAGACGAATTCCTGCCCAAACCATAATCGTGCCACCTTAATATGCATGAACTTGTTGTGGGTGCTGCAGTCGATTCCAACGTCCAGGTTTTCTCCAAACGCGTACTCTTCGCGAATCAGGATGAAATCCAAACCTAGATTCATCAGTGAAAAGCACAAGTGACCATTGAGAATGGTTCCAGTTTTCGTGTGCAATAGCCCATTGTAATCTTCTTCCTCGATTACCACTCCTTAGTGCTGATACCGTACGAGCACGTAGATTGACTTCATGCAGTCGCCTTCTCAAAGTTTGACCGCTTACCAGCAAACCATACTCTCTCTGTAGCCTTTGAACCAATTGCATCGCCGCTGCATTTAGTTGACTTCGTGCAGCATTTACTATGAATCGGTCCTGTACATGTGTTGTAATGCGTTGAGGTCCTCGGTGCCGTTCCACCACTTCCTCCATGACACGATAACATGACCAAAGCCTGGATATAACGCTCTGACTGGTCTTCATGGCTTCAGAAACGGCAATTATGGGACAGTATTCCACAACAGGATATTGACACCCTTGTTTTGAGTATGCCGAACCGCTGCAGATGTGTCAGGAGAGTCTTAGGTGGATCCACGGAATATTAATTTTAAGTTTTCAAGAATTTTTATAAAAAAAATTGTTGTTTTGTTTAAGTTTTGATGTTTCAAAAATAAAGTTAAGATTGAAATTTTGTTTGAGTTTTTCCTCTTCTTCTAAGTTTTTTTTAAATTTAACTTTATCTAAAAGTTTATTATCAGATTAAATAGTCTATTAAACAAGGTTTATTTTAATGTGTACATGTTTTAACAAAAAGTTAATAGAATTTTAGTAATTTAGGTTTAATTGAAATATCCCTAGACACTTTTGATGTGTGTATTTCGATCTCAACGCCATCTAGGGAAGTAAGACTTAAACTTTTTGTCATCGAGGATCGCGCTACGATTCCGTTCAACACTGTAACAATTTAGGTATGTATGTATATTACCCAATTACCAATACATAAAATTATGCCCACTGAAATAAGCCGCAAAACTTATTTATACGAATACGAAAAATATTGCCATCGCAACACGACCGTCAACGACACAAGTTTATAATTTTCTTAGGTGGTTGATACCAAACTTACCAAACTTCTTATACCAAATGTCAGCTTTCTAGCAATACAGGAAGTAGCCACACCAGCAGTGTCGGTTTTCATAGCCCATAGCCCAATAGCCCAATCTTTCTCTTTGCATTTTTACTTGATTTGTTCAAACAAACTTGCACACCCCCATTTTAGGGGATGGAGGTGGAAATCTATAAGAATTTTTCTGTTGGTTGTATACTAAACTTAGGCTACATACCAAAGAACAATGACCACGCTCCATACATTCGATGACCTGTCAATCAAATTTTTTATTACATGATGTATAGTGATGTAAATTATATCAAATTATAATTTAAGTCATAACTAAGCCACCGTAAAAACTTGGTTTGATTTGACAATGAGGTAAAAATGTTACAATGAAAACAATATTTGAGGTTATGTAGGTAGTTGCGGAATGTTTATAATAGTTACCCTGACCCCGGAACATAAAGGGCAACCGAAGGAACATGAGTGGGTTTTAGTCAGTAAAAGTCTGACACGCCCTCCCGCCACACCCAGGACGGGAGCAGTCACCATAGGGAAATAGTTGGGAAATTAAATAAAAATACAACAGCACATTTATTAGTTTCATTATTTTATTCTAAATCTTCTCTTACTACTACATCATCCAAAAATGCTGCTGGAGGTTCTATATTTCTTTGGTACCTACTACCTAGCCCATCCAAGGTACCACACCAATGTCATCACATGTGCACAATTGCACATGCACAACAACCATAGTATAATACTGTCTGTCTGTACTCTTCGCAACAACCAACAGTGCGACGTCCGACAAGGCAGCTGCGGCAATACTCGGTTATGCCTTATGCCTTGTCTTCCATTTAAATTATTTTCAATTAAAATGTCCTGTACATACATAGTATTGCCGCCTGTCAACAATATGCCTTGATTTAATTTTCCCTCTAATCAATGAATTTTCCCCACTAGGTACCTCTTAAATTGAACTCGTCCTTATTTAACATTCCTCTACACACTTCAATTCTGTATCCACCATGGAAACGTACACTTACTACTAAATAACCATAAAAAGAATTTAAATGAAATGGTCTGTACAAAAAAGTATGAACGAAATACAAAATCAATAAATAATAACAGTACTAAAACTGCGTCCAAAAGTCAAACTCACCGTATAACGGAACGGTACTTCAATGCATTTGAAATGGCTGCGTTCTGTATTAAAAACAACGCATTAATCGATGGCTATTTTAAAATTAGTTTTCTTTTTTTTCACATTACTAATTCTGCTGTAAGTTAGTATTACGTGCAAAGCAAAAAATTACATATTTAATACGCTAAATAACATCACTATACACACAATCTTCTGTCAAAATGTTTGACAGGTCATTATTGGACATGATTCTTTCAGCATTCTAGCACTTCAGGAAGTAGCCAAACATTTTGATGATCATCAGTGTGTCAGTGTGTCAGTGAATCAGTGACGAAATCGGTGTATTTTAGATATCAATAAAATCTAAAGTATAAAAGCTATTCAATTGAAACTTTGTATGTTTATTGAGTCTGTTATTGACATTATTTCTTGTGAATATGAAGTGTCTAGTACATCGGATACCAACTCGTTCGAAAAAACGACGAAACACTTCGAGAAAAGGTAGGTAGTGCCCCTGCGCTTCGCTTGCTTGTCTTGGCCGGGGGCACGACCGTGCCCCCCGATACTCTTTTTGAAACTTTGGTTAGTATTGTAAAGTATGGAATCTAGGGCACACGTGTTTATCAATTTTATTAGACTATCTCCGTTACAGACAGAATTACATAAGTTACCATTTTTCATAAACTTGACAACATTTTTTTCTAATACTGAGTTAGGCTACTTAACCTATTGGCCAATTCTCCAGAAAATATCGACTCTTTAGGAAATATCTGATGACTTTTATATTTAGGATGTTTTGGTCTGTAAACGATAATTACTTTTTCTCTTTCTGGAAATTTTCGGTGCCGAAATTATTTTGTTTGTTACGTCCTGCATCTAAAAGCAATTTTATTTCTCCATCTAAAATTTCATAAATTGATCGATTCTGTGTCTTAAATTCTTTATTTTAAATATAAGTTTCTTTAAAGTTAAAAGTAACACCCTACAGCAGTTGAAGATGGAGCTTTATTTTGTGAATTGAAAAAGCGACACAATAAATTAATTTGACTATAGCGGAAGTTTATACAATAACCTTTTTAATGTAGGTATAAAAGGGCGGATAATAATATGAGTTTGCGTTATTCTCTATTATATTTTTCTTGTTAGAATCTACTAAGTGGTCCAACCAAATTATTAATTCAATGCTTTCGGTTACATCCAAACAATCATCTTCAACATTTTTATCTTCAAAAATATATTTAATATCATCCACTATAGTAGTAGTCGTAGCACCAATCACATCGGTAAATGAATCAAGGTGTATTTTAGCTTCAGTAGTCTTGGGTTTTGCAGATATATCACTATCGTTGTATTGTCCTAAACATACATTCACAATGTCTTCAATTATCTGTTTTGCAACATCGTACTCTTCGCATTTCTTAATCATCAATGTACAGCGTAAATAAAAATATCTTATACAATTTTCTAAGCCGTCTTTGAAACACGATAAATTATGCAGTGTTTTTATGAAGTGGCTATTTTCAAGCCTAATAAAAGTAGCAGGTAAAGTCGCCGTTTTTTCCTCTAAAAAAGCTAATACGTGGTGAATATAGTCTATTGTACTATTATGCGATGTAGAAGCCAGAGTGATAGTGGATAGCAAAGCCGAGGAATCGACAGTAATTGACTAGTGGGGCACGTGAGCTACCCTATTTACCCATTATTTTAACCTATTTGAAAGAATCAATTATGACAGAATATTAATATGATCATGGAATTTAAGATTTCTATCAATTATTACTCCTAAGTATTTGGTTGATTCAGTATTTTTAAGGTTAGGACACTGACAGATTGTATTTATTTATTAATAAAAACGTGATGTAGGTGGTTTTTTCTCCATTTAATGTAAGTAAGTTTTTATTTAACCACAGCTGATCACAGCGTTCATGCCTATTACGGCTTTGTCAAGCGAGGAGTTTCCACCGAAAAGCAAGGCCGTATCGTCAGAAAACGCAACAATTTTCGAGTCAAGGGACTTTCTTTAACAGACATATGTCATTTATGTAACTAAAAACAGTGTTGGTCCAAGAATACTGCCCTGAAGAACTCCAAATGTCACAGGTACTTCATCACTAGTTATGTCACCGATCTGAACGCATTGTGTTCTGTCAGGTAATCTTCAAAAAGTTTTTAATTGAAGGTCCCGGATACCAAGGCTTTCAAGTTTTGTTAACAGAATAGGGGCAGAGACTGTGTCAAAGGCCTTTGCTAAATCTAAGAATATTCCAATGGTTTTCCTATTTGAATCTAGGTTTTTTACTATGTAATTTGTTAGTTCTAACACAGCGTCGGAGGTGGCTCTTTTGGATCTGAAACCAAATTGTGCTTGTGAAAGAAGATTTTTATTTTCCAAGTAGTTAACAAGCCTTTTGTTAATAATGTGCTCCTAAATTTTTAATTGTTAAATTCAACAAGTCAACGAGATCTGTATTATTAGTAGACAAATTATAGTTCAACTTTATCAGTTGGCGCTGACGTAGCTTATGACGCGTCCATTGTTCTAAGCGCGCTGTCGACAGCTACGTCACGCGAACCGGTTGTGCGAGCGAGACGGACTGTCGTGCGTCGCGCTCAGAGATTGTGGATGCGCACACGCAGGCCGTGATGACAGATTTTTTCTTGAGTAGAACACTACCGACGGTTGTAATTAAAATATCATTTTTGTGTGCCGCGCTAAATTGCTAAATATTTTCCAGCTTCCTGTAAATTTCTGTTTACTCGTGCCTATCTATCTACACACATCAAAAGTGTCTAAGGATCAAGCATTTTTATGCGGATTTCTTGAGATTGAGATGTGGCTTTGTAATAAATTTATGATTTTATAAATTTATATGGATCCTTTTTGGTGCATTTCATAATTTGAATCAGGAACTGTGAATCAAATTCGAGTAAAAGATGAAAATCAGCTGTCAATATTTTCCCTATAAAAACATACAACGCATTGAAGACATTATTAGGGCTACTGGTTCCCTACTACTGATTAAAACCAACGTTATTATGGAGCGGCGACGTCATTTAAGCAGGGAAGAAATGCTCAGAGCCGTGGGAATGATAGAAGCTGGTTCCCGGCAACGTACTGTGGCTTTAGCTCTGAATACAAGTCAGAGTGTTATCAGTCGACTTTGGACACGTTACCGAAGCACTGGTACCGTGGCTGAGCGCCATGGAGGACGGTATCGCTGCACCACACGGAGACAAGACCGATACATTCAAATCTTAACTCGAAGAGCTCCAACAATAACCGCCATGATGTAAGCTGTGAGGCTTCATCACTCTTCAGGGAACTTAATTAGCGACCAAACAGTCAGAAACCGCTTGCATGAAGTGAACCTTCATTCCCGAAGACCGCTACGGGTACCACCTATAGCAATGCACAATCGTAGGATTCGATATCAATGGGCTCTTGAACACAGAAATTGGGCAGAAGAACAATGGCGTTTCGTGTGCTTTTCTGATGAGTCTCGTTTTGGTATGAGACCGGATACAAGACGTATACGACACTGGAGAACCCCTGGACGCCAACAGCGATTAAAATCCTGCCAGGAAGTCCATCCTTATAGTGGTGGAACCATCATGGTATGGGCGGGTATTTGGATCGGCGGAAGAACTGAGTTGATTTGGATCAGAGGCAACCTCAACGCTCAAATTTATGCTGAGACGATTGTATCAGACGTCCTCGTTCCTCTACAAGTGCAAATCGGTCCCTTATTTCAGTTAATGCATGATAATGCACGACCGCACACCGCAAGAGTTGTAAGACAGACTCTCGCCGCAGCTAACATCAATGTCCTGCCCTGGCCTGCTCAGTCGCCAGACTTGAACCCGATTGAGCATGCATGGGATATGCTACAGAGAAGAGCTCTGCCGAATATGGAGGGTATCCAGTCGCAAGAAGACCTTTTTTTGTTGTTGCAAAGAACATGGGCGGCCATTCCACAGCGTGATTTGGATGAACTCATTTTGAGTATGCCAAACCGATGTTCTTGTGTTGTTAGTGTTCGCGGTAGAAACACGGATTATTAATTGTTTAAGTTACCCTATAAAATTTTAGAGAAAACTGTTATTTCAGTCTTTTTTTCGAACTTTTGTGTTAGTGGTTTAAATGTCAAAAATCCCTTTATTAGGAAAATGGCAAATTTCTTTATTAATGCAAAGGTGACTTGGTTTATCGTTACTGTGACAAACGAAAACACTTTATTTGATGAATCCTTAAAGAACATTTTAATTAATATCAATCAGGAGAAAAGTTATTGCAAAAATATATGTTGATCCCTAGACACTTTTGATGTGTGTATCTGTATCTTTCTACCACTCCTTATCTCTCAGTGGAACTCTAGTGTGTGTTGGTGAACTGTAACCTGTGTCTGTGCAAATAAACTTTCATTCTTCTTCTTGTGTACTTTGTCTTTCTTTCTACGCATCTATTCCTTCACACACCACCCACATCTACAGTAGTTTTAAAAACATTGATCTGGAGCGTTTGGGCGAGGATACGGGCAAGATCGACTGGTCTCCTGTTTATGATACCGACGACTTGGACACTAAGGTAGCTGAATTTACCAAGATAGTGTTGAATCTCTTTGAGGTGCATGCTCTACAGAGGAAGGTTAGGGTTAAGCATTTGCCAGCTCTTTGGTTTTCGGATGCAATCAAAAACGTTCTGTCTAAAAGGGACAGGGCAAAAAGGCGTTATAAAAGGGACCCTACTGATGAAAACTGGTCCTTTTATAAGAAATTGCGCAATCGCTGCAGTCGTTTGTGTAGGGATGCTAAAAGGCGCCACATACACGACACAATCCAAAATTCTAACAATATAAAAGTATGGCAATTTCTTAAATCTCTTGGAACCGGCAAAGCTGCGAATGACAACATGCCTGATATCGATTTAGACGCAATAAATGCTCACTTTTCCAAATCACCAATAATTTTGGATAATGCGTTAATTCTTCCAGTCTTGACAATATTCTAATTTTCCTTTGCCATTATGTACTTCGTTCTCTTTTCACCCAGTCACAGAAGGGGATATTAAGCGGGCCATCACGTCTATTTCTACAAAAGCAGTGATGATGGTCTGCATCTTAAGATGTTCCTTCCCATCCTTGACGACCTCATTCCTGTAATTTCACACATTGTAAATTATTCCATGTTTACAAGTACTTTCCCGTCTGCTTGGAAGAAGGCCCATGTCTTGCCTCTTCATAAGGTTTTAAATCCTTCTTCAGTATCCAAGTTCCGTCCTATTTCAATACTCCCAATTTTGTTCAAAGTCCTCGAGAGTGTTGTTAATAATCAACTGTCGCATTATCTCTCCTCTAATAGCCTCCTTAGTCCCTACCAGTCCGGATTTCGTCCCAGCCATAGCACTGTGTCTGCCTTACTCATAATAACTGATGACATCCGACTGGCTATGGAAAATCGGCTACTTACGGTGTTGGTTCTGCTGGACTTTAGCAGTGCTTTTAATTCGGTTGATTTTGACACCCTCTTAGGTATCCTTTTATCTCTAAACATATCTCCTCCTGTGATTTCGTGGTTTGATTCTTATCTTCGTGGTCGCTTGCAGTCGGTACACTTGAATGAGTCTTGTTCTGATTGGTGTGACCTTTCTGCGAGTGTTCCTCAGGGTCGTGTCTTTTCTCCTCTTCTTTTCTCCGTTTTCATTGACGCTGTCACTCAAAAATTCAAAAAATTCAAGCATTTATTACACTTAGACCATTTACAGGTACTTATGAATTGTAAAGGAGTCGGTCGGTTAGTCAGAAAAAAAAAGTGACGCTAATTGCCTGTTCCAAAACGTAGATCTCTATGGAGAAGAACAGGCAAGAAACACCACGGGCACTCTTTTTAAAAATATCATGTTTTACAAAATCTTGGTTACATTTTATTTTTGTTGCTTCTACATGTGAAAACAATGTAAGTATGTAACAAAATAAACAAATACAAAATTAAAATAAAAAGTCATGGCAGTTAAGAGATGACCCATCTCAACTGACAGCGCCCGTTCACGAGCATGACGCGTGGCATCAGCACCATTTAGCTCAACCATTTTGAAGGGAACCGAATGATCCAACGCACTCGCCACCATCAGCGAGACTTTGAGCGAGCATGACAATGCTCCTAACCGCCATGTCTATTTGTGTCAGTAGAAAACTATCGTAATAAATTACTGCATCGTACTCACATATACAAAAATCTAATATGCATCTAAATTACACAAACCAAAGTTTTGTACTGTACCTAAATAAATATAAATGGGTGAAATTTAATATAAATGGGTGAATTTAATTACCTATAAAAATAATAATAATACGATCTTAAATATTCTTGTCAAAAATTAAGGGGATAAGAAACTTTTTCTATCTTCCAATGAATAAAATATCTAATTTGTGAGCTTATGTGGAGCAGGACCAGCATGAAGCCAAGCATGTTTATCATTGATATAATCTAACTTATAATATGCTTGATTACATACTAAGGTATTAACTTCTCATTTTTCTCAGTTAGTCAACCCTGCAAAATCACAAGCACTCATTATTGGTGGTAGATATTTTGTCAATTTATTGAATAATCTCTCCCCAACTAGCAAAATCAGTACTTATAACCATCTCAAGACTACTTTTATTTTCACTTATAAAAAACTTGTAGCATGCTACAAACCTGGATTTGGGCGCCGTTATAGGAGTGTTTATTTCTATAATTATCTTATAATCAACTTATTAAATGTTACTAAGTCCTATAATATACTTGACGTCGCGTAATAGCTTCTATAATAATATGAGACTACACAATTACAAGCACAAACGTTCTTGTTAGTATCTGACATAAGAACCTTACTAAAGCAATCTTGTTTATAATGCACTAGTAACGTACTCAGTTATTAGTTATAAGTATATTATAATAGAGGTTTTATTTGTTGTTGCTTCGGCTGGTGGTGCCGGTAGTTTTGTGGTAAAATGCTTAATAAAAACGGAAGTTTCTATTACTATTATGTTGTATTATTGTATAACATTAATCACTAAATATATATTGTAAATATAGTGTATGATCTCGTGGGGAAGTCATTTTTTCTGTAAATGTGAACCGCAATTTAGTTAGTTTCACAATCCCCTCCAAAAAATAGCACATTAGAATTTTGTTATAAATAAAATATTTCATCTTTTCTTATGAATATTCGCCATGTTTTGAAATGGCTCTTCATAAGTACTTTATAGAACTATTATAGGTTAATTAGTACTTGTAGCAGTTTCAGTCCAGATAATTCGCCTCCATTTTAAAACAAATTAGGGTTCCCTTGAAATATGCCTGCTAATGTTTGAATTTATTTTTTGTAGGATCTAATTAACAAGATGGTTGTATTTTTTAATGTCGACTGTTTTTTGACCGAATATTCTTGACCAATACACATTTTATGTTATCCGAAAACTGGAATGGGTGTGAATTTCCAGTTTCTTTAAACAATATGTATAGTGGACCAACTCATTTCAATGAAGTCAATAAATTCATTTAATTTAAGTCCGTGCATCTTTAGGTAAAACATTGCTTAATCTTTTGTTCAAAATAGTAGATAGTTTTTTCAGGACTAGGTGAGGTATACTTATTCAATTTTATAGCCCAGCTTTACATAGTTTTAAGCAATTGATGCATTTTTTTTCATTTTCAAACTTCACTTTCTGTGTGGTTGGCCAAGGGTGAAAAAATATTTTTTTTCGTAGAACCTTCATTTACTTCATCGGCGTTTACGCTTGACGCGCTTGATGATCCTGTTGGTTTTATTCCTGAAGAACCTGGCTTCATTACTTTATACCTATTTTGTCACTTTTCTCCTGTAACCACCACTCCGTTTCAATCGTTTCCAATCGCTTACATTCATGTTCAACTTATTTCCTCAACAACGGAATCTTAACAAAATGGCTTAAGTTTACTAATAAACTTTTAACTTTTTTGTTCATGTAGCGCTCTTATCAAGTACTAGTAGATTTAAAACAGTCTCGAGCAAAACTATAACGGCGCAAACTTATAGTGATATCAGCTAAGTATATTATAATATATTGATCTCTCACAAAATGCTACTACAGGATCAAAATGTTATTCTGGATTATTCAATTTTGCTGTAAACAAATATAAGAGACATTCCTAAAAGTGTCCTGAAAGATAATCTTGTAGCTAACCATAAGACTGAGATACAAGAGCAAATGACCTTGAGAATATCTACGCTTGTAAAATGCTATTACTAGTAAAATTGTCGTATACATGTTTTATAGGTCAGTCTTGTAGCGAACTATAAGACTAAGATATAAAAAGTATTGCGCTTAAGTATGTAAAGGCTTGGCAAATTCTATTATAAGTTAAATAGTCTAGCGCAATGCCTTTATAAGAACGTTATTAGTAATGACAGACTTATAATCTTTCTTTATAGGATTACTTTGCTAGTTGGCTTCCGCCTGTTCTGTTCGAAGGTACTGAGATAGATTATTCCAAAAAAGTAAAGGATTTAGGTGTATTTTTGGACTGCAACCTATCTTGGAATGTTCACGTTGCTGAAGAAAGCAGGAGGGTTTTCTGTTCGTATCAATCGCTTAAGCGTCTTCAGAAGTTTCTGCCATTTAAAATTAAAATTACTCTTGCTCAGTCTCTTCTACCTCTCCTAGACTATGCTGATGTCTGTTTTCTTGATGCGACTGAGGTGCTTCTTAACAAGCTCGAACGCCTGCAGAATTTATGTATTCGCTTCATCTTCGGTCTCCGAAAATACAAACACGTGTCGGAATTTCGGGGGCAGTTAAAGTGGCTACCTATTCGGCAGCGTCGAGATTGTCACACTCTTTCTTTTCTCTTTTCTGTTCTTCACAATTCTAAGGCACCTTCGTATCTTCGAGAACGTTTTGAGTTTCTTGTACCGAGAGATAAACCTTGTCGGTCTTCATCATCTCTTCTCCTTCGTTTTCCTCCTCACTCTTCATGTCGGTATGATGGATCATTTACAGTTCATGCTGTGCGCCTTTGGAATGCACTTTCGCACTCTTTGTGAGATATTATTTATTCAATATTTGGTATTGCCTCCTCTAGCTCTAATTACAGCCTGCAGCCTGTTTTTCATCGACCTTATTAATTTTTTGACAGTCTCTTCAGTCGTAAACGTAGAAATTCAGAAAATCCGTAGTCAAGCCAAGTCGTAATAAATAACACAAGAAACGCACAAAGAACTTAAAGCAACACAAAACCACAAAACAACTTCTTTCAAATATGGCGAAGTAGAATCCCTGAAACGTATCACAGAGTTGCCGCGGTGGAAAAAAAAGTGAGCCGTCACGGGACGCCTGGCAGATGTGAAACATTGACATTACATCATCGCCACACAGTACACAATACTGTGACTGTATATATACACCATCATATAGCGTGGCGACGCGTCGCCACGGCATGCGTCGCCACGCCAGAAATTTGTTTTACGTGCGGCTATAGATGTTTCACATCAAAAATATTGATAATATTGTAATAATATTATTATATTACCTATAATAATTTAATGTCACAAGAATATGTGAGTACGACGCCGTTATTCGTTCATTTATTACATGATTGTATAATACTGACACAAATGGGCATGGCGGTTTGGAGAATAATTGTCATGCTCGCTCAAAAGTCTCGCTGATGGTGGCGGGTGCGTTGGATCATTCGGTTCCCTTCAAAATGGTCGAGCTGGATGGTGCTGATGTCACGCGTCATGCTCGTAAACGGGCGCTGTCAGTTGAGATCGGTCAACTCTTAACTGCCATGACTTTTTTATTTTTATTATTATTTTTTAATCATTTATTGTTGATTTTTTGTTATTTACTTACATTGTTTTCACATATAGAAGCACCAAAATGAATGTAACCAAGTTTTTTTGTAAAACATGATTTTTTTTTAAAAAGAGTGTCCGTGGAGTTTCTTGCCTGTTCTTCTCCATAGAGATCTACGTTTTGGAACAGGCAATTAGCGTCACTTTTCTAACTGACCGACCGACTCTTTGACAATTCATAAGTGCCTATAAATGGTCTAAGTGAAATAAATGCCTTGAATAATTAATTTTTATTTTCTGATTGTAATCAGTGTTATAAAAAATATTTTTATTGACATCTTTTTCTTTTGTCATTTTTGTGTCAACTCAATGATTAACTAGGGTCCTCGGCCACTTGATGACGTTAGTTAGTATGATTTCTTTTTTGTTGCGATAATGTAGGAAAGTTTCATCCGCCCGCTGGGGCCCCTTTACGCGGCGTAGAAGTAGGGATGGCGGTAACGCATAAACGGTGTTAATAACGAAACTTTTATTAAGTCGACACTAAACGAAAGGAAATTTAAAACATATATGAAGAATAAATTATGTCAACAAGCATATTATAAATTGGAAGATTACATTCAAGATAAAATGCTTGGAAGCATGCTGGTCCAGCTCCATAGGATATTTAATCCACAGTGTAGACAAAACCAAACTGGTGGCTAATTAAAACTGATAATGATTAACTACTTTTACTTTTACAATTATAAATTAGACACAATTCTTTTTTCTAATAGTTGGAAGCGCTGGCTCACACATTATTTTTCATTTTTTGAGGAAGGTAATTTATTTGTAAATGTGTTACACTAAATGTTTGTGAACTTGATTAGCTTCCATTTCCTAATTAATTTTAGTTTTGACATTATATACATTCTTCTCTTCACATTTAACAATGTACAATTAATAATATTGTAACAACATTATTTTAAAAGAGTAAGTATGGAGTTTCTTGCCCATTCTTCTCCATACGTAACAACATTTCCGAATGGGCGGTAGATTCACTTTTGTTTATAAGTATGACGTTTCAAAGTGCCTTTTTTGGTCCAATGGAAATAAATGATTTGACTTTGACTTTGACACAAATGATTGAAAAAATGGATCGCAAAAGAAAACGTGTTTTATTTTAAATTAATTTAAAACTATTAGTGTAACTTGGGGTTATGGTTATTAATGTGTAACTAAAATAAAAAAAAATACAATTTCACAGATTTATATTTTTTATAATTAAGTTTTGTTGAAAAAGCAGGAAAATTACCAATGACACAAAAGAAAAAAAATAGCTAGATTTTTATAATTATTTTGAATATCAAAATGATAGTTCAATATTTTCAACTGAACAATATTAAAATGTAATGTAAGCATTGCATTAAATAGACATTACTACTACTATTTCAACAATAGTTATTTCATAAACCCGCTTTTTACGGTGGGTTTGAAATTGACCCTAAAAATATATGATTGATTTAATTGCTGATATCAGTAAAAATGAGGATATAAACCTAGTTTTGTATCAACATTTATATTGAATGAATATTAACGTTTGATTGAATAGCTAATAAAACTTGCGTTTTTATTTAAATATATTGATTCAACTCTGTCCGTTGTTATTGTCATGACTGATACTATATAAACGAAATATGTTAAAACATCAGAACACCGAGAGTTAACATGGGATAGTTATCATTTGGGCGAGATTCGGTGTCCGTAGATGTGTCAGGTTCATCATAAATACAAGTGCCCGAGTAGTGAAGAAGGAAGGAATCGGAATTCATTTTAAAACAGTCAACGGAACCGCAATAAAACTCACAAAAACAACATAGTATATCATGTCGATACTTACTTCAGAAACTAAATATTTGCATCACCTCCACGACGACGACGGTAGCGAAATGAGGAAGCCATACATTTTTACTGATAATTAGAACTAGTTTTTGCCCGCGACTCCGTCCGCGTAGAACAGTTCCCGTTCACGGTGGATTTTTGGGATGAAAACTATCCTATGCCCTTTCTCGGGTCCCAGACTATATCTATACCTTTCATTCAAATCGGTTCAGTGGTTTAGGCGTGAAGAAGAAACAGATAGACAGAGTTACTTTCGCATTTATAATATTAGTGCGGATTTGTGAAGTTAGGGTCGATAGATTTTGACAGGCCAGTTGGTCTAGTGGTTAGTGACCCTGACTGCTAAGCCGGAGGTCGTGGGTTCGATTCCCACCCAGGACAAACTTTGTGTGATGAGCATGATAGTTTGTTCTGTGTCTGGGTGTAATTTATCTATAATATGTATGTATTTATAAAGTATATAAGTATGTATATCAGTTGTCTGGTTACCATAACACAAGCTCTGCTTAGCTTGGTTCAGGCCATGCTTCGGGGCGAGACGGAATGGGATGCCGTCGCCTCCTGCGAAGCAGTTATGCTAGTGAAGGAAGCGGCGGCGCGCGAGTGGCAACGACGAGCCTCTCGCCTCGGACTAAGGCCTCTGCCTCGAAACTTGCGGGCAGCGGGGCGGTGGCGGAGGCGGCGCGGGAGCGGGGCGGGAGCGGGGCGGGAGCGGGGCGGGAGTGGGGCGGGAGCGGGGCGGGAGCGGGGCGGGAGCGGAGAGGGAGCGGGGCGGGAGCGGGGCGGGAGCGGAGAGGGAGCGGGGCGAGAGCGGGGCGGGCTTCGCAGACCCGTTCTCGAAAGTTTCGAGAACGGGTCTGCGACGCCCGCCCCCTAGTTCCGAGTCGAAACTAGCGGGTAGATCACGCGTCACTATAGCCGCGTAGTGTTGTGTTTATGATTGTGTCGTCCAGATATTTGTTTTATTCTGAACTGAACAATGACGGCTACATCTTTTAGATTCAAATTTATTCCTAACGCTCGATTTATTGTGGGAAAAAGAAGCAGTTAATAAATCTCTACTATAAAGCAAGGAACATAAAAGAAGAGTTTTATAGAAATTATGAAGAACAGAGACAAATGTCCCGACAAATTATACATCTACACCATAATGAGTGTAGAAACTTGTGACTATATTCTTGAAGCTATCAAAGGCAATTTAGAGTTTGTTTTGAATTATTACAAAACGATATATCTCCCGCAGAAAGGTTAGTTATACTTGACTTTAGGGTACGTAAAACAACAAAATTGTAATTTGTGATTATATTTATTGTTAGTGAAAAAGAAAGAAATTGTGTTGCACTAATTTAGTAAATAATTTGAAATCAGTCTTAAGTTCCTTAATACAATCAAATACCTATAATTATTCAGTTTTTATGGTTCCCATCTTTGCTGTAAGATATCGGTGTCCTTAAAAAAATCTGGAATAATTTGCTCTAGCACGTCCGAGGACATTTGGGCACGTCACAAAAATAAATTGCACAACACTGCAACACAAACGCGTGGGCGGTCACCGCTTGACTAAAGTTCACCGCTTCGCTGCCCGCCCCCGCTCCGCTACCGCGCCGCTGCTTTCGAGGGCCGCTCCATTTGATTTTACGCATAATATCCTGCCGCTCCCGCGCTGCCGCCGCCGCCGCCCCGCTGCCCGCAAGATTCGAGGCAGAGGCCTAAGACCCAGGCGAAGACGTCGAGACGATTACCGGCCACCGTAAGCACGATTCTGCGGATGGGTAGCTCGCCGCCCGGCTAGGACCAGGACCGCGTCAACGGCGCGTTAGTGTTCCACGCGCGCCTCAAAGAGAAGTCAGCACACGAAGGGGCCCAACAGGGCCAATGCCTGCCGGGGTTGCGGAATGTAGTTACCGTGACCCTGGAACATAAAGGGCAATCGAAGGAGCATGAGTGAGTTTTAGTCAGTAAAAGTCTGACACGCCCTCCCGCCGCACCCAGGACGGGAGCAGCCATTTCTTGATTTCCCACTCCCCAAAAAAAAAAAACTTTATTAATAACCTAGTTAAACAAACTGAAGAATTAATTAATGAGTTATATTTTATTCTTAATATAATTTACCGCTACTGCCAGTCGCTGTTAATCATATTTCAGACATATTCTTGGCATTGGCCTTAAACCTGCACGATATATTTCCGCTGATAGTCCATAACCGCCTTTATTATCCCAGGGTAATAACTCATTTTGTTGATTGTACCTAATAATTACACACGCAATCGGCAAATAACTAATATTGTGTAAATAACATGATCGTATTTTAGAACGAACTATATTCAGGTTTCGCATAAACAAAAACTAATCTTCTATAAATATCCATGCAAAGTTCACCTTTTCTTGCACTAACCTTTTAGACCTTAAGTCTTAAGACGGACAGACGGACGGACATGAGGATACTATAAGAGTTCCTATTGTACCATTTTGACATGGAAACCTAAAAAACTATAAAAGCGATCGACATTGTAGGAAAAAATATTCTGACTTAGTTGTTTTAATTGTTGTTGTATAAACGATAGGTCCCATTTTCTATTTCCACTGAATCCTACTAACCCGCCAGAGTAAAATTTGTCAACATCGACGTACCGTCTCGGTTTATAGATTATCCTTGATTGATCTTATTATTCTCTGCGCAAGACGCACATTTAAATATCATGGACAAGCCGCATATGGTTTGATGTTTCTAGTTGTCTAAGTACGATCCTTATCACAGTCGTCCACACGTCAAAGGCGATAACACTGACCTTGAGCAGGCCTTGTGGCGGCCGTACCAAACTAGTATAAACTGGTGGGCTCCTAACGAGTTTATATTTGTTTGATACGGCATACAAATCATGTGTCAAAACATGTGATCGGTCTATAGTTTTTGGGTTCCGCTGTACTACCTGACATATGGCAGGTGGGTTATACTTAAACCTGTTGTTAAAAACTGGGGTAGCGTTCCTGATTCCAAGGCCGATTGGAACCGGGACGCCAAGCAAGCATGTAAACCTCTAAACCATTTTATCCAAAAGTTGTGCAGTCCGTCCGGCCCTGGAGATTTCCAATTAGGCAACGGACGAACTGCACAAGCTACATCTTGGGGGCTGATTGTAATTGCCCCCACTTCTGGTATCGGCTCGCACGCTCGCTCAATCCCCCAAATCCAATCGCCCTCAGTGTGTCGGACAGGCACCGACCAGATGCTGCGCCAGAATGAACACATGGTGTCATCATCCGGTAGACGCGTATAAAAAAAGAGGTCACCGAAACGTAGCCAGGATACGGACGCCAAGAAATCTACATCGGGCCCATGTAAGACCCTTGCTCTGCCATACCGTCCTGCGGTCAGTTGTATCCAATACCACAGGTTTGCGCCAGTTCTCGTTTGCTAAAGAGAGCGGGGTGAGGCCCTTATCTACCGAAACCACATCCCGATGCATCCCCACGTCAGCTTTTAAGAAATACTCCCTGAGACTGCATATCTCACGGTTGTGCACGGTTAATAAAATTTTAAATGACAACAAATCCGATCCACATTCTCATCGTATCCGAATCTTTCATCGCTTCTGTGTATTTTGCGCCTTAGTGTTGCTGTCCATATCATATCATAGCATATTCCTGTATTTCTGATCTTGCCAGTGCTTCTTTTCTTAGAGCTTTGAGGAATAGTAGCAGGGTTGGCTTTGATTTAATATTCGTATTTAGCCGCCTGTGCCAACCTTCAGGTGCATTGTTTGTGCGAAAATTATAATTACTATATAGGACAGTTTATTATATCTGCCAGAGACTGCAGCCATTGTCTTTTAAAGTAATTTAAAAAAACATCCTTTCCCTTTCTGTCGCCTTTTCTACAATGGTAGTCCAACATTCCGTAATATACGGAGAAGGTAGCAAGGGTAAGTTGGAACAAAGTCTGACAACATTTTTGCATTCTCTGTTTTTAGGAAGATCCAATGTTGAAGCATTTTTCCAAACAGCCTTATTAGGATGATAATAGCAGCCAGTTATTTGCGTGCACGAAAAAGATTCTCTAATTCCATTCATATGCGTCATCTCATAACCGCATTAAATGGCCATCATGCCTATTTCAAAATGCTGCTTGATGAGGCCAAATTAGCGTTCGTAGGTTTCTTGTTTATTGTCTGGTTACAAGTTGGATCATCACAGCTATTGAAATCAACATGAACTGATAAAAGCTGGTAGAATGGCTTGGGGGTAACTTTGAATGTTTCATCAATAAAGTACGTCTGTTTGTGAAGATCACAAACAAGGAAATTGTTGGCCATTATTTCTGGAACTGTAACATCATTCAAATTTTTAAATTCAGTTTTACATACGTTCAAATTATTTGCGACGAGCCCTGAACAGTGTGTCTTTTTGAAGTGAAAACTTCTTTAGCGGCGTTGAGCACTTTTTCTGTAATGGGTATAAAATCTTAAACTTGCGTCAGGACACGTGACCCTGATCGAAAAAGCTTCTAGCGGCGTTGAGCACTTTTTCTGTAATGGGTATAAAATCTTAAACTCGCGTCAGGACACGTGACCTGATCGAAAAAGCGTAGGACGGATGGATAGTAGACAGCTATAATCAAGTTTTCACTTCTGCCGGCACTCCCGGAGTGCAACCCGTCTTTTTTTTTATTGTTTTTTTTTAATTAAAATTTGGTACAGTCAGCATCAAAAGTCGCTGACCACATTCAGATTTTCAGAACCACTAAACACTCTATCATCCATAAATCGCTCAACAAAATAGGCGCCAGTATTGAATGAACATCATTAAAGTTCAAAATTAACTGAACACCATTTTGTCAAAAATTGCTGATGGTTATAACATCCGAAAATAACATAACATTCAGTTTTGCAAAAGTCACTTAACAATATAAAATGCTTGTTTTGGTATCTAGTGTAATCATGGCAACATCCAAAAATAACTTAACAGCATAACTACCAAAAAATACTGAACATTACTTTGTTTTGGATACTGAACTGCAAACTAAAATAGTTACAAATCCAATATTGTCCAATCAAAACAAAATCATGTAAAAAAATGATAAATACAAAATATATTATTTTTATTTCTTAGAGCCAATGAGAATAGTAGAAGTGGATGATCAAGCAACAAGCACATTTTCAAAGTCATCTAAACTTTCCATATTACGATTGAATATAGCCTTATTTGTAAAACTAAGTCTCACTATCAAAAATTACGCAGGTTCTAATTTTGTTTGAATTTATATCATTGACCTGATTCATCATTTTATTAGTTCGATTGAATTATAACCTTATTTGTAAACCAATGGCTCATTTTCAAAATTCTGGCAGTTTCCCTTTTAAATAAATTGTTTTGGAAACATAGTTGGGGTTATTTAAAAAACTATTTATCCTTAAATATAAACAGAATATTTCTACTTAATTTTAACTTTGTTGACAGTCTACACTGTTGTAAAAAAATAAATATAAAAAAGTCTGATAAATATCTGCGACAAGTACCCAGGGTAGATTATAAATGGTTTTACTAATGAGAATAATTTATCGTCTTGGCGGAGGTACTACCGTGCCCCCAGATGTTTATGTTGTCAAACTTCGGAAAGGAATGTTATATTAATGTCACTTCACAAAAATACACACACATATTAAACCCATAAAACGATTGATGTGGTTCAGGGACTTTTGAGATAAACGATGGTATGCTATTTTTGTCAAAAAATTGTTTATTGACTTTAGAGACGAAGAATGTCATGCTTTTTTTACCATAACTTTGTTTAGCGACTTTTGAAAAGTGATGGTCACCTACTTATGCTCTTTTATGATGATCATTAATTTCTGGTGCTTGTCATGTTGAGCGATTTAGGTATACGGTGTACTGCGATTTTGAAATTTTAAATGTGGTCATCAACTTTTGACGCTGACTGTACCAGTTAAAGGATCATGGGCATTTTTGTATGAGAGCTGGGCGTAAAACCAACAGTAATAAAATGTGTTGTAATTTACTTTATTGTACTTCTAAATACCCCCTAAATACTTGTTAACCCCAATATCGACCGGGTATGACTGCAAAAAAATCCCAAAGATTGGTTAAATAAAACACACATATTTGTTAAAAACTACTGTATATTGATACCTTTTATTTAAATATCAATGGTTATCATCAACTATAACATCTAATAAATGTTCTGCGGGTGCAATGAAAGGCTCGTGCCGTCCTAACCCTAAAAACCACAAAACTGAAACTATGTGGGCACAACTTCCTACTGTTCTTCTGCCCGTTAAGCAAGTACAGTAATGCTCAACTATCGCATTTCTACCGATTTGATCTTTATCGATCAAAAAGTAAGTATTATATATGCGCGATCTGACATGCCGCGACTGTATTTTAATTCGAAGCAACCACACATTAGTTTGCAGAATATTACATCTGTTTAAATCATTTAATGACTCCCCTCTATATAATTCAATTAAACACCATCGCGGAAATGGTCTGCGACATACGATTTTGCTAGTTTCATATGATAAGTTCCCAAAGCGTGAAGCACTATACATTCCTCTGTTAAACGTGGAAAATCATTTAGGAATGGTAGATTTGCTTCCATTCTTAAAAAGTCTTGACGTTGTCGATTCAGATTTTTAAGTTCGACGTAATCAAATAAACGATTCGGGTTGTTAATTTTTTCATCAATAATGTTTATTATATCCGAAGCTAGTCGACGGTTTTCAGAAACTGGGTGAAAAGCATTTAAAAGGCTAGCACCAATTTTGAAATCTACAAACATATGGGGAAGAGCTCTATTAACAAATACGTTTGAACATCACTGAATATCTCTGCTCACCGGTTGTTTGGGTGATTGCCGTCATAGTATAAAATTAAGTAATAGTCATTAGCTTTCACATAAAATATATTTTAAAGCTGTTGGTTTTACGCCCATTTTGACCGTGACTCTTTCATCGACTTTTCCGAATTCTTTCTCAACAAATTTCTGGACAGGTTTTACTTTTTGGCGAACTAATTTCTTGCATTTGTCCATCACCATATCAGTCCTGTTATTAGCTTTAAAAGAATGCTCATTTACCTGCCGAATTATCTTGTTTTCTTCTGTATTGATTGTAATAGATGCAATACTCTTTGCGCTGGGAACATCTCCATAAAGCATGACAAGATAGAGAATTGCAAACAAACTATGCGCTACAAATGTCCACAAATGCGTGACATGTATGAGTACCGCTCGAGTACCTATTGTCGTCAAACTGTCAAAGTGTGCGTGTTTAGGGATCCCTGCTCATAATTATGAACTTTCCTATCAGCCATTATTTATTAAAATGATAGTTTAACAAAATTATGAATATTTAAAATGTCATAGATTGATGAAAGAAAGAAAGAAAGAAAAGGTATAATATTATGATATTATATGACAGATTTATTTAGCATCAACTTAAAGACTTCTCCAGTTACTTGTGAGAATCATAAAACAAACAAATTAAACGTTTAAATATTAAAGAACAACTTAGAAATACATATTCCTGCTTCGCGGCTCGCGCCTCTCGGCTGCACCAAAAAGAAAAACAAAAATCCAGTAAAAATTAAATATAGTAATTTATCAAAACCATCTCTTTGTGTTTGTTTTCGGAAAAGATTTCTCTTTGATTTTATTGTCTGGGCTACGATTTAAAAATATGGTGACATGAGACATCTTATTTGCAAATATTTTTCAATGATTAGATTTAACAGGCTTGTTTGGTGATTTTGACAACAATCAACGATATTTTTGAAATAAGAATATCCCACAAACTTACTTATTATTTTAATAATAGATAATAAATTTTATAATTCTCTTCTCATTCTGATTCATAATTAGAAGGTGATGTTACCAAATATCCTTGTTTTATAAAATCTCTTATTACGAACTCAGGAGTCGTCCACGCCTGTCACGCGCATGTCAATGCGCATGGTAGGCCAGAACACTCGTACCTCCTCAGCTAGGAGCGACGCCCGCAGCTTCTCGGCCAGAGCATCGGCGACGGGGCCGCTGCACAGTGTTTCCGGCCCATAGTAAGACACGGACAATATTATTTACGTTATGAATTTACTACTTGTCGTTAGTTTTGTGTAGGAAATACATGTATTTACCAGAATAACTAAAAAATACTATGCACTAGCTGTATCCTGCGGCTTTACTCGCATTAAAATGAAAAAAAAAAACAGATATTAATCTATTATGTTATATCTGATAAAAATATCCTCTAAAAAAAACAAGTGGCACACACTCACAATCTTTGAGTTATACATAGTATACAAGTACCCAATATTAGAAAGATTAATGAAAAAGAATAAGAAAAAATAAAATAAAACAAAGATAAATAAGTTTTTTTTGTAACATATATTACATTTTTTACTTTGACTTTGTCTTGGTAGAGAGTGTCCTTTTCCATATATTTCCTTCTTTACGATAGCAGATAGCTGCAGCAAATGACAATTCACTGCCACTTGCAATTCCCCTAAATGAGCGACTTTTCGACGTTTTGATTTGTCCCATACTGAGTCAAAAGAAGACTTTGGACGACTTGGTCCGGTAAGTACTCCATAGGTCTCAAATGTCTCCTTTTAATCTAGCCAAACTGAATGCTTTACATATAAAAATCTTTTCCAAAAAAAAGATAACCGACTTCAAAAACTAAAAGCTCAAAAATAACTATTTCGGAAGTCGGTGGCTTCTCTTCTGCCGGTCGAATTGTGTTGCCTTGCCACCGACTTCCGAAATAGTTATTTTTGAGCTTTTAGTTTTTGAAGTCGGTTATCTTTTTTTTGGAAAAAGTTTTTTATTTTTTACTTTTTAGTTAGAGTCCCAACTACGTTTTAGAGTAACTTTAAAAAAAACGTACGTTTATCTATAAAAATTGAGGAGTTCCCTCGATTTCGGCATGATGCCATCATCAGATCCTGGACCTGATGACAATGGGACCATTTGGGAAGTCTACCCTTTCAAACAAAAAAAGAATTGTTTAAATCGGTTGGAAATCGACGGAGATATGCGCGAACAAACATAAAAAAAAAACATACAAACATCCGAATTGAGAACCTCCTCCTTTTTTTAGAAGTCGGTTAAAAATAAATCTTTCCTCCGACCGGCATCAAAGTATTTCACTTTTGTTTTATTAAAAAGTGCTGACACCTTACTTCGGGTTGCATTTTGCTTGTTTGGAGGGCAATTTGTCTTCTTTATTTGTCAGAGGGAAATTCAGACCCTTTCGACTCCAATTCTTGACAGGATCTAGAAATAACAAATCCGCAAGATCGCGACGAGTAAATTTCATCACGCGCCCTACAAGAAACAATTTACAATAACAACCGGGGTAGCAAGTAGTAGCAAGATTTGTTATTTCAATATGATTATATAAAGTCCAAAGATTATCTGGGGTATTAACTTGTCATGGAAAGTAGCGGAAAACACTTACTAATAGCCTTGTAAATTTTGATTTAAGTCGTATTTTGGGTCGTTACTTCGAACTGTCAATTTACATATGTTAAGTTTATACTAAAAGTCGATTAATATCACATTTAAAAGGCAATATCTTGAACTTGAGAATCCATGTTGTTGATTATGCTAATAACAATAAGTGTAAAAACAGTATTGGATTAAAACACAATGAGATTTTGCTTCTATAAAACGTAGTTGTCGACAGCGTACTTTGTCAAGTGATATCTCAGATTTTTTATTAGAAAACTACCCTAAATTTTTTTCATTTCTATGACATACATATTCTAGTTTTAAAATCGGTTATTGTTTTTCATCTACCTTCAACTTCAAAAATTTCGTTTTTGTCCGTCCTCGGCAACACCGTGAGCTGGTAGCCCCCGGGACTTCCAGCATGCGGGTTCCGGTCGCCGTGACCCGCAGCCGCAGGCCCTCCGTCACGCCGATCTCGGCCAAGTTTACGTTTAGCAAGCTTTTGCCTTGGCCAGTACTGGCCCGTAGGTTACCCCCTTCTCTCTAGTAAAATAAGTGACAGGCATAATATCAATACTAGAAACAGGAACAAATTAGAGCAACCAAGTTTCAGATTGTCCAAGGTACCTACATATGGTGCAGCGGGGCAATCTCGACTGGTAAAACCTAAACCACAACTTTGAAGGTATAAAAATATTAGATGATATAATTATATTAAAAATGTAATGTATTGACGCTCCAGAATCATTATTTATGTATTATTTTTACAAACTCATATTGAAAAATATTCAATAGATAGGCTTAAAAATGTGTTTTTGTCAAAAAAGGCAAAAATCGTTGTAATTGCCTCCGTGGGGCAATTTCCACTAATAATTAAATTTCTCTTCTAGAGCGCTTAGCTTGATGTTAGTCAGTTGCAGAGTTTTTTTATAGGGATGGTAATCTAAATAGAATGTTGTCATATATGCAGCTAGGCTCATTTTTAATTAAATAAATAAAATCAGTTTATTTCAGGTATGAACCCATAGCAAATTACACACAATAAATCGAGATTACACACAGATCAGCCCATACCAACCAAACCTCACAACAAAAGGTACACTAATTCCGGTCGCAATAGGTACACACAATTAAATATTTCGGTAACTAAATCATTATCGGATGCACACAGTCGAGTTTGGAAAGACGCCCTGAGTCTCCTCATCAGCCCGTAGAAGTCAGCAACTCTGTTCTCAACAACCGTGTCAGTCGCACTACACCGCCAGGGTAACTTTAGAATAGCTCTAAAGACGTTATTGTATTACGTTACTATTGCACACGAAGAGTGTTGTAAGCAAACTTCGTGTACCTGTACCAGAGTTGGCTTGTGTAGAACGACTGACAATAAGCCGTAAACAGAGTCACTTTGACTTGATTAGAGCAGTGTGAAAAGCGTCTAGCCAACATGTTACTACGACATGCGATACTGCGCCTCTATCGTGCCAGATCATCAACGTCTGATAAATCATCCCTAATTATATGACCAAGATATTTAAATTTATTTACGAGGCTCAGAGCAGTCCCACACAGGTTAATTGGTAAGATATTATCAGGACCTTTACCAGACCTAAATATTATAACCTCCGATTTTTTTACATTATAGGTAAGATAATGCTCCGCAGCATATTTCTCACAAATCGCAACAAGTCTCCTTAACCCATTGGCTTAGGGACTGAGCAGAACCATGTCATCCGCATAACTGAGATACATCACCAATACGACAATCGCCTCGTGTACTGCTCAGTTCCTCAATCAGCTGGTTAGTATACATCTATACTTATAATAAAAATGTAGAGAGGTCAATTCTGTACATTGAATATATTTTTAAAATGTATATTGAAGGATGATTGGTGATCGATACTGATGCCAAAAATGCAACTAGTAAATTTTTTGTCTGTCTGTCTGTATATGCACGCATGGGTTAAAAACTACTGAAGGGATTTCAATTTCACCAGGGGCAGAGATATATGAAACGTATTTCCTAGACTAGGTCCAGGGAACAGGTATTTAACAACACCTATTCCAACATTTAAAATACGCGATTCACCGAGTCCCACTTTTTTTTTATTATTATGGGCTTGCTCTTGGTCCCGGTCTAGCCCGAGGGCATAGACGGAGCCTACGATGGGGCCCATACGAGCCTACTATGCCTACGCGGCGCACGAAGTTACCGGCCTATTCCTCTTAAGAACTAAAACCATTCACGTGCCATTCGATTTTGAACCGTATTTCAATGCAAATCAAAGTAACGCGACGCACCCTCGATGTTGTGCAAGAACGCATTCTGTCCCTATTTAACTTTACTATTTGCAATCTCTCCATCTTTGTCCGACTAAATTCGGGACTAAGTAGAACTTGAAGTCCCGACTAGTATGCGATACCATGCGGGACGCCAAGTCTCGCATACTAGGCAGACTTTATATACTAGGCACGCGATGCGTATGAAGACTATGTGATGGGAGGGCCCGGTGGACGCGGGCTCGCAGCGCCTGCCGAGTGCTGTGTTGATACGATACTTACCTACTCAACATCGAAATCGGATGTACGCTTATCGGAATTATTTTAGTAACGAACTTCTAATTTTAATTTCATTTGTTTTAAAAAAGGGCTCTCTAAAGAAGTGGTGGGTATCTTGGGAACCCCGTGTGTTATTTTTATTTCTCCGTTAAAAAATATTTTCTGTTTATTATTACTCAGTGAATTAAGCTGAGAACCTAAAAATTTAAATAATAAAATGTCCTTGAAAAAAAAGTATGAAGGAAGGATTGCAATTCATTACTTTACTACGCTTCACTCTAAGAATATACTAGGCGCACTTTAAGTATACGTACTTCATGGACTTAGTGTAATAGTTATTTGGATCCAGTATTTTTACGGAATTGGACTAGGTGTACCTAGTACAAAATTTACCTAGTACGACTCATCTCTAGCCAGGGGTCATTTGCTTAGATAATATGTCAAAAAATGGTTGTGGAGAGTCAACTTTTCAGCTAAGCTTGAACATAGTTAATGAATGCTTGTAGTATGTTAGTTTTCTTGAAAGTAGCAAAGAATTCTTGAACGACATTCTTTTTTTTACAGCATCTACAAATTCCCTTAAAATATCCACCTAAAATATTAAATTATTATTGTAATACACATTTAATAATACCTTTAAATAAAAAAATATAGGAACACTTTTTACTTGAGAGAAACTGTTAGTAATGGTAATAAAAGACTTTCCAGAAGCACATGTGAATAATTTTGACTTTTTCCAGTAGCATGTGACGGACGTAATCGGATGCTCCTCAGATCTCCTGTGCAACCATAGCAAAAGTGCAGCAGCATGCTTACACCCACCTGGAAATAAATATTTGTTAATAATCCATGACACATACTGGTTACACTATCAAAAATAACCTTAATTCTTTACCTTCAGAAGCTGCACAATCTTCACATTGACAGGACTGAACCAAGCATTGCCTTTCATTTATAACGACTGTAACACGGTAGCCTTTTTTACGAACTTAATGCTCCGGAGTAATTCGGCCTTTTACTGCACATAATTCACCATCTCTTTTAATTTGGACATAGCCGATTGCGTTATCGCCGTAAGATACTCTTGTTGAGCTAGAAACACTGCTACGTTTAGAAGCCGCTGAATAAAACGCAAAGTTTAACAACTGTTTAATACATACCGTAGTAACTTAGTCCCTTTCATTTCTACACTTGAAAATTCTGCACTTTCGACAAAAAAAGTTATCACCATATCCACACTAACTCTCGGTCAGTTCCTGGAATCCGCTTTAGTAAACCTTGTTTAACAAACTTCCATTTTTGATAAAAACACAATTATTTTCCTACAAAACAATATTTGTTTACTTTTACAACCATAACCCGATTGAAGTTTTCACAACTGTAATTACGTCAGTAAGGGCTGATTAGTGTTTCTTTAATTTCATGTCATTTTGAATTCATAGTTTATTGTTAAAAATAAAGCGGCCCTTTTTAAATATTTTATTAATAAAACTTCAATAAATATTATACTATATTTGCATCTTCCCTATTTTATTCCTAATTACTCAGATTTTTATTAAATTATTCTATAGCCATTGCGTGTCTTAATTAAATTTGAGATACCTAGTCTTACTAATGTTTTAACTAATCCGTTTAGTAACTTATTATTTATTGTAAATGGTTTATGTACAATAGTTTTTTCAAGCTTATATTTATGAGCAATTAAGTTAGATGTGATCTTGTCGATAGGGTGAGAAATTCACTTCAACTTTTCTTGCATGATCTTTTATTTTTATCTATTTTCGATAATTTTATTGGACCTCTTTTTGAATTTGTGAAGTGATTTTCCTCACCACAATTTCTACACTTTAATACTTCGGAGGTACATTATTTGTACAAATGTGCTTCAAAGCACCTCGAACATACCTGTTCATTTCTACAAACTTAGCTGAACGGCTAAATTTAAAGCATTTAAAACATTGCATTACTACCCACAACATACATTTGTACTTCCAGCTATCCAAATAAATAATCTGTGGCTGTCTAGTACCAGCAAAAGTAACAAAAAATGTGTGCTTTTTTTTCATAAACCTTCTTATAGCTATTATGGCAGTGTCGCAAGTGAGTTTTGAGTAAAATTCTTGATTGCCACTTTCTTTGGGGATATACCTTACAGGGATGTACGGCCCTAATAGGCAAAAAGGCACTGCCGACCCTAGACCCAGTAGATCTAGATCGTAATATTTTAAGATTAAAATAATATCAAATAAATATTTTTTTAAATTCCTAACGTAATATAATAGCAATAACTCATACTTAAGGCGCTCCGCGTTCGCGAGTAACAAATTAGACAAATAGACTGCGGTAGACACAGTTTGATCCTGCCTAACATTCATTCATAAATGTACACATATAGTGGTACATTTTCGTGTAGATGCACTAGCTCGGACAGCACACAGTCACACACAGTACCGAAGGTCATGCGAGTTTTAGGCAGTGCCTTTAGTGCCTTAACCAATCACGATCCACTTCGTGACGTCTATCGCGACGACAAACTACACTATTGGCGTTTGCCGTAAGATGATTCGACAAGTTGAAAAAGTCATTAGCTAAGTACAATTTCGGTTTAAATTGATGCCAGTTTGTCAACATTTTATTTATCAACATTTTTAATATTGCTTACTTTAAAAGAGTCCATGTTGTTTATTTGTTTTCTTGTAGATAATTAATTCATTTTGAAACGCAAATATTCAGGTCGATTTGTTGCTAAATTCGATTACAAGTATATTTAACTGTTTTTACAATTATTTTTTTGTTGAACCACACAATCGAACAACATTTTGTATAAAACAATTTATACAAAATGTTGTTCGATTGTGTGGTTTGTGTGAAGTTTATAATGATAGGTTTTCGCAATCGTGGTTTATTGAAAACTTTAAATATTATCGAAAGGTGTGTATAGTACCGAGATGTGTACCTGAATTACGAGAATTAACCCAGCAAGGAAACCAAACCAGAAAGTAGGTACTTAGTTTACTTATTTTAAATATTGTCAATTATTCAGTTATCTTCACCAGTGACGTTTTCTGTTATTATCACTTACTTGAAGTCACTTGGATTAGTTACCTACTTGAGGTGGCCGATATCGAAATCTTTTGTAAGCATCATCAGATAATCGTCATTTCAACTTTTAAATCATCTGGTCATCTGCTGAGTTTTATTACTATCTCGGAAATTGCGTAAATCTTTTTCTTTTGCGAAAAGAAGCTGCCTACCCTGCAATAAAAGCCCTCATATATTTTTTTGTTTAGAGACATTCAAATTCTTTGGCTGCAGCAGCCTGTTTAAACGTCCAAACAATTTTTGACGAGTTCAGCCTGCGCCGCTCAATTATTCCTTTTACGTTTTTGAATATTTTATTTTAACTGTAGGGAATTTTTGTTACCCAATTTCTCGCCTTTAATCATCGATTCCACATATACTGGGAACACCTCGCTTAAATATTGTATTGTATGGGTAACGTCTTTTATAGCCAGATTTAATAAAACCTTGATATTTTCCTGTGGACTCCTTGAAAGTATCAGCAACTGCATCCTCCCACCGCCTCTTTCTCTGGTCTGGTATGTGGATACCAGATAAGTTAATTTAATTAATAAGTTGATTTAATTAAATTAGTTATTTGGAAAATACTAGTCTAATTTTCCACGCTTCTAGTTTCCCGCGAAAAACCGTACAACGTTCTATTTTCTGTAGTAGTGCTATCCACAGTTAATAAAACACAACCTGATTTGTGATTAGTGATTCTGCACGTAAATAGTTTTTGTCAAATAAAAATATTTTATTAAGTAACGCGAAATAATTATAATTGCCGAAATTATTTTTAAAACTCAGCGTGTGCCTTTGAATATATAATTGTTAAGACTGATTATGGGAAAATTCGTGAAGTCGGCAACACTTCTGAAACTTGAATACGCCATTAATAAAATAATGCAACAAAGTCGAATAAATATAAAATATCAACCCCAACTAAGATTTCCATAAAGTTATTTTAGGAAAGATAAAAATATAATTTGTAACTAATGAGTATATTTTTGTGGTTATAATGTCTTATTTTTTGGTTTTGGTTTTATTTTTAGGTAGTTATTTTTTTTGCCTTTAAGACCATTCGTCCAATGAAATTTCGTAAATATTTCATTTTACAACTTCTTAATTTTAAACAACAATATAAAACATAGAAAATAAAATAAATTCGGCACACCAGTACTTTTTACTCTGACTATAGCTTAAAGACTAAGTGTGCTCAGGTACAGTCAGCGTCAAATACATAGTGACATTCAGGATGTTCAAATATATAGACGTAACCAAAAAGTCAATAACATCGATACAAAGTTTTCATTTTTTTTATACCGTTTTATATAGATGAGTTACTTTTATCAACAATATTAGCATTTCCACCAATAATAATAATACCAGCCTATTACTGTCCCACTGCAGGGCAAAAGGAAAAGCCGTAAGATGAGTTCCAATCCAAAAAAGGCAATAAACACACAAATCTGCATATTTTTAATAAAAAAACGTTGTATATATAAATATAAATACACAATTCTTTGAGTTTGTGTTTAGAAGAAGGATTAAACTCGTTAAATAAAGATTATAATAAACTTATCTAGAAAATTCAAATCCTTTTTGGCAGCCGCTAATATTTTCTTAAACGTTGGGAATAGGGATGACGACAGCTTTAAAAAAATGGCATTCTGTTTAGTCCGTCTGATAGATTGGTCGATAATACGGGACACGTATTTTTTGCTTGATCGAATTAATAAAAAAATACAAAGATAAAGAGCAACAAAGTTCCGGAGTGGGGGCTTTTGACGTCACCATCCTACAAAAATTGTATCAGATCGTGACGTCATACGCAACTTCAACGCACTGTATCGGCGAAATTCTTAGTTTTCGAGAAAAAATAAAAAATACGTGTCCAAAGTTTTTTGATAATCTATCTGACGGACTAATTACTTTTTTTTGTCGTCTCGCCTATTCTTTTCGTACTGTGTAAAAACTGTTAACCAAGTTCCTCAGAGCAACTAAGTCGAAAACGTCTAAATTTATATTTCGTTTTATCTTGTTTTCGCTCTTTACCAGGTGTTGATGGTCCGGGTATGGGGGTAGACGTTAAAGTACTAGTCACCGGTAATATAGACGGCGGTACGGGTTTGACTTGTTGTTTTATTCGCATCAACATTCTTATGGGTATATCAGTAGCCACACAAGTTCTATCGATTGAACCACCGGAATCATAAACTTATTCATAATCATGAGTACTTTTTGTCCACAGGTATTACAAATTTGCTAACTTTTTTCTTGCGTTCAAAAAAGCCAATACCTTAAGTATAAGGGTTCTTTCTGTTGTGGAAAAACAAACAAAACAATAAAGAAAACCTTCAAACGTAACAATAAAAACTCCACTAAAATCCAAAGACAATAACAGCAAACAATTTTATCCAAAATGTATATTTGGCGGTTGTTGCTATGCTTGTTTACGCGCAGCCCCTAGCGACGCACGGCAAACCGTACGCCTGAAAATTTGCTGTCGCTTATCCGCCATTTTAGTACAAGTTGTGCCGCATATTGTATCAGTGATGCTGACGCTACCGGTTTTGCAAGATTCCATATTTCTTAAGAAATTTCTGGATAAAATTTGTGATTAAGGCGAATTTCTCTAGATTTAGGCATTTGTATTATCTGCATGCCCAAGCAGTCCTTCGTTTTATCCAAATCCTTAATCTTGAAGCCCTTTTCTACGCCTTTGTTAATTTCAGAAACCTCCTTTTCTGAGCTTCCAAAAATGTAGAAATCATCCCCGTACAGTGCTATTGCAACGTATTGAGTTCCATTCTTCTTGATGTAAACTCACATACCATACTCAGATCTCATGAAACCCATTTTCTTAACGTGTGCAAGGACTTTCACGTTTTATAAGGTTGCACACTTTTCCTTTATTTCTTAATAAAATCTTCCGGCTGTTCCATTTACAAGTCTTCCTCAAGGTCAGTGTTCAGAATTGGCCTCTACCAAAGAGCCGCAGATGCATATATGAGGTTCGCACATCTTACAGCCCAGGCAGAGAGCCACCGCCACACGCAAAGAGTCTTCGTCGAGTAGAGTGCCCAGTTGAGGCTAAGGAGTTGCCTCTAACCATGCCCCGGACTCGAGTTGCAAACACTGCTCGTAGTCTGGCCTTGTCTCAGTTCTTGGCATAACTTAGGATTAAGGATAGTTCTCTTTGTGAATGCGGTCTGGATAAGAGAAACGTGGACCATATATTTTTTCCTGGCCCAAGTTGCGTTTTTCTATTCATGAAATCATTCCTCCTCATATTCATCGTCCTACCTCGGTCAAATGTCTTCTTTCTTTTGTGTTCACTCGTTTTATATTTAAACTAGCTTTTGCCCGCGACTTCGTCTGCGTGGATTGATAGTTCCCGTTCCCGGGGGATTTCCGGGATGAAAACTATCCTATGTCCTTTCTCGGGTCCCAGACTTTATCGGTACCAAATTTCATTCAAATCGGTTCAGTAGTTTAGGCGTGAAGAAGAGACAGACAGACAGACAGAGTTACTTTCGCATTTATAATATTAGTACGGATTATGCAAATTCATTAAAATTGATAAGATTAAATTGTAACTGTTATTTTTACTTTATTTATTGTTATTAGTTTTTTTCTTTCTTAATAAGAAAAATAGTAATAATCTGTGGTTGTAATGACCGTCTGCAAAGAAATTCTTCTATTTTGATCTTTATGTTTACGTTTACGGTCAATACTTACTAAATACTCTCCAGCGTTTGATGGTTTACGATCAGTGTTCACGTGTTATTGGCAGAATTGTGGTTCCTTTTCCACATAGGCCATTAATTAGGAGTTGAAGTTGAAGTCTTCCTCAGTTTCGCTGTCAGAGCTTTTTTACCTCCAAGTGAAATAATGAGTTTTTTTACATGGGTTTCAGTATTCTTCCTCCAGGCTTTTTTTACTCCAGTCAGCAGTAGTAATTGGATTGTGTCTCTTGTCAATTTTTCAATTTGTTTCTCTGACTGATTGATATTTTTGTCTGCCACCATTTGCTTACCAAATTCCATATATATTCAATTGGATTTAAATCACAGTGGTAGGGTAGCAGACGTGCAATTGGCCATGCTCTCTCAATATTTGTCTACCACATTTTTTTTCGGGTTTATTTTCTTTTATAATTTGGTACAGTTCTGGTTTTGTCATTCTCTCAACATAATTGATATTATTTTTGGTCAACCAGCTTATGTCACTTTTAAGTGACGACTGGCTTGGCATTTTTTCTGATTGCGGTGAGTAGTAAGGCGCGTTGTTAAACACAACTATGACGTTTGGACTTAAGTTCGGCAACAATTTTTCATTCAGCCTCTTGACAAGATTTTTGGTCTTACTTTTGCAGTTGTAAATTACCTCGGCCCCAGGGATTTAACCGTTTTCACCATCCTGGTCGAGAATACGGCGTTGACTAGGATTAGTATTTTACTTTATACTGGCATCGCTGCTATTTTGCCTGCATTTTCACACAGTGCAGTGTAGTGAGAATGTATTTAGGTCTCGTCTACATACGTCACCGGTTTTTTGAGCGCTCTGACTTCACTATTTTCTTTCATTTTCCGCAGGTAGCGTGCCCTCCAGGCAGCGATATCAGGATTTTGAATCAATACCAATCGGGCATTCTTGCATTTCTTCAATTTGTAGCCCAATTGGTTCTTCAAGATAAGTCGCAATGTACTTTTTTCACCTACAGAAAAACAAAAGTATTGCTACTAGATATAGTCCAGTAATTTTAGGTTTTATCTGCGGAAAAATTCCTAGCGAGCTGAAGTTTTTCGCAAATATCTCGCGATCTATTGCTCACAGGTCAATAAAGGTCATTATAAAAATTGTTTGTCGTGAAATTGTCTACCTACAGAAAATGTCTCTTGCATTTTTCTGTAAAGTTAACCGTTTTCGGAGTAGAGCGCCGATAAAGCGACTATATTATAACGATGCACTCGTTTCCTCACCACCTTCGAGGTAGAATGTTTTTTTTACATGGTTTCCCCTATTATACTATAATATTTTTTTATTTGAATACAGAAATATTAACTTTAGTATCAATTTTTTTTACATTCATTGTTTTTATCTTCAGTTTCTGTGTCATCAACAGTTGCTGACAAAACGTCGAGTGGACTTAAATCAACATCTTCATCATTTTCATCATTGGTTGACTTTGCGCTTATCGCTCATATTACTATGTTTGTTACGCGATATCTCCGTCAATTGTAAACGGATTTTGATGGCTCTTTTTTTGTTTGATAAGTCATGATTCAGGGGTGGTCCCGTATAAATTTTGTGGCGATCGGTTCAGAACTTCTCGAAAAATTCACCAAGAACAAAAAAAATTGAAGAAATATACATAGACGATGTGTGCGTTTCTTCAAGTTTCTATTTTCATTTTATAAGATTGTAAGTCGTTTAGCTATTGCATAGCTTCTATCGCGGGCCTTAAGCGTGGAGGCCGAATCCAGAAATTGCGTAACGAAAATAACCTAACCTAACACCCCCCACTCGGTTTTGCCATCTTTCGATGAATAGCAGAACTTTTAATGGGTTCCCTTACCTATCCATTTGCATAAAATTTTAAGACCTAATATTACTTAGCATAATGTTGTTTGGCATAATTATATTTTCGCATAACATAATTACGCATAACAGCTCATGCATAATTTTTTAAGCATAATAATGATTAGGCATAATATTCTAAAGCATAAACTTATTAAGCATAAACTTCTAAAGCATAACTTTTTTAAGCATAAAGTTCTAAAGTAAAACTTTTTTAAGCTTAATATCCTAAAGCATAAATTTTGAGCATAAACTACGCATACAAATATTAAAACATATTTTTATAGGTATATCAATGAAAAAAATATTAAAACCTACAGTATTAGACACTATACACGCATACAAGCAAGCATGCAGCATGCAAGCAAGCATGCAACATGCAGCAGGCTGGGTTTCTGTGACGGCTCCGGCGCTGCGGGCCGCCTCACCCCTACGCGCCTACGCGATTTTAAATAACACTCTAGGGGTAGGACAAACAAGACTACGTGGAGTCGCTTTTGCAGCAATTCGGTTCTGTCACTAACTTTTGTTGCACAGCATATTAATTTTTTAACCAACAATATTATTTGATGGTTACAGAAACTATAGCAAATTGGTTTGCTTTACATACTGTCATGTATATTTATAATAAATCATTTGCATGAAAATTGTTTTTGTTATTTATATTAATTGTATGCCTAAATATAATTATGCTAATAGTCATTAGGCCTACTAACGTTATGCGAATCAAATTTATGCCAAAACAAATTTGACGGGCTTGATGGTCTAGTGGTTAGTGACTCTGACTGCTAAGCCGCAGGTCGTGGGTTCGATTCCCACCCAGGACAAACTTTGTGTGATGAGCATATATGTTTGTTCTGTGTCTGGGTGTGATTTATCTATATTATGTATGTATTTAAAAATATATAAGTATGTTTATCAGTTGTCTGGTTACCATAGTACAAGCTCTGCTTAGTTTGGGATCAGATGACCGTGTGTGAATTGTCCGAGGATATTTATTATTATTTATTATTTATTAAATTAAACTTTAACATGATTATGCCAACATAAAATGTATGCCTAAAAATATTATGCCGAAGTATTATTATGCCAATACAAATTGTGCCAAAATCGTTATGTCGAAGTATGTTAGGATAAAGAACATTATGCGAAATGAAGGCATCCCCTTTTAATGTCACGCTTGGTTGTCTTTTTTATGGTTTTTTGGGGTGCCAACGATGGCGGCCGTGACCTTTCTCACATCATGGGTGGCGTTTTCATGGGTTTTTGAGGTGCAAAGGTAAAAAATGAGGTCGATTTAGAAATCCAAGATGGCGGCCTTGACCTTCTCACAATAAGAAAGAAAGAAGAAAGAAAGAAAGAAAAACATTTATTTTGGTCACACACAGGAAAAGAAAAATAACACAAAAAAAAAACATGTAACTACATATATTACAAAAGATACGTGTGCGAGGCCAAAAACGGTCCCTATCTCAGCATGATGCTGCGATTTTTTCCATAAAAAATACCGCAGCGCTGGTATTCTGATAGGGCCGAAAGTACTAGTGATGTCACGGATGCACATACAGACACTTGCAGAAACACAAAATAATGTATTAAAAATATATGACAACAAAAACAACATAAAAAATAAACATAAATATTGCCAATAGTAAATATAAATTCCCCGCGCAATGAACGCGCGCGGGCGCAGACTAGTTTATTATTTGTGGCAGGCAGGACTGACATTTGACGTCCAAAGCATTTGACAGTTATTATTTCAGAGAACAAAGAATTTCTTTGTTACGCCTGTGATACAACTTGAAACATAACATTATTAAATACAAATTAAATAAACATAGATATAATGTATAATATGATAAATATTATGAGAGATAATGAGAGGAAGTGACGGTTTAGCTGCTGACTCGCTGCTGGTAACAGACCACGCCATCACCAGTGGTAACTATGCGTGCATACCCTAGGTGAGTTACTGACCAGTTGCTTCTTGGATGCGCACAAGATGTTCTTTAAATTTCACTCTAAAGGTACCAACTGCTTTTATAGCACGAAGAGGAGGTGGCAGGTCATTTCAACAACGGGAAGCAGCAAATTTAAAACTACCACGAAATGCAGCAGTTCTATGCGATATATGCAATATGCGTCATGGGTGTCGTTTTCATGGTTTTTTGGGGTGCTAAGGTCAAAAATGAAGTTGATTTGAGAATCCAAGATGGCGGCCGTGACCTTTCTCACAATATGCATCATGGGTGTCTGGTGGTTTTAAAGGCCCTGGTGGTCTACAGGATAGTGGCTCTAACTGCTAAGCCGGAGAAAAAAATAATAATTATAATCTTCTTATATATAAAAATGAAACCCGTTTTCCGTTGTCACGACTTGGCATGAAAACGGCTTGACCGATTTGGCTGATTGTTTTTTTTAAATGTTCGTTGTGGTTCAAGGATGGTTTATACGGCGAAAAAAAAACGAATAATTGTCGGGAAAGCCCTAAAAACAGCCCTTTTCTTTTTCCCATACAAACGTTTTCTAACTAAAACGTAGAGTCAATTTGAGCTTTAACACCATACCATAAAGTTCAAGTGTTAGTCGAGAGGTTTCGGGAAGCCAAAACAATTGAGTGACGTTAGTATCATATCGTCGTCAAACACGAATTATCTGACGTAAAATGTCACTTGAAATGTAAAGGAACGTCTCTTTGATGTGGTAGTAGGTAGGTAGTAGGTAGGTAGTGGGTAGGTAGTGGGTAGGTAGCGGGTAGGTAGCGGGTAGGTAGCGGGTAGGTAGCGGGTAGGTAGCGGATAGGTAGCGGGTAGGTAGCGGGTAGGTAGCGGGTAGGTAGCGGGTAGGTAGCGGGTAGGTAGCGGGTAGGTAGCGGGTAGGTAGCGGGTAGGTAGCGGGTAGGTAGCGGGTAGGTAGCGGGTAGGTAGCGGGTAGGTAGTGGGTAGGTAGTGGGTAGGTAGTGGGTAGGTAGTAGGTAGGTAGTGGGTAGGTAGGTAGTAGGTAGGTAGGTAGTAGGTAGGTAGGTAGTAGGTAGGTAGTAGGTAGATAGTAGGTAGATAGTAGGTAGATAGTAGGTAGATAGTAGAGGAGGGAGGTAGTAGGTAGGTAGTATGTCAATTCGAATTCAATATTCATAGTTGACAGGACAACGTCTGTCGGGTCAGCTAGTTACATAATAAAAATGCTATGCAATAGCTTTACCGCGGCACTCTTCGAGTGTCACACGTCTTTTTTTATTTTGAAAATAAATAAATTTGAAAGATACTGTATACACAGTCAGGCATTGGGAGTGGACACTAAAAACTCAAATTGACTGGTAGAAGAGAAGCCACCGACATTTTTGGGTTTTTAGTTTTTGAAGGCGGTTCTTTTTTTTGGAAAAAGTTTTTTTTGCATCCTCATTTGCCGCTGCAACCTTTTTTACAATTACAGAATAGTAGATTATCGGGTGCTGGTGGTGGTATTAAAGTTGTTATTGGCTGTAGTATATTATTTTTAACTGCCAACCTCACCGTTCTGGATCAATTTCTCTTCCTAACCAGGTTTGTATTTGATAATACACTCGATAAATATGCTGTTGAGCTGCTGAAAAAGTAGGTGGTGGTTTTCAACTGAGATAAATACAGCCCGACAGGCAGTAACAGGTATAAAGGTACAATAAAATACGGAACATCTGCATACCAGTGGAGGTCGTTTAAGGCATTCACGAGCACGAATTGTGCTGTCTATACTAGTATTACTGGTGTTATATGTCTGTGTATGTAGTAGATTTTACTAACAACACACTTACGAACATGAATAAAAAGCAATGGGGTTTACGCCTTGGTATACGCCGTACGGTATACAATACCGTAAGTGAGTGCATTCTAGTCTCTTCTTCAAAAACGGTTAATTCTACAGGTTGCATTTACCTGTAGAATTAACCGTTTTTGAAGTAGAGAATTGAAGAAGAGTCAATTTTTGTAAACAATTTCACGACAAACAATTTTTATAATGACCTTTATTGACCTCTGAGCAATAAATCGCGAGATTTGCGAAAAACTGATTTTCGTGACCTTTTGACCTTAATAACTTTTTTAGCCGGCACGATATCAATGTCGATTTTTCACATCTTCATTACATTGCCATAATAAAGGTGTATACAAAAATTCAGCTTACTAGGAATTTTTCCGCAGGTTGGGGTTTAAAATAGCTAAAATGGCTGGGATTAATAATAGGGTTTTGGGATAAATAAATGAATGTAGTTTAACACGAAATCAGACTAATTTGTTTCAAAAACACAAATATCAAACACCTAATAACACAGCAAAACACACACTGAGTAACAATCACGATGTTTTCTGTATCGTTTCCAAAACTGAACCGAATCCCGCGCAGTTCGAGGTCTTCGCTGTGTCCCTCACGGGGGCACGGCAAGCGGAAACCGAATCCCGTGTCGACCACCCGCTCTTATATAGCAAGCTCACATTGCTAGAAAGCTCACATTGCTAGAAAGTTTGACTAAACATGACGCATACAGGTACATTCGTGAACATTCCAGTATCCTCGAGATGATCGAATAAGATCTGGAAGTTTTCGAATTAACTAAAAATGTTCTAGAAGCCTCCCTTGAACTTCAAACCACAGGCACAGCTGAACTAGGGTTTTGAGTAGGGAGAACCCTTGTTAATTACACAAAGATCTGCCTCATCAAAAATTTTAAGGAGGGCAAGACCAAGAAATAAGAGGCAAATATACACACATCAAAAGTGTCTAGGGATCAACATATATTTTTGCAATAACTTTTCTCTTGATTGATATTGATTAAAATTTTCTTTTAGGATTCATCAAATAAAGTGTTTTCGTTTGTCACAGTAACGATAAACCAAGTCACCTTTGCATTAATAAAGAAATTTGCCATTTTCCTAATAAAGGGATTTTTGACATTTGAACCACTAACACAAAAGTTCGAAAAAAAGACTGAAATAACAGTTTTCTCTAAAATTTTATTGGGTAACTTAAACAATTAATAATCCGTGTTTCTACCGCGAACACTAACAACACAAGAACATCGGTTTGGCATACTCAAAATGAGTTCATCCAAATCACGCTGTGGAATGGCCGCCCATGTTCGTTGCAACAACAAAAAAAGGTCTTCTTGCGACTGGATACCCTCCATATTCGGCAGAGCTCTTCTCTGTAGCATATCCCATGCATGCTCAATCGGGTTCAAGTCTGACGACTGAGCAGGCCAGGGCAGGACATTGATGTTAGCTGCGGCGAGAGTCTGTCTTACAACTCTTGCGGTGTGCGGTCGTGCATTATCATGCATTAACTGAAGTAAGGGACCGATTTGCACTTGTAGAGGAACGATGACGTCTGATACAATCGTCTCAGCATAAATTTGAGCGTTGAGGTTGCCTCTGATCCAAATCAACTCAGTTCTTCCGCCGATCCAAATACCCGCCCATACCATGATAGTTCCACCACTATAAGGATGGACTTCCTGGCAGGATTTTAATCGCTGTTGGCGTCCAGGGGTTCTCCCGTGTCGTATACGTCTTGTATCCGGTCTCATCCCAAAACGAGACTCATCAGAAAAGCACACGAAACGCCATTGTTCTTCTGCCCAATTTCTGTGTTCAAGAGCCCATTGATATCGAATCCTACGATTGTGCATTGTTATAGGTGGTACCCGTAGCGGTCTTCGGGAATGAAGGTTCACTTCATGCAAGCGGTTTCTGACTGTTTGGTCGCTAATTAAGTTCCCTGAAGAGTGATGAAGCCTCACGGCTAACATCATGGCGGTTATTGTTGGAGCTCTTCGTCCATGGCGCTCAGCCACGGTACCAGTGCTTCGGTAACGTGTCCAAAGTCGACTGATAACACTCTGACTTGTATTCAGAGCTAAAGCCACAGTACGTTGCCGGGAACCAGCTTCTATCATTCCCACGGCTCTGAGCATTTCTTCCCTGCTTAAATGACGTCGCCGCTCCATAATAACGTTGGTTTTAATCAGTAGTAGGGAACCAGTAGCCCTAATAATGTCTTCAATGCGTTGTATGTTTTTATAGGGAAAATATTGACAGCTGATTTTCATCTTTTACTCGAATTTGATTCACAGTTCCTGATTCAAATTATGAAATGCACCAAAAAGGATCCATATAAATTTATAAAATCATAAATTTATTACAAAGCCACATCTCAATCTCAAGAAATCCGCATAAAAATGCTTGATCCCTAGACACCTTTGATGTGTGTATAACAAAGAATGGAAGGGAGCGCCTAACAAGAAGCGCACTGCTAGCATACCCATCAGCCCTATCACCCTGAAGACAGGAGTAACCTGAGACCCTAAAATCAGAACCAGGCACTAACCAAGTCTCCTTAATGGCGATGACTGAAGGGTGAAATTTATTAATTAAAAATAAAAGTTCAGGCTTCTTTGGCCGAATGCTTTGCGTGTTCCACTGAAGTGTGGAGACTAGATCCATAATTAATACTAGAGAGAAGCTGGGAAAGGTTATGGGCAACGTGGGACGGTAAAGAGGAATTATTACGGGAAACTAGACTAATAATTAGCGATACAAGTAATTCTAAGAGGCTATCCTCTTGAAGAACACTAAATGCTCGTGAACTTGATTAGCTTCCATTTCCTAATTAATTATATTTTTTATTATGGTTATATACTTTTTTGACGGAAATGGTTTTGACATTATATAAATTCTTCTCTTCACACTTAACAATGTATCACAAATAATATTGTTACAACATTATTTTAAAAAAGTAAGTATGGAGTTTCTTGCCCATTCTTCTCCATACGAATCAACATTTTGAAGTGGGCAAACTAGATTCATTTTCTTTGTTTTCGACGTTCTAAAGTGCCTTTTAAATGGTCTGTCTATTAGAAATAAATGATTTGAGTTGAGTTTAGTTGAAGGGACTTTGGAGATGAAGAATTTTGAGAAAGGAGAGAGAAGCCATTGCGCAACGTTGAAGGAACCTCTGCCACAATGGATCTATTGGTAACTTTTGTCATAAGTCTTTCCTAGAGGAGCTCAGGTTTAGGGGAGGAAAACACCGTTTTTTTATAAGAGGCAAGAGGAGAGATACTAGAAGATTGGGAAGACGAGTAAGATTGGTTCGGACAATTTTGAGCGACTTCGGAATACAGCCTTTTAACGCTGGAAATAGAATGAGAAGCCTCTTAGTGTGATAGATTTTCCTGTGACATTAATATTTTGATCGATTTTTGTCTCCCTTGCTCGGGACAACTGCCGAAAAAGGCAAAGTGACGGCCCAAGCAATGAATACACGTGCCCTTTTCCTCTCCAACCTCACAACTCTCACCAGAATGAGGTTGAGGGCATCTAAAGTACCGATACTGAGCCTTAACATGACCAAAGCGGCAGCAATTTTGGCACCGAATAGTGGGGTAGTGATATAGCTCCACTGGAAGAGATGTGTGGAGCAAGAAAATCTTTTGGGGAAACTGCCCCTTGAATGTAACAAAAATAGTTTGAGACGGTATCCAGGAGGTCTTGCCCTCCGGTTTTATTTTTCGATTGAGTCTGCGTGCTTTTAAAATAATGCCACAACCCTCAGGGAGAACCACTGAGTCGACAAATTCGTCCATGGACATATCGACTGGCACCTGACGGACGATACCCATTTTTGTAATATTGAATGAAGGAATAGAAACAATATATTTGAAGTCTAAGGTTGGATGAGACATAAAGTGTTGGCCGCATCACTAGAGGTAAATTTTACAGAAATTTTATTTCGGCCGTCTTTTTCCCAAAATCCCGCTGGGGTAAGTTTCCATGCATTGCTTAAGTGTTTCTATTGTAAGGTGTTCTCCTTTCTAAATTTCTGTCTAGAAACAGCTGTTTTTATATTTTCTTTGTCTGCTGGGACACTGTGACCTTTGGACCCGGCTTCCAGGATTTAAGTTCCACCTTAGACCCTCGCTTCGCACAGTCTACCTGGCGGCGAGTGGAAGATCCGTCCTGACCATCTGGAGCTACCTAGGTCTTGCTGAAGACCTAGAAGTGCAACCAGGGAAGGAGCAGGGCCGCCCGCAGAGCTGCACTACGGTTCAGGCCAGTGTTCCCAGCGTTCTTCCTACCTCAAAATCTGGACGTGATTAGGGCAACAGAAGTTGGCTTAAATAGAGTATTGAATCTACCAATTTCGTTTACTTTATTTGGACCACTACCTACCTACCTGCCGGCCAGCCTGACTACCAGGTTAACCAAGTGCCGCAGTGGCGCCCAACGTGGGGCCCGAACCCACGACCCTGAGATTAAGAGTCTCATGCTCTACCGACTGAGCTAGCCGGGCCTTAAGGATCGTATCTTATCATTAAAAACAT
Organism: Athetis lepigone; assembly: GCA_033675125.1. NCBI lineage: Eukaryota > Metazoa > Arthropoda > Insecta > Lepidoptera > Noctuidae > Athetis > Athetis lepigone. The sequence goes on from CM066219.1 coordinate 16,002,092, forward strand.
ATATCATAGAAAAACTCTCAAAAAAACTCAGCTCTGCAGCATACGCCGTGAGAAAGATCCGTGATTTGACAGATTTGGAAACAGCCCGCTTTGTTTACTTTAGCTACTTTCACAGTTTGATGTCGAACGCCATTCTATTGTGGGGAAATGCCGCCGATATACAAACAATATTTGTGTTGCAAAAAAGGGCTATTCGTGCAATTTACAAATTGAGTCCCCGACAGTCTCTAAGAGACAAATTTAAAGAAAAACAATATAATGACGTTGCCATGCCAGTACATATATATGAGAATTTGTTATTGGCTAAAAATATTAATCAGTATAAGAAATACAGTGATGTTCATAGCATTAATACGAGAAACAAGGACAAATTTGTTGTCCCTTCAACTAGGCTAAAGAAAATAGGAGGTTCGTTCAAATGTCAATGTATACGCTTTTATAACAAACTTCCCAGTCAGATTCAAAAACTTAGATTATGCAAGAAATCTTATTACTCTGTTAAGGATTATCTAGAGGATCCAAATGCTTGGGATTGAGCTGCATCAATTATATACACAGGTCAATATTAGTTTACTTTTACCTACTCTTTTATATATTGACATGTTAATTATTGTACTTTTGACATTAATGTGTACTTTTTCAAGTATCTTTATCTTTTCTATTTTTTTATGTATAAATTTCATATTTATTTATTGACATGATTATTTTGTTGTATTGACATTGATTTGTACTTCTTCAAGTATGTTATTATTTTTATATACAATATTTTTTTTGAGAGTGTGAGGATTATGTGGGTCATTCATTATCCTAAGAAAACACTTGTAATAATATATTTTCTTTGACTGACAGTTTGAGTAGTTATGCGGCCTATCCAAATGTCCTTACTTTGGTATTGTTCGTCAAAACGTTGGGCTCCTTACGTCTTAAGTTGGGCTAAACGATTGCTGACAAATGCTTGCACTGTCTGGACAGGTCCACTCAAATCTGTGTGCTTTTCTAATCAAGAAAGCACATCAGTCATTAACCTTCATGATCCTCGCATAATTTGACCAATACAATTGTATGGACTTTAAAAGAGACTTTGACCTCTGAGTTTGTTTCGGATGATTCTTCTCAGAGTAGTCAGTTACGAAACACCGGCTACATCGTTCGATTGAAATATAAAAAACAAAATATTGACGTGTAAAAGTGTTATACATTATACATATAACCTATTTATAAAATAAAGATCATTTTAATCATTTTTTAATCATTTTATTGTAAATTACTCAACTTTTTGTTCGAACTATGTAGTAGATAGTTTATTTTAAATGTTATTGCCCAGCTTTTGCATATCTTTATGCAATTCAGTGGTTATTGATTTCTTCGATATGTAAATCTTATTCTTGTTTCCGATTTTTATCTTTTTCGCTTCCTGAGTGATGTGTGAAAAAGTTTTTTTTATCGCAGAGCCCTCTTTTACTTCTCCGACGTTATCACTTGATGCTAGAGGATAAGTTGCCCGCCTCTCGTGTAAGTGGTTGTGCGTTCGAATTCGGGCAAGTACAATTGTGACATTTTCAATTCATATGTACTTTCTAAAATTAATCTTGGACATCACTGACATCTCGTGCGTCGGACAACAAGTAAAGCCTTTGGTCCCGGTTGTTATTCGAAGAACTTTGACAGTCGATACGGGAGGTCAGAAGCCAGAAATTCTAACCAGTCTTACCAAGGGGTATCATGTCGCCAACTTACTGGGTTGTGGAGGTCTGATAAGCTCTCGTTTGAATCTGGTTTAAGTGGCAGCCGACCCCATCATACTTGGGAAAAATGATATGATAATGATGTGTTTGATTTACTTTCTTCTTTTTGTTGCAACGTCTCTCGGAAACATTTTTGGCAAAAATAAAAAAAATATATATAGTTAAAAAATATATATACATAGTTATAAAGTTACAGACTTTTCAAATTGCAAATAAAAACGAGGGTCGGTCTGTTTTTAACGTAGTCTCTTTGAAAAAAAAACGCAGTAATATGGGGCTTCAAAAAGGAAGAGGACCTCAATCCGATTGGTATTTTTTTTAGTATGTACGCCGATTATGTATTTTAGTTAATCTACGGTTCTTGACCTATTTTTATGATTTTGTAATATTACGTTTAACGTCAACTTATAACTGCAGTACGAAGTCCGACAGTAGAACTCCGCTCGAAAAAATAAAAACAGAAAAATAACTTAAATTTCGCAAGTCTGTGGCAATTTGAAACAAACCAAAACAGAACGGATGCCGCAGACTGCGGAACTTAACCTATTTTTATTTTTTGAAGGAATTATTTTTATGTTAACGATTTTTATGTTAAACTAGCTGTCCCCCGCGGTTTCACCCGCGTCTTTATTTACTACTCCGCTCCCGAAGGTCGTAGCGTGATGTTATATAGCCCACAGCCTTCCTCGATAAATAGGCTAATCCAGTACTTCATTAGATTAGCGCGTTCAAACAAACAAACTCTCCACCTTTATAATTTTATTATAGACCAGTCACCATATATATGTCGCAGTCATCTGGTTGAATCAGCTATTTGATTGTATGACTAGCGCGTTCATTGAATGACGACAATTAATTGAATTACTAAACGACAACTCGTCAAGTTGTTTAATGTAACGTTCAACGACTTGACTGAACGTCATTTAGCATTGTCGTCGACATATATATGTGTACCAAACTTTATTCAAATTGGTTCAGTGGTGAAAAAGAAGAAAAAAGGACAGACAGACATACAGACCGACAGATAGAGTTACTTTCGTATTTATAATATTAATATGGATGTGACTTTAGAATTAGTAATGTTATAGATGCACATCAAAGAGACGTTTACATTTCATGACTGTGACATTTTACGTCAGACAATTTGTGTTTGACGAAGATACGATGCTAACGTCACTCAATTGTTTTGGCTTCCCGAAACCTCTCGACTAACACTTGAACTTTATGGTATGGTGTTAAAGTTCAAATTGACTTTTAAGTATTACAAATCTATTGTATGGGAAAAAGAAAAGGGCGGTTTTTAGGGCTTTTCCGGCAATTATTCGATTTTTTCTCGCCGTAAAATCCATCCTGAACTTCAACGAACTTTGAAAAAAAAGAATTGGCCAAATTGGTCCAGCTGTTGTTAAGTAATGCTCCTAGCAACACATTTAGCGATTCATTTTTATATTATAGATTAGTAAATTGATTACTATAAATAAAACTCTTTTAATTTCATCCGTATTGCGGTTAAATAATTACTTTTTTAGGAATCAAGGTGATAAAAAGTATATTATACATTCCTGAAAATTACCTGGAATCTGCCAGATAGGACGAACTAATATTCCCGAGAACCGGATTGGTGTCTATACTGTACAACACTATAAACTTTATTGCTTAACCGGATAATCCTGTAGGGTCAAATGAGTTTAAGGTCCAGCCAGGCCTCGCAATCTAAGAAAAAGTCTATGAGATTTGTCTGCAAATTAATAAGCTGTAGGTGTAATGACTAATGACATAATACGTTTTTTTCAATCCTAACGGAAGATGGGGTCGTTTACGTCAAAAAAATACTATAGGATAGGATCACTTTGTTGTCTGTTTGCCTCTCTATACTTAGGTCTGTGGTCAAAGTCGAAGCTGTGAAGTCATTTTTTTCGACGTAAACGGCCCCATCCTCCGTTTAAGTTTAAAAATACGTGTATGTCTACACTCTCACGAGAATCAAAATTCGTGGCGAGTGGGAAAAATCTATAAAATATACATATTTAATAAAATCACAACAATAATTGTTTTTCATCGAAAGGGCTTTAATTGCAAAAGCTTAAATCGAATTTTAATTAGGTATACACTATCTGCAGTTTTTCATTTTTGACGAAGTTTAAAAAATAGCACCCATCCCTCTTTTTTATGTATGTACTGTTATGCGTACCATTTCAGGAAAAGATCTTGAATCGATTCCTGAACTATAGGTGTACCAGTAACTCATGACAAAAAAAAGTAAAACAAATAATGATTTTTATATGGTATTGTTGTCATGTCATCCGTTTGTTTGTTTACATGAGTTATTTTTAAGAAATCTTTAGTAAAAAGTGAAAGAATGACTAAGAAATCACCGCGGTCACAATCCAGAAGCACTGTTTACAACGTTTACCGATAAATCTGTAAAGAAGAAGGTGTAACTTGCACGCAATTTCGAATTCAGACCCCGTGCTTGGGTTGACTGGTTAGTATGATTCGCCAAAGTTGATACTTTGTTTCATATCCATTTATATGATTTTTACATTTGTATATATATTACGTAACATAAAACTTTGACTTATTACAGGGGTGTATACTAGTGCTATACGACAAATTATTGCAGAAGGCAGATGAAGAAGACAGTAGCCTTGGTGTCAGATTCACATGAGCCGCCTAAAAACGATTGACTTGCGTTATGTTACGAACACTACCATAGTCAGTAATCTTGATTGACAAAGTACAGAATCATTTTTTCTAAACGGGCAATCAGGTTGAATAGGCGAGATGACAAAAAAAAGGAATTAGTCCGTCAGTTAGATAATCAAAAAATTTGGGACACGTATTTTTTCTTGTTTCTCGTAAACAGAAAATGACGACAATACAGTGCGTTGAAGTTTCGCGAAACGTCACGCCTTTGTACAATTTTTACTCAGAAGTGACGTCACAAGCCCCCTCTCCGGAACTTTGATGCTCTTTATCTTTGTATTTTGTTATTAATTTGATCAAGCAAAAAATATGTGTCCAGTATTTTTGGACTGTCTAACAGACGGACTAAACAGAATGTCATTCTTTTGATGTAGTCAACATCCCTATTATACTAAACTGGGATACCAATCACAAAGCGAAATATCATTTTTTTTTAAATATCTTTATTTTGGTCACTCATGGTTAGGGGCTAAAATTAGTGCCTAAAGCCTTTTTAGCTTTACCCAGAGTAGGCCGCAAGTAGGTCCCAATCGTCACATCAGCTCATAGAAAAATACAACTAATCAAACATCGCCGTTAAATAAACTGCACTAATTATCGCCTATGACTTATTCTAATTTATTTTATAACCTATATTTCTGTAAAGTTTTATCAAAATCTGTTCAGTAGTTTTTTGCGTGAAAGAGTAACAAACAAAAATACAAACAAATGTTTCCTCTTTATAATATTAGTATTGTTAATAAACAATAAGTGTAATATTTTTTAAGGGGAAAATACAAGTATCAAAACATTTTAATCCTTTTTCCCCAGTGTTTCTGTCATTATACAGTGTGTCCGGGCATGGACTAGCGATATTCTAAACACTTAAATATAAGCTATATTAAAGTACAATTACACTCTAAGCGAGGGTCCAAATCACTTCCCTGCTACGGGGCAGCCATTTTGTTTTTTTTTGTTGAACTATTCCATATAAAAATACAAATAAAATCATATCTCTCTAAGTTTTTGTGATACTGAGATAAAAATAGGCTTATTTGAAAGGCCGAAATATTATCTACCGTTAACATTACAAAACAATGTGTTCCGAATTCCATAACTTTTGAAAAAAAAAGTGAAATTCGAAAAAATAAATAAAAAATTATGCAATTCAAACAATAATGGTTAACTACTACAAAAACACCCCCGACAACTTTTATTGTTTTTTTGCTAGATCGACAGATTTTGAGATAAGCTACAATACAAAACAAAATTTACAACTGTATGTCAATTACTTTAAGAATTATTGTTGTTTGAACATAGCGTATGCGCAATTAGAAAAGGCCTTTGTTAAACGCTACCGTAACATTTATGGCGTTTATTGTTTTCCATCTGGGAACAGGCCAGAAATACTGTTCGTTACTACCGTTAGTGAGCGAGATGGAACATAATTAGTCAACTACCTGGAACAAAATCACAGTTTTAGGGACAAATTATTAGTTGGGTTAGTTGTCCCTCGCCCTGCGTTGTGATCGCTACTTTTACTTACCGTACTGTTTACGTGCTGTGTTAAAGTTCATCTTTATGTGTGATAAAAATGGCTAACCGTCAATATTCAACGCAACATATTGCTGACATACACTTCGTGTATGGCTTTTGCAATGGAAGTGCAAATCCGGCTGTACAAGGATATCGACGAAGGTACCCTAATAGGCCTACACCGAGTCGCCAAACTTTTATCGACGTATGTTATGTTGCGTTGAATATTAACGGTTAACCATTTTATCACACTTAAAGATGAACTTTAACACAGCACGTAAACAGTACGGTAAGTAAAAGTAGCGATCACAACGCAGGGCGAGGGACAACTAACCCAACTAATAATTTGTCCCTAAAACTGTGATTTTGTTCCAGGTAGTTGACTAATTATGTTCCATCTCGCTCACTAACGGTAGTAACGAACAGTATTTCTGGCCTGTTCCCAGATGGAAAACAAGAAACGCCATAAATGTTACGGTAGCGTTTAACAAAGGCCTTTTCTAATTGCGCATGCGCTATGTTCAAACAACAATAATTCTTAAAGTAATTGACATACAGTTGTAAATTTTGTTTTGTATTGTAGCTTATCTCAAAATCTGTCGATCTAGCAAAAAAACAATAAAAGTTGTCGGGGGTGTTTTTGTAGTAATTAACCATTATTGTTTGAATTGCATAATTTTTTATTTATTTTTTCGACTTTCACATTTTTTTTCAAAAGTTATGGAATTCGGAACACATTGTTTTGTAATATTAACGGTAGATAATATGGTTGCCTTTCAAATAAGCCTATTTTTATCTCAGTATCACAAAAACTTAGAGAGATATGATTTTATTTGTATTTTCATATGGAATAGTTCAACAAAAAAAACAAAATGGCTGCCCCGTAGCAGGGAAGTGATTTGGACCCTCGCTTAGAGTGTAATTGTACTTTAATATAGCTTATATTTAAGTGTTTATAATATCGCTAGTCCATGCCCGGACACACTGTATATATAGGTTTACTGGTACACCTATAATATTATGTATCTACGTACGCGGAACCCTTGGTGGACGAATCCGACTCTTATTTCTCCATTTTTTCATTGTTAAACAGTACTTACACTTTGCTCATGTTTAAAGAAACACAAAGACAAGAATGGCACAATAATTGCGATTAATGGAATTAAATCGTTCACCAACTTTTTACAATGATGTAATAAATTATTTTACAAAAAGTTATACCTTTTTTGAAGTAGAAAACATAAAATATATTTATTTTTTACAAATCATATTTCTTTATGTAATGATCAAACGATGACGACGTAGTCAGACATTTACATTTGTTGTAATATATTTTTGTGTCGCTTTTCATAAATTATATTAATTTCAGTCAATTATTTGTTACTAGCTTTCGCCCGCGGCTTTACACGCGTAAATGTCGATACTTTCATCCCCTGTATTACCCCTTTGGAGTTGGAATTTCCAAACATTCTTTCTTTAGCCTTTTATGTCTTTTATTTATATTATGCCTACATCATAACATCTACCTGCATGCCAAATTTCAGCCCGATCCGTCCAGTGGTTTGGGCTGTGCGTTGATAGATCACTGTGTCAGTCAGACAGTCCGATTTTTTTAAATGATATTTTGCAAGATGAAATTATTGTCAAAAATATTGATAAAAGTACAAATTAAGTAAAAAAGTTTATTTAAAATTATGTGGCATGCTTGACCTGCAAAGGAAACGGGTGTAAATGGACTTAAGGCTGGACACTAATGAAAACTTTATCAATATTCTTTTCAGGATTTATTATTTTGTACCATGAAATATTTAGTTATGGGATAATAAATTAATTATTAATTCAAAACATAACTGACTTTCTGCACTTCCGGTTTTTAACAATGTTGCCAAATGAAATACGAGTATGTTAATCGATCAGTCGAACTAAGATTAAAAATAGACACCTAGAACAAAATAAATAAAACATTATCTGCAGAAGAAACACTGGATCATGGTTTCACCTGTTGACATGTTTCATAATATATTTTAAATAATTGTTTTTATTTTTAAATATCGCACAAAATAATATTTAATCAATCAAAGTTGCAATCAATTATATTTTTTTTTGTTATACAGGCCACACAGTATGAACTCATGTCAATGTCACATCTATCTTAAGTCAAACAAATCATACACTTCGTTGGTTTTAAACTTGCAATAGTGAATATTTTGTTTTATTGTGTTTTCGTGCAGTTTAATTGATTGATTGGTATTATTTTGCGACTTTGGCTACGTGTAAAGGATTCTGACGGTTATTATTTTGACGAACGACCTACGCATATCTTATATCGGACTGATAAGTTATTTTGGACTACGAAGTAAAATACAATGAGTGAACAACATCTTCAATATATAACCTGGAGGCGTAATTCTTCTGTAGGTTTGCGCTATATATGGAGGAACGAATTCTTTCAGTTAGACAGCAATGGGTGGCACGCAGTCGTAAGTAATTTATTTTAAAATAAGTTCACATGGTCATAAAATGTTACTATTACTAAAATACTTCTGATTTATATTTACATATACCAAGACTGACAATAATCAAAACATCCAGTCAATAATCCATAATATCAATTCAAGGCGTTTATTTCAAAACAAACAAAGCTAATTTTGTTCGAACTGTGGCGATATCTATCGCCGAACATGGAAACTACAACTGACAATCCTTCATCGCGTTATGTGAGATAACGGCGACATTAGAACGTGAACAACAATCCCAATAAAAACTAACTAAACTATATTTTTTGTCCCATGTAGAAATTGTAAATAAAAGTAGGTTTTCTTAATAGTTGTAATATCAAAAATTAGTAATGCGAGAATCGTTGCTGTATAGTCCAGCCCAATAATGTATGGACCAATGCCCGCCTCATTTCCTAATAAATGCAAATTCCCAACTTTGGTCAGTTTGACAAACGAACAATTTTGACATTTAAATTAGGTTACGTAGATTGTAAGTTGATACAGGTTTTTATTTGTAGTCAGACATTTTTTGTACGTACATTATAATTGATTTAAAAGATGAAAGTCTTTTGTTACAATTTTAGATAAGTGTTGCATATCTTTGTTTTCGTCAATTCATTCATTTGCTTGTTTGCCATTATATATACTTAATATACTGGTACAAAATAAGTTTCTCTCATGCACAAGATTTCAAACAGTCGATCCTAGATCGTATGAAGCTCGCCATTCTTCTTAGACAGAATTTTTATTTTCCTAATTATCTTACGGGCTTGCCCCTTGACCTCTAGGCTCGTTTCTGTCCTATTTATAACTGTGTATAATTTTTCGAAGAGCTATTTTATTAATAGGACTTACATCGCGCTACTTAAACCCGATCAGATAATTATAAAAAAATGTTAACATCTACATATGAAGTTTGATGCGCACGCAACTAGATAACTTTTATTTGATAAGTATTAAGTTAGGTTTTCTAGGATTAGGCTGAATCTCGAAATACTGATATTGTCGTATATTCAATATTTTAAAGCGGGTCAGGGCTTTTTGGACCAGGACCATGGTCCCGAACGCCACCTTGAAAGGAATTGTTATTTTTGATGGGGATTTCGGGACCGGAACGTGGTCACGAACGCCACCTTGATATTAATCAATTATTTTGTGTAGTATGTTGGGTCTACAATTAAAAAACATAGTTTATATTTCTTAGTTTCCTATATCATGAAAGTATAATCAAAACATAAGAATTAGCAGTGGTATTTTTAATTTTCGCATATTACTACTTCACGTTACTGTGCGCCTAGTACTTTTGTTCGATTTAAGTGGTTGTCAACAAGAATATTCAAAAAGATATGTTTAAATTATTTGTTATTGATTTGTCAGATTTGTTTTTGCCCCTAATCGAACATTTCTTTTTTGATATGTGGTTTCCATTCACTTATAATAATTTATTTATCAAGTTGGCGTTCGAGAATCCCGAAAGCCTACCCTTTCAAGCGTACCTAAAATTATTTTTATTTTCACTCAATAGTTTTTATGTAAATAAATTGTAATAATCGCGGCACCTATTACTAATATTAATTGAACAGTTATGTGATCTCGCTGTAACAAGGACATCACCATCACCACACGTAAATCCTTCGTACATAAATTGACGCTCTGCGTCCGCGTTGTACAGTTGCGTTTCGGTTGCCGAGTAGGCCAGTGGGTATTTATACCGCAAGCGTGCTCACTGTAAAAATATCGATCTTAAAAAATGTTCCCTATACTGCTGTTCACGGTCACATTGATTTTGTTTGCGTTTATCTCTACTATAAAGCCAAAGAAGTTTCCACCAGGTAAGTTTATTTTATTTTAATTTAACAAAGTGTTTATGTGTGTTATAAAGTCTCTAATTTATGAGATAAAAGGATTTTTACATATTCGAGTATGGTCTACTTTTTTTCGTACGCTTAAGAATTGGAATTTGCGATATAACCACAGTAATCTTTAACCTATAACTATTGTATCCCGACTCTATATTAAGACAAAACAAAATATTTCCCTATTAAAATTTACTCACAGAGGCACATTGTAAAATGCACATGTACTTACGTTTACATAGTTTTATCAAAATACACGAAGATCAGCAAACTTCAAATACTTGGAAGTAGATACTCTACGGTATGGTTACAAATTGTATCATGTCGGAGTGATATCATGGCATACAGGGAAGTGATCGTTTGAATGTGCAACAATGATACTGACAATTGACGTTCGAGAATGTTTTAGTTAGATGTGTTAATTTATTTTATAATCTATACGGTTTAGAAATAAATAAAAACAGTAACTTTGCTTATTTAAAAGATTTCTTTATGCAAGTTGGTTTGGCTGGGCTAAACACTTAGTACTTTAAAGTTGCGTAAACTATTTGTCCTAAACTATTCAAGTTAGAGTTTTAATTATTAAAAAGAAAAAGCTTTACAAATTGTTCATAGCCATTAATTAACTTTCTTTGATGCTTAAATTAATTAATTTCTCTTTTTAATATTTTAAATGTGCATATATTATACATATATATATATATATATATATATATATATATATATATTGATTAGCTGATATTTTAGAAAATTCTGTAAACCAATGTTTATCACTACATAGTATAAAACAAAGTTGCTCTCCCCTATCGGTCTGGTCCTAAATATGCTTAAATTTTAAAAACTACGGATTTTGATCCGGTTTTTTAAATAAATAGTTTGTTATTAGAGGAAGGTTTACATGTATACATTTTATTTTATTTATTTATATTACAGTATAGAAAAGCCAGGATTTCAAAGATTTGTAACACCCGTGCGAAGCTGGGCCGGGTCACTAGTAATTTATAATTAACTAAAATCCCACACGAATGTGTCCAGTGTTCAACTCACGTACTGTACAAACGCACAGGTATTTGTTTCCTCTTGGGATGTTTGTGTGTGTAAATTAACAAGTTTGTAACCGCACACGTGAAGTAAGTAGGATCGATTATTAGATTAAAAAAAGTTCGGCCAAATGTGGATCGCACTCGCACGCAAAGAGATCTTAAACCTGATTCCTCCGGTACACTTTGTAACGCCATTCTCGAGTAAATTGTGGAATTTAGTCGTCCAATTCAAAAGCTTGTTTTGTATGGAGAAGAATGCACAAGATGCTGCATACTATTTTTTAATGAATAGCTAAGAAGACTTGTGAAAACGTCGTTAAAACAAAATTACGTATCTTTGAATACTATTATGAAACGTAAAAGTATGAAGTTCACGGAATGATGGATAGATATTTACGAAATTCATAGTGTTCAAATAATATATTTGCTAGTAATTAAAAAAATAAGTATAAGTTAAGTATTTTAGAAAACATTCATTATTCGTATCTGAAACGATAGGCACAAAAAGAATATCTTTGTGGGAAATTCATAAACTCAAGTGTTAGAAATCTATTTGGATGGTCCAAACAGATTTCTAACTCAGTGATGAAGCCTTTCAATCGGTATGATAAAACTACAACTTTACAACGATCCCCGGTTCAACTATGTATTTTTTTAAATATCAATAAATGCAGTTTAAATTGTTTTTAAAATTCAAATTATGTCTTCTTTCAGTAAAATGTTCTATCTACAATATTTATGGTATTTTCCCTCCATTTGGCATAGCCGTGGGACGCCCTGTATATACAAATAAAACTCTATAATTAACGTTGCTATATCAAAACGTTTTAATGCAAAAGCGGCTCTACCTTTCTGCAAGCATGTAAATTAAGAGAAATTTTACAACTTTGCGTTGTCGGCCAGAGGCTAAAAGTGATATTAACCCCCGCATTACTAAACCTGTATTAATGCTTTACTGAACTTAGTTACCTATCTACCAAGTAGTACGAGATCCGGCTGCAGAATAGTGTACTCATCGAGTGTTTGCCAAAAACCACATTTTTACACATATTTATGATTAGGAGAATTTATCTCTACCAGGCTGCCTATCGAAATGTGGCCGCTAGTATTTTTAATAAAATTATTAATAATTCATATTTTGTAAGTTTCACTGACTAGTTTTTTCAATGAAATGTCGTTCACTTCACGGCAACATCTAAATAAGGACTCTGAAAAATCATGGCTGCCGTTGCGCACCTGGCCGCACCTCTCCGCAGCCAGGTATACACCGGTATGATTTTGTTACATTTATACACCCACAACGTACATTCATAATTTATATCAAATTAAAGCTATTTTTTTTCTGTTGTTAAAATATACGGCTGCCTAATTAAATCTGGCCGCAAATAAGGGTAGCTGGCTGTTAAAGATAGTAAATATTACAATTAGAGTGAAAGAGAGCTAGCGCGAAACACCACTAGTCAGACAAGGATAGCAATTGCCAGCTGTCGGACGGTTTAAAGCCATTGCGCATGCGTCAGATGCTAGTATTTTCAACCCCCGATTCAAACAATAACAGGAATGAATAACAGGTATGATAAAATAATAGATACCAGATTGGGCATTTTTTTTATTTGCAGGCCAAATCACATTATGTTAATAGAATGCAACATTATAAATATTTTTCATTACTTTACCAAAGTTTTAAATAAATTTTCTGAGATTATATTTAGTATTGAACATTTAATCTCTAAGTATCACTCAGTGTAAATGCTAAGTATTTTTTGCTTGTCAAAAGTGTTAATTATAAGTGGTGTAATGGTAGTTATTTGCATAATAGAAATCTTGGAAATAAAACGAACGAAATAAGGTCTTCTTCCGTTAATTTGGAGTACGGGATGATTGTATATCTTCGTGTTTAATTCTCAAAATAATAATTCCACAGATATCTGTGATAATTTTTTTCGACTCTTAATTGAAAATCCGTTTTTAAGCGTCGCTTGTGTCGACTTCCACCACCCAGCGGCATATAGTAACGAGGCATGACTTGTCTGCTCGTACTGTAGTCAGTTGCTTTTTATTAGTTTTTTTTTATTTGGGGCATATGCACTGAATATCCATGAGATTCTAGAGTTATGTTGCGTGTCTAAAACGACGATCCAAGATACCTTAATACGTGGGCCCTCTGGGGCCAATGCCTGCTGCCTTACGGAATTGTTCGAGAGAGTTACTGTGGCCCTGGAACATAAAAGGCAATTGAAGAAGCATGGGTGGGTTTTAGTCAGTAAAAGTCTGTCCCGCCCTAACTCATTTAAGGATTTCCTATCCATAAAAAAATGATGATCAGTCTCCCGACCAATATCGTAACGCAGATAAGTAGGTGCTACCTTTTTTATTACATTCTGACTCGCACATTAGTAAGAGAAATGTAACAATAATTTTATTTCTTAAACTAATTACATATTTTGAGTTTAAATATTATCTCACAGACTTGACTTGCAACTTCGGTATAGTAATAAAAAGGGTTTTTTTGTTATTCTCTATGCAAATAATTAAGATTAATTTACTTGGCCTTTACTTTTTTATTTTCAAAATTAGCTCAAAAATGTATGGAGGCAGGGTAATCTCCTTTAAAAAGTAAAAATGATAAAATCCGTATATTATAAATGCGAAAGTAACTCTTTCTGTCTGTCTCTTCTTCACGCCTAAACCAATGAACCGATTTGAATGAAATTTGGTACGGATATAGTCTGGGACCCGGGAAGGGACATAGGATAGTTTTTATCCCGGAAATCCCCCGGGAACGTGAACTATTACTCCACGCGGTCGAAGTCGCGGGCAAAAGCTAGTAAAAATAAATGACAAATTAAAAAATTACAAAAAAAAATGGATATTGGTAATAAATAAAACCTTTAACAACGGTAAAGTAAAACTGTCGATGGAACTTATTAGGTGGCTCATCTGTTATGGGAACTTCAAGTAAGGTCACCCGGGGCGAAAGCAACTAACAAAATATTTTTTTGAATCTTTGCTTGCCTCCAACATGAGCTACTTAAATAATAGAGATATTCTAATAAATGTACTTCATTGCACAGCTTTCGATAAACCGTTTCGACATAAATTAAGTTACCAATAAACTATGGTTTTTCAATAATTTGCATTATTGTTGAATAAGACCAGCAAAAGTTACATTTACCCCACTTTGGGGTAAATGCGACTATTCGTTATCACTGTTGTATTCTGTTTCTAAATTTTGTTGTAAAGAGTACATGTAGATGCACACAGAATTACCTGTAAAAGCTATCTATAGTCGCTAGGATAGAGTTCAGTTTCAAGCAGGGGTGAATGCGACTGTCTTCCATACTGACTAGTGTTGAGACGTTGTACCTACAACTTATCGATAAATATTTGTGAATACATTCAATAATTAACAATAATGATAGGTTTAAATATAGTTTTCTTAGTGCAAAAACGCAAAGTCGATCTGAGTGTTAATTAAGAATAAGTTCATTAAAGTATATTATTATTATTATTCCATTTATTAAATTATTACACATATAAATTACATTTTTAAATACTAATACAAAATATAAACATTTAAAAATATAAAAAATAGTAGCCCACCGGCATCGGGAACAGGATCCAAGATACCGGTGGTTAGGGCTCCAGAGAGAGGAACCTCCGGACAATACGCGCCGTGTCCAGGAGTACCGCCTTCTGTATCAGGCCCTTGATCCAACTGCCTAGCGAGAGCCTCCTCAGATGTTGGTGGAGGCTCTTCGCTATTACGCCATTAGCCGTCACGACTATCGGCACAATGACTGCTGAATTCACATCCCACATGTCGACAGCCTCGCGAGCCAAGTCAAAATACTTTGATTGCTTATCTTTTTCAGCTTTCACGAGGTTCTCGTCATGCGGGACAGCAATATCAACAATAATTGCGCGACGCTCTAATCGATCTATCACCACTATATCAGGCTTATTGGCAACAATAGTCCTGTCGGTGATGATAGATCGATCCCAGTACAGTGTGATATCGCCATTATCAAGAACTGGGTCGGGCACATACCTGTGGTATGGCACCTCCGATTCCACAAGACTGTATTTCAAAGCAAGTTGCTGATGAATAATCCTGGCTACGAGATTGTGTCTGTGCAAATAGTCTCCGTTAGCCAGACTAGAACACCCAGAAATAATGTGACGTATCGATTCTCCGGGACGGTGGCATGCCCGACAGATGTCAACCGTGCCGTCCTTCACAATATATTTCCGGTAGTTTTTAGTCTTCATAACTTCGTCCATTATTGCACTGACAAAACCTTCGGTTTCTACAAAAAGGTCACCGAAACGCAGCCAGGATACGGGCGCCAGGATGGCGGATTGCCCCAAAATGGCGGTTTGCCCCAAAATAGCGGTTGACAGAAAATGATCTGTCAGTACAACAGTAGGTGAACTAGCAATGCCATCTGTACTTTATTTGAAAAAACTATGATTCCGCTTTACTCAAATAGATAGAGCTATGTACAAAAATGATTAGATTGAGAGAAAATTGAATTAGTTGCTTTAGCCTTATAGTTGCTTTGGCCCTGATGTTCGTTACTAGTATGTACGGTGTCTGTCGATGAGTTCGTCTGCTGATGTAGTGCCTCTGATGGGTTGTTAATCATCGAGCTAAGGTCTTTCATGCTGTCGATTAATTAGTTGATCTCATCGACTTCTTCATTGTGAATTTCTACACGGGAGAGAGCATCAGCGTTGGTGTTGAACTTTCTTTTTTTACACACTACTGTAAAATCGTATTCACTTAGTCTGAGTCGCCATCTAGTCAGGCTTGAGTTCGGTGCGTTTAAATTCATCATCCATTGTAAGGGTTCGTAAGTCAATACTTTAAATTTTCTGCCGAATAAATATGGTCGGAAATATTCCATTGCCCAGACTATTGCAAGTAATTCTTTCTCGATGGTACTATAATTTAGTTCACTCTCGTTAAGTGTGCGAGAAGCGTAACAAACTGGTTTGTCTGATCCTATTGGTCCCTGAGATAGTACTGCTCCAATAGCGACATTCGAAGCGTCTGTCCTAAGATTGAATTCTCTTTTGAAATCTGGGTATTGTAGTATGGGGTCATTACTCAGTGAGGTCTTGCACTTTTCAAAGGCGTTAGGCTTAGGGTTATTCGACTACCTTTCTTTAGGCATTGGGTAAGTGGTTTAGTTATACGAGCAAAATTGGGAATACATTTTTGGTAATAACCGAGAAGGCCTAAAAATTGTTTGATTTCGTTGGGGGTCATTGGAATTGGATACTTTTGAATAGCAAAAATGTTGTCAGGGTTTGGCTTAATGCCGTCTCTACTGATAATATGTCCTAAGTATGCTGTTTCGAGTTTTAGAAATTCGGACTTGTCCATTTGGATTTTAAAGTTGGATTCTCTAAGTCTTTAGAAAACCTTTTCCAGATTATCCATGTGTTCCTGTTGTGATGATACACAATAATATCGTCTAAATAGACTAAGCAGATGATATTTTGGAGACCTCTGAGGACATTGTCCATGACTCTCTGAAATGTGGACGGGGAATTTTTTAGTCCCATGGGCATTCGAAAGAACTCGAAATGGCCCTGTTCCACGTTAAATGCTGTTTTAGAAATATCTGGGGGGTCCATTTCTACCTGATAAAAACCACTTGCTAAATCTAAAGTTGAAAAGTAGTGACACTTTCCTAACTTGTCAAGGACGTCACTGATGTTTGGTATGAGATATTTATCGTCAATAGTCTTCTTATTCAATTTTCTGAAGTCTACAACGATGCGCCATTTTTGCTTTCTTGATGCGTCTATCTTTTTGGGCACAACCCATATGGAGTTGGCTCCAGGCTGAGTCTGAGGGCCTAATTATACCTTGGTCTAACATTTTGGTTATTTGATTTCTGACTTCTTCGCGATGAACAAAAGGGTATCGGTAACTTTTAGTGTAAGCTGGGACTTCGTCTGTGGTTCTTATGCGGTTTTAATTTTATTAGTAAATGTCAATGGTTCTCCGTCTATGTAAAATACGTCTCTATAACGGGAACAGAGTGTTAGAAGATTAGCCTTTTCTTCTTCATTGAGATGGTCTGTACGTAAACGTGAATTAATATTGAAAAGTTCTGTGCGGGCTAGCTGATCTAATGAGAAGATGCCGTCATTAGATGTTGGGTTCTCTAACTCTACAAAACTACGACTGTTGGTTACAGTAGTAAGGCATTCGTGAATAATGCAATTGCAAAAGACCTGTTCACTTACGAAAACGTCGCCGTCCGGGGCGTTTATTGGTATTTGGACTAATTTTGTATGTTTTGCCGGAATGATATCTTCATATAAATTAACGTTTCGGGAATTATATACTTTAATCTGATTAGTAGAAGTTCAAGTAATTAATTTGTATATAGGGTAATTGTCTTTGGGTCTGTAAGTTAAGGTCTATCCTTGCTCTTTTGATTTCTTGTCCGTCTGAAAATTTTGACTTTTAGGTGCGGTGCTAGGGCCTGGTTGTGGTTCTAACTCGTTTGAGGGTTGATTTTCAGAAATTGTGTTACTGTCAGTTATGTCAGGGGTACAGTCGTATTCGTAAAAAACGTAAGGTTCAGGTTCCCGGGGATAAGATCTCTCGCGATGGAAAATCTTGGACATAAAAAGGTAACTTAGGGATAAAGGAAGCAACACGAGAAAGATTCTGGTGCACTTACATATATTTCATCTCTGGTCTTCTTCGTGAATCGATGTCTAGATTCGCCACCCGGCTCCACAGCTCCAACGTAGATTCTGGATACTCGTGATAGGACTTGATAGCCGCCCGGGCGACTCGCGATCGCGGATATCGATATAAGTTGACTCTTTCGCGCACCGTCCCGCAGTATCCTACCGACTGCGCCAATTACGTAGACTGCAGGCGGAGGTTCGAAAAAAAAAACAAAAATTAATTAAAACTAATTTAATTAAGATAAAGAAATTACAATTGAATTGGGTGAAACCTATTCGAGGCGAGAATATGGAATGAACAAAAACTTATTAAAATAACTTATTGCTAATGTTCAATTTTGCTGCGTCGGCGGCTCGTGGCTGACCCATGTGTCGACGATGCAGTTTTCGTCCGTCCGGCGTAAATACGATGAATTGCAGGCTCGGCGATATAATATAGAGTTCCGTACAGAATAAGCGTTCTCCGTTAAGGGTACGTACTTAACACACTTGAAACGGTGTCGGGTTGTTCGATGAGGCTATGAAATACAATGTAAACAAGATTCTAATTAGACCTCAAGAAATAAACATATCCTATTGAAATCGGAGTACTTGCCGAATATAGTTATGTTGCTGTATTATGTCGATTTCTTACTAAATTGTGTGATCATCAATATACACGACATTTTGGGAACTGACTCATGAATAGACTGGTAATCTAATGGTAATGTTATTTTACGAGTTTTGTATCCGATTCCTGCAATATTCAAACTCGAACTAAATAGCGCGCGGCGCAGTTTTCATGAATTTGCATTGTTCGATACACTACTTTGTAAACGATATAACTAACAGATTCCCTATATTAAATGTTTCTAGCATACTACTTATTTATTCATTGACCATTAGTAACAATAAATCGTTAAAATATGCCACTATAATTGTAAAACCTCAAAAAAACCTAGATTAGGGAACAAATCTGATAACTTTTTTGTAGGCTTTTTTTTACCAGATAATTTACGCTTTTGTATTTGAATGTTACTTGAAAATGAACAAGAACAAAGTAGTCTATCGATTTCTAAACATACTTACCTTATCTTTTATAGAAAAAACCAAAATTATCAACGTTACCTTATCTTTTATAGAAAAAACCAAAATTATCAACGTCTGAAGTGGTCATAAAAAAGTATGAAATTCCTACATTCCGTAGAGTTGGGACCACACCACTATAGTATCGATAAGTTTGACTGAGTTCAGGAAGCAAAATAAAAAACATTTTAGATTGACATAAATACTTTTCTTTACTTATTATGCATATTAGTAAAATAATAATGATACTATTTATTTACAAAATAATAGTGGAACTGCGGAAACACTAGGCAGACCGAGCGGCCGTTCCAGTAAAGTTTTAGTAAAAAATAAGAATAGTACGCTCCTAGAAATGCTTCATTAAGTTCATATATTGTAAAAGTCGAATGTGTATTGAGCATTGTTGTGCTCTATGAAAAAAATATTTTTAACATCTCGAGTGTCATATTTTATTTGAATCAAAATTTATTCATGTCAACCAATATAGACAAACGAAATCTTACTTTTGTCAAATTGTTACTCTTATAGCTCAATCGTAGGGGAATGTGAATTTTCTGTGATATCATGGTGTCGATCAAAATTTTTTGAGCGCCTCTTGAAATTTGCTTATTTAATTTTTATTATTAATTAATATTAAATGAAAATTAGGAAAGCAGCTGCCATTTTATTGGTGAGCATTTCCGAGTGTGATATAGTGCTAATATAAGTATTTTTAGCATTTTTAGGTGTGACATAGTACCAATTTAAGTATATTGGTTCTATATCGGGTTTTCTCAAAACTGAAGAGGAGTCGCCATTGTACGTACAGTACCTGGCCAAATTATTAGGTACAGTTGACAGACAGACAGATTTCTGTATTGTGGTTGGACTGCTTTTATCAAGAAAATTATTAGGTGATGGTCCAAGCGGTATTTTTTATTAAAAAACCTTATTAATTGAGATAATAAAAACAACAAATGTGAAGGCGAAATTAAAACTACAAATTGATAAAAATATCGCGTTACTTAGTTAAGTAAGGAAATATTTTGTGTATAATTGAATATTTTGTGATGCCTTAGTATCAGGTCTTGTAACTACAGGCTATACTTGTAAATACACCTATAATAGCTGACACCTATAATAGCTGCTAAATCTCTCTAAGAGTGTGTAAAATGCAGCAATAACGTTTGTGTTTTTATGATTTTTGGTGGAGACAATTTAAAAAAAAAAGTATGCAATCAGAAATATAGCTCGCGGTTCTATTAGTTTAAATAGAAAAATCTTGTAAAATGAACACACTCCTTATTTTGCCATCAATGAAACAAATATAATTTTCAAAGGAATTCAACAAAATTGTTATATATTAGAAGCTATACCACTTTTTTGAATATGACTCTATCTCATGGTGCTATCACATTACAAAAATAATAATAATCATACCAGTGTAGTGCTACCTAACCTTAAAACCTACGTATTATATGAAACTATTATTTAGTTTTCTTGATTAAGGTGTTTGAACAAAAAAAAAACTATGACCACTGTCCCTAATTATTTGGCCACCCATGGTAATTAAAATAGCTTGATGTCAAATCCTACAATAGAATTTGCAAAACTATATAAAGCGTGTTTACGCCAGCTACGTACTAGTCGTTACAGGCAAAAATGGCTTCTTAAGAGTTTTAACCAGGATTGTTAAAGATTACTTGGACTATAACACTACTGTGAAATGCCTAAATAAATATGTCTAGGTTTAAATCGGCATATGATAAATAGATATCCTAGAGAACATTCATTTATCCTACCGAGTGTTGGTGATTTATTAAAACTTACTTTTAAGCAACTTTTAAGCTTATATAAAACCAAACCATAAATAATTTACAGTAATTAAAATTTAATTTACTTATATTGGTCATAAAAATATAGCTTATATGAGGTTATAAGTAAAAATAACATGAGTAATTGCTCCTCAGTGCAAATTCTTGGTGCATGCTCCTATAGGAGTATTAAGATTTAAATAGCCCGCAGATGTCATCTTATATGCGCATATAAGTCCAAGCAACTGGACAAATTACTCTTGTTTCGTGCTTTTATAGGAGTCTTGATCCTATATTTGCCAGGAAATATGATCCGATATACCGATATAAGTACAAATTATAGGATTAATAATACTTGAGTAAAAACAGCATGTGTGTATCCTGTTAAAAGCGCAGTAGCAACTACCAAAACCATAATTGGCGCTTTATAATTCCAAGCATTATACAATCGCTTTCCAGGATTATTTGGCTTGTTGGGCGGTTTGCAGTAAAACATTAGTAATTTGACACTAAAATACAAGAAAAGACATTAAGTAGGTTTTTATCCACAAAGCGCACCGTAGTTTGTAACACGACCTTAATGTACCATTGTGATTCTCAATTGCGATGTAGTTTCATTGCAATTCATTTTCTGATTAAGTTATCGTAATGAGTCTACAACTTGATTTTTTTTTCAATTCATATTTTGTAAGAAATTTCACTGACTTGTTTTTTCAATGAAATGTCGTCCACTTCACGGCAACATATAGCCTCTCAGACGTGGCGACCATTTTATTATTATTATTATTATTATTTTTGTAATGTGATAGCACCATGAGATAGAGTCATATTCAAAAAAGTGGTATAGCTTCTAATATATAACAATTTTGTTGAATTCCTTTGAAAATTATATTTGTTTCATTGATGGCAAAATAAGGATTGTGTTCATTTTACAAGATTTTTCTATTTAAACTAATAGAACCGCGAGCTATATTTCTGATTGCATACTTTTTTTTTTAAATTGTCTCCACCAAAAATCATAAAAACACAAACGTTATTGCTGCATTTTACACACTCTTAGAGAGATTTAGCAGCTATTATAGGTGTCAGCTATTATAGGTGTATTTACAAGTATAGCCTGTAGTTACAAGACCTGATACTAAGGCATCACAAAATATTCAATTATACTCAAAATATTTCCTTACTTAACGCGATATTTTTATCAATTTGTAGTTTTAATTTCGCCTTCACATTTGTTGTTTTTATTATCTCAATTAATAAGGTTTTTTAATAAAAAATACCGCTTTGACCAACACCTAATAATTTTCTTGATAAAAGCAGTCCAACCACAATACAGAAATCTGTCTGTCTGTCAACTGTCCCTAATAATTTGGCCAGGTACTGTACGTACAATGGCGACTCCTCTTCAGTTTTGAGAAAACCCGATATAGAACCAATATACTTAAATTGGTACTATGTCACACCTAAAAATGCTAAAAATACTTATATTAGCACTATATCACACTCGGAAATGCTCACCAATAAAATGGCAGCTGCTTTCCTAATTTTCATTTAATATTAATTAATAATAAAAATTAAATAAGCAAATTTCAAGAGGCGCTCAAAAATTTTTGATCGACACCATGATAGATATCACAGAAAATTCACATTCCCCTACGATTGAGCTATAAGAGTAACAATTTGACAAAAGTAAGATTTCGTTTGTCTATATTGGTTGACATGAATAAATTCTGATTCAAATAAAATATGACACTTGAGATGTTAAAAATATTTTTTTCATAGAGCACAACAATGCTCAATACACATTCGACTTTTACAATATATGAACTTAATGAAGCATTTCTAGGAGCGTACTATGCTTATTTTTTACTAAAACTTACTTATATTGAGATTTACAAGAGTAATTGTATTGACATAATTCTATTATAGGAGTCATATAGGCGTCAAAGGCATTTCAGCGGTCTAATATTAATACATCATAAGTAAAAGTAGACTTATAAAGTGGGCCCTTTTCGCAACTTATATGCGGATATAAGTTTCAAAACCACTTTTTGCTAGTTGGGCGTGTTTTGATAAAGCGTAAAATGCAACGAATACTGACAATTTATATACGTGATTACTTTCGGATCTTTATTAGTTCATAAATTTCTATTTCCATTTGACCAAAAGAAAGACTCCCTAAAAACTAGACAAAATTGTCCTTGAAAACAACATTTTTAGAAGGAGTTGAACGTACTAGAACCTTGCTTAGTACGGCCGTGACTCCAGTGCGTCCAGAATGGCTATGTTTATGACAATTGAGCTTAGTACCTATCAGTTACCTAAGACCCTACTGACTATAAAACTAGCCCTATAACAATTACCTCGCACCCTAATTACCCTAATGCCCTACCCTACCATACAAACCATACTAGTACACTACTCGTACACTACGTTGGTGTTACGTAAGGGATGTCTGTTACAAGGAGACCTACGGTAACAGACCGTTGGGTAGGAATAAGGTGTTGTATACGTCGTGCGATGTACACAGGAAAGGGTTTTCTCACTGCCAATCCCACAGACTCATAGGATCGATGATGGCTAAAGGTGTCTTGGCCACAGTGAGAGGATGTTGTTGGAGATGAATCAAACTCGACTCCCGCTTGATGACTAATTTATTTACAATAATTAATGTTATTATATACAATTTTTGAGGTTAATACACATTGACGGCTATTTACATGTGTGTTGTCGATGTATTGAGCCGATGAAGCACAGATCTCAGTAGGTCAGATCTTAGCGGTGACGGTGTGCCGATGATGCGGCGTGTGCGACAAGTGCATGTTCAAAGGTTGAACATTCTGCCGCCTCTCAGGAGCTGGACTCCAATTGGTATAATTCAATGGTTTCGTGTTGGTGTGGTACGCTGTGCACAGTTTTCGTTGTGCCAGTGGGTTGTCCTGTAGCTTGGTGGTTGGATGTCACGTTGGAAGCTGCCCGGTTTTGTTCACCTCCTGGATGGTAAGCTGGTTTGGGACTTGTCCTTCTGCTCGTGCGCTGCATTGTGACTCTCGTCCAGGAATAATTCAATCCGTTTTATTGCACTTTTCACCTTTTATCATTTCATTTAAGTCGGCCTTTTTATTTACAATTTACTTTAAAAAACAATAGTTAAAATCATCAGTAAAATCATATTTATTTTGTAAATTGGTTCTAAACATAACACTTTTACACGTCAATATTGTTTTTTTTTTTAATTAAGCGAACTATGGGGCCGGTGTTTTGTTGCTGGACTGCTCTGAGAAGAAACATAGGTTTAAAGAATTTATTCACATCTGGTGCGTTGGTTCCATCATGGGTTACATAGGATATGTTTTCTTAATTTAGCTTTAAACTTTTTAATATTTTCGCACTTCTTTAGTTCTTCCGGTAAATCATTAAACAGTCGTGCTCCTTCAAACAGTATTGTTTTTCTGCCGTAATTAGTTCGTGCGCGTGTAGTCATCCCTTGACACCTGTTTTTACTTCTAGTATTGTATGTTGGTGTCTTTTTACTTATTTGGATATTTGATTGTACGGAATTCGTGGTATTTTTTTTATAAGAATACAGGTGTAGAAAGTGTAAAGTTGCTTGAGATTTAGTAGGTTTGTGTTTTCATAAAGTTGTGTTGTTGATAGTGGTAATGAAATAGTATTTTGATAATTTTGTTTTGTATTCTTTGTAGTGAATTTAGATTTGATTTAGTGGCTATATTCATGGTATTCCAGGTTTGATTTTACTAGAGAGTTATATATAATTTGTCGTACTTTCTTTGGTATACAGTTTCTAATATGTCGTACCGCTCCTAATAGTGATGTTAGTTTTGTTTTGACATGTTTTATGTGTATTTTCCACGTAAGTTTGTCATCTACCCACAACCCTAGGTTTTTTTCGTGACTAGACCGTTTGATTACTTCTCCGTCAATCGTTAGTGGTGAGAAATCGGGTAGCCGTTTATTTTTTGCAGAAAATATCATAAATGATGTTTTTGACGTGTTAATAGTTAGCAGGTTATATTTTAGCCATTCGTTCAGTAGGTCAAGGTCGGGTTGAGCATCAGATATAATGTTATGTAATGACTTGCTGAAATAGAAGAGGCAAGTATCGTCTGCGTATAATGTTAGGTGTCCTTTTAAACTTATTTTGTTAATATTATAAATATATATAAGAAATAGTAACGAACTAATAATTAAACCTTGTGGACAGCCATATATTAAGGGCGTTTCCAGAGATACCTATATTATTTAATTTTTGCACTAGTTTTTGGTGGCTAACTGTATCATAGGCTTTTTTTAGGTCAATGAAAATACATACAACAAGATTCTTTTGATCGATATGCGTTTTTATTTTTGTTATCAAGTTTATTGAGGCTGTAAGGGTACTTGATTTAGGGCGAAAACCGTATTGCTGATCAATTAGGTTTTTTTTCTTAGTTAAGTACGTGCTTAGACGTTTATGTATAAGACTCGTTCGAATATTTTCGAAATGACTGGTAGGACTAATACCGGCCGGTAATTGCCGGGGTCAGTTCTATTCCCAGATTTGTAGATAGGACTCACCCTTGCAACTTTAAGTGAGTCAGGAAAGTTACCGTGAGCTAAGCAAGTATTTATATAGACAGACAGATAATCGTTCCGCAATTATATTTTTAAGGCATTTAATGGCTTTTGTGCTGATACCGTCCAAACCAGTACTACTGTTACTGTCTAGATTGTCAATAATTGGACTGGCTGTGGACTGCACTCTTAAATGTTTATATCGTAGATAAAACACGTTAATCTTCTTAATTAAATTAACGATTGGTAACTATTATAACCATTCCGCAATTTTTATTACGGAATGGTTATAATAGTTATGCAAAGCGTATAGAACGGTCAGTACCGGAGCCCTACCGGTACTAGCAGGTGTACTTCCAGTCGATCTTGAGGTACAGCGTCGTGCTTCAATGTACTATTCCACGCGGGAAACCATGGACACTAACTTTATACCACAACGCGACCTTAATAAAATTTCTAGATTATTTAAACCGCAGACGAAGTCTGGGAGGAACTTTTATCCGAATGGCAAGTAGGTGGGATGATTCCATGAAGGGCTGTCACCTCCATCTGTTCTTTCCATCAGTTCGTGAGCGACTGGCTAAGACATGGCTGGAGGTTGATCACTGCGTTGCTCAATTTCTTACAGGTCATGGCAATTTTAAAAGTAAACTCTATTCTTTCAAACTTGTTGCTTCTCCTTTGTGTCAATGTTCCACATCGAACTGTGAATTCAAACAATCTGCACATCACATCATATGGGAGTGTATTCTTTGGCAGAATGAGCGTAATGTTATGTGGATAGTTTACAGGTTACATCCGTGTCGTTTATTATACGGACCTTGTGGAAACCAGAACCAATTTCAGTGCGTTCAAAAAAAAAATCATTCCGCAACCCCGGAATCAAATTAACGATTATGGATTTAAATTATAAGCCTCATTTGCAATAAGGATTCAAGTCAATATTTTTTTTATTTCCAATTAAGTTTTATCCGATTGTATAAAACTAATTAACTAATTGAAACTTAAAGCTACAGTTATTAAAGACAAGATAAGATTTGTTGTATTCCCGTTCGTCCCCTCGACTTCGTCCCCCGAAGGGGACGAACGGGAATTTATAAAAATAATATTTAATTTGTTCCCGTTTATTATACTTACTTAGAATACATATAACGTGATTCAAAGTACTCTATATATCCAAATTATTTACAGGCACATGCTATAAGCCGGATGTAGCAACACACTCACAACAATGCTTCCAATAATGTTTAATTATTATTTTAGGTCCAGTATGGTACCCATTTATTGGAAGTAACGGTATTTTGCAAAGGATGACAAAAAAATATGGATCCCAATGGAGAGGATGTTTCGAGTTATCTAAACAATACTCTACAAATGTTTTGGGCTTGAAAATGAGGACTGAACTGTTAATAGTTGTGTATGGTGAGAAGAATATTCGCCAAGTTTTTTATGACAGAGAATTCGATGCCAGGCCACATAATTTCTTTGCACGATTAAGGTGCCTTGGCAATAAAAACATGGGTAAGGAAGGACTAAAACTGCTGATTGGAATTTTGAACATTTAAGAATTTATAGCTTAAGTATATTATTGTTCTAGGTATAACCTTTGCCAATGGTGCTGTATGGAGGGAACATAGACAGTTTGCAGTGAAAAACTTAAAACACGTCGGCTTTGGAAAAACTATAATGGAAACGGAAATACAAAATGAATTAACTCGAGTACTAAAAAATATAAAGGAAAATAGTGGCAAGCCTATTGATGTAGTAACTTTAGTGGGTCAATCCGTGGTGAATGTTCTATGGAAGTACGTGGCGGGTAAGTGTGCAAACAATTATCTTCTATACATACATATAATAAAATCGTAGGAAAGTCAAAACTGTACATTGAATATATTTTAAAAAGAATACTTGGGGCGTCATCTACATTCGATACCGAAGCCAAAAATATAGTTTTTAGAATTTTTGTCTGTTTGTCTGTTTGTCTGTATGTATGTCCGGGATAAACTCAAAAAGTACTGCATGGATTTAGTTCGAATTTTGCAGGGATATTACTAAGAGGTTGGGTCAAAACATAGGCTACATATTATCGCGCTATCACCTACGGGGGAGGAGCTGGAGCCTTCACGCTGACGACGTCGCGGGCAGCAGCTAGTTTTAAATATAATTGGATTGTGAAATCGTTCTAAGTATTTTTTTGCTTAACCCGCTAATTTCTAGGAGTTTCGTTGATTTATGTAGAACTTTGAGGAAAACATTGCTTGTGTATATAACTTGTGTAGTATATAAATAATTTGATTGTATATACTTGCAGGAGAACATATAGAAGAAGAAAAACTCAAAAAAATATTAAATCTCTTTAGCCAGCGATCAAAGGCTTTCACGGTCGCCGGTGGCATATTAAATGTATTTCCTTGGTGTAGATTCATTATTCCGGAATCAAGTGGGTATTCACTGATTAGCAAACTTAATAGAGAAATTTCTGATATTATTGAGGTATGTAACCTATTTCTATTTTTATTGCTTGTGATTTTTCCTATATTTGTTATTTTTGGTTTAGTGGTCTTAAAGATTCTCTGTTTAAAGATAATTTTCCTGTAACTTTTAAGTTCTGCTATGTACTGCAACTGTCATCTACACACATCAAAAGTGTCTAGGGATATTTAAATTAAACCTAAACAACTAAAATTCTATTAACTTTTTGTTAAGACACCTACACATTAAAATAAACCTTGTTTAATAGCCTATCTAATCTGATAATAAACTTTTAGATAAAATAAATTTAAAAAAAAACTTAGAGGAAGAGGAAAAACTCAGCCAAAATTTCAATCTATACTTTATTTTTGAAACATCAAAACTTAAACAAAACAACTATTTTTTTTATAAAAATTGTTGAAAACTTAAAATTAATAATCCGTGGATCTACCTAAGACTCTCCTGACATATCTGCAGCGGTTCTGTATACTCAAAACAAGGGTGTCAATATCCTGTTGTGGAATACTGTCCCAAATTTCGGTTTCTGAAGCCATGAGGACCAGTCAGAGCGTTATATTCAGGCTTTGGTCACGTTATCGTGTCACGGGGGAAGTGGTAGAACGGCACCAAGGACCTCAACGCATTAAAACACATGTACAGGACCGATTCATAGTAAATGCTGCATGAAGTCAACCAAATGTAACGGCAATGCAAATGGTTCAAAGGCTACAGAGAGAGTATGGTTTGCTGGTAAGCGGTCAAACTTTGAGAAGACGACTGCATGAAGTCAACCTACGTACTCGTAGGCCACTTCGAGTACCAGCGCTAAGGAGAGGCAATCGATGAAGAAGATAACAATGGGCTATTGCACACGAAAACTGGAACCATTCTCAATGATCACTTCTGCTTTTCACTGATGAATCCAGGTTTGGATTTCATCCTGATTCGCGAAGAGTACGCGTTTATAGAAAACCTGGACGTTGGAATCGACTGCAGCACCTACAACAAGTTCATGCATATCAAGGTGACATGATTATGGTTTGGGCAGGAATTCGTCTTGGCGGTAGAACGGACCTCGTTTGGATACAAGGCAATATGACTGCTCAAAAATACTGAGATGAGGTGCTAGAGCCTGTAATCTTGCCCCACAGACAACAAATGGAACAAAACTTCCAGCTAATGCACGACAATGCCCGTCCACAAACGGCGCGTATCGTCACAAGTTGGTTACAACATCATGATATCCAAGCTTTAGACTGGCCTGCGCAATCTCCTAAATTAAATCCTATGAGCCTGCCTGGGATATGCTTCTGAGAAGAGCTCTAAGGAAATTCCCTGAAGATATTGAGGATGAAAACCAGCTTTTCTTGCATCTTAAAAGGACTTGGGACAGTATTCCACAACAGGATATTGACACCTTGTTTTGAGTATGTAGAACCGCTGCAGATGTGTCAGGAGAGTCTTAAGTGGATCCACGGATTATTAATTTTATGTTTTCAACAATTTTTGTAAAAAAAAATTTTTTTTGTTTGGGATATGATGTTTCAAAAATAAAGTTAAGATTGAAATTTTGTCTGAGTTTTTCCTCTTCTTCTAATTTTTTTTTAATTTAACTTTATCTAAATGTTTATTATCAGATTAGATAGGCTATTAAACAAGGTTTATTTAAATGTGTTGGTGTCTTAACAAAAAGTTAATAGAATTTTAGGTTTAGGTTTAATTTAAATATCCCTAGACACTTTTGATGTGTGTATATTTCCAGATAAGAAAAATTGCATGAATTTGATTATCAGCCCTTTCTGAATTTCTGCTGTTTTTATTTTGTCTTGGAATGGTAATTTTTTAGCAAGGTTTTTACAGACCTTTCTTTTGCAACAGAATTTTATAACATATTTAAATAATATGAGTAGATGTTTGTGAGTAACGATTGATTTCATATAAAAGAGTTGGGGAGTAATCACTGATGGAACATAGATCGTCATAATCTGATTTACCAGTCATGTTGATACGTAATTTCGTATGTGTACAATATTCCTTAATAAACTAAAGAAAGATCTGCTATGCATTTCTGACAGGGAGGAACAATCTTAGAACCAAATTCAGGTCTTTAAAGGTGGCTGTGTTTGCTCTTTACTGTTTCTTTAAGAACCCCGTGGACAGTTGAGCCTTAGTCTTTCTTGTTGTTCTTAGCATTGTTAATGCAACAAAGTTGCAGTCTATAAAGACGCATAGCTTCCAAGATTGGGGCATCGGTGGTTTTTGATCTAGCTAGAACATCAATACAGAATGTGTGGAAGATTTATTGTGCAGTGTTACCATAACGACGAAGTAATTTCCCTTACAAGCGAATTAAGATTGAGTCATCAACAATGATGATGAATCATCAACTTTAGGGTACGCCTTTGGTTGGCTCTTGTGGATTTTCATCTGCACCAAAGAAAGACGGAATGTTTCGCTCTGATGTATTACCCGTTCCTTACTATGCGGCGTAGCCACATTTATACAAATAGGTACATACACAGAAAGTTTGATCGACCATATTATTAGATATATGCCAAAATTGGGAAATGAAATCCATTTAGGAAAGTATTATAGCTGGTTAAATAAGTAAATCAAAAATGAATGGAAATTTACGAACGCTTTTGATTAAATCTTGTATTTAATTTTTCAGGAAGCTATTAGAAAGCATAAAAACAAAGAAGTGAAGGGAAAAGATTTTATTTATTTGTTTCTGGATGAAATCTATGCCAATAACCCAACTTATACAGGTAAGGCGCATGATTGGGTAGCGAAATTATTTCTTCGATTATTTACCAAATACTTTAGCCAAAAATAAATAGAGATTTGTAAAAAGAATGACGTTCGCGTCGTCTATTAGGGGTAGTTTCTAGTCAGAAATAGTTTTAAATAAACCAAAATAAAAAAATGATAGAATATTAATCTTATAAACTGTTTTTAATATAGAAACAGATAATTTGTAATTTAGGCGTAGGAGTATTAATTAGGTATAAAACAGCCTTGGAACGACTAACATGTCATACTGATCAGTTCTTTAGAACATGGAATGTTTATACCATGAGGAGATAATACGAAAATAGCTAATACGCAAGTTAAATTTAATAATTGAGAGCAAACGGTGACCTGAGATCCTGGTATGTTTCTATTAAAGTCCTGGAAGGATACTGTTTTCTCTAAAACATACATTCTATTATGAACGATTATTTAACCGAAGAAATGAAATTCGTATTGTAAATAGTTTATTTTAATGTAATTTCGATTACTCGCTTGTAATAATAAAAATAGGAGATTTTATTGTGCAACATTGTTCGATAACCTGTGGATTTTAATAAACACAGAGCTTTATATTGTATTTTATTTACTTGCAACTTACTTATTTTTTTTCAGAGGAGCAGTTAAAAGTAGTTTGTTTAGATTTTTTGATTGCGGGTTCGCAAACAAGTAGCAATGTACTCGGCTTCGCCTTTTTAAGGGCATTAAAAAATCAAGAAATGCAAGAGAAAATATTTAAGGAAATAGATACTTTTATTGGTGACAGAACTCCTTGTTGGAATGATAATGAAAGGCAAGTATTCTTACAATGAATATTAAATATTAATTAAAAAAATATATGGATTTAAGAGAATTTGGATTTCTGCTACGGCTACCGCTACAGCTACGGCTCGGTGGTTCGAATCAAGCAAACGATATAAGATTTAAGTGTTAAGGAAAATTCAGTAGCAGCTTGTAATTAGGAAGCTGTCAGAGCTCCACCAGGCCTCGGAGGGAACGTAGAGCGGTCCAGTTATTCCCTCGAAATATTCCGTGCATCCAAAGATATTTTTGTCTATTTGAAATTGATATTGGCTATTGTGTCTATAATACGATTATTTATTTTTTCAGCCTTGTTTACACCACGGCGTTTTTAACTGAAGTATTCAGATATTACCATGTAGTTCATATGGCTGGACCTAGGTTGATGCTAAATGATACTGAAATAGACGGCTATGTAATACCTAGAGGTTCTACAATTCTTATATCTTTGGGTGATATATACTTTGATCCAGAATTGTGGGATGAACCGCATGTGTTTAAACCTGAAAGATTCATCGATGAAAATGGAATGTTCATAAATTCAGAACACATGTATCAATTCGGATTAGGTAAGTCATAAGTCTTCGACCTATTTGAATTTGATCTTGTATGCAAGTGTTATCGTTAAACTCTTTATGCAAAGCGATATTATTGCAACATTTTTGCGAAATGATTAAGTTAAAATTATAGAAGTCTACAAATGTTTAATTCAGCTTCTTCAGATTGTGATTTGTAATTTATGATTATTTTTGTTTTCAAAGAGCATCGATCGAGCGCTATTACCGATTTAGTACATTATCTATAGCTGGCGTGCAAGTTGACTGTTATTTTTTTTTGTTGTGTGGCTTTAGCGCAATATTAATAATTATGTAAATAAGCTGTTTAAGACAATACGTGTATATGTATACATTTATTTTATTCAATTACACACTGCAACTTACTTCTAGCAAATTATTAGTTTCACTGTGATCTACAATTAGACATTGTTATTATAGATCCCCCTGATCTAGTCCCTTGCTGGTTATTCTTTTGTTTTATTTCTGGTCTGATCCCCTTACTATTTTTAATAGATACGTACGTACATTGTGTGTGATCCGACCGGAATGGAATATTAAAATTAATTTGCGATACCCTGCAGGAGGGATAGAACGGATTAAAAAAAGCCGGTCATGTGCGAGTCGGACTCGCGCAACGAGGGTTCCGTAAGATTCATCAACAGTTTTTGTTGTGAAATAACTACTCATTTATGGTTTTCAGCTTTTCCTTTACTTGTGCTATATGAAATTGTTTCTTGCCAAATTTCATAATTCTAGGTCAATGGGAAGTACCCTATAGGTTATGATTCCCTTGCAAATGTCTAAATATCCAATATAAATGGAACAAAAACAGCCGTATCTTTTTATTGCGTTGATTTAGAAATTAAATTTTTTCACTGTTTTGAGAGATAGCAGACCTAAGTGTGTGATATTAATTTTAGCTTGACATCTCGACGCGTTTCTAAGAAAAATGGTCTTGACAGACGGATGGACGGACAACAAAGTGATCCTATTATGTATAAAAACAATCTCTTTCTATATCTTAAGGTGACATTACGAAAAAAAAATCAAATCTCCGTATTAATTATTATCAAATTATAATTATCATTATTATCAATTACTATTGGTTATTATCAAAACAATAATTATCAGATTACTTGTATCTAGGCATTATTTTATAATTGAGTATATCACATCATTAACCAATATAATTATATATACTACTCAAAACAAAATAAGGGCCACGAGGTATTTTGTCTGTACCATGAAAATAATAAAACCAATATATATTTTTTGTCTCAACATCGAAAACTAATGTTTCACCACGTAGACCAAATGTAGACCAATAAATTTATTCAAATAATAATTATTAAAAAGTTTATTTGCTTATGAAAAAAAAATTTTTTTGGTTAAAAATAAAAACAATATAAAGTTACTGAAAACAAAAAAAAATACTCCATGCTCATCTTTTAATAACGTGTATGCCCCTGTTATGTATGTGTGCGAGGCGCGCGCACTCCTCGCGCGCCCGCCCACTTGTTAGCGTCTAATAAACGAGTGCGTTGCTAGTAGAGGTTTGCACCGGAGCGAGATTTTAACAACCGATGGAATTCACCGGTGATTGGGCAATCTCCGGTGAAAAACCGGAGGTCACCGGAGAATAAAGAATTTTGTTTCTTTTTTTTTAAATTTATACATTAATAACGAGCAAATAAGAATAATCAATTGATACTTTATGTAGTCATTTATTAAAAAGAAAAACGTTTTATAAAGATAATAAATGCTGATTTTGATTAAAGAAAAAGAAACACAACATGTCAACAGCGTCATTGTGTAACATGTTTCTTCTAACACTTAGTAGTTGTCCTCTCGCCGAAAATGGTTCTCTATTTTTATTCCTACAATTTTATGTCATAATTTAATACTTATTGCATAATGTTACTTGTCCTTACATTATTTACGCATAATACTCATTTGTCATAACTTTTTAAACATAATTTAATAAATACTATTTACTATGAGGGCCGAGTCACACCGAAATGGCAGCGGCCGCCAGCGTCGGAAGAAGCGCGAGGCGCGCGGCCGCTCGCGACGCCGCTGGCGGCCGCTGGCGGCCTCGCGACCTTTTCAAGATTTTCAAGCGATACTAGTCTTTGTATGTAGTTAAAGTTTAAAATTATTTCACACTGAAGGTGCTCGCCGCGCCGCTGCCGGCCGCTGCCATTCCGGTGTGACTCGGGCCTCAGCATAATATTTAATAAGCATACTATCCCAAAGCATAGGTTTGCTTAAGCATAACGACGCATAACCATAACTATTATAAGCATCAGAAGGGGATTGGTCGACAGAGCCCCGCTACGCGGGGCTCCTACTTCTAGGTGGCTTATAAAAAAATAACCACGAAGGGGATGGCGGGGTCTGTTTGCTCGCTTAGCTCGCTCACACGACTCCGCTATCCCCTTCCAACCTAACTTGTCCGAGTCGGGGTGCCCTAAAGACAAGATTGCAACCAGTTTCTTAAATATATTAAAAGCTACTAAAGCGATTATGCATATGTTTATGAATAATATACTAAATGAATGAATTATGTCAAATGTGGATTATAGCACCTTCGCGCATTCGGCCGTTGGTGGGCTTGATCGACGGAGCCCCGCTTCGCGGAGCTCCTACTTCTGGGTGGTTTATGAAAAAATAACCACAAAGGGAATGGTGGGGTCTATTTGCTCGATAGCCAAATAAACAATTATTAGCGTTTTATCTTTATGCATATCAAAGTTATGAATAAAAACAATAGGAAATTCAATATTTATACTTAATAATACAGTATACATTAGGAGCTAAAAAGGGATCCCGTAAATTTATTATACAAAAATAAGATGCGACGATCACCGGAGATCAATCGGTTAATTACCGATTTATTTCAATCGAGTACTTTCACCGGTGAATCACTGGTTATTCTCCGGTCTCACTGCTCCGGTGCAAACCTCTAGTTGCTAGCCACAGAGCGTTTCACTCGTGTACTTCCCGCATACCTAACACCCCCCTCGTTTAGCTACGCACTCCTGAAGCCTGCAGTGCATGCTCTCAATCAAATGCCTGACATTTTCCATTGGAATCTCTTCTTAGAGTTGCTGTTGGTTGTGGATTTCCTGATCACCGTCTCTAACTCTTCGTTTCAACTGATCCCACATGTGCTCTATTGGATTCCGGACTGTTCGCCGGCCACGGCAAGACCTGAATTTGAGATTCTTCCAGTACAAACCGAGTCGCTTGAACCGTGTGTGCACGAGCATTGTCTTGCATCAAGATGAATCCAGGACCCGCTCGCTGTGCAAATAGGATCTCATGTGGTCTGACAACTTCCTCAATCTACCGCTGAGCAGTAACAGTACCCTCATTTAAAATAGCGAGCTCAGTTTTGCCGTGTAAGCTTATCCCGCCCCAAATCATTACATTTGGACCACCAAAACGATCGACTTCATGGATGCAGGCTTCTGAAAATCTCTCGCCGCGTCTTCTCCATACTCTAATACACCAATCGTCGTTAAAAATTTTAACTTTGCATTCGTCTGTGAAGAGCACCATGCTCCGAAACCCGTTCTTAGTTAGAACGCGTTTTTCCTAGTTAGAACTAGTTCTCACTAACTGCATTTGTTATAACTAGAATTAACTGCTGTTAAAAATGACTTATCAGTGAAAACTAGTTCTCACTAGACAAAACGCGTTGTGTCTAGTTAAAACTGTTTCATTCTGATTTAGACAAACGTTGAAAGTAAAATAATCTGTTTCGGGCTTTTTAGTTGATCCTAAAAGAGATAAGACAACCCCAGTCAAATATCGACACAGGTGTGTCAAAATCGGGTATATTTAGTAGCGCTTTGGTTTTATGTGGTATTTTTTAATATCCATACTAATATTATAAATGAGAAAGTCTGTCTGTCTGCCTGTCTGTATGTTTGTCTTTCTTTCACGGCAAAACGGAGCGACGAATTGACGTTATTTTTTAAGTGGAGATAGTTGAAGGGATGGAGAGTAACATAGGCTACTTTTTGTCTCTTTTTGACGCGAGCGAAGCCGCGGGCGAAAGCTAGTTTTTTATAACTTCTAACCTATCACGTGACTTACAGTTTTATTTTACAAAATTTTAACATATAAAGCAATAACTTCTAGTTATAACTAGGAAATTCTAGTTTTAACAAAGGCAGTTAGTTACAACTAGTTTTAACTAGGGAAAACGCGTTCTAACTAAGAACGGGGTTTTAACTGTAACATATACATACATATATATGTTATAGGCAAACTCCGAAGCTCCGGCGCTCCTAGGTTGGACTGGTCAATCCTCAGGTTAGACTGAATGACTTAGTCAAAGCCCAAACAAATGTAAATTTTCGGCCTTTGACTAAACAATTTTCGTCAAACCTGGGAGAGACTAATTTGGTCAGGCAAACGTCAAAACACAATTTTATTAAATCGGGGTTTGACGAGTCAAACTCCGATATAGGTATGAAGTGTCTTATCTTCGTATATTTGGAAGCATTTTATCATTTAAGCAGCTTTCAAGTCTTAAGAACCGCTTAACTCTGCCAGTTCTGACACCTGATTGGTCAGCTTACGTGATTTTCACTTTTATATTTGAGATGCTTTGAGAGAATGCCGTGTGGCATTAGGCCCGCCTTTTGTACACCACGCCCGCACGCTCAATGAACGAACATGAAATGACAAAACAATCGGTCGGAACACCGCGAGAGACATTATGAACCTATTTAAACATGTTCAGATCAACGTTTGACCGAGTTTTGCAGTCGCTTCTAGGATTGACTAGGCCAAAACCGAAACAGAATAATTTACTTTCGACGTTTGACTGAAAAGTTAGGAGCTCCTGGGTTTGACTAAAAATACTTCAGGCAAAGGGCGAAATTGAAATCTATTTCGGGGATTGCCTGATGGCTTTGGCCAAACCTAGGATAAACCAGTCCTTCCGCGAAGAGACTGTGTATCGGACTTTGACTATAACATATATATTTAAAAAGAATGCAAGTCTGAATTTCTATTAAACCTCTGTTAATTTAAGCTCTTAAAATCGAGTTCATTTTCAATTTACTTTAAAATTGAAATTTTGTTGTTTTGAAATTAATAAATAGTTTTTTTTTTTTTTGGTGAGTGGGAAATCATCCAATGACTGCTCCCGTCCTGGGTGCGACGGGAGGGCGTGTCAGACTCTTACTGACTAAAACCCACTCATGTTCCTTCGATTGCCCTTTATGTTCCAGGGTCACGGTAACCACTATAAACATTCCGCAACCCTGGCAGGCGTTGGCCCTGTTGGGCCCCTTCCTGTGCTGACTCCTTCTCTTTAATTAATAAATAGTTAGTCAATAGAATTGCTAACTTAGGAACGTCAAAAGAGGCCATGTCATACAAATTTATTGGAGAAAATTCTTTTTGCCAGCTCATAAAAACTAGGTCAAATGATGATGGTGTCAAATACCGTATTGTTTTATAGCGGATTAAATGACGATGTTTCTAATAAGTTTGTTTTTAGTGTCATAGTAACAGCAAAATTAATGGCATTCTTTCTAAAGTAGGTAGACGAGTGGGTGTCTATCTTTAGAAAGCTAATATAGAGAACCCATAACGTGTATCTATGGCCGCTATTATGCTAAATAATCTATATAAATAAAATAAAAAATCTAATTGTATTGCTAATCTCAAATTCGAGAACAGCCAAACCAAATCGGCTGATTATATTTTTCAAATATTCGTATTCTTCTGAGACAAAAATAGAAATCGAAGAGAAAATTTTCAATCCCGGGTAAATTTGGACTTTTATTGTTTATGGAATCTTTGAGTGGCATCAAAGGCATAGTCATTGGTCTGTGATTTTTGGTAACGGGTTTAAATGATGTTTGGCGTACGGAAAGACAAAGATCTGGATAGAGAAGTAGGATGCTAAACAATCCAGTTTTGTAAAGTTCAAACTTTAACCTTTCAACGACAAAGCAACAACCGGCTATCACGCTGCTATTGTCTTTCTGTTTTGTCTAGAATCAAGTGTGTTCGACGGTTTAAACACGAATAGATGACGCTGTAATAGAATGTTGAAGTAGCTATAAGCTTCTCGAAGACTTTTTTAATTTTAACACTCTAGTCTTTTTGAAACAACTCTCAATTAGTGGTTACATTTATCGCGCGTATCTTGTATGTTTTTTAATTTCTTCGTACTCACGTATTATTCAAACGGCTGGATGAATTTTGATAGTTTAGGTACTGTTAAGATTGGCCTGAAAAACTCAGTGTGTGCTAGATAGGTCTTTAAATAATGAAAAAGGTGAATTTTGGCGCCAAAATGTTACGTAGTAATTTATTTTTAAACCTTGTGTGGTTTATCAAAATTAAGGAAGTTAAATGACGATCACAAAAATATGTTTACGTCATGTTTTTTAAATAAGAAAATAAACATTTTTTTTTTGCAAAAGAAGGATAAAAAAATGTTTTGAGATTGCTCATAGCAGTCGGGACCCTTTGTGGATTAGGTGGATAAGGCGGAAGAGGGGGGCTGGGGCAACGGGCCCCTATTTTTTTTGCATTTTATATTAATGTTTCTCGTAAAAGTCGGATGCGAGTTTAGACCGTAACGTAAGCACGCAAGTAAGTGTGTGTGACGCAACTGGTGGCACAACAAGTTAAAGATCCGCCATACATTTTGTTGGTGGCGCGACCAAGTTGCGTAACTTGGTGCCCAAATGAAATATGACCCATATACGACGTTACAAGGATAGCCTGATTGTGTTACACAAGCAATTTTTTTATCTTGCATCCGTATGCTACGCCACATTCATCTATCAAAATTACAAATCACAAACCTTGAAGTAAAACGGGAAAGATCCAGTTTTACAAAGTCATGCCTATTTCATTTTTTAGCATAACCTTGCCAATAATATCAGTTGGATGTTCGTTCATAATTTCCTTATCCTATCTAGGTCTATCATTCATATGCCTACCACGATAACGATAAGTAGTTCCAACTGGACCTTGTGGTGTGTAACGCAAAAAAAACTTAAAATTTATATCTGTTGAATCTCTCATACCTCCACAATTTATCATGAAAACTGATATATTGTATAGATTAATAACACATATCATAATTAGCAATGTATTATGTATGACATGTCCATCATGATAATATCTGTTGTCACTAACTCACTGTTTTTACGTAAAAAAAACTTGTTATGTAATAAGTACAAAATATGTATAATAGGGTATACCGCCGTTTACCCGAATTTTATTTGCCCTAATTTCATTTGCCATAATAGTCAACAGCCATAATATCATACGACATAATACTCATTTGCCCTACTCTCATTTGCCATAATAGTCACGTGCCAGAATCATTGTTTCCCATAAAGTCACTTACCATAACATCATTTGCCATAATCATTGTAAGCCATAATTATCACATGTCCTAATTATCACATGCCATAATTATGATATGCCATAACATAATTTGCCATCGACATCGGGTGTATAACGGTTGTTTATATCAAGAGAAATTGGATGCAATTGGGACTTTAGGGCACCCCGACTCGGACAGGTTAGGTTAGAAGGGGATGGCGGGGTCGTGTGAGCGAGCGAAGCGAGCGAATAGACCCCGCCATCCCCTTCGTGGTTATTTTTTTATAAACCACACAGAAGTAGGAGCCCCGCGAAGCGGGGCTCCGTCGACCTAGCCCACCATCAACCATGCACAGAAAAAAAAACCATTACGGGGCTTAAATATTTGTCTAATACTTGTTATGCCATTTAAATATTATGCCATTTAAATATTATGTCTAATAATTATTATGGCACATAAAATTATGGCAAACAATACTTATGGCAT
The DNA here is from genome assembly GCA_033675125.1 of Athetis lepigone. NCBI lineage: Eukaryota > Metazoa > Arthropoda > Insecta > Lepidoptera > Noctuidae > Athetis > Athetis lepigone. Next base: position 16,042,086 of record CM066219.1, read on the forward strand.
TCGTATCTTATGGTATCTAAAATTCGGGCAATTAAAAGTATGTCATATGTCTTTTAGGGCAAATGAAACATTCGGGCAAATGAAATTCGGGTAAATGAAATTCGGGAAAATGATGATTATGGCATATAATCTTCGGGCAAACAATAGACAACCGTATAATAGCCCGCTGGTACTATTATACAAGTAAAGCTGGCGTCACCAAAGTATTAGCCTCAAATAGTGTCGTATTAGACGTATTATATTCATTTTGTTTATACTTACTTATTAAACACCAATTGATTCTAAATCAAAAATTAGAGCATAGGTTAGGTAGCAGCGAATTTACATTAAAAAAAATTAAACAAGCTGGCAGTACAGATGAGAAATTGTAATAAATAATGGATGTCCGTCTTTTTTGTGTAATTCAAATCCATAAGTGGAAATTAGATCTAAACAACAGAGTACAACAATAACAAAATTAAATATAATCAATAATTTATAATAATTACAAACTTAGTGTTACTTCTCGAGCTGGTAGGAAATGTCAGCTTTGGTAGGTATTTCGTGCCTTTCATTTTAATTAACAGTTATTTTACAACGACATCTGTTACTTATGAATAGCCAGACACACAACCAGTTAGGCCACGAAAGTTAGACATAAAAATGTAAATTAAATACTAAAAATAAAAAAGCCCCGCCCCAGAATTAAGATCGTGACTGCAACTATCAAAAGAGTTGATAACTTCGACACGGCCTACTGGATTTCGACAAAATATGTCTAAGAACCATAGCTAGATAACCTACTTTCAAATAAAAAACCGGCCGTAGGGTTCCAAAAAGGCTATTTGTTACGTTGACATACTAAGTACGCAGAAATTATTTTGTACAACCTTATTGTCTTTTTTGTACAAAAACTGTTCTTTCTATCAAGTTCAAAATATTTTTTCTAGAAAGTTCTTATAAAGTTCTACTTTCCAGATTTTTTCATATTTTTTAAACCTACGGGTCAAAAGTTAGAGGGGGGGGGGACGCTTTGATTTTTCCTTTTAGAGCGATTATTTCCGAAATACGGTATTTGACACTATTAACCGATAACACTAAGACATATTTTTTATAAAACCTATCTTTTTATTAGTCCTAAGCATCGGATTTGTTTTTAATTTACTGTAAAATTGGATTTTTAATTGCTTTAAAATCATTAAATAGTTAGTCAATAGGGTTGCTAGCTTGTGACGTCACAAGCTGGTATTGGCATACAAAGTCTATTGGAGAATTGCGCTTTGACAGCTCATAAAAAGTACGTCAATTGATGATGGTGTCAAATACCGGATTATTGATATTATCAAAAAATGATTTTAGTAAACCCCTATTCATTTTTAAATACCTATCCAACAATATATCACACGTCAGGGTTGAAATTAAAAAAAAACCAATTCCCTATTTACATATAGGGGGGCTACCCTAATAAAACGTTTTTTTCCAATTTTTATTTTACCACTTTGTCGGCGTGATTGATATACATATTGGTACCAAATTTCAGCTTTCTAGTGCTAACAGTCACAGAGATTGCTTAATCTCTGTGACGGACGGAGTGACAGACAGACAGACATGGCGAAACTATAAGGGTTCCTAGTTGACTACGGAACCCTAAAAACCGCACCCAAATCGGTTCACCGGTTCAAGATAGACGGTGCCTTAGTGCTCATACAGAGGGTTATTCCCGCTTGGTAACACCCTTTCGTCAACACTGTTGACGATCAGATGGATAGCCAGACATACAAAAAGACACACACACATAGCAGTCAAACTTATAACACACTTTATGCGTCGGGGGTTAAAAACAGTTATTACGTAAGCAACCAAACATCACTATATGGGGTCGAGTGTTGTGATTTTATCCGGATAAATACTAAAAATTATTATAAATACTCAAAAATATCCGTTTTTACTCGAGTATTTATCCATAACAGTGGATAAATACTTTATACGTAAAGATTTCGTTTCTTGTATCGTCTTTTTACAAAACGAAGGGATTGTATAAATAAAATGAAAGTCTGTAAATATAGATTTTACTCTTTTTTAATCAAAACTCAAATAAAAACAAAAATCCTAAAGAAACAATGGTTTCACTACAATCCATACTAATATTATAAATGGGAAAGTGTGTCTGTCTGTCTGTCTGTCTGTCTGTCTGTCTGTCTGTCTGTTTGTCTTTCTTTCACGGCAAAACGGAGCGACGGATTGACGTGATTTTTTAAATGGAGATAGTTGAAGGGATGGAGAGTAACATAGGCTACTTTTTGTCTCTAAAATTGCGAGAAAGATAGAGTAAAACAACAATTCCATTTTCCCATATAAAAGTTGTCCATGTTCTGTTGGATGTCGTTGTCATAGTAACCGGCAAATCAAGTGTCAAAACAGTTACAACCATAGAGGTTACAACCCGTCAAACCTGACACAAATAAGTAATGTTTAATTGTTTCCAAAATACGAATGGAATCATTTTCATAAATCCAAACCATGCAAATAAAAGCCATTTAAATTCCAAAATTCAAATCCAAAGATTTGAAAGCCATTCAAATCTTAACTCGAAGAGCTCCAACAATAACCGCCATGATGTTAGCCGTGACGCTGCATCACTCTTCAGGGAACTTAATTAGCGACCAAACAGTCAGAAACCGCTTGCATGAAGTGAACCTTCATTCCCGAAGACCGCTACGGGTACCACCTATAGCAATGCACAATCGTAGGATTCGATATCAATGGGCTCTTGAACACAGAAATTGGGCAAAAGAACAATGGCGTTTCGTGTGCTTTTCTGATGAGTCTCGTTTTGGTATGAGACCGGATACAAGACGTATACGACACTGGAGAACCCCTGGACGCCAACAGCGATTAAAATCCTGCCAGGAAGTCCATCCTTATAGTGGTGGAACCATCATGGTATGGGCGGGTATTTGGATCGGCGGAAGAACCTAGTTGATTTGGATCAGAGGCAACCTCAACGCTCAAATTTATGCTGAGACGATTGTATCAGACGTCATCGTTCCTCTACAAGTGCAAATCGGTCCCTTATTTCAGTTAATGCATGATAATGCACGACCGCACACCGCAAGAGTTGTAAGACAGACTCTCGCCGCAGCTAACATCAATGTCCTGCCCTGGCCTGCTCAGTCGCCAGACTTGAACCCGATTGAGCATGCATGGGATATGCTACAGAGAAGAGCTCTGCCGAATATGGAGGGTATCCAGTCGCAAGAAGACCTTTTTTTGTTGTTGCAACAACGAACATGGGCGGCCATTCCACAGCGTGATTTGGATGAACTCATTTTGAGTATGCCAAACCGATGTTCTTGTGTTGTTAGTGTTCGCGGTAGAAACACGGATTATTAATTGTTTAAGTTACCCAATAAAATTTTAGAGAAAACTGTTATTTCAGTCTTTTTTTCGAACGTTTGTGTTAGTGGTTCAAATGTCAAAAATCCCTTTATTAGGAAAATGGCAAATTTCTTTATTAATGCAAAGGTGACTTGGTTTATCGTTACTGTGACAAACGAAAACACTTTATTTGATGAATCCTTAAAGAAAATTTTAATTAATATCAATCAGGAAAAAAATTATTGCAAAAATATATGTTGATCCCTAGACACTTTTGATGTGTGTAGTTTACGGTATCGAGTTCTTGTTTCACTTCTTTTTTTATATCGTTGTAGATTTTATTCAAATATTTTGTCGATATGATTCTTGTGGAAGGTAGTTTAAACGAAGGCTTGAAATGATCAAAAAACTCTATCCATAAAGGATGTTCTATTAGTGACAGCGGAGCTCCTGACCCGATTATAGCTCTAGCAAGTTTTTCGGCGAGAACAGCTTGATCACCATCAGAAGTATAACTCGTGGAAGGTCTATTCTCGCTCTCGATGCTCATATTTGATTGAGTGTTTCTACTGAGTGATTCGTTTATATCACAAGACTGATTGTCCACTGGCGGCACATTCTCTGATCTGGTTTGCAACGGCATTGGCACTCGTTTTGAACATGAATCCTTTTCCTTCATTTCTTTTCGAATAATTTCCGGACATTTAAAGCATTTTATTATATGTGCACACATTCTGTTCACGTTTCCAATTTTTACCGACTTCACAAAAAGGAGGAGGTACTATGTTCGGCTGTTTGTATGTTTTTTTTTGTATGTTTGTTCATCGATTACTCCGTCAATTGTCAACGGATTTTGATGGTTCGTTTTTTGTTTGATAAGTCATGATTCAGGGGTGGTCCCATATAAATTTTGTGGCGATCGGTTCAGTGCTTCTCGAAAAATTCACAAAGAACAAAAAAAAATGACGAAATTTTCATAGACGGTGTGTGCTTTGTCTTCAAGTTTCTATTTTCGTTTTATAAGATTGTTAGTAGTTTTATTTTGAAAATAAATTACTTTGAAAGATACTATACACAGTCAAACATTGGGAGTCGACACTAAAAAGTAATAAATAAAAAACTTTTTTCAAAAAAAATAACCGCCTTCAAAAACTATAAACCCAATAATAACTAAAATTTCGGAAGTCGGTGGCTTCTCTTCTGCCATTCAATTTGTGTTACCACCGACTTCCGAAATTTTAGTTATTATTGGGTTTTTAGTTTTTGAAGGCGGTTATTTTTTTTGAAAATAGTTTTTTATGTATTTTTTGTCACAATAATTGCATTGTACAGATTTTGAATCAACAATGCGATAATGTTTCCAAACGCGTGAATTTTTTGGCCTTCCCATAATACCTGAAACTACGAAATATTATGTTAACCGCAAGAATACACTATAATCTCAGATTAGTAAACAGAAGGCAGATAAATAGCGCGGAACACCGCGAGTGAGGTCAACAAAGCAAATACAAAACCAAAAGCGAATACAAAGTCGAGTCAGTACGGTACGAAGCGTCGCATCGTTCGTACGCCACAGAGACCATTTTTATAATTGAAAATAATGCCGTCCTGTGTATTCAAACATTGTAAAAATTGTTCCCAAAAATAAAAGAAAGAAGATGGAATATCTTTTCATAGGTAAATATTGTTTTTTTTTGCCTTTTTGGATATTATTTTACGTGATTATTGTTAGTGACATCTTGGAACACAAAACCTCAACAAAATCTGCGAGTGTTGCTAGTTTATTTTGAAATTATTTACCCTTCAGTTGGGAAATATGTATTGGATTCAGGATTTTCGATCTGATCTTCTCAAAGATTGATTAATTGATTTATAGCCAGACGATTAATCGATTTAACGGGATGCCTGCGATTTTCGCCGACATACCCTAATTAGGCTAATTCTAAAAATCAAAAGTGGTAACTTAAGAAATAAGAATGTGGGTAGGTAATAGGTATTTCGTTTATTTCAATGTTAGGTATGTAAGCGTTCTCTGATTTGTTTGCCTTTCTTATTATTACTGCAATACAAGTTCATCTAATCTCTAAGTGTAACCTAATAATTTAAATAATATTTATATGATCATAGACAGTTAGAATTTGAAATTTGTAATCTTAAAATAGTTATATGCGTTTCTTCAACATACTCCATATTATAATTTAATTTTTGAATTAGATTTTTGTAATATATTAATTTATTAAATATCCCGTTTTTTTTTCTGTCTTTTGGCAAAATAGCTCATCCTTTTCCAACCGCTGATAATTATCCTTCACTTAAACATGTAAAGCATATAAATCAACAAAATATTTCTATCTATGCAGATTTCTGAGAGAGCTTTATATTAATACTAGCTTCTGCCCGCGGCTTCGCTCGCGTTAGAAAGAGACAAAAAGTAGCCTATGTTACTCGCCATCCCTTCAACTATCTCCACTTTAAAAATCACGTCAAGCCGTCGCTCCGTCTTGCCGTGAAAGAAAGACAAACAGACAGACAGACAGACAGACACACTTTCCCATTTATAATATTAGTATGGATACGTGTCTAAGCCCACATTTGGTACCTATATCCCGATTTTGCTCCATCATTTTAAATTCAATAAATATTTTTTAAGCCACATTTTTTTATTTGTAAGCTATTTTTTTGATACAAACGTTTTTTTTTGTGGGTGGGAAATCATCCAATGACTGCTCCCGTCCTGGGTGCGACGGGAGGGCGTGTCAGACTCTTACTGACTAAAACCCACTCATGTTCCTTCGATTGCCCTTTATGTTCCGAGGTCACGGTAACTATTATAAACATTCCGCAACTGATACAAACGTTAACCTGACAATTACAAACACAACAAAGTAGATTTACCTTAAATTAATTTTTATTCAAATAGAACAGTTATGAACAAAATATTATAGGTAATTTTGCATTATCCTGGCAACCGGAACGCACTCAGAGACAACGTGTTTTTACAGTGCAGTCACGCACACATGTCTGACGTCTCGCCGCACGGTGATGTCCCGCTCTATCTATCTGCCTTCTGTTTACTAATCTGAGACTATAATTATCATGTTATAAATCAGGGCTGTCCAAACAAAGGCCCGCGGGCCGCATGCGGCCCGCGACACACATTTTAATCTCAAAATAGTTTTGGACACAAATAGTTTGGATAATATTATTCGTTGTCAAAATATATACTCAATACTTGGTATAATTTATTTATCTTTAGTCGTGCAACATTGCATTCGAATGGTCACTTAAAAGTGAAGCTACTTTTACTACTATTGGGGGAATTCCCGGAAAGTATTTTGTTTTTTTTATTCATTCCCACATAGTATAAAACAAAGTCACTTCTCGCTGTCTGTCCTTTAGTATGCTTGGATCTTTAAAACTACGAATGAATACAAGCTATGAATAAAGGAATGATGAATAATATGAGTGAACTTACCCTAAAATGTTATAGTTCAATTTTCAAAAACACTAAATAAGCTCGTAGACACTAGGTATGTTATCACAAAAGACACACGCGCGTGCACGCTCTCTCTATGTCGTAAAACTGTGCACTGGATAATATAAGCGGGGGGAAGGGCGAATTCCCTGGCCCTTCCCCGCGCATCAGAAAAACAAAAGAAACTAGGCGAGAGGCCGGGATAGAGAAGCGGTGCGTTATAGTAGCCTCGTCTTAACACCAGAAAAAATAATAAAGTTCTTTATTTGTAATGTAAATGTAGTTTTGAAGATTTCAAACAACAACAGTAGTTATTAACTTAAAGAAACAGCGCTTAAATTATATTTATCCGTCGTTTTAAGTAAAAATGAGTATTTATCCATTTCTGATAAATACTCGAGTATTTATCCCTCGCCCATCACCGAGTCTCATTTCATATAAAGCCCATTCGTATGATGTTATTTTAAAACGTTCACAAGACATAACAACATGAGATATACAAAAAAAAATGTCTTTTCATATAACGTTATTTACTTATTTCGTATAATTATATATTGGATATATGATTATTATGTTCGTTAAAAATACATTTTGATACATATATCAAAAGTTCCTAATGATTGATATTCACAATCGGTGTACCCCGACCCGGATAGGGTTAGAAGGCCACGAAAAGCGGGTAGGGACGGGAGCTATGGACGCCTTAGCCTTCGTGGTAGTTAATTTTGAAAGCCACATATTTTACCAATATAACACATAAATTGTCAATGTGGTAACCACCCCGACTCAGAGCATCCCGACTCTAATTGGTTAGGTTAAGCTTTCATTGTTATTTTTTTTAAATCCATACAGAAATAGAAGCCAGATTTAGCCCCATCCGTTTTACTTTTGTGACATTTGCCAACGAGCACAGGTTACGAACTATAATATAAAATCACTAGCTGTTCCTCGCGGTTTCACCCACGTAACGAGAAAAGAAAAGCGTGATATTATATAGCCTATGTTACTCGTGGACAATGAAGCTTTCGAATGGTGAAAGAATTTTTAAAACCGGTTCAGTTGTTTTTGAGCCTATTCATTACAATCAAACAAACAAAGTTTACCTCTTTATAATCCATACTAATATTATAAATGGGAAAGTGTGTCTGTCTGTCTGTCTGTCTGTCTGTTTGTCTTTCTTTCACGGCAAAACGGAGCGACGGATTGACGTGATTTTTTAAGTGGAGATAGTTGAAGAGATGGAGAGTAACATAGGCTACTTTTAGTCTCTTTCTAACGCGAGCGAAGCCGCGGGCAGAAGCTAGTATTAGTATAGATTTATAATATTAGTATAGATATGACAAAACTGTTAACTATGATAAAAGTTTTAACCATGCTTCCTTAAACTAAATAAATGGAAACATTCATTGGGTCTTAGTGTGCGTACACACAACCTCTCACCCAAACGCATACTTCTTCTCCGTTCCGTCGTGTGGGTAAAAAAGGCTTTGTCTTCTGAGTAGGAAATCAATATAATTTATATAAAATTTTGTTAATAATAATAATACCAGCCTATAACTGTCCCACTGCTGGGTAAAGGCCTCTTCTCATACAGAGAAGGCACGAGCATTGATCACCACGCTTGCTCAAGACGGGTTGGCGATTTCGGACTTATATTAACTACAAATCCAGGTTTCCTCACGATGTTTTCCTACACCGATGTCTGTGATGTCTAAGATAAACTTTAGAAAGTACATATCAATTGAAAAAGTCACATTGGTATTTGCCCGGATTCGAACCCGCAACCTCTTGCATGAGAGGCGGGCGCCTTAGCCACTAGGCCATCACGACCACACCGAAAAAAATTAAAATTTTGTTATGCCTATAAAATTGTATAAATCGTTTATTATATCAACTGGTCATTATGTCAAATAAAATTATAGATTTAGTTGTTATATTTTGTAAATGTTAGGATTTATTTAGATTTTATCAAAGGACATCATTCACTCCTGCATCTCGCAATAAGAGATTGACAAGACATTACCATAATATACAAAATACCGACAACAATTGTCGGGCAGTAACCTACCAGACACAACACATGTCTAGTCGGAGGATGCCTCCCTATTTCCTCACACCTCTAAAATGATAAATCTTTTGATTTTGCATTTTATTGTACTAAAAATATGTGCGGTTTTAAACTCAAATAAAACCAAGGGAAGTTGTCCCACAGTTTTGGTGCCATAATGAAAAATGTTCAGAAGAACAAATTCTAGCAGAATATTATATTTTTTTTCTTTGGCTTTCAAATTTGGACCAAAAAGTGTAATGTCCTTTACTTATCGACAATACAGAATAGATTTAGAATAGTTACATGCAAATACATAAAAAAGCTGAAGTAAAAGGTATTGCCCTAATTTTATGTAGATTCTAACTAAATTAAAAAATACAGTGTTAGTGTATTACTGACCAAACTGGATTTGATAATATATATATTTTTTTTGTAGTTGAATAATTATGTTATTTGTTCTCATGACTACTTAGACAAGTTTAATAAATTTCAAGGTTAACAATAAGTATTGAATTTTGCTTGCGTATTCTAATAGTCTTATATAAGAAATGGCAATCGACTGTTTGTTTATAGAAAAAATAGTACAGGTTTTCGATGATTCTCTAACAGCATATTCTTGAGTTAAGAACCTTATAAATATTTCTTTCCTCATTTTGGCGAAAAATATAAATAATTGTGAAAAAAATTTCGTTTATTTAAATTTTTTTTAAATCTATTTTCCAGGTCGCAGACGCTGCCCAGGTGACTCTTTAGGGAAGTCGTTCGTGTTCCTCACATTTGTGGGCATTCTCCAGAAGTACAGGATCCATGTCAGTAATGGTACAATTCCGTCGGATGACCCAGTGATAGGTATACTGTCATCGCCAAAACCTTACACAGCTGAGTTTGCATTAAGAAAAAAAGTTATATAAGTACCTATATAGATAAGATAAATGTATAATATTTACACTTTAATTAGTAATATGTAAATATAACTTAATAAAGTTTAAAAAAATGTTTAAATATTATTTTTTAACCCATCTCTCAGAATTGTTCGGTTCGGTTATGTATGGCAAGGTAACAAAGTTTCTAAATTTTATCACGTCTATTATCTGTGCTATATACTGACGGGGTACTAGGTGTTTAGACGAAGACATTAAAATTTTGTGTGTTTGGTGCCTTCTTCTTCTTAGCACTGCTGGATACCGACTCACCACTTGATGTTCTTGTTGCGGCAATTCTAGTCCAGGTCGCCCTGCTTTGGGCCTTTACTATTTAGGTAGAAAAAATATCAAGTTTAGATTCAAAAGCAGTCATAAGTGAAAGCCCAATTCATTATAACTGGCACATCGTTTTCTTCAATTTAGTGGAACCAGGTGGTGGTCAGTGACCTTAAGTCGCCATCTCAGAAGATGTTTTTTGTTTAACGCCTAATCATTTTGTAGCCTGTTAACAGAATATGGCATGTGCTGGAACTATAAAATTTAGTTCTACTAAATACCTTTGTCGTGTTTGAGCTTAAGATGCACTTTGTCCATGCTACTTTGTCCATGCCGCTTTTATAACATAAAAGCGAAACTAATTAATCAAATACCGGCTCGCGAAGTATAAATAGCTATTTGAAAATGCTTTTGATGGAAACTAGATGCGATTAGTTGCATTATTTGGTAACTCGTTGGTAGTGTCATATTAGGGAGTTTAGAAGGCTTTTCGGGTAAGGTAATTTAGAAAGCGTAGTACTCTAGGGCTTAGATTGCTCTCCCTGTTTCCCACTACCTACCCCTAAGGCAATCGTTCGTGGTGACTGACATTCTTCTCCGAGATTCTATAATAATAAACGTGTGCACGGGCTAAATTAACTCCACGGTACAAGATAGGAGTGGAGAGATTCACTCAGAATCACACATTCCTGAGAAAGGCGAGAGGTGGGTGTACACTTGTACTGGGCTAGTAGCCAGGCTAGGTAACGACTGGTCAAAAGTATGACAGTGTAGGTCCATTTTGACGAAGCATCTGGTCAGTACCTGTCAGTCACACTGATGACCATTATATGCGGAAGGTCAGCCAGCGTGTAATCCAATAAAAGAAATAAGGTCAATTTTTAAGTCTCAAGATGCTTGTGCAGTACGTCACTTTATTATTTCTGGAATGTTTTTTTTTTATTTTTTGCTTTCTAGTGTCGAGTCCCAATGTTGACTGTATATTCAAACCTAAGTTTTTTTCAAAATAAAACTACTTACGGTCTTATAAAACGATAATAATCATAAAGTATTGTTGCAACAACGCAAGCCATGTACCCTCTATCTCTTTAATGTTGTTGTTAGTTTTTTTATTTTTAGCTTTTCAATGACTATATACCTATATTAGTGGAAAGTCCTCGTCAATACGAATATAATAAGCCCAATCACGACGTAGTTAATACATATCGTTGCGGAGTTCCCTCAACTGCCTCTCGTCTCCATCATCAGATCAGCTTTAATCCCTTACTATTTAAAATGTTTTTAAACATACACCTACGTGTTAAGTTTTTAACCTGTGCATGCCTACAACTTTCCAAAGTTGCCCTCGATTTCTTAGGGTTTCCATCGTCAGATCCTGACCTCATGACAATGGGACCACCTGGGAAGTATACCCTATTATACAAAAAAATAATTTAGCAAATCGGTCCAGGCGTGTTTGAGTAATCGGTGAACATACATTAAAAATAAAAAAACAAAGCTCCCGACGAATTAAGAACCTCCTCCTTTTTTTTAAGTCGGTTAAAAAGATCTAGTGACTGTATACGTGGGTGCGCCCTTTAGGTCAGTTATATTGACACAGTGCTCGAATGATCTACGAATCCATACTATTATTATCCGTACTATACTCGTATAATATATATATATATCTATATATATAAAAATGAAACCCGTTTTCCGTTGTCACGACTTGGCATGAAAACGGCTTGACCGATTTGGCAGATTTTTTTTTTAAATGTTCGTTGTAGTTCAAGGATGGTTTATACGGCGAAAAAAAAAACGAATAATTGTCGGGAAAGCCCTAAAAACAGCCCTTTTCTTTTTCCCATAAAAACGTTTTCTAACTAAAACGTAGAGTCAATTTGAGCTTTAACACCATACCATAAAGTTCAAGCGTTAGTCGAGAGGTTTCGGGAAGCCAAAACAATTGAGTGACGTTAGTATCGTATCGTCGTCAAACACGAATTATCTGACGTAAAATGTCACTTGAAATGTAAAGGAACGTCCCTTTGATGTGGTAGTAGGTAGGTAGTGGGTAGGTAGTGGGTAAGTAGTGTATGTTTATCAGTTGTCTGGTTACCATCACACAAGCTTTACTTAGCTTGGGATCAGATGGCCGTGTGTGAATTGTCCAAGGATGTTAAAAAAAAAATGTGACGTTGCCGTGCTGGGTGTCATGACAATAAAAAAATCAAAGTATCCACATTATAATCTAATAGCATAACATAGAAAACTTTTTTATCTTTTACTTTTTGGGTAAATAATGTGTAATAAACTAGAGAAATTGTTAATTAATTTTGTTAATGAGGTTTTAGAAGATATATGTTTTCATGCTTCCGGTAAATTAGTCTTATTTGTTATATTATAAGCCGCACTAGGATCAGATGATAAGCCATAATATTGCAACTTATTTATCAAAACCTTTACAAGATAATTTAGTTCAAGTTTAGACGGTCGTCACTCTAAAAGACCAGCAGATAAAGACCACGTTTATAGCCATCACTGGCTGGTTGCATATGTTATTATTGTCAGATTTTAATAAATAATTCATTAAAGCGCCTTATGGTTTTGAATGGCAAATCCTATTCTATGCACTTAATGCCAGCAATATGACTAAAGATTTAGTGAAACTGTTTACATCTGGTCTGTTGTAATGACAAGTTCTTTATGTGTTTTATTTATTGCAATTTAACGTACCAATATTAACGAAATAAAACACCAAAAATCATTGGTGTAAATTGAATTCGATAACTATGCAAACGCCCATATCGACACTGGCCATGTCCTTTCGTACAAATCTTTTGTTAGAAAGTTTAAGCCTCCCATCCCAATCAACTTGAAAACGAGGGGAGACTTTCAAATTCATCCCTTATTATTTTTACCCAATATTTTGCTACACGTCATTTGCAATACTAAATAGTAACAAAAATCGTAACTACATTTTGGAATGGGCAACTAGAATCACTTTTGTAAATGACGTTTCAAAGTGCCTTTTTGGTCTAATGAAAATAAACGATTTGACTATTGACTATTGAAGTAGGTATGTCTTGTAATAAGGACATTCGGGTAGGCCGCATTAAAAACTTAAACCGTCAGACCGAATATATTAAAAAAAAAACGCAAAGCAACGACCTCCATAATGCTTAAATTCACAAAAAAAATGTCACAAAAACATATACATAATGCCTTAAAAAGCAATGTCAAAATAATAACTAAAATGTCAAAGAGAAAAAGAAATGTCATGAAGTAAATATTGGCCAATGTATATAATGGAAACAACTCAATCTCATTCAATCAAATCGCATTAGAATCCTCAATGTAATCTTTAACAGAGTAAAAAGCTTTCTGTCCGAGTTTACGTTTTATAAATAATTTAAATTTAAGTTCTTGAATTTAAAGCTAAGCTTTTTTAAGCTAAGTTCTTGAATTTGTCTGGGTAGTTTATTATAAAAGCGTAAACCTGCGTAAACATTGACATTTAAACGAGCCACCAATTTTCTTAAGGACATTTAAACGAGCCACCAATTTTCTTAAGCCTAGTTGAAGGAACTACGTATTTGTCCTTATTTCTCGTATTTAAATTATGGATATCACTGTTATTTTTACCTTTATAATATATAGGTAAAAATGTGTAATCCGTGTGCCGTGCCAATATGTTATATTGGCAATTTGGCACGGCACACGGCTTACACCACTCATCGACATCGTTATCCTACCGAGGTTTGTAATGTTTTTTTTTTATCCTTTTGACAACATATTTCTGCCAGTTCACTATAGCACGTTGTTTTACCTATCGGACCTTCAAAGTATACCTACTATCATAGTGACATACGTCAATTTTCTTTGATAGTTTGACGTGTGGTGTGACATATTTTTGTCAGAAATATTACTTAGAATACAGCCACAGAGTACTTTTATATATACGAATACAGCTTGGAAAAACATTATATAATAGTTCAGTAATTATGCGAATAACTATAATCAAGTTTTGTGTTTCCAACTTATTATGTGCATTTTTAGTTGTAGGCAATAACTAAGTACAGGAACATTGTAAGTAAGTCTATGTTTGAAGTATTTTATTCGTTTTATTATTTGGTGCCAATCGACCCCTACCAGATGGTTTATTATAATATTTTATCCTGGAATAACAACAGTGGTATACGATACCAGAGGATAAAACTATACAAAACTGGACATCAATTTTTAGGGTTTTTTTTGGTTCGAAGGGAAAAAGGGGGCTCTCCAAACCAGCTCATAAGAACAGCGCTGCGTGCAGCGGGTGCCCGTCTCGCGGGCGATGGGTCCACGTGGCGGAGCACGCGGGTGGAGATGTTTTTTAGGGTGCTTGTACACGGTGCATGTAGCTAAGGGTGCTTGTACACGGTGCATGTAGCTGGAGCAAGTAAAGATGCGGGTTACACGCGTGAGTAATATGCGCAAGCTATTTGTTCGAGTTACTCAGTCACTAAACCCGCACATGTTTTTAAACGTTGTGTTTACGATGCATATGACCCGCGCAAGTGCCTCAACATGCGAAGCTACATGCACCGTGTACAAGCACCCTTAGTAACTCGGACAAATAGCTTGCGCATATTACTCACGCGTGTAACCCGCATCTTTACTTGCTCCAGCTACTTGCACCGTGTGAGTGCTTGTACACGGTGCATGTAGCTTGCGCATGTTGAGGCACTTGCGCGGGTTATATGCATCGTAAACATATCGTTTAAAAACATGTGCGGGTCTAGTGACTCAGAAACTCGAACAAATAGCTTGCGCATATTACTCACGCGTGTAACCCGCATCTTTACTTGCTCCAGCTACATGCACCGTGTACAAGCACCCTGTACAAGCACTCTAAGGGTGCTTGTACACGGTGCATGTAGCTTGCGCATGTTGAGGCACTTGCGCGGGTTATATGCATCGTAAACATATCGTTTAGGGTGCTTGTACACGGTGCATGTAGCTTGCGCATGTTGAGGCACTTGCGCGGGTTATATGCATCGTAAACATACCGTTTAAAAACATGTGCGGGTCCAGTGCCTCAGAAACTCGAACAAATAGCTTGCGCGTATTACTCGCGCGTGTAACCCGCATCTTTACTTGCTCCAGCTAAATGCACCGTGTACAAGCACCCTTAAAAACATGTGCGGGTCCAGTGCCTCAGAAACTCGAACAAATAGCTTGCGCGTATTACTCGCGCGTGTAACCCGCATCTTTACTTGCTCCAGCTACATGCACCGTGTACAAGCACCCTTAGAAACAGCACACTCGCGCGATCAAAATTGTACTGGCGGCGCGGCGCTGCGAGAGGCGGGAGACCTTCGCTGGCGTCCGCGACGGGTATTTGTCTGCGACGGAGCACAGCGCGGGCGTCCGCGACGGGTCGAATTTGTCCGCGACGGAGCACGCCGCGCGGGTGCCCGCGACGGACGTCCGCTTAACGCAGCGCACGCCCTGAGAGTTTTTTTGTTTAGGCATTGATTTGCGAGATATTAAACTTAACAGCAATGGCAGTCCATGTGATGAACTTTGAAGGAAAACTATAATGGCTTAGATGACTTTGTTAGTTCAGCAGTTATAGAAGCCTAATTTGAGAAACGCATATATATATATATGTCGCAGGTTTTTCACAAAATTAAGTTTTTGATCAAAAACCTAAATTTTTTATGAAAAACAGAAAGATGACAAATTTTAAACTCAATTTTATCATAAACCTGTTAAGGTAAGCGTCCACTAGTCGGTAACGTATGCAACGGACGCATCGCACGCAACGGATCGTAGTATTATTTGTATAGAAACTCGTATAAGTGCGTCCACCTGTCCGCATCGTACGCATCGCACATCGGCAATGCCGACACCGTTGCTCTGGGAGGCCACTTTTGCGATGACGGCCGATGACGTCATAACAATGCCGATCAGTGGACGCACTCTGCGCGAGAGCTCTGCTTCCTCGCATCGATTCGATCATTTTTTCGAGCATCGATTTCCTCCATTCTCACAGAGTCCACACGTGCGTTCACTATGAAAATCCGAATGAACTGGCATCGTCAATCCGTACGCTGGTATTCACCGTCGGTAATCCGTACGCTGCGTACGATACCGACAAGTGGACGCTTACGTCAGTCCAGATTTTTGATCAAAAACCTGAAGTGTTGTAACAAACCCGACTTTGTTTTATATATATAGATTATAATGTATTATTATTAAATACGACTAAACAGAGTCAAATTAAAAAAAAATAAAGAAAAGTTTACTACGTGCTTGCTTTTTTATAAAATTCTTATTATAAATTAGTGGCAAAAGCTAGTTTTTGACTTAAATTTGATTGTTTCCTTTCTTCTTTCCTTCTAATTTTTAATAGATGAATAGATATCACCTTATCCTTCGTCTAGACGTAAAACGCTAGTAATTAGGCTATTATTTTTCTATGGTTGTCGTAGTGACTTTTCAATACTGGGTTAGAATTTTCTAACCCAGTAATGAAAGGCTGGCTTTATTTAGGGTTATTGTAAGGTAACGGTTTTTTATGAATAATAATGCATCTGGTTAACAGATGCCAAAAATAAGCACCCGTCAAGCTTTTATCCCGTTTTGTCCTACTCTTTTGGCAACTCCTTATTCCTATTAGGGCTGATTTTTCAATCGTCAGATAACTTTTGTCTGAAGAATATGTTTGACGTTTTGACAGCTTTTGTATAGAAAATATGTCAAACCGTCATATTTATTCTTCAGATAGAAGTTAACTGATGATTGAAAAATCGGCCCTTAGAATGGTGTTAGCAATGATGTATTTATTAATGATGGTGGTGTGAATGGTGATGAATGATTGGGTTGAAGGTGTTACCATCGACCCAATGGAATCATGACCCACCATAAGCTTATTTTCCTACAGACATTCAAATACAATTAGGTCGACAATCGCGTAAACATGTATTATAAATGTCACACGTCTAGCCTTATTATTTTGACAGCTTAAAACGATTTGTCGTCAATTTACAATATGAAGTTGTGTTGCTATTGCTTACTTACTTATAAAAGATAAAAATCATGACGGGCCTGTTGGTCTAGTGGTTAGTGGCCCTGACTGCTAAGCCGGAGGTCGTGGGTTCGATTCCCACAAACTTTGTTTGATGAGCACGATTGTTTGTTCTGTGTCTGGGTGTAATTAACTTATAATATGTGTATGTATTTATAAATATATAAGTATGTATCTCAGTTGTCTGGTTACCATAACACAAGCTCTGCTTAGCTTGGGATCAGATGACCGTGTGTGACTTGTCCTAAGATATTAAATTATTTTATCACACATGTTGGCTCTTTGTGACAGCTAAAACACTGGTGTCCAGCAGAATCCGGTTAGGCTGGGAGCCAAACCAACATAGTTGGGAAAAGGCTAGGGAGATGATGATGACATTTTGGCTCTTTGAAAAAGAACTACGTACTAATTATAATTTACAATAATTTCAGATTTCTAGGTAAGGTATATTGAAATGCGAGTGTAGAAATCGCCATTCTGTCCGGCAAGATTAAGCCGCTATGGCTGACTATGGCTTCACCACTTTTAACATAGTACACAATGAAAACGTAAGTAGTTACTGAATTATATAAAAAATGTTGCTAACGTTCATCATTTTTTAATCCAAGTAAAGTGCTTAGTGCACGGCTATATACTATTTGATTATGATAATTATGGTTTAGATTTTAAAACCCTGTTACTTATTTTTTTAATTTCAAAGTTATATTAATTGTTAAACGTATAACAATTAATATACATGTAATCGTATAATCATCACATATAATCGTATCAGTCAAAACTGTACATTGAATACTTTTTAAAAAGAATACTTGGGGCGTGATCTAAAATTGATACCGAAGCAGAATTTTTGTCTGTTTGTTTGTCTGTATGTATGTCCGGGATAAACTCAAAAAGTACTGCATGTATTTAGTTCAAATTGTGCAGGGATATTCCTAAAAGGTCGGGTCAAAACATAGGCTACATATTATCACTCTATCACCTACGGGGGTGGAGCTGAAGCCTTCACGCAGACGACGTCGCGGGCAGCAGCTAGTAATTAATAAATGTTTTCTTTCAGGAAAGAGGTGATGACGCGTCCTTGCGATGGCAGAGTATGATGAAATTTGTATATTTGGCATCCACGTACTCCTACTCGGCATATAATTTTGATATATTTTCAAAGGTGTGCGAAAACGGTACCTAAATGCGTTTTAATAATTCCTTTTGTCAGTGTACTTAAATGTATAATCTACAGATCCTAGTCAAATGGCATAAACCATTTGAATAATAGACTGCCCGAAAGCACAGGGAATACTTACCTAAAATAAAAAAAAATGTGTTCCTCTTTGGCTAAGAGCTAGCCTTTACTTAGGTGACAGTGAAGGTAAAGGCAACAAATATAAGTTGTTTAGAGCGACCCATGAATCACTGTTACTCGACTTGCGAAGTCACGTGTCAAGTTCTCATGCAACGTCCGATGCAAAGGGTGTGTGAATCAAATGTACTAACAGCGGGCGCCTACAACTGTAACCAGGCGAGACGACGGATGAACTCTCAAAAAAATATTTTGGCTTATACGTATACTCTCTCTACTACATTGTGTGCAGTATGTTGCCACCTTCGATCAACAATACCATTGGTATTGTTGATCGAGGGTTGCCACAATTATCTTCTCCTCGGAATGGGTTAGGTAATTAGGCAATATACTGTAGTAAGCGTTGTAAAACAAAAATAGTAGTCGTTACAATGACTACTTTTTTATTTCTAGATGGGCTAAATTCTATACAAAAAATCCAGGCATGGCAAAAACTGTGTTATATTAATTACTAGCTTTTGCCCGCGGCTTCGCTCGCGTTAAAAAGAGACAAATAGTAGCCAATGTTACTCTCCATCCCTTCAACTATCTCCACTTAAAAAATCACGTCAATTCGTCGCTCCGTTTTGCCGTGAAAGAAAGACAAACAGACAGACACACTTTCCCATTTATAATATTAGTATGGATGGATATTATTTAAGTTCATAAACATATATTTTCTTAAAATTGCGCTCACATTTTCTATTAACCACTTCACACAACTGCGCGCCTAGTACTTTTAATTGATTTAAGTACTAAGTATCTCAGTATTTTAAATTTTCTCACATTATCACTTCACATTACTGCGCTCCTAGTACTAATTGTTCTCTTAAGTTTTCAATCTTTAATTGAATTTAGAATTAAATATAGGGAAAATGATTCATTTTTTATAATTATGTTCTCGTCGATTTTTCATTATTTTTAAGATGTATTGCTGCTATTCGGGGCGGGGACAAATCCAACGAACCAAAAACCACGAAGATTGGTCTAGCCGATCTCGAGTTATAAGTGTTGTAACAAACCCGACTTTGTTTTATATATATAGATTTTATATATATAGATAAATAATATATAATTAACTATCTCCATTACTCTGTCGGATGGCTAACAGTTTTTTTTTTCAAGAAGTTTTGTCAGCGTTCTTATTGAAAACTCATGTGAAAATGATTATTTTGTCATTCGTTAATTGTTTACATAGACTTCAGCCGGATATTTTGATTTTTTAGTTGCGGACATGATATCGGTTTTAGAGTTTTGAGGAAGAATAATAAATATCTTACGTTGCGGAATAGTTCTAATAAAACCTTGGCCAACATAAAGGGCAATCGAAGAAACATGGGAGGGTTTTAGTCAGTAAAAGTCTGACATCCCTCCCGCCTCAGGGCTGGAGAAGTCATTTGATTATTTCCCATCAATAAAAAAAGTATAATACCAACACTTAAAAAAAAACTTTTTTTATAAAAGGCAGTAATATCCTAAAATTTGGGGAAAATATTTTTATTATATTATTGGTAAAAACAAGAGCTTTCAGCAAGCCAATTGTATTACAAGGGCGCAAAGTAATATTTTATGGCGAAGGCGTTTTTTGAAAGTACGTCGCCCGAGCCAAAAATATATTTTGCGCCCGAGTGATACACTCTACTTTTCATCACCCCCTATGAGAAAATAAAAGGCGCTTCATACTTTATTGTAAAATTATTATTGTAGCTGCTATTATTATCATAGCTTGATAATTATTATTATCAACATACAGCTACATTAATAATTTGCTGGAAAACAATCCGTAAAAATGTTTATGAGAACTCGGGCTGTAGTTTGCGCGTTTTATTTCTATTTAAGTTTTTTTTATTAGGGCGTAAAACATGCAAAGACGCTCCTTATTCAAAAAGTGCGATTAAAAGTTACTTTTAGGCGCACTTTTTGAATTTGGAGCGTGATTATTGCACGCTGATAGTTTCTTATAGAAAACACCAAATTTGGGCGTTCTTAAAGGGGAACAAAGTCGTCATTTTCGAATAGGTGGGATGAAAAATAATAATGTTATCAAATCCATTGACAAACAGTATTGTGTCTATTTTTTTTTTGGGAGTGGGAAATCGTCAAATGACTTACAGTACTATTTAGATATGAGTATCACAAGAAATCTGACGCTAATTGACACATGAGAATTGCGATCTTATAATGAGGTTAGATTGATATTTATTGATTGGTTAGAACAGAATGAGCTGTCAAAGTTTGTTACTGCAAACATTTGTTCAATTTTGACGATGATGAACAGTAACAATTTTTTTTTTCAGTGAGTCTTATGGATTTTATCTTTTATGGAGCCACCGTAGGACTATCGTATATGTGCATGGATTGTTTTATCAAGCAATACACAGGCAGATATGACTGCAATAGATATATGAACCCACTTCTCAGAGGAATATCTTATGGCAGATTTTTGCAGACCTCTTTATTCATAATTTTGGTAAGTCGACTTGGATATCAAACAAGTGAAGTCATAAATGGCTTCGGTGTAGTTAAAAACCTGTTCTAAGTAGAAGGCTCAAAATCAAAGAATATAATAATCTTTCTAAATCATTAACAACACGTTGTGGTTTTCACCCTCGTGGTGCTTAACTCCAAAAAAAAAACAAAATGTTTATTTGTCTCACCCACCCAATTACATACTTTGGTTTGTTTTAGCACGCTACCTATTTATCTGACAGCATCAAATTTTTAATAGTAAGTTTCCGAGTAGTACCTCCATGGTCGACGTGTCATAGAGTTAACAACTCTGATTGTATACCAACCATGGACATACTGTTGAGATGTAATCAGAACACGACTACAAATTTTACCACAACAGCCGCCTACCTTCACTACTCGTAAGTTTATTACTGCTAAATGTAGCTTGTTATTTAAAAATAATGTCTAACAACTGAGCTCTGCTAATGAAGTCCACTTATTAATTATTTTGTACATTTATCCTTTTTAGTGGTACTACGGGTTTCGCTAAGTCCTTTATGAGAAACAACATAGACTTTAGGGTTATATAATTTGCATAATCAAACCGAAAAAAATATTTGACGACGAAGAAATGGCTACTTTTAACAAAAGATGCCACATTTAACAAAAGTCCCTGAACTGGCATTATTTCAAACAATGCCTTTACGAGAGCTTACAGTGTAGGACTGTTATTAAAACCAATAACAATGATATCAGTAGAAACCTCAAATAAAACGCTTTGCTCACTTAATAGAGTTTAAAGTTTTTTATCCTTGCGGCCAATGCTTGTATGTGGTTGACATCGCTGTGCATTTCTCCAAAACATAACACACAACTGTGCCAGGTTTCAGAATAGTTGATTTTTTAATATAGTCTTTGGCATTGATTGATTTTGATAGACTTGATTGCAGTCCAAAGTAAATAATGTTACTTCCAGTTTTAAATAACCTGACAGTAATCGGTTTTATATGTAAACTATTTGGTAGCAATGTCTGCCATGAAAAGTTTTTCATACTTACTTTGCCTAGTGCTAGTCACATATGTAGCCAGTGTGACAACCAGCGCATGCCATATTACCAATGCATGCCATATTGTTTTTGCTTAACATACTTAAGTTGAAAAAAAAAAAAAAAAACCGGCCAAAAGCGTGTCGGGCCACGCTCAATGTAGGGTTCCGTAGTTTCCCGTCCGTCACAATAAGTGTTCCCACTTCCCACTTATAAGTAAAAAAAAAGGCTATTTGTTACGTTGACATACTAAGTACGCAGAAATTATTTTGTACAACCTTTTTGTCTTTTTTGTACAAAAACTGTTCTTCCTATCAACTTCAAAATAATTTTCCTAGAAAGTCCTTATAAAGTTCTACTTTCCAGATTTTTTTCATATTTTTTAAACCTACGGGTCAAAAGTTAGAGGGGGGGACGCTTTAATTTTTCCTTTTGGAGCGATTATTTCCGATATTATTGACATTATCAAAAACTGATTTTAGTAAACCCCTTTTCATTTTTTAATACCTATCCAAAAATATATCACACGTCAGGGTTGAAATAAAAAAAAAATCACTTCCCTCTTTACATATAGGGGGGCTACCCTAATAAAACATTTTTTTCCAATTTTTATTTTACCACTTTGTCGGCGTGGTTGATATACATATTAGTACCAAATTCCATTGCTAACGGTCACAGAGATTAAGCGAGGACGGACGGACAGACAGACAGACATGGCGAAACTAAGGGTTCCCAGTTGACTACGGAACCCTACGGATGTTTTAAAGAGATGGCCAAAAATTGTATGGACCTATGCCCCAGACTGTACATAAATCATCTAAAAATCATAATCTGGGTCATCTAATAGTACAGATCCCTTATAAACATAAATAAAAAGGTGCATATTGCTTAGCAGTAGTGAACAAAAGTTCAAAAATAGAGGCTAAGCTGCGATAAAAATATGATTAAGATAAAAAAATGCCTTAATAAAGACAAAAAATAATAATTAAATAAGTATTCACAAATGACTCCATAATTGTACGGTACGTTCACACGATTAAGTAACTTGTTCTGTGACAAATGAATAAATTATCATCTTTATAAAATTCTCGTGTCAGAATGTTAGTTACTTTACCCATCCGAAACCACTTTGCCTATTTACCAAATTTTATATGTATATTGAGTAGGTCTGAGAATCGGCTACTATCTACACACATCAAAAGTGTCTAGGGATCAAGCATTTTTATGCGGATTTCTTGAGATTGAGATGTGGCTTTGTAATAAATTTATGATTTTATAAATTTATATGGACCCTTTTTGGTGCATTTCATAATTTGAATCAGGAACTGTGAATCAAATTCGAGTAAAAGATGAAAATCAGCTGTCAATATTTTCCCTATAAAAACATACAACGCATTGAAGACATTATTAGTGCTACTGTTTCCCTACTACTGATTAAAACCAACGTTATTATGGAGCGGCGACGTCATTTAAGCAGGGAAGAAATGCTCAGAGCCGTGGGAATGATAGAAGCTGGTTGCCGGCAACGTACTGTGGCTTTAGCTCTGAATACAAGTCAGAGTGTTATCAGTCGACTTTGGACACGTTACCTAAGCACTGGTACCGTGGCTGAGCGCCATGGAGGACGGTATCGCTGCACCATACGGAGACAAGACCGATACATTCAAATCTTAACTCGAAGAGCTCCAACAATAACCGCCATGATGTTAGCCGTGAGGCTTCATCACTCTTCAGGGAACTTAATTAGCGACCAAACAGTCAGAAACCGCTTGCATGAAGTGAACCTTCATTCCCGAAGACCGCTACGGGTACCACCTATAGCAATGCACAATCGTAGGATTCGATATCAATGGGCTCTTGAACACAGAAATTGGACAGAAGAACAATGGCGTTTCGTGTGCTTTTCTGATGAGTCTCGTTTTGGTATGAGACCGGATACAAGACGTATACGACACTGGAGAACCCCTGGACGCCAACAGCGATTAAAATCCTGCCAGGAAGTCCATCCTTATAGTGGTGGAACCATCATGGTATGGGCGGGTATTTGGATCGGCGGAAGAACTGAGTTGATTTGGATCAGAGGCAACCTCAACGCTCAAATTTATGCTGAGACGATTGTACCAGACGTCATCGTTCCTCTACAAGTGCAAATCGGTCCCTTATTTCAGTTAATGCATGATAATGCACGACCGCACACCGCAAGAGTTGTAAGACAGACTCTCGCCGCAGCTAACATCAATGTCCTGCCCTGGCCTGCTCAGTCGCCAGACTTGAACCCGATTGAGCATGCATGGGATATGCTACAGAGAAGAGCTCTGCCGAATATGGAGGGTATCCAGTCGCAAGAAGACCTTTTTTTGTTGTTGCAACGAACATGGGCGGCCATTCCACAGCGTGATTTGGATGAACTCATTTTGAGTATGCCAAACCGATGTTCTTGTGTTGTTAGTGTTCGCGGTAGAAACACGGATTATTAATTGTTTAAGTTACCCAATAAAATTTTAGAGAAAACTGTTATTTCAGTCTTTTTTTCGAACTTTTGTGTTAGTGGTTCAAATGTCAAAAATCCCTTTATTAGGAAAATGGCAAATTTCTTTATTAATGCAAAGGTGACTTGGTTTATCGTTACTGTGACGAACGAAAACACTTTATTTGATGAATCCTTAAAGAAAATTTTAATAAATATCAATCAGGAGAAAAGTTATTGCAAAAATATATGTTGATCCCTAGACACTTTTGATGTGTGTATTTTTCATACCCCTAAGTAATAAGGCATTTTAAACGCGGCGCGGGTGAAACCGCGGGAGGCAGCTAGTCTTATATATAAAATTCTCGCGTCACAATGTTAGTTACCTTACTCCTCCGAAACGGCTTTACCGATTTTTACCAAATTTTATATGCATATTCAGTAGGTCTGACAATCGGCTACTATCTATTTTTCATCATACCCCTAAGTGATAAGGGTTGTTCACCCTTAACATTTTTAACGCTGGTGAAACCGCGAGAGGCAGCTAGTAGTAAATAATATTAAATAATAGCAATGTAGTAATTCGAGTTTTATAAAAATGGAAACGGGCCTTTATGACTTAACCTTCATAAAAGTTCAAGGATAGAAGCAGTAAAACCGGTTTATTAAAAAAACAACTTCCTTCTCATAATTATTTAACAATCTAACCATTTGTTTTATTGTTGTCCTGCGTGCATTTTTTCAAGCGTTGCACATGTGATAATATTACCATAGCTAATAGCATAGAGACACTTTATTATTGTAACAAATTCTTCTAACAGTCCAGTTTCTTCTCAAGGTGAGGCATATCATTATCATCATCTCATACATTTTATTGTTGCTTAAAGTAGTTTTTTTTAATTCTGCAGATATTTAGTGTATGACGTCGTATAATTGTGTATGGTAAAAAAAAAATTGTGCACGCAGCCATTGTGGAGAAATTTGCGAAAAACTGATTCCGCTGGGCGAACGTTGTCCTGGCGGAACTTTTTTTAATCCATAGACTTTAGAAGAAAAGAGATATTTCCAAAAATTTGTGTGTAATTGTGTATGTATGAATAAAATTAGTGCATGCATAAACTTCGGAGAAATTCAAGTTTCCGCTACGCGAACGTTTGGCCATTAGCTAGTTTTCATATAAAGCGCTTACATAGAGAGCTGTAGATTTTTACATACGTTGTTTTGAATTTGTTTATATTTGTTTATAAAACAGATTTAGAAAAAATCGTACCGCTTAAAAGATAAAAATATAAACGTAAAACACTCTTATTAGGTTTTAGTTCTTAAAGTATGCACTCTTGGGCCTAGATTTTCTTTCTTGAAACTGTGTGAATCAATCCAGTGTGCTGTTACACCTAAAAAGCTTCTTCGACGTCCAGACCAAATATCAACTGTCGTACAAACGTGTTTCACTTGATTTAGTTCTTGTTTCACTAAAGTAGACTCTTCATCATAGAATTCCGTAATCATTCTACCAAGTGTCCGGCGGCTCATGATTCTTAGATTATTCGAACCTACATTTAATCGATTCAAAATTTGTCGGAAGTAAGGGTCTTCAGTGCACTTTAGAGAAATCATTGAGTTTACAAAATACTTAACAATATCTCGATCAAACTCAGCTTGAGAATATGAGGGTACATTTGACGACCTTCGTGGTGATAGTTCGTTTGACGAACTGGAAGTACGAACGTTTTTCGATCTTTTAGTTTTAATATATTCTTGGTATTCCTATATGGTTTCTTGGCCATGTTTTCATTTTAAATGTGTTTTGAAGTTGGATGTGCAGAATCTCGAGCCTTTTATCTCTACTTTATTAGGAAGACACTTCTTACAAATAGCGACTATTTTTTTATCAGTTCCTGATGCATCATGAAGTATCTCAAAGAATTTACCGTCAAGTGTGGTGGGTTGCACTGCAGAAATATTGGTTGGTGACGGTAATGTCGACTGAGCTGCAGACACAGATTCGTCCACTGAACTGTCATATTCTAAAAGTAGTCTTGCACTTTCATTCATTGTACGTAACTTAAAAGTTTATGCTCTAATCACCAAAATACATACGACTTGTAATCTTAAGAAAACGTTACGTGCTTACAATACAAAAGATTAGAAGTAACTGAAGAGGGCGGGTGAAGCGGGGTGGCTAGGACCGGCGCGGCGACGCACGAGCACAATGCATAGATGCGGGGGGTTCCCCCGGTTCTCCCCCGCACATTATACTTACTACTTCAGAAGTACTAAGCTAACTAAGTATAATGTGCGGGGAGAACATCGAGAAGTACTAGTACCCGGTTCTCCCCCGCACATTATAGTACGGGCCGCACTTGCAGTACCTATATCCCAACCGTGCGATGAAAGCATGCAAAATTTCAAATCCAAAGCAATTATAATATAATTAAATACGATGTAATTAGGTTACATTGTAATCAAATTACTTCGTAATTAAATACATTGTAATTAATTTCATAGCACATCCAAAGTAATTGAATAATATGTAATTAAATTACATTTTAATCAAATTAATATGTAATTCAATTATTAATTAGATTACATAAATAACTAGTTACGCCCATCACTGCTGGCAATAGACATCATGCATTCAGCCCAATGACAAAAGAGGTCGCTTCGCTATTCAGCCTTGTCTTCGTATGAGTTTAATAGTCATCAATTTTAAATATCGAACGGCGAAGCTCAATTCTGTTCTTGAAAAAAAAAGGCGGGAATAGAAAACTTTTACTTTAAATTTTGTTTGTTTTTGGGATTTAGCTGTTTTTTTCTACTTACCTCACAATCGAGATGTAAAGCAGAGTAGTTAGCTCGGGTGTAAGCATCAATTGCACCCTCGAACTATAGGCGCCCCGCTGCGCTTGTGCGCCTAAATATCTCGGGCTGCGATTGATGCCTTACAGCCCTTGGCTACTAATCTACTATTACATAGAAAAGCTACCACTATGCAGTGCTATTTAGAGACGTACTTTTAAATCAGCTTTCTATGATAACGTATGATACAAAAGTTAAGTAATTAAAAAAAAACTATTAATTTCCACTACCATAACACTCGAGACAATGACCTAGTGGTCAATCATAAAGTAGATCACACTATAATTTTATTACACTACAATTTATTATCACACTATAATTATTTTCTTGATTTTTTACCTGTTTGATTATAATATATTAAACCGGACATAAAATAGGACTCATTTGACAAACTGCGTCTTTATTAATAATATTTAAAATGTGATCTTGATTATCAAAAAGAAATCTGAATAAAAAATCAGAACTTTAGACAAATAGGCACTACATTCTTATCTTCCGTAATTATAGATGCAAGATCGTAGTTTAATCCGACTGTCGTCTAACTGATCTGTCTGAACATTTCAGTAATGTCTTTGGCGCTCTAGATAGAAATACATTGACGGTGAGGTTTTTTACTCTTGGCTTGGTGTGGATTCTAGTATTCTTTTTTGCATCAGTTACCGAAGAAACAATCGTGAAGGTACAATGTTTTAAGTATTAATCTTGATAATAAGTAACTAGTAGTGTAGCCAGTTTCTCAACACACTCTTAAAGTGTATCGCAGCAATTTTGTGTGAATTCGCCGTTTATAAGCGGCGTCGCCATTTTATAAACGCTCGCCGTTATGTAAGTACGCCGAAGGCGGGTGCGGGGCTCTCTATTTTTTTACACCACCCAGTTACGCGAGACTTCTTCTGGCTAATACAATTTGGATTGCTCTGACATTTTGCCTACAGCATAATTATTATTACAGCGAGCGTTTATAAAATGGCGACGCCGTATGTAAAATTACTGAATATTTTTTTTATTTATAATTTAATAATCAAAACGTTTGAAAGCTTATTTTATTTCATTTTATGTCTACGGTCGAAGGTTGTGTATTGGTATGTAATAATGCCCTTACTAATATGAAAAAAAAAATACAATCACAAAAACAAAATAAAATACTCGGACTAAAGATTAAAGCTTCAATTACTAAAATGTTGTGAATCTAAAATTATTTTAACAGTTTTTAAGAAAACGTATTACACTTTCCAAAACACGAGTCGAATTTAATTGTTATTATTGGTGGTTTAAAATCTGTATAGTGCTCGTGATGCTCTACAGATTCGCATGAGTTTA
Organism: Athetis lepigone; assembly: GCA_033675125.1. NCBI lineage: Eukaryota > Metazoa > Arthropoda > Insecta > Lepidoptera > Noctuidae > Athetis > Athetis lepigone. The sequence goes on from CM066219.1 coordinate 16,070,697, forward strand.
ACAAATCACGAATTATACACCTATCCCTTTTTAGTCCAGTCATTTAAGCTTAAATTAGGTAAGAATCTCGGAATTCGAGATACCCAGATGTAAGTCTGTAAATACTTGTATATTGACACCCTAAAAGTTGTCTCAAAACCTACATATGGTAGGGCGTACACAACTATCAATTCTGTACATTGAATATATTTTTTAAATTAATATTGGAGGATGATTAGTGATCGATACTGATGCCAAAAATGCAATTAGTAAATTTTTTGTCTGTCTGTCTGTCTGTCTATCTATCTGTATATGCACGCATGGGTTAAAAACTACTGAAGGGATTTAAATCAACATTGGTACGATTGTAATCCAGGGGGGGCAGGTTAGAGGTTATATGACATAACCTTAAACACACATAAGAGCCGAGCAGTAATGAAAAGTGTGGCAAAAACGGGGGAAAAAATAATATTCCTTTTGAGAGATTCCGTTGCGTGCGCTGCGTAAATGGTTGAAGTTACGTAAAAATTATGTACTAAAGAATAATATTTATAGTTTACTCACTATAACCATTTTTATGGCAATGAAATTTGTTAAAAATGTTCTAAAATAATTCAAGATTTGCCAGGGGGTTTTCATGAATATAGTATTAAATCTTATTAATATAAATACGATACTCAATAAGAGTTCTTAATTTTGTACAAAATTGCATTTTACATAATTTAATTTCAATAAATATCTTCAGAAATATCGCAGTTTTAAAATTACTCCGCACCAATAATAAATGATGATACGTACGCGTATTGACGAGGCTGGCCTTTGTAACATATTCGTGGCTAATACATCAGAATAACACATAATATTGTGCTACATAACATTGCACCATGAGCCACTGGAGCCGATCAGTAACCAAAAACCTAACGTTAAGTTACATTTTTGTTTGGAATGTTTATGAGAAATTTGTCTGTTTTAGATAGCTGTAAAAGTAGGATACTCTGGTATGTCATCAGATGATGGATTCCATGGTGGATACTGCCTGCAAGTTGTCGGCTGAGGCGAATTGGGGCGTATTTTTATATTTTCGAAATTGAAATTTTAGTCTCCATGCCTTTTTAACGATGTCTTGTTTGCATCAGAATCGGCTAAAAGTGTTGCTAACGTTCGTCTACCTATAAACAATGTCCGATATAGTGCTCACAGTTTGGTAAATTCAAATATATATTGCTATCTGCTTCGCAATGCCTGAAATTTAATTATACGTTTTGATAGTTAAGACACTAGGTATAGTTTTTTTTTATATTTCGTTACTATTTGTGTAAACGAGGTCTCAATATTTGTTTCACTAAGTGATAATTAGCCTTAACTTCCAATGTCCTTAATTGTCAAATTTATCGAGTTCACTGCTTCTTATACCGAGTATCAATACCACCGGTGAAAAACATGTATTATATAGTATTTGTGTAATAAATACGTTCATTTTCAGAATAAATCCATAAATACTTAGGTAAACTAACCTTTACTGCCAAATATACGAGTATCTCGTCAGGAGGAAAATTTAAAAAAATCCGCTTAGAGGTGAAAACCTTAGATTTTCTACTATTGAACCCTCGAGACTGTCTTTTCTAAAATTATTTTTAATTATGGATTTCTTTTTTAATTTGCATTGTATTTTACACTAAGTGTACTCTTGTGAATTTTTATTATATAATTGAAGTTTCTACTATTCTAGAAAAATAATCATTAGTACACATATGTTTAGTAAAAGCTATGATCGTGGCTCCTATTAGCGCTGAAGGTTAGACCAAAATCCCTTCGTTAAAAATGTATTTCTGACCTTTCTAAGATTTTAATCAGTGTAATATAGAATCCAACGGCTGAGAACTAAAAATCATTTGACCAACCGGAACACTTCTTTTATTTTCTTCGCTGCACATTATGGCAAATATTTTTTTATAATTAAATCAGTTTCTTTAAAAATGCCAGTTGCATCAATGCGCAGTCTGTGGTGAGATCTTGTGACGTAGACCAATAGTAAATATAAAAGTGTGGATGAATCGTAATATGTTTAATATAATCGTTATAGGGTTTTACGGTTTTAGCCATGTACAATAAAGCCAAAATTGGATCTTTATGGTAACAGTTACTAAGATTACTTTCATGGTTTATGTCTGTTGTTACGTCCTATGAAGGTACATTGGATGGCTGATGTATCCCCAACTTCTTTTGCGTAACTAATAATTGTTTATGAACTGTTATTGGAGACACATATTTCATTTATCCATGAATTCTTTGCGCTTTATGGGTGACAATTTGGTTTCCTTTCTCACATTATGTTTGACATATTTATGTTTTCAAACTCTGTAATTGAGAAGATCTCTAAGACTTGGAAAGAATTTTGTCAGTCACTGTTTCAGGACACTCAGTCTCAAGGTTACGTCGCCACTGAGCCCACGGAAGAAGAACTAGAGCCCGACATTCTAAAAGAGGAAGTAAGAGCAGCAATCAAGCAACTCAAAAATAAAAAGGCCATAGGAAAGGACTCCATACCTATTGAAACTATCTAAGCATTGGGAGAGTATGGCGTTCAAATCTTTCACACCGTTTGCAATAAAATCTGGCAAACTGGGATGTGGCCAAAGGAATGGGCTCATACTATCTTACACTGCACAAAAAGAGCTCTACAAAGATGTGTAGTAATTACTGCCTTATTGCACTGATATCTCACGCCAGCAAAATACTACTGCACATACTGAAAGAGCATCTCAAGAGCTTCCTGTCTAAAGAGATAGCGCCGGAACAAGCTGGCTTTGTAAAAGGTAAAGGCACCCGCGAGCAAATTCTGACAGTACGCCAAATAATCGAAAAAGCCAGGGAATTCAACAAGCCGACTTATATTTGCTTTGTGGATTTCTCAAAAGCGTTCGATTCCGTAAGATGGCCGATGCTTTGGAAGACTCTTCTGGAAATGGGTACACCAAAACATCTTGTACACCTTCTTCGAAGATTATGTGAAGATGGAAGGGGTGTATCATATCCCCACTCCTGTTTAACATGTACACGGAGCACATCATGAGGATTGCGCTTGAAGACTCGACCGACGGAGTTACAATCGGAGGCCTAAGGATCTCGAATCTCTGTTACGCAGATGATACCACCTTAATCGCGACTAGTGCTACTTATATGATGGATTTACCATGCAGAATGGAGAGGGTCAGCCTAGAATTTGGTCTTAAGATCAACTGCAGTAAGACCAAGATGATGATTGTTCGTGCCAACAACAATTCGCCCGAAGTCACACAAATAGCGAATTGTGATGTTGTGCAGTCGTATGTCTACCTAGGAGCTCTAATCTCCAACAACGGAGGATGCGTAGACGAAATCAACAACTTACGGAAAATATGGCGGAATCGTAACATCATAAAAGCGACGAAAATCCGGCTCGGGCAGAGTGGAAGGTACCAGAGCGCGAGGAAGGTCACCTATGAGGTGGACGGACCAAATAAAGGCGGCAATGGAAGGCCCGTTGCATGAGTGCGCTAGACGAGCAGCCGTCAGGGAGTGGTGGAGGCGAGCCGTCAAACGTGTCACAAGAGGAGACTTACCACGATGACCACGACCGCTCTGTCAAGAGTGTCACGATCGAAAAGAAGAGAATTAAACTGGTGCAAAAAGTAATATTTTCTGTAGGATATGTAATAAGTATTTTTATTATAGCATTGTATTCTTATAATCACAACGTTCGGTGGCGTTGACCGGAACAACTTGATAAAGTAGGGGTCAGTCAATGCCACTGTCTTTCTAAATAAATTTGATACTCCTTCATTGCAGCAGTTAATGATTCAATTTGGCCATAAATAATTTGCCACCCCTTTGGTATATAACGGGGTGGCAAAAGTGGTAATACAGCGGCCATACGAATGACTTAACGGTTTTCTTTACATCTTGTTAAATCCATTTGTTTATTTTTCTACCAAATAACTTGTTGATAGTGAAAATAACAACCACTTAAACATTTTTTACTGAATTCATAGCCGCCACCTCATAGCAATCACATTTGAAGCGTTCAGGCTCAGAATGTCCCTTTCCCAAATGTCCTTCGGTTTCAATTGGTCCCTTTCCCGAAATGTCCATATTGTCCATTTCCCAGAATGTCCCTTTCCCGAAACGTCCATTTCCCAAAATGCTCCTTTCCCAAAATGCCCCTTTCCAATAATGTCCCTTTCTCAAAATGTCCTTTTCTCAAAATGTCCCTTTCCTACGACAACTACGCGTTGAAACTAGGGATATTTAAATAACATAACCCAACTAGTCAATTAACTTTAATCACAATATTGACATATAACATAAAACCAATAACTATCCGTAAGTATTATTATAAAATAAAACATTATAGAAAAATCAAAGAAGTCTTAGAGAATTAGTCTTAAATTATTAAGTGGTTTATTTTTAAGTTAGTGCCAGTCTCAAATATATTATTTTTGTTAAAAACTGTGCCACTGTGATTTGTTTTGTTTGTAATTGTTGCAAGTATTCATACTATCCATACCAATATTATAAATGGGAAAGTGTGTCTGTCTGTCTGTTTGTCTTTCTTTAACGGCAAAACGGTGCGACGAATTGACGTGATTTTTTAAGTGGAGATAGTTGAAGGGATGGAGAGTAACATAGGCTACTTTTTGTCTCTTTCTAACGCAAGCGAAGCCGCGGGCAGAAGCTAGTTTGTTATATTTTTTATCAAACTCGACGTCTCTCGTCCTTCTTTGATTTGCCACATTCTTTTTAAATAATGAATTACTTATACGAAAATCCTAATACATAGTTTCCTTTTTTAATTTGTCAATAGAATAATATAAACTGGGGTTCTTGGGTATACGGGCATTTACTCGTCGATGCCAACCTTCCAATGCATTTGTGGTGCGGTGGCGCTGACCTGCGCAGCTCAATAACACTGGAGATTTTTTGAGATACCAGGTAGATTTGAAATATTTACGAAAACGCCTCATTTCCGGCAAGTTGTTGGATTTTTCTAAAATGTAATGCCATGGCTTTGGTATATCATTTGCCGCGGCACTAGAGGAATAATCGCGCTCATTCTTGTTACGTTACGAAATTTGATTTTTTTAGAATATCTCCAAATCGCATCATTAAAATGATGGTAGCAACCTGTTTCTTCAGCTTTAGGAAAAATAAATGACACGGCATTCATAACTGCGATCTCATAGTCACATTTGAATGTTTTGATTTGGATTTTTAATTTCTGTTTAATGAGAGTAAATAGGCGAATATATGTTTCTTCTGTCTTATTTGGTAAAAGGGCGTAGACAACTGGTACTATATTGGTTATATTTTTATCGGATTTCAAATCTAAATGCAAAACGAACATTTGATAAAACGGTTTCGTTGACGATTTAAACGTCCCGTCAGCATAGTAAGAACCTGGCCTTTTTACTAAATTCTTTGCTGTATTTGTTGCAAAAATTAATATCTTCTGTGTACTCCCTTCACTACATATTAGAAAATCTTTGGTAAAACTGTACTTCTTTGGGTTGGGATTTTTGGGTTTTTTTGGGTTGGGAGGGGTAAAGGGGGTTCCCTGGACCCCCCAAACCTTTTTCCAAACAAAGCAAATGCTTACTTTTAGAGTTATAATGATAAATATTTACGATACCGGATTGCCAATTTTAACGCTTGTGAAGGTCTGTGGGGCTTCAGAAAGTTGAGCCCATACATAACAAACTCCAAGAACTCCAAGATCCATAGTTTAGACACACGGACACACATAGTTTCCGGAAAAAACTTATTTTTTCGTAATTTTTTGCAAAACACTGACCAAACTTTCACTGGCTCAACTATTATTACTATGACCACAGATAAACACATAAGTTTTGGCGCCTTAAATGCCACACTCACATACAAACTAAACCTATTATAATGTCGGATGCATAAATAATAATTACTAATAAAGAAGTTTGAAATTTTTTTGTACCTATTAAGACTGAAGCACTCTTTTGATATCCGACGCCACGTATTTTTATTGTACAGAGTAAAGAAACCAAAATGTTTACTTTACAAAAGAGGGAATCTGGCGCTCGGCACGCTCGCTCCGCTCGCTCGCCTTCGCGCGTTGTGTGGTTACAGTTCTAACCTAACCTAACCAACCATTTCGATATGGGCTAACTCTTGCCTATATAAATATTGTCTAATGTCATTAATTTTTAATTCAAAAATTAAACTTAATCTACTAGGGGTTGGTGTTAAAAAAGAACTTTTTTTTTAATTTTGCATTTTACGCGCGATATATTATTTATTTATTGTCTGTGGTCATACAAACAGACGATTATGTGAAAGTTGTGAAAAATTACGAAAAGTTATTTTTTCTTTCGAAAATTATACGTGTGCGTGTGTCTAAACTTACTATCTTGAAGTTTCTGCAGTGCCTGAAGCGTGACACCGCCACACGCAGCGTCGGAGACCCTCACGAGCCTTTAATTTGCCAATCCGGTATCGTACATATTTATCATTATATCTCGAAAAGTAAGCTTTTGCTTTGTTTGGAAAGGCGTTTGGGGGTGTTTGGGGAGCCCCTTTTACTCGTCCCAACCCAAAAAAACCCAAAAATCCCAACCCAAAGAAGTACAGTTTAGCCAAATCTTTTGCTAATGCCTGTGGTATTTGGATTAATTCATTATTATGATGTGTTAGCAAATCTAAATTCAAAAATTTTTTCCGAGCTCTGTATAGGGAACTTTTAAGGGAACGAAATGTGGGTATTAAATCTTGATAATCAGGGTTTTTGTTTCTTAAATCATACATCATCAGGGTTTTTGTTGGTTGCCATATTGGAGGTGTGTGCCTTAACAATATTAGTTATGCTGATGACATGGTGCTGCTGAGCGCCTCCGTCTGTGGGGTGTCGAAGTTAATTGGCATGTGTGAAAGATATGCTGAGGAACATGGTTTGTTGTATAACACGAAGAAGAGCGAATGCATGGTCTTTCAGGCAAAGAGGTGTCCGGATTACTTGCCCACAATTAAGCTCAACGGATGCCCACTTAAGAAAGTTGATACATTTAAATATCTTGGTCATTTATTAACCTCTGACTTGAAAGACGATGCCGACATTGAAAGGGAACGTAGGGCGCTGTCTGTTCGTGCGAATATGATAGCACGCAGATTTGCTCGGTGTTCAAGCGGCGTCAAAATAGCCCTATTCAGGGCATTCTGTACGTCCTTCTACACTAGCAGTCTGTGGGTAGACTACACGCAGAAACAGTACAGTGCTCTACGTGTCCAGTACAACAACGCGTTCAGGGTGCTCTTGGGGCTGCCTCGCTTCTGTAGCGCCTCAGGGATGTTTGCGGAGGCGCGTGTGGATTGTTTCCACACAATCATGCGGAAGCGGTGCACATCCCTGGAGCATAGGGTGCGGGGCAGCCGCAACAGTATCCTGAGCGCTTTTGCTGAATGGCTCGACTGCCAGTACCTCAACCACTGTCGCATGGTTCACGTGCAGAAAAATGAAAAGTTTTTATTTTAATATTAGTATGACATGATTTATGATTTTATTTGAATTTGATGTAGTTTTATTAATATTATTGTTTACTAACATTAGTTATAAGTGATAAATTGTTACTAACAAAAGTGCTGTTTCTATGGACTGATGTCTGAAATAAATGATTTATTATTATTATTATTAAAGGAGACAATTTTTTTTGTTCGGTGATTAGGCCCACCACAAATTGTGGCATTTATTAATGAAATGCACGTTAGTTTATTCCTTATAATCTCTAGATTACAGTGGCAATATTAGCAAAACTCTAAGTAACCGGAATACTGGGAAATACGACAGTCAAAACATGACTCTCATAATGACCTAAAATCTCACAAGAGCGATTATTTAATGAGTGAATAGGTTTCCTAGGTATTTTATGTTAGAATAGTGCACTTTCAATAATAATATAGGTGTAAATGACATAAAAACCTGGCTTTGGTATGATTTTTTTTCGATTATTCTTTTACTGTGGACGCCAATGCTTTTATAAGTAAAGTTATTGCACATTTCGTTGAAATCGAGCTGTACAATTGTTACAACAGCTTTATATATTATGCACTGTATCTCCAGAAGCCATTTTTCTAACATCTATTGAATAAAAATACGAAAAGAACAGAAGAAGCACTTATCTGACTATCTAGAAAACTGTTGGAAACTATTAGGCTAAGTTTACATGACCGCGAGAAGCCGCGCGTCGCCGCGTGGTTGAGGCCCTGTCCAGGAAGGCGAATTCGCCGCGATTCGACTCGCGCGAATTCACTCGCGGGTAGGTAAGATACTAGGCACCAATACATCGCGTCCACAAGCATCGCGCGACTAATAAACTCGCGCGTAATGCGCGCGAGTCGAGATACTAGGGCCGCCTTGTTGCGTCCAGATTTCGCGCGAATTTCAGAGCGAGTGCACGTATAAAAGAGAAAGAGAAGGAAATACGACTCGCGCGTACGTACGCTCTATACGCGTAGACTCTGGACGCAACACTCGCGCGTGGAGAATCGCGGCGAATTCGCCCTCATGGACAGGGTCTGAGGCGTTCGCATGATGATGTGCATACCAGTCCGGATGTCAATGTTGCTTGAGGAGGGGGCAATTTGCTTATGGATTTTATACCGAAGGCTGAGTCATCGCAGAAAATGACAAAATAGAAAAGCTTTCTTGCATCCTATTTTAAATGAAAGTCTTTCACTTAAAATAGGATGCAAGAATGCTTTTCAACGAACGTAGAACGCGCGGTAATGTCTACGATAATTGCTGCTTACTTTGGTCTTGTACCGCGCGGTTAGTGGTACAGAGCGGTTTCGCGCGGTCGTATGAACTTAGCTTAATAATGTAGTCTGTCAGTGTCAAACTGATTGAAACTGTACCACAGAGCATCTACAACGGCATGTTAATTAGGTACGTTTCGTTTCACATAATATATTTAAATTCACGTTGAAATAAATGTAAAAACGCTCCTCAACATGCATTTTTCCGTAATAGTTTTTTACTATTATTTCATTATTCCCGTTAGATATCTATATAATTTTTAGTGGGTTAGTTATAATAAGGTGATGACTTGTTTCATGCGTAAAATTATTAATAAACGTAACCGTTTAATAGTAGGACCAAAAAAAATTGTCTCCTTTTCTAATGAAGATTCATATATTTTCTGAATTGGTCCTAAATTTTCACAAACAGCTGTCTTTAACTTTAAAATTTCTTGTTTAACATTAAGTTGTACGGATTTTACATAACAGGAATGTGGTGATTCTCTTAAAATTATTTTGTTACATCTGTCCAATGTAACCCATGCCGTACAGTTTGTTCTATTAACACATCTCCATAATGTGCTTATGTTTTTGTTGGTTCTATTTTTATTAAACAGAAAACCTTTATAATATTGCAAGCTTTCCTTTTTGATTACATATAAACTCTAGTTTCTCACTCATATTTTCGTCACCTTTACAATATAAAACACACAGACACTAGAGAAATGAACCTCTTTAAAGAAAAATTATTTATCAACTTAAACATTTGTTGTTCTACAAAAACTAATGTCAAAATATGCCATATTTTAAAATAATGTGTAACGTAGGCGGTAGGCAGGAGAAAAAAAAACAGACAAAATAGTTTAATAACAATTTTCTAATGTGGGTAATACAAGGCAAAGAGTACAGTATTATACTTATGCCCTTACTAATAATCACTATGTAAAGTTATGCAATGAATAAAGCCTGTAAATTTATTAATTGATGTTACATTTAAAGATCCTTAATTTTTAAATGAAACCGTATTCTGTACCATTACACTTTATATATCTAGTAATCAGTGAGTTTTTATTAAGGATGTAAATATAATAAACATCGTTAGAAGTTACCCGATAGGTACACAACAAGCCAAAAAGTCATTGCTTTTGTTCACTTTTGAACTTTAACGAGTCCTGTCTAAAATTTACACTTTACAACAAATTCGAACGGTACTAAATACGGCGCACGTTTTAATTTGCTTAATAAATAGTCGAATTAACTGTAGTATCGTCATGCGTATACTAACACTCCCCTCGTTGTTAGGCGTATAGTCAAAGACCATGGCCATGTCATCATTCTCGAAGGAATCATTTCGTTTGCACCCTGCAAAATATTTGTAAACACAACAACTGTACTGAATGCAGTCGAGGGCAGGAGTGTACGCAGTTGCTGTCGATTCGGAATAGTGCGCTAATAGCATTTCACAGAATCGTGTAGTATAGTGCAAATTATGCGAGAACTCGACTCATGAAGTATCTTTACAAAAAATATTCTCTTTATCACCTAATATGAATTCGTATTTCTATTTCAGATTTTTAAATTATCATTTATGTGTAGGTCTTTTTCCACATTCGTCGTGATGTCATTTGTTGTTGTTTCGACAAACAATGTTACAACAAAGGCATTTTCTGAAATAATGGACATTTCATCGCCAAGTGACCGTGTAAGTAGTAGATTTTAGAAATTATTTTAAGCTTTATTTATTATCTGATTTCAAGAAAAAAGATAAAAAATAAAATAAAAATCAAAATAAATGTAACTGATACGTGTTCATTGTGGTGGCAGGCTATTTACATAACTTTACTTTTATATGACCCTTTTTTGACTGAACCTCGGAATATCAAAGTTTGGAATGCCAATATGAATTTACGTGAGTTTGAAAGTACGGTAAGTAGAAGTCTTGCTAATCACGAAAGTTTGCCATAACGAATTATCCCATATTAAATATTTGTCAATCGGAAGTACGGATCTCTTATTTCTCGCATTTCTGTGCGACAAAGCAAAAAGCCAAAAGTTTTGTGTTCAAAGTGCCGCGACAAGCATTCGGGTGTTTCCATATATTACAAATATTCATTCACCAAATTGGTCACAATAACGCTAACTTTCGCCGGACACTACAATGTGGCCGTATCAATAATAATGAATACTACGATCATAGTTTTTTTGTTTTCAGACAATAATAGCAACAGCTGATAGTAAGGAATTTTATAGCCTGTCAAAAAAAGGTTGAAGTAGCACTTTTCCCTGATAAGCAGTTCACGATCAGAAGTTTTATTTTTTATATAATAAAGACGTTTTTTTTTTTTCTAAAATGCTAATCTAATATAAAAAGGATTGAAAAATCATATCTTTTTCTAAATTGAAATAAAAAGAAAAATTTTCGTGTCCACGAATTGATTTTTATTATGTACATTATTAATAAGCAGTGTACAATTATTGTTACAGATGTTGTGCATCAAGCATGTTTCGTATGTATGGGGCATTGGGTTTTTAGGTCTCCATGATTTTGGTACCATTTCTCCATTTACTATGGTCGACACGGCAAGTGTGATATTTGTGATAACATTCACAACTATGGCTTTCATAAGATCATGGCTTGTACAAATATTATTTTTAGTTATGAAAAGATGTGTTAACATCGATAAACAATATAGCATACATGTATTTTTTTACGCTATATTGCCGTTAACTACTGATTTTGTGTATGCTCAGAAGCTGTTTCTGATTTACATTTATGGAAACCTAATGCTCAGCACGTTACTTTTCATGGTGAGATACTATTCTTCTATTATTTTTAAGTTGACAACATAACTTTTAGATTTGCAATACTAAGAAAAATGTATTGTCTTCTCTAACTGTGATTGGTTCTACAGGGTGCAATCGAAGTCATTGGCATTATTTTAAACAATTGCATCCTTTATCAAAGTTTTTGATCGGTATTAAAAAATGGTACAAACATAAAAAAAAGTTGTTTTAAAAAGTGTTCACCTTGTCTAAGTTTCATTTTAATGTCGCTTACTTAGAGAAATTTTAAAAAAGTGAAAGTAAAAAAAATAATGTTTTTTTAATAACCGAACTTTATCCATTGAACAAGATCGCGAGAAAAAAGTCTCGTAACAAGATCGCGTTGTGTTTATTAATGTGTATCTGTTGTACCACTTCCCTCCATATCAAGCAAGAGACAGAACAGCACTAGGCCAATAGGCACTAAGGGGCGATTGCAACTGGGTTTCAGATTGCCTAGCACCACGGGTTGAGATTCATTAACTTACTGGGTTCTAAAAATGTGAGTGGTTACTATTGATTCCCATTATGGGTATGGCAAAAGCGCTTGAACGCACGGAAGTTGGTTCCAGTTTTGTACAAGGTCCGCTTAGTAAACAACTCCCAATGTAACCTGTACACTAGCCGCGGCCGTATACAGTTAAATATCTACTGCCAAAATATTATTAAATAGTGAAGGGCCACAATACCACTCGGAGGCGCGGGTCATAAAAAAAGTTAATACCGTACTTCCGACTTATGGTAGAAGAAGAAACAATGGGGTTTAATTTTGAGACGCAAGTGGACTCGCGCGTAAACCGCCTTATCTGGACAGGCTCTAAATTAGTATCACGTCATGATAAAGTCGGGCAAGTTAGAATAGAAACTTGACTAAAATTTTTATCGTTAAATTGTTATTTTTATTGTTACAGACAAATCAACTGTACATGGTGGCGAAGTTTTTAAGTTACCAGTTTACTGCAATCAAACAGATTTATCTAATAGGCATTCTGTGTTTTTTGGGTTATGCGTTATCTGCACTACTGCTTTCTGTAAGTAACAACTTGTTCTACATAAAATTTAGACCTGAAAATAGAGGAAAAATTTGATCAAACTGCAGTGCTTATATTCAATGCTACAATATCTTCAGTGCACACGTGCTTTGGGGTTAAGCTCTTATCCTCACACGTATAAGTAAAAGTTATTTCTATATTCGAATAATACAAAAGGTAATACAAAAATGTAGACAAGCAAACTTTTTTTCTTATTTGAGACCAGATAATTTGCCCATTTGGAGCTTAAAATGTCACACATTCCAAGAATGCCTCTCACGCATGCGCGGTGATTTCTAAAACCTAATCTATCTATTTCTAATTTCGAAACTAATGGATAAGCGAATATTATTGTATTTTAGAAACCATTTTGTTATTTAGTTTACATAAAATGTCTAAAAAATCAATCACCGACAGACATAATTTTAATACTAGAAATAGGAACGAACTTGATCAACCAAGCTTTAGGTTGTCAAAAATTCACACTTCTTTTATGGGATATTGTGTAAAATGTTATAATAAAATACCACTCGATATTCTGCAGCTAAATGAAAGAAAATTTAAAACATGCATTAAACGCACGCTGTGTAGTCAAGCATATTATAAGTTAGAATATTATATCAATGATAAACATGCTTGGCTAAATGCTGGTCCTACTCCGCTTAAGCTCACAAATTAGAAAATTAACAATTTTAATATAAAACTGTTGCATATCCTCTTTATTTTTATTTTTGACATGAATAAGTAATATCTTTGTTATTATTTGTTCAGGTAATTAAATTTCACCCACTTAGATATATTTATAATACAAAACTTTGGTTTGTGTAACTTAAAGCATTTTAGATTATTGTAAATGTGAGTACGATGTCGTTATTCGTTCATTTATTACAATTGTATAATACTGACACAAAAATGGGCATGGCGGTTTGTAGAATTGTCACGCTCGCTCAAAAGGCTCGCTGATGGTGGCGAGTGCGCAGCTTATTCAAAGTCGGTAAGCACAATTTTAGGAGTTTTTAGGATTCCGTTCCCAACGGGTAAAACAGGATCCTATTACTAAGACAGTATGTCTTTCTGACACTAGGCTATAAATCTCTTGAACCGTGATAGCTAGACTATTTAAATTTTAACCAAAAACACTTAAAGCAGAATAAAATAAATACTTCAATGGGGATCATACAACAAACGTGAGCTTTTTGCCGATAATGGTAAGGGACTCTTTGTGCACGAGCCTGACACGCACTTGGCTGGTTTCTTATTATACATATTTAAGTTTTTGACTGTTTTCGGCATTAATTTGTAATATTAAAATAAACTATGAATCTTTTTGCAAACATAAAAGTAATCCAATAACTAACTTTTTTATTTACACCATTTTTAAAATATTTTTTTTTAACCAAATGGTAATGAACTGAAAGTTTTATCCATAAATCACACTAGGGACATGCTTAATAGTTTTATATTTTTAAGAAAATGTTCATACATAGATACATTATTAGTAATTAAGATAGTAAGAAAGCTAACAAAAAACATTTTCGTGTTCTTTAATTCGTTGGAGGCTACACACAAAATTTTTACCCTACTGGTAGCTATACTGACAACATACCAGTGTTACTTGTTTTTACACGCGTCTCGTTTTGTGGCATTGTTTTGGGTATTACTTCTAAAAAGTAGAAATATATTTTCTTCTATATCTTCCAAGTACAGGTGTTAGGTAAATCGAGGGACATATTCATGGACGCGATAATATATGCTCTCATAAGAGTAATAAACATGTAAATTCAATAACGCTCTCTAAGTCTTAAAAAAAGACCCCCTAGCGCTCACGGTTGCATCGGGTCAGTAACCAGTGATAAGAGTGAAGTACGTGTGATACGTTCTTCTTTCGATGGGTATCACGCGTGTCAACAATTTATTAATTTAATGAGACTTTTATAAGAAATCAAGGTATTGTTTTTTTTTACATATTTGGATTTAGAATCGACTGCTGAATAGCCTCCTCCTATATGTCCATCGTCTTACCTAACACGGTGTATAAAATGATTGCATACTCAATTTTCATACCCAAAAATAACGTAGTAAATAAAAATGTGTGCAGTACCACAATATTTTAGTTTAATTAATACGGAGTACTAACTTTATCTTACACTTTGTTTTATTTTTGCAGTTAATGACACAACTGCATCAACTGAAATCCCTAACCGCCGGTATAGACGTTTCCGTTCAATATGTCGGTAGTCTCTATGTGGCTGTAGTTATGTGGATGTACGGATTGCAAAAGTTTTGTACCGATATACAATTTTGGCTGGGTTTCAGGCCAGCACGCTTCTGGATCATAAGTTGGGCATTACTTCCAGTCGTGCTTTTTGTAAGTTTAATAAACTGAATCAGGTCTTTAATTTAGCTTCAGGTACAATATGTACGACTTGCCCGCATCGCCGCGTGGCGCTCCGTGTTCACCTCGTTCGTTTAATAGCGATCATTCGGTCAGCGTTACGTCACAGCCTGAGGTGCACAGTCAAGTCGTACGGGTAGTAGGTACTTCTTAGATATCCTATAAAATACGATTCAGCCACCGTTCTCCGATGACCGATTCGCCATTTGAAAATTACTACATTACATTATAACATTATGAAAATTATATAGGTTTTCTGTTGTTCCATTTGTTTGTCTATAGTCAGATAGCTTTGTAGTTTAAACAGCTATAGGTTTATCGTCGTGTCGGTGAAACATTTAGTAGCTGAAAAGGCCTATCGTCGTAAGTGACGTATATGAAAGGTTCTGTCGGCAAAATGTCCAAAGGTGAAAGAGCCTGCTGGGGAAACGAAAATAAATGAATCATCCTGTCGAAAACAGTCCAATGGCGAATCGGTCATCGGAGAACGGTTTCTGAATCATAAAATACTGCTACTATTGTAAGAAATAATAGAAGATCCTGTTATTTCCATTTTGAATAAATTATTTATTTATGGCACTATTGAGATACTTAGACGGCATAACCTGTTATAACTTCTGTAGTCGCATATCTTAGTTGATTTCAAAATCAAATTTTCTTAACCCTTCTGAACACTTCCAATTTTTCAGAGTTGGACTTTACATGGAGCCTATTTGCTATTCCAGTGGGAGCATTCGTTAATGAAGTGGTTAGCCATAGGTTGGGCATGCTTCACCGTTTTATTTGTGGCTGCAATGAATATTCATTCTGTATCTGGTTTTTTAATGAGAAATGTAAGTAACTTACCCACATGTGTATCTATACTAATATTATAAATGGGAAAGTGTGTCTGTCTGTCTGTCTGTCTGTCTGTTTGTCTTTCTTTCACGGCAAAACGGAGCGACGGATTGACGTGATTTTTTAAGTGGAGATAGTTGAAGGGATGGAAAGTAACATAGGCTACTTTTTGTCTCTTTCTAACGCGAGCGAAGCCGCGGGCAGAAGCTAGTATAACTATAATGAGAGCAAACCGATTGTTTCGATAAGGGATTTATCTTAATTTAAAACTTTGACTTGACTTTGATTTGACTTCGTGCTAGGGAAATAAAGATGATGATCACTGCTATCTTTCCTCGGCAAGCACGTCCCTATTGTCAATCGTAGATTTACGAATAACAACACCGAAAGTCGTTTCACGTAGCCAGAAGCCAAGAAGTCTAACCAGTCATTAGTCAGAATTAAGCATTCTGTGAAGTCAATCATTCACATGAAGTGCTTCATTTCTGCTAAAGTAACAAACATTCGGAAAAGAATATATACAGGGTGTCCCACGGCTATGCCACATGGAGGGAAAGTACCTTAAATATTGTAGTTCAAATGCTCAAAATTAGTCCCTTCTTCTTAAATACAAAGTGATAACTTTTGATTATTTCGTTCCCTGACGATTTTTTGGTGTTGTTGTGGTGGATATATATTTGTCGGAGAAAGCGATAATTTTAAACGTCAAGTTGCTGATTTGACTAATGTAGTAGGGGTAAACGCCGTGACGTCAGATGTTTTTCTAATGGCGGCACGTGGACAGAGTCGTTGTGGAGAGTGGGGATTGTGCTGAGATCACTTTTGCTCGAGACTCCAACCAAGTCACTTCTCCAGAACGAAACTGTCGGTTTGCCCACTAGGGTGAGTTATTGTATGTTAGTACTTATTAGTTATTTAATTTAAAGTGATTTTGTGATAAACAATAAACTGTGATTTTGTGTACCAAAACTATTATTTACCCGAGTTTATCATGAACCCGGTACCACCGAACTCAAATGACAACGGCGCTATCGCTCAGCCGTCGCTTACGCCGTCATATTTATTGGGTAGTATCTACCCACTCAAGTGGGTAGATTAATTAGTAATAAGTAGTTATGATTGTCAATTGTATCTCCTTACGGCTTTTAAATTTTCAAAACAAAATTTTACATCAAATGTTAAAATTCACGGTCTTCCTTTTATTTGTGACGCTATGTTATTTAGCAAAAAATAATCCTTATGATGAAACGTTTCGATCGGTGTGATAAAACTACAGGGTGATTATTTTTTCTCGTGGAACAAGTTCGATTCCCGGCCCAACCATCAAAAATCTATGAATGCTATTTAAATTGTTTTTAGAATTCAAATAATGTCTTCTTTCAGTTAAATGTTCTATCTACAAGATTTAAGGTACTTTCCCTCCATGTGACATAGCCGTGAGACGCCCTGTATATGTAGGTATCATTAACAAAAAAATTTTATCTTTTCAGAATTTAGCTGGTGTGTTCCATTCACATAAAAAATATGGCCCTCCAGATAACGAATACCGGAGACGACGATTGTATTTTACTGAATTTACACGTTTAAGAAAATGCAAACATAAATGTTTGACTTTAGATGTAAGTCTTTTTGTTTCTTTCCTTCTTTCCTTTCTTAGATTGATCTGTTTTTTCTTTATAGATTAAGAATTTGTTGTTGCTTTTTCTTACTTTAAATGAATTGCATCAAAACATTAATTATTTGACACTTGCTTGTGCCCGCGACTTCGTCCGCGTGGAATGATAGTTCCCGTTCCCGGGGGATTTCCGGGATGAAAACTATCCTATGTCCTTTCTCGGGTCCCAGGCTATATCAGTACCAAATTTCATTCAAAACAGTTCGGTGGTTTAGGCGTGAAGAAGAGACAGACAGACAGAGTTACTTTCGCATTTATAATATTAGTACGGATTCGTTTATTTTGTGTAATAATAATATCATCCATAATAAAAACAAAAATATATTTTCAATGATGGTCAATCATCAACTTCAATAAAAAAATGATCAACCACAAGATTATGACGTCTTGAAGACGACAAGAAGATATTTTTAAGAGGAGATCATATTTAATATCTCGACACTTGGGGTCAATACAAAGATGTTAACCAATCATCTCCCTCGCAACTCAAAAAAATCTGTCGGTCTCTTATTACGGGATTAACTAAAGTTAATCCCATAATACTGTAATTCTGAGATTGTCAAAGATAGACCAAATTATTGTACTAGTTGAAAAATAGATGTTACATAATTATATACTACTCAAAACAAAATAAGGGCCACAAGGTATTTTGTCTGTACCATGAAAATAATAAAACCAATTATATATTTTGTCTCCACAACGCAAACATATGTTGTTTTTACCATGTAGACCAATACATTTATTCAATAATAATGATTAAAAAGTACATTTGCTTTTGAAAGACAAAACACATTTTAGGTTAAAAATAAAAACATTGTAAAGTTACTGAAAACAAAAGAAAATACTCCATGCTCATCTTTTAGTAACGGATATGCCCCCCTCGGTTAGCTACGCACTCCTGAAGCCTGGAGTGCATGCTCTCAATCTAATGCCTGACATTTTCCATTGGAATCTCTTCCCAGGCCCTTTTCACAGCGTTGATGAGTTGCTGTTGGTTGTGGAATTCCTGATCACCGTTTCTAACTCTTCGTTTCAACTGATCCCACGTGTGCTCTATTGGATTTAAGTCCGGACTGTTCGCCGGCCACAGCAAGACTTGAATTTGAGAGTCTTCCAGTACTAAGAGAGTCGCTTGAGCCGTGTCTGCACGAGCATTGTCTTGCATCAAGATGAATCCAGGACCCGCTCGCTGTGCAAATGGGATCACATGTGGTCACAACTTCCTCAATATACCGCTGAGCAGTAACAGAAATGAGGGTCATTTAAAATAGCGAGCTCAGTTTTGCCGTGTAAGCGCCGTCTAAGTACCGTGTAAGCCCCAAATCATTACATTGGGACCACCAAAATGATCGATTTCATGGATGCAGGCTTCTGAAAGTCTCTCGCGGCGTCTTCTCCAAACTCTAATACGCCGACTAGTTTCTAATAAACCAAGAAGCTAAGGAAAGAAAATCGTCAAAGAAAATGGAATCAAAATTTTCAAAAAGGATTTTAAATCAAATTTTATTTAAAATTGTTGCCAGCATTAGATGAATACTACAATATTAAAAAGTTTATGTATCAAAGAGTTTGTATGCTCAATATTTTACTACTTTAAATATGTGAATGTTTAATAAATTACACCAAAATGAAAAAATACCTCGTGGCCCTTGGTATTTTGTTTTGAATAGTATATTTTGGTCACAAATAAACATGCTTTTAGTAAAGGTAAAAAAATCATCCTTATTTCGATTTCAGGAATGGGTTGAATGTAGTCACCAAGATTTAACGCTGGACCAAGAAATTTCTTCATCGTCTATTAATTCGAAGGCATCAGACACTTTCGACAAATCAAACTCAGCGACTGCAGTCGGCATAAATAAACAAGTTCCTGCAATGTCATGACGAGATCAGCATCGATAACCGTGTTTGTTTAACAATTTTGTTTTGTTTTATGTATATTTAAGTGTGTTTAAACATATTTTACGTGTTTTACGAGTTTTTATTTGTGGCCTTAAAACCATCATTTACTCAAAAAGATATGGGGAAAATCCACACGGGTCAATAGCCTATAGATAAAAGTGTTCTACACTCTCGTGTGCTGACTCTATCGAAAACGCCTTTCCCTCAGACGTGTCAAACGCAATTTTAACAATCAAGTTCTCGCCGTGATATATACAGGTTGGAAAGTTTCAATGGGCCCTTTAAGAAACTACCTTAAATCGTTGATATACATTATTTTACATGAAGAACACATTTGTTTTAATTTTAAAAAGAAACAAAATAGCATTCTGAGATTTTTAAATTTCGCTTACCACACCCGGGAATCTAACCGGCTGAAATCCATCTTATATTATACATATTTTTATGCCTTCAGACGATAGGGTAATTCATACGAAACAAATATCTCTAAGAAACATGGTTATTTAAATTACAGGAAAACTATAAAACTGAATAATTTTAATTCGACGAAAATTTTGACGGTTCAATTCGCTTATTGTTTCAAAAAGTCAAAATTTCATGGTTTCCTCTAATTAAATTAACAACGTTTGTTTGAAAGATTTAAACCTTAATAAGTTACTTTATCAATTGATGTCACAAAAACACAGGATGTTGTTTTTTTAATACCAATTACTTCTAGAACAATTAGTTTAAACATCTGGTAGGTTTTTTCTCGCAATCCATTGCAACCGTTACATGGATATGGTTTCTATTTTTTTCAATTCCGCCTTCTACTGATTCATTCAAAAAATTAAGCACTTTGTCTTTGATAATATAAATATTTAATGGTAACAAACCTACCTGTCTCTTGTGTAAAAATCGTCAGCAATAGAGTTTGTAATCACATTGCAGAATCAAGCTGTAATTTTTTGAAATCTCTTGTCGCTGGTATGTCGTTACGCAACTTTGCTTCAGGGTTACATTTAATATTCTTATTTTTGTCGTCAACTGTGCAACAAACATCTAAATAAGGATCTCCGTTGAATTTAAAAAAAAATATTTAACGTTAAATTAGAAAAACATTGATTGCAAAAACCAACGCACTTTACCTTCCGATTTGTAACAAATTGCACGTTAACTTAATTTTTTTTCATATTTCTAAGCTCAATTAACTCCACTTTCTTTTAGGTAATTTTAATTATCTTTGAAAGATCGTATCTGGCTATTTTGGGGTTATTTCTCTGGGAATAAAAATCTTTTGGTTTAATGTCCTGAGATGGAATCTATAGTGGTGTCACTAAACGATGAACATTCTTTGAAATACTTTCTTTGATTACACTATGGCACGCTCTACAGACTGACTATTTAATAACAACTCTATAGGCTATACTATTTTATAATTATTTTTGTCATTGTATTTGTCTCAGCAGTGTGTTATTAATTTTTTAAAAAAGGTGAAAAATTAAATATAATTAAATAATCAACAAACCCAATGGCAATTTACGGAAGTTAAGGCATGAGACATATTGTAACAATAAAAAAGCCACTGACTTCCGAAATTGCATTTGGGGTTTTTTTTGATGATTTAAATATGATTTTTCTATATCAAAATGAGATTGACATTTTCTTTAATTTCTAAAATTCCTTCCTTGATTATATTTTTTATTACAAAAGAAAGGCACATGGTGGCTTTGTATCAGGATTAATTTAAAACACTTAAAACATTACGAATAAGTATCACACTGCAAGGCACCTATACAAGCCACAACTGTAAGAAGATGATGATGATAAGAAAATGAAGATTGGATAAGTTCTGTAACAGTAGACGTTTTGACAGTTTAACTTTGATTATAGGAATAGATTTTCAGGGGAATGATGATCATCCATGTGTAGATCTAAACCAAGTTATGTAGTTGATTAAAGTAAAAGATGTTCTAAGCCACTCTGGTTAGAAAACGATTAGTTACCGTAAGTACCATAATTCATTATGAGAACCTGCAGATATATCTTTTACAATCCCTTGAAATCCAATTCAATTAACGAACTGATTGAAAGAAAAATAAACATAGAAAATTGCTTCAAATACACAACGCCATCTATTGAAGTCTCGAGTTAACTTGCAAAGAATTAAGAAGTGTTTGGTGTAACTGTGCAAAGTGTTTTTCTTTGGAACAACTGTGACAATTTATATACACTGTTTGCTACACGACAAAGCTTATAAATTTTACTTATTGTAATAATGGTGGTTACAAGGCTAAGCTTTAATATCAATTGTTTTTATAAGAAAATTCTTAAAAAAAAGTTAGTACTATTTATTATACACAGATGTCGTTGCATGTCCACGTGTCGTCGTAACACTTTTAGAAAAGAAAGAAGATGTTTCAATGAATAAAAAACTAAATGTTATTCCGACTTACGTATTATACAGGGTTACAGAGAAAGTAATCATTTGCTTTATGTACTCAGTATCATTTAAGAAATATAATCAGCAATCACGAAAAGGCAAATTTGAATAAATGTAAATATTAAAAGGTAGCTAACGGTCATGTTTGTCTAACCTCAGAAAAAGTCATGGTGCTAAAAGATAGATTTCGGCTAATTTTTGTTTTGGATATTGTTTAGGCCGTCAAGGATAAGGATGTCAAATAAGCGAACTTACTATTATCACTATTTGTATAAGAATATTCCCAGAAAGGCGATTTTTTCTCCATCTGTTTAAGCGCTTGTTGTTAAATAATAAAAATGCCCTACATAACAAGATCACAAGAAAAATAAAAATCGAAAATGGTCACGTACGTCTGCATTGCCAATTCAATTAGTTCAATAGTTAAGTTTTCAGTCAACAAAGCTTAAAAAAAATATTATCACGGAAGCCGGTTGTCGCTTGGTTGTGTTTGGGTAAATAAAAAGCACCTTGCTTTGCACCAAACAGCAAAGTTTTCTGGATATCAGGCCGCCGAATATTCGGCAACCCAGAATGGACAAATAACAAGCTATTCAGCAACAATGGTTGGCGAATACCTTGTATATGGTCTCATCCCAAAGCTTCCTAACTTCAATGCTTTTATTGACGCCATAAATCCAGGCTGGTAAAGAGTTGATGCAGCACCAGCACCACTGTGTTGCCCTTCAGGACGTACCCAGCGATGCACACCGGCTAAACTGCTATCGGTTTTATCTCTTATTTCTCGTCTCCGTAAATAAATTGTATGAACTGTTGCAAAGCGCCCCTAGCGGTCACAGATAGAATTGACAGTGACATATTGGGGATCATAAATAAAAAACCACTAAATCCCTAAAGTAGTTCACTAACAGCCAACCTTACTATTTAGTCGGATTATTGACTGTCACATCATTTTTACGCCTACGGTAGCGAGTAAGTTTTTGATAACAACTCATGGTAGGGGTAAAGGTCCAGAGTGTGCAAGTGACAGCGTGTTGTCTAGCGCCGTCTCTTTCCCACTGAAAGTAACATCGAAGTAATACTGCTATAAGGGCTTGTGGTAGGCCCCCAGAAATTATTTTGTACCACCTTTTTGTCTTTTTTGTACAAAAGCTGGTCTTTCCATCAAGTTCAAAACAATTTTCCTAGAAAGTCCTTATAAAGTTCTACTTTTCTGATTCTTTTCATATTTTACCACTACCCTAACTAATAAAACATTTTTTTCAAATTTTTATTTTACCATTTTGTCGGGGTGATTGATATACACATTGGTACCAAATTTCAGCTTTGTAGTGCTAACGGTCACATAGATTAAGCGAGGACGGACAGACAGACAGACAGACATGGCGAAACTATAAGGGTTTCTAGTTGACTACGGAACCCTAAAAATGGGTTATGGGACATCTCGCCCACGAAAAATTTACACCATGAATAAACCCATACAAAATATTTTATAAAATGGACATCTGGGCCGTGGGCCAAATTTTTCTTGAGGGAGATGTCCAATAACCTAAAAAAATACCATTATGCGCTCAATACATAATTTAAAATTAAAAATGATGACATCTCTTTTCAGCCGGCTTCAAAAAGGAGGAGGTTCTCATTCGACTGTATGTATGTTTTATTTTTTATTTTTTTTGTATGTTTGTTTCGAGATTTCTCCGCCAATTATGAATGGATTTTGATGTTTTTTTTTTGTTAGGTAGGTCATGTTCCAGATGTGCTTACATATAAATTTTATGGCGACAAGTACAGCGCTTCTTGAAAAATTTAATAAAATCAAAAAATATTCGATTCATTTATATTGATGATTTTGTTGTTTGTTCAAGTTAAACGTATTGAGGACTTTGAAATTCTATTTTTAGGATTCCATACCAAAATGATAAAAAAGTCAGTCAGACATTGGGACTGCACTAAAAAGGAAAAAATAAAAAGATTTTTTTCCAAAAAAAATATCACCGCCTTGAAAAACTAAAAACAGAAAAATATCTAAAATTTCTGAAGTCGGTGGCAACACAAATCGACCGACAGAAGAGAATAGAAGCCACCGAGTTCCGAAATGTTAGTTATTTTTCTGTTTTTAGTTTTTGAAGGCGGTAATATTTTTTTTTTGGGTAAAAGCTTTTTTATAGAAATAAGGTTTGCTGGAAGAAAAGTCATGTTTTTTTTGTGCAATAAGAATAATAAGTAAAATCACTGAATCGCGTAAATGGCCTATGATGCCTGGTTTGAGTTTCCTTTAAAAACTTGGGTGGGAAAGTCGTTCGAGACTGTGGCGCGCCCTTCAAATCACAATGGCGCCCGCATCCTAGCACAAGGAGTACTAATTGGATGGGGAAAGTAATTACGGACGGTAACTCTGGTTAAGGTCAAGAGCAGCGTCGTTATCGCTAGTTAATTTTACTGCTATTCCAGTTTGCTATTGCCGCTAAAAAACAGCTAGTCGGTCACATAAGGATGATATATATATATGATGATACTTGTTTGCCAGTAAGGATGTTTATTTAATAGTAGATTGTATTACAAGGGCGCAAAGTAATATTTTTACGGCGAGGGCGTTTTTTGAATCCAGAGCGAAGTGAGGGATTCTAGAGTAGAATCCCGAGCTTTGCGAGGGATTCTTAAATAGAATCCCGAACGTAGCGAGGGATTCGAAGTACGTCGCCCGAGCCAAAAATATATTTTGCGCCCGAGATCATAGCTTGATAATAATAGCAGCTACATTGATAATTTGCTGCAAAACAATCTGCAAAAAAATCCGTGAAAATTTTTACGAGTACTTAGAACTCGGGCTTTAGTTGTCGGCTTAGAACGCGGCGTGACTATGGTATTGGCCGTCGTACCAGCTTTGGCGCTGAGCATTAAGACGTTCCAATTTTTAGGCGCACTTATAACAGGGCGTAAAACATGCAAAGACGCTCCAAATTCAAAAAGTGCGATTAAAAGTTACTTTTAGGCGCACTTTTTGAATTTTGAGCGTCATTATTGCCCGCTGAAAGTTTCTTATAGAAAACACTAACTTTGGGCGTACTTAAAGGGGAACAAAGTCGTCTTTTTCGAATAGGTGGGATGAAAAGTAATTTTTGGCTATTTTTGAGATACTTTTCGTTACAGTCGGAACTGGGGCATTATTGCAACTTGTTCTTTGGTTCACATCAGAATTTCTGTTCAGAATCCATTAAGATAGAGACAATATACAATTATTATTTATTATTATTATCAGCCGTCTGTGTCCCACTGCAGGGCAAAGGCCTCCCCTCCCTCCTTCCACATATCCCTGTCTAGTGCGGTTTCAGGCCAATCCTTGTCATATTTATCGAGTTCGTCCCGCCATCTCCGCCTGGGCCTGCCACGTTGCCGTTTGCTGCTGTTTGGGATCCACAATGTGGTTACTTTTGCCCAGAGCTCTTCCGGCATGCGACAGATATGACCAGCCCAGTTCCACTTAAGTTTGGCAGCCGTGTGCCCTACATCCGCAATTTTAGTTTTGGAACGCAGTATCGAGTTTCTTATGCGATCTGTGAGTTTTACTCCTAAGATACTGCGTTCCATTGCTCTCTGGCAAACCCCGAGTGCGGACTTTTGACGCTTGGTTAATGACCACGTTTGCGCTCCGTAAGTGAGGGTGGGCAGAATGCACATGTCCATTAGCTTCCTTTTTAGGGAAAGAGGGAGTGTTCCCTTCATTATTTGTTTCATCGACCAATAGCTCTTCCAGGCGTTTTCGGTGCGTCGAGCAACTTCTCTATCTTGTCGCGCCTGGAAGGAGACTATTTGGCCGAGGTATATGTACTCATGAACATATTCAATCCGCACCCCCTCAATTGCTATCGAGCGTCGGATGCTGTTGGTCATCACCTTCGTTTTCGTCATATTCATAGCAAGTCCGACCTCGAGGCTGGCTTTGCTCAGTTGGTCGAGCATCAGGCTTAACTCGGCTGCCGAGGAAGAGAAAAGAACAATGTCATCGGCGAAGCGGAGATTAGTTAATCTTCTCTCGCCCATGACAATGCCCTTGTCCTCCCAACCGCTTTGTATTTTTTGGAACACTTCTTCCAGGGTGGCTGTAAAAAGTTTTGGAGAAAGGGGGTCGCCCTGCTTAACTCCTTTTTGGATGGGAAAAGATGGTCCTGCAGTATTTATTTGTACGGCTGCTGTGCTGCTTTGGTAAATTTTTCGAAGTAGGTTAATATACGTTGGCTCGATGTCCTGTTTCTTTAGAGAGTAAAATATGGCGCTGTGTGATAAACTATCAAATGCTTTAGAGTAATCGATGAATGCGAGATATATCGGTAGGTTAAATTCTTGGTGTTTTTCTACGATCTGATTAAGGGAATGTAAGTGGTCGGTTGTGGAGAGACCACGTCGGAATCCGGCCTGTTCTGGAGGTTGACGATGATCCAGCTGTTTCGAGATGCGACTTTCCAGTACTTTGACAAATATTTTGTAGAGATGTGAGATAAGACTAATGGGGCGATAATTAGCGATTTCAGTCTTATCACCTTTCTTGTGGAGTAGAATAATATTCGAGTGGCAGAAATTGTTTGGAAAAATACCTGTTTTTAAAATTGAGTTAAATAAATTGCAGATATGTGGCAACAAAATAGGTTCCGCGGCACGAAGTGATTCTGTTGTTATACCGTCTTCGCCTGGGCTTTTATTGTATTTCATATTTCTAAGAGCCTGATGAACTTCAAAGCCAGTGATTACTGGGACTTCATTGGGACAAGAGTAAATTTCGGCTATTAAATGGGACTGTTGATCGGCAGAATATAGTGTCTTGTAGTATTCGGTACTTATCTCAACGATTTTTGATCTATTACCCTGCTTAATTCCGTTTCGGTCTTTTAAATGAGTAATTGTAGACCTACCTATGTCCATTCCACGAATAGCTGATCTTAAGGATCGGTTATTTGTTAGCGCTGTATGAACACGTTGTGTGTTATAGTGTCGTATGTCCTTCCTGATACTTCGCTTTACTGTTCTATCTAAATTCCTATAACTAGCAGACTGGTATTTCATATTCTGTCGCTCTTCAATAAGGCGTGTTGTGCTGTCACTGAGTTTTGATTTCTTTTTATTAAGGCATGTTACTTTTTGACTTGCAGTTTTAATAGCTTGCTTGATATTGTTATATTGGACTTGTGAATCGTTTGAATCAGTATCTAGTAAACTAAAAGTGTTTTTAACATTTATACAAAACTGTTCTTTATAATATACAATAGAGAACTTATTAAGTAGAATAAGTTCTTTTTTTATTAATATTAAGACGTTTCCGTAGACAAGGCATTTCTTCTGTGTCGGGGGTGCGTTTAGAAACACAAAAACACACACAAACAACCAGATTCGGAAAAAGTACCTGTAGATCCTACAAAAAAGTAAAAAATACTGTATTTATTTATTTATTTATTTATTTAAACTTTATGCACATATGTACAATGGCGGACTTAATGCCTAAGGCATTCTCTACCAGTCTACCCAGGGTGGTGCAGAGATTATATGGTAGGTGCACTTAAAAAATAAAAAGAAAAATCAAGATTTCTATACCTACATTTCTTAGATTTATATATACTTTGTTCTAAATTGACATGGTTCTAAATTGTTATAAATTTTAGATTAGATCACGTCATAATATTGTGGAGAAGTATCCCTTTCTAATGAAAATCCTATTCAATTTTTGACTCGAAATAATGTTACGGATTAAAATATATTTAATTAAGATAAATAAATAAGAGTTTAACATGGCTAGGTGCTATATGGACATACATGAGAAAATTCTAAAGAAAGTTTACTGTCATATGAGGAGACATGACCAGGATCTCATAAATTAATTTCAAACGAAATGTTTTAGCTAAATACAGAGGCAACATATCTAAACAGCTCTGACTGAATTGAACATAGCACGGGCAATTCTTGCCTTGCTCTGAAGAAAATATCTAACTTAGGTACGTAGTTCATATTTAATCAAATTAAATAACTGTAATCAAATTGATTCCTATCTATGATTTTGTTGTCATATGTATACTATACCAGATATAACTGAATTCAGAAGATATAAACTCGGTAAGATACGGTGATTTTTTCACATTGTTGTCAAACCTACGATTACGACCGAAATAAAATAAATAAATAAAATATTTAAATTTTATTCAGATTTGCCGTTTGAGAATGTTTGTACCAAGGCGGATGTCTAAATGCGCCCTGTCATCCATCTTTTTAAATTTGCAATAACAAGCTATTATATTCAATAAGCGAACGATGCTACTCGCCAATTCTTGGAGATATAATGGTGTCCCAAGTGAATAAGTGGTCCATATGAAATGGACACGCAGGAAAAAACTAAAATGACGAAGTCCTTTGGCACAAACTGAATGTTATTGTATCCTTATCAACGTTATTCAATGTGCTTTATAGGTTGTTGCGCACAAGCAGTACTGGCACTTGTAATAACTTTCTCAATTGGCTTCGCGTTAAGGATAACTTACATATGTGCTCAATAGCTTCACTTTCACGTGTAATCTAGTGAATTTGCATCGCACTTCAGTTAATACTTTTCATCTAAATAGAATATATTAAGGTAAACTGACTAATTGATTGTTAATATATTAACGCACAGCCCAAACTGCTGGAGGGTGTGCTCTTTATATAGATTAAGTAATCACTAAGAAAAAGTGTAGAGGAGTGCAGTTTTCACACCTAAGGGGGTAAAATTGTGTCCAAATTGCACCACTCTACGAAGGTTGAGGAGATCGTGAAGTACGTGCGCGTGAAGACCAACTGGACCCTGAGGGTCGAGAGGTTGGAGCCTCGTCTCTACACGAACTTTAAGTCGTTTGTGGTGTGCGTTCCGACACACCATCTCGAGAAGTTCCTCAAGGAAGAGTTCTGGCCGAAAGGTGTTGCGTACCGCCGGTTTCGTGGCCGCCTACATGACACCAAACCAGTTCTGGATATCAAGCATAGCGTTATTTACTTCGTCAAGATGTTGTACACGTCTATTCACTTTAAAATCAGTGAGTGTCATCAGTAAATAACACCATTTGCGGTTGGTTTTCCAGTAAACTTGCTAAATTATTTATGTAAACTAAAATAGGAATGGACCCAATATAGATCCCTGCGGTACGCCCATTTACACCGTTAATTTGTACCTGTTGCAGTCTATAATCAAATAGGATTTCACTGCGCTAATTTAACGAGCCCGTAATACTCAAGTTTCAAAAGAAGTGGTTCACGCAATCAAATGCTTTGGAGAGGTCGCGGTCCCAGAAAACGCCAATGGCATCTTGTGACTCTTCCCATGTTTGAAACATATGTTTAATAAAAGTGACACCGGCATCAGTAGTTCAACATCCTTTGGTGAACCATACTAATGGTCATGTAAGATGTTATTGCAGTTAAAATGACTAAGCATTTGATAAAGCATTATTTTTTCAAATACTTTGCTGAGAACCGGTAAAAAAGAAACAGGTCTATAATTATTAGCGTCTTTGCTATCCCCGAATTTGAAAAGTGGTATAATTTTGTTGTAATTCATTAAATCTGGGAAAACCCCTTGATCTATACACAAATTAAATACATATGCTAAATAGGGCGCTATTGTCTCAATAATCGAATTACAAACATTAGTTGACATGCCCCAAAGATCTTCAGTTAAATAAATAATTTAATCTATTTGATTTTATATTTGCCTATCATCTTGTAATAAATCGTTATCTAGTTGTAGAAGAAATAAATGACATGAAGTGTTTATAAAGTAATGTACGTTTTGACAGAATTCTGAGTAGCAAAATTAAATAAATACAGTTATTTAGTTTCATAGAACTTTGTTAGTTTTGTGATAGAATTTGTAAATTTAGGAAAAATTCAACAACTCATTTTATTTTATTTATTAAAAATTCTACTAAACATTGACCACAGAATGATAATGATTTATTTATTGATATGTTTATTTTTCCTTAAAACAAATTTGTATTAGTTTGAAGTCTACATAAGTCGATAAAAAACGCTATGCAATAGCTTTACCGCGGCAGTCTCCTGAGTGCCACACGTCTTTTTTTATTTTGAAAATAAATTACTTTGAAAGATACTGTAATACACAGTCAGACATTGGAAGTCGACACTAAAAAGTAAAAAATAAACCGTTTCCCCAAAAAATAACCGCCTTCAAAAACTAAAAACCCAAAAATAACACAAATTTCGGAAGTCGGTGGCTTCTCTTCTACCAGTCAATTTGTGTTGCCACCGACTTCCGAAATTTTTGTTATTTTAACATATTAGTCAATATCATTTATAAATATAACAAAGAGAAGAGGACCTAAAATAGATCCCTGTGGAACGCCAGACGTGACAACTATAGGTTCAGATGCATATCCATTGACAGCCACTATTTGAATCCTGTTAAAAATGTATGAAACAAACCATCTTAGCAAATTACCTCGTATTCCATTATAATCAATCATCATTATAAGCAATCTTTTCCAAAAGTAGTGTATGATCAACCTTGTCAAAGGCCTTCTGAAAATCTGTGTACACAGCGTCTGCTTGTATACGCTGGTCCATTTTTTCCAAAAGATTATTTGTGAAAATCGGAAGATTAGTTAGGTTAGGGTCGAGCGATGTTTAACAAATCCGTGCTGTTCGGGTATTATAAGCGGTTGCATGTGCGGATAAAGGGCACTGTGAACAAGACGCTCAAAAACCCTTGATTGGATGGAAAGTATTGAGATGGGGCGGTAATTTTCTACATTACTCTTATCACCATTCTTATACATGGGGCACACTAAAAGTTTTGCACTTCTAACTTTCTAACTAATCGGAACTATTTGAATTTGGAATGTTATATTTTTTGAAACGTTGAAACCTCCTTAGTACAAAAAAAAAAAATTGGCGGGAAATCATTTGTCAATTGTTTTTTATCACACATCAAAGTTCTACGTACGCGATAAAAATGGAATAAAGTCGAAAAGATTTTAGAGCGATGATTTTTTATGATTTCAAAAGTTCTCTCTCTCCGCAAGACTGGGCTGCTCGTCTTCAAAATGCTTTTGGGAGAGAAGCTCCTTGTTTGAGCACCGTGAGGCGATGGTATTCTGAATTTGAGAGAGGACGAGTTTCTCTACATGACGAATTTCGTGAAGGGCGGCCTTCAACTGCCGTTAACGAAAATAATGTGGCTACTGTTAAGCGACTAATTGAAAAAAACCCGCGGATTACCCATGAGGCAATTCGAGGACTATTTGGTATTGGTATGAGCCAAATTCAGAAAATTTTACACGAAGAATTGAGAGTTTGGAAACTTTGTTGTCGTTGGATCCCTCATGAACTGACAGCGGAGCAGAAGCGGGCTCGCGTGGAATGGTGCTCACAGATGCTACTGAAGTACGACCACGGACATTCTAATGCTGTTTATGACATTGTCACAGGAGACGAAACGTGGATTTAATGTTTGAACCCGAAAAAAAAACAGCAGTCTTGTGAATGGGTGTTTGAAAATGAGAATAGGCCAAAAGTGAGGCAGGCGAGAAACGTTGGTAAAAAAATGATCGCGTTTTTTATCTCAGCTACGGGTCCCATTTGTACAATTCCACTTGAAGATCAAAAGAGTGTTAATGCCGAGTGGTATTCTACCATTTGTTTACCCAGAATGTTAAAAAAGGTTCGCGAAAGACGACCAAAAAGCCGCTTTCTTCTACATCATGACAACGCTTCGTAACACACGGCCAACAAAACAAAGTCATTTTTAGCTTCCGAAAAAGAACAACTTGTCCTGTGCATAGCCCCGACCTAGCACCCTGTGATTTCTGTATTTTCCCCAAAATTAAAGATTTGATGAGAGGTTTTACTTTTACCAACTCCGAAGAGGCAGTGATAGCGTTCAATCAGCACACAGAAAACACGCCTTCAGATCTGTGGTCCTCCTGTTTTAAAAAATGGTTCGATCGCATGAAAAAATGTTTAAATTGTAAAGGAGAGTATTTTGAAAAGCAATAAACATAATATTTTGTTTATAACATGTTGTTTTTTTAAGTTACGCAAAACTTTTAGTGTGGCCTACGTAGACCGGAGTAATAAAAGCACGTTTCCAGATTGAAGGAAAAACTCCGGCATGCAAACATTTATTAATATAATAAAATAGCCAGGTATTTATCGGTTCGTAACTCAGAAACAGTAGAAACATATACATATATGTTGACCACATGACCCAGTCCTTTACAATACGGAAGATGCTAGATACATATTTTGTTGAACACTTAGCCTCTCTAGAGCTTTGCCACCCTTTTAATAATTTTATTAAAATGTAGTTGTATAACCTAATACATAACTTTGGTTTATCAAAAAAAAAATATACAATAAATACAATAGTGGTCTATAGCTAATTATAAATATACCAGGAATAGGCTTAATATCCATAAAAACATAACATTGTAATGAGGTAACGCAGTACATGCGAACAAGCAATAAGCTAGTAATGACAATAAGTGAAAACAGTATCATATATAGTATAAAATAGAGTGCCAAGCAATCATACTCCAATATAATGACTGCACATAACAGAAGATAAGAGAAAAACAACATAAAAGTCCAAAAAAAAAACAAATAAACAGCAGCATAATTAAAATGATTACAATGCGTTATTATTGCCGGTTCTCCCGCTAATCTTTGCAAGAGGCTTAATATCCATAAAAACATAACATTGTAATGAGGTAACGCAGTACATGCGAACAAGCAATAAGCTAGTAATGACAATAAGTGAAAACAGTATCATATATAGTATAAAATAGAGTGCCAAGCAATCATACTCCAATATAATGACTGCACATAACAGAAGATAAGAGAAAAACAACATAAAAGTCCAAAAAAAAACAAATAAACAGCAGCATAATTAAAATGATTACAATGCGTTATTATTGCCGGTTCTCCCGCTAATCTTTGCAAGATCGCTAGTAGAACGAATTGCGAAAGCAGATATTCCATCGCGCTCTCGCACCAGTATCGTCGCGTTCCTGACTCAGGCATATTTGTATTCATCGTTGATAACGAGTTTCTTGGCCTTTCGAAATAAGGCTTTATTATTTCATGTAAGATGTTCATTCAAGTATACTGATACTGCGGTGCCTGCAATACCAATCTGATCCGACTTGACACTCTTAACTTTTCGGTAGGCACTAAGTATGTTCTCGCCAACTTTTTTTTTATCTGTGGCCTCCCTATTCAGTCAAAATTTTTAATTTTCAAAAATGGTAAATAATTTACCTAAAACTACCTTTTAAAAAAATAGTTGAAAGTAAACTACAATAAAGTCATTTAAAGAAATATAATTTTTAAATAATGCTGATATTTTTATTACATCAATTTATTTTACATCGCGTAGTAATTTAGTGGCTGTATAAAAAGTTACAACATGGCTCAATAGAAATCTGAAAATAGAACTATTTTTTTATTTCACAGCTGTCAGTAGGAACAGTGAAAAATAAAAATACAGATGCCTGCCTGAAATGCCTGCCAAGTGCGAGTTACGCTCTGACCGGAGGGTTCCGTACCACTAAAGCTAAAGCAATGTCTTGCAACACTAACACAGGAAAAAATCTGATAACCGTAAAGTAGTTGGATCTAACACTGAGCTTTCTATTTATAATATGCATATGTCACCGGAAAATAACAAGATCCGTAAATTTATCAATCTACTAGGAAGTTTATAAACTTTCGTAAGATTCTAAACGGGAGATTAATTGTAATATTTTACGGCCACATTTTCGTAAATTGATAAACTTACTGAACTTGTTATTTTCCGGTGACACATATACTAGGTGTATTTTTGGTCTTGCACAACCCGCTAGGAGATGATTCTACCCATAAAAACAAACAACTTTTATTATAGAACCAACGTTTCTAACAAAAGTTCAATGCCCTCCCGACCATAATGTATGAAACAGCTAATATTTTTTTCGAAATTTCAGAGTTGGTTCCATAATAAAAGTTGTTTGCGGGTTATGTAAAATTAAAAAGATAAAATAATGAAACGCTAAGCTCATGCCGACAGACGCTGTTCATTCGAACGAAACCAGCACACAGCGCTGTGCTAATTTTTGTGGCTGGTTAACATTATTTTGATTACCAGAGAAGTTCGAGCCATACAGCTAAATATTAAACTATAACAGACGTTTTTTTATAGTGGCTGTATAGTCTATTTATTTAATTTACTTTAATTATTAATTTATTTAATTTAATTTAATTTGATCTTACAAGCTAATAGATGTTTATCCAAAACGCTTACAAGATTAATTTTGTTACTAACTAATTAAAAAGAATAAGTCAAAATTCATGACAGTCAAAGGACATTGACCATCCATGTATGGGAGTTGGGCCAAGTGTTGCCCAGCATGAACACATAGTGCATTATGTACCTTAGGCTAACACTACTCTGTAAACAAAAGCTCATCAAAATCTATTCGAGGAGATTTGGGAAAAAAAATTTTTTTATCAAGATTTTTTATTGGTGAAGAATGACATCCAATGGTACGTACCGCAGTTATTATTTTAAACAATTGCTCACTTTATAATTACAATCAAGTATTTCATGGTTTCTTACATTTAGAATTGATTTACATTAATAATACTCACAGTTATCTACTTGACATTAAACAATGAATTACTAACATTGATAATATTACATTATTCGTTTACATCGTATGATCAGCCCCCCTAGACAAGCATTGGCATTGTAGAATAGACATAGCGAAAACGAATCGATTGTCAAATGTATGGAGATGAACTAGAACTAGAGGAACCGCTGTACATAGCCTCGGCATTCCTCTTTAGGCCAACATCTGTCAACACTTGAGACAGTGGTGTCTCAGGGATAGTATACCCTTTCCGTTCCCTTAGCCAGGTATAGGAGCTGATGTCATCCTTAAAACTCTCCTTACCACATCCTGGTTTATTGCCTGGTCTATCAAGGCCTTGCTACCCTGGTAGTTCTTCTGCACTTTCTTTGTGCGTTTGGCCCACTCAAGTGTTGCGGCATATAGATTGGGGTAGTTCGAGTGATTCAAAGAGGGATATTTATTGTTGTCTACGAGGCGGCATGTACTGTATTTATCTCCTTCTTGGCTCTTCACAGCGGTCAGGGTGACATCCAGTTTCATGACCTCGTCTAGAACACAAGGAATCTCCATAACCCTGCTCCCCGAGGTCGTGAACAGGTACATAAGATTTACCGACTTTAGATACGCGTCTCTATAAACTAAATCCAACTGAGTAAGTACAGCTCTGGTTATGGCCGGTTCTCTATCCCTGGTCTTCTCCATCTCTAAGTACCTGTTCAGGAGATCCCTTCTTACCTCAATGTGACTATACAAGGAGTGTTTCGTCTCTGCAATGAATCTCCATACTCCCTCCATAAAGGCCTCTGATAGGCAGTTAGCCTTGGGGAGACCAGCAAGGCCAGCTGCCCATCTTTTCTTGCAGGCAGGAGCGTTACTATACGCATGCCCTCCCGAGCGTGTTAACAAATATATCGGTAGTCTGACTTACATGGGCCCAATTTCCGATAAAGTCGCGAATATTTTAAGAAAACAAAACGTTTTCGTCGCGTTTAATACAAACAATAATTTACGTCACCTTTGTAACGGCAAAGATCGTTTAGAAAATTCAAAAAAATCCGGTGTTTATAAATTAATTTGTAACGATTGCAACGGGGTCTATGTAGGTCAGACAGGCCGCAATTTTAATACTAGATATAAGGAACATATTGCCGCATATAGGAATGGCCACCCAGAAAAATCACACTACGCAAAACATTTACTAGACACCGGCCATTCCTTGTGCGACAATAACACATATCATATTTTGCATGTTTGTGACAAAAGTTTCCGGTTGTGTGTGTTAGAACAGTTAGAAATATTAAAACATAATAATAACAATAGATACACACTGTTGAATGACCAAACAAATATAATACCTTCACCTTTATTCCGCATGTTTGAGGGTAGGTCGTCATTTTCTGACGATATATAAGGCAGCGCGCTACGCCGTCGCGTCACTCGAGTCCGAGCGGCCGACGAGTCAACATCTCCTGAGGATGCCCCGTGGAGGGGCGAAACACGTGTCGAGTATAAGTATTGGGTGTCGGATTGCATGTAATTTACTGCTCTTCTGCATGTGCATATTTTTTGCGGGCGGGAGGGCGGTGCTTGCGTGCATTTTGCATCCAACACTTTTTCCAGAAATTGCGGAATTAAAACTAAATATTATATTTGTTTTTAGCTGTATGGAGATGTCAAATTGTTTAGCGAAAGCTTATGTCTACAGCACGAATAAACAGTTTTTCTTTCTTTCTTAATGTCAATTCCCTTAATCAATAAGTCTATTAACTTAATACAGTCTTGGTACCTAGCCCATCCTAAAAACCAAACTAAGCACATAATGTGGGCACGAATGCCAATTGTTCTGTGAAACATGTTCGTCATTTTCATTTTGTACTTCTATTTCCTTCTTTATTTTTATTTTTTGTTATTATTTCACTGTGGCATTTGGGTTTTTGTACGTAGTTTGTTAATTGTTTCTTTTTTTTAGTGTTGTGTATGTCTTGTGAGAATGTACCAAATAAATGTATTATCTATCTACATGAGCAGCAATACCATCACCTATTCCACGATTGTCCAGATGTAACAGTGGTACTTTTTCGACGAAACATGTCTACTCTTTATGTGTGCTCGTATGAGTTGGACATTACTGGAAGGCATAGTAAATGCTGACAGATCGTTAAGATCTCCGTTATATTGTTGGATAAGAAATGATCCACTGCTGGGTACATGTTCACTGTAAAAACGGGTGCAAGTTTTTTTTGGTAGGTGCCTGCAGCGAAAAGGGTAAATTCTTCAGCGGTCAATATCGAAAATAATTATATTAACTAAAATCGTTTAATACTATTAACTAAAATCGTCCCAAAAATCTTAAAAACATAACTAAAAAAAACCCTGGGACCGTTTTTTTTTAATAATTTTTAAAATTATATGTTAATGCAAGTAATCATTTGGTAGTACTCCCATGTCTGGGCAGCATATGGCCCAAACCCGATCAATGTCCTTTTACAATAGATTTGTTAAAAATGTCAAAAGTTATAAAGTCAATAAAATAAAAAAGCGATAAATTATTTAAGTTGTCAATAGAGGGGCATATATTATGTACGGAATCTGGTAATAGCACTAATCGGAATTAATGTATATGTCACCGGAAAATAACAAGATCCGTAAGTTTATCAATCTACTAGGAAGTTTATAAACTTCCGTAAGATTCTAAACGGGAGATAAATTGTAATATTTTACGTCCACATTTTCGTAAATTTATCAATTTCCGACGTCATACGGTAAATTTATAAACTAAAATTTTATCCAAATCGGTTCAGTGGTTTAGGCGTGAAGAAGAGACAGACAGAGTTACTTTCGCATTTATAATGTAAGTAAGTATGGTCATACAATGACCCGTCCCGGCTTCGCACGGATGTTACAAATCTTTTGAAAATCCGACTTTTCTCTACTATGACATGCATCCTCCCCTATACTCTTGGATGATCCTATCTATTAAAAAGCCCATATCAAAATCCGTAGCGTAGCGTTTAAAGAACTAAGCATACATTGAGACGAACAGACAGAAAGCGGTAAGCGACTTTGTTTTTAATATGTAGTGATTGGAATCGAAGACAGATGGTATAAGGATTATGAAGTCTTCATTTCAAGACCTTACGGCGCTTGTCGCGTGTCCCAGTATTATGCTAAACATGAAAACTGGTAAATTAATTTAATTACGTACTATTTATCATATAATAATAAGCGAATACTTTTTTCAAGCGTAAAACATCGAACGACAAAAATCAATCCAGTGTGTGAAAAGTTTAGCAAAATTAAGTATCAGGTGGCCATCATCTTGCAAATACTACGTAGGTATACCTACAGCTTATTCTGATTGCCAATCGAGATTATTTTTAAGGTGGTCATCATTGCAAAAATTTGCTTCTCAGCCCTTAGTTATAAGGCAATGTATTATGTACTAGTTGCTGCCCGCGATGTCGACCGCGCGAACGCTCGATGTGGTAAATATAGACTATGTGTTGACCTGAACTCTAGGAAATATTCACGAAAAAATTAAATGAAATCTATGCAGTAATTGTAAAGTTTATCCCGGACAAACATATAGAGAACTATTCTAAAAACTAAATTTTTGGATTCTGCAAACTTTACTTTCGACTTGGTTACGATTTTATTTAATATGTCACAACAGTCAATTATAAATTATTCAAAGTCTAGACTCTAGAACAAAACGATTTAACGTGCTATATACTAATTCTTAACGTGATAATATTGTTATCAAGATATTATTATATGTATTTAATACCCTTAAAAGTTATTGAGAAATAAATGGTAAAAATATTTTGCGATAGCAAAGTATTTTTTGGAATTGTAAAATTACGAAGTGAAATTGAAAATATCAAGGTGTTAATAAAAGATGAGCGGTGGCGTAGAGTAATATCATGCCGGCGTCAAGATAGAACGTTTAGAGCGTTTGTCGCTCAATAAGGCTCCCAGTGAGGATCTGAGCGTAGTCGTAGCGAGCGGAAGGAGGCAGCCGGGCCGCGGTCGATAGGCACGGGGGCGCAGGCGCGGGATCTTGCCGCCGGAGGGGCTACAAGAACACGCCAGTCCGCCGGCAACCTGATACGCGGCTGCCGGCAGCCAGCGTCCGCAAGGGCGCACGCGGACGCGCAAAACATGCATACGAGCCGTCCGCGCGGCGTGCACTGCATCGCGCTCGTACTGGCTCTCGCGATCGCCTGGTTGCCTCATGCAGACCACGCCGCGTGAGTATCTCCAGCTCTGTCACCAGGTCCCAGCCGTGACCATCGATCTCCTCGCGTGACGACGACGCTCAGGCCCGCGCGCACCCCGCACGTACTTGAGAAGCCATAGCGTGCGTGTAAATCTCTCAAAGCCGAGAGTTCAAATATGCTCGACGCGCGTCTGATTTGTTTATAACACGACCTCGATGCTAATCCCTCGCAAATAAGCTAATAAGGAAAAGGGTTGGGGCTCAAGGCTTCCCGAGCTTAGTTGCTCGCTTATTAAAATAATGTAGCGAGAAAAAACAACCCCTTTCTAAGCTCACCTTAATCTGTTTTAAGTTTATTTCTTGAACAAATGAAATATCTGTGTTGTAATTTATTTAGAAAGTAAACCTGATATCAGTTTTAATACTCACATAATTTACAAGAAAGTTGGTTTGGAACTCATGAGAACATAAATAACATCGAAGAAATTGAGACCTCCATTAGGCTCACAGGGAACGATTTTTCGTCGTTACGCTGATTTATTTTTTCTTGTCATTCTTTAAAAAAAGTGTGCTAGAAGCGCCATACCCTGTTGAACCGCTATAATATATCTGTCCAATAAATGATAAACTTATGAGCAAGTAAAAGACAGAGAGTGAAATCTTGAGCAGTGAGACAGACATATCTGACCTTTTGCGTGTAAGAAAACCTAATATCCAATTACTACTATTGTAATTTAGAAAAAAACTATGAAGCAGTTCTCGTAAACTGTGCCGTGTAAAGCTCAGGAGTTTTATTTATCAAAATATTTGCACATTGTTTTCGAAAATTATGAAGTTACTTGTTTATTGTGTAAGGGAAATTTGTTTTTAAAGACTGTCGCAACTTCTAACTAGTGGAACTGAAAAGTGGTTAAAAGGTGGGATTCCAGTAATAAAGAATAATTATAATTATAAATCAAACCTTCAAACACACGTGATTCGAGACACAATAGAAAGACAATAGCAGCTCGACAGCCGGCTGTCGGTTGGTCGTTGAAAGGTTAAGTGTCTATACTGTTCTGTGCTCTGGTTACAAAACAAATATTGTCCATTGCTTATGGCTATCACACCTGCTATTGGCTGCTTGTTTTGTATGAAAAGCTTCAATTGAAAAGTAATTCTAAATATAGAATTCAACAATTATTAAATGTCATCTGAAAGTGACCTGTGCCCTGGAGGTATGTTTAGGTTAGCAATGTTTACTTATTGTTTGATTTTTGTATGCATGGGACACAAGAAAGTACAAAAATGGTATTTCAATGTCAAAATAAAAGTAGAATATGTTCAAACAACAATAATTTTCCTTCCTTTACAATTGCATTCACTCTTTGACCTTTATTCGAAAGTTGTTAATATTGCAGTGCTCGTAATAGGTGAAAGTTTACATGAACGTAACTGTTTCCATAGTGCTGGTTTTCACGGTTCTGTTAATATTTCGGAAAGTACATAACAATGTATATTGAAATATTACCTTCGCGTTAAATGTTATACACTTGAGAGCAATAACATCGCACACCCCAGATTTTAACAAAACTAGCTGGATTTTCCTATTAGATAATAAATTGATAAGTTGCAATAAATACTTATAGATTAATTGATTACCTTTCTAACGATACCACTGAAATGTATGCAAAATGCTCAGAAGGATCTTTTAGGAAATAAAATGAAACTTGCAAGTAAAATTGTGACTATTACATTTAGCGGACAAGACATTAAATTGAAACAAATCAAGAAATTGACAATAAAATATTAATTAATATGGAGTGTTACCCCCTCTAGCTCTAATTACAGCTCTTAATTGGTTTTTCATCGACAGTATTAACTTTACGATGAATTCTTGTGTTCCTTTTTCAATAGCTGATAGCAGCGCTTGGAGATGTCTTTGAGCTGGACTTCTTGCTTGAACACGTCTTTTAAGGTCATCCTAAACATGCTCGACCGGATTGAGATCAGAACTGCGAGCTGGTCACTCCAGCACATTAATATTGACCTCTTGCAAATAATCGTCAACTGTCCTAGCAACATGGGGCGTTATTATGCATGAGAAGGAATTCTTCCCCATAAGCCACAAAATCGGCCTAACATGGTGTGTGAGACTCCTTCCACGTATCGCAGAGTTATTGGTATACACGTCATACTGAATATAAACTTAAATTTAACTGTCTAGCCTCTTGACTTTGATTTTGCCCAGCTTCCAGCAAGGGTATAACTTGAGCAGCCTCTGCAGGTGTTGTGTCCATGATTTTCAAGGTGTAATCACGTTAAAGTTTAGTGCACAAATGATTAAAAAAAACCTTATATACCTGCGAGAATGAGCGCAAGTAGTGCCTACTCGAAACGAGTTAATTCGCTAATTTTTGTTGTTTTCACATTTGAGCGTTTAATTTCCAGGAAAATGAATTTCTTATTACATGACATTATAAACAGATTGTGTATTTTTATTAAACATACTTTTTATTTACTTACACCAAAGAGTTTTAAGAAAATTCCCATTTTTTTTGGTTAAAATCTAAGGTGTGCGATTTTATTTCTCTCAAGTGTACTTTCGCTCTCGTTGAATAAAAGTGAACGTGTTGCTATTGTGTTATAATTTGCGCGAGTTTGTATTTCGGATAAAGTTTTAACTTTAAAATTAATATACAAATGAGAAATCAAAATGAATCTTAAAGTTAACAACATACTTTACCTTAAAAAAATAAGACCGTCTACGAGATATTATAAACTTAAAAAAAAGTATATTATTATTTATATAAAGTATGATGGTGCAGGCTAATGAATTCTTTAAAAACTTTCGCATCATTAACATATTCCTTACATTTAACATCATGTGTCTTGTCGTTATAAAATTGTTTTGGTGGTTAACATTACATTCTGGA
Source organism: Athetis lepigone (assembly GCA_033675125.1). Lineage (NCBI taxonomy): Eukaryota > Metazoa > Arthropoda > Insecta > Lepidoptera > Noctuidae > Athetis > Athetis lepigone. The sequence goes on from CM066219.1 coordinate 16,112,338, forward strand.
ACGTTTTCGTGCCAAAACGCCGCCGTTGAGTATCCGAGAGTGAGCATGGTTGTTGGTAAACAATCTTTCAATTGATGAAACAATCTATGTACCGTTATGAGACAAACAAACATTTCACATTTTTCACTTTCATTTCAGCCGATAATATTATGAATTCTCACTCAGTGTGAGTATCAAAACTGAGGTCAGGGGGGGGGGGGGATTCTTAGTTCTAATACTCTGATAGTATATTTAGTATCACTGACCAGCGGTCCTTAACGTTTTAAGTTGTTGCGATAGCCGATAATATTATGACGTTCACTAAGTATCGCTGTTTACTGTAACGGCTGATGATGTTAAACGTTTTGATTAAATTACAAAAAATAATTTATATAAAAACTTTTATTTTGTAACTTCATTAAAATATTCGCAACATCATTATGAAAGTTTTTAGAGGATTATATTCCTTCAAAAAAATGCATGAAGTATAAGGTCAGGTCACATTGTTATAATTTATTATCTCGTTAGTGTTACCCAGAGAACACGAACCTCCCGGCGAGCACTATAAACTACCTTCGAAGGGATATATTTGCCGTAACCATGCTTGTGACATTCAGGATTGGCGTTCGCATTTTGTTTATAAACTAGCTTTCGCCCGCGGCGTCCCCCACGTTGATATCGAACTTCCATCCACTATTTTACTCCTTAAGCCAGGGTTCTAATTTCCAAAAATATTTTCTTAGCGGCTATCTGCTTTTTATAAGAAACATACCCTCCAAGTTTCATGTCACTGAGCGGGCGGTTTATGTTGTGCGTTGAAACTTCAGCAATCAGTCAGTTATACGTAAGATTACTATCGCATTAGCATGTCATTGATCTATTAACTAACTATGCCCACTATGCCAATGCCCACCAAGGTTTTGTGTTTTTGAGTTTTGATGACAGTCGACTATTTATTCAAACAAGTTAATCAAAACATTGGAAGGATTAACTCGATAAATTGAGAAGCAAGTTAATGTACAAACATCATCATGTATTTGCTCATGTTGTAATTATGAGCTCATCATATCCTCATTAATATTTATGTGAGTAAAATCAGGCACATAATTAAATTGATATTCATAATATTTGAATAACCAATTCAGGCAATCGGGATGTACGTTAACTTACCAAGCATGATAATTTTATTCTAGGATAATAATAAGCTGCTTCAGGCTATTTTTAGACTAAATGAAAAAAAGACAATTGTAGTTTGATGTATAAGTGTGTTAACTAGTTATTAATAAATCCTGTACGATCCTATATATATATATATACATACAGTCGTGGTCAACTAATTAGGGACAAACAAAAGTTTCAGCTGAATTTTAACTTTCATGTCCATGGTAGATCAGATAAACTAAATAATTTAGTTTAATTTTATGAAATACTAATTAATATTAAGAATACTTGAAAATTGTGAGCATTGCTTTGAAGTTGATAATATTTTGTAATAGCAAATTTAAAAACAAATCTCCTGCAACCAAATCGCGGCGTGTGCTGGTTGGCCAACTAATTAGGGACAAAAACAAAAGTAGTGTGTTATATTCCCATTTTTATAAAATTTGATGGCATGTAATTTTTTTTTAATAATTAAGATTAGAGTCTTTACGTTGACTTTGAATTTGTTGAAATATTAACATAGTATTTAATTAAACTTGGGGCGAAATAAAAGTTCTGATACAACAATGCGAAAAATAATTATTATTGTTTATTATAGTAAATAGCCATAGCGTAAATTATTAAAACATTGAAATTGCTCCATTACAGTGATTTTCAAAACAAGACAATTATAATCCATATTTAAAAATTATACTTTTGAATCCATAAAACGACTAAACGTGCAATCAGAAAGGAAATACCAACAAAAACTATTGTGAAAAAAAATCGCTTAACAGTGATAGCGGTGATAAAAGATCCACTTAGGGGGGCTTTTTATTGATTATAGGTCTGAATAGTGTTGGTATTTGGACTAGAAAATGGCGGTGGAGTAATCTACAACAATCTTTCGACGTCAATTTGTTGAAGCTAAACTGTTTGGCATGGTCGTACAAAAACTTCCAGTGTTGAAAAAATCACAGACTCGCCACGGTTGGCCTTAGTTATGAGACACCGATATTAAGACTGATTGTCAATAAAAAAATGTTTTGATTTTGGACTAAACGCAGGTACATTTTGTTTCATCAGAAGGCAGGCAGTATTAATGGCGCCTTAAAAAGCAAAAAGTCTCCAAAATACTCCAATAGACAAGTTGAACTTGAGGAGAGAACATAAAACTATGGCGTTGGTTTTCTGTAAATGGTGTGGGACCTTTAGAGCAAATGGAAGGCACACTAGATTCAATTTAATAAAGAGAAATACTACAAGCAATCACACTACTTTATGTTGAAGAACACACGATTACTACCCCAAAACATACTGCACTGTCTGTTAGAGCATTTCTCACTGATGAGTAGGTATCGGTTATAAATTGGCCGGCCTAGAGCCCAGACCTGAATGCTTGGAAACATTTTGTGGTACGTTATGAAAGAATAGTAGGTTTCAAAATGGTGTAAATAAACTGACTATTAAAAATCAACAGTAGTAACTTTGAAGAAGGCTGAAACAGTATCACTAAAGAACAATGTGACATTTAGATTGCGTCGATTCCATACCTTTGTTACATGGTTACGGCAATCTTTAGCAATCACTCTGGATATTGATTTGTCTAACAGTACGACACATTAAGCCTAATTGAATAATAAATAAACATATTTTTTCCTTTATTGCTCTCTGCAATAATTATTTTTAATGTTGTCTTAAGTGTCCCTAATTAGTTGTCCAGGGTACGAATAGGATGAAGAAGAAGTTAAGTTGAATTTTGATCGATATTTATTTTACGTATAATGACTATGCCTATTTGTTAAGATATTGGTTAAGTTTTATATTAATAGTAACTAAACTGCCAAAGTCTCGAGCAAACTAAACTTATGGGAAGGAGAATTAAATGTTACTCATAGTATATCAGGTTGTCCCTAATTAGTTGACCACGACTGTATATATAACAAAAAAACACCGTATAGTGGGGCACGCGAACTATTAAATCCGATTTTTTCTTGAAAACCAGTTAATGTCGCCTGTTACAATGTTGTTTACCTTGGTAAAGATGTTTAATCTTCTTCGTTACAATATTATTGTGTGTGTGTCACACACACAATAATATTGTCAATACAAGATTGTCAATAATCTAGATTCTATCTATCCAATACCGCAATACAGGCCGCACACACACAATATTATTGACAATGCGTACTTTATTGTCAATATTATTGTGTGTGTGCGGCTAGCCTTAGCCCAGGGTATACGAGATTACCCCAGACTTAGGCTAGCCGCACACACACAATAATATTGTCAATACAAGATTGTCAATAATCTAGATTCTATATAACCAATACCGCAATACAGGCCGCACACACACAATATTATTGACAATACGTACTTTATTGTCAATATTATTGTGTGTGTGCGGCTAGCCTTAGGATTACACGACATTCACTTGGTGCAATGTCGCGAAGCTCTTTACACATCATAGTATACTGACACAGAGATTATTATGTAGGTAACAATTAAAGGTTTTTATTATGCACAATAAAAGATCGTAACGACACGAACATTTGCATCGGTGTGTCTGATGTCCGAATACTCAAACGTCACTTAATTGTAAGACGCTCTCAAATTAGTTGCTGTCTTTGTCACTCTAAAGGGCTGAAGTAAGGATAGCAACAGATTTGACAGCGTCTTAACCCTTTGACGACCAACCGAAGGCCGGCTGTCGGACTTCTATTGTGTCTCAAATCTTGTGTGTTCGAAGGATTAAAAGTGTGTGACGTTTAAGTAGGTATTCCAACATGAGTCTTCCTAATGAGCGTCCGTCCGAGCTACTCGACCTTAGGAAAGTGCAGCCACACGTCAGCCGCCAAGAACATCTGACGTACGGTGAGGAGACTGAGCTATTAACTATTCACTTCCAGCACTACTATCGGGTTCAGCCGCGCGACCTTGCGCCAATGTGGATGCTGTCTTAGAATAACTGGCATTGACATCGCGGCAGACTCGTAGTCTTATCAATATTTAATGCCTCGAGACTGTACCACCTAAGGTCATATAATTCAGTAACTGCTAGCTTTTCTTGTTATAGTAGTGTGTGTACGTAGGTCACACTAAAAGTTTTGCGTAACTTAAAAAAACAACATGATATAAACAAAATATTATGTTTATTGCGTTTCAAAATACTCTCCTTTACATTTTAAACATATTTTCATGCGATCGAACCATTTTTTAAAACAGGAGGACCACAAATCTGAAGGCATGTTTTTGGTGTGCTGATTGAACGCTATCACTGCCTCTTCGGAGTTGGTAAAAGTAAAACCTCTCATCAAATTTTTAATTTTGGGGAAAATACAGAAATCACAGGGAATCACATCGAGAGACGTGCAATATTGTTATATTACACGTCTCTCGATGTCTCTCATAACATTGGGTTGAGTAATCTCCATGTCCAATACCACCAGGTCTATGTTCATCTTGAACTTACTAATGTTGGACTTAAATGTCTCCCATGTGTCTTGTTGGCTTAGGTCATTAGGCTCCATCCATGCAGAATTTAGATTTACACATCTATCTTTTACGTGTATTAAGGAACTTATCGCGGACGGAGGAGCTGGTCCACATCCCTTGAGTGTCACACCTTCTAGTTCCAGCAGACTGTTGAATAAAATTCTGCTAGAAGAATTGCATCTCAACAGCATCGACCCTATACCCCCTGATCCATCCCCACCTGCTATGGCATCCCTATAATGTACCTTGAAGTGCTTCAGTATGCTCCGGATCTTATAGTGAGATCCCGTCGCACATTGAAACAATCTCAATCCTAAGATTAGGGGCTCTTGGATCCTAGGAACCTTTTTTTTTTTTTTTTTTTTTTTTTTTTTTTTTTTTTGTTTTTTTTTTGGGGAGTGGGAAATCATCAAATGACTTCTCCCGCCATGGGGCGGGAGGGCGTGTCAGACTTTTACTGACTAAAACCCACTCATGTTCCTTTGGTTGCTCTTTATGTTCCGGAGTCACAGTAACCATTATAATCATTCTGCAACCCCGGCAGGCATTGGCCCTGTTGGGCCCCTTCCTGTGCTGACTCTCCCTGAGGGGCGCGAACACTAACGCGCCGCCGCAATGGGGCCATTACTGGCATTCCATTGCGGCCTCGGTAGTCGCGGCGGCAGCGGCGGACGCGGCAGCAGCGGGGACGTCGGGAGCCGTGGCGGCAGCGGGATCGGCGAAACGATCGGCGGCAGCAGCGGGAGCGGCGGGGGCGGCGGCAGAGGGCTTCCGGCCCTTTCCTCTGGTCCTGGTGGGTGGGGCGCAAGCCTTGCCCCCAGCCCGGTGATCGGCCGGCTTGCCGGCTGCCGCACATACGAAGCAGTGCGGCGCGGCGGTGCACGAGCCGGCCTTGTGACCGGGCTGACCGCAGCGGAAGCAGTCGCCGCTGCGGTCTACCTCCGAGGTGCAACGGACACCGACATGGTGTCCCACCTGGCACCTGAAACACCTCAGAGGCCTGGACTCCAGCAGCTTGACCTGCGCCGAAGTCCAGTCTCCGACCAGTAGTCGGCTGCCTTTTCCCGCGATCGCTTTTGCCGCCGGTACGGGGCTGCTCACGATGACCGCACCCAGCCCGGAGCGGTCAAAGCGGATGGCGCCCACCCGCACATCGCTAGCGGGACAACCCCCCACTTTGGCGACGGCGGCCACCAGTTCCTCCTCTGTGACGGAGTCGTCCAGGCCGGTGACGCGCATATCAATGCGCATGGTGGGCCTGGACACTCGTACCTCTTCCGCCTGGAGGGACTCCCGCAGCCTTTCGGCCAAGGCATCGGCGACGGGGCCGCTGGTCGCCCCCGGGACCTCCAGCATGCGGGCTCCGGTCGCCGTGACTCGGAGCCGCAGACCTTCGGTCACGCCGACCTCAGCGAGGTTGACCGCTGCCTTAGCCTTCGAAAGGACTGCCGCGTATGTGACGCCCTTTTTCACCGCGTCCGGCTGCAGGGTTAATACTACCGCTGCAGACTTAGGGGCGCGGAGCCTGGCCGCGAGGCTCTTGGCCTTGCGGCGCTCTTGCCGCCGCTGCCGATGTTTGGCGGCCCTGGCCACCTTAGCCGCCTTTTTCCCCTCCCCGACGACTTGCCAACCGGCTCAGCCGGAGCTTCGGCAATCGGGGGAGGAGGAGGAGGCGACGTGGGACACTGTGCAGCCGCACTCGCTGCGGGTGCCCCCACCACTTTGGGCTTTGCCGCCTTGCCCTTCTTGGTTGGCGTGGCCTTCTCCTTCGCCGGCTCCGGCGCAGCGGCACGCATTGTCGTCCCCGCCACTGGAGCCGCGGCCACCGCGGCAAAGGTTGCCGTTGGCCCTGCCGCCGGCGCCACCGGGGCCGCTCGACTAGCCGCGAGCGGGGGCCGGAGGGCAATGCCTTCCAGCACCGAGAACCGGCGCTGGAGATCCGCCAAGGCTTGGAGCACGTCCTTGAGCTCCGTCTCCTTGGGCTCAGCCGAGAGACGCGCGTCCCCCTGGAGCTTGGCCAGGTCCGCGCGTAACTGGACGTTCTCCTCTCGGAGCGCCTTCATGTCCGCCCGCATTGCGGCCAGCTCCCTTTCGACCTGTGTGGGCTCCTGGGGACTGTTGGCCTCCGCCCGCATTGCGGCCAGCTCCTTTTTGGCCTGTGTGGGCTCCTGGGGCCTGCTGGCCTCCTTCGCCGCTGCCATGATCACATCATAGGCCTCCGCCATGGCCTTGTCCTTGGAGCTTTTGCTCTTTTTCAAGGCCACCGTCGTCAGTGCCTCACCCACCAACTTCGCCAGGTCGACCGCTTGCTCCCCCTTCGAGCTCCTTGCGGCGGCTGGCTCATCCCGTGGAGCTGGCGCAGAAGCCGCTCCGGGGTGACGCCCCTCCAGGGCGAGCCTTTCGGCTCGCTGCGCAGCCTCCTGCGCTGGGAGCTTACGCGCCCCTCCTCCAATCCGGCCCGCACCCCGCCTGCTGGTGGGGATTTTGGGAGCCGGAGCCATCGCCTCACTGTCGGAGGACGACGACGCGCCCTCCGACATTGTCCGCTTCCTACTGCGGTCTCTCCGCCCACGCCTCGGGCTCTCTGAGCTCGAGCTTTCCGAGCTCGGGCACAGCTTCGCCGACCGCACTTCCTTCTTTCTCTCCTTCCTCTCTTTTTTTGTTTTCCTTATTTTAGTGTCCATACTTGATCCCACGAGTATGGGGGATTTAAAATGTACACCCAGGGCAACCCCCTGTCCCTGGGCAAGTGTACATTTATAACCCAACCAGAGGGTCCACCGGTTCCCTGGCTGGGGGTGCGCTAAAGACTGATGCGCCATCCATAATAGATGACACTACTCCTCAGCCATTCGTACCTTCGCCACGCACCAGAACTTGGTATTAGAGGTAATTTTTTATAGAGGTTGTCTTCCTCGCGGCCCGGGCGGTTAAGCCAAGGCCCTCGACCCCCGTCGAAAGTCAGAGACATGACCGTAACAGTCTTCGGGGCTACGAGATCAACGGGGGCAGCTAGGGATGACGACCCCCAGCTGCCTGCTCTGCGGCAGGGTGAGTGCACGCAGAGCCCGTTTCCCGACTCCAACACACACTGCCCTCTGCTACTCAGAGGGACAGGTGGTGGAGTCCTCCGCGACAGAATATTGGCAAGTGGGCAACGAGACCCCACAGGCACAACGTACCCAATGACGAGTCGTTGCCCACCTCCCAGGGTGCACCGTCCCTCGGACTGGTCTTCGCCCCGGAAGAATCCATAAGCGAACTCCAGCCCTCGGGCACACGAGGAGGTTTTCTGTCCAAGCACCCCATCCTAGGAACCTTCACTTCATCTTGATCTATGTGAGGTTGGCTCCTAATTTGTTCTAGTTCTATGGCTATAACAGACCCGAAGTCCTCTTGCCCCCATTTGTGTCTTGATTTTAAAAGCTCTTCTAAATGAGACATCTCTACGATGACATCACAACAGGCATGGCGTATCTCCCGATCCAAGATTGATAAGGATCTCTTGTACCAGGACAAGTCATTAGAAACTTCCTGTTTATTCTGTATTTGATGGAGGATCTCCTTGATGGCTCTTAGGTCTCCTTTGTGAGATTGATCCAATCCTTTTAAATATAGTAAGCTTGTTAGCCTTCCAGAGATTGCAAACAATTGAACCATGTCTGGTTCACTAGTTTCCGAAAAAACAATCAGATTTGGATGGGCAGAATAAGCCTCTTCTGTTTTTAAGAAATACCACAAGTACATAAATTTTAGATAATTTCTCCCTAGGGATCCTAGATCCATGTTGTTCAGTGGGTAGGAGGATGGTGTCTTATGTGGTACAGTGGAAAACTCCATTTGAAAGTTGTTCCCTCTCCAGATATTTATTAACCCCGGATTCAGTGACATCTTCTCTATCAAATGCAAGACTGTTCCCAGAATTGCCGGTCTAGGTTTAGTCAGTTCTGAAACAGACCTTCTACTCAGGCATGATAGGGCCCCTGCTCTGCTAAGTCCATCTAACAATCCTATCATATATGACGCTGGTAATACCTTGTTTTTAGAATATTCATTCTCATGTGACTACATATGTTAGTTGGGAGCGTTAAACTTTTTTATTCTATAATGTGTCAAAACAACAACGATAACTCAATTAGATTTTGATGTTTTCATTTTTTAGAGGTGGTCCCTGCCAAATTTTAGGGCAATCGGTTCAGTGCTATTTGAAAAATTCAACAAAATAAAAAATAATTGACTCGCTTACATTGACAATGTTATAATATGTTCAAGTTACACGTTTTGAGGAATTTGAATTTCTGTTTTTGTTGTATTAGATTGCAAGTAGTTTTATTCCATGTGCTTTGGCACCAAGTCTGTATCTGATGATGGCATTCATGTCACGTATGTTTATAAAAGTCACTCAATTTATGAGTGCCTTTTATGAACAACCTATAACTGTGCAGTCCAAATCTAGTCCAGATTTAGTCTAAATCTAGTCCAGATTTGCTGCTGCTGCTTTCTGCACATTCTTACATTGGGACTGCGCACTAAAAAGCAAAAACCAAAAGCAATAAAAATAACTAAAATTTCGAAAGTTGGTGGCAACACAAATTGACCGACAGAAAATAAGCCACCGACTTCCGAAACCTGAAAAAGCTGTTTATGATTATGATATCTTCGTAGAGCTCTATTACAGTTAACTAATATAAATTATATTATTTAACTTATACAAATAAGTCTTAGTAGGTTAGAAAATCAATAGCAGAAAAAAGTTAATCTGAACGGTCAAGCGTATAAGATCCGTAGACAAAGAAAACAAACGTTAGTGTGGCACTTCGATTACAAACCATGTCTGCGGTCGCTCGCTCGCCGCACCGACAACTTTTTCAATGTTGGCGTCTGAACTTCACTTGATTCGCCTTTGTAGAAATAAACTACTAAAAAATTAGTTCTTGCATTGTGGAGCAAACTTTACGGAACCAATTAAGAGTAGTTAGGTGTGAGCTGAAATACTTTACAACTGAATTACTTTTACGTGGGTACTTTAATTTGACTTGACGGGCCTGTTGGTCTAGCTAGTGGTTAGATACCCTGACTGCTAAGCCAGAGGTCGTGGGTTTGATTCCCACCCAGGACAAATATTGTGTGATGAGCATGATTGTTTGTTCTGTGTCTGGGTGTAATTTATCTATAATTTATGTATGTATTTATAAATTATATAAGTATGTTTATCAGTTGTCTGGTTACCATAGTACAAGCTCTGCTTAGTTTAGGATCAGATGACCGTGTGTGAGTTGGCCAAGGATATTTATTAAAAAAAAATAGTTTATCGCAGCTGATATTTTAGATAGCGCATATAGTTTTAAAATACCTGTTATCAAGTTTTATGGTGATGTTTTTCTACTTTAATAGCGGACTAGATTCTATTAAATTTTGACATCGGATAAACAAAACTTTAATTTATGACGACTTTACTTTAGAATGAAACAATTAGTTATTAACCGGAATGAGTCCACTCATAGAAACATTATTATATTAAGGTTATACTGATATTTTTTTTTGTTGTTTCGTGGTGTGGTGTAACAAGCTTGGATTTATAGGTAAGTTGTGTGTATTTGTCTCAGAGATGAATATCCTTTTATTTCACGAAGAGTTAAAAATAATAAACCAAGACAAGGGTAGATATTACAATTTAAGCACTAATTGTGGAGCTGTATTACTGAACTATAAGAATAAAAGATTTTAAAATTTAGAAAGAGAAGCACCAATATGCTAAAGTGTAGGCTAAGTCGCTGGCGTCGGCGTTGTCAGCAGCGACTGTCTCAAACTAGTAGTCTTGTGCTAGAGTAGATGCGAGGTGACCATCGAATGGAATCAAATACAAAACGATACAATGGCCCGACAAGCACTTGGCTGGTGTTTAATTTCATAAAAGAATACTCATTTATTTACTTCAGAAGGAATAGTACTATACAATCTGTTAATGAAATAACCCAAAATCTCGGACACCCCAACCGACTTTTATACTCATAAATTGATATGACGTATAATTATTTATTTTCATAAATTATAGTAATAGATATTTGAAGGTCAGATAGGCAGTCGCTCCACGTAAAACACCGGTATCCAGCGAAATCCGGTAAGGCTGGCAGCCGACCCCAATACGGTTGGGAAAGGCTAGGGAGATGATGATAGTAATAGATATTTGAAAATGTTGTCGCGCTACTTCTTTCAGACTTGTAGCTCTATCGCCGCGCCGCTGTCAACGAACACGGGAGCACTATCGTTTGAACAGTACTGTACAGCATCGTTAAAAAATATTAGAGGCGGCATGACAAATAATATTTTTTTGGAAAAATATAACCTATAATAAAAATTATTGTATTCGATTTTGCTGCCGATTCTAAACAAACTAGTTTCAGGTTTTGGGTTATTTTATCAACACGTTGTATATGGTTTATTAAATAATTTAATAGGCACTAAATATAAAAAAAAGCTTTATTTAATGTTCACATCTTAAGATAGATAGTATACTTAACAGGTTCTCGGGTTATGCGCTACGATGCACTTTCTTGATTAGACGTCGAGGGTCTCGCCTCCCCTTTAATCTTGCAAATGTCACGGGGGTGTTAGCTCAGCTAATTTCTACACTGCATTTATGTGTTAAGATTTCGAAATTATGGGCCACTTATTCTGAAATTCTATATGTATATTACTGTAGCTGTAGTACATTTCATCCACTATCGTTTAACCTTTCAGCGACAGCCGGCGGTCGGGCTGCTATTGTCTTTCTATTATGTCTCGAATCACGTGTTACAATGGCTGCTTTGAAGAATTAGAGCAGTGGGACAGATAAGATACCTTTCATCAATCAAAATCATAGTAAACAACTTTGTTTGCATTATATTTTAATGAACGAACGTGTCCATAAAGTTTGTATTTTACTTTTCTCAAATGATAGGAAGAAATTCAAATACGTATTTATAGGTATGTTTCAAGTACCCATAGCTTCGCCATATCTGTCTGTCAGTTCGTCCAACTGACAGTTTTAAATAATACAACAATATTCTGCCATCCATAAAAGGATTTACTTACTAACTTTGTCGACCGCTACTAGTTTATTTGCGGTCAGCTTATATTTCGAATTACGAAGGGATTTCGTTTATTTTCGTCCACCTTTGAAACGAATCGCAAAAAATAAATATAAGATTAATATGTAACTCTTACAAGATTAGTTTTTGTTTATGCGAAACCTGAATGTAGTTTGTTTTAGAGGTACTGAATCGATTCCAATTATATTTACACTAAACATATTTGATAGATAACAAGTTGGGCACAAAGCGACTAAGTACCGCTATCATACATTCAACAGTGGAGCGACAGTAACACAAGCTCTTGGCGTCGCAGTACTGGTGTTTTTGGACGGACAACCAGGTAATATAACAAGCTCATAACTTCATGATTTTTACCATACTGCCGAAAAGAGGGTTATGTTTTTCGAGCGTATGATGTATGTATGTATGTCCCATTCTATGACACGCTCTACAGCCTAAACCGTTTAACGTATTTTAACATATGGGGTGTGATTGAATATGTCTTTGTTCTGGGAGGGTAGGGTAAATATTATAAAATATATTTTATAATATTGAAAAAAATGAGACAAAAAACATATTATTTCCCAACCCAACAGCAATTTTGGACGGTGGTGGCAATTACATTAATCCTTCGAACACACGTGATTCGAGAAACAATAAAAAGACAATAGCAGCCCGACAGCCGGCTGTCGCTTGGTCGTTGAAAGGTTAAACTGAAACAAAGCCACCAACTTCGGATATTGCAACTGAGTTTTTGATTATTTAATTTGTTTTTTCAATACACAGTTTTGAAATTTTGCACATATGAAAATGAAAATAATAGACGTGTTTTTGGTTTTGCATAAGCTTTAACTAATGTTGTATTAGTCAATAGATAGTTCTCTGCCACAGTGTAGATGAGATATTTAATCTATACTAATATTATAAAGAGGAAAGATTTATATTTTTGTATGTAACGAATAAACTCAAAAACTACTAGTTTTTGAGTTTATTCGTTACATATACAATTTTTTTTTCATTAGAGTTCTACATAATCCCTGAGTAACATAGGCTATATAATATCTCGCTATGTCCCACGGGAGGGAAGCAGTAACCAAAAACCTGACATAACGCGGATGAAACCTCGAGAAACAGTTAGTACAATATAAAATTAAGAAAACTGCTTCCTATTCTATAAGAATAGGAAGCAGTTTTCAGTTATTTAAGTAAAGAAATATATGCCCTTACTAATAATCACTGTGTAAAGTTATGCAATGAATAAAGCCTGTGTAACCATACATTTTTTAAAAATATTTATTCATAAAGCTGTTACTGAGAAATAAGTTATCGATTGTTGTTTTCCCTTCTCTTCTTGTGAAGTAAAATATTTTTTTGCGCTTCAATTTTGGGTTGGGCTATATTTTAATAATGAAATTGGAGTAATTTCATTTTACAAATAAAAATACAATACAGTAAAAAGTGAATGCAACTATTAAACAATTTTCGTTGTTTGTACAGTGCTTGATTAATAAAATACACATTAAAAATTTTATACTCTTTTAATTTTTTTAAACCCAGTAACAACAAAAATAATCTCAAGTCAGTGTGATAAATTGATGGGTTGCTATATCTTGCTGTTATTAATTCTATCAACTAATTACATATAGCAGCTTCTAATTATATCCTCACGAGGTAGGAACTACAATTCACTATAGAAAAAAAATATATAAGAATTATTCTCAAGTGCTAGCGCACACATACCGAAACTATTACTACGGCCTTGATCCTTTAATTGATTTTTCTAAGCAGTAATTTAATTATGAATAATGAATAAGAATATTACCTATTACTTTTAATTTATTTTTTCAGCAACTAGCTAGAAATAATCGTATTGTCGGTCAGCCAACATTGAATACACAATAAATGCTGGTGAATTAAAGTAAAATATAAAACGTATTAAAAAAAATCTCAGTTTAGTCACCGTCACCACTAAGAAAAACAATAGGGTATTACACTCTTTTTTTTAAGTTGTTCAAATAACTCCTACAGTACTAAGAAACCACTAAAAAAAATCCTAAATTTTTATTTAAACGCTAAGTACCCTAAAAACGCTTTTAAAAATTGTATTTTCTAATTTCGCGCGGAAATTTCCAAAAACAGAAAACGCCGTGGGCGTGGTTTTGCTTTGGCGATATGACGTCCTCACGTCGTGTAAATAAACAAATGCGCTGTGATATTTTACATCATTATTATTGTTTTTATCTAAAAAATTAGTTACTGTTCGACTTACCGTTGGTGTGCGTTCCGGAATGCAAGAACACAAGTGTGAAAACATCGGAATAATTGTGAATTCTAGTGTTAACTGATTCAAATTTAAGAAAAACTTAGTTAAAAGTTGTGGGAAGAGTATTCCAACTATTACACCATAAAAACCCGTTTGTACTTTAGTATATATCACTTTGATGTAAGTACCTATGTGCTTTAGCCATCTAAAATATCTTTCACAATAACTTCCATGAAAAAGTATATTTTTATATTAAAGATCGTATTAGGAGGTTATAAATAAAACAAATAGTGACGTCTAGTTGACACTGTTGACAGTCGACAACTGTCACTGTCTGTGGTCTGTATTTCGGTGTGTTCAAGAACAGATAAAAAAAACTGAAAACTTTGAATTGAATTTAAAAAAATATTTTCTAGTTTTATGAACTAAAACTAACACTGTTCGGCTGCTTTTTGCATAAGCTACCTCAATAATATATTTTTAGATTTTTTCTCTTATACAGTGTAATACCCTATTACAGGGATACATTCATTGTTATAGTTTTAGGTATGTGTGACTTTAAAAAATCTGTTGGGATTAATTTTAGGTCTGGCCGCGCATTATTTAAATTTTCTAATAAAACGCCTATGTTCTGTATATATGGGGCGGAGGGAAATTTGCTTATTAAACATTCGAACACACGTGATTCGAGAAACAATAAAAAGACAATAGCAGCCCGACAGCCGGCTGTCGCTCGGTCGATGAAAGGTTAAATTGCACTTTCAAGAAGGTAGTATCGCGCTTTTGCCACGTCCAAAAAACTATTATGATCGACAACAGAAAATAGAATTTTAATTATTGATTGCAGAAAATCTACTCAATCTTATTCAAGATATCATATAACGTACAAAATATAATCTGGTTTAAGCCACTCTCTAGCCACCTAAGAATGGAACGTTAGATAATAGCCATTGAAAGGACTGGCAGATGGCAACTTAATCTCTAGTTAGTCGAAGTCGGACTTCCATGCACTTCCGCTTAAACTAGCGGCCCGGTCAGGCGCACTCAAGTCAGGTGTACATACCTATTGTTCTGAAATGAGATAAGCGAAAGCTGTGAATAGGTTCGAGTTTCGCTTTGACAGGTTGAGCTTCAAACCTTAGCAGCTCTATTCTGTGAACCTAGCACAAGCCGTAGTGTATAACTAGTTGTAGTACTGAAGTTTCAATAGGTATTTTAAGATTTACCCTTTCGACAACCAAGCGACAGCCGGCGGCATTGTGTCTGGAATCATGCGTGTTCGAAGGTTTTATTTGTGCACTAATAATATCTGAAACCAAGAAGACAAGACATCATCATACCACTAATCGAATTCGCCTGGTGTTCTGTTGCACTCCCAGACTTTAGCCAAAATGAACCAATCATTAACTTCATTACAATAAATTATAATGTAATAGCTTTTGCCCGCGGCTTCGCTCGCGTTAGAAAGAGACAAAAAGTAGCCTATGTTACTCTCCATCCCATCAACTATCTCCACTTAAAAAACACGTCAATTCGTCGCTCCGTTTTGCCGTGACAGAAAGACAAACATACAGACAGACAGACACACTTTCCCATTTATAATATTAGTATGGATATGTCACCGGAAAATAACGAGATCTGTAAGTTTATCAATCTACTAGGAAGTTTATAAACTTTCGTAGGATTCTAAACGGGAGATAAATTGTAATATTTTACGTCCACATTTTCGTAAATTTATCAATTTCCGACGTCATACGGTAAATTTATCAACTAACGGATATCTATTCGTATGATTTTAAATGGTTCGACCAATCACAGAAACTCTTTTAAATATACGCATCTTTGAAAACAAAAATGGCGGATGTGCAGAAATAGATTTTCAGGCGTGCACGTAATTTTTTTTAAGACTTTGTTTTTAAATAGTTATTTTGTTACGTTTAAAACGTCGTTGAATGTTATGAGAAACAACTAAGCACAAAATTAATGTTATTATTTAAAATACTAAAATAAAATTCAGAAAGGATGGAGCCTGGGCTAGTACAATGTACACCAAATAAAATTATATATTTTTTATTTTTTAAATGGTGTTAGCGTTTACCTCTCATCTGTCATAGTGTTAGCCCAAATCGAACGTCTCTTTTTTTGCACTTAGTACTTATAATGTCACATTCAAGCCAGGTGCCATGTTAGCTCGCATGGATAATAGGATTAAAGGATAGACGGGACAGTTTAAGTTAGCAATGGAGCGTCGTCGACGACAACGGCAATATTTGCGCCATTTACTAAAAAATTCTGCACAAATAGCTCTGGATGAGCTTATTGAGTTTGTAAATAATGTAATAAATAAAAAAGAAAAACTTAGTTTTATATTTAGGAGGTGCCATTTTATTAAAAAAAAAATTTTAGTAAAACAAACCACACCAAATGCAAAACAAGTCGAAACACGTGTGCGCCAACTGTCCTGCTTTTTAAACTGCACTGCCCTTGCGTTCACACGAGTCCAACCCCAAGACAGATGAGCGAGTAAGGTGGTGGGGGCAGGAAACTGCCCCGAAAAAATAGACCGGCAGGTTATTAACTGTTCTGTTTTGGTTACTGTCAAGACAGTACTGTTCTGTGCGTTCAAACAGTAGCAGTACTGTGCTGCCCACTGTCCTGCCCTTGTGTGAAATAGGCTTTATTTCTAAAAAATTCTTCACCGCTCTTTGCTGTTCTGCTAGGGGTATTTTTTTCTTTCGACTCTTGCATTGTGCAAGAAGCTGGCTCCTTGCACAATGCACATATAACATTAGCTTTATTCTTTCACCCAACTTATCCTAACCTTCAAACGGTTGGCAGAAAAACAGCTGATGCACATTTGTCGGCCATATTTCTGTTTATTAAAGGTTTATAGTAGGGTCCACCCTGTTATAAGTTACAAAGCCGCTATGAAATACTTACAAAGCATTTTAGCGTTATTGAACGTTTATAAATAACTAGCTTTCACCCGCGGCTTCGCTCGCGTCAGAAAGAGACAAAAAGTAGCCTATGATACTCTCCATCCCTTCAACTATCTCCACTTAAAAAAATCACGTCAATTCGTCGCTCCGTTTTGCCGTGAAAGAAAGACAAACATACAGACAGACAGACAGACACACTTTCCCATTTATAATATTAGTATGAATATGAATGCTTTTCAGGATTCTCATTTTAACAAGCTAATAAACCTATTTTAACTTTTTATGAATAAGACTGTAAACATATAATAACATTGTCCCATAAAGAAATACGCCAAAAATAAATAAATAAAGGCGGCTCGCATACGTTTTTCAGGAAATTGAGCTGAAGATTTCAAGGGGCTGAGAGTGGCGGCGTCAAGCGTTCAGAATGGCCCATCGACTGAGGGTGCCTGTATTGAGAGCCTCTTCATTTGGCCCGCGATTAGCACTTGGCCTAAGCTAAGCTTGTCTCTCTAATGACATGCAATATTGACTGTGGGTACTGCATAACGAAGTGATCAAGATCGTTTATTTAGGGTTATTTTTAGCAATTTGCTTGTTTTAAAATGTCCAGATATCAAAACATTTTGTATGCAATATAAAGGTATATACATAACTGAAGGTTTTGATAACCTTATAATGGGGTCGCGGTACTTACCATACTTTTACTAACCCTGAAATCATGAAATAACTGTTGCTGCATGTAAACGACAAGCAAATATCACCACCACTTCCTGTTACAAAGCAGGGTAGGAGTATTATCTGTTTTCTAAGTTTTGATCAGTGGTTGTTTTAACACAATTTGTTTTAAGCAATTTACATTTTTTTTATTTCCGTGTTGAATTGTTTTTTTATAAATAACTAGCTTCTGCCCGCGGCTTTGCTCGCGTTAGAAAGAGACAAAAAGTAGCCTATGTTACTCTCCATCCCTTCAACTATCTCCACTTAAAAAATCACGTCAATCCGTCGCTCCGTTTTGCCGTGAAAGAAAGACAAACAGACAGACAGTCAGACAGACACACTTTCCCATTTATAATATTAGTATGGATATACATAACTGAAGGTTTTGATAACCTTATAATGGGGTCGCGATATTTACCATACTTTTACTAACCCTGAAATCATGAAATAACTGTTGCTGCATGTAAACGACAAGCAAATATCACCACCACTTCCTGTTATAAAGTAAACGGGGTAGGAGTATTATCTGTTTTCTAAGTTTTGTTCTGTGGTTGTTTTTAACACAATTTGTTTTAAGCAATTTTCATTTTTTTTATTTCCGTGTTGAATTGATTTTTTATAAATAATTGGCATTACTCGTACAATTCTAATTGACATAAAACATTGGCCTATCGATGCAGGCGTAAGAATTAAAATTTTAGTGACATGTTAAGTCATAAATATTTATTGCGTTCCATAATGTATACAGATGCTGGATATGAATAAAGAAATGGAAACAATCATGGACCCTGTCAGGCACAACAACACTACAATTAGGTAGGGAATAGAAAAAGCGCTTTACAATTTTATAACCTGACAGTGACTAAGCGACTGCCGGCTGTCGCGCTGCTATTATAATATTATATAATAATAATAGCTATTATCCTTCTATTGTGTCTCGAATCACGTGTGTTCGAAGATTTAATATATAGACGCGATAATATCGAAAAAAAATTAAATTTTGTTCATTGAAGAAAAAGTGCTTTTTTACATAAATAATTTTATTAAACTTTCGACGACCAAGCGACAGCCGGCTGTTGCCCTGCTATTGTCTTTCAGTTCGAAGTAAAATTGTTCGAAGGTTTAATGAAAATCAATTTTATAATGTAAACCGATATTGGCATGATGGACGCGGGAGGCCAATAAGTCATAGTTGTGGGAAGTGGAGCGCTGCAGACTCGTTTCCTACCGTTGCCAGTTATCTGCAGTACTGTCACCCAGTACCGGAACACGATATCGGTTCAAGTTCTAACGTCCGTACCTATTGGTAAAAGGAGGTATACAAGATATGTATTCATCATCTCAACTCCCTAGCCTTTTCCCAACTATGTTAGGGCCGATTTCCAGCCTGACTAGTTCGGCTGAATATCAGTGTTTTAAGTGGCCATTGGGCCATCACGATATAGAAGATATGTATTAAGAAACTAAATAATATCGTTAATGCTATAATATCATCATATTGATGGGTCGATAATATTTATCTACCATGAAATCGTCGATAGCAGTTCATTTATCATAATATAATGCTTAGGTTTAAGTATTTTTATTATTTATCTATTTCCCCATTCACAATGCTGTATTTATTTAAACCTTCGAACATACGTGATTCGAGACACAATAGAAAGACAATGGCGACAACCTGCTTGGTCGTCGAAAGGTTAATTAATATAATATCCAGTTATATTTTTGGGTTATTGTATATTCGTCACAAAGTTAATTCGTCACGAAAATAAGTATGTGTAAACTCGCCACAGGTCTATTTTTATGAAAGAAAGTCAGCAGGATAATTAAACAATAATGAATAAAACGTTATTTCTTAATTTATCTTAAACACATAAAAATGTACACAACAGTAATCGTTTTTTTTTAAATACACATAAAAATCTACACTGTAGTGTATTGATTGAGTGATTTTTATGTGTATTACAAAAAAAATATTTACATCAAAAATATACGCTATTATTAGGTTTTGTGCATTTTTTAAGTCCGAGTTGTCAAGGACAGCGAAACACGCCTAATTCTAAATAAACATGTCAATTATAACAAAACAATAGAACAATAATTAAAACACACTAACAATAACATTTATTTGATAGTTTTCATATGTTAGAAGTTTTTAAAATGCTGCATAAAAGAAAGTTTTTTGAGAACTTCAGCCAGGGACATGTTGTCGTAATTGTCCAAAATAATTTTCAATTCTTTGTCAAATTCAATAGATCGACGTGTTATTAAATTTAAAATGCATCAATTTCCAATTTATATGATCAGCCTCATTTTTAAGAGCATCAAGAAACTGAAGCATTTTAGGTTTTCTTTCGCCAATTTTATTGTTTAATCGTTTATGCCATGCCTCTACTAGATTTATTGTCCTATGGCGAGCCCCGTGTACATTCCAATTAAATAAACTCTATACTAGTGTTTTTTAACCAGTGAGCTACAAAATAGTCGTTGAATTTTGTGACTGCATCGTTCCGTGGAGCATTTTCCATGATGTGCAACCAAGCATCTTCAATGTCCTGTTTCTTAATATGAGCCAATGCTGCACACATGGCTAAGTGTCTCTTCTTTTCAGAGTCCTTCAATTGTAAGGCATGAGCTTTTTTGGCCAGTGCTTGTTTGAAATGGGAATTACACCCAAGTAGTTCAACACAAGGAAATATTTTTTTTTATGACATTTACAGCAATTTCGAAGTCAACAATAATTGTCAGAGGTGTCCAATAAGGTAACTTTAGCTGTAGTGATGTAAAAAGTCGTTCAAGACCGTTCCTGCTTATTAGGAAGTTTTATTATACCGACCGAAAGGCTTCATTATAAGAGTTATTTATAGCTTAATAACACGCATACTAATATTATAAATGCGAAATTAACTCTGTCTCTTTTTTTCTCTTTTTTCTTTCCCTTTTATTACCTCGGGAACGGGAGCTATTAATCCCCGCAGACGAAATCGCGGGCAAAAGCTAGTAGTGTATAAAATAAAAGGGAGACTATGAATTTCAACATTTAATACAATATAAATAAATTTCAACTTCAACTCTTTATTAATGGATAAATAAATTTATCAAATACATAAAATGAGTGCCTTCCTGTTAAATACAAAGTCGCACACTATGGGTTATTTTGCACTCTGTCGATATTTGATCCTGTGACTCCTGATCTCTCTCTCTCTTTTGCAAAAAATAGGTACTGTGACGAATTTACACATATTTTTTATGCATGTGACGAATAAACTTTGAATGTATGGAGTTTAAAAATGTGACGAATTTACTTTATGACGAATGTACAATAATCCAAATTTTTCTAAGGATGGTATATTATTTACCCTGTAAATTAGTGAAACTGGCCCCACGAACTTATAATACACACGATGCACCCCGCAGGTATTGTTACATAAGAACTGTAACACCCACACAATAACATTCACATGATAATGTTATCTACAAGTTTATAAATACACCTCCACTATATGACAAGTGCCATGCGTCTGTTATCTATGCCATTGTTCAATAAAAACTGCAACTAGTGAGTAAGTTTCACACTCGGACACAGAACGTTATATTTTTATATGCTATTCCAAAAACTTGAGATGAATAATGTAGCTATGTAGTGATATTATGTATTTAGACATAATTATTTTAAACATACTTCATTGGACTTTGAGATAGTTCATTGCAACTTAATTTTTTTTACTTTTACAGTTTCCCCATTTTATAAAAATAAGAAACTTCGGATGTAACTTCTCATTTTGGTTGATTTCACAAAGTTTAATTGGGTAGCGCCTAGCTTGTAATACTCCCGTTTGGCTCCACTACATCTATCTATCTATATGAATAAAAATCAATTGCTGTTCGTTAGTCTCGCTAAAACTCAAGAATAGCTAATCCGATTTGGATTATTTTAGTCTTGAATTATTTGTGGAAGTCTAGGGAAGTGTAAACGGTGAGAAAATATGGAAAAAAATGGAGTAAAATACTACAAATGATAATTTTATTTTTTCCATACAAACTGTTTTTACCTGTCAAACATTTGATGTTCGTCCTGCCGGTTCGGTATTACTGACATAATTAGTTTTAGGACCCTAATTCATTAGGACACCATAAAGGCGCCACAATACGTTTAGGCCACGTCCGCACAGGCAGGTGGCTTGCTTAGCGCCTAGTGTCTAGCGAGTCATCTAGCTAGTAGCTTAGTAAAACAAACGTTCTAAAATGAAGGCGACCGGCTGCACTGCGCGCTTAGCGCCTAGCTTGTCGCTTGGCGTGCATCCATGTAAACAAACGTGTTGGTTTTTTGTTGCGAGGCGCCAGGTTGAAAAGTAGCCACTGGGTAAAAACTAACTCGGATTTTTGTAATATTATAGGAGGTTAGAAGAAAACAATGAATGAAATATTGATTGCTTCAGTTTTCAAAAGAGAGCCTTTGTGGAACCTTTTTCTAAGATGAGTATCCAAATGAGAAAACTTTACTGAGAAGTAGATCAAATTTTTCCCTGGTCATACGCAAATATTCATAAAATTTATCGTCAAAATTATGCAATTGTTAACATTAAACTCCCCATAACTTGACCGTGATTTATTTATATCATGAATCCAACATAACGGATAAGGCCGTGAATATTTTAAAGATGAATTTTCTGTGATTAGTAGTTATAGAGCTATTTTTGAAAGTGACCTCTCGTCAACGTGCCGACAAGCAAATGCCCAAGGCACCTAGCGACCTACCACGCAAACCACCTCATGTACGGCCACTCTGTATCCAAGCGAATAGCCAGGATGCAAGCTGCTAGACTCTAGGCGCTAAGCAAGCCACCTGCCTGTGCGGACGTGGCCTTACAGTTGTATGGAGGGTATATAAGCCGGTGCAAACTCGGTGAGTCAACCAAGTTGACGCCACGTGAATTATGACTCTATACATTTTATATACAGGGCTCTGGTGGAGGGGGTTTGTTTGATCCTCTTTAATTAATGTCGTATAACGCATTATCTCCTTCTCCTTGTCTAATTTAGATCTCTCCTGAGCAACATAGCAGAACCTTTCAAGTTTATTCTGTTAGGATCTCCAATAACTTAAATCCGAAATTTGGAGATCAGATCTAATTTCCATTGATCCATGATCTTTTCAAGTTTCCAGAAACGAGAGCTGTTCATTCTCTATAGCGTTGAATTATGAGAGACATGTTCTTTCTGTGAACGTAAGCAGAGCGATTTTGTACATCTACATAATATGACATGTAGTTTTGCTCAACATATGAGTACTCAGTGTTTCTCCCACATGTACTCTATTTTTTCATAAATAAATGTAACCGCTTGATAGGCCGGGATGACATTAATTCAGTTAATTTGTATGCATTCATGACAGGTTTCAGAGAACGGAGATTTCAATACAAACATCCTTAGTTTAAAGCTGAGCATTGACGGTCATATAAGAGCGAGTTGAACTGACGTCCATCCAAAATTAGATGGTGAGTGTCGAATCGTCACTCCAGAGTTGTTTGGCTGCCTAAATCATTTGGAGTGACGCCACAGTTTTACGACTAGACTGACGCGAAAAATTATCTTCAATGCCCAGCTTAAAAGATGTTGTTGTGAATCCTGTTTTATTAAAAGTTTTAGTAATGTTTCATTGGTTTGTTAGTTGTAAAAGAATAAATAAATAAATATCTTAAGGACAACTCACACACGGTCATCTGATCCCAAGCTAAGCAGAGCTTGTGTTATGGTAACCAGACAACTGATATACATACTTATATACTTTATAAACACATACATATTATAGATAAATTACACCCAGACACAGAACAAACAATCATGCTTATCACACAAAGTTTGTCCTGGGTGGGAATCGAACCCACGACCTCCGGCTTAGCATTCAGGGTCACTAACCACTAGACCAACAGGCCCGTCAATAATGTATGTCAGTAATGTTTGACAATAATGATAATAAGTGTAAACGGTAATTGTAAAAAATAACTAAAATTTCGGAAGTCGGTTTCAACACAAATTCAGATAAATTGACTGGCAGTAGAGAAGCCACCGACTTCCGAAATTTTAGGTATTTTTGGGTTTTTTAGTTTCTGAAGGCGGTTATTATTTTTTTGAAAAAAGTTTTTTATTTTTAACTTTTTAGTGTCGAGTCTAACTATGTCTGACTGTGTAAGACATCTTTCAAAGTAATTTATTTTCAAAATAAAACTACTTATAATCCTATAAAACGAAAAATAGAAATTGAAGTTACGTACATAATAATATCGTCAATGTATATTTCGTCGTTTTTTTTTTTGTTTTTGATGAATTTTTCGAGAAGCACTAAACCGATCGCCACAAAACTTATATGGGACCACCTCTGAATCATGACTTAGCAAACAGAAAAGGAACCATCAAAATCTGTTCACAATTGACGGAGATATCGCGTAACAAACATACAAAAAAAAAACAAAAAAAAAATACAGACGAATTGAGAACCTCCTCCTTTTTGAAGTCGGTTAATAACTTTTCCCGAACGATTATAATTTTCCTAGCTGTTCCACGCGTTTCTTTTGCGTTTTTATTACTACTGCGCTGGTCGTACCTTTGTCGATAAATAGGCTATCTAACACAAAAATAAATGTTTGATTCAGACCAGTAGTTCCCGAAATAAACGCGTTCAACCGCATAGACTTTTCGGCTTTATAATATAAGCATACATATAAAGCTGTTATTAACTCCAAGCTGTGTGATCAGGCTCCTTAAATCCGTATTAAGAACATTTCAATGACAACAAGTTTTTGGTTGATGCCAACAAGTCGCCTCAGTAAACGTCCTTGTCGCAAAAAACCCAAATTTGCCATCGGGCTATATACACCGTGACTGGTGGGACAAGGAACATATTAAAGGATGCTTTTAGTATTCTGAATATGTAAATAATAATACCTTAACTTCTGACTATTCGTCTCATAAAATAAATATATGTTGACATGCGAGCTAGATACATCATTTTCCTATCATAGGTCAGTGACTCGATGCAAAGGCAAGCGCGAGGGTGTCTTTTTAATACTTTGAGAGCGTTATAGTCATAATTTAATTACGGTTTTCTTTAAGAGTTATATTTGAGCATACGGTCATGATGGCCTAGTGGATAAGGCCGAATCCGGGCCAATGTGGTTTTTTCAATTCACATGTACTTTCTAAAGTTTATCTTGGACATCACATGCTTCGGCTTTACGAGCTTTTTGGTCCCGGTTGTCATTCGTAGAACTTTGACAGTTGTTACGGGTAGTCTGAATGCAGAAAGTCTGACTAAAGGGTATCGTGTCGCCCAGTAACTAGGTTGTGGAGGTCTGATAGGCGGTCGCTTCACGTAAAACACTGGTATTCTTTCACGACCTCCGGCTTAGCAGTCAGAGTCACTAACCACTAGACCAACAGGCCCGTCAAAACCAATCATGATGATGGCTGATGACATTTAATCCTTCAAACACACGTGATTTGAGACACAATAGAAAGATAATAACAGCCCGACAGCCGGCTGTTGGTTGGACGTCGAAAGGTTAAATACAGACCATTTCCTTCTCAGACATAGAATTTGCCGTCAATTTGAAGACAAGCGATATTACTTACAAGAAATACACAAGACATATTTATCTACTGCTTACTGTGTATTTACTGAGAGATTCGGGCCGATTTAGTCCAGAAACAGTATGCAGCAGCCGTGTGTCACATCGTGGTGGTGCAACATTTCACATAATGTACATATTTTTTTTAGGTCGCAAACTGTGTCTACTTTGATTAGATTTTTAAACCGTCACCAAAAATAGATCAGTTGCTGTGTTGTGCTGCTACTATATCATTGAACATTAAAAATAAGATTGGACCCCGATGCGAACCTTGTGGGACTCCAGAAGTAGAGAAATCAATTTATGACTCTAACACTTTACAACCACTTTTTGCTATGTTGCCGTTAGATACGATTTGAACCAATAGACTAAGCGTCTTACTAATAATCACTGTGTAAAGTTATGCAATGAATAAAGCCTGTGTAACCATACATTTTTTGACGTATAAACCTGTCATAACTTTATGCAGCGTTTATTAGTAAGGCGCTAAATATTCAAATATATCGAAACGTTCAAACTTCACTAAGAGGGTTTTGTGATATACCTTATTAAATAGTCAACTGAAGTCGTAATAAACCGAGTCGATCTGCGCTGACTTGATTGCATTGACTCGATGTCAAACACGCACCATACGAAAGCCAGCATAGGCAATCCTTATTTTCACTTTCTTCTCGAAGTTGTGCCGGTTGTCGCGGAAACGAGGCAATTCACAATATCATCTTTGAGATAAGTCAAGGAAATCGCACAGTCTAGTAACACTGTCCTCTCGTAGTACTGGATTGAACTGGACGAATAGTAGAAATTCAATTAATCTCTGTATTTAGTTCTGGATGCCTTGTTAGGCGTTTTAACTATCTCAACTCCTTCCCAAATAAAAGAATCAATAAGTTTTCTAACACATTTGTATTATTATTTTCCATTTATAAGTGCTGTGAAAGAATGAAACACAATATGTAAAGGAAGGATTTTAAAAAGAAAACTTTAAATATTAGTTGAATGTTTTGCCAAATGATTAGGTATAACTAACCTAAACTAATATTATAACGCAGAAGAGATTGTACGTACAGGGAGTAACGAGGCTGGCTGGTGGATTTGCGAGTTATTCGTAGCTTATGTATACATTAGAATAACACATATTATATTATGTTAAGAAACAGATCAGTAATAAAAAACCTAATATACCGCGGGGCATAATATGTAAAAAAAAATACAAGCACGCGTTCATAATACTCTGCATTATCTACCGAAAGCGATGCAATAAGAGTCACCCTCCGAGCAAATGTGATGAAAAGTTCTTTACACCGATTTACGTTTCAGGGGTGCGGGCGGAGGGGGGATGTTTGGTGACGTCAATATCTCAGCCATTTTGGATTCGCTAAGTGTAAGCTACGACAAAAGAGTGAGGCCGAACTATGGAGGTTTGTATAATTCGATTGGTTTTTGACCTGGTTTACTATAATGATTCCAATCAGCTCTGCGGATTGTAAAAAACTACGAAATATTTGAAAGCTCTGTGACCAAATAATCTCACGAATTTTGTTTCTTCGTTTTTAACTACGAGAGCCGTTCCATGAGTTCTCAGTAAGGGTGTGAAGTATAAAGGATATCCATGATCAGTGATAAAGTAATCATTGAAAAACTGTTTAACCTTTACTGTTTCGGTAGTTTATTAGTGTACCGATGGAAAATAATAGTATAAAGAGAAATAATACAATGTATAAAATACTGAATAATACCAAATAGGTACTCAATAATAAAACGAATAAACTTAAAATGCTTTTTTATCTAACAGAACTTCTAGTGTCAAAGTCGTTAATTTATTTAAAATTACTTGCCTTTGAAAAAGTTAAACGTAGATTTATTCGGTTTTGCAAAATTTACACATCACATGTTATAAGGCGTTAATAAAATACGTACTAATACTCCAACTTTATTGTGTAATCAATTGCCTAATTACAATAAAGTTGGATTGTCATTTTTTGGTTACAAGCTATTTTAATACATTCTATTTGATCTAGTAAATCAATTTACGTGAATAGCTTCAAAACTACCCAGATTCTGAGAAACTGTTGAACGCTCTACGTATTTAATACTAGCTATGCAAAATTTCAAGCAAGTTGTAAAATATTTAGAACTTCATTTTATAAGAAACCACCAGACATACTGAAAAATAGAGTCTGTATTCATGATTATTTATCAAGTATCACAACATCAAAAATGTAAAAGTAAATGGTAGCGGATATTGAAGTATTATCTTTTTCTGATTATTGCGGTAGTGTAAATTGTAATATGTACACCTTATAATTCATATTTTATTGTAATTAGTTGTAAGTACGAATTAGCAGTAATGGATTATCTTTCTACAAAGTTAATTCGAAGAATTGGTTTTATTTATTGTAGTAGAACATAATTATATCATGAATTGAATGATTTATTAGGTAAGTATCTGATGTACTATTTCAGGACCGCCAGTGGATGTGGGAGTCACCATGTACGTGCTCTCCATCAGCTCCTTATCTGAAGTGAAAATGGTATTTAATGCTGCAAAACTACTTTTACGTAGCTTGTCATTTTAAGAACGTGAAATGGCATAACATTGTTTAGGTTAGCAGACCTCGGTCGAGCTAAGGACTGTTTTAATACTAAATAGTTTATAAAACTGTGCGGTCCTCGTTCGATCGAGGGACTTGGGGCGTCACGTCACCGTCCTCTGGTTTGGTTTTCACGGCGCGAGGCGCGCGCGGGACTCACGATTGGGCTTGATTGCAGGTCCGCCAGTGGAGGTGGGCGTCACCATGTATGTGCTCTCTATCAGCTCCGTCTCCGAAGTGCTCATGGTACTCGCCACTGTCAGCTCACGCTTGTCTCGGTCGCTCCGGCCGCGCGCTGCGCCGCTGCGACCGAGCAGCCCCAGACACGAGGCTGCGAGCATGCCGGCGTTATGGAGCTAAACACCCGAATGACGACGCACCACTAAATCTACTTCTTTTAAATGTCAATCATTTTCAATAACTTATACATGCAGCGCGTTTTAAGCGTTTCTGTTTTTCATGGTGGTGTGCCCCTCCGGGTGTGTCGTTAAAAAGACATACTAAGATGTACCTTGCCATTAAGCATTCCCCACGCTAGACACAGTGCTCCATTGTTGTTATTTTAAGCTTTTTTATTTTTTGAATACGAATTTGCTGTGACTGAGGCTTTTTAATATTGCCCACCAAAAAGGCTTCTAACGCCCCAGATACACCACTAGTCTTTTGAGCCCTTTCCAAGTTTAAGTAGCCTTTTTATAAATATATTTTTAATTTGTGATATTCACCAGTTAATTTTTGTTGAAGAAGTAAAAATGAACGCGCAGAAAACTGGCTGCTATATGTCAAGTAAATTACATGTCGCGTATATTAGGAGTTTCTAAAACATAAATAGTAAAACTATTCATCTCTTATGGGATAGAATATATTTATCTATCTTTATTAGGAGGTCCGTTATATTTCCCAAAATTAGCCTATTGTTAGTGAGAATCCGTTGAATTATTATTTCTTAATTTTGATAAACCAAACCGTTCAAATACCTTTGATAACGGTTCTAAAGTGCAGATGTCAAACTAAGACCAGGGTGTATGACCCCTAGTGGAAACCAAATCAAGGGACTCGTAAAGTCACTTCAGGACGTGACCCTACCCCTACTACTATATTAGATAATAAATATCACTAAAAAGTACACGTAGTAGTAAAGATTGACAAAGTATGAATACAATTACAGGTACATTTAAATACACAATACTACGTGTATTTAAATGTACCTGTAATTGTATTCATACTATGTCAATCTACCTTCTATATTAAAAAAAAATAACAATCACATTTCTATTTCGGGTTTCAATCTTCATAAATAATCTTTATAATAATCTTATTAATAAAATACTTTTACGTGTACTTATCACCGCGTTAAATAATAGGTATGGGTAGGTATTGTAATAATTATTAAAAGTCCCGCAAAATATTTCGACCCGTAAGGGTTGAAATATTTTAATTTAAATTAAATCGATCTAATTTGTGTTCCTACCAATAACAAAAATTAGATTATTTTTTTTTAGCTTTTAAAAGTTCAGTTAATATTTAACACTTGCGATTTTAACATAATATAATTAAGTTACCTGTACCTAATATTTATATAATATCAGCAGCATACTTGGTTTAAATGTGTTATTAAACCGTGTAACGGTGCGAATTTAATCGTTTATTACTTACAATTATTATACATGTAATTTAGATCAATATGAGAAAATCATACCAATACAAATATGAATTGAAAATAAATAATTACATAAGAATACGGAATTCTGTCCAAGTTTGTTTGCTGATATTTCGCAGACGTTTAAATCCCACAGACAATGAATGTGCCTCGGCGATAACGTTTCGTTTCGTTGCATTCATTAAAACAAATTAACATTTTAAGCAAGCGACAGACAGCCTTACAAACGTACCCGCTTGCCGGATTACATCCATTGTTGGGCCACTGTAAGTCAATCAAGTGCTGCTATTATTTCCTACAACAATAGAAAATGTTTCAGGATTTCACCCTGGATTTCTACTTCAGACAGTTTTGGACAGACCCCAGGCTTGCTTACAAAAAAAGGACGGGAGTGGAGACACTTTCCGTCGGCTCAGAATTTATTAGAAACATATGGGTACCCGACACCTTCTTTGTAAACGAAAAACAGTCTTATTTCCACATAGCTACCACAAGCAACGAATTCATTCGCATTCATCACTCTGGATCTATTACTAGGAGTATAAGGCAAGTACTTTTATAATGAACTTTCATTGCATGATTAAAGTACAAAGATATCAATGACATTGTCAATCACTGTGGTTTAGTAATGTAAACCACTGTAACCTATGTTGTGGTGACGAAACTACTAATTGTCGTACAGGTTTGTCTTTTTGGCATGGTTCGTGGCAAGTAGACAAACATATTTAAAAGTCCATCCATCCATACCAACATACTATTTTTATACAATTGTTGTTCTGCACTCGTTTCTCTCGTATGCACAATTATTTTTTTCCACAATCTATACCCATGCATCATCGCACATGCCATACTAACAGATACCAATAACTGATCATGTAAATAACCAATGACAGCAGCATATCAAAAATCTGAAAACCAATTCTGCAAAGTAAATGACGTCTAATAATAGCTGAAATCAAATTTAAAAATTTGCGCCAAATCTGTGAACTCGTATTTTTATTGGTACTTTAGGTTGAGTTTTCCAAAACTTTAATAGTTATTATATATATAAGGTCTATTTTTGAATCTCCAATACCTTTCAGGTGGTTTTTATATTAGTGAATCAACAATATAAATAGGTAGGTAAGTATTTTTCAATTTTTCATTCATATTTACGCTGTTATGCATATCGGTAAGTGTCGGACCGCCGTTTTTGAATCGCGGAAAGTCGTATTGATTGTTGACCAGGTATCAACAATCAATAATACGGTTTTATTTTTATATGATTATTTACGACTTTCATGACAACTTTCTGAAAGGTTTTGCAGTTTTTAAAATATACCTTGTATTATGGTCTGAAAAATACATTTTGGTTTTTGTTAGTTTTTTCATACAAAATCTGTCAAGTTTAATTTTAAAAATAATTATTTATACTGGTTGTAAAGTTTGATAAAATTCGACCATGTTTATGTCTCATTAAGATTAGGCTCCAAACGGTCCTATAAAAATTAGGAGAATGATATTGCTGTTATAATGTGATGTCTAACTGACAGTGTTTACCCGAATTGTTGCCTGATTAGGTTAGACCGTGGCGCGAGGATTGTTAGTTGTTTACTTATACTAGGTGTATTTTTGGTCTCGAATAACCCGCTAGGAGATGATTATACTAATAAGAACCGGGCAAGAGCGTGTCGGGCCACGCTCAGTGTAGGGTTCCGTACTTCTCCGTCCGTCACAATAAGTGTTCCCACTTATGAGTTTAAAAAATTAAGTTAAAAAACCCCTTTTTAAAAACATGATTTTATTTAAATGCGCTAAAAAGAAAAAAATAAACTTGTACACTAAAACTTTTACTGTTAACTTAAAACGTCATTTCAAATTTAACACATTTGATACAATTTATATGTTATAAAAGCTTGTCGCGAGATTGAAGTACTCGTATTTTCTTAGTTAAAAAAATTTTAATAAGCAGAATGTAAATACGAGTAGGTACTTTTTTTTTATCGTGCATTGTCATCCGAACTGAACGTGCATACCAAATTTCAGCTCAATCGGTTGAGGGAAAGGGGTGTGTAATGTAATAATTTCACTTGAACTAACGTTCATATGACATAATTTTCATATGACATAATGTCAAATGACATAAATTCATTTGACTTAATGTTTCATATCACATGAAATTCATTTAACATAATATCATTTAGTATAACGTTCATTTTATATAATTTTCAATATGTATAATATTCTTTTAATATAACGTTCATTTGACCTAATATTCTTTTGAACAAAAATTCACATGTAATGGGCACAGTTCTAGCCTAACTCAAATGGCACTTAACCAAACCTTAAAATATTCTATGCATGGTCGAGGGTGGGCTTGGTCGACGGAGCCCCGTCTCGCGGGGCTCCTACTTCTGGGTGGTTTATAAAAAAATAACCACGAAGGGGATGGCGGCCATCCCCTTCTAACCTAGCCTATCCGAGTCGGTGTGCAATAAAGTCCAGATTGCGTCCAGTTTCTTCTGGTAACAATAGTTGAGGGTGGCAGGTGTATAGGGTATAAAGTGAAAAAACTTAATACATCTTATTTTAGTTTTAAATTAGTGGCCAAAGCCCGAAGGAATTCAATTTCAGTGTATTATATTAAAAGTTACTTAGACATAATGAATATTATAGTAAATGAATAATATGCTAAATGAGTATTAATTGTAATGTGCATTATAGGAAATATTCATTATCTCATATGAAATTAGGTAAAATGAAATTATATCAATAATTCATTATGACAACTGATCGTTATGTTAAACAAAATTATGATTTATCGAGATTTCAGAGTTGGTTCCATAATAAAAGTTGTTTATTTTGAGTAGAATCATCTCCTAGCGGGTTATTTAAGACCAATAAGATACACCTAGTATATTGTATCATGCTAAAAATATAAACGAATAAACGTAGATAAATAAACAACATTATTTTTAGTATATGCGAAAACATTTTCAAACATACACACATCAAAAGTGTCTAGGGATATTTTAATTAAACCTAAATAACTAAAATTCTATTAACTTTTTGTTAAGACACCTACACTTTAAAATAAACCTTGTTTAATTGCCTATCTAATCTGATAATAAACTTTTAGATAAAGTTAAATTAAAAAAAAACTTAGAAGAAGAGGAAAAACTCAACGAAATTTCAATTTAACTTTATTTTTGAAATTCAAAACCTAAACAACAAAACAATTTTTTTTTTTATAAAAATTGTTGAAAACTTAAAATTAATCATTCGTGGATCCACCTAAGACTCTCCTGACACATCTGGAGCGGTTCTGCATACTCAAAACCAGGGTGTCAATATCCTGTTGTGGAGTACTGTCCCAAATCCTGCTAAGATGCAAGAAAAGCTGGTTTTGATGCACAATATCAACAGGGAAATTCCTACGAGCTCTTCTCTGAAGCATATTCCAGGCATGCTCAATAGGATTTAAGTCAGGGGATTGTGCAGGCCGGTCTAAAGCTTGGATAACATGCTGTTGTAACCAACTTGTTACGATACGCGCCGTATGTGGACGGGCATTGTCGTGCATTAGCTGGAAATTTTGTCCCATTTGCTGTTTGTGGGGCAAGATTACAGGCTCTAGCACCTCATCTCGGTATTTTCGAGCAGTCATATTGCCTTGTATCCAAACGAGGTCCGTTCTACCGCCGAGACGAATTCCTGCCCAAACCATAATCGTGCCACCTTAATATGCATGAACTTGTTGTGGGTGCTGCAGTCGATTCCAACGTCCAGGTTTTCTCCAAACGCGTACTCTTCGCGAATCAGGATGAAATCCAAACCTAGATTCATCAGTGAAAAGCACTAGTGACCATTGAGAATGGTTCCAGTTTTCGTTTGCAATAGCCCATTGTAATCTTCTTCCTCGATTACCTCTCCTTAGTGCTGATACCCAAAATGGCCTACGAGCACGTAGATTGACTTCATGCAGTCGCCTTCTCAAAGTTTGACCGCTTACCAGCAAACCATACTCTCTCTGTAGCCTTTGAACCAATTGCATCGCCGCTGCATTTAGTTGACTTTGTGCAGCATTTACTATGAATCGGTCCTGTACATGTGTTGTAATGCGTTGAGGTCCTCGGTGCCGTTCCACCACTTCCTCCGTGACACGATAACATGACCAAAGCCTGGATATAACGCTCTGACTGGTCTTCATGGCTTCAGAAACGGCAATTATGGGACAGTATTCCACAACAGGATATTGACACCCTTGTTTTGAGTATGCAGAACCGCTGCAGATGTGTCAGGAGAGTCTTAGGTGGATCCACGGAATATTAATTTTAAGTTTTCAAGAATTTTTATAAAAAAAATGTTGTTTTGTTTAAGTTTTGATGTTTCAAAAATAAAGTTAAGATTGAAATTTTGTTTGAGTTTTTCCTCTTCTTCTAAGTTTTTTTTAAATTTAACTTTATCTAAAAGTTTATTATCAGATTAAATAGTCTATTAAACAAGGTTTATTTTAATGTGTACATGTTTTAACAAGAAGTTAATAGAATTTTAGTAATTTAGGTTTAATTGAAATATCCCTAGACACTTTTGATGTGTGTATTTTATGTACAGGGGACTTCGTTACGATTTTATATGTGTAATAAATGTTCGCAAGACAACGCCAGACGTTGAGTTTGCAAATTTTCAAAATATAGCATTATTTCTAAATAAAGAATAAAAAATATACATGTTACTTAACATTTTTTACTAAAACTTTATATACGCAACTGTCATGATTAAGCTTGTAAGATTTCCGGTATGATTTGTATACCTACATGATATTTTTGTAAATTATATCAAGCCTTTTCAAGATAAACGTTTTGAGTGACAAATCCTACTATTTACAGAAGATGATTATTTCCTTTCCAATAAGATTGGTGTTTTTGGTAGCTTTCTAAAAAAATACTTGTTATTTATAAAACCACTGGAAAGCACCTATATTGCTTTTAAGTTACAAAGAAGTGTCACTTAAGTTTAAATTGATGACTTTGTCGGACGTGATATTCTTTTTCATAGCTAAATATATTTATACAACAAAAAATAGTTTAGTCAAAGTAAGATCGAAAGAAAATGTTTAGTGATTAGTATGTAGGTAATTATTATTTATCATTTCCCTCCGTTAAGTTAAACATACTTTGTATTTCCATCATAAGGCAAAACCATACATTTTTATTTGCTTTTGTTATAAACCCAAGTCTTCCTATATGTTTTTAAAATAGGAATTTCACCCTTGTATGTAATTTTAGGGTCACGGATACTTATTCGCTTTTAGAGAATATTAAAGTAATAATATTAAAGAAATGTATACTTCTTGCTTGGAAGCATCAAAATTATTTTTAACATAAAATTCATCTCCCTGCTTTTTGGCGGCTAACTTGGCGGATTGTATTTTATTTAATTCTATTTTTAAAAGGGTATATAGAGAGAGACATGGTTTCATATTTTTTGGGGTTTGTTTTGGTGTTACCGATTAATCTGTGCCATTCAGATGGTCCATAAATAGTTATATTTTAAATATAATAATATTTATTTTATGCAGAACCATGCTAGTTTATTTCAAAGGCCACATTACTAGTACGGCGTTATTTTTATTTTTACACACTATTAATCTGCACAAAAGAAACGGCGCAGTCAAATCGTAAGGATTAATTAATCGTTTACAGTTTACCGGACATAATTAAGATATTTGGTGCTTACGATGTTTTTCCTGAAAGGGGTCAAAACATAGTACAATACAATATTTACTGAAGAATGATGCAACAAACAACAATGGAGCGGCAATTTCATTATAAAAATTGAGACGGCAATTTTTTTTATGTGACAGTTGTGTAAGAAAAGACAAAAATAAACTACATTCTAATGGCTCGGACGGCGTGCGGACGAGAGCACGTCTTTGAGCGCTCAAGCAATAACGTAATAAAAAATTATAACTTCGTCATTATTCATGTTATAGTTTAGAAATATTCCATTAACAGGTATAAAGAATGCGTTTTAAGTTCTGTCGTTTATATACACACATCAAAAGTGTCTAGGGATATTTTAATTAAACCTAAATAACTAAAATTCTATTAACTTTTTGTTAAGACACCTACACTTTAAAATAAACCTTGTTTAATTGCCTATCTAATCTGATAATAAACTTTTAGATAAAGTTAAATAAAAAAAAAAAACTTAGAAGAAGAGGAAAAACTCAACAAAATTTCAATTTAACTTTATTTTTGAAATTTCAAAACCTAAACAACAAAACAATTTTTTTTTATAAAAATTGTTCAAAACTTAAAATTAATAATTCGTGGATCCACCTAAGACTCTCCTGACACATCTGGAGCGGTTCTGCATACTCAAAACAAGGGGGTCAATATCCTGTTGTGGAATACTGTCCCATAATTGCCGTTTCTGAAGCCATGAAGATCAGTCAGAGCGTTATATCCAGGCTTTGGTCATGTTATCGTGTCACGGAGGAAGTGGTGGAACGGCACCGAGGACCTCAACGCATTACAACACATGTACAGGACCGATTCATAGTAAATGCTGCACGAAGTCCAGCATAGTCATAGTAAACGCGGCACCGGCCACCTCCGGGGTCTCAGATAACGGTGGGAGAGGTTCACATCGGTGTCGAGTCGACGATTAAGTACCTGGAACTTGTCCTCGACAACCGATGGAACTTCACGGAGCACTTCCGACGTTTGGGCCCAAAACTGGCGAAGGCCGGAGCTGCCCTAAAGCGGCTCTTGTCCAACCTCGGTGGCCCAAACGCCTCCTGCCGGAGGCTTTACACGGGGATCGTGCGGTCCATGGCCCTCTACGGGGCTCTGGTGTGGGCGCCTAATCTAGCCAAACCTCCGGCCCGGCTTCTGTGGGCGTCCCAGAGGGTCATGGCCACTCGCATGGTGCGGGGATACCACACGGTCTCCTGAGAGGCAGCGTGCCTCCTTGCCGGCGTCCCGCCGTGGGATCTGGAGGCAACAGTCCTTGCACACACGTACCAGTGGCGCGTGGAAGTGCAACGCCGGGGCGAAGTCCAGCTGCCGCGGATTATCACGGCGCGGCTCACGGAGCTCCGGCAAGATCTCATGGCGGAGTGGAGACAGCGACTGTCGCAACCTAGTGCTGGGCACGCTGTAATAGCGGCGGTAAGACCCCTCTTTGAGGAGTGGCTGGAGAGGCGCCACGGCGCTCTCACGTTTCGCTTCACGCAGGTCCTCACCGGACATGGTCAGTTCGGGAGGTTTCTGTGTCGGATTCGGGCGGAAGCGACGCCTGGGTGTCACCACTGCAGTAACGGTCGTCTGGAGGACACGGTCGAGCACACGGTGGAGGTGTGCCGCGCATGGGCGGACCATCGACGTGTCCTCGTAGAGGCGATCGGCGGCGGTGACCTCTCGCGCCCGGCGCTGGTTCAGGCCATGCTTCGAGGCGAGACGGAATGGGATGCCGTCGCCTCCTTCTGTGAAGCAGTTATGCTAGTGAAGGAAGCGGCGGCGCGCAAGAGGCAACGACAAGCCTCTCGCCCCGGACTAAGACCCAGGTGAAGACGTCGAGAGTCGCAAGACGACTACCGGCCACCGTAGGCGCGGTTCTGCGGATGGCGAGCGATGGGTAGCTCGGCGCCCGGCTAGGACCAGAACCGCGTCGACGGCGCGTTAGTGTTCCACGCGCGCCTCAAGGAGAAGTCAGCACAGGAAGGGGCCCAACAGGGCCAACGCCTGCCGGGGTCGCGGAATGTTTATAATAGTTACCGTGACCCTGGAACATAAAGGGCAATCGAAGGAACATGAGTGGTTTTACTCAGTAAAAGTCTGACACGTCCTCCCGCCCCACCCAGGACGGGAGCAGTAATTTGACGATTTCCCACTCACCAAAAAAAAAAATATATGGAAAGTGGTCAATATTCAAATTTGCTTTAATTCAGAACCTATGATTAGTTTAAAGTATTAGGATTAATGCTGTTCTTTAGTCACAACATCGTTTTGAATCTGTCAAGTCACGTACAAAAATGAATCTCACTAAGAAAAACGTCCGTGCGACAATTTTCTATAACTTTCAAAGATACTGTTTTGGAGAGATAATGTCTGTGTTCCTGGATGAAGACACATCTCTGCGCACTGTTCAGTTAGCGTGGACATACCAGCCTTAATGGTAAATTTCATGAAAGATGTCTAAAATACGCCGTCAC
The DNA here is from genome assembly GCA_033675125.1 of Athetis lepigone. Classification (NCBI taxonomy): domain Eukaryota; kingdom Metazoa; phylum Arthropoda; class Insecta; order Lepidoptera; family Noctuidae; genus Athetis; species Athetis lepigone. The sequence goes on from CM066219.1 coordinate 16,150,029, forward strand.
TGAGAAAAGTATCTTCGCAGAGAAACAACAAAATCTCTAAGTTCATGTAGCATATCGAAAGACAGGGTCATTATTGGACATTTTAGGGACAGCTATGCAGAAGATCTAGCGTGAGGCACTTGGTGGGAGAGAGCTACTTTTCTGTTGGGTGGTCGCATTACCTTACCGACGATCGAAAGGCACTCCGCGTCAGATGGTGTAAGAAAACTCTTCGAAGGTTCAACCGAGGAGAGTAATTTTTTGTATACGACTTCATCAGTAGTGACGAATCTTAGATTCATATCTAGGATCCTGATTTTAAACAGCAATCTAAAATCTGAGTCTTCCAAAACGAACAAAAGCCTACTAAAGTTGTTCGCTCCAGAAGCACTTTAAAGAAGAAAGTCGCCACGATCGTTAAGAAAAACGGTCATGTTGCGACAATTTCACTCGAAGATTGTGAGACGGTTAGTGCAAAGCGGTATACCACATTTTATTTTCCACAAATCATCGCTGAACTTCGGAAATCTATCTAAAAGCGATGCATGCATCCCACACCACGACAACGCAAGCTCACAAAGCGATTAAGTATTTGAAGCAGTGAAAACTTAACAACTCTTGACTATGCTCCAGACAGTCCTCACTCAAGCTAATGATTTCTTTACATTTACTAAAATGAAGAAAAATTTTCGTGGTCAAAGATTTCAAACCGATGAAGAAGCAGTTGTCGCTTCCAAGTCAGCCATGTCGAACACCCCTACCTATAGGTGAAGTAAATATTTTTAAACAGATTCAAGAACTCAAACTCAAAACTATTTTATTCAAATAAACCATTTACAGGTACTTTTGAATCGTCAAGGTGTCAGTCTGTCAGAAAAATGAAGCTTGTTGCTCGTTCCAAAAAGTAGGTCCCATGGAGAAGAGCGAGCAAGAAACTCCATGGACACTCTTTTAAAATCAATAGATTACAAAAATTTGGTTACATCATTCACTGTTGTATCTAAGGTACTATGTGAGAACAACGTAACAAGTCGTACATGTTAAAAATATTAAAATAAACAGAACATAAAATAACTGTGGCAGCTAAGAGATGACCAGTCTCAGCAGACAGAACCATTTTGAAGGGAACCAAATGATCCAACACACATGCCACCGTCAGTGAGACATTTGAGTGAGCATGACAAACTCCCAGCTGCCAGTATGTGTAAGTCTATTAAAGTACGTAGTCAATACTTTAAAAAACAACTGTTGCGTTTTTTTTTAAACGACAAAACTTAAAAGGCATGCTATGTACTTTTGCAGTTTGTCAGAAAATTGAAGCTAGTTACTCGTTCCAAACAATAGGTTTCTATGAAATTATAGAAGAACGAGCAGGAAACTCCATACTCATTTTTATTTTCCTGTTTCATGATACTAAACTCCTGGATGCATATTCTTTCTTGTATCTCCTACACTTCGTAACATGCGTAGCACTTTTATCTTGGGTCTGTAACTTTTTAGACGATCATTTATCGAGAAGAATGATTGTTCTTGGGTGGTGTGTAGGTGTGTAAAGTCCATGCAATTAAAAAATCGCATTACAAAAAAATAAATGTAAATAGGAATATATCAATGTAGTAGTACATTATGTAGTTAAGGGGAGAGCTGTAGTTGTTTTCACGCTACGTGCACAATTGCACACCGTCTTCTCCATGCCAAGTCAAAGGAAAATCTTATTGTTATTTTAAAATTGATTACCATTATGAGGCTGTAAATGAGCAAATGAAAATAAAAATGATGTTGATTTTTTAAATAGGTAAAATATTACACTACATACAGAGCCGGTATTTCCTAGCTGGACTAACAAACTCAGAGGTCAAAGTCAATTTTACAGTCCATACAATAATTATTGTATTGGTCAAATTATGCAATTATGTTTTATAATTTGTTTCCGAACAAACGAATAAAACGTGCTTATATTTTTAAGCTGACGTTTAATTAAGTATTTGAACAAATTATGGATTCTTGTATTTTGCGTCATAAAATAGGTATCTTAAGCTGTTATATTTGCAAATATTTCCCACATACTTTACAACATAAACCATATCTTTTTTCTAAATAGCTTGCACTTGTTCACAGACTGACTATCACCGCTTCTTGTCCGATGGATTTGCAGTATTTTCCGATGGACCGTCAATTATGCAATATTGAAATCGAAAGTTGTGAGTTGGAAACACCTTAATTGTATATTTGGCTTACTATATTTGAAATAAACGGAAGAGCTTCCGAGCCTGACTACTTTGGAGAAAATTTCGTCTTTTGCTTTATGAAACAAATGACGTACCTTCTTATATAATAAATAATTTTATAAGTACTTGAGCTGCAGACTCATGATGCTTTCATGTTCGGTAGAAACAATCTAACTTGAAGTATATAAAACGCTTAAGAACTTGCACTAAGATCGAAGCAGTAATCGTTAACATTTCTCACCCTCGGTAGACTGGTAGCCATAAACTCATCCATCTTATACAAATAATATGAAACCCCAGTGCAATGGGAGCTTATTTTATCGTTCCATATCTCTGCATGGTACAGTCGGCTACACCATGCGGGACATCCGATACAAGTGGAACGAGGGGCCCAACTCTGTGGGCGTGTCGAGCGAAGTGTCCCTGCCGCAATTCAAGGTGCTGGGCCATCGGCAGCGAGCCATGGAGATTTCTCTTACGACAGGTATACAGCACCGATGAAACATACGACAATTTATCGAATACCGATCTTTACGCTTCTCGTTTATTTTATTTATCAGATTTAGACACCCGCATGTATTCGCTTCTGCCAGAACATATTCATCAGTGACTTTCCTTTGATGACCTGGTAAAGCAAAATCGATCTTTGACCTCGAATTAATAAATTTATTTGTACATTTCGACGATCACCATTTGTCAAACACTAATTTGGTTGTTACAATTTAAACTTTTATTGCAGGAAACTACTCGCGACTGGCGTGTGAAATTCAATTTGTGCGTTCGATGGGATACTATTTAATTCAGATTTACATTCCATCTGGCCTAATTGTCATTATATCTTGGGTGTCATTTTGGTTGAACCGGAATGCTACACCTGCAAGGGTGTCACTAGGTGTCACCACTGTATTGACGATGACGACGCTTATGTCATCTACTAATGCTGCTCTACCTAAGATATCATACGTCAAGTCCATTGATGTCTACCTGGGAACCTGTTTCGTCATGGTCTTCGCCAGTCTCCTAGGTAACAATATAAGGAAGGATGCTACATAAAATTGTAACTTGGAGCAGTTTCTTTATTGAATATATTTCTCTAAAATATACCTAGAACACCTGATATTTAACTAACTGCCTCATTTATTAAAATATTTACAATTCATATTTGGAGTAATGGATTTCATTGATAAAAAAAAACATATTTTGAACTTCCATTGGTGGCTTGCTGCGCCGTTCACGTGCACTTTGCTCGGCGATATTTATTATACTGTAATGTAATATAAGAATTCGCTGAACGATAGTATTTCGTTACAGAATATGCTACAGTTGGCTACATGGCTAAAAGGATACAGATGAGGAAACAAAGATTCACTGCTGTTCAAAAAATGGCTGCTGAAAAGAAAATGCAAATAGACGGTCCACCGGGGACATCAGAGCCTTTGCCCCCGCCAAGGACTAGTACACTGACAAGGCCACCACCACCAAGCAGATCATCGGTAAGACCATAAATACAATCCAAACTCTTTTCATTTAAAAACAGTTCTCAACAATAATCATGAAAATTGTACAGGAGGTGCGATTCAAAGTTCACGATCCCAAAGCATATTCAAAAGGCGGCACTTTAGAAAATACCATCAATGGGGCTCGCGGCCCAGCTCCTGGACCTGCTCCACAGCCTGACGAAGAAGCTGGACCTCCACCGCATATAATTCATGCTTCTAAGGTAATTTATATGATAGCAAATAAAATCTCTAAAGCGTAATTAATAAAGCGATTGTTCTATGGGTAATTGACATGCGAATGCGAATTATACATGCGCAGTATTGATGCAATGCGATTGTGGCGCTCTGACTACAGCGAACTGGTTTATTGCTTTATTTGAACGTTAATCATAGAAGTCAAGGTGAATGATGTTTACAGGGCATCAACAAACTGCTCGGCACGACGCCGTCGGATATCGACAAGTACTCGCGCATCGTGTTTCCCGTCTGCTTCGTTTGCTTTAACCTTATGTACTGGATCATTTACCTTCACGTGTCCGACGTTGTTGCTGACGACTTGGTACTACTAGGTGAAGAAAACTAAGTTCCCTTCAAACAAACTGTACCTACCGGACTTGTCCAAACTTAGGGTGCTCATGGTCAACCATCCATCAAGTTTCGGTAAAGTGCTTTTAATCCCAGCAGACAACGCTCGGTAAACTGTGAGCGTTTTACAGACATATAAATATAACAGTAAAGATCACTATAATTATAATAGATAAGTGTCGTGTATATTGGCACTGGTAATAATGAATTCTTTAGAAAATAGAGATAATATAAAGTTCAAAATAAGTCAATCTGTCTAAGAGACAAAATGTTATATCTTCAATAGTTATCAGTCTCTAAATCAATGTGTATGCTATGTATACTTACATCAAATTCTGCGCAGTTTTAAAGTAAATTCCATTTTATTGGATTAAAGTTAGTTACGAATCCAAATTAATTATCAAAATTCTATTTGCAGTTCTTATCGCTTTTTATTACTAACTTCAAACGATGGCTGTCTTTACTTCTCTAGTTGATTAAGAAGCATTTTTATAAACAATACTGGAATTTATAAACTGAAAACAGGCGTATATTACGATTGTATCTAGCTGTGCCCTTGGCATGATATTGTTGAATATTATTTTTTTATAAAGTTGAAAAACTCAAATGTCAAAACTCGTTATTTACATCACAGGACATTTATGTTAAATCAAAGAATAAACTTAATAAATCAACCATGTACCAAGATTTGATCAGCATTTGAGTTGCAGGGTTTAGTATCTATAACCTATAGCATAAATACTTTTTATAGGCATCTTGGACAATCATAGTAACCTTTAAATTACATATGTAATAATTAATGAATTTACCATAATTTGCCATTGTTTTTACAAAATAACTATAATTAAAAAAAGGAATTTGATGAGGACTTGATACCCACAATCATGAGTCCTTTACAGGGCAATGTAAATAATTATACATAATAATAATATTATATTTATACGATTAGGATACACAAACACGTTTGATCTAGTTTAAAAATGTTATTTGTTTCAACTAACATGTATACACCGGTAATACACTTCAAATTAAATCTAGTGCACAGAACACTTTTTCTACGTAGTTTAAAAATTTTACATGTACCTACCTACCTATCAATGAATGTAATTTGTTAGATCAGATGACCACGTGACCTGATAAGTCACGATAATATTCTAAAGTATTAAATATATTATGGTTAGTTATTTTGAACTTGGTTTCTTCGGTCTTTGTGAAATTAATGTGGTAAATAAACGGATTTGTATTATTTTTAGAAAATATGATAATACGCGGGTATAAGGTCAAATTTACCGCTATACCTAAATGTACGTCTTATACTATTTTAGTAAGTACAATAATTGATAAGTGTGAATGCGAAAAAAGAGAATGAAGAGAGTTGTAGGGTACCGTTATTAGCGCTGTGACTATTCTAAGTTTTGATCACACAATTAAATGAAAATATACATATACTTAGGAGACTAAACGTATTAATAATATTAAAGGGAAACAATTCTTCGTTGAGTTTGTACCCATAAAAGCTTGTAGATATTTTGATTCATATTGTTTATACTTACGTGTTCAAAAATTAAGGAAACATTTCCTTACGTTTTATTAACTATACGATACTTCCCTATTGTGACTAAAATTTTTAGATGATTACAATATCATTTTGAAGTATTTTAAGATTTGAGCTACAAGCCATTTCTTGTTAGAAGGATCCCTAATAATTTATTTCTGAATTTGCTCAATGTTTTTCAAAGACACTATTTATAAATATATATATATATATATGTGTATGAATAAGGGAATGCAAATAGTTGATTCGACTAGGAATTGTAATAAATAGGTTAGTTAGTAATAATTAAAGAAATTTTATTTTGCCTCCTATTTTATACCCACATACTCAGACTGCATTAAGACTAGCGTTTATAAATTGTATCATTTAGAAGGTCTTTTTGTGTTCTAATGTTCTAAATCTAAAGATATTAACATTTATTTAGTAATACAATTTAATCCTAACAATTGTATAAAGACTGAGTCAATATTCTTTTAGTTCTTCATTTCTACAGCTACATTGAACATGACAGCCATCAAGTTCCCTTGATTATATAATGTGTTCTTCTGTTTCTAGATACTGCATGATAAGAAATAATAAAACACTAAAGAGCATTATTATCACGATAGTGACAAAAATTAAGTTCTAAAAATATATTTATATTAAAATAAGAGTGTATTGTTATAATTAGTAGTTAAATCAGCCAAAAATGATAAAAATGTATCTTTAACGATTATCTATTAGTCGACCTTCGAAATGAACTATGGATTAATGTACAGGATTATGAAAAAAAATGTAAGTAAGATGTGAAATTCGCATTATATTGCACCTAGTTAGTAAGTAAGTAGCGTAGCTAAGCGTACGAGGGAGCGAGCGAGGCGGGCCACAGGGTGTCACGACTTTTTAAAACTTCGCAAATCGGTGTGAAGCGTGGAATTATATTGACTCTTGCTAAGCGATGACGCCAAACCCCACGGCGCACCACACACTATAATATATGAAGTTCTTCATAGCTTTCATACAAGTGCGTTAAACTTTAAAAAAATCTTAGGCGCGCACTGCTCGCAAACCTCTTACGTGAAACCAAATTCTAAATCACATTTAAATAAAATCTAGCATAATTAAAGAAATTATACTGTGTGAGTAAAATCAATCTAGAGAATTAAGATGATGATGATAATTTATAATGATATAGGTATCAAATAAAATATTTAATAACATTAATATATATTATCACGTTTCCCAAATTAGAATTACCTACTTTCGTATAATTAAACCACGATGAAAAATTCACGTCACTCTCTCAAATACCTACTAATAACTATTTTGGAGACTCCAAGTGTTCTGGCAAGTGACTATTCATACGAATTAAGGATAGTAGTGAAAATGTATCATCATCCATACACAAATAAGGCTGTCGAAAGTAAATATTCTAAACTGATACAGATTTTTAAAATTATTATAAGCAACAACCATTACATACCGTCACTCACGTATTCGGCCGTAGGACGTAGGTACTCTGAGTACTCACTTTACAATTATTTGTTATTTTGCTGCACATTGGGGTTATAGGCCTGCAAAAAGCACACGCGTTGAAGAAACATTATTAACATGAATAAGATTTTGTTTCTCACATTATGTAGATGTTACACCTGTTGCTTTTTTGTTTAATTAGAGAGTCGAAGTCTCGATTTCTTAAAAGTTTTACTGCATCAAAGAAGTATAATGTACATTATAAAAGATTGAATAAAAAAGAATAGGAAATACGGACTTGAATAGTGCCAAATGCGAGGCTTTAAATTTTTATTCGCTTTTATTATGAAGTGTATTTCTACCATATCTGTTTGTAATTAAATATAAAATAACTGTCAGTCTCATTAGATATTTCATACCTAAGTTTAAATCCAAATATACCTAGATAATAGATATCAAAAATGTGATGTATATAATTATAAAATATACAGTATTTTAAACCCCTTAAAATTTGAGCAATGGTTTGTTGTCGTGCACGGGTATGTATACCACTATTGTAAATAACGATCAAACGAATCTTTCCTGCAGTCTTGCATGGAATAAAACTTCATTTACAGACAGTGTAATGTAATGCAGATATTTCAAATACTTGTCATGACGCTTATTTTTATAGGTACCAATTATTAGAGTATTACTTAAAGGGATCCGATATTTTTGAAGCATATCATACATGGTATAAAATAATTACGGATTTGGATAGCCTATTTTAAAATGCACTGACGTTATTTTTCTAAAACAATGACATTATTTTATGCTTCAGTATACATTTCGATTCACTTACTCATAGAAAAGTATTTAAGTATACCTATTATAAAAACACAACACTTGTTATCGATCTTTGTTTAATCCGAATAATTTTGATTTGTAAGCCAGTAAAACATTGTAAACTGCTAAATCTAGGTGATACATGTTAGTAAATGTGCGATCAATAATATAGGTATCATATTTTCTTGTTTCAGCTATTCATACAATTAGCACTGTAAAAGTAATCTTCTACCTTAAAAAGGTTCATAAATCAATACGACCAATTATTTATGACAATAATTATTAAACCAAATACCTACCTTAAAACAAAGCCTGAAAATTAACATCGAATTAAATATATTGCTGAATAGTCGAAATAGTTTCCAGTTGCTGTCATAAATGTTCTTAATACTAATTATATTAAAAAGTAAAAAGCAATATTAAAACTCATTACCTACCCTAGTAATACAAATAAGTGATGAAACTATGATGGCTCTTCTTACCACTGCAGACAAAAACCGAATGATAAACATTTAAAGGAACTAATTTGGGCATTCTCAATGGACTATGACAATAGGTAATCGTTTCATTAACTTTCGCGCAGAGTTGATAATTTTTCTGTTAAAACTTCCAAATGATAATAAAAACTACTTCATTAATTAAATTGTCACACACGTCAAATTGTAAATGTCTTAAGAGCATTTTTTGTTACCGTTAGATAGACACCACCTAATAACTGATTCCGTAGTAATGTTAAATACTGCAATGAATCCTTAACAGTTAACAGAGTTGCACACTTACAATATCCAACTTACTTACTTAATATCCAAACGACTGGTTTTATTTTACTGAAAGAAATATAATTATAAGTTTCTCGAACACCTGTTAACGACTGTGCAGCTTTACATTACACCGTCCGTTTCTTGAAATATCATACTATTAGAATTTCAGTCGAATATTGTTATGTACCTTACAGCTTTAACTAGTTAATACCTACCTAATTAATAGATGTATATTTTTGCTTGTTCTAAAAAAAGGTTTTTGGATTTATAAAACATACCTACTAATCATTTCTATAAGTATGTATTTATATCAGTAGAAGTGGTGAGTCGTGTTAGTTATAAAGTCGTGTTTGCTTTAGACCTTTTTCAACAAGTCAAGCACGACTTTAGAACATGATATTAAATCGATAAAAAATATCTTTTTTCAATCAATTCAATTGCCAGGACCATAGCATGTGCTTTATCTACTACTAGCCCTTACACATCCCTGTGAAATAAAAACTAGTCACGTTATCACTTCTACTGATAATTTTTACCTACTCAACAATTTCAGACACATTCGAACCAACATTAGTTAAGTATACCTTTTCCAAATGTGCTGTTTGCAGTGCTTTGCTTCCTCAAAATAAAATCTATTTAATGAAACTGACGTTGTAACAAATTCTAAATACTTGTAATACAGTAGTTTGTTCTTTTTGAGGCTGAAAGTTATATAAAACACTCAAAAAAGTCGATTCTAAAAAAGTGTTGTGTCAATGTGAAAGAAAGTTGTGTAATGTTCGTTTGATTTATTGAAATGTCTAATATTATGTTAAATTTGTAACTAAAGAATCTTCCTCGATGCAAAACTAAATTTTATGGTATTGGTGTGGTTAATGATGTTGCTCAAACTGAATAACTTTAAAACAAGTAGTTACATTGTACGAAATTTAGTTCTGTGATCCAATAAATTATAATATATGATCTGTAGTGTTGTTTCATTATATCCTACTAGCTGGCCCGTGCCCACTACGTTGGGCGCCAAACATTTTAACTTAAAACTCGAAAACATGCGCTTTCCCAGACATAAGACTGAGCTAGATCGATTTCTCGTCCCCGAAAACCCTCACATATCAAATTTCAGCGAAATCGTTAGGGTCGTTTCCGAGATCACATGCTTTTTCAAGCAATAAGCGCCATCTGCCGGGCTGATTTGTGAATCTAAACCATCCAGGGCGCCACTCAAACACATACAGAAAAAATCATTCAAATCGGTCAAGCCGTTTAGGAGGAATTCAATGACATACACACGCACAGCAAAATTATATATGTTAAGATAATCCTATTAATATTATAAACGTGAAAGTTTGAATGTGTTAGTGCGTGTGAGTGTGTATGGACGTTTGTTACTCTTTCATGCAGAAACTACTGAACGGATTTTGATTAACTTTGCAGTAATATACTGCCGTGTTGCTGAAAAAGGTCACAACTAACACTTTTTGTCAATATGGGCTACATTGAGATCTAGTTGAAGTTTAGTTAGTTCAAACTATAACCCTGAAACTATTATAAGATAAATTGAAACTCTGAAGTATACTTGGCTTATTTTACATAGATTTTAAATATATTTAATTAATTCGATTATTTTATCATGTTGCTAGAACGAATTCAACCAGTAACTTAGCAAAACGAGCTGACATAGCTGATTTTAAATTTTCAACCTCAACCTGGTCTTTCAGAATTGACTCTAGTAGCTGGAAATTTTAAATGAATTAAAAGTAAACGAAAGGTAAAGAATAAATTATGTCAACAAGCATATTATTAATTGGAAGATTATAATTATCCGAGATAAGAATGCTTGAAAGCATGCTGGTCCTGCTCCATAGGATAATTCACAGTGTAGACAAAACCAAACTGGTGGCTAACCTAAACTGATAGTTATTAAGGGTATTTAGTATGAACGGCCCAAACCGTATGGCCCGCGGGCCATTCGACCGTTAACAAAAATCGCCTACGTTCCAAAGGACCGGTGATAAAAACTGGTAAACAAATTCAGTGTCATAAACTACATCAAGTATTTCGGGTGTAAAAGTTAAAAAGTTTGTTTTTTTTTTCTTAGATTTGTATTATCTTCCTTAGAAAAACAATCAACAATAATATAAAATGCTTACAAAAGTTAAATTTGGTAATAAAATAATTTTAAATAAAAATCAGTCTTATTTTAAAGAAACAAATCAACAAAAAAAATACAATTAAACAATAAGATTTAGTAAAAATCAGTCCTATTTTCAAGAAACAAATGAACAAAATATAAAAAAGAATAATATAAGTAACAAAAACTAAAATCAAAATTTGACGTGTGGTATTTAGACGACGGAACGCTAGGAGGTGATGTAGATACCGTTTTGGATGACTTACTTTTTATAAAACGGAAATTCAGTTCGATTGGTCTAGACCTAAATCTTTCTAAATGCGATTTTTTTCTTTCTGACTCTACCGACAGACAGACAACATTGGATAAATTTAATGCAATTGCCCCACAAATCAAAATTCTTGATAGAAGTTCTTTGCACCTCCTAGGTTCCCCAATATTGGAAGACAGTTTTTTCTCATTTGTTCAAAAAAAAATCGAACATTTCAAAGATATTTCGGTTCGACTCTCTAAAATAATATTTACTCTCTATAAAACTCTATAAAATTAACACTCGTTTGGGGTTGAAACACTGGGGCCATGGGGTCCGAGTGCTCATCTTGTTTTTCAAGATATCGCCAAGCGGCTGTTTGACTCTTCACGTGACCAGAAGGCTGGCCTTTTTTTGGGACAAAGAATTAGCATTGCCATACAACGTGGCAATACTGCCAGCCTTTTGGGCACCTGTCCTATTTGCAGCGATGCGGACGAATTTTTTGATGCCCTGTGAGGCTTTCTACAAATTGTACATACACACATCAAAAGTGTCTAGGGATATTTTAATTAAACCTAAATAACTAAAATTCTATTAACTTTTTGTTAAGACACCTACACTTTAAAATAAACCTTGTTTAATTGCCTATCTAATCTGATAATAAACTTTTAGATAAAGTTAAATTAAAAAAAAAACTTAGAAGAAGAGGAAAAACTCAACAAAATTTCAATTTAACTTTATTTTTGAAATTTCAAAACCTAAACAACAAAACAATTTTTTTTTATAAAAACTGTTGAAAACTTAAAATTAATAATTCGTGGATCCACCTAAGACTCTCCTGACACATCTGGAGCGGTTCTGCATACTCAAAACAAGGGTGTCAATATCCTGTTGTGGAGTACTGTCCCAAATCCTGCTAAGATGCAAGAAAAGCTGGTTTTGATGCACAATATCAACAGGGAAATTCCTACGAGCTCTTCTCTGAAGCATATTCCAGGCATGCTCAATAGGATTTAAGTCAGGGGATTGTGCAGGCCGGTCTAAAGCTTGGATAACATGCTGTTGTAACCAACTTGTAACGATACGCGCCGTATGTGGACGGGCATTGTCGTGCATTAGCTGGAAATTTTGTCCCATTTGCTGTTTGTGGGGCAAGATTACAGGCTCTAGCACCTCATCTCGGTATTTTCGAGCAGTCATATTGCCTTGTATCCAAACGAGGTCCGTTCTACCGCCGAGACGAATTCCTGCCCAAACCATAATCGTGCCACCTTAATATGCATGAACTTGTTGTGGGTGCTGCAGTCGATTCCAACGTCCAGGTTTTCTCCAAACGCGTACTCTTCGCGAATCAGGATGAAATCCAAACCTAGTTTCATCAGTGAAAAGCACAAGTGACCATTGAGAATGGTTCCAGTTTTCGCGTGCAATAGCCCATTGTAATCTTCTTCCTCGATTACCTCTCCTTAGTGCTGATACCCAAAATGGCCTACGAGCACGTAGATTGACTTCATGCAGTCGCCTTCTCAAATTTTGACCGCTTACCAGCAAACCATACTCTCTCTGTGGCCTTTGAACCACTTGCATCGCCGCTGCATTTAGTTGACTTCGTGCAGCATTTACTAAGAATCGGTCCTGTACATGTGTTGTAATGCGTTGAGGTCCTCGGTGCCGTTCCACCACTTCCTCCGTGACACGATAACATGACCAAAGCCTGGATATTACGCTCTGACTGGTCTTCATGGCTTCAGAAACGGCAATTATGGGACAGTATTCCACAACAGGATATTGACACCCTTGTTTTGAGTATGCAGAACCGCTGCAGATGTGTCAGGAGAGTCTTAGGTGGATCCACGGAATATTAATTTTAAGTTTTCAAGAATTTAAAAAAAAAAATGTTGTTTTGTTTAAGTTTTGATGTTTCAAAAATAAAGTTAAGATTGAAATTTTGTTTGAGTTTTTCCTCTTCTTCTAAGTTTTTTTTTTAAATTTAACTTTATCTAAAAGTTTATTATCGGATTAAATAGTCTATTAAACAAGGTTTATTTTAATGTGTACATGTTTTAACAAAAAGTTAAAAGAATTTTAGTAATTTAGGTTTAATTGAAATATCCCTAGACACTTTTGATGTGTGTATTTAAGTTTTGTATATATTATAATTAGATTTCATAGTTAAGTTAGATACTTATATTAAACAAACTGTATAAATAATAAAAAAAATAACATTAAACAATAAAATTATTAGCGACTATTACAATGTATGCGATTGAAATCATTTTATCACCGGCGTTTACAGTCGAATGGCCCGCGGTCCATTCGGTTTGGGCCGTTCAAACTAAATACCCGTTATTAACTACTTGTACAATTATAAATTAGACACAATAATTCTTTTCTTAATAAATTGTTGGATGCGCTGGCTCACACATTATTTTTCGTTGTTTGAGGAAAGTGATTTATTTGTAAATGTGTTACATTAAATGTTCGTAAACTTGATTAGCTTTCATTTCCTAATTTTTTTTTTTTTTACTATGGTTATATACTTTTTTGCCGGAAATGGTTTTGACATTATATACATTCTTCTCTTTACACTTAACAATGTACAAATATTATTGTAACAACATTACTTTAAAAGAGTAAGTATGGAGTTTCTTGCCCATTCTTCTCCATACGAATCAACCTTTTGGAATGGGCAACTAGATTCATTTTCTTTGTTTTGACGTTCTAAAGTGACTTTTAAATGGTCTATTAGAAATAAATGATTTGAGTTTGACTTTGAATTAAGTACAACACCGATATGACCTTACATTTAATGAAGATTCTATTACAATTTCGTTATTCTGTAAAAGGCTTTATAAATTAATTAACTGCAAGCATCAAGCCTTTGCCGTGCCGTGGGACAGTAATAGGCTGGTATTATTTTTGCAGTTGACGAGTCAACGGCCGACTCGTGTCGACGGTTTCAGTCGAAACGATATTAATAGTTCGCACTCCGGTTATGCCAGTGAAAGCAATATTTTAAGACTTCATTTTACTGATTGCATACAACTCGATACTGGCGGTTTAAAACCCATTTTGTCTTATGCAGGTCACAGACTCATTACGACTGCCAAATTAAATGGAGCTGGGCTGGTCACATCTGCCACACGTTGGACGAGCTAGGGGCGAAAACAACTACATAGTTTGACCAATCAGCGAACTGTATTCGGTTCGAAATCGGTTCCAAGTGATGATTGTCGCATTAACTCTGATTCGTGGGGCTAATAACTATAAAACATTTTTTTTCTTAAAAGCTTTAAACACCGCAAATAGTTCAAAAAGGACGTGTTTGTTAAATTAATGTGCATGTCATACAAATCAAAGTAAAAGTTAAAACGAACGCCGTACTCGTGACTCTAGGTTGGTTTATTTAATAACAAACAGAATGCTTCAGACCTAGACAAAACGCATTAGTTAATTGAGTTCCTTTTATAAAAGAGTAATAAAAAAAAAACAGCGCTCGCTCCATTATTATTTTATTAATTTACCTACTTTGAGATCTGAAACAAGTAAATCATTTGACTAATGATGTGCTTTTACCTGGAAATGCAAACAGAATATACTCCTTTTTATAGTCGGTTAAAGGTATTGTTCTGTCTATATGTATACTATTATATTATTTAACTTTTGTAGTTTATTAGCTGGATAGATTGCTCTTGCTTATAAGACGTTTGATGAAAATAGATCAAGCATCTTATACAATTATACATACAACAATACAATATAATTATACAGTTTTTCTTTATGTTCTACAACGCATTATATCTTTATGTAGTTTTTAATTGCCCACATTGGCAAGTAATTATGGGTAAAAAGAATTTAAGATTTAAGCACAAAACGTGTCTACTTTTTAGTTTACAAAACCGTTTTTTTTTCTTTATGCTTCAGTTTGATTTTTGGCAAGTATAGTAAAACTCAATTTGGGTTAAGTATAAGTAGTTCAAAAGATGTCCCGAGATTCGAAAAAGCAATAAAAGAACATACTTAACAAAACGTTTAAAAATCAAAAGCATGTAGAGATATACGCGAAAATACTTTCAACAATAGGCATAATAAACAAATCTTTTAGTTACCTTGGCCTAGTATGCATCTAATAAGTTTAGATAGAACGGAAAGCGAATAAGGAAATTCCTACTAGTTAGTAATGTTACCATAGTTCGATTTCGAAAGTTCGTGACTTCCGATTAAATTTGCAGCTTCGATTCGAATTTCGGTTCTATCGAAGTTGTATCGAATGTAGTTGCAAAGCAGCGAGGCGAAGGCGACGAGTGACCATGACTTTTCTTAACATTGATGTTAAAGTCAACTGATTTTGTTTTCAACTCTCAAGCTTGTATTATTATTTGAACTAAGAATAATGTAACTGATGAATAATGTGTGTAATTTTATTTTCTTGGACCTTTGATTGTCTTTTGACTCCGCCTCCGATTTCAGTACCTGTTACAATCCGATAAATGAAATTAAAACTCTGCGCCCGAATTCTTCTCCGATATAACCACAACCGTAACATCCCTAATTCCAATACACCTGGTCATATAGGAAACGAAAAGGTCACATTCGCGGCAGTCTTAGTTTCGCTATGATCAACTACGCGTTAGAACATAAATAGCAAAAGAATTTATTGATAGAAATATGCGACGACTTCGTGAGGATATTTCTTTGTTCGTGACCTTTACAGATAATAAATTGCTCTCCGACCTACCTACAAGCGCTCGTGCAAAAAACAAGTGAAAACATTCAAAAGAAAATATTTAAAGTGAGTACCGAGACTTTTTCCTGTTCACTACACACCTGTAATACAAAGCTCGACTGTCGTTTGACTTTGAGCTTGAACTTGTGCATTGTTTACTAGTACAAACTACTGCGGATTCACAAACTCGTCTATCAACTAGTTCACGTTTGTTCGTAGCTATTATTTACGTATTAATTTTCCAACACACGTGATTCGAGACACAATAGAAAGACAAAAGCAGCCGGCTGTCGCTTGGTCGTCGAAAGGTTAATTCTTTAAGTGTTTCGCGAAAAATTTTCGAAATGAAATACATTTTTTTTCTTCTTATAAACGGTATGTTTAAACAAAAAAGTAGGTCAGACTGCTGATTGAGAGTGTAGAATGAGATTGTCGACACTTCTGCAAAAGACAATCTGGTCAGTTATCACGAAGTTTCATGGGATTATGCTACTAGCTTTTGCCCGCGACTTCGTCCGCGTGGAATGATAGTTCCCGTTCCCGGGGATTTCCGGGATGACTTAAGGGAGGGGGGGGGGGAACTATCCTATGTCCTTTCTTAGGCCCCAGACTATATTCGAACCAAATTTAATTGAAATCGATTCAGTGGTTTAGGCGTGAAGAAGTGACAGACAGACAGACTACTGGACATACTGTCATACATGGATTTACGGTCTATTGATACTAATTGATCATAATTATTATTATGTTGATTATTGACATTATTATTTTTCGTTGACTTGCTGTCGGTTTCATTTTTTACGGATTTTTACCACCCTCTGTGAGAAAGTAAGTTACCACATTAATTAAGTAAATAGTAGTACGATTAGGTAGTTGTACATATCACAGAATCACCTGAATTTTTTGTCTTTTTTGCGGCGAACCTTTTTTTCTGTGTCTGAATAAAAAGTGTGAAACGTTTGACAGATTATTAAATGATGGCGTTATAATATGTCCTGTTCTTAAATTACGTTTTTGAATCAGTGTAATTTTGATTTTGTTATTAATATGCCTTAATTGGCCAGCCAGATCATTGACGAGGAACAAGGCTCCCACCTCACTCTTGCCTTCATTGGCTGGTTTGGGTGGAGAATCGCAAGAGCAAACCTACTCGGGGGTGGGAAGTATTACTGTAAAATGCTGGTAGGGATCTTGACCGTACTACTGGGATTGTCTTGATAGCCGTCGAATAACTCTCCAGTCCTCAAGCACCTCAATATATGTTGCCCCCTTGTCGCTACGTCACTATATGCAAGCGGCCGTTTTTGGAGGCCTATTTACTGAGTGTGCACGTCAGTCCCTGCCATTTTTTCCGTGTTTACAACCATTGGTCAAGCAGGGGCCATAGTCATTCCATAGTTTCTGGTACCTTATTCATTAAAGAATCCAAACCCATAGTTCAACATTTTCGTTAGTTGCCATATTCTACAATAGTCCAACACCAACCGGGGGTTGTCCTTAAGTGCAGTGCATATAGGGATAATCGTCAGTTGGTGTCCCATCCATACTAATATTATAAATGGGAAAGTGTGTCTGTCTGTCTGTCTGTCTGTCTGTTTGTCTTTCTTTCACGGTAAAACGGAGCGACGGATTGACGTGATTTTTTAAGTGGAGATAGTTGAAGGGATGGTGAGTAACATAGGCTACTTTTTGTCTCTTTCTAACGCGAGCGAAGCCGCGGGCAGAAGCTAGTTCCACATAAAGTTTTGCTCAAGGGGCCTCGGCCTCTCGTACGCCTTCTAAAGGTCCGGGATCCCAGGTTCCCGAGATACGAAAATGTAGGTAATAATAATACTAGCCTATGACTGTTCCACTGCAGGGCAAAGGCTTCTTCTCATACAGAGTAGGCACGAGCATTGATCACCACGCCTGCTTAAGTCGGACTGGCAATTTGGAACTTATATTTACTGCAAGTCCAGGTTTCTAGATGGATGTCTGTGATGTCCAAGATTAACTATAGAAAGTACATATGAATTCTAAAAGTCATATTGGTACTTGTTTGGATTAGAACCTTTTGCATGAGAGCCGGGCACCTTAACCACTAGGCCAAAACGACATTACTAATGCCAATATTGGCCAAAATAACGTGAATTTCAGTAGCGTCCTTCGACTGAGGCTCTCCGCTGTTTAGTCATTAGCTATTACGGCACAATGATCGTTCTAAACTACACATATCGACATTCTCGCAGGTCTGTTTAACTACTAGAGTCATCATAAAGTTGTCGTCACTCAGGACTGTTATGTTTTATTAGCTACAATAGTCATGTTTAGTTGTTGACCGATCGCTTTGATACTATCTCTATAAAGAACTGAGTTCAGCACAAATGTTCACCATTCCGATATACGGTACTTCGAATGTTTGCTTTGAGGTAATACTCAATTGAGAATGTTCATACATCATACTCAATTTGTAGTTTTGACCTTTATGGATACAGTATGTATGTACATCGAATTTCCGTATGACAGTCAGAATACATAATGTAAGCATAATGTGTCCGTGGCATGCTTCTAAATGTGAACCGTGTCAAGCTTGACAATAAATCTTCGATAGGTATATAGGTTTCATTAATCATTGCATTAAACATCCTATCATTTGATAATCAATAACAACACATTAGTATTTGTACTGACATCTTGTCTTTATTGACAGCATAAGTAATCAATAATTTTTAATGCGGTTGTCACATACCTACCAAAGTAAGGTGCGTTCATAACTGCATAGTTACTTATGTTTCATTTTCCTTTTACCTAGAGATTAAGGGCGCTTTCAACTTAGACGTTTCGTGTAGGACCGCTGTCGCACGTTTATCGTTGCCGTGCCTCTGCAGTATGGTAGCCGTCCGACACGTGACGCCTAAGTTGAAAGCGCCTTTGACTGCCGTATGCTATAGTTGAATACTGTTTTTGTTAAAAAATCGTCAAACAATTAGAAGAATATTCTTTTAATTGTTGAAAAACGTAAAGTGAAGAAATCCGTATACCAAGGGTAATTTTCGTCTACAATCTCCAGTACCAACAATACCATGAACTGAAAAGATTTCTGTGAATATTATAGGGCAGGTTTGAAATGTTCCATCCACAAACCAAACTGGCGTTTCACTTAACAAATAATAACAAGCGGCCATGTCCTCCCCAAAAGTAACTACATATTTTACCTTGTAATCGGGTACCATTATTTTTTTTATATAAATTTGGTATATGAACCACTCCTCCTAAGTTTGTAGGTTATTTCGGCTTATTAAAATTTCTTGCTCACTTGATAATTTAGCGAAGGGCATTTTTATTTGGTAATTGTGCTAGTAGAAGGAATTTCACTCATTTTCTCTCTAATAATTAAATTATGTGAAACATAATAATTATAACTCTGAAATTATGTTTTACATAATTTTATTTATTTTATTACTCTAAATTGCTGAAGTTTTCAAGGCATTTCTTAATTTGATTTTATCAACTGGACCTAGAAAATACAAAAGGAAGAATAATTAAAAACTGTTTTAAAAAATACAAACTTTTGACGACATCTGTGGTGTAGTGATTTGAGTGTCGGGGTTGAGTGCTGGTCACAAGGTTGTGTCGTGGGTTCGATTTTCATAAGACACTAATATTTACGTTATGATCATAGGGGTTTGTGAGGGTGGTAGAAGTGAATTATCAAAAAAAAGTATAATAGTACATGATCTGCTTAATTTGTGACTGCTGATGCTGTGTAAATATGTCCGACATATTTATCTATACTAATATTATAAAGAGGAAAACTTTGTTTGTTTGATTGTAATGAATAGGCTTGTCTTCGTGCATAGCGCCGCCGGTACTTGCGACACGTCTCGAATCACGCCCTCGAGCTCAAGCTAAGAGATTACATTTTCCTTTGTGTCTTTTCCATTGCTATATCTGTTTTCATGTTTTCTTAATTTATCTTTATTTTACTAAGGCTATCGTTTATTTATTTTTCTTTTATATTTAAAGTGTGCCAACGATTATGTTGTGAGGAAATTAGTTATAATTACATAGACATGAAAAACATTGGTTAGTCTTTCATTATGTTACTTTCCCTGGAACCCTGGTCATCTCAATCTCATATCACACATTAGGGTTGAAATAAAAAAAAAAACACTTCCCACTTTACATATATAAGGTAATGAAAAATTAACTGCAAGAACTTCGTTCACTTACCCGACATCGAAAAACAAACACAATAAAAACATTTTTTTTGGAGCACTTTTATAATTATTTTGACATAAATAAAACAATTTACTTAAATACTTTTTTGCGCACCGTCACATGTCGTATCGTCGCAGGGTTGAACGACCTACGCGTGTGACGCCGACGCCCGTCAATGCGCGTGCACCGTACAGTGCGCATATTCAATAATTATGTGCGAAGTTAAAATATTGCTTAACCCCGAAACGGGTTGGTTATTTTGAAATCTTTTTCCACAAATATTTTTTAATTATAATTCTTAACAAGTACTTACTTTTCTTGCAGTAAATTTTTTAACACCTTATATATATCACACATTAGGGTTGAAATTAAAAAAAAACACTTCCCACTTTACATATTATTATAGGGGGGCTACCCTAATAAAAAATTTTTTCCAATTTTTATTTTACAACTTTGTCGACGTGATTGATGGTATCTTTCAGCTTTCTAGTGCTAACGGTCACAGAGATTAAGCGAGGACGGACCGAAAGATGGACCTTTCGTTCTTTCCGTTCCTAGTTGACTACGGAACCCTTAAAAACGAATAGTTAAAAAAAAGCTGAATATTTATAATATACTTACTCTTGAATTTAATTTAATTATTCTGAATATACATACAATATGTAAAAATAAAATAACTTATAAAAAAAACACTGGAATTAAAATTAAAATAAAATGGCATCAAAAACTCCTCCGCATCGCTGTCAACCGATAAAGTGCAAAAGAGGCTGGCAGCAATGACAATGCCAAGCCTCTGGCAAAGGTAAAAACAGTCTTTGAGTCACGGGAAGAGTCAACTCAAGTGTCAAGTCTTCGACAGCTCCTTAAAAAAAGGTAGGCACTCGGACCCCATGGGCTTAGGGTTTCAACCCCAAACGGCTTGAAAATTTAGTTTAGTGGTTCAGTGAGGTTTTCTGCAGCCGAGGCGACAGCATAGTAAGTCGAACTAGGTAAGTGGGATGGCATTGCATGAAAGAGTATCGACACACTTAGCATCCCACACTAAGGCCTACCCATCCTTCAAGGGAATAAAGATATACCGTCCGGTCTCTTTCCATCGTCGCATGCCAAACTGTTGGTTATAAACTTCTCTAATATAGTTGGAAAGCCGACGGTGACAAGAGCACGTCGAATGATGACGTTAATATTCGCGTGCCGCGCTATAAAAAACTTAGTTAAAAAGCATACTTAAGGATTTGTCACACTGGATGCGTTCTGCAGCCTGCGGTCAGGTCAAAATGAACGCAGCCCACATCATGTATGAACAACGCATCCAGTGTGACAAATCCTTCATTGTTTGAAATGCACACTGTGAATGTAAATGATAAAATCAATGCACTGCTTAATAAAACTCTTTAGAATCAGTCCCAAATAATATTTATTATTGTTATTTCATGCCTTACACATTACATCGAATACGCTATGACATTTATTGGAAAAATAAATATAATTTTTTTTTTGTTTTTGTTCGAGTCACAGCTTTGTTCAGCTTTGTTGAATACGTTTGCTTTTTGCTGATTATATTTATTTACAAGTTTGGATTACGTTCACATTACAACGAAGAAGATTCCGTTATTTTCATTGAAACTTGTTAAATGTCATATAAGCGTTTTACAAGATAATAAAATAATGGTAAGTAACAAAAATTTACTCACAAATATCTGTAGAGAAACTAATACAACCTTTTATTATTTCTTAATTAACACAGCATGACGGTTTGATAGTTTGTTTGGTTTGAATATGCAAAAAGTAGGCGGAATCAAGTTGTAAAAGTAATGGATAACAATTGTACTTTTATATAATTATGCGTTTTGTTCAAGTATAAGCCGCCAATAATGTCAACACTTTGGCTAGAGCTTTAGTAGATTAAATGAAATACTGCAACATTACCGTATTCAATGGCTAACAACAAAGAAATGATTACCACTGTTGTGTGCTAAACAAACAGTAATTAATTTATTTTTGTACAAATGTACAACAGGTTATGTGAGAAACGAGAATAATATAATACCAATACGGTATTTTACACCATCATCAATTGACGTTCTTTTTATGAGCTGTCAAAACTAGATTCTCCTATCGATTTTGTATAGAAATGTCACCTTATGGCGTCGCAAAGCAAGCAACTCAATTGCGCATCTATTTAACGATTACAAAGCATCTATAAATCTATTTTTACAGTAAAGTGAAAGTGAATTAGATTTTTAGGGTTTAAATTATAGAGAATTTATAGAAATTATGTTTTACATTTATTGGTTAATGATGTAAAATACCCAATTGCTTGAGAGGGAATGAGTTATATCATTATCTATATATTTGTAAAATATAATCGTCTCAGAACGCAATGTGAACGCGTCCTAGTTAGAAATATTTACAATTCAAAGTATAGCGCTATAATAATGGTGTACGTGTCAATAGCGAATTAATTAGATAACATTGCATAAGCAATGGCTACTGTCAGTTAGTACCTATATCAGAGATTCCCAAACTTATTTATCTCAAAGAATACCTGCCATGTTTTGGTAGTTTTATAATTCATCCTAATATTAAGTCTACTCGTAAAAATAATTTTGTTTATTACATTTTAAGGGCTTTTTAACCAATCGATATTGATGACATTTGATCATATAAAATAAATTTGCCTCTAACCCAAGGAATGGAATAAGACTATTAAAAAAAAAGAAATTCCTCGATCGTTGACCCCTATCTGTAACCGCGTCGATGTATATCCACTTTGGGAATCAATGATCTATATATATGTATGTATATCATAAATGAAGTAAATCTTGCTCAAGTGATTCATATCTGTACACTTACTTAACAAATACAAATAGCTACAAACATTATCGTTACAATCGATTAAGCATATTGATAGTAATACTTAACAGGTTAGATATAAATTAGCATTCAATCATACTACTTTCATCTGAAGAGCTGAATCTGGATACATTTATACCTACGTACATAAAAAAATCAACTGTTC
Organism: Athetis lepigone; assembly: GCA_033675125.1. Lineage (NCBI taxonomy): Eukaryota > Metazoa > Arthropoda > Insecta > Lepidoptera > Noctuidae > Athetis > Athetis lepigone. The sequence continues at coordinate 16,173,245 of CM066219.1, forward strand.
ATATCACAGTGGTTGAGAATTAATATAATTAATAATTTATGCATCATATTTTAATTTTTTATTGATATGAATATTATATGTTTTATTAGCAAAATAAATACTGGAAACGACTTTTTTCAGTGCCAAGTCGAACGACTTGCATGCGTCTAAACTTTCACTATGATTGATTTATTTGATACTGGTGGTGTTTATTAGGCATGTGAGTAATCGCATCGAAATATATTTAATTTTGTTGTTAGTAAAATATCTATCTACGCACATGTATATTTGTTAATAGTTATCAGTCACAATGCAATAAGAAGGTAAACGTAGATTACACCGTTTTATACACAAATTACGATTTCATATTTGTGATGCCATTGGTAGTCAAACTTATTCTACGGATTAAATTTATTAATTAGGACTAATTATAATTTTTTGTTTATTTTAGTCGGTAATGGCATGAATAATGATTCAATATCTTTAGTTATGATGTTTTTCTTTTCAAGTTTTTGTAATTGCACTCATCGTCTAATATATTTATACATGTAGCTCATGTTTGCTAACCTAAACTATTGAAGTGGCTTAACCCTAACCACAACTCTAGTTATTAACACTTTATTATTGTTTTCAGTTTCATAACGACTATGTTTTACTCAGCATAGTATGTAGCCTGAAATCTTAACTAAATAAATTAAAACTATTCGATCTTTATTTCAAGTGATATGTGGTCTCTTTCTCATTACAAAACCCAGAGAACATCACGCACTCCAACTTAATTAATTACTTTATCTATAATGCGCAAAATTAGTTTCACCACCACATTTTGTGTATAAAGCGGTTAAAATACTTTTTTTTTCATTGAAAGTAAGGAAGTTTTATATGCATTATTTAGCACAGATAATGTGCAAAAGTGTACACTTGATGCCAAGTACATCGGGCTTTAAAACAGTGTCTACTGTCTACCTTAATAGTATAAAGTACTAAAATATTATTTTTACTCAGTTTATTATCAATTGTTATCAGAGTCATGGATACAGTGGAATGATTTATTCTCTCTCATACGATTCTAAGTACTTAACATAAAGGCTCAGCCAACGATTTTGCATTGCTTACCTCGCGCGTTTATGATAATAAAATGCACGACATTATGTAACATCAAAATAAATGGATTGAGAGCTACAGACAACAATATAAATATATTCTCTCTTCATGTGTAATACAAATAATAAAATGTTGATTTTATTATAATATTATTTTAATACTTGAATCGCAATTATTATAATAGCTCTCAATCTATCAGAAAGGCGACATGCAAACAGTGATTTACAATGAGATCGAATATTATAAATGAATGTATTACAGGAAATTAATAGCCTATCATACTATATCGATGGCCTAAATTTAACCAGCGCAACATTGAAAATAGAATGCTAGAAACTACATGCACGCTTAAATCGGATTTTCACTATGTACTTAACATCCCTTCAATCCGCGACAGTTGTTTTACTGTAATTTTGTTCAAGTGTCTATTCTATATAGATGTCTTCAATCGGGTACGCTGTTTCTATGAATGTTTGATAAAATCTGTGGAATGCTCTCCTGAAATAAAGATATTTATTTTAATAAAACAATAAATCAATATCCATGCAGAGTAGTAGTGTAGGTATGTAGTTTCAAAATTTGGGTCAGATAAAAAAATATTTAAAATGCTTGAAATTCTTTAAACTTTTTAATGTAAGTAAAAACGCCATTGCCATATGGCGCTCACGGGTGTGATACGTGACTTTGAAAAGTGTAACACCGAATATCACGTCCCCGTAAGTTCACGTATACGAAACACTTAACAACCAATGCACGCTACCTCAAAAAACTTGACGCGTAGCCATGTGATCTCGAATAACGAAATCTCTAAATTCACCTATTCGGAACACTTTCCAAAGAATGCACGCTAATACAAAAAAAAAAAACATACACTATAAAGGCCTGTCACAGAATCGGTGTTTCCAACAAGGATCATCGAAGAATCACTAGAATCTATGATTCTTCGATGATCCTTGTTGGAAACACTGAATCTGTGACTGTGTGTGTGATAGTGGATGTTTTTTTTTTGTAGTAGCGTGCATTCTTTGGAGAGTGTTTCGAATAGCTTAATTTAGAGATTACGTTATTCGAAATCACATAGCTACGCGTCAAGTTTTTTGAGGTAGCGTGCATTTGTTGTTAAGTGTTTCGTATACGTGAACTTACGGGGACGTGATATTCGGTGTTACACTTTTCTAAGTCACGTATCACACCCGGACAGAACGTAATGCTATGATTATTTAGATGTAATTATCGACTACTTCATTGTTAGGCTGAGGCTACATTATTCTGCGACGCGACCTGCGACAGATTAGCGATTAAAACAAATAATTAAATGCTTACGTATATTAGGCTAGACTACTGTTATACAGGGAGCCCCACGACTATGCCACATGGAGGAAAAGTACCTTAAATATTGTAGATAGAACATTTTACTGAAAGAAGACATTATTTGAATTTTAAAAACAATTGAAACTGCATATATACATATTTAAATAGTTAAATGGTTAGGCCGGGAATCGAACTTGTTCCACGAGAAAAAATAATCAACCTGTAGTTTTATCATACTGATCGAAAGGTTTCATCATAAGGATTATTTTTTGCTGAATAACATAGTGTCGCAAATAAAAGGAAGACCATGAATTTTAACATATGATGTGAAATTTTGATCAGAAAAGTTAAAAGCTTATTGCCGTAAAGACATACAATTGACAATCATAACTAATTATTACTAATTAATCTACCTACTTGAGTAGTAAGCATCATAAATAAATAAATATCCACCACAACAAGGCCAAAAAATCGTCAGGGAACGAAATAATCAAAATTCATCACTTTGCATTCAAGAAGAAGGGTTTATACAATATTTAAGGTACTTTCCCTCCATGTGGCATAGCCATGGGACATCCTGTATATTACAAGGATACTTTAATTTCTTTCTGTTATAGGAACTAAAAAATACATTTCAGCGAAATTGATGCAAATATACGCCAGATTTCGCTTTTAATGTAGCCATACCAAGTTCTTCTCGTTTAACTTTTCTAGGCGCATCGCAAATCACTGCCTACTGTAGCTTCAGCCTGAGAGTTTATAAGCATTGATTTATTGAGTGAATGAGAGAGCACGTACCCAACGGCCTCAGCTACAGGCCTCGTTGACTCTTGTCCCCTGAAGACATGGCAGGCAAATCGCTGCAGTGTGGGGTGTTTGGTGATAAAACCCAAGTATCTGTGGTCACGCGGGTGAAATGCACAGAATGAAACATTCTTCAGTGAGTAGAAGTAGTCGATGCACGGCCCATTCCGATTTCGCTGGAAAAACAAATTATTTAATCAAATAGCCTGCTGCTTAGTTACATATTGGTAACGCTCTCAGGAAATAAGTATAAAAATACTTATTTCCTCAGAGCGTTGTTACTACATATTTTATTCAAAATAACATGTATATAACAACAATATACTTAGGTTCATTACAAATAAAAAAAACAGTCAAGTTTTAAATATTTTTGAATCAGTCGTTTAGTTTTTTTAGTGGGGGAGACCTATTTACACAAAAAAGATGTTTAAAGTTTAATTGACGGGCCTGTTGGTCTATTGGTCGGTGACCCCGACTGCTAAACCGGAGGTCGTAGGTTCGATTCCCACCCAGAACAAACTTTGTGTGATGAGCATGATAGTTTGTTCTGTGTCTGGGTGTAATTTATCTATAATATGTATGTAATATGTATGTATTTATAAATTATATATGTTTTAGTTGTATGGTTATCTTAGTACAGGCTCTGCTTAGTTTGGGATCAGATGGCCGTGTGTGAATTTTATTGTCCCAGTATACTTATATTTATTTTATTTATAATATCTTGCAAACAGATACCTAAATCAAAAAGCCGTCTTAGCAACCTCTAATGTTTTTTTTAACAAGATCTATCTAATACCCACACTTAAGTGGAAGACGCAAGTAATACGTCCAATTTTCTGTGTACAGGATCTAACCCAAAAAAAAAAATTTTGTTCGTAATTTTTATTGAAACACGTTGTTGACGTTGTAAATACGGGTTAGAAGCGTTATAACTACCTCTCGAGAGGACCAAGTGCGAAAACCAAACCTCCCAGAGAGAGGTCCATGGTGAAGATGACGATGAAGACTACCTCTCGATAAGATTAAATAGCAGATATGACTAGTTAACTTAAGGACAAGGATAGGACTTAATCTCGATATGACTAGATCTTGTTTGGACTAGATCGCAATAAGGCTATAGCGTAACGACTATAGTTTCGTTTGTTTTTTGGAGTACAGTTATCGAGTTATTAAAAGTTTTTTTCCTTGGCACCTATACTAAAATACTTAAAATGAAATCATTTTATTGTAACATACTTTTTATTTCTTTAAACTTACGCTTTAAATCAGCACTAACATTTTTTAAAAAAGACAGGAGCGAAATCTCCCTTGTCTCAAATTTATTTAATTGTCTTTGATACATGCGATAGAATAATATGGTGTTTCTTCTTTTTTGTTCGGTTTAAACAGAGAATTTTATTTTTTTTTATCTTGAAACTGTTTTTTTTTAATACTATTAAAATTGTAACAATAAGCCGCGATGCCATGCCTCTAATCTATTATTGGTTCTGTGCTTTTGTTTTGCACAGGAAAAAGGAAAAGGATTCTTTAGCCATTGCCTGCAAAAGTAGCTTGCGAATGCATTCATTTCAGGTGATTGCGTTGAACATTCCACAAAAGCAGACCATCCGTCTTGTATGTATATAAGATGAAGGCCAGAGCGGCAAATTAGCAGTAATTCAAGTGATGTATCGTCCTTCTTGAGATTTCGTCAAACCAATATCGTTTGCCTTTTTCCACACCGACTAATTGTAATGGTAAAAAAACATCCTGTAACTTTAGCATTCGGATACACAGTCCTAAATGCATTGATGAGTCCCATTTCGTAATCACATTTAAGATGTTTAATATGTACTTTAATAATAATAATAATCTCTTTATTTCAGAAACAAATTCCATAACTACACACATCAAAAGTGTCTAGGGATATTTTAATTAAACCAATACTATTAACTTTTTGTTAAGACACCTACACTTTAAAATAAACCTTGTTTAATTGCCTATCTAATCTGATAATAAACTTTTAGATAAAATTAAATTTAAAAAAAAACTTAGAAGAAGAGGAAAAACTCAACAAAATTTCAATTTAACTTTATTTTTGAAATTTCAAAACCTAAACAACAAAACAATTTTTTTTTTATTAAAAATTGTTGAAAACTTAAAATTAATATTCCGTGGATCCACCTAAGACTCTCCTGACACATCTGCAGCGGTTCTGCATACTCAAAACAAGGGTGTCAATATCCTGTTGTGGAGTACTGTCCCATAATTGCCGTTTCTGAAGCCATGAAGACCAGTCAGAGCGTTATATCCACGCTTTGGTCATGTTATCGTGCCACGGAGGAAGTGGTGGAACGGCACCGAGGACCTCAACGCATTACAACACATGTACAGGACCGATTCATAGTAAATGCTGCACGAAGTCAACTAAATGCAGCGGCGATGCAATTGGTTCAAAGGCTACAGAGAGAGTATGGTTTGCTGGTAAGCGGTCAAACTAAGTTAATAGAATTTTAGTAATTTAGGTTTAATTGAAATATCCCTAGACACTTTTGATGTGTGTATATAAAAATTGTTAGTATATGACACCTTAAAAATATGGCGAATAGATAAAATACGAAGATGTTAGTAACATAAAAACTTATGAACTATGTTAGTAGACATTCCCAATATTTACAGGAGCATGCAGCTGACTTAAGTACCAGATTAAAGGACAATCCAGTTTGTTGGCAATGACACTCAGGAGACCGTTGGTACTGGCACGCACCCTGTGCAACAGGGATGCTGATCGTTTGCGCCTGATTGCAGCAAAGCTGTCAGTCTGGGCGTCCGCGAACATCCCTGAGGCACTACAGAAGCGTGGCATCCTAAATGCATTGTTGTACTGGACTCGAAGAGCATTAACGGCCTTTTGAGTGAAGCTAGTCCAAAGGCTACACGTGTAAAAAACTTGACAGTATGCCTTAAATAGTGTAGTAGTAGTTATTATCACTGAACCCGTGCAACGTGAGAACCTTCGGATCAACATATTACACCTCACCGCCAATGCTCTTCGCTCCCGATCCACATCTAGATTGTCCCTTAAATCCTCCGTAACAATATGCCCTAGATATTTAAACTGAGAAACACAACCACTCAAAGAGACAGCTGGATAGCTCTCAGTGACCTTGTTAGCCACCTTGAAGATCATCAACTCACTCTTGACCGAATTGTATCTCAAACCGTGTCCCTCAGCGTACCACTCAGGGACGCTAATTAATTTCTTGAGACCAGCCATTGACGGGCTCAGCAGTGCCATTTCATCGGCGTAGCTAATATTATTAAATGCCACCCCATCTATGTAACAGCCAGCATGTAACCTGCTGAGCTCGTCAATGAGGTCATTTATGTACAAATTAAACAGGCTAGACGAGGTTGACCCACCCTGCCTAACTCCACATTCCATAACATACTCTTCCGACAGAACATTAGCCCACCTTACACAAATTAGTTGATGGGAGTACCAATATTTAAACATAAATATTATTACCTCACCAGGTACATTAGCGGCAAGGAGCTTAGACCACAACTTATCGTAGGACACCATGTCAAATGCTTTTGACATGTCTAGAAAACAGGCAAAAACAGGAGTTTGGTTCCCAGTATAATAAATTAACAGTCTTTTTCAGACATAGAACTGCAGTTTCAGTAGACAGACCCTCTCTAAAACCATGTTGAACATCATGTAACTTTATGTTGTTTCTTAGAACTCTATCCAACAGTGAGTCAAATACTTTTGCTACAATCGTGACTAAAGAGATTGGCATATAAGTTCCCTTTGTCTCAGATGTCATTAGTCTTGTTTTTGTACAATTGGAACAACAATAGTTCTCATCATATCCCGTGGAAGATAAGCGTGTGACAGACAGCAGTTCAAATGTTTGCGTGCTTCAAATGTTCCACACTGAGCCCGTCGTGCCCCGGGGACTTTCCTCGCTTCATTCGCACAATTACGTTCTAGACTTCCCTAGTTGTGAACCTGATTGAAAAGTCGTGTGTCAGAGACCGATCAAGTACATCCTCACCAAACAACGGGCCCAGTGATGATTTGACGGTAAACAGATCTTTGAACAGGTTCGAGATCTCCACCTTGTCAGTCTCAACCATCGACTTTAAGCACATCTCGTATTATTGTAAATAAAGCGAAATAGGTTGTGTCGCGTTTATTTGGTAAGAGAGCATACAAGACGGGAAATATATTTTTCAATCTCCCTCGTGCTATCAATGTCTATGTAAATGGAGAACAATTGATAGAAAGGCCTGGATGCACTTTTAAAGGTTCCGTCACCAAAAAAACCCTTTTCTTGATCTGCATAAATTATCATATTCCTTTTGGAAAATCGTGATGAGCATTTTATCATCTGTTGGTAATTCCAACTCGGCAGTCATAAACTCTTTCATATTTGGTACTGTCACTTCACTGGATTTAGAAAACTCTGTTTTTTGCATGTATGAATTATAGTCTGCCATTAAAGGTTGAAGAAGAGGGTAGTTGTTGGAGGACTTCTTCGTAAACCTTTTTTACTGAAGACATATCTTTGCATACATTTTGTTTTGCCGTATCCAGTAAAAGGTCTTCTTGCATTTTGTCATGGTCTTGCTCACACTTATGCAGACTCTTTCTGTATATAATGGTATTTTCTTGATTTAGTGTGAGAGAAGCACGTGTAGTGCTTGTCTCTTGTAGCAACGAAAAGCAAAGAACGATGTTCCGCTTGAATTGTTGAACACAAAATTGTATCGGTAGCCATCATTAAGAAGTGCTTCAGTGCTTCCTTATTCTTTTTATTTCTAATAAAATGAAATTTTTCATTATTCTGCATTTTAAATTACAATAAAATATGCCTTGCAAGATAAATATTCGAAGTGACAGTGATTACTATACTTATGCCACTTTTAGATACGATTGTACGCCATATCGATAATGAGTCATTTTGATAACAGGACTTATGCATTATGTAGTCAAACAGCTAATTAGTTTTACAGCGATCTAGTCATATCGTGATTAAGTCCTATAGCGAACTAGTCATATCGGCTATTTAGTCTTATCGAGAGGTGGTCGTCGCTTCTAACCCGTAAATACACGTATTCATGCAAAGTTTCATTTTTCTAACACAAACCGTTTGGGCGGTAGGCCGAGGATGGACAAAACTATATTCCTTTTTTACCATTTTGGTACGGAACTCTAAAAAAGGAAAACGTTTTTTTTTAATATTTTGTCATAATTATATCGAAAACTTAAAATATTAATAATAATAATTAAAAATCTGTTTCATACTATACGATACCTTTGGGTCCCGGTTCCTACCAAACATCCTGTTAATTAAATACTTAAAGTTTTTAATTTTTTTTTTGTGTTGCAGTATAAGACCATGTTACCTGCCAAACATAGTTATAAATCTGGGCAAGTACCTATCCTATGAATTTTAAGTCCCTTGCCTTGAGAGGGTCGAAATTACCGTTTTTTTGCGACACAAAAGCTGTCTCTTATTTTTTCGTTAGCTTAGATGTTTGATTTCTTCACAGCTTCAGTTTTAAGAGACCACAGACCTAATCAGATACGATTTTAATTTCAACTATAGGTCTTGGTAGACAGACTTGTAGCCAGACGGAGGACGGCACAGTTATTCTTTAAGGCTTCAGTTTGTTCTTTTTGAGGTACGAAACCCTTAACATAGCATGTAACTCATTAGTTAATAATAAATAAAATAACCTCCTTTTTATAGATGATCTGAAACTCTCTGTAAATCTTAGAACTACTGAAGCTAACTGATACTTTCAGTTATGCCCATTTCACACGCGGGCAGAACAGTGAGGCAGAACAGTGGGCAGTACAGTACTGCTACTGTTTGAACGTACTGTCCACTGTTCTGCCCTCGTGTGAAATGGGCATAAGTACTGGAAATCACTGTAGGCAAATGAGCAATAATGGAGATTATAAAATCCATGGACACAATTCCAAGATATCAAATACTTAGGCTCCTCTCTTCAACCAAGACCTACAAAATATTTGAATAAACTCCAGTCCATTTTGAAGGACTTTTTTTGGTGGCCTAAATAAAGTGCTGACTAGTCCTTTTTCAATCGGGAATGAAGAGCGCGTGGTATTTAATTGTTGCGTATCATTTAGTACCCCATAAAAATGGCCCTATTTTACTCGATAGAAACCCGGTAGAACTATTTGGTTACCTATTTTAGTTTTGTACTTGTGTCTGTCATCCTTTTTCCAAAAAAACAAGGATTTTTCTATAGTACATTATTATTACATAAATGGATTCGTAAGACGCAGTCATTATGTTAATTTCCTTAGAGTATTGCGGATTATAAAATAGATGTTACGGCTTATTTCTAAATAAAAACAGGTATAATGTCTGCAGATTATCCCCTATGTAAAATAATGTTTAAGAGAAAGTTTGTGATTAAACTGAAGTTTGTTTTAGAGAAATTAATAAATTTAGTATCCATTTTTAGCATTCCGTACCGAAATGGTACAAAAAGCTTATAGTTTCGCCTTGTCCGTCCATTCGTCCGTCCGTCCGTCTTGTGGGAGTTATTTCTTTTCTCGCATCTACACCATACTGTGCAGATTTTTTTGATTTAGGGATCTGTTTGAGAGACCTTCATTTATAAAGCGCATTTTTTTTAAATAGGACCATTCTTTCTCTCTAAAGCTAAACGCCTGAGACGAAATGATATAATTCATGATGGTTGCCCATGTAATGAACTAAAAATGAAAACTATAACAGCTTAGGTCATTTTGTTAGTTCCGGAGTTACCTAGTTTCACTTGTGAAATGTATGTTGTTGCTTGGAAAACTTCGTACAAAAAATTACGGGATAATAATTATACATGTATAATATAAAAAAAAAATAATCTTGACAATTAGATGGTGGGTACGGGACCTTTTTGAATGCGTGGCCTGACACGCAAATGACCAATTTCGTTATCATTTTTTTATTATCAGAGGGTAAAATAAATAATGTAATAACTTGTCTAACAACTATAGTTGCAGTCTTAATTAAAGCAAGCGCCTACGATTTTTTAAGCTTTCGTACGCAGTCAGTTTAACGATTACTGTGTGGTGTAGGCGCTTGGTTAGGAATGGTTACAAATCAGGATAAATTGAAAAGACTATTCTACATCCATATTTACACAATTGTTTAACTACAAAATTATACAAAACAAAGGAACAAAAAAAGTTACTCTATAGGTATTACTTTTTATCCTATTTTAGATTTTGTCAAATCAAAGATTGAGAAATCTTATTTTGGGCGAAGTTTACACAATTTTCGGTACAAAAATTCTGGCATCACATTAATCAAACTTATAGTTTTAACATTGTAGATTTGTATGTATTAAAACACAAGTTGAGACGTTGAGACTTAAATTAGATATTTGATTTTTAAAAAATGGAACTTTGGATTGATTTAGAATTATGTAACGCCATACTTTTAAGTAGCGCTAAATTGTTGGTTGAAGTTTGTTACTATTTTTAAAAATTTCTTCTGGTTATCTTATGACTGAGATATGAGTAGTAATTTAAATATTTTCAAGTTTTTATAGTTAGTTATTTTGCGCTCAACATAAATCATGTATCTACTAACTTTATTTTATGATGTAAACTTATACGTTATAGTTGATCGGTTGTTTGTATCTTGGATAAACTAGATGTTTCTTTGGTTTTTAGTACCATAGGATGTTAGAATGTTCTAAACTGGTTTATTTTGGGTGATTGTCTCAGTGCTTTTCTAAGATGTACAAGATGTTGATTGAGTCATACCAGTTCTTCGTCAATCTCTTGTTAACATTAATGCGCACAATATTTTGTTTTTATGTGGGCTGTAATATAGTTTATAAGGTAGTCAATGTTTGATGCCAAATTATATTCTCGAAAGCTATTTCTTAGTAAAATTCTATAATGTATCTCCGACGGTACAGGTTTTTTGTTGATGGTGTAATTAGAAATTTAATATGTCTTGATATCGCTAGCGAGGTAATTCTGAAGTACTTACTGCTGGTTTTGATCGGTCAACCATGCGAAGTCCGTGGTCTGATACTTCTAGTATACACGGTTGCGTTATAGGGTCTGTTGTTTCTGAAACAATCTTCCTCACAGCTTGACATACAACTCCCGTTCCTTTGTGAGCAGTGGTTTCTACAGACCCCATGTATCTGTGACAGAAAGTTTATTATTTATTTTAATGAAGAATAGAAAATCTAGTCGGTAAATAAAAAAAAATCTTACGCTAATAGATATCGCTCTTTTTTGTCTTTAGCATTTGCAGGATCAAAATCGTTGTAATCCATATCAACCGCATAGGCTGACGGGAAAATTCCTTGTTGCCCAGTTCGTAGGTTGACTCCTGAAAAATTGGTAACATATTTAATTTATTTGTGTGCTGTACCTAACAATGTTACCAAAACTTTATTCTGTCGCAGCATGAAACATTATTTCTTGGCTTTTGAATATTTTTTACCTTCACACCACAAATCTTCAGCTTCCTTCTGGACATAAATGGGGTCGCCAATTTCCACTTCGATTTCGTCGTGATGTCTAGGGTTAAACTTATGTAGGCCTCTGTGCGTAGCTTCAAGCATTTCAAGCTGACTGTGGGGGATATTGTTCATGTTGCCGGCATAGTTTAGCCCGGTGATACTGCAACTTGACGCCGGGGACACTAGAAATAAAGACTGCGAGTATGAATGGTTGGAAAGTCAAGGTACAGGTTAAGGCTATTTTTTGTGGATTGAATTTCATCAAATGACTTCTCCCGGCCTGGGCGGGGCGGGACGGAGTGTCAGATTTTTACTCACTAAAACTCACGCTTTTTCCTTCAGTTTCCCTTTATGTTTATGACTATTCCGTAACCCCGGCGACGACACCGACCCGTTGACACCACAAAGGGCCAATGCCTGGTCCTTGGTGGTGTCATGATGTCATTTGTGGACTCAGTGATTAAGGCACCCACCATAGATTGCGTTCGAAATCGGGCAAGCACTAATGCGACTTTGTCAGTTTATAATTATGTTCATATGTGTACTTAGTAGTCAAAAACCTGAAAATCTGGCAATAAATCCAACAAAACCTTATATCCAGAAACTGGCTTGTGGAGGTCTGATAGACAGGTACATGTAAATCTCTAGTGTTTATCTAGATCTGGAAAAACTAATAGACGACGTTAACATATTCAGAAAACAGCTATGAAGATGTTAAAACGGTTACAATCTTTATGTCTTGAGTCATCATAAATATCAATAGGTATTAAGTTAAAAATATAAGAGATATTTTAGTGCAGATATGGTTTTCAGACAGCGTTAGATGACCATATCCCGGGGTTGCGGAATAGTTTTGATAGTAACTGCGGCCCTAAAACATAAAGGGAAACCGAAAGAACACTTCTTCCGCAAGCCCAGGGCGGGAGAAGTCATTTGATGATTTCCTATCCTCAAAAAAAGCCATCGGTTTCGATGAATAATATATATATTTAGAACGCCTGATCAGCAAAGGTAAACCCAAAGAAGACAGTTTTTTACTTAACGCAAGATTTAGATTCCTACGAACTTACATGTGCTTGAACAGTACCAAAGGCAACGTCATTTATCAGCACGTGTAGCGAAAAAACGACTCGGAGGTAATACAATTTAACCTCTCTATACTATTTATTTTGTGGGGTCTTCCAAAGCTGCTATAGTTACTTATCGATTGATGTTTTTAAAGTCTACATAGCTCCGTCAATATTAATCAAATTTAACCAGATTTATGCGGAATAGACATCAAAATTTTACCTTTTTGATCCATTCCATCCACGGTATCATATTTTATAAGCAATGGAAAAGTTTTGTTATTATCTTACATAGCATACTTTATATAATTTAAACAGATTGCTTTTAAAAAATGCCCTAACTAAATTTTTGAACGCGAGGTGTGATTGTTATAGTCCGTCATTCCTTCCGACGACCAAGCGCCAGCCGGCTGTCGCGCTGCTTATTGTATTTCTATTGTGCCTCGAGTCACGTGTGTTCGAAAAATTAATGTTTTTTTGAAAAATTATTAAAAAGCACGGTACCAGGCACCAGACTACTGAAGAATAAAGAAGATTGCTGCCTCATCATCGAACAGTCACCAATCATTAAGAGAATCATCACCCAAATGCACTAACCATTTTGCTGTAGCGGTGTTGGTGAAATACTCTTCGGCCCTGTGTCGATCGGCGAATGTGCAGTGCTGTGCCCGCTGTCAACATCACCTAGGCTTTGTAGTCTCTCAGAATCTGGGCTAGAGTCTTCGTCTAGAAGGTACCCGCATTTGAGCACGAGAAGCGGTCTTGTTTGACATCCTGGCCGCAACAGGACACCAGTGAGAGCCCCGAGTTCGTCTGCTAGGGACGCTGGCTGACTGCATGCTAGTATTTTTGCTGGAAATATTGAATATGTCATCAATGGCTTTTGATTATAAAATCCCTAAATTCTAAATTCGAGTGTGTGCTGTCATCTATAGATCTCGCCTATAGATGACAGTACACTATAGATCTCACCTATATATGACAGTACACACTCGAAATTCTCACTACCAACGAGCTCTTATTATCTTAAAAGTATTTCCAGATAAAATATAATTTTCTTTCAATAAACACTAGCATTAATTACAAAGAGTAACACAGAGTCCAGTATAAATTACATTAAAACCTAGTGATGAATAGTTTTAGGGGAATTTATTTACCCTTAGTAATTGAACTTGTAAGGAATGGACATCATTTATTTTGTAATTATTTACCTAATGTCTAATGTTGTAAGAAATTCATTTTGATGGTAATACTATGAATATATTGCCCCGAAACGCTATGTATAATGAACTAGAATTCAAAGAAATTCTATAAAAATGGATAAAAATGGGTTGATTGCACTCAGACAGACTATAAACTTAAAATCGAATGTGGGACATGATTGACTTGAAAAAAAAAATAAACTAACAAAAAATATTGATAATTTATAATCAAACTAAAAACTGATTTGTTTTTAAATTATATTTTTATCACTCTCATATTCGTTGTTAAAAAACTTTACAGGCATACAAAGGTCTAAATCGAGTTCTCACACAGACAACTAATAACGCAAAAGCAGAGCACTTTTTACAAATCGTTAAGTTTACTGTAAGTAATTAAAATTTCGTTTCAAGATATTAGGATCTTTTATTTTTCACAGGTTCATTTAAAATAAATCAATAATTTCAAAGTAATTATGGAACTGTTCTAATTCATATTTAGTCCATTTGTTTTTACATGTTCCTACTCATTAAAAAAGTATTTTTTTAATACGTGTTTCTATTATTTGTCTATCTTTGTTTATTATACGATAATACAAATGGCTACGCCAGCTAATATATGAATACACACATACAAAACATTTGCAGTGGCGCTGTTGCATTTGATGCTACGAATATACATATACGAGTACGACGCGAGCTTTTAAAAGAACCGGGGATCTTTCTTTGTTTCAACAAGCAATGAAAACATAGATATAAAATAATCTATTTACTCACATTTCCTATTCTTTGGAATCTCGGGTAGCTTTCTCCTTTTGCGTTCGCCGTTCGTGAATGAATAATGTTGTGGGCTCCGCTGTGTTTCTGTTACATCTGGCTGAGTAGGTGGTGAGGCGATGTCATCGTTAGCTGTTGTGGCGGTTGCATTCCCATCCACCATACACGGGTGCATGTTCTCCTTGGGCTCTTCCTCTGGCGAACACTCGCTCTTTGATGATGAGGAATCATCGTCCAATCCCACATTTGGCACTAACCTGAAATAGTTAATTACAATTAGAATATAAAGTTAATGCTCCACATTTCACCAGAATAATTCGAGATGTACGGTTTAATAAAATATATTGCGCCTCCAAAGTCTTTATTCCAGACTCACGTGACAATTAGTCGGAAAGGAACACGTTTTTGTAAGGACGCTGTTGTATGTACGGGCATAGAAATTATGTAAAAAAGTGTACTTACGAATAGAACGGCGTTGGAGCCTTTATGTGTTGTGGTAATCTGTCGAAAACACGGCGAAATTCTTCAAATTCGCTATCAGCCATGTCGCTTTACACCTGATTGTTGGGTCGAGAGAGTGCCGCATGCGCGACCAGCCCCCCGCAACTGTATCGACCGAGTACGAAGGCCGGGGCTCGCTGTGCGCATGTTCAACCCTAGTGCGCGCACCGCTCACCCCTGTACAGCGCACGCGTGCATGTCTCACCCCAACATAAACATACATCTATGTGTGTATCACATAATGGATGATGCATCAGCGGGAAATCCATTCAACACTTAAGGTTGACGACTAATGGATTAAAATATTCGTTTCACGCGTAACAGATATGCTAGTACTTTTTACGTACGTTTAGTTACTACCTACATTATTGAAGTACGAATATTCGGGCAACCAAACGTTTAAGATGTAAAATATTTAAGCAAAAATAATAGGCAAATAAAAAAAAATTGTTTCAGCTTAACTCTTTTTATGAATATTTTCAATTCAATATAAAGTATTAGTCTACGAGTACTCTCAAAAAATACAAAAGGAAAAGTTACTACAATAATTTCGTATTCGAAATCCGGTTGGTTGTTTATGTTTTGGTTGTTACTATCAATTTATTCTTCCATTAATTACGTAATAAACAAACGTGTTTAATTTTTTTTTAAAGTCAGTCCACATATAACCGGAAATATCACTAGACATACATCCATACTAATATTATAAATGGGAAAGTGTGTCTGTCTGTATGTTTGTCTTTTTTTCACGGCAAAACGGAGCGACGAATTGACGTGATATTTTAAGTGGAGATAGTTGAAGGGATGGAGAGTAACATAGGCTACTTTTCGTCTCTTTCTAACTCGAGCGAAGCTGCGGGCAAAAGCTAGTAAGAAATACATGCAGATGAACACAGAGGTATTACCGGAATAAGGCACCAACTTAACCAACCAAACATCAGAAATATGTTATAAACTGATTATAATAAACTAGCTTATGCCCGCGACTTCGTCCGCGTGGAATAATAGCTCCCGTTCCCGGGGGATTTCTGGGATGAAAAGTATCCTATGTTCTTTCTCCGGTTCCAGACTATAGTACCAAATTTCATTTAAATCGGTTCAGTGGTTTAGATATCATGAAGAAGAGACAGACAGACAGACAGAGTTAATTTCGCATTCATAATATTAAGCATGGATTAGCTGCACTTCACGGTTTCGCTCTCGTTAAGTCACATGTTTGGTTACTACTCTGCTCCGGGCTGAACGTAGCGCAATAGTATGTTAGCCTGTAATGAAGTAGGCCCTGCTCCATACGTACTAATATTATAAATGCGAAAATTACTCTGTCTGTCTGTCTGTCTGTCTCTTCTTCACGCCTAAACCACTGAACTGATTTGAATGAAATTTGGTACAGATATAGTCTGGGACCGGAGAAAGGACATAGAATAGTTTTCATCCTGGAAATCCCCCGGAAACGGGAACTTTTATTCCACGCAGACGAAGTCGCGGGCAAAAGCTAGTTCCTTATAGGTCCGTCCGTAATATACAAATAGTTTTTTCGATACTGGAACTAAGACTGACTTTTAGTTTTTGCGCGTTTAAATGAACAAACAAAAAGAATATCGAGCAAGTACACTTGCTAGACATTCTTTATAACTAGACTCACGCACAGCTACGGGTTCCGTCGGACATGTGTAGTATTTCGTCATTCATGGGAATCGAATACCAAAGTTTGCCTTGAAAATAATAAAAATAAAACATTAGGTGGATGAGTTACCGTGGCCCCGTAACATAAGGCGAAACCGAAAGAACTAGGGTGGGTTTTAGTCACTAAAAGTCTGTCAACCCTGAGAAGTCATTGATTCACCAAAAAAAAAATAGTATCTTAATCTATAAAAACTATTGATCATAGACTGATCATTTGATTATAGACAAAGTAAAAGACACTATCAGCCGATTTCTGAATTGAGTATTCAAGCTGGAATCAGTAAAGTTTTGCTCAAGTGGTTGATTAATACTTAAGTTTTCTACGTTTCAATTGTAAAAATTTGGTTTTCTCAAACCATAATTTGTTAAGTTTTCTTTACCTACAAAAATTGAGAACAAATCAATACAGGGACGTTCCATTACAAGTAAAAAAAACTGTATTTACTATTACAGTTATTCTGTCTTAATATTTGCATTTGTCAGTTATGAAATATATTTTAATAGTTTCCGGAACGATAAATTGCAATAGATCGGAATTATTTTAAAAGGTAAAAATGCTTGATATTCTGTTATTATTAATTATCTCGTAGGGAACGTGTGTTTGCGAAGAACGAAACGTATTTAAATATGACAAGTGATCACTAATATTGACAACCGAGTTATAAAAGTCAACAAACAACAGGTGTATTCCGCGGTTTTTTTTTTATTTGTTTAAATACGAATCGAAACATTGCTTCCTGTGATGATGTGGTAGAATTTACAAAAGGCGATATTAAATATTTTAGGCATGGATAACACTATCTCCTAAAATGACACACAGTTATAAGTCTTTGTATTCTTGCAAATGGTAAATTCCTAAAATCTAGTTTTGAACTGTTCATCATCGAGAGTCACAAAAAAGTCTGGTCGATGTTTTGCCGTGGTAGCCTTACTTTACGAACCTCTATCCGTGATAGATAACGATGTATCGACACTGAAGATGTTTTATTTGACGCTAAGCACAGTTTAAGTAGTCCGATTTGGGTACTTAACTATCTGATGCTCAACTTAGCAGTAAGCAGGATTTGAGTACCGTAAATAGTGTTCAGAAACGCAAAAGTTCACAAAACTCAAGTTGATTACAATATTTGATGTTCCAAACTGTCAAATTTGAGATTTCTCAAACTCTATGCTTAAATTTGAGATTTCTCAAACTCAATGCTTAAATCAAACATAAACTTAGTTCAGAAACAAAAATGTTTTTTAAGTCCTACTTAAGTCATAGATAAGTATTCTCAACGTAAAATACTCAATTCAGAAATCGGCTGTATGTCTTCTAGAAAATTTTAATTTAGCTTGAGTATACAATTAGAAAAAACTCAAGGTACCTCCTCTACACCTAAAGTATACCTAATTATATCGTAATGATTAACATTTTGTTAAAAGTATTTTTTGATTTAGTTTTAGCCGGCTTGTTTGGGAATCTCGTACCGCTAATAATATGGCGAGTTTTGGGATGTTTTTTTTGTTTTAATTGGTAGTTAATAATATGATCGCCAAACCATTTCTTACCTTAGATTTTTAAAGCTTAAGGCATAAAAGTTATAACCAATGTAATTTTTAAAACGACATCTATTTACCTAAAACAAAAATAAAAAAATACTCTTATATAAATAAAACTTCGTCGACTAAACCATAATTTTATTACGTTTATTTATTAACTCTACTAAACCATGATTTTTTATTACGTTTATTTATTAAAAATTAAGTGTATCAAATCCTGATCAATGGTTGCTACTACTGCTACTGAAGGGTTTAGGAAACACATAACTAAGTAAAACTTACAGTTTAATATTTTTTTAGATACCTACCTAGTGTAGTAGCGATAAGTATCCTAACAGTGATATCAAAAATACCATATGGTTCAAATATTAGGTTTTAGCTTCTAGTAAGTAAAAAAAACATTTAGTTCGAGAGCCTCTCGAGGGTTTGAGGTTGGTAGTGACTATTGTGACGACTGGTGGAGAGGCTTAACGTGTTGACAAACCTCTTGGGACGTGCCCGCTTCCCGACTGCTAGGATGAACGATTACGAACCGACGCAAATACTATACTTAGTCACTAACTTTTTAGTCTATTTTTAGGTACTCCGGATTTCTACTTTTTTGTGAACTTGTATGGATCTCGAAGGTTTGTACTTGCCATGATTTCCTTTCAGCATAATTATGAAGTCTATTGCTTTTTTAAACGAAGAAGTATTTTTTAGAAAAGAAATTACTAAAATTCCGGAAGTCGGTGGCAACACAAATCGACCGGCAGAAGAGAAGCCAAAATTTTTTTTTTTTGGAAAACACCTTTTTTTCTTTTTAGTGCGGAGACTGGCTGCATATCATAGTAAATTTCAAAATAATTTATTTTCAAAATGTAACTACTTGCAAACTTATTAAACGAAAATAGAAATTCGAAATCCTTAATACCTGTAACTTGTAAAAAAGTCTTGAGTTGGTTAAAAAACACTAAAGTTTATAATATATTCTAAGGACTAATAATTGTTATGTTATGTTTAGTGCAATTTGCTCTTAAAGATATTTTCAACAGACAATAATTTACTTGCGATTTCTCCGCCAATTATGACAGAATTTTGATGAGAACCATCAAAATTCGTTGTATCATTTTTTTTTGTAATGTAGGTCATGTTTTAGAGTTGAGGTCAAATCTTATGGTAATCGGTTCAGCGCTTTTTGCTACATTAGGATAAAATGCCTTGTTGTCGTGTTTCTCCATTTTTTTTATTGGGTAAAAAACTGAAAGACTGCAATGGCAAAATTTTAACATGTTTTAGGGATGGGCCGAAATTCGTTTCACATTCGGTTTAACCGAATTTCGGTGGCTTGAACCGAACTTCGACATTCGGCCGACTTTCGGTTCAAATGCCGAACATTCGGTCCAAGATAAGATTTAATTAGCTCATCTATTTTACAAAAAAAAAAAACTAGTAAAATTTTTAATCAAATCAGTCATTTATTAATCTTTGTAATTAGTTACCACTCCACAATCTTTTTTAGAAAATCAAAAACCTTTTAATTAATATTAACGAAAATATTACAATTCTTATCAACCTCTTGACATGGACATTGAAATAATTAAGGTTTACTAACTAACTATATTTTTAAAAGCAACCGTAGTAAGTATTACTTTAAGATAAATACTCTATAGTAGACCGCGAAATTCAAATCGTAAGTTTTTTGCAATTTGCAGCTGAGTCCTATGAGACCTATTGCTCCCCAGAAAGCGCACCAAAAATAACCGAAGTCGGCCGAATTTTAAAATTTTACCGAATGTTCGGCCGAAGTTCGTATTCGGTACAAACCACATTCGGCCCATCACTAGTTTTAAGTATTCTTTTTGATTTAGCCAGTTCTGATACTAGCGACGTTTGTTCTTGAAAGCTTTTGTCGTTATTGTTGTAACTTAGGTAGGCACAGCACAGTGGAATAACTTCCTAGTAAATGCCACTATTTAAACTGGATAAAAAAATGTTTATTTTTTCTCTTGTTTTGTAACTACAATGAACAACATTTTGACACACCCTAAAAACAAAATCTCGCTAGTCGAGTAAGGCTCAATTCACACGTACCACAACCACACCACAGCGACAACCACACCACAACGCCGCGATGTGGTCGGGCGTAAATTTTGTATTGAAAATGAATATTACAATTCACACGCACCACATTTTGTGGTTGTTATCGACCACCTGTGTAATACGACTACATCGCAACCACATCGCGACGGCAACGCGGCGGCAGCGCGGCCACATCGCCACGACATGACGTCTACGCGCGCCTAGCTGGCGCCTGCGCTAACCACATCGACATTTTGTGGCTACCACAACGCAGCTGCAAAAAGCCGCTGCGACACTATTCACACGTAACCACATCTTGACCACATTTTGTCGCTGCGACGTGGTGTGGTTGTGGTACGTGTGAATTGACGCTAAGACTTGGTCTAAATTCAAATCATACATTGCACATATCCAGTAAGACTTTGACCAGTTTTCACAAAGTTAAGTTTGTAATTGATAGTACCTTTTAGGTACCTTTTTTTTTTTTTTTTTTTTGTTGAGTGGGAAATCATCCAATGACTGCTCCCGTCCTGGGTGCGACGGGAGGGCGTGTCAGACTCTTACTGACTAAAACCCACTCATGTTCCTTCGATTGCCCTTTGTGTTCCGAGGTCACGGTAACTATTATAAACATTCCGCAACCCCGGCAGGCGTTGGCCCTGTTGGGCCCCTTCCTGTGCTGACTCCTTCTCTTTGAGGCGCGCGTGGAACAAAACGCGCCGTCTACGCGGTCCTGGTCCCAGCCGGGCAGCGAGCTACCCATCGCTCGCCATCCGCAGAACCGCGCCTACGGTGGCCGGTAGTCGTCTTGCGACTCTCGACGTCTTCGCCTGGGTCTTAGTCCGGGGCGAGAGGCTCGTCGTTGCCTCTCGCGCGCCGCCGCTTCCTTCACTAGCATAACTGCTTCGCAGAAGGAGGCGACGGCATCCCATTCCGTGTCGCCCCGAAGCATGGCCTGAACCAGCGCCGGGCGCGAGAGGTCACCGCCGCCGATCGCCTCTACGAGGACACGTCGATGCTCCGCCCATGCGCGGCACACCTTCACTGTGTGCTCGACCGTGTCCTCCAGGACCTTTTAGGTACCTCAGAAGTCTCTTAGCTACACTCCAATGCTCATTCGTATAACAACACTGTTGATATGATACTGCATAGCTAATATCAGGCCTTGAGCAAACTGCTAAGTACATCACTGATCCAATCAAACTTTGGTAAGGAATCTCTTTGGGAGAAACGTGTTCGTTACAGGACTTATCTAGCTTCAACCCAGTCGGCAGAGGTGTCTTTACAGGTTTGCAGTCATACATTTCAAATTTCTTCAGAACCATATTAATGTGATCACTCTGATGTACACTAATCTCCTCCTTAAGCCGATTGATATTCATTCCCAAGAAACAGTCAATTCTTCCCAAATCCTTCATCTCGAACTTCCTCTTAAGTTCATTCTTGACTGTGTCTCTCTCTTTCTCACTATTATAAAATATCAAAATATCATCGACGTATACGGCGATAATAACCATATTTCTGATATAGACACAGGGCTCGTTATCAGATCGCTTGACCTTCATCTCAGTCAGAGCATCATGGAGTTTCTTATTCCAAGTTCGAGGAGCTTGCTTAAGTCCATATAGAGTTTTTCTGAGCAAACATACATGATATTCTCTGCCCTTTACCTCACATAATCTAGGCTGCTTCATGTAAACTCGTTTCGTCAAATCTCCATTAAGAAATGCAGTGACTACGTCCATTTGATCTATTGATAAATCATTTTCAACTGCAAATGCGAATAGTAGTCTGAGCGTACTATGTCTGATCACAGGTGAGAATGTCTCATTGAAGTCCAGTTCATGCGTTTGTGTAAATCCACGCGCTACAAGCCTAGCCTTATAATTAATTTCCCCCTTGTTTTTTTTTAATTAAAAGATCCATTTGCTATCTACTAAATTAAAATTGACCATGCTGGGTTCAGGCTTGACTAAACTCCAAGTTCCGTTCTTCTTCAAAGCATTTAGCTCAGCGTCAATGGCATCTTGCCATTTCTCTCTGTCACAACTACTAAGTGCTTTTTTCACAGTCTCTGGCTCGCTTAATTCTTCAGCTTCTGCCTGGTACAAATGATAGTCGATAAAGTTTTTTGCGGTTCGCACTCTTTGAGGATACCGTCTCTTTTCTACTGGCGGTGTCTTAAACTCTCCCTCATAAACATCAGGCTCGACATTATCATCTATACTATCATGGAAAACCTCATCTAGTCTCTCCTGCAGAGCTGGTTCCGGCTCAACTATACTATCTTCAATAGTTTCTTCATATGAAGTTACTTCTTCAACAGTCTTAGCTTTGGATTCTGTTGATAAATCTAGCATCAGCTGCCTACGAGCCTGATTTACTATTTCTTCTCGAGAACTATCCTTTATATTTGGTTTAGGTTTCTCTCTTAAAACCTTAGACTCCTTTAAAGAATTTATTCTCGAAAAATACCACATCCCGTGTCTTATGGATATTCAGGTTCACAGGATCACAAAGCCTGTAAGCTTTCGACTCGGTGCAATATCCCACAAAGATGAACTCCTTGCTTTTCGCATCCAGCTTAGCTCGCTTAGCTTTGGTGATATGCATAAAAGCTTTACAACTGAAGACTTTTAATAAACTTAAATTAGGCTTCTCTCCAGACCATGCTTCCAATGGCGTCACCTTCACAGCTTTTGTAGGTAATCTATTTTTTAAGTAAACAGACGTATTAACTGCTTTCGCCCAGAATTTATTGCTAAGATTAGCTTCTTTCAGCATACATCTTTTCCATGATGGTGCGATTGGCTCATTCAGCAACACCATTTTGCTCCGGTGTAAATTCAACAGTAGTTTGATAAATTATACAACTCTCTTTAAATAATTGACTAACCTGTTTATTCAAGAACTCTTTTCCATTGTCCGACCTAAAGACCTTTATCTTTTAGTAAGTTTGATTTTCAACCAACATCTTAAACTCGACAATTTTGGAAAATACTTCACTTTTTTTTCGTAAAAAATAAACAATATCTTGTTTTGTCGTCAATAAATAAAAGAAAGTATCTCTTCCTGCTGTGCGACTCCACGCTTAGGGGACCGCAGATATCTTAATGTACAAGATCCAGTACTTCAGACGCTCTTTTTGCGTCGCTCTTTTTAAAAGGTTTACCTGTTTGCTTACCTTTTAAGCAGGGCTCACATTCATTGGAAACTTACTCTTCTTGCTAAACCATCTCTTAACAGGTTCATATTTGATGCTCCAAGATGGGCCAATCTCCTATGCCACAGCTCAAACTCATCAGACATCGGTGCTGAAAAAACAGATTCGCTAGTACCAGCTTTGAATTTGTAAACTCATTTAACATTTTCGCAGCTATGGAGTAATTTTCCTTTTATACGACAGTCACTCCTGTCATAAATCTCACATCTATTCTCTGAAAATACTATAATAAAATCTCCATCTACAAGCGTACTTAAACTAAGCACGTTTGCAGTCAGTCCAGGAACATACATCACATCTTTCACTCCGGATTGCATTTTCTCAGCCTTTCTCACATCTCCTGATCCTATCGCACTTATCTTTTGTCCATTTGCTACATTAATATTATTTACAAAATTATTAAGCACTGTATAGTTTGTAAGCCAGTCTTTACGATGGGTCATATGAGATGACGCTCCAGAATCAACGATCCATTCGTTATCTTTCTTCATAGAAGTAAATGTAGTCAGTAATGATGTTTTCTTCTTATCGTTTTTATTTGGGTTCTTTAGACATGTCATAGCTTTATGGGGTCCGCCACAAATAAAACATTTAATTTTCTTTTATTTCTTAAGCCGTTTGTTTTTATTGCCATCTTTTGCTCCTACATTGCTACTCTTGCTTTACTCTTGCTTTACTCTTGCTTTGTTTCGCATAACTAGGGCATTCTCATCAAAGGATTTCGACGGTTTCATTTTGACATAATCTGACGTTAGAGTAATATTTGAGTTCTCAGCATAGAAGCATTAGGGCTGCTAGCATTTCGTCATCTACCTCTTTACCAATATCTCGTAGCTGCTGTGCTACTTTCATTATCGCTGTAATGTAGTCTCTGACACTGCTAAATTGTTCCAACTTATAACTGACAAGTCGGCCTAGCAAGCGGCATCGGTTTGTGACACCCTTATCTTCAAACGCATTTACCAGTGCTTCCCAACACTCTTTTGTCGACTTCGCTTGTCTCACATGTACCAATAGATCTGGGTTGATCATACGACAAATTTCCGCACGTGCCGTAGAATAAAAAAAAAAAAAAATAATAAATATCCTGGGACATCTTACACACGGCCATCTGATCCTAAGCTAAGCAGAGCTTGTGTTATGGTAATCAGACAACTGATATACATACTTATATAATTTTTTAAATACATACATATTATAGATAAATAACACCCAGACACAGAACAAACAATTATGCTCATCACACAAAGTTTGTCCTGGGTGGGAATCGAACCCACGACCTATGGCTTAGCAGTCATGGTCACTGACCACTAGACCAACAGGCCCGTCAAAAAAAAGGTTTGGGCTATGCGTTGATAGATCACTATGTCAGTCAGACAGTCACCTTTGAGTTATATAAATATATTTAGATAACAGTATAAACATAGACAAAATATAGTTTACGATGTCGCCTCTGTTTTTAAAACTAGCTTCCCTTGCTTGGCGTCGATCCAAATTGCTCGCAAACGGCTCTAGTACATCTGGACTTCGATACGTCCACAAGTGGAAACATTGCGACAGTCCATTGACC
Organism: Athetis lepigone; assembly: GCA_033675125.1. Classification (NCBI taxonomy): domain Eukaryota; kingdom Metazoa; phylum Arthropoda; class Insecta; order Lepidoptera; family Noctuidae; genus Athetis; species Athetis lepigone. The sequence continues at coordinate 16,198,583 of CM066219.1, forward strand.
CGGTATTCTATTCAAATGTTTATTTTTCAATAGGTTTTCTCTATTCCACATACCAATCTTTAAAAGACCTGCGTCAGAACATTTGAAATTGATGTTTTTAGTCTCGAAAACTAAATCAATAAAATTGTCGGAATTCAGGGATCCGTAACGAACTTTTTCGCCTGTGTCTTATCGCATTACATATGTCGTGGCTTGGCACTTTTTCGACGTGGTTAATACACAATATATTGACGCAAAGACACAAATACACAATATATTCACAAAAATCTTTCTAGTTTTAACTTGAAAGGTAAGACGTGGATGAATGTTCGGAAGGGTGGACATGATGAAACTAAAAGAGTTCCGAGAACGTGAAATACAGAAGCATTTTTTTCGTGGGGAAATACCTATGGATGCCCTCCGATTGGGGACAGCGGAGGGATCTGTCGGACTCTTACCGACTAAAACCCCACGGTTCCTTCTTCTACCATTCATCAGGAGTACGGCATTCGCTTGACGCATGATCCACGCTCCCGACTGATATTGGAGCGCCACCAGTGGGCTCCTTCACTACGTGCGGCCTATCCTGTGACCGCACATTCCACAAAATAACACTATCATAGGCCTCCTTCTGCTTGGGTCACAAACTGCCCCAGTTATGCCGCCCACGGGCCCCTCTTTGCGGTGGACGCAGATCATTGAATGCCCTACGGCGCCCAGCCGCCCTTCTGATACGGGCGGAGTAAGAGGTTTGCTCCCTCTCCCCCTCCGCTGCCTCTTCTGCATGCATCACCTCCTCACAAAAAGACAACGGCATCCCACGCATTAAAAAAATACATGTTATTATGAATACTGTATTGTTTTAAGTAAGTAGAGCAGCTTCTAAGTGAGTTATATCTAAAGTAGAACATAATGTAACAATTTGTGTTAGCTAATAGGATACGAGTAAGATTTAACTTCATTACTTAGAGATAAGCTATATTTATGTAAGCACTCTCTTTTAACGTCATAAAAATAAATACAATTTAGGTATTTCTATTGTTTAGTTATGAAGCTTATGTAAAGTAAAAAGTCCATTCAAATCGGTCAAGCTGGTTGTGAGATTAGCGTGGTCAAACATTCAGACAAACAGCCAAACAGACGAACAGAAAAAATCTAAAATCATTGATTAAAGTTTTAATCCGTTCATATAATACACTCTCTGAACGAAGTAAAATCACAGATCTGGCGTTTTTAGCTAAAATAGCGAATGGGTCAACTGAACTTTCCGAGTTAGCGAACCAAATTGGGTTTTGAGTTCCTTTCACCTTTCCGCGCAACCCCCGTTTGTTGCACACGCAAATAACGAGAACTAATTATAGGCGGAACTCATACTTGATAAGAGCGTGTAGTATGAACAACGCAGCTTGCCGAGACGTCGACTTAGACATTTACACAAGTAGCAATCAAAATTTGAAAAAAAATCTGTGTAACTACTTCTTTGAAAACGTTATATAATTTTCTACTTCTTTTTACCATTTTTTCTATTGTGTTTACCTTAGCCGTCTTCCACATTCTTGTACCTGTTTATATGTATATCTATCTGTGAAAACTTGTGATTTGCCTTAACCTTGTAACTCTCATCATCTTACGTCTGTTAATAGCTTTAAGTTTTCCGATGCAAATAAAATAAATTAATAAAAGAATAATTAAAGTTACGAACGTTACCAAAGTTAAGCGAATATTCGAAATAATTTATGAAATGTTTTATTTACAACAATATAGTTACGTGCTATTAAAATTGGAAGTAATAGGATCTTATGCTTTGTTAAGTATTTTTCTCAAAACAACCGAAAACACTAGCCGAAGCAACAACAAAGTACTCCTTTTAAAATATACTTATAACTAAGCACTTTACTAGTGCATTAATAACAAGATAGCCTTACTAAGATACATTTGTACGATACTAACAAAAGCATTTGTGCTCATAAGATTATAGACGCCTCTAGAATAAAACATAATAATCTATGGGCAATCTATGGGCACTTACAATCCACAAGGGAAAGCTTTTGTCTCTAACAAAAGCATTTAAAAATAGAAGTAAATTGTTTGTATAAAACATTGTTTATAGATAACAAGAGTTAAATAAGGACGCTGTGTAATAATAAAGCGTCAAATCGTTGCAAATCAGAGAGGCGCGAGAGGGACGTCTCTGAGGAAATTGAATTAAAAGCGCTTTCCCGTCTGTGTCTCAGTTAAATATTTATTTATTTGCTTTGAAAGATATGTATCTATGTATCTGTGATTTTATCACAAACTCATAAGGGAATTTCGAAAAGAGTGAAATATGGTTACTTTATTTTTATTGGACACATTATATAATACTCAAAATTTGACTTTATAAAGTTTATATGAACACAAAACGGTAAACTGACTGACTGATTGTAGACATGAAACTTGAAGGATGTATTATTTGTGAATCCACAAGAAAGGATTTTTTTGTAAATTACTCTTCAAGCGATAAATTTGTGGTTGAAAGTTCAAAATCTACGGGGGCGAGGCCGCGGGCTAAAGATATATCTATCAAATAAAATCGAAAAAAAAATACGATGAAACAGTCAATTACATATAGTTCTTTTAACCATTTTTTCAATCCACAAGTCCTCAATCTGCTACAAATACAAAGGATAAAACTCTTGAATATCGAATATCTATAAGCCAAATTATGTAGCTACTTTCCTCGAAGGCAATAAAAGCAGAATAAACAGATTACATTAGTAACTAGAAATATTCAAATAGACGGTCATTGAATAATTTAGACCCTTGAAAACATACCTAAACATTACTACGTAGTGTAAAACAAAGTCGCTTTCCGATGTCTGTTTGTTTGTTTCTATTTATCCAGCCAGATCTTTAAAACTGCGCAACAGATTTTAATGCGGCTTTTTTCACGGATAGGGTAAAGAGAAAGGGGGAGTGGAGAGTGAGTATAAATAAAGGTTTAATATTCACGTGCATGTTATTGTAGAAAAAAGACAGGGTTTGCAAAGATTTTTAACACCCGTGCAAAACTGGGGCGGGTCATTAGTTCTCAATATAGCTAAGAATAGTAACGTAACGTTAATTTTACTGCGTAACGAGGCATGAATAAGTTAAGATAATAAGGAACGTCACACCAGACTGGTCTTTTGTTATAGTCATGCAAAACAGACATGAGGGTCGTATCGTATTTTACTATGTTCAAATGTTTAAGCAAGAGGAGAGATGAAACACATTTAACTAAGAGAATTATGAGCATGACTGTGGAGTGGTGGAAGAGGAGGGAAAGGCTGAAGAAAAAGTAAATATTCATTTATTTATTTATTTACACCTTATGCACCACGGTACACAGACGGACTGCCGAAGGTATATTTTTCCAGTCAATCTAGAATGGTGAAGAGATATGGATAGATAGTGTAAAGCATGATATGAAGGAGTAAATAATAATAGCACGACGGGTGATATCATGACATAATATACAAAGAAAGCGAGTTGTGCCGACCCCAAGTAATTTGTCATAGATAGAGGCAGGAAGAAGAAGTAAATGTTTAAGTTCGTATGATGTTTGACTAGTGTTCAGTGACCCTGACTGCTAAACCAGAGGTCCTGGGTTCGATTCCCAACCAGGACAAACTTTGTGTGATAAGCATAAATGTTTGTTCTGTGTCTGGGTGTAATTTATCCATAATATGTATGTATTTAAAAATTATATAAGTATGTATATCAGTTGTCTGATTACCATAACACAAGCTCTGCTTAGCTTGGGATCAGATAGCCGTGTGTAGGATGCCCCAGGAAATTTATTATTTATTTATTAATGTTGAATGAAACCTACTTAGACTAATATTATAAAGTGGCTAAGAGCCGCGTTCAAGCAAGATAAGCTTCTCTGTTTGCTTAGACGCGGTAATCTTAGGAACTGCTGATTCGAACTGAAAAATATTTCAGTGTTTGATATTGGATTTATAGATGAAAGGCTATATTTTAGATCATCACACTACGACAAATAGGAAAATAAAAAATGATGTGCTGGGTAGGAGTTAATTGTTCATAATATTAATAAGAGTTAAAACGTAAAAACGTTAGTTAAATAATTAATGATAATTAAAGTATAATTAATACATGTCACTTTTTCTTTAAAATTGAAACTTTAGGAGATAGCTGAACTTACATTATTTAGGTTTCTACAGTAATTAAGGTACTTCAGTATGAGAGCCCGACTGCTCTTGCCCATTTATTAAAATTAAATGTTCTATAAGTCAAAAATTCAAATTATTTCACTAACGTAAGCATAGTGCATACAAAGCGTTAATATTTTTATTCAAATTGTATTCTGCAATAAATTAAGTACTAACTACCAAGCTCAACAAAACTATAACACCATTAGGCGCAATCGTGGTTATAGATATTACACTTACCGAGATAAATAATTAATTTTTCGTGTGTCTGGGACGTGGATCCACGCGAGACACAATGCTTTTCTAATTGTGTCTGTAATTAGAGCATTCAATGGGTTAAAAGCCAAATAAACAAAGCGAAATGCTTATAATAACACTGTGACCCTGAAACATAAAGGACAATCGAAGGAACATGAGTGGGTTTTAGTCAGTAAAAGTCTGACACGCCCTCCCGCACCCAGGACGGGAGCAGTCATATGATGATTTCACACTCACCAAAAAAAAAAGAATAAACAAAAACCATCTTATCACTAAAGTACAAAATCTGAGATAAAAATAATCTAACAATCCGTGTATTATACCTACATACTTCAAATACTCTATTTTTACAATTCTCTCTCGAAGGAAATGGGGCGAATAAATGGTGGAAACCGCTTCTTCGTAATGAATGATAGGGATGCTCTTTTCGCTAAACAATGGTAATAAATACAGTGACTGGAACGCTTATCGCCCGTCAGCCAACGGCTACAGGGTAGCAGACTTGTGTTCAGATCCACACTTACAAAAGAAACTATTGCAGTGTGAGTAGCGGCCATATAAACTCACGTCCATGTTAGCGGTACTACCAAATTTGATGTACATTCGTCACAAAGTAAATTCGCCACGAAAATAAGTATGTGTAAACTCGTCACAGCTCTATTTTTATGAAAAAATATCCGCCCTATTGTTTATTTCCGTACAGTCAGCAGGATAATTAAACAATAATGAATAAAACGTTATTTCTTTACTTATCCAGTGAGAGATTAAACAGCGCTTTTGTTTACATTACTCACCACTCGATATATAACAATTTTGAAAACAATTCAATGAATCCTTTTTTAAGTTTCCTAATTTTTTAAGTTAGTACCTGTCATGTTGGCGTTTAAATATATAGTTTTGCTAAATCATTTTAACTACACAATAATGTTTTAAAGAGGAATCAGTTTTATCGAAAGGAACCGCAGATACAACTCCAAGAGTTGAAATTTCAACTTCATTCGTTCAAAAGCCGCTTAAAGGGTAACTTTTGAGAAATCCCTCTTATATTAAACTTCTACTCCTCAAAAAGTTCATCCTTTTGGTCTGCAAAAAGCACCTTCTCTGCTTATTACGAATATACTATAATCCAAGTCGCAAATTATTAACGAATAGTAGAGTATTTATTATATTTGTATTTCTTACGACTGACAAAGTAAATAAAGTGATTATTTAAATACTAATATCATAACGTGTAAGTAGGGCAGAGAAAATATAAAAATGTATACTGCTGCCACTTCATATAAACCACATACAAATTTCTTAATATTATTAACAACTACCTTAAACCTTCATACACACGTGATTCCAGACACAATAGAAAGACAATAGCAGCCCGACAACCGGCTGTCGCTTGGTCGTTGAAAGGTTAAATAAAATTCATTTTCTGACGTCATTATACATTTATAAATTATTCTGACCCATTTTCTCTAACAACGACCCGGAAAACTTTCCTCCTCAGTCCAAGATTCGCAAAAAATTAAAAACAAATAAAACGTAGCCAAAGTGTGTCCGTGACTTTACGGTGTGAAAAGAGAACGTTTTCCAAGTTACTCCGAACACTTGATTCAGCCAATCAAATATACCCACCCTCCGTCGAGTCTCCCGCGCCTCTTCTCTTTATAAGCGAACAGATCCCGAGGAAGGGCGCAGTATGTCCCAGGCGTTGCAACGACACATCCCCAATTAGTCTAAATTCAATAAATACAACATAGATACATTTCACTTCTATAAAAGTTGCCTTTCTGTTTTCACGGACGTGTGCGGTATTCGTCAGAAATTAATTTAATTACTTTTTAATTGAAGTGATTTATTTTTCAAGATTTTATTTTGATTTTTCTTCATAGTAATATTTCTTGTAATAGATTTCATTTTCAGACAGAAAAAGCATGAGTGGTTCTGGAAAAGGTCTCCTAGGGCTTTGGCTCTATAGAAATGGTTCTGAATGGGAAGTGAAAAACGAGGCCCACCATCACCCTAAACTTGGTGAACTAAACATGGCAGCCCGACAACGCGCGGCAACTTTAGAGAGCGAGAGGATTTCAGTGATTTTTACTTTGAGGAACCAAGTTGGGGGATTGGTCAAAGCTCTAACTGTATTTCAAGATCTTGGCATAAATGTCCTCCATATAGAATCCCGAAAATCTGTTACTGAAGTTTCCTCAGTAAGTTCAGCTATTGAAAGCCACAATTTATAGTTTTTCTACGTAATTGTTGAATCTACAGGCAAACCTTCACAGTTATGTCTTTGAAATTTTTCAGTTAAAATTAACCCAATTCATTTCAATTTGTCAGAGTGATATTGTTGTAAGCTATCTACTAATATGATCTTTCATCTCCCTAAGCTCGAATATCTTATTAGAATATAAGGATTAGGGAGAATGTTTTTTTAGAGATTTTTTCTTGATTAGATAATTTTGTTGTTTAGTCCGATATTTTGGTGGATGTGGAATGCGATCCTCATCGCATGGAGCAATTAAAGAGAATGTTAAAGCGTGAAGTTCAAGACTTTGAAGTTGTGCCATCTCAAACAGGAGAAGAGTTTCCACCTCCGACGCCTCTGTCTGCTACAGCTAGTTTTGGTGAGTAAAGCCGTAGATTGAAATAAATAATATATTACTACTTTGGGCGAGTGAAATATAATGCATGTGGGTTAAGGCTTAATGTCTCTAGAATTAATATCAAGTGTTCAACCACAATAAAACACCATAATAACACCTTTTGCCTTTAAAATATAACACACAACATTACGTGGATGTCTTAAATACGTAATTTATCATAACAAACTAAAGCCGAAAGATGTTTCTGTTGACTTATAATTAAAATGCTAAATGAGATTCTTTGATGTCAAATTTACCTTACAACATTATGTTTGAATCAACAGTTGGATTCTGATTTGATTTTTATGTGGTAGTATAATGCTCCTTCTTCATGGAAACTTTATAAGCAACGCGATTCTATTTATAGTACGCTTTTTCATTTTGTTAAAGTCTTGCATAAAGTTCCATCATACTCAAATGGAATAATGGATCTTTATTTCAATTTCAAATGAAATAAGAATAACTTGATGATGGAATAATTTACTGTGAACCCTTCGAATACAGAAAGTTTTTATGACAGTAATGAACTTTCAGATTTTGGGGAGATGCATTGGTTTCCTCGTAAAATATCTGATTTGGATCGAGCTCAAAACGTACTGATGTATGGCTCAGAGCTTGACGCGGATCATCCTGGCTTTAAGGACCCCATATATCGCAAGCGACGGGAACAGTTTGCAGCCATTGCCAACAATTACAAATAGTAAGCAATTTTAATACCTACTTAAACTTTTTCGTTTTCTTTAGGTATCTTTTCGTTATTTCTTGTTCAGTTTTCTACCAAAATAAAAATCGTCTATGACCAAAAAACGCAAATACACACGATAAGAATGACAGTTCAAGCATAGAATCGTTATTCTACGATTACTGTCTTAAATAAATGAGTATTGTGACATTTTTATCAAGAATCAACATGTAAATTTCCTTTTTTTTTAATATTTATATAAGAAGAGTGACAAAAAGCTTTCAACGGGCTTTAACCATTAACGGAGTTGACTTACAATAAATAAAATTCATGAATTCGAGCGCCTTAAGTGATTGTCTGGTTCGAATGACGCGATACATCTACACTTCACTATGCGCCATGCGGTGGTTCGATTTCCTAATTTATTTCCTACAGGGCTCACTAACATTTTCGTTGAGTAGTGAGGGATGTTCTGGTCGTCTTCCTCTTTAGCATAACGATAAAATAAGTGTGATGGATGACATTTTGTATGGGCCCGGAAACGAAATCGAGAAGTGTTATTTATAACTAGCTTTTTCCCACATGAATGTTGAAATTTTCATCCCCCATTTTACCCTCCTAAGGTTGGACTTTCCAAAAAACTTTTTTTTTGTGAATACTGACTTTTTACAATAAACACACCTTCCAAGTTTCGTGTTTCTAGGACCAGCGTTTTGGGCTATGTATTGAAATATCATTTAGTAGACAGACTTGGTGATATTTATGTCAAGTCAGTCGGTCTGTTTACCTTTTATATACAGGGTTGATAGTTTTTATAGGCCCTGGAATGTTTCCTAAGCAAAATAATCAATCTTAACGACTTATATCAGTTTTTCCGGCGCCCGTATATACTTTTCACTCTGTATATAGAAAGTTATGTACTTTCTATATGTATGAGAAATAATAAAGGATGCGATGATGATTATTAAATAAAACGGAACACAGCGACTAAGACGCGCACAGTAAAAGTTATTTTTGTGCAGCGACTGTTTTAAATTGAACTTGATATCTTCCTTGCCTTTTACGATAACGTTATTTTACTGAAAGTATATAAATATAACATTTAAAGTCAAATCTAAAAAAAGAAACTCCTTAATTTTTATTATACTAACGTAGACGTGACATCAAAACCGCAGTCATGACCCGCATTCGGCCTCATTATATCACATGTTTTCTAATTGGCCCTTACCAAAAGTACCTACTTAACACTTCAAAATCAATATAATTAGGAAGTCAAACCGGCATTCAACCAGCACTGTGTACGTAAACATTTTACATAAAGCCCTATTTATAAGTTGCTACTAATACAATGTGGTTGATTTGGAGGTTAATTCTGGTTAAGGAACGACCTTACTTACTATGATTTGAAAATGTAATGAAAATAAAGTATCAAAATCTCTCAAGATAGAGAATTAAGAATATCATGTTACAGCTTAAGTATAGGTATGGTTGTAGACCAATTCTTGCTAGAAAATATCTACAAAGTTGTTATATATGTTCACATATGAAAACTTTAAACATAATATAAGCGTACTGTTCGTCTGCCAGGTGAAAGGAGTGATATAGTTTGCTCGTTAGGGTGATGTAGTTTACTGCCTATTTCGTATTGGTTAGTTGCTGTTTTCCCAAGTTACCCTAACCTTTGTCCATCGGTCAAATATCAATCGCATTCAGTTGCGCGCCCTATTTGCATTCCCTGAAATAAATAATGTAGCTATTCGTTATAAGCAACATTTTGCTAAATGATTGATTTCATTCTTATATCAAGATGAAGATTTCCTTGATTTATTTGAAGCCTATAAACGCTAATAATTTCTTACAAAACCATAATTTTGATTTCAAAAAAGTTATCAGTAACGTATTTTGCAAAAGTGCAAGTTATGGGTGGCTAGCTTTACTTTTCGGCTTTTTTAGTTATGCCAGTGACATACTTTCTGCAGCAAACGTAATATTTATTCACGATATCCTGCTGTCGTGACGGCAGAGGTGTGCAATCTGCGTTAGATCGAGCGGAAAATTAGAAGGGTTGATATGCGATAAAGTACGTCATTAAAGGAGTTAACGAAATAGGAATATTAGCTCCCAATCTGAAATTATATCATGTGTACCTCGTAACAATTTATATCGTGTTACAGCGGCCAACCGATTCCCAAAGTACAATACACTGACGTGGAAATTAAGACATGGTAAGTGTTTACTAACATATGAATTAGTCCGCTGCTTTGTTTAAATGTTCTGTTTTCGCTTCTACGTACTTCTCTAGTTAGACAAACTGTGTTGCAAAGCTGCGATAATTCCTATATTGCCCTTGCGAATTAAATAAATTAATTGTTTGTTTTCAAAAGTCTACTAGTATGTTTTTATTCCTGAATATAGGTAAACGGTAAAATAAACTGTTTGCGAACTATATAATCATATTAAATCTCGGGCTTTGCGTAAGCGGATTTAATTCATGATGATTGTATAAGCTCAGCAGCGCTGATATAAATCTCAGCTTTAATTAAGTACAGGTGAGTGAAATTACATAGCTTTGTGCCTGAAATGAAATGTATCATGGATACAATTTCACGATACTTTCTATTGAGTTGTTTCCTCCTTAAAAGAACCATGACCAAAAGTATACTGGTGAGGAAAAAACCTTTAGGGTATTTTTTTACAACGAATGGTTTTGAGGCGTTATTACATGGCCCATTCACGACGATGACAGTATACAGATGCGTAGAAATAATGTCTTAGGGACTACGCTAACTTATTTAGCTTATGACCATAGAAAACAACGAAAAAAAAGTACCGATGCGTCTACTGTAAACTAGCTTCCCCTGGGGAGGTGTTTATAGTCTGCACTCGAAAAGTATTAACACCAAATTGATTTAATTACCTCAGAAGTAAATTACAAATAACAGCGATGACCCGTCTCATTAATCCTGTATTGTTATTCAGCAACGCTCTTTATTCAGTGTCTTGCTCCTATTTGCTTAGGAAATTCATCTATCAAAGTTAATTACATGTGCCGTCGTCTTCCAAGTTTGGGGGCTCATCTTGTGTAGTTAATGTGTTCATGATTACTTCATATGTAGTTGATAAAGTTGTCTTCGTTACAGGGGCATTGTGTTCCGAGAACTCCACAAACTTTACCAGAAGCACGCTTGCGAGGAGTACCTTGAGAACTGGCCCCAACTTGTCAAGTACTGCGGCTATCGGGAGGACAATTTGCCTCAGGTTGTTGTTGCCATATTACATAAAATACTATGTTGCTTGTTAAGTTTGTATTGTAAATTATTAGTTTCTAAAGTTTAATTGCTTATGGAACACGAAAAATCATGCAGTTTGTCCGGATTATAGCGTAAGATCAAAATAAATGTTGTCGAATTTATTTTGTCAGTAGGTTCCGCTGTATTCATTTTGACAATTATCAATATCTCAAAAACCTCTGTATTTATTGTAAGACCATAAATAGAAATTATACAATGCAGTGTGCATTGCATATTAGGTATTATTAAACCTAAACCTTTTAGCACTTCCAAATATCTTTAGTAGGTAAGTTTCTCTAATACGTGATTTATTTTCAGTTGGAAGACGTCTCCGCTTTTCTTAAGCGTAAAACTGGATTTCAGCTGCGCCCCGTAGCAGGATACCTTTCACCAAGAGACTTTCTGTCAGGACTTGCTTTTAGAGTGTTTCACTGCACCCAATACATTCGCCACTCTTCGGATCCCTTCTACACTCCTGAACCGTACGTATAATATAAACTCACCTGGAAGAATACACGAACGATCCCTGTTTAAATATTTATCACATGCCAATTTGAGTCCACGTAGGTACATGACTTGACTAGTTTCTTCATGGATATTCTTCCGTAAACTTCCAGCTGAATAGATTCAGATGACAGACTTAGATATTTTCCCGTTGCAGTGACTGCTGTCATGAACTCCTGGGACACATGCCATTGCTTGCTAACCCTAGCTTTGCACAATTTTCACAAGAACTCGGACTCGCATCCCTCGGTGCTTCTGACGACGACATCGATAAATTGGCAACGGTAACTGTATTATATACCTCACAAAACAACTTTCATACGTTAAGGCAACAAGTTAGGCGTTAAAGCTTGGAATTATAAAGACGTTACAAAAAAAGCAAATAAAAGAAGGTAACCCGCAAAATTCAAATTTTCTTACGTATTTTTGCAATTTGCCGCTTAGTATCTGGGTGTGTTGATAAAGTATGACATAACGTGCATAATATAACTCGATTGATTTTCTATTGAAAAAGTCATTCAATCGAGTTGTATGCACTGTGAGGGTTGTATTGATGATATTCATGATTATAATTCTCTAACTAAATACTTATTAGAGCCGCGAACCAATTGTACTCTCCATTTCCCTAAAAGGATCAGCTAGCATGCGATGTGTTTGCTACTGCCGTCATCGATATAATCATCAATATACACTGGCCGCGACAAATACTCGTCTGGTTTCTGTCAGTGTGCACTGGCCTTCGATTTTTATGTTCGAATCGACTATGAATAGTGTAATATCAACATATTATTTTCAGCTTTATTTCTTCACCGTTGAGTTTGGTTTGTGTCGGCAAACCGATGGAAGCTTCCGAGTGTACGGAGCAGGATTATTGTCTTCCGTTGCCGAACTGCAACACGCCCTAGACACGCCTGATAAGATCAAACGCTTTGATCCAAAAATTACCGTCAACGAAGAATGTATTATAACCTCTTACCAAAATGCTTATTACTACACTGATTCCTTTGAGGAGGCTAAGGAGAAGATGAGGTTAGTGGAATGTTAAAAAAAAACAATGTTATTGTTTGTTAGTTCTATTAGTGCAAAGTTAGTTTCAATTAAAATACGTATCGATGCTCAAATTCATTTTTTTTTACAATATGATAAGATTCTAATTAATAATTGTGTATGCTATATTACAAAGGCCTGTCTTTTTTATTTAAAAATTTAAAGCTTTGTCATACTACTACTGAATCATAACTATTTTAACCAATAAGCAATAGAAAGATCAAAATTCCCAAAAACAACTGGAGAAAATAATGTTAATACAAAGATATACGACAATCGGTAAATAATGTGATAAATGACCTAAGAATAAAACCATTCCATGTTGTAATGTAACTAAAAGCTTTCAAAATGTAGGTAAACTGAAACTAACGATGTTACTTACAAAATAATGTTGTTTGCCAAAAAGCTTCAAGCGTCCTGGCAATATGAAACGGCTTGGATTTTACTGCCTTTATGTTCTTTGTTACCATCATCATTATCTTCGTAACTAAATCGTAATACCTATTGTCCGTAAGTCTTTTAACCTTTCGTCAACCAAGCGACAGCCCGCTGTCGCGCTGCTATTGTCTTTCTATTGTGTCTCGAAATACGTGTGTTCGAAGGTTTAAAATGTAGTTCTAATTACACAGGGCCTTCGCAGAAAGTATACAACGACCATTCGGGGTGCGATACAACCCATACACACAGAGTGTTGAGGTTCTCAGCAATGCTCAGAAGATCACTGCTTTAGTGAGTGAACTGCGAGGAGACATCTGCATCGTATCTTCTGCCATTAAGAAGATTTCCGCTCAAGACTCCACCTTGGACGTTGAGACAATCGCAAATATGCTCCACACAGGACTACAGGTACTTTAAAAATTTTAATAAATATTTTCTGAGTGTAATCGACATCACTTTGTTGGTTAGTATGTTTGCTAAAGCTAACCATTTTCTTTAGTAACTGGGCTACATAGCAGAAAATTTTGTCTATAACAGAATCATAAATGAAATGTCTATGTTAGATTGTTTCAAGTAGGTCGCGTAATGAATAAAAGATTACTTAATAAACCCTTCTTCCAAGAACTTTGCTACGTAGACTCTCGTCTATAAAAAGAACATCCGTATTGATTTTTTCTATTAACTCTTAGAAGGATTGAAGAAAACATTAAAGAACAAAATTTCACTGAAAGACATTTTAATAATCCACCGTGATCAAAGGATTTGATGTTTCTAATCAGAGATGAAACCACTTTGCTCGAGTAGACAGCAAACATAATATCTGCGGATTTTTTTTATTGTGAAGCCTTCTAAGAAAAATGTTCCTTCCTACCAATGAGATAATTGTGTTTGTGCTCTTCTCGGAAAATATTTTCAAGAACGTGTTTACTGGTTTGTACTGTCATTAAGCTGTATTTTTAAAGAAGGCAAGTGCAAAAACAACTTCTTTTGCGGTCTTGTAGAACAAAAAGTAAAAGGAATATTTTTATGTCTATCTTTCAAGACTCTTTTCTTGTCATAATGACGGGTGCAGGTATCGATTTGAAATCAAGAAGCCGAGAATAAATCTAACTTCCAAGTCAAGGCAAACAAAAGATTATAGGACTTATGTACAATCGACCCAATGGAATCAAGACCCACCATAAGCTTATTTTCCTATAGACATTCAAATACAATAGAGCTGTCAAAAAGACTCTAGTTGACTCTTCTCGTGACCCATAGGCTGGCTTTTATTTTGGCCAGAGGCTTAGCATTGCCATCCAACGTGGCAATGCTGCCAGCCTCTTGGGCACTTTACCGGTTGTCAGCGATGCGGAGGAGTTTTTTGATGCCATTTTATTTTAATTCTAGGGTTTTTAATTTAGTTTTAGTTTGTAAATATTGTGTATAAATATAATTAGGTCGACAATCGCGTAAACTTGTATTAAAAATGTCACACGTCTTGTCTTATTATTTTGACAGCTTCAAACGATTTGTCGTCGAAATGGGTCAAGATTCAATTTTGTCGATAGTACTATGTATAATTCGCAGGCATTTTATATAAATCCGCCGTTTACATAAATGTCCTTCATTTTATACAGAGTGTCCCACGGCTATGCCACATGGAGGGAAAGTACCTCAAATCTTGTAGATAGAACATTTTACTGAAAGTAGACATTATTTTAATTTTAAAAACAATTTAAATTGCATTTATACATTTTTAAATAATTAAATGGTTGGGCCGGTAATCGAACTTGTTCCTCGAGAAAAAATAATCATCCTGTAGTTTTATCATACCAATCGAAAGGTTTCATCATAAGGATAATTTTTTGCTAAATAACATAGTATCACAAATAAAAGGAAGACCGTGAATTTTAACATTTGATGTAAAATTTTGTTCTGAAAAGTTAAACGCTTACATTGCCGTAAGGACATACAATTGACAATCAAAACTACTTATTACTAATTAATCTACCCACTTGAGTAGAACGCATCATTTAAATAAATAAATATCCACCACAACAAGACCAAAAAATCGTCAGGGAACGAAATAATCAAAAGTTATCACTTTGTATTAAAGAAGAAGGAACTAGTTTTGCGCATTTGAAAAATTGACTAATTTTGTATTAAAAATGTTAAAATTCAGGGTCTTTCTTTTATTTTTGACACTATGTTATTTGAAGTCTTTTGATCTTTAGGATAAAACAACAGGCTGATTAATTTTATCAAGGAACAGGTTCGATTCCCGGTTCAACTATGTAATTATTTAAATATCTATGAATGCAGTTTAAAATGTTTTCAAAATTCAAATAATGTCTTCTTTCAGTAAAATGTTCTATCTACAATATTTAAAGTACTTTCCCTCCATGTGGCATTGCCGTGGGACACCCTGTATACGGCGTAAACGCTCGCTATTATGTAATATGTCAAAGACAAAATGTCTAAGCAATCCGACTTGAACAGGTTAGGTTAGAAGTGGTTATTTTTTTAAACCACTCTGAAATATAAGCAACTAGCCGTATATAAAATGCCGCGACATTATCAAAACGGCAGGTTTATTTAAAATGCTTGCCCTATATAATATAGTGCATGATTTCTGAATGCTGTGCTGAATCTTAAGCTATGGGTATTTTTAAATTCTCATAACATTATTAAAGGATACAAGCAAATTTTATAATTTTATCACTAATTACACACACTCGGCCTAATTTTTGCTTATCATCAATCTCGCTGAAAACTTCTGACTGTGATCAAAAATATTTCATTCGTGCGTAATCGATGTGTAAGATAAAGACGTCTGCTACGTTAAAAATATCAATTATAAATAGCTCATCAACGCCCAACTCAGGTGCATAACGCTTTTTGCACAATAATTTAAATTAGTTATATTTAATACATCTTTCTTTTGTATGCATAGCTGTTCTATACGTAATACAACTAAGAAGAAAATAAAACTAAGAAATGCGAGATAAAATTTCTTTTTTAAAGAGACGTAACAAACATTTAAATAGCGAGTAGCTGAACGTTAGCATAAATTTCAGCGCAGTAAAAACATTGAAAAATTAAATGTATCATGTCAGTCTATTTAAAATCGTTTTAATGTTTGTAACACACATTAAATGTAAGCACACCGTGGGTGTTTGCCTCACGTTTTGCAAGTTACCTTTGATCATAGGATGAAAGGTGCCACAATGATGTATTTTTTAGATATTAAACCATGCATTACATTTACCACTCTTGCTACAAATGTACAGATGCTGTTGCGCTAGTCGTAATACAAACATTGTTAATAATAAATTCATGAACCGAATGGTTCGAAGTTCAAGCTCAAAGGTGTGACGACGAGGTACAAATATATTGTATAGTGACAATTATTATGTTCGCATAAATGATCGGATGAAACAGATTAATCAGTAATTATTATTATTTCTAACTAGAGCGATTAAAACAGATGTTAATACTTATTTTGATTGCGATGGTTATTTTAAATGTAATATCAGTTAGAACTCGTCTCTTTCTATTGTACCTAGTAAAAAAATTACAAAAGGGTCTGCACTCGTTTCATAATCGAATTGAACTTCTAAAAATAAAAGCTAATCGATGGTAAATACATATAGAAATAAAGAGGGCTCACAAGCGGCCTTCTGACGCTCAGACATGTGGTAGACAACTTTTATTACTATTAACGGTCCTGAAATCAATATACCTGATATACATGACAAAGAATTTTAAATTACTTATATGTTGTTAACGACAGAAAATCGGTAAGATTCATATTGTGAGGAATAATGATCGGATCCATAATTAATGAGTTTATTTAAAGCTTAATATTTATAATAGCTAATAAACTTTCATGAATTAAATTATTACACCAAATATGTCATGATGGACAAGTTGAAAAGATTGGAAACCGCGTAAGTATTTATCTAGGACATCACTGACATCCCATGCCTTAGAAAACATGTACAAAGTCTCTGGTACAGGTTGACATTCGTAGATCTTACTAAACTTAACTCTGTTTGGCTTTTTGGATTCTGACTACACTAATTCTCTCCGGATTCTGATCAAGTTCTTTAAAGGTTATAAGGTTAGGAGTCTGACCTAGGGACATTATATTACCTAGTTACTCAATTATTTAGGTCTGTTTAAACATCTTAAAAGGGTCTTGATTGCCAGCGAATCTTAACCAATAGACCAGCTAACGAACTTTACAATCTTCTAGACAGATATATACTTTTCACTCAAGTAACTCAACGTATTGTCGATTATATTATCACTGTCGTAAACGGCCTACTTTAGGACTACGGGATTTCCAATCAGGAACGAAGAATTCCACAGGGGCTGAATCTATTTAGATTGTTATCGTGTGACTAATCTCTTTATAAACATCAGGGATGAAACCTTAGCTGGATTGAGGGGAAATTACTCTTAAATAGTTTTTAATAGAGACGTTTTAGGATCAATAGTACAATCGACCCAATGGAATCATGACCCACCATAAGCTTATTTTCCTACAGACATTCAAATACAATTAGGTCGACAATCGCGTAAACATGTATTAAAAATGTCACACGTCTAGTCTTATTATTATGACAGCTTCAAACGATTTGTCGTCGAAATGGGTCATGATTCAATTTTGTCGATAGTACAATAACAACCATTTAAAAATCACTTCTTTTGGGATTACTAACGGGGGATGAAATGGTCTGGATAGAGCGGGTGTTTTTCGAGTGATAAATCAATCAAACAGCGTTGAATGGTTGGCAATGGCACTCGGTGTATTCATCTCGCGCTCGTAAACTTTAATGGGAATTTAAGTGGTATTTTCTGCTGTAAAATATTCACCCGTTATAATTGCGCTTTATCGCAGTAGCTCGCATGAATCTGAATGAATCACCAACCGGCGAACATTAAGTGGCGGCAAAACGAGTCGGTAACATTGCACGACGGATTTCCGATCGTTCTTGAGGTCTCAATTTTCGAAGGGTTTGTAATAAAACCCTTTTTGAATCCTCTGTGATTTGCGCTCAAAATTAAAACGTCCATTTTTTTTTAAATTCATGTTTATTGCACTATATAGACTAACAAAGTACTTTAATTATTGATAAGTATTCTCAAGGCCCTGTTGCTGAAAATTAAATGATACATGAAACCATCATTAAGTATGTATTTGGTAAAACTGAGACTACTACTTTATAATTATGATTTCTAAAATGAAGAGGAAATGAGTAAGATGAGAAAAGAGAAATGAAAAAATATACATTATTTTAGAAATATACGGGGTGGAAAGTTTGAATGGGTCCTGGAAGAAAACGACCTTAAATTTACGTTTAAGTAGATAGTGGTGCCGATTCTCTAGTGCACAAACTAACGTAAATTTAAGTTAAGTGGATCTTTCTCTTTCCATTTCTTAAAGAAAAGGACAGAAGATAGTTTAATTCTGTCAAATTAGACAGCGCCTGATGAAAATTGACGTATATTTAGACGCCATGTTTTTAAAATGCGTCTAAATTATCTATGGAGTGTCTAAATTTGACAGGACTTACCTAATATTTGATCTTCTGTCCTTTTCTTAATTAAACAGAAAGAGGAAGATGCACTTAACTTAAATTTACGTTAATTTGTGCACAAGAGATTGGCACCATTATTTCTTAAAAGAAACACATTTTTTTTTTTTTAAAGAAACTAAACTGCATTCAAAGATTTTCGAAAATTCGCTTACCACTCTCGGGAATCGAACCAGTTAAAATCTATACTCTAGTACTTTTTAACTTCTTTTTTTGTTTTTATCTTGTTACCGTAGGACGTGACATAAAACGTGGTATAATAAATCTGATATAACGCGGGCGAAACCGCGCCGGACAGCTAGTAGGTATATAAAGACAAATATATGTTTAATCTCAAATAAATGGTTATACACATATCCTAAACGCGTTACACATAAGGAATAGTAATTAGATCTAAAACTTTTTTCAGACCTAGCCTTTACTTCAGACGCATGAAATCCTTAAAGGACAAAACCAAACTCCATACATTTTTTTTTATTACATGTGGGCTTGCTCTTGGTCCCAGACTAGCCCGAGGGCATAGACGGGGCCTACGATGGAGCGAGCTCACCCAAAAGATGCCTATGCACTCTTCTCTTGAATACATCCGGGTTATATGCATTTGGGA
This sequence comes from Athetis lepigone, assembly GCA_033675125.1. Taxonomy (NCBI): domain Eukaryota; kingdom Metazoa; phylum Arthropoda; class Insecta; order Lepidoptera; family Noctuidae; genus Athetis; species Athetis lepigone. Next base: position 16,217,805 of record CM066219.1, read on the forward strand.
ACACAGACGCCGGCAGGGAATTCCATTCTTTTGCGGTGCGCATAATAAAGGAATTCGAGAAACGCTGCGTGCGGATACGAGGAATATCGACCAAGAAAGGGTGGTATCCCGCCGTACGTCTAGATGTCCGGTGGAAAAACATACTTGGGCCTGACAGTTCCAGGGCTAGAATTTGGCCATAAATTAGAGTATATAGGAAAGTTCACGAGTCGAAGTATCACTGTCCTAATAGGTCGATTACACCTGCCGAGTTGAGTGGCGAGTCAGTGCCTTCGGCCGAGTACTCGGTATTTGTAAACACATTGCCGAGTACTCGGCCTAGCGCTCGGCCTAGCAACCGGCCGAGACAGTCACTCGGACCCAGTTCTATTTAATAGGGCGAGTACCCACCTCCCCGCTTCCCCGCACTGTCTCGCTCGGTCACTCGGTGAATCTAAACAGCACTCGGCCACCACTCTCCACTCGGAATAAACGATTTCCGACCCATGTTAGCCTCAGTTGTCCTTGAACTTCTTCTAATAACTGAACTGTCTCGCCACAATATCGAAAATACGTGTGAACACTTACTCGGCTACGGCACTGTTTCGTCCGAGTTACATTTTACTGTCTCGCCACTCTACTCAGTAGGTATAATCAAGCCATAAGCATTGGCCAAATTGGTAAATAAAGCAATGATTACAGATCCGGTTTTCTAGTACAGTTCAGCATCCCTGCTGAACTGTACTAGAAAACCGGATCTGTAGCAGGTTACGGCGTCCTATGTTCAAGCGGGGCTTAGTCAAAAGGCAATCAATTTCGGAGTCTAGAATTCGGAAAGAGATCGTATGAAATAATAAGTCCAAACAAATGTAGAAAAATAACTTTACTTCCGCAAAATACAAAAAGCGAATGTTACATTATTGACATTTAATGACAAGCCATATAACCACAACACATTTTTTTTCTAATAAACAGTTATGGCTAAAACGGTGGTGTATTATTACATTTTTGAAAAAGTATCTTAGGCTGATTGTCCACCGCCGCCGTCACCGTCACGTCAAAGAATACAAGATGACGGCGTCTACGTGGCAACACGTACATTTATTAAAGCCGCGTGTCCACCGCACGTCACGTCACCTCATACTAAACTCGGCTTGCCGTCATTTCATTCTCGTTGTCGTGACGGTGACGGTGACGGCGGCGGTAGACAAACGGCCTTACATTACGCTCTAATGTCATAATGACAGCGTTCGTGAAGTTAGTAAGAAATACGTGCTGTAACAGTTTACAAAACTTGTTTCAAACTAACAAATAGAATTCTTTTTATTTTCTACACTTGGCCAATGTTAATGGGGCTAAGATAAAAAATAGACGATTTTTTTGGTAGGTACATATTTCATTCGTGTAACGAATCAGGAACCCAATTCTCGTGCGTTAGATAAATATCGAAATCGATATTTACCAAATTAAAATGGCGGATATCGAGTTATTTGGATAAATCAGTAATTCTCAGTTAATCGAGTGAGATAATTATCCAACCATTTCATTCATTTGTCATTGAATTTTGTGATATTTTTGATTGATATAAGACTCTCGATATCTTATCGAATTCGATATTATATCACATAAACCGAGAATTAGGTCCCAGGCCCAATATCGGGTTCCTCCTTTGTCGATAGTGAGGGTGTGTCATAAATATGTAGGTATTTAATAATCAAAAACTTATAGACATGATCGAATATGAAAAAATAAACTGGACTTAACTACATAATTATTTTGTTTTTAAAATAATTATATCACCACGACGTAAACTTTGAAGTTAAGAAAAAGAATGACTATTGAGATTGGAATAAGCAAATAACTATAAATCGTACATACCTAAGCGAACATTGAGCGTTTGAAGTGGTTTATTTGCAGACATTAATAAACGTCTCAGAAAATTTAATACCAATAAAACAGTCAATACATTCTTTAGATCAATAGCGAATAATGCGATTAAGTGACTTTATGTACATACCAATAGAAATTTTTATAAAAGTCGAGGCAAATCTAAAGAGGACTTTGAGAGATGTTTACTATCAGAAAGTGTCATAATTTTAATTCCTTATCAATCCATATTTAGGTTCTATATTGTTTTACATATTACGCGCTCCATTACTTAAGATCGTTAAAAACTACTCTTAATATTAGTAGTAATGTCTTTCAACGACCAAGCGACAGCCGGCTGTCGGGCTGCTATTGTCTTTCTATTGTGTCTCAAATCACGTGTGTTTGAAGGTTTAAATAGTATATATGTTTACAATGTAAATTGTTAATTTGTATACTACGTTTTTGGTTTTCTAATTTGGCAACTAAACTGATTATATTATAAACATTTGTATTTAAATATGAACCACGAGGCACGTGCTTAGTGCTGCTATTTTCGTAGAGATGACTAACGTGTTGATTATGTGTGCAGGTCCAAGAGAGAAGTCCACAGAGTACTTCTGGCGGGAGTTCGCCCAACTCTGAAGGTGGCACTTCTCCACGACATGAGGCAAGGAAGACAGAATAATTTGACGCCGAAGGAGATGATTCATCTTTTCTATATCTCTGATCGCTAACGCTAGGTCACGCATTTAAATCAGGTCACTTCGACCGGCTTACTTCATAATTTAATAATATTATCTTCTTTCAGAATGTATCGTAGTAAATATTATCTTGTAACGTATTATCCGTATAATTAATACGTAGGCGGACGCATCTAAATTTAGCTCTACGTACCTAAAGGTATTTCGTTGTTTAATGTTACTAATCTTTATAGTTTATGTCGGTTTTGTCTATATTATCTAAATTAATATTAGATATAGTATTAAAATTAACCAATTATTATATTCTGTCTTACATACACAATTGTATTAAAAATATAATTATCGTAGCAAAATTTTACGTTGTTTTCTTTTTAACTAGTTTTTTTTTCTATAGGAACGTCAGCATTCAAATAAATACTGAAATAAAGATTGTCTGAAAAACACAGCAGAAGTTTTCTGGCTTCTGTACGTTAATTGCTTGTTTTGAAGGAATGTATAAACTTGCGACACGAAACCAGACAAAAGTTACTTTTTTCCCTATCTTTGTTACTGCCGCTTTTTAAAAAGGCTAAGTTAAAAACTGGTTCACCTAGTTGGTTAAAAATAAACCAGCGGGTTAGCCAAAAAAGGATAATTATAAAAACATTTTATACTTATTCTTTATTTCTGTCCGTACTAATATTATAAATGCGAAAGTAACTCTGTCTGTCTGTCTGTCTCTTCTTCACATCTAAAACACTGACACGATTCAAATGAAATTTGGTACAGATATAGTCCGGGACCCGAGAAAGGACAAGGGATAGTTTTCATCACCGAATCCCCCGGGAACGGGAACTATTAAGCCACGCGGACGAAGTCGCGGGCAAAAGCTAGTACTAAATAAATAATGGACGTGTACCCAATAAATAGTGAATGCGAAAGATGGGGAGCACTTATTTGTTTACTTACAAGACAATGACGTTTATGTGCCGATTACGTTCAGGTTTTGCAGGACCTAAGTAGAATCTAAAACTGCTTGAATGTAGGTTAAATAAATAATACATAAGTAGAAATAATAAATGAAAAAAAAGCAAACAAAATCTGGCTTACGACTGTTATATAAAAATATTTCCAGTTGCCATTATTTCGTTATGTTAACAACAATAGATTTCATTATTTGTTTGGAAATATCAAATTCTATATTGGTATATTTTTTATGTTTATCCGAACATAAAAAATAAAAATCATCGATAATGCAGTATCATCAAACTATCATTGCTATATGGATCAAACGATCAGAAACTATCAGTCGACACTTACACATAACTGAGAGGTCGGGACTAACATCAGTTTGGCATGATGCCAGAAAATAAAACCAATAATTTTATAAAACAAGTGATGCAACTGTTTAAAAATGAGGTCGTGTTCGAAACTCAAATGATTTAAGATATAGCCGAATATTAAGATAAAAATTGAAGTTATTACGCTATAAATAAAAGTTGCCAATCAAAGAGTTTAAAACCAATAATAAAATACAGTACTGCGTCTATATAAAGTCGTATTTTTTATCGCCATCATAGTCATTATTATGGTCATGCTAATGCGGAACAGTAATTCACTACATGTTAATCGACAGTCCTTGGCAATGCTTCTTGAATTTAATTATAGCTACTTACGTATCTGTCAAAATCTTAATATGAAAGTTGGCAAGTCAGCGACGAGACTAGTGGTAAAATTAGCTTTTAACATTGAAATTTTGGATGTCACATGTTTGTATGTTTTTTTTACGTCTGCTCTAATCTAGTTAAGTCCATTTTTAGGGTTCCGTAGTCAACTATGAACCCTTATAGTTTCGCCATGTCTCTCTGTCCGTCTGTCTATCTGTCTGTCCGTCCTCGCTTAATCTCTGTGACTATTAGCGCTAGAAAGCAGAAATTTGGTACCAATATGTACCTATATCTATCACGCCGACGAAGTGGTAAAATAAAAATTGGAAAAAAATATTTTGTTAGGGTAGCCGTCCTATAGTAAAGTAGGAAGTGATTTTTTTTAACTTTAACCCTAACGTGTGATATAATATTTAAAAATGAATAGGGGTTTACTAAAATTATTTTTTGATAATGTCAATCATTTCGGAAATAATCCATCTAAAAGTTAAAAACAATGTATCCCCCCACCCCTAACTTTTGAACCAAAAGTTTAAAAAATATGAAAAAAATCTGAAAAGTAGAACTTTATAAGGACTTTCTATGAAAATTATTTTGAACTTGATGGAAAGAACAGTTTTAGTACAAAAAAGACAAAAAGGTTGTACAAAATAATTTCTGCGTACTTAGTATGTCATCGTAACAAATAGCCTTTTTTTAAAACTCATAAGTGGGAACAATTATTGTGACGGACGGGAAACTACGAAACCTTACACTGAGCGTGGCCCGAAACGCTCTTGGCCGGTTTTATATTCATCATGTGTGCAAGACGCTCCGGAACTATATGCATTCTTGACATTGTTGATGAGTAGGTGGAGAACTTGGTTCTTATGAAAACCGCATTCTAAATAATATAATATCCTGGTGTGTCCAAACACGGCGAACAAGGTGCGCGGCAGCTACGCGCGGCATTCGCGGGACACAAATTGGCCGCGCGACTAGTTTAGAACTTCTGCGCGGCAGTGCTACGCGGCATGTCCGTGACTCGTAAATTACGTAGAAGAAGAAAAAGAAGACTGTGTATTAAAAAAGGCAGCGTTGGATGCGACCACTCTATCAACAGAGGATAAAGAATCTGGAAGTGATCTACTACGGAATCAACTACAAAACGCCTCAGTTTTTAAGATTATCTTTAGAAGAATTGATCTTGTGTCTTATTAACGCGTACTTATTTTATAACTATCCCTCGCGCTCGTACGCGTATTTTTGTACTTTTCTAGGTAACGCACAAATTTTTTCAAAATAAAAAGCACACTTTTGATTGGTTTGTAACTAATTACAATTTCATGTAAAAATCATGAAAATCGCTTTATGTTCATGATTAAGCATAATAATGAGATTTCTTGTAAAAATGCCTCCATTACATCGATCACTATATTAGTGTTCGATGCTTTAATACGACTTTTAATAGTAAAGTAACAAAAAAAATTATTGCTAAAGAACGGTTCTAGGTATTTATGATTTCTTCTAAAGAAATCAGGTCTACTGTTTTTTAGTAATAAGCATACAAAGGGAGGCATTTTGGATACCAAATCGGCTTAGTTATCTATTGTAAAAAGATACAATTAGGTTTAACTTTAATATTAATATTATGTAGCTGTTTCGTTATCCATTTTACTTGATAAAATTCAGCCTTCCATACACAACCACCGGCGAATCAACCCTACACCATTCGGCGCTCGTGCCGTTCGCCGCTCGCGGCATGTAGCTCGTAGCTGCCGCGCGTGCCTGTTGTCCAATCATAGCGCGGCTAGCCGCGCGCGGCAACCGCGGTCGAATGCCACGTTATATTATTTGGACACACCCTTACAAAAAATATATTTATATAGGCAGGATTCTTTTAAAGTCTTATTTAAGAAATTCTTTCACCACTTTCGCGTTAAAAAAAATGTTTTTAAAATAGCGTTTGTCAACGACTTTGCCCGCGTAAGATAGTCTATCATGACGTTTTAAAAAGACACCAAGTATCTCTTGTCCTAATCCAGGTCACTGACTACCCGTAAATCTAATTTCATCGAAAACCGTTTGGCCGTTAAGACGTGATTGATGTACAAACTTTGAAATATACCTACACATATTATAATAATACTATAACGCTAAGTATTATGTTAGGAAAAAGGGGATAGTCGGATTATTACTCATCCTTCCGAACATCAACTTGCAACGAAATCGTTTTGTTTTCTCTTTACAACAACATCTGTGAGGTACTGATACTGCCAATGTTTACGAAGTCTACGTAGTATAAAGCCAATCAAATCTTATTCGAGCCAATATCATCCTGCCTACACTTACGGCTGGTTAAATAGGCTTTTATTTCCTAAATGTTTATGTCAATTTCAACGGTCGTGTGCCAACTTCATTCAGAATTTCCCCTCGACGACAACAATGTCGGCTACCTATCTCGTTGTCGGCTGGTCAACACAATTTTTCCTGTCCTTTATACACCAAACTATATTACTTATGCAAAAGTTATTACTTACAAATAAATATATACGATTTATTTTCAAAAAATGCTTCGTTCATCTCGATAACTTCAAAAATAGGTCACTGGAATCAGTGTAGAGCTCACACGGAAAAGATCTTTATTAATTGACTAGCTTTATAATCAAGGTTAACATAATTGAAGAATATGGTAAGTTGCGAAACAAGCGAAAAAGTTGTCAACAAATTAAGCAGTCGTAAGTAGTATTGTGGGGGAGTAGGGTGCCAGCTTCCAGCAAGTAGGCCCACGGCCGCAGTCGCGTTGAGATTCCGGCGCGTCGCCACGCCACCCGCCGCCGTCGCTTGCCTGCTTACTCGCAAATCGATATTACCGTATTTACTGTACCGTCGCACAGGAACGCTTCACATTACACGATTACGGACGATAAAAAGTTTACAGCGCGCTTTTTCAATTCAGTTTTACTTTATAATCTCTTTTTGTCTTTTATGTAGTTTTTGCCTCTGTGGAAGCTTTCCAACGCAATGTAAACAATAGACGCTGAAACATACAAGAACACGTATCAGCTGATTTTTGTGCGAACAGCTGATCGTTCTTATGAATTACGTGCGGATTCCCAAATCTCACATTTTTATGACAAAGTATGTACGTATATCAGTGAAAAACTATTTGTAAAATCTCTTTTAAAATAGGTAAAGATTTTGAAACCGTCACTGTTTCGATGAAGTCTTCCAGAGCGGCGGCGGGAATGTTTTATGGTGAGACGAATGATGTTGTAAATATAACGCGAAGGCGACTAAATGACGTGTGCACATGGTCTTCGTGTCGTTAATAGATCTTGTGATATATGCTCACGATTTGAGTGTATAAACGCGGGTAAACGAAGGCCGCGACTTGCGTCGACGCGACGTAGCGTCGCTCCGGGGAAGTTGGCACGGTGCGCGCGCGCGGCGCGTCGGGCTTCGTGACGTGGCACGCGGGCCCTGACTGGCCGTGTCTACGGGCTGCCCCTGTCAGTACAACCTTGCTCGCGCTGAGGACATGTCCGTGTTATGGATTACCAATGCATCGTCGTGTACACTGTCATCAACATCGCACCCCCGCGGCTCACCGCGCAGGCGGCGGAGCTCTCCGACGGTTGTATCACCTGGTTCAAAAATAAGATCAAAAGGTTAGTTGGAAATATAGCCGAATTAATAAATACTTTATTGTTTTTCTATAAGACAATAAATAATACAATATAAAAAATAATAGAACAGCCGGAGGTAAAAACATACTTTCCTTTCGGCATTATTGTTGATTACCACACAATATATGAACCAGACCTGAAAAGTTTAATACTGCATCTAAAAATATATCTCTTACAAATATTTTATTTGTTAGCAAATAGTTCATAGTTACACAAAAGTAAGGTATGTGAAATGTTACGCCTGTACAGGCATTATCATCTTCTCAAAATTAACAAAATTTTCGACAAACTCCCAGTTACTAACAAAAATAAACAGATTTTTTTTGTGAACGATTAGAAGTTATCTATAATTTATTTTTAGAAATATCGTATAATGATGATGCAATACACATTTAAATGGAACTTAGTAATTAAAAGTACTTCTAAGGAAAACTCAAATTAATAAAACTGGGTCATTGCTATGCCCTAGAGACCTTGCTTGGTCACGCCTGTGAAAATAAGCTTGTGCTCAGAAGTACAAAAGAATAAATTAATTAAAATGGAATCTGTTTCATTATTTAAAAGCACCTGTTAATGGCCTTAACCTAGCTTAAAGACGACGAAACAGAGTGTCTGCGGTCGTTGTTTTAAAATAAATTTAATTCTATCGCATTCCACAAAATTTAGTAGGAAAAATTCAAAATTTTTATAGTATAAACAACGTCATCTGTTTATTTCAGAGCGGTAGCAGTTTATCTTCATTCATTGAAGTTGTCACCAAATAGTGGAGCCATACACGGAAATTTGGCATGTTTGTATTATAAACAGGGCTTCATAGATCTTGCCATAGACACATACAGGCGTGCCATAGAACTTCAGCCCAATTTTCCAGATGCCTATTGCAATCTCGCTAATGCACTCAAAGAAAAGGGACTCGTTTGCGAGGCGGAGGAGTGTTACAACAATGCCTTACGACTGTGCCCGTCACACGTTGACACTCTTAACAACCTCGGCAATGTCAAAAGAGAACAAGGAAATATTGATGAAGCTACCAAATTATACCTGAAAGCTTTAGAGGTATTTCCCAATTTTGCAGCCACTCACAGTAACTTGGCCTCACTTTTGCAACATCGAGGTACGTATAAATTTAAAATGTGATATTTTTTAGGGTTTTTATGTGTTATTATCAAATGTGCCGAATCGGGCTATGTTTATAAGTGCTTTACAAGCGAATAATATGTGCCACATACATATACATTCTTCATTTGTGTAAAAAGTACCGGTAATCGTTCAATAATACCCAAAAAGTAACTTAACATTTATTTTGTAGCCTTCAAAGTAGGCTCCTTCGCTTGCAATACAGCTGCACCAGCGCTTGATCCAGTCCTCTATATTTTGTTTGTAAGCCGATTGAGGTTTGGTCTTTAACTCTTTTGACGATTTTTCTTTTATGACTTCAATTGTCTCGAAACGCCGCCGTCCACGAAGTGGTAATTTTAGCCCCGGGAACAGGAAAAAGTCAGGCGGAGTCATTTCATTGAGTGAATCCAGCGCTGGGTCGTCGTGTTTTTCGCTAAAAACTTATGCCTGAAGAGGACTCTGTGCTGTTTCTTTTTGGCCAAAATTCGGCTCTTTTAAAACAAATCGTGCAACGACGAATAAGATCAACGTACCATAAATATAAGTTCACATCTATTTCATGGATTTTCAAGTGCTATCTTCTTGATCATTCATCACTCATCACATGCAGAGTTCACACACATGCAGAGTAGCTGTAGTATACTTGTCGGAGATGCATCCTAAATTTAGATGTTTAACATAACCGTTAGCAGTTATAGGAATTAGCTAAAAAATAATTTTGCGTTTAATAATGCAGCGCAGTCGACGTTTGGATTCGATTTTAACCAGTGTGAGAGTAGTTACATAGTAGTTTTTACCATCTGACGCTAAAACGTTAGATGGTAAAATCTTTACACCGTCAGCATGTGTAAGATGGCTGAAGCTGGCTACTATTCCTGACGGCAGGAATTAAGCAACCTAAAACTAAAAGGGAAACCTGTCCGTGTCCAGGCAAAACTAGTCACTCCTGAACCCAATTGGAGAATTATTAATTGTGTCTGCTGCTGATAGCGGATATACTTTCTAGATAACGCCAGAACATGTGCAATGAAAATCAGCTAAACAATATTTCGATGTTTATAAAACTGTAAAATTTAAAACCCATTTACGAAAAAAACATCTCGTAAAAAACAATCACTACCCAATAATTAGAGCGTATAATATAATAACACGCTAATTCGTTTTACCTCGGTAAAATTAGTATAATAATTATTACAAAACGTATAAAATAGTGTTAAAGTTGTATGTTCTCTTGTTTCTTGTGAAGACTTTGTAACAGACATTTTTTTAATGCAAATTTCAGTTGTTTTAATATTGCAATTGCAGGCAAGCTTCATGAAGCGTTGATGCATTACAGACAAGCTATAAATATTCAGCCAAAGTTTGCTGACGCTTATAGCAATATGGGAAACACTCTCAGAGAATTGCAAGATATAGCAGGCGCTCTTGTTTGCTTTAAGAAAGCTATAGAGATAAACCCCACATTCGCCGACGCGCATTGTAATTTAGCAAGTATTTACAAAGATATGGGGAAGATAAATGAAGCTATTGAATCTTATAAAAACGCGTTGAAATTCAAACCAGATTTTCCCGATGCTTATTGCAACCTTACACACTGCTTACAAATAATTTGCAATTGGGATAATTACAAAGAGAGAATGCATAACATAGTGTCAATAGTAGAAGATCAATTAAACATGGAAAAACTTACCTCCGTACATCCACACCATTCCATTTTATATCCATTAAAAAATGAAGTAAGAAAAGATATAGCCACGCGACATGCCAACTTATACACAGAAAAAGTTAATATGTTAGGTAAAGTAACATTTTTACATAACAAAAGAAGGAAAGAGAGATTACGTATCGGATATGTTAGTAGTGATTTTGGTAACCATCCAACTTCCCACCTAATGCAGTCCATACCAGGTCTTCACGATCACTCAAAAGTGGAAATTTTTTGCTATGCTTTGAATTTCGATGATGGCACCACATTCCGTAATAGAATAGTTAAGGACGCTGAACATTTTATTGATCTATCGTCGGCGTCCTGTTATATTGAAGCAGCCAAGAAAATAAACCGAGATGGCATAGATATTTTAGTTAATATGAATGGCTATACCAAAGGTGCACGAAATGAAATTTTTGCTTTAAAACCAGCTCCCATTCAAATAATGTGGCTAGGATATCCTGGAACGAGCGGTGCACAATACATGGATTACATAATAACCGACGAAATATCCTCGCCGATGTCCACAACATTAGATTTTACTGAAAAGTTTGCGTATATGCCTTACACATATTTCGTTGGGGATCACAGGCAAATGTTCCCACATTTGAAAACACACTACAAGGCTGTCTCTGGTAAAACAAATGGCTCTAATCAAAATATGGCTCTAATAAATTGTTCTGAAAATATTAATATCAATCAATTATTTAGTGTAAACGAAAAAGTTGGTACGATTGACTACGAAAATTTACCACCAATTAGAATATGCGAAAAGGAAATAAACATTCCCGATGACTTAATGGAGACCTCCGTGGACCCTAATCTCACGCAGGTATTTTTACCTTTTTTATGAATCGTTCGAAACATATGTTGCTCGTTGCTTACGTTAATCGCTTAATTTCAGGTACTGGTCAACGGCATTCCTATACAGAATGGTTTATCGATAAACAGTTGTAACAAAAAAGTAGCAGCCGCTGAAGAAATATACGATGGGATAATATTTACATCAAGAAAACAATACGGTTTGCCCGATGAGGCAATTGTTTACTGTAACTTCAATCAGTTGTACAAAATGGACCCAGGAGTCTTGGAAATGTGGGTTAACATATTGAAAAAGGTACCGAATAGCGTTCTCTGGCTGTTAAGTTTCCCTGCTGCTGGCGAACCGAATGTACATAAATATGCCCAGAGATTAGGTACAAATTTTAATTGTTTATTTGTTGTAGACATGATTGATGATTGGGTATAAGTATTATATTTTTTGCAGGGCTACCACCTGGCCGCATAATATTCTCTAGCATCGCTTGCAAAGAGGAACACGTGAGAAGAGGACAGTTAGCAGATATTTGTGTAGACACGCCTTTGTGCAACGGGCACACGACTGCTATGGATGTTTTATGGGCAGGAACGCCAGTCGTAACACTCCCAGGAGAAACATTAGCTTCTCGGTTTGTTTAAATTATTTAAGTTTAAACATGAAGACTATTTTATACTAGGGAAAAACATAAAGTTCACGGTTGGTCTTTTATTTATACACAGCGTTGCTGCGTCTCAGCTAACCGCCTTGGGTTGTCCGGAACTGATAGCCGTAAGTAAAAGACAATACGAAGATATCGCTGTTAAATTGGGAACAAATAGGAAATAGTAAGTTTCTTTTTAACATTTATATCAACTGACCGGCCTGTTTGGCTAGTAGTGTAAGTTGTGGATTCAATTCCTACCCGGTACATCTTTGAATATTAAGCAATAATCGCTTCCGCTGTCTGTTCACTTAGACCTTTTAAACTCTTTAACGGATTTCAAAACAGAGTGTTCATAAATAAAACATGCATATTATATAATAATGCATACTATAGAAAATTCAAGATTTTTAATCGACTTCTAAAAAAGGAGGAGGTTCTCAATTGGGATGTTTTTTTTATGTTTGTTCGCGCATATCTCTATCGTTTACCAACCGATTTGAACACTTTTTTTTTTTGTTTGAAAGGGTAGACTTCCCAAATGGTCCCATTGTCATCAGGTCCAGGATCTGATGATGGTATCATGCCGAAATCGAGGGAACTCCTAAATTTTTATAAAAAAACGTATTTTTTTATTTTAAAAGTTACTCTAAAACGTAGTCAGACATTGAGACTCCAACTAAAAAGTAAAAAATAAAAGCTTTTTACAAAAAAAAGATAACCAACTTCAAAAACTAAAAGCACAATAATAACTATTTCGGAAGTAGGTAGCTTCTCTTCTGCCGGTCTATTTGATGTGTTGCCACCGACTTCCAAAAAAAAAAATAGTTATTTTTTTGTGCTTTTAGTTTTTGAAGTCGGTTATTTTTTTTTTGTAAAAAGCTTTTTACAACAGATTTGTAAGACTATTGGGAGGCTGGGGCGGGTCGCTAGTAAATTATATAAGTTTGTATGTCAGTTATCTTTCTTAATTGTCGCTACAAAGCTCTGCTAATTTGGAATCAAATGGCCATATACGAAATAGTCCTAAGATTTTTTTTCATCAAAGTTTGTCGTAGATGTTTCTAAGGGTACATTTTCTTTTACAGTCGAACATATATTCGGGCTAAGGTTTCAAAAGCACGTTTAGATAGCACCTTATTCGACTGCAAACACTATGTTGGTGGGCTTGAAGTACTCTATGATAAAATGTGGAAACGATACGAGAATGGAGAAAAGCCGGGCCATATAACTACGAGAGAAAAGGTACTAAACACAAAATATAAGAGATAAAATTAATTCTAAAAATAAAAATCAGTTCTAGTTCCAGGGCGAGGGAAGTCATTTGATGATTTTTCCACTTACCAAAAAAGGGGTCTTGTTTTTTTATACTGTTCATAGATAATAATATGATTGTAACCTAATTATTTCCAAAAAAATGCTGCGCAGATATTATAGGCCTCACATCTGAATGGACGGACATCAAACATTCAATCAATCACATTGACAACTTAATACGATTAGTCTGCCGCACAACCGATCGACTGCAATTATATTGGTTTAGTTTGGTTGATTTTGAGTGACGTAGAGGTTAAATGCAATTCGTACACGGCATGACGTGGCGATGAAGCGATTCCGTAATGTAAGCTAATCCAATTGATTGCAATTTAGACATGCAATACCTATTTCATCATTGGGTAAGAGAAAATTCGACCAAAACTGAGAATAAAATATATTTTTGACAGTTTATCGATGTTATAAAATATTGGTAAATATTGTATATAAAATATATAATATGTTAGTTTGTATAATTATATTGTAATTAGTTCGTCATTTACTTATTTTCTGAATTTATTATGGGACTGTAGTTTTAACTATCTGTGCGTTTTGAATTGTAAATGTTTATATTATTAATATGTGTTAATTTGTTGGGTAATATGTATAATGTGTTATTGCCTAATAATTAGCTGCGAATGTCAATTTCCTTTATTGCTGTATTTCATGAGTTTACGGTATTTTAGTTTTGTAATACCACGACGTGGCGGGGCTGTAACCTCATAGCTTCAGATTTCTAATTTCTTTTGTTTTCGATCTAAATAATAAATTATCTGACGACTTTCTGGCATCCATCTTTGATTTTTACAGAAAATACTCAGTTACATTACATTTTGCAATGTTTTTTTTTCACAATGCAGCAAATATAAACCGTTAACGCCATAAAATGCTATTTTGAGCTCTATGGCGTTATACTAGCAAGCACCAATGACGTCACTCTACAAACAGTTAATCTCCAATCAGCTAAACTATAAAATCAATTACACACATTAGGTAATTTTCGTCTTGTGACATCATTACATACCTATTTATTATTATCGATCACAAGACAAGGCTCAAAATTTAACTAACCTTTCGACGACCAAGCTCTGTCGGCTGCTATTGTGTCTCGAATCCCGTGTGTTTGATTGTTTAAATATCTTTAGTTACATGTGAACAAAAAAAGGATAATAGAGATAATATACATTTATGTCTACTTGGAGATAATTAATTAAATCAGCCAAAAAAATTGTATAGGTAGATACTTAGTCCTGTAAATTGGTATAGTTATTCTTTGTCATGTTCCGACAAACTTTGTAAAAGTCCCCAAGATCGGGGGATGGCTTTAACGGGTTTGACATTATGGGTAGGTATGATAGGAGAGAGGGCAAAAGATACTTAATATCTTAAAAAAAATTGCTTAACCCTAAGCAAATCCCAAAAACCCATAATAAGCTTTGCGAATTAGTGTAAGTAACTTCATTATACCTATTTGCTAATTCCTTTTCAGATTCAAACAATTTTACAATGAAAAAAAAATAGAATCAAATTAGCGGTCCGTCCAGATGCTGTCCATACGGAATTCACAGGTTTTAATGTAATTGTTTCAACATAATAAAATAATTTAACTTAAATACTAACTAAGTGTGTACAATTATTATGCTATGAATTAAATTATTGTATTTTATTAGTCTTTTATTTGCCTTTACATAACGAGGAAGTGACAATACATAAAATGGCGTTAAGAGATTGCATATAAAAATTCAACCAAACATTTCCTATGTTTGGTTGAATTTTTATATGCAATATCGCTCGTTACTTACTTTTTTATGAAATGAATAGTATACTAGTGATAAAATGATATTTAATTTGATTATTTAAATGATTCTACGAATATTCTATGAGTCATTAAATAAGGTGGAAAATGGTGCCAATTCTCTTGTGCACAACTAAACGTAAATTTAAGTTAGGTGCATCTTTCTCTTTCCATTTCTTAAAGAAAAGGACAGAAGATACATTTTAGTTTAATCCTGTCAAATTAGACAGCGCCTCATGGCAATTGACGTATATTTAGACGCCATGTTTTTAAATTGCGTCTAAATTATCTATGGAGTGTCTAAATTTGACAGGACTTAACTAATATTTGATCTTCTGTCCTTTTTTTAATTAAACGGAAAGAGAAAGATGCATTTAACTTAAATTTACGATAGTTTGTGCACAATAGAATCGGCACCATTGTCTTTATAAAGATCGTACTGCTGTTGAAATTGTTTACTGATGCTGTATGACCCGTTTTATCGACTTGTAACGTCCCGTTTCATCGAAGCAATGCTCTGTTTTAACGACTTCTAAAAACGGACTATAACAAGAACTTGCAGATATCAAAAGCGGAATTTGTTAACTAGAATAGGACTATCAATTACAATTATGGTGAAAAGAGGATTTGCTAGGAATTACGACACAGCGTTGTTTCCGTTGGTCTTACTCCAGTGTTTAAACAAACATTTGTCTCTAGAGGAGAATGAGAATATATAGGTAAGTAAGTGCATCGTTACAGTCATCTTAGTTGGAGTTCTTAAATATAAACTTAAGAACAAATTTCATTGCCATAAAAACGGTTACTGAGAGTCATCCTTAAAAGATAGACATATGCTGTCCAGAATTTTTATAATATTAGCGCTTTACTAATAAACGCTGCATAAAGTTACGACAGGTTTATACGTCAAAAAATGTATCGTTACACAGGCTTTATTCATTGCATAACTTTACACAGTGATTATTAGTAAGGGCATTAGTGTTTTAAGTATCGTGATGGCCTAATGGATAAGACGCCCGCCTCTCGAGTAAGAGGTTAAGGGGTCTAATCCGGGCAAGTACCAATGTGACTTTTTCAATTAATTTGTACTATCTAAAGTTTATCTTAGACATCACTGACATCTCGTGTCTCGGAAAGCACGTAAAGCCGTTAGTCCCGACTGTCAGTTGGAGTTGGAGTGGTGGTCAGAAGCCCAGAATTCTGACTAGTCTAACCAAGGTGTATCGTGTCACCTAGTTACTGGGTTGTGGAGGTCTGATAGGCAGTCACTTTACATAAAACACTGGTATCCAGCTAAATCCAGTTAGGCTGGAAGCCGACCCCAAAATAATTAAGAAAAGGTTAGTAAGATGATGAAGTGTTTTTAGGGTCCTGTACGTCACAAGCTCAAGGAAATAAAGGCACCCTTATTTGTTTCTTTTTTGTATGTCTCTCACTAAGAACCTTTATCACGGCAACGCATGAATGTATCAAGTTGAAATTAGAACCTTATACTCACATCTGTAGTGCCCAGAATCTGTAAAAAAAACACCTTTCAGTTAACAAAAAAAAGGCCAGGTTATGTCGCAAAAACAAATATTTCAACACTGTCAAAGGATTCAAAATTCAAAGGGTACTTGCCGTTGACCTGGACCGAGAACTATGACATTTGGCGTCTTATGTTACAATTACAGTGAAAAGTCCGAAAATTATACATATATCTATTTAATTATACATATATTTATTTAAGTCACAAAAACACAGTCGTTATGCCAGGAACGGGGAATGAAATATTGAAGTGAGTTCAACGTGTCTTGTCTCATAAAACAGTGAACTCGCATCGTATAAATAAAAGTGATTCATTTTCATAAGCTTAAAATAGATTTTCAATTATTTTTATGATGTCATTGTATCTTGCGTTCAAACGACTACCAAAAAAGTACCAATTGATATAGTACCAATAAATTCAAAATGCCTGCCATATGTAATGGATAAATGCTCGAAAAAATGTTTTGTAAAGTATTCTGGAAATAAACATTATGAATTTGAATGATTCTGATTTTGACTAAAGTAAGTTTTATAAAATGCTCTACTCTTCGCTACGCTCGGTTGCTTTCGCTCGTTGTGTAGCCACTAGTTCTAACCTAACTAAAGGTGAGCATGAATACATTTTCGTAGGAAAAAGAGTATTTTAGTGAGCATTTAAATATCTGTCTTTTATAAGTAAGTAATAGGTACCGAATAACTTTGGCGTATGTAGTGCTTTAGTTTTCACTGTTATGCGTACATATAAGTACGTATAAAATTGTGTGAAAACCTCAAACCTTCTTTTTATAATAGATGGCAAACTAGCGGACGGCCTAACTGATGTTAAGTAATCACAGACTTTAGACATACAATACCAGAGACACATTTTCTCTCTGATGGTCAGATGGAGGCATTGTCTGAAGTTGCCATATTATTTTACTTATACATGTGAACTTAAAGTACCATAGGTAAGTAAAATAACAAAATCAATTATTATTTTACGTCTTTACCCGAAACAGGTTATCGCTTCATCTACTTCAATGGGTTTTTTTATGGACGTAAAGTGTCAGTCCTGTTAGACGTTTTCAACCTTTGAAGATTTTAGCTAAGATTAGATGTGATCAGTTGTCTTGTTAACATTGTACAAGTTCAGCTTAGTTTGAGACCAGATTGGGATATATGGGCCCTGTGTGAGTGGTCCCGGGATAAATATTTATAGGCGGGTGTCACTGTTTAGAACCTGCCGATCCGATAGAAACTTGCGTCGACTTGTACTTATGTCCAATCCGACACAAATCGTAGCTAAAAATGTCGCCTTCGATAGTTTTATCGGGTTGCCCTAATGATGTTTAGATAAAGCTATTGTAGATTGTCTCCCTTCTGATCACAGCGGACAAACCATCTCTTTTGAGTCCAATTCACCTGTACTAAAATTGCAGATACAGTCTAGACCAATTACATCAAATAATTTAAATAAGTTTAATAACACTTTAAGTAGTCAATTAAGTAGTCAAAGCTTTGACATTGAAGAGGGAAATGTTCTGTATAAACAGTTCTTTACAGTCGTGCAAACAGGGTTTAATAACATTTTTAAGAAAAAAACTAAAACAATTTGCCCTAAATTTCTATTTTCTGACTGGGCAACTAGAGGTATCAGAAAAAGCAGGGATAGACTATTTGAGCTGTATGGCCTTAAGCCTTATAATAACACAGACACATTGAATAAGTATGTTGCTAATTATTCAAAAATGTTTAAAAATGTTTGCAAGGCAGCTAAAGCCTTATTTATTAGCAATAAGATTAAGTCATCGGATAATAAAATAAAAGCTGTTTGGAAAGTGATCAATAATGAAACAAATAGGAATAAAAGACATAATATTGATTACACCTTGGCCACTTCCCATGGTCTCATAAACAAGAATGACGATGTGGCTCAGGAATTTACGTCATTTTTTACCAATATACCAATAAAAATCACAGAAAGCTTAGATTCATCGCCCACATTTGCTGTTGATCTACTGAAAGCAAATGTTTCAGCCTGTCGTGTAGAATTTAAATTTAAGCATATTAACCCTGTGGCCGTTGTAAAGGCTTTTAAACAGATTAAAATCAAAGCGACTGAAGATCTTTGGGGCATGTCTACTAATGTTTGTAATTCTATAATTGGAACAATAGCGCCCTATTTAGCGTGTATATTTAATTTATGTATAGATCAAGGGGTTTTTCCGGATTTAATGAAGTACAGCAAAGTTATACAACTTTTCAAATCCGGGGATAGCAAAGACGCTAATAATTATAGACCTGTTTCTGTTTTACCGGTCCTCAGCAAAGTATTTGAAAAAATAATGCTTAATCAAATGCTCAGCCATTTTAACTGCAATAACATCTTACATGACCAACAGTATGGTTTCACCAAAGGACGTTGTACTACTGACGCCGGTGTCACTTTAATCAAACATATATTTAAAGCATGGGAAGAGTCGCAAGATGCTATTGGCATTTTCTGCGACCTCTCCAAGGCATTTGATTGCGTGAGTCATGAAACACTACTTTTGAAACTTGAGCATTACGGGCTCGAAAAATTAGCGCTTAGTTTAGTAAAATCTTATCTTACTGATCGACTGCAACAGGTTCAAATTAATGGTGTGAATTCACTGGGCTCAAAGGTAAGAATAGGGGTACCGCAAGGATCAATATTAGGTGCTTTCCTCTTTTTAGTCTATATAAATGATTTACCAAATTTGCTGGAAAACCAACCTCAAATGGTGTTATTTGCTGATGACACTTCACTGATTTTTAAAGTGAATAGACGTGCACAACACCTTGACGACGTAAATAACGCTATGCTTAAGGTTCATCACTGGTTTACTGTAAATAACTTAGTACTAAATGAAAAAAAAACTAAATGCATAAGATTTACTTTACCCAATGTTAGAAGTACTGAGTGTAATATTGTATTGAACAAGGATGTACTTGAATTCGTCGAAAAAACGGTTTTCCTTGGGATAACGCTCGACTCAAAGCTGCAGTGGGGCCCTCACATAACAT
Source organism: Athetis lepigone (assembly GCA_033675125.1). Taxonomy (NCBI): domain Eukaryota; kingdom Metazoa; phylum Arthropoda; class Insecta; order Lepidoptera; family Noctuidae; genus Athetis; species Athetis lepigone. The sequence continues at coordinate 16,237,618 of CM066219.1, forward strand.
CTCTTACAGCGCGGTTAAGTTCAGCTGCTTTCGCTGTCAGAAAAATCCGGCAATTAACCGACGTAGATACCGCGAGACTAGTCTATTTTAGCTATTTTCATAGTGTCATGTCTTACGGTATTTTACTTTGGGGACGTGCTGCAGATATAGAGTCCGTATTTGTATTGCAAAAGAGGGCTGTCAGAGCTATATATAATCTCAGCAGCCGCGAATCTCTAAGGGATTTGTTTAAAAGTATTAACATCTTGACGGTACCTTGTCAATATATATACGAAAACATTATGTACGTTCGAAAAAATCTTCATCTTTTTAGTAAAATAAGTGACAGGCATAATTTTAATACCAGAAATAAGAACAAATTGGATCAACCAAGTTTTAGATTGTCAAAAGTCCACACTTCTTTTATGGGGTATTGTGTAAAATGTTATAATAAAATACCACTCGAAATTCTCCATCTAAATGAGAAAAAATTTAAAACATGCATTAAACGCACGCTATGTAACCAAGCATATTATAAGTTAGAAGATTATATCAATGATAAACATGCTTGGCTAAATGCTGGTCCTGCTCCACATAAGCTCACAAATTAGAAATTTTAATCATTGGAAGATAGAAAATGTTTCTTATCCCCTTAATTTTTGACATGAATATTCAAAATAGTTATTATTATTATTGTATACCTATTGGTAATTAAATTTCACTCATTTATATTTATTTAGGTACAGTACAAAACTTTGGTTTGTGTAATTTAGATGCATATTTGAATTTTGTAAATGTGAGTACGATGCAGTAAGATGCAGACTTATTACGATAGTTTTCTACTGGCACAAATAGACATGGTGGTTAGGAGCATTGTCATGCTCGCTCAAAAAGTCTCGCTGATGGTGGCGAGTGCGTTGGATCATTCGGTTCCCTTCAAAATGGTTGAGCTAAATGGTGCTGATGCCACGCGTCATGCTCGTGAACGGGCGCTGTCAGTTGAGATGGGTCATCTCTTAACTGCCATGACTTTTTACTTTTTATTTTATTTTAATTTTGTATTTGTTTATTCTTTTGTTACATACACATTGTTTTCACATGTAGAAGCAACAAAAAGAAAATGTAACTAAGATTTTGTAAAACATGATATTTTTAAAAAGAGTGTCCGTGGAGTTTCTTGCCTGTTCTTCTCCATAGAGATCTACGTTTTGGAACAGGCAATTAGCGTCACTTTTCTTTTCTGACTAACCGACCGACTCTTTGACAATTCATAAGTACCTGTAAATGGTCTAAGTGAAATAAATGCTTTGAATTTTGAGTTTTGAAAAATTTTGATGAAAATACCAACATGGATCCGCCACGTTTGTCAACCTGATAAAACCAAAGATAGAAACTGTAACTTCGACGGGCCATTTGCTCTAGTGGTTAGTGACCCTGACTGCTAAGCCGGAGGTCATGGGTTCGATTCCCACCCAGCACAAACTTTGTGTGATGAGCATTATTGTTTGTTCTGTGTCTGGGTGTAATTTATCTATAATATGTATGTATTTAGAAAGTATATAGGTATGTATATTAGTTGTCTGGTTACCATAACACAAGCTCTGCTTAGCTTGGGATCAGATGACCGTGTGTGAGTAGCCCCAAGATATTTATTATTTATATTTATTTATTAACTTGTTCAATAGCCACTTTAGACAAGCAGCCTAAAAGATTAGCCTCTTTCTCCACAACCTTTACATCTAACGACGACGGATTATCATGGAACACTGAGCTAAAATATTAGGCAAACGAGTCACTGGCATCCTGTCCTTCTACAACTTTCATCCATTGATAAATATATACACTTCCGGACTCCTAAATCGAGCCACCTAGCATAATGAGTTTGTATTGTCCATAGATTTAAAAATATATATATGAATTATCAATTCAGTTTTTAGCTCTTCCAATTTTTTTTCTTTATCCTATAATGTCCCACTCCTTGGCAAAAACTCCCTCAAGTACTTCAAGACTCCGTTGTCCTTCGCCTCCTCGAACCAGCCCTCGTTGTATGCGTTAAGGTCATCTCGCTACCCTTTTTGGGCAACGTTCCCTTCTGATAGACATCTTTCGATAGAGTAATTGATTTTGCTAAAATTTAATGTTTACTGGCAAAAGCCTGCACAGCCTGGATTGACAGGTCCACTCAATAATGTTTTTTCCCTCCATCAAAAGCACCTTGGTAACCTAAATGGTCCTCGCATGATTTGACCAATACTATACAATACAATAGTATGGACTTTAAAGGAGTCTTTGCCCTCTGAGTTTGTTTTGGTTGTTTCTTCTCATAGTAGTCAGCAAGGCAAACACACTCTTTAGTTCGCTTAAAATAAGCAAAAATAATTGCTGACCTGTAAAAGTGTTACCTATATTTACTGGGAACCGAATTTTATAATTCCGAAAAATTATAATGTCGAATGTTAAAAATTCCGAGTTTAACCGAAAGTCATAAATCCGACTTGTTTGTTTTCCGTACAATCATACTCATACGTCACTTATACTGCAATACCCAATAAGAATTTTATTACGCGTCGGTGCTTATGCCATTTTTCATATCATATCACAGAAGTAGGTTTTAAGCGCGTCGCTTGTCCACCACCAGTAATGCTGCAAAGGGGATTGTCGGGACATCTTAACTGCTTTGCACTGGATTCTGCGATGGACAACCTTATCTGCTCTGCGCCTGATGCTGTAATAACTCCCCTCACCCCTTCTTGAGACTCACCCTTTTCCTAGAAATTGAGGCAAAACTTGGTTCTAGTTCTGCAACAGGCAAAGAGATGGACGTTACATATGCCACCAATGTAAATTCTACGCAAACAGTCTCAGAAATAAGCCTGCCTCTTACATCGGAATTGTCTTGAAGAAATAATAATTCACCTTCAGTAAAATGATCTAAAAAAATACTCGAAAACTGAAGCAATCTGTTGATGTTCGTCCAAGTACATCCACGGCAACCGAAGTTACTACAAATACTTAAGCCATGAAGAACAGCCCATCCTACAAAGAAGTCCGCTTATTTTGACTATATCTCCAATGATGAGGTAGCTTTGTTAAGTGCATCTGGCAATGTTGGGAGCTCTGATGAGTGGTGGCAAGAAAAAGAAAAAAATATCAGTTGACCCCAAAGAAGAGACAGTAGGTGATAAAACAAAAACGAAAAAAAAAGTGAATAAGAAAAATTCTGTTCTCAAAAGCGAATATCTGGACAGTTACACAAAAAAATAATGGAAAAGTATGTGAAAAAAAAAGTTCAACCAAACCCTAGCGCTGGTAAAAAATGTGGGCACAACTGAGGCGAAAAGAAGACTCAGCATTTTCAAACATTTTTGGAGACTAACAGAGCAGAGAAGAAAGGATTGGATCATAAGTCTAACTCATATAACTAGCATTAAAAGAAAAAAAGCGTACAAATACAATATAACAGATGGTGACACTCAGAGACAAGTCTGTCTGCAATTCTTGTGCATACTCTTGACTTGAGTTGTTACAACTGCTGATCCGTTGGTAGTGCCAAGGAATCGGTAAGAGGTAAAAATGTACCGCCTAATAAAACCAGTCATGATGATTTAGTAGCGGTTGAAAATTACATTAAATCATTACACGCAGTGCCTTCACATTAATGTAGCCGAACTTCCAGCTGAGTACAAAAATTTGGCCATTTATATAGAAAGTGACATAGTAGTTCCCAAGGGCTGAATTTTGTTTCAGATGGCGTGTTCCGAAAAAACAAAGAAAATTTTAATATAGCATTCCATGTTCCCAAAAAGGATAAATTTCTCAAATGCTCTCGTTTTGAAAACCTATATCTGAAGAAAGACTAGCTCACTGTGAACATCTTGTTGGAAAAGAACACACATACAACCGCTACAAGATGCACAAAAGTATTCATAAAACAGATCCAGCAACAATTTGTGTAAGTTTTGACTTACAGAAAGTTCTCAACACACCATACGGTGGCAGTATGTTGTTATTTTACTCACGGAAGCTTAGCGTTTATAACGCAGTTGTATACGAAACCTGCACACGAAATGTTTTCTGCTACTACTGGAACGAAAGTCAAGATAACCGCGGTGCTAATGAAATGGCTACGACTTTGAGGAAATATATAACTAATCGTGACGAACGTGGGAAAATAAAACGATTTCTTCTGTATTGTGACTGCTGCCCCAGTAAGAATCGTAACAAAATTGTTCTGGCAATGCTCAACGAAACTGTTCAACGTTGCAAAAATATTGAATCTATTCAGATTATTTTTTTACTCATGGGGCGCACCTATATGAAAGTCGATCCTGCACACGCAACAATTAAAAACCACGTTAAAAATACTACCATCTGGGCACCATCGCAGTGGTATACGGTTTTTCAAACGGCAAGACAGAATCCAAAGCCTTTTGATGTTGAGAAGTTAAAACACACAGACTTTAGGAGATGGGACCTTCTGGATGACAAATACTTCGTGGGTAATCTTGTCGCCCACTATTTTTAAGTAGCTTTGATTTTTATTGATTAAATAATATTAACAAAAATGTATTTTTATTTAAAACATCCTACTATCCGCTTGTTAGTGAATAGATATTTGTAGGTGACAAACATGAAACGAGTATGATGACGAACTGTCATCTTTTAATCAACCATTTAGTGTAAATTTCAATTACTTGAACGGGTAGGATATACTGAAACAGGGCCCTAAGACTAAGGATCCTTGGTCTATTTCTATTTAAATTGATTCTGAAAAATCAAAAAGAAACTGACATTACTATTAATTGAAAAATGCTATTATTCAATAAATGAGTTTTTAAACGACACTGACTTACGTATTTAATAATTTAATGTGTCTACTGAATAATGTAATGTATAAAAAAGTTAATGTATGTATTGTAGCATTAAGCTACTATTTGGCCTCGTGCTCGTCAAACAAGTACTCCTTTTGTTCGCTATCCTTTTTTACGAAATTCTTATTGGTAAATTTTTAAAATTATAAGGAGTGCTATTTGATGGAAAGAAAAAACAGTTTTTATCTGACACTTACTCGTACTACTTGGAGTTGATGACAAAATGTCTGTCGTCCATGGTCAATTTTATTCAATCTATTGTGGATTTCTTATAAAGTTTGTTCTTGTTATTCTCATGGTTTTCAAATAATAACAATGCTCGATTCATAGTTAGCAAATAAGAACACGTATTCCATGATTTAAAGGAAAATTGTTGAAATCCGCTAGATATTTGGATATTACAATGGACGAATAACAAGGACAATTCCACACAACATTTTACTGGTCAAGATAATTTCCGCAAGTATATTTTAAAACCAATTTTTGATTTGCTGGTGAAACTAACCAGGAAGTCTTCTCGGATGCTGTAATTAACCCATGTAAGCAGCCTATTAACACTTATATTCGGTTCGCGGACCGCATTTAAATATCACCAATAAATTGGAGACACTGCTAATACTCGACTGAGGCGCCACAAGGCGCATTTGAAATAACTGCCGTGTAAACGGTTGTACGAATCGCCACATCAAGAGTCTACTCAGGAAGCCCTTATTTTACGGAATCTTTTGGGACATTAATTTTATAAATTGTGGTGATTACCGGTGATGTTTTATAGTCAAAGTAGTGGTGATTTAAAAAAAAAAACTGTGATTCACCTTTCACTTTTCGTGAGTACCCTAATATGTTTTCAATTTGCTGTTGTAAACTACGTACGACAGAAATGCATTTCTTTATAACGTAAATAATCGAAAGTAAGAAATTCAACACGTCTATAAATTATTTCATAAAAAAGTGTTAGGTAAAGCTTGCAACACATTATACCTATTCTTTCGTTTCTTAAAAAAATCAGTTGAATTATTTTGGTGACATTATTGCCTTTTGTACCTTTACAACCAAGTATGTGAGTCAACCAATCAGATCGCGCGTAGCGTTTGGTTACTGCTTACTTATTATTTTACGAGTGAGTTCAGTAAGTTTATCAATTTACGAAAATGTGGACGTAAAATATTACAATTTATCTCCCGTTTAGAATCCTACGGAAGTTTATAAACTTCCTAGTAGATTGATAAACTTACGGATCTTGTTATTTTCCGGTGACATATATAAAAATGAAACCCGTTTTCCGTTGTCACGACTTGGCATGAAAACGGCTTGACCGACTTGGCGGTTTTTTTTAAATGTTCGTTGTAGTTCAAGGATGGTTTATGCGGCAAAAAAAAAACGAATAATTGTCGGGAAAGCCCTAAAAACAGCCCTTTTCTTTATCCCATACAAACGTTTTCTAACTAAAACGTAGAGTCAATTTGAGCTTTAACACCATACCATAAAGTTCAAGTGTTAGTCGAGAGGTTTCGGGAAGCCAAAACAATTGAGTGACGTTAGTATCGTATCGTCGTCAAACACGAATTATCTGACGTAAAATGTCACTTGAAATGTAAAGGAACGTCTCTTTGATGTGGTAGTAGGTAGGTAGAGCTCCGGCGGGATCTCATGGCGGAGTGGAGACAGCGACTGTCGCAACCTAGTGCTGGGCACGCCGTAATAGCGGCGGTAAGACCCCTCTTTGAGGAGTGGCTGGAGAGGCGCCACGGCGCTCTCACGTTTCGCCTGACACAGGTCCTCACCGGACACGGTCAGTTCGGGAGGTTCCTGTGTCGGATTCAGGCGGAAGCGACGCCTGGGTGTCACCACTGCAGCAACGGTCGCCTGGAGGACACGGTCGAGCACACGGTGGAGGTGTGCCGCGCATGGGCGGACCATAGACGTGTCCTCGTAGAGGCGATCGGCGGCGGTGACCTCTCGCGCCCAGCGCTGGTTCAGGCCATGCTGCGGGGCGAGACGGAATGGGATGCCGTCGCCTCCTTCTGCGAAGCAGTTATGCTAGTGAAGGAAGCGGCGGCGCGCGAGAGGCAACGACGAGCCTCTCGCCCCGGACAAAGACCCAGGCGAAGACGTCGAGAGTCGCAAGACGACTACCGGCCACCGTAGGCGCGGTTCTGCGGATGGCGAGCGATGGGTAGCTCGCCGCCCGGCTAGGACCAGGACCGCGTCGACGGCGCGTTAGTGTTCCACGCGCGCCTCAAAGACAAGGAGTCGGCACAGGAAGGGGCCTAACAGGGCCAACGCCTGCCGGGGTTGCGGAATGTGTATAGTAGTCACCGTGACCCTGGAACGTAAAGGGCAATCGAAGGAACATGAGTGGGTTTTAGTCAGTAAGAGTCTGACACGCCCTCCCGCCGCACCCAGGACGGGAGCAGTCATTGGATGATTTCCCACTCACCAAAAAAAAAAAAAAAAAGGTAGTGGGTAGGTAGTGGGTAGGTAGTGGGTAGGTAGTGGGTAGGTAGTGGGTAGGTAGTGGGTAGGTAGTAGGTAGGTAGTGGGTAGGTAGTGGGTAGGTAGTGGGTAGGTAGTAGGTAGGTAGTATGTCAATTCGAATTCAATATTCATAGTTGACAGGACAACGTCTGTCGGGTCAGCTAGTTGACATATAATAATTGATCTCACTTTATTCAAATTGTATTAGTAGTTTTGAATGAACAAACACAATAAATGACAATTTATTGTATTTTGCATGCCTAATTATAAGGTAGATTGTACAAGGTTCGTCTATCCGTATCTGTAAAACTCTGTTTTATGTACCTACAATCTTTCCTATAGCACTTATTGAACTGTCTAGTCTCTTATACGTATTTACCTTGCTATATAAGAAATCGGTATGTCTCTTAGGCTTCTTATCTTTTAATATTTAATTTGTCATTTGTATCTTATACCATACTTTCTCATTGTCAAATTAAAAGCTATTGTTATAAGCGACAAAAACCACTTTAAATAGCGTTAAATCATTAAAACTAAAAATACCAACAACTGCTCCATTTTTAGGGTTCCGTAGTCAACTAGGAACCCTTATAGTTTCGCCATGTCTGTCTGTCTGTCCGTCCGTCCTCGCTTAATCTCTGTGACCGTTAGCACTAGAAAGCTGAAATTTGGTACCAATATGTATATCAATCACGCCGACAAAGTGGTAAAATAAAAATTGGAAAAAAATGTTTTATTAGGGTATTTAAAAAAAAAATCACTTCCCTCTTTACATATAGGGGGGCATATGTAAAGAGGGAAGTGATTTTTTTTTTTAATTTCAACCCTGACGTGTGATATATTGTTGGATAGGTATTTAAAAATGAAAAGGGGTTTACTAAAATCAGTTTTTGATAATGTCAATAATATCGGAAATAATCGCTCAAAAAGGAAAAATGAAAGCGTCCCCCCCCCCCCTCTAACTTTTGACCCGTAGATTTAAAGAATATGAAAAAAATCTGGAAAGTAGAACTTTATAAGTACTTTCTAGGAAAATTATTTTGAACTTGATAGAAAGAACAGTTTTTGTACAAAAAAGACAAAAAGTTGTACAAAATAATTTCTGCGTACTTAGTATGTCAACGTAACAAATAGCCTTTTTTTAACTTACAAGTGGGAACACTTATTGTGACGGACGGGAAACTACGGAACCCTACATTGAGCGTGGCCCGACACGCTCTTGGCCGGTTTTTTTCTCTGATTTTATAACTGTTTTTTTTTTACGATATATGTAATAAATGAGAATAATACCTCAGTTTTTCTAAAAATTAAAACTTTGAACGGCTCTCCTGAACGTTTCACTTTTTGTCGCTTATACCTACCCTATTACCTTTTACCCGTCTTCGATATCCTCTATGAATTATTTTGTGTTATATATTGATACTATCAATATGGTTAACACGCCTACTCAGGGCACAATTTTTTTTTTAACCATCTAGAATAGTTTTATTTATTTTACGAATTATCATTTTTTCGGACTTTTTGATATTTGGTCTATTGAATCTGGGTATTTTGAGAATAGGAATTGTAAAGGTAAGGAATAATGAAATTTCGGAATTATAAAAATAGGAGTAATGTCGGACTTCTTATATTCGGAATTATGAACCATTAATTCGGAGTTATGAAAATCGGTATTTTGAAATTCGTTTTTGTGACTTTCGGAATAAAGTTCCCAATTTTATTATTTTACATTTGTTACTCTTTTCGTACTATAGTAGTTCTTTGTTACCAACAGAACAACGCCCTATCTTACATCACACGGACAGTCTTTTCATGGAACAACATATTCAGGGGGATATAATTCAGCGACACATAAACAGAGCTAAATTGGAAAAAGTTTTTGTTAGTAGGATAAGTTCGCTTGATATTGTTCTAGTAAAACATAGATAGTAGTTTTTGGTCGGAGATGCTTTATATTTTGATAACATTTGTTACAGTTTTCTTTACTTTTGTGAAAAGCCGCTTTATTTGTAACCTTAAGACACCTATCAAAACGTGTAAAAAGTGTTTCCACATTTTGACGAATAAGTACTTCCCATAAGAAGTAAAAAGTAAGCTGTACAAGAATATGTTACATAGTATATCGGTGTATTTTTGGTATTGCAAAACCCGCTAGGAGCTGATTCTACCCATGAAAACAAACCAACCAACTCTTATGGAAAAATATCAGCTGTTTCTAACAAAAGTTCAATGCCCTCCCGACTATAATGTATGAAACAGCTGATATTTTTTTCGAGATTATCAGAATTGGTTACATAATGAAAGTTGTTTGTTTTTATGGGTAGAATCACCACCTAGCGGTTTCCGCAAGACCAAAAATACACCTTGTAAATGTCTTGATCCTAAATTAGTAACCTTGCCTGTTTTTAATGGGAACATATCGCACGAGGGTCCGCGACCCTACCACCCACTGGGATTTCCTACTGGTGGGTAGAAAGGTGTCAATTTACACCTACCCCTCCACCCATTACGATAAAAAGTCTTGGAAGTCAATTTAAAATCTATTTCTTCTTACATAATAATACAATAGTCAATCATACTGGCTATAATTACGTGGCTCGATTTTTATAACAGGCAACGGGCCGACGCGCAGTGTTTAATAGGTTAGTGCGGGTGTTTGTAAACGTGATGGACTCGTTCGAAATGTATCCTTGCAACGAAACTCAACTCGCGTTGCTCCCTTATCCGTTCACAATAAAAAGCTTTTTAAAAAAAAGATAACCGACTTCAAAAACTAAAAGCTCAAAAATAACTATTTCCGAAGTCGGTGGCAACACAAATCGACCGGCAGAAGAGAAGCCACCGACTTTGGAAATAGTTATTTTTGAGCTTTTAGTTTTTGAAGTCGGTTATCTTTTTTTTAAAAAGCTTTTTATTTTTTACTTTTAAGTTATTAGTTACAGTCCAACATACAATCGTCTTTAAAAATCTACAACCCAAGAAAGCAAAACAGGATCTATGCAGGCAACGTCACGGGATACCCATTAGTGTTATATACTAAAACCTTCCCCAGAATATAACGAACACTTTTCTGAAAACCGCATCAAAATCGGTTCAGCCAAACGCAAGATATTCGCGGACAAACATACATACATACATACATACATACATACAGATCAAACAGAGAACCTACTTTTTTTTGAAGTCGGTTAAAAATGGTCAACAAGAGCTCTAAGTTTTGAAGTAAACGACATAATTATGCCATCTCTTCTGTGGGGATGACTTTCAATGCTGTAATGTATAGCAAACATCATTAATCCATGCTTGTTTGAATCAATAAATGAATTGAATTAACTAAAATTCATAGTGTCGGTTTCCTGTTGCTCCACTTAAATTTTTGAATTTGTAGCTAGTCATGAACAAACTGTAACAGTATTCCATTTAGTGCTAGAAGATTTTTTGACAGGAGTTGAACTATCTTGTGAAATCAATTGATCTGTTTTTTCAGTTATTTATATACAAATACAAAATACAAAATCTACATACAATACAAGTCTACTGACACAAATAGACATGGCGGTTAGGAGCATTGTCATGCTCGCTCAAAAAGTCTCGCTGATGGTGGCGAGTGCGTTGGATCATTCGATTCCCTTCAAAATGGTTGAGCTAAATGGTGCTGATGACACGCGTCATGCTCGTGAACGGGCGCTATCAGTTGAGATGGGTCATCTCTTAACTGCCATGACTTTTTATTTTTGACTTTTTATTTTAATTTTGTATTTGTTTATTTTGTTATATACTTACATTGTTTTCACATGTAGAAGCACCAAAAAGAAAATGTAACCAAGACTTTGTAAAACATGATATTTTTAAAAAGAGTGTCCGTGGAGTTTCTTGCCTGTTCTTCTCCATAGAGATCTACGTTTTGGAACAGGCAATTAGCGTCACTTTTTCTGACTAACAGACCGACCGACTCTTTGACAATTCATAAGTACCTGTAAATGGTCTAAGTGAAATAAATGCTTTGAAATTTGAATTTTTTTTTTGAAAAAAAAAATTGTTTATTGTTCCAAAAATTTTCCATACCAATACATTAAAATTTATATCTGGACTCACTGGACACACATAGGATTCCCTGTGTCGTGGAGTCCAGTCTCTTTCATCTTGTTAAATTACAATTTAGAAAACTTTAGACAAAAAATAAACATAAAAAAGTTAGAATAAAAAGTAAAAAGAATTAGGTAACACATGGCATAGTTTTCAGTAGGCGTCAGTTAGTGTAGAGTGTGTGTGTATGTGTTTAGTGTATTCCAAAAGCATTTTCTACAATACGCCGTGCTCTACTTAAGCGATAATTGAATATACTTTTTTTTCATCATTTAAAAGATGTGAGGGGTATGGTCTCTTAATATTTTCTGTTAGTGGAAAGGCTTCATCGGCGACAAATACGTAGAGTAATTTTTGAGTTGAATAGGGTTAAGCCTTTTCCGGTGGTATGCATAAAAAACTATTACGTAGTATCAAACTAAATTTAGAGCTTTGAAGTATACCGCCATCGCTATTTCGACCATATGCTTCGACATCTACAATCACAGTACAATAAAAACTATTTTTACTTTAGGAAAACGAGTTTGTACTAAATTTACCTTAATGGCAAACAGCTATCCACATACTATAACTTAGATTGTAACATATAATAGCTAGATCAAGCTTGCTGGGAAGCTGTATGTAAGGTATATGAATCGTTGTGATGTAATATGCACTTACCTTAAACATACAGATAATCTCTCTGTTACAGGTATAGGCGATAGAAAATTAGTTTTTTTTTATATGTGATTTAGGCAAATCACATAACTTTTCAAATTTCCAAAGTCTATTCTGTAATAATCATGGAATTTTCGCAAGTCGTATCTCAAATCATTAAACAAGTTGCTGAATTCACCATTTGTAGATCTTGTTCACCATAAATTATGCACCCAGAATTGTCTTTTCGTCAATTTAGCAGTTCTTATTTGTCTCACTTCATCTTCAGCTAGAAGTGCTATTAATACTAAAACAAATGTTCGCTATGCGAGTATGCGACACAACCAACTTATAACCAACTTCGAATACGCGCGGAGCAAAACTGATGGATGCCAGAGTGACTGGGCTTTGAGCAGGATGCCACGGCATGCCATGGAATGCCGTGGGATGCCACTGCACAACCTGCCGTGCCATGCCGTGCCACGCCGTTAGTAAGCGCTGGCCCTTATTAGTAAAACCAGGCTCGGCGGGAGAGCAGTAATGAAGGGTTAACGCAAATTTATGAATGCCGGACCAAACGACAGAATAATCCTGCCTGCGTGGAATTACTATCAAGTATTTCATAAAGGGCTTTTGTTCCATCTGTAGCTATAAATAAAAAAAACACATTTCATGCTAATATAAATGGTTTTATTACCAAACTAACAAATATATTAGAATTAGTAAAAAAAATGAAATTTAATTAATTACTACGTAAATATGAAAAAAGTAACGAAAATAAATATAAGTTATGGTTCAGTCGTTTTACCACAGATTTTGTTTCCAAGTTTGTTACAAAAATACATTTTGTTACAAAAGTTGTAGAAAAAATGTTTAGTTTTAGTGTGTTTGAGTGTCTTTGTTCCCATTTGAATATAGTGCCACCTATCAGCCAGTAGCAGATGTTTTGGTTAGATTTGGTTGCTAGTATTATCTCTATCCACTAGATGGCGGCGTACGTGTGTATACACCTATGAATAACAAATGAACTTGAGAACATCTTCTGTATTCTGCCACAAAGTAAATATGCCCAGTACTTGCTGGAACTATTTCACGTGATTTCACCCACAACTTCATCGTAGATAATCGTTTTTGATTAGTAGTCATAACACTGTACTCACTGATTTTTATCAAATAGTTTTTCATAGGTGAAAATTTTTTAATATCCTTGGACAACTCACACACGGTCATCTGATCCCAAACTAAGCAGAGCTTGTGTTATGGTAACCAGACAACTGATAAACATACTTATATAATTTATAAATACATACATTTTATAGATATATTACACCCAGACACAGAACAAACAATCATACTCATCACACAAAGTTTGAACTAGGTGGGAATCGAACCCACGACCTCCGGTATAGCAGTCATGGCTACTAACCTCTAGACCAACAGGCTCGTCATTGGTTCATCATCAGTTGAGTTGAATGAGAAGCTGTTGGTTAGAGCCGTGCCGTTGCGGTGCCGGTACAGTGTGCCTGTGTACCATTACCTTCAGACTTTTTTACAATGGTGCCCGTTCCTGTATTTTCCATAAACCTAATAAAGCCAGGTATCATCATGTAAAATTGTATATGGTTTTCGTTTGTATGATTATGACGAGACCTTTAAGCGCACACGCACGTATGACATTCGGAACGAGGGAGGGCGGCGCCGCACTGCACTATACGACATGTTAACGTCAACGTTATCTTGATATTGTGATATTACAATATTACTCACAGTATGAAAAATAGTAAGTAAAATGATTGTTATCTCGAATACCCGGATATTTTAAAATCCGCGATCATCATCAACAGCCGATAGACGTCCACTGCTGGACAAAGACCATCCCCAAAGGTCTCCACATGCATCGGTCCTGCGCCACCCACATGCAACGGAACCCAGCGATCCTGATGAGATCATCAGTCCATCTTGCGGGAGGCCTGCGCACGCTGCGTGTTTTGGTACGCGGCCGTACTCGGTGGTTTTTGTTCTTCTGCGGATTTCCTTATTACTAATTCGCGAAATTAAGCTTGAATAATATTAAAATGTCAGAATTGTGGAATACATAATGGGGTAGGGTACGAAATAACTTGTACAGTCAGATGGTACCCAGTTTTAGAGATATTTTTTGAAAGTACCTAGATTAAATTATAGCCGGGGGTCCAGAAATGAACAAGTTGTAAATGTACCACTTCTTTCTACCCCTTCAAAGCAGGGTTTTAAGCCAGAGTGAAGTGCAGAAATCACTGATTTTGTCATATCTGAAAACTTTCTCCCGTGAGCTGGACCCACAGACCCCATTAAACACTTGTCACATAACTATTATTGTGCTGACAGTAAAATAATGTACTCAAATCGCCGCTTATCTTTGGAAAGGTCTGCAAACATTGCCCGCTCGTCGTTAGCAACAATATAATATGCATGTTGCAAGTTGAATTCCATATTGTTTGAACATTTTAAATAAGATGCTTCGGTTTTACATCAGGATTTTCTTTTGTTTTTCTTATCAATAACATCTCTAAGGCAGGTGCTAGTTTTAAAATGGCGAATTATGCTTCCAGAACTATGAGAATGAGTGTGTGTCCGTAGCACCCGTAACGTTTCCAGCCCTAGTTTGATATAGCTTTTTGTTATATTCTAGACACTCTTCAGTAGTCTCTTTTAGTGCATGGTGTATATTCACAATTGTGTGTAGCCCTAGTTAGGAATGCAGCACATTTCGATATAAATAATTGGCTGAGTGCGTGTCAGACCATGCATAAAATAAGTTTAAATTAACACTTTAACCATTTTGTGTTATGCCGTTTTGTATTATCGCGCTATGTTGGGATTTGACATTATCTGCGTTTCTCAAGTTAGACCTTTAGAGGTCTCTTCACTCTTGAATTTTCCTTTAGAGTTTTTTTTAACCGTTATAGATTTCCTTTAAAGTTCGTTACATGGACTGCCGTCATAATTTTTTTCCAAATTTTTTAAACTAATGAAGTCGTCTGTTCGTAAAAAAACGCCTTTTTCAGCTGGAAATGCGAGCAGCCAGTATTTCAACTGAGCTGTTGATACTCTCTCATCGCATTTCAAGTGTGTTTTTAACCGACTTCAAAAAAGGAGGAGGTTCTCAATTCGTCAGTATGTTTTTTTTTGTATGTTTGTTACGCGATATCTCCGTCAATTGTAAACGAATTTTGATGGTTCTTTTTTTGTTTGATAGGTCATGATTCAGGAGTGGTCCCATATAAATTTTGTGGCGATCGGTTCAGTGCTTCTCGAAAAATTCACCAAGAACCAAAAAAAAAACTTGAGACACGCACACATCGTCTATGTATATTACATAGACGAAGTGTGCGTTTTCTTCAAGTTTCTGTTATCGTATTAAACTGATATACTGTAATACACAGTCAGACATTGGGAGTCGACACTCAAAAGTAAAAAATTAAAAAACTTTTTCCAAAAAAAAGAACCGCCTTCAAAAACTAAAAACCCAAAAATAACTAAAATTTCGGAAGTCGGTGGCAACACAAATTAACTGTTAGAAAAGAAGCCACCGACTTCCGTAATTTTAGTTATTTTTGGGTTTTTAGTATTTGAAGGCGGTTCTTTTGTTTTTGAAAAAGTTTTTTAAGTTTGCCGTCGAAGATTTATTGATCTTACAGCCTTCCGTGCCAAATAAGTTTTTCGTCATAATTATTGCTGATCCATCATAATTTGCTCCTTATTTTGGGTAATTCTTATCCACAAAGTCAAGTTTGCTTTTCCAACGAATTTTATTTCAAACTTCGAACTCAGTTTCTTCTTCACTCTTAGAAGTTCCTCTTTATCATTTAATAACGCCGCACCCAGGTCGGGAGCAGTAATTTGTTGATTTCCGACTCCCAAAAAAAAAATTTACATATCATCCACAAACAGATTATTCACTCGACTTCAAACGGCTCGCATGCAACCGCAGCTTATCCTGTTCCATTCACTTTTGTATCGTTTGCACCTATCACAATAGTAGGATGTATACTCTTATAGTACTTAAACCATTATTTCTTGTATGTCATTTTTGAGGAAGCTCCAAAGTCAAGAATCTATTCCTCTCCTTCAGAATCTCTACTTGTACTTTTCGCAAAAGTGTGCAACGCTTTCTTCTGCTTCTTTGGATTATCCCGACAGTCAAATAAAATAAATAAATAAATAAATATCTTAGGACAACTCACACACGGTCATCTGATCCCAAACTAAGCAGAGCTTGTACTATGGTAACCAGACAACTGATAAATATACTTATATAATTTATAAATACATACATATTATAGATAAATTACACCCAGACACAGAACAAACAATCATGCTCATCACACAAAGTTTGTTCTGGGTGGGAATCGAACCCACGACCTACGGCTTAGCAGTCAGGGTTACTAACCACTAGGTCAACAGGCCCGTCAAATGTAAAATGCTACATGTGGACAACTACAAATAAAAAAGTTATCTTGTCAACCAGCTTTTGGCTTTTTCTTTGCGCCGTTCTGTACAGATAAATGCGCAGAAGTTGTTGTATCCCCACTGGAAGTAGATAGCTTAAACTTTTTATTTTCCATTTGCAAAAGTTTTGTTTGAACATATTCGGTAGTGATCTATTCTCTAATGCATCTCGTTGATTGATATTTATAGATTCAATTTCAATAAAAAACCATTGCACAACCGTTTTGTTTAATTGTGTAATGAAATTGCTGATTCTTATTATTTTGTGGTGGAGTCGAAAGCTTTTTAAATATTGGTTCTAACTTTTCTGTTATGTTGGGCATGTTAATGTTTGTACTGTTCTTACGTACGTAGGCTCTGTTAGTCTCTTTCTGTTTATGTTTTCTCCAAAATCCCCAAAACCACCGACGGACTTTTTTTACCACGTGAAAAACCTAAGAAGTGATTTCGGTCCTGCATTAGTTAGAATTTCTAAATTTCGGTTCAAATAAAACAGGGTTACATTACTTAAAAAAAACTGCTACTTCTGCCCTAAACTAACGATGTATTAAATGTTTGTGATAATTTTACATGGGAAATGCTGATAGAAGCTGGTCTTTCTTATCGACACTCCACCATAGTCTAGTACTGACAAGGGTCAAAACACTGACCAAGCAAACAACATAAATAATATTCACGCTTTAATTGATAGCCTCAATTAAGGGCAGGTCCGAGACAGTTTCAAACTATACGCTAAAAAGGGTGCAAGGAACTGAAGAACAGAGTACTAGATATTTGAAAAATGTTTTTATTTTTCTTTATCATTTTACATTATTAATATTCGTTCATAAGTACACAAATAACAGTAGTGTTGCAAATAAAACTAAATCTGAATAGCGACTTTAAATTATAACTTCTACCTACAAGACAACAGACCTTGTGATATAACATTGACATCGACTTTATCATTATGCGCTCATAAAGCGTGTATGACGAACACTAGTTATTTTGTTAAAAATAAACTTAAAGTGCGCTACAGTCAATGAACATGTTGTAGGTAGTAACAGCAGAAATGTTTACATGTTCATTTCCTACCAACAGACATGTAGATCGGTCTTAATTCAAGCTTTTATAACAAACAAACCATTACTTTAATCGTTCACATTTTCGTTACTTGATTAATACTTATCAAATCTGTCATTTTCAATAACAACATTCTCATTTTTTTATTATTCTAATTTTGTTCTATTTTATTCTACGATTTTATTATGATCATATTCTATTTCTGTAAAATCATCTATTTGTTCTATTTTCCCTTCTTTATATCCTATATGGGATTTTTATTTCTAGCAACTTGCCAAAACATTTGGTAAAAAATTTCGATTCTTCGTTATTATATCGTTTCCTTGGCTTCTTTCAAAGCAAAATGCAGCCTTATTCACTATTTAATGTGGAAGTGGGTAAGTAGTGTTGTTAATGTGCAATAAGTCCAAGACTAAATGATTTTTCCAATATCATATTCTTATGTTAGGTGTGAGCAATACAGTTAACATTACTAAGTACTAGTTTATTAAAATTATGTGTCATTAAATGAATATGACAAGACGTGCGGAAGTAATTTATTAAAGGCGATTAAGTTTTGTGAAGAACTTTCAGTAAAAATGGAAGAAATCGGAGAGAGTTATGAGTAAAACCAACTTAAATATTAATCTTTTAATCCTATCTTCTTAGTATCTGATAGCTATTTTAAAATGGTAGGAAGGTAATCTCAGATATGGTGGGAAGGAGTGACAGAGCTAGTCGAAAATTAGTTTAATTTGTCCGTGTTCGTTATTTGATACTCCAAAATGTTATGCAAAATGTTTAGTAATATTTTGGAAATGAAATCGTTTAATCATCGGCTTATTTTGCAATATTATGAGGGTGGTTTACATTTGACAATACAGTCATTGTCATTTTTGTCTGATCAGTTTGTTGGTAAGTTTCTAAGATTTATGAGGTTTCTTGATAAATAAAACTATATAGTGCATTATTTACTAACGGTAAAATATTTTGACGTGTATCTATGATTAATATAAATACAAGCTACTTTTAGTTTTTCTTCGTAAATACTGTCAAAGTTAGGGTTATTATGTAGTCTAGCTTATTTTGAGAGCTAACATTATTATGTATAACAAATAATACCAATCACATTTTAAATTTTATAACTCTAGTGCACAAAGTCACATTAGAACTTGCTACAAAATATGCCAAAAGCATTGTACTTATCATTTTAGAAGTATCCGCTCTTAGTAAATAAAATTTATCACCTACTTAAACATAATTTATAGTCACATAGGTACCACTAAACACGAAATTTAGAAAAAAGGGTTCCTACATTGAAGTCGTTATTTTTTCTTCATAATTAAGATTTTTTTGCTGCTTTTACAAATCCATAATTGGCAATAAATTATTCATAATTACCTATTAAGGTTTTATTTTTGGATATAAGCGACTCCCATGCATTTTATATGTTGTTTCTGACTGCAGATGTTGAGCCGTTTCACTGGAGTAGGCTTGAGATTATTTTAAATCTACTAAAATATGCTATTTAAAAAATTACGAGACCAATTTGAAATAAAATAAAATTATAATATATAAAAGGAGATCATCTATTCCCTCCATCCTTGAAATTGCATTTATTTATAGTTATAACTATTGTAAATCTATTTACAAAATTCTATAATATCTAAGACACGTGCGTTCAATTTTATCATTCAATTCTGTTACAACTTTCAAAGGTTATCTAGCGTCTCTTCAGAAAATCTATTTAAATGGTTATGGTACATAATTAATTAGGTATATCAATAAACGGACACGAATATTGCATGTTATATTAATTTTAGAATTATCTTATTAAATAGAACTTACAAAATGTATATGTCTAAAAATATGTTCTAACTGAGAGTGAAGATGTTTTTATTAAACGAAATCCATGGCGTTAAAGCACATTTTTAGTAAAAACTGCAAGATTAATAAAATTGTTTCAAAATATAAATATTCTGTTTACAAAGTTGGTTTACCATTTGCAATCTTCAAAAATAGTGAAAACGTTGTTTACAAAAAATATTTATAACAAAGGTAGAGGCAATAAAGTACGAAACGCATGCATTTTTCGTTTAACCCAGTAGGTATATATTTTGATCAGCGAAAATGTCCTCTACTATCTAATGTACCTACCTAATAAATAGACTAATTCTATGTAATATTGTATGATATAAATTAATTGTGACTGACAGTGTGGCGTTATGTTTTTATCTTTGCAACATTATAATAAACCAGTTTCAATGGTGAATACTCCCAAAATAATGTTTATAGATAAAAAGACTTCCAGAGTTGCGATTTTGAAAATTATTATTTAGAATTTTGTTTAACGGATACTATACGTATAGATAAGATCCAGGAACAATTTGCACAAGATTCAAATGAAAATTTTAACAGCAAGTAAGGCCATCTCTTCTAATTAAATACGTCAAACGTACACTTATACTTTTAGGAAATAGCCAATAGGGTAAAGCAACTAAAACAATACATATTTATTAGTAAGCCTTTTTATCTATAGTATTAATGAAGGCAGAAAAAGAATTGAGTTTTGAAATGAATAATAATTTCAAGTTGACAAATAATAAATACACATAAATTCTTAGTTTTAGAAAGACTAGTATAAATTGTCATTGATCACAATTCTTCTAGGGTGATGGAAGTAGTTTTAAGCAGTCGGCCAAAAGGTGCTAACATTACGCCGTGTAAGGTTGCATACAATAAGAAGTACATATTTGTTTGCCTTTACAAATCCATGTATGTGACAGTTTTTTGCTTAATTGTGTTCTTCATGTACTCGTTTTCATTTTGCTTTAAATGCTGAACCAATTTATACTAGTCAATTATATTTTTACATACCAATTTTAAAAATGCTTCTTTAATATTAATACAGCAGGAATTTATGTGTCTTACAATCCTATTGTTTCTAACATTCAGAGTATTTTTACTATAATTAGGATATTTAAAACTCTTACATATTAGCTAATTTAATAAAATATTATTAAATCATTAGTTTCCATAAAATGTTCTTTTATAAAGTAATAGAATGTAGTTTATTTACTCATGCAACTCAATATAATATTGATTTCAATTTGAGGTAATATGTGCTTAATTTTGATTGAATCTGATAGAGTAGTAACTATGAGTGGCTTATTGTTGAAAGTGCTTAGCTAAATATGTATCTTAATAATTATTTAAAGTGTATATGTATATTAATTAAGACAATATCTAAGATACGTTTCCTTAGACCTATCTGTCTTGAACTTAGTCGCTAGTCACTAGACAAATATTTTAGAATTTCGTTTCGGAGAGACGTGGCTGAAGTCGCGTCTTAGAACCTAACTACTTTCAATTATTTTTTCTACCAGCAGCTTCTCTAAATCTTAATCTAAAACTTCGAATAAGTAATACAACAGACGTTTATAGTCGTAATAAATTGCATTGAAATAAAAGAGTGAATACACAGATTACACGGTGCCTTATATTCAGAGTGCTGTAAATATTGTTGTTATGTACATTACGACCTAAATATGTACCTATACAGTACAATAAGTTTTATGCCTAAAATGAGTCATCCAAAATGTACAGAGTCTACGTTTATTAGTTTACTACAATAATATTCTAATTAATCAAATAACTATAATAATCAATGAAGTTTTGATTTAAAATACAATTTCGACACATAAAGTGAGTTCACTTCTTATAATTTACACCTAAATTGTCAATGGAATTGAGTTATTCGTCACACTTATTCGATATTTTAAAACTTAAAGTAAATCAATCTAGCTTGAAGCTTTCGTTCCTTTTTCGTTCTTAAGCGAACTATATGAACGTACAAATTAGACAACTAAACTCCACACTCTACGAACAGGGTTCCAAACGAATTTTAAGGTGGACTGCTGAAATACCTAAGTTTTTTGCATATATACTATGCAGTGTAAGACCTTCGACGAAATTGTCCCATAATAACTTATATCAGCAGTACGCCTTGCCTGTAGCAGTGTTCTCCTTTTTGACACCTTCGTAATATTCTTTAATTTATACTTAATGCTTAACTCTCCTTTAATAGAAGTAAAGTTTACAAATGGCATTCATTTACAATTCAATTACCCTTTATATCATCCTGAACCTACTGTGAATTTGGATACGGCTGGCTTACCTCCTTGTTCAGCATTAAATAAACCTTGAACCAATTTTTTTTGCCATAAATTCAAACCTTAAAGAACCCATGACGCACAACAAATCCATTGTCAGTCGTAGCTGAAGACAGGAGCCCTGCTTGTCAGATATTCGAGGGTGGGAAGTTTTAAAACGTTGTGAAGTTAGGAACATTTATTCGGCACTCATCACTTTACCAGTGACTAGCCAACGAATAATATTCCTACATTAACAACGTATTTCTAATGCTCAATTATGCTTCAACTACTGCTTTAGTAGAATACCTACTAGCGAGCAAAAAAAGCTAATAATTCATCTAAATTGTACTAATTTAGGAAAGCATTGCATGGACTATTGTGCGGCTAGTAAAGAAATAGCAAATATTCTCAGAGGTAAAACTATTTTAATAGAGGACTAAACTATGTCTTTACTTATCTAGTAGATACAGTTTACGATGAAAACCAAATCATTGTTACTAGTGACAGTAAATTGGCAACAACAGGTGGGCTAGCATGTGTGGGTTGACTTAACTGTAGGTTATTATGACAGTGTTCTTCGTGTAGGTACTTGGCATACCGCCATGGACGTAAAGGTTTCAGGAATTGATAAAACAGAGCAGGTGTGACAGGTATTCTAAAACCTTTACTAATAATACCAGCCTATTGTTGTCCCACTTCGGGGCAAAGGCCTCTTCTCCCACAGAGAAGGCATGGGTATTGATTTACCATACTTGCACGGTTTTGGGGAGCTCAGACTTAAATTGACAGTAAAGTCATTTTTTTTCTTTACCAGAGCCAGTGATATCCATGAAGAACTTACAAAGAATATTATGAAAAGAATCAAGGTATTGGTACTCGCCCAGTAGCGAACTATCCACCACGTGCATGAAAGGTGCGTCTAAACCACTGGGCCATCACTACATGGAATCTACCTTTAGGTATATTTAAAATTACTGCTGTCACCCTAAGCACAAATCGACATTAACTGTTTTTGCAAACCATGCTTTATATTAGCTGATAAAGTCACTTAGGGGCCCCTCATATTATCAGTGATAGCAGCCAACATAAACTCTTACTTAAAAGATGATGAAATGTAATATTTTCTAGTTCGCTTGAAATGACATTTTTTTTTCGATAAGTTGTATGGAAACTAGGTTATATAGGAACCTATATAAGATTTATTGATTGCTGTAACAGTAAAGTAATATTGTATTCTTTCAAATTCTGTTTTTTTACTGTCTGCATTTCCGAAATAAAATTCACTCATGAAATTATGTAACTATTACTCATAAATCTAAATTCATTGTTTTAGAGAATTATGGAGTCACAAATAACAATTTTAGGCTGTTTTTAAATATTTTTTTAAGAAACGAAATCGAATCGTTATGTATTACAAACATTCTGATAAGCTCCAAATAAGGATGATAAAATAAACAAGACTATCTGACAATTCAAGTCGATGTTTTGAAAAAGTACAATATGATGAAAGTGGGGACATTCATGCTGGGTTTTAGAATTGTTAACATTTGGCGACTGCATGCCTCTAATGGAACTGATTTGCTCCGACATAATGATGGAAATAAGAATAGGTTTATGGTAATTGGTGAATATTTACCTGCTCCAAGTAGCGTAGGAATATGTTCTAAGAATTATTGAATGCTGCTGATTTCTGACATAAATTAACTGTTAATAATCAATTAATGATTGATAAATCTACAAATTTTAAACAAACTACGTTTAGAATATTAATGTCAAAACTCAACACGCATTCGATGATGTAAAGCAAAATCAATTGCTCAAAACATTCATTAATCATTTACAAGTCAGAAAATAAAACTACGATATTAAATAAAAATTGTTTGTTTAGGACATTGGAATGGTCTGCAACTACTGTTAAAAAACAAAATTCCTAATGATATTATCACAACGATATTAGCAAAGAATAAACGAATTACTAATTTTAATGTTATAATTACAAAATTTTACTAAAACTAATTAAATAATTCAAGCTGAGAAATTTGAGCATCAGATTCGTATTATTATGGATACTTTGTTCCACTCATTTTACCACTTAAACAATAATAATTTGAAACTTGACTAAGGACGTAGGTACGTGCAGGTGAAGGTAGCAACTATTCCCCACAATCTTTAGAAATTCTTTAATTCAAAGACATTGACCAAAGGTATATTAACACACTCGTTATTTTTTTCGTTTGAACAATAATATTCGTATAGTCCTAATATACATACCCGTACCATGTAATTTACTGCCAGAAATAAAATAGGTAACTGTAAAAGTTATATCTAAATTTAGTATCCAACTCAATCACAAAAACACGCAGTTTCACGTGAAATCTAAATGACACGAAGTTTCAGTCGTTTGGATTCTACTTCAGACTCCAAGAAAAAGGGTAGATCTTATGCTAAACCGATCGTAATTATTCACATCTTTCGAGTCTTCTAAATATCTACAAAGTTATTATATTACTTTTAGTACTCTATATACCTACAAATTAAGTTCAAGATACTAAACATCCCTAATTATAAAGAAAAACTATCGAGGTGCGTTCTATACCTTTAACTAACAAGGGGAAAATTGTGTTAATTGATTGTTTCAAATTATTATTTGACTTGAATTGGTGGAAAAATAAGTGGATTATGTACAGCTCCCTCTATTTATCCTCTTCCAGTAGAACCAGATCGTCAGCCACGACGTCAGAAACGTGAAGATAAATGATCCAGTACATTAGGTTAAAACATACGAAGCAGACGGGGAACACTATGCGAGAGTACTTGTCGATGTCCGAAGGAGTCATTCCGAGCAACTTGCTTATATCCTGAAATTTAAAAGAAAATAATAAGTATGGACATTTCTGCAGGCGCGTTATTTAAGTTCACACAGTACAAAGATATGGCATATTAAAAAATCGCCAGCGCAATGCAGTACACCCACACACGGTTATTCAATTGAAACTTAAACCACTGAAAATATTTTACTATGTAACAAATAAAATGGCGTTGATATCAGTTACAATTCTCATATATTTCCTCGGATAAAAAGGCAACACTATAAGGTGTTACCATAATCAGTCATGTTATTCCATCAAAACGAGTGACACGTGGTACGATAGAAAACTCTGTGTCTTGTATATAAGAATAAAGAAGAGCTTGTACGGGTTAAACAGTGACTAGTAACAGCCTGTTATTTTGTAACAGATTTTTGGAATTGTTTTTTGTAGCTGGATTAGGTTTAACAGATATATATGAGTATACCCGGTGTATACCTATGAAGTTGTACTTTTAGGTCGGTTGGCGCTAGAATTAATTTATATCATCATTTATACATCTATGTGTATTATTGTTATTATTGTCAGCCGTCTGTGTCCCACTGCAGGGCAAAGGCCTCCCCTCCCTCCTTCCACATTCCCTGTCTAGTGCGGTTTCAGGCCAATCCTTGTCATATATATCAAGTTCGTCCCGCCATCTCCGCCTGGGCCTGCCACGTTGCCGTTTGCTGCTGTTTGGGATCCACAATGTGGTTACTTTTGCCCAGAGCTCTTCCGGCATGCGACAGATGTGACCAGCCCAGTTCCACTTAAGTTTGGCAGCCGTGTGCCCTACATCCGTAATTTTAGTTATGGAACGCAGTATCGAGTTTTTTATGCGATCTGCGAGTTTTACTCCTAAGATACTGCGTTCCATTGCTCTCTGGCAAACTCCGAGTGCGGACTTTTGACGCTTGGTTAATGACCACGTCTGCGCTCCGTAAGTAAGGGTGGGCAGAATGCACATGTCCATTAGCTTCCTTTTTAGGGAAAGAGGGAGTGTTCCCTTCATTATTTGTTTCATCGACCAATAGCTCTTCCAGGCGTTTTCGGTGCGTCGAGCAACTTCTCTATCTTGTCGTATGTGTATGATTTATTATATTTCCAACCCAGTTTTTGCAACACGCTAAGTTATATTGGTATTTTAGATCAGTATTAGAAACAGGACCAAGTGTCGTCTTTGTGTTTTTATCAATTATAGACAGGGTCGTTGGACATCTAAAATGTTTTAGTGTAAAATGGCCATTTACTATCTAATTGATTTCTTTGAGAATCTATTTTTTGTTGTCAACATTTTACGACAAAATATTGTCTGTCCTATTTTTATGTAGCTACTAGCTTTTGCCCGCGGCTTCGCTCGCGTTAGAAAGAGACCAAAAGTAGCCTATGTTACTCTCCATCCCTTCAACTATCTCCACTCAAAAAATGACGTCAATTCATCGCTCCGTTTTACCGTGAAAGATAGACAAACCGACAGACAGACAGACAGACAGACACACTTTCCCATTTATAATATTAGTATGGATAATGGTAATATTTCTTAACCCCTGCTCAGCTGAAAGTTTTCACCATATATTTATTTATTATGACACAGAGTCATCGTTATGTAAAAAGATCCATTAACCTTTCGACGACAAAGCGACAGCCGCTGTCGCGCTGTTTTTGTCTTTCTATGGTGCGTCGAATCACGCGTGTACAAAGGTTTATGAGGTTTGTTTTTAAAATATTTAAATAATCTATAAAATAAATTAATATGCGCTCAGCACACCTGGGACGACATGAAATCGGTGTAATCGCAAAGCTATAATGATCGCAAGTAAAGTTTGAGTCGCTTAAATACATTCATATTATTTAAGTCAATAATTTGTATTATTTTAATAATCACCTTGCCAGGATGCAAAATGTGCGGAGGAGGGCCTGGATTCTCTTCCTCTGCTCCACTGCGACCTCCGTTAATAGTATTCTCTAGGGTCCCGCCTTTGGAATGTGCTTTTGGATCGTGTACTTTGAACCGGACCTCCTGAAAATCATATTATAAATGTTGGAAACACAAACACGTAAATGGGAACTTCTTAGGATTACAATTGATAAATTTACCGATGGCCTTCCTGGTGGACATCTGCTAAGTGTACCCATTTTGGATAGCGTGTGTGGATCGCCTACGGGAGGGCAATCAACGGGCATTTTCTTCTCGGACGCTATTTTCTGAATGGCAACAAATCTCTGTTTTCTCATTTGTATTCTCTTTGCCATATAACCGACGGTGGCGTATTCTGTAAAGATAAGAGAATTGCATCCGTAACGAAGTATTTTTTTATTTATCTACGAAACCATCGCTTTGCATTTACATTCGCATAGGATAAAACATATACATATTCGATATAGTTCTAGTAAATCGCCTTGCAGTAGTAGGTAAATAAAATAAAATATTACCTAACAGACTAGCGAAGACCATCACGAAGCAGGTTCCCAAATATACGTCAATGGACTTGACGTATGATATCTTGGGCAGAGCGGCATTAGTAGACGACATGAGCGTCGTCATCGTCAGTACAGTGGTGACACCTAGAGCCACTCGGGCCGGTGTTGCGTTTCGGTTCAACCAAAACGATACCCATGATATAATGACAATTAAGCCAGACGGAATGTAAATTTGAATTAGGTAATATCCCATAGATCGAACGAATTGTATTTCACAAGCCAATCTTGAATAATTTCCTGTAAAAGGTTTAAAAATTTAATTAGAAGAGTTCTTTGTTTAGATTACAAAGGTTTACAAAACCCTAAATAAAGCAGTTAGTATCAATAAAGTTAGTGTAGCTGTGAATTTAACTTGAATACATAAGTATAAGGAATTTCATTTGACTATGAAATAATTTATTAGAACAAAATACACGATAGAGACTCGACGGGAAAACAGTTATTTACTTATGATAATTATATTTTTTTAACACAAATTAAACGACATGACAAACAAAAACTATTTCACACCACTCATAGTGTTTTGTGCAAGAATACAAAAGCAGGACGTGATAAGAATCGTGGCTGTTTCTGTCCAGTGTTCCACGTAGTGGTGTCTTATATCTTTTCTTTGATCCCTACTGTTAGATTCCCCCGCGAACCCAAGTACCTGTGGTAAGGGAGATCTCCATAGCTCGTTGGCGATGGCCCAGCACCTTGAACTGCGGCAGCGACACCTCGCTGGAAACACCCACAGAGTTGGGCCCCTCGTTCCATTTGTATCTGATGTCCCGCATGGTGTAGCCGACTGTGCGCAGCGGACATTATAAATGAAACAACCCCAGGCCCATCGCAATGGGTTTTAAACACGAATCGTCTTTCGGTTGGGGTAAGAGCGGGGGAGTCGCGAGTTCGATTTCGCGCGTCTCGTCGTGCGATTGTCGTGTCATGTAGTTAGCGTGTGTGCTTGTGTCGCGATTTCTATCGTCTGCACACGGGCTGAGGGAGACGGGGTCGGTGGCGGAGATATGGATGTGCTGTGCTGGGAGAGCGGCTATTGCGATCGGTTACCTGTCGTCAGTGTAACAACAGTGGCGCGCTGCCGATGGCCGAGCACCCGGAACTGCGGCAGCTGCACCTCGTTGCTCATACCGACGCTGGTCACCCCATCTTTCCAATGGTACCGAATGTCTCTCATTGTGTACCCGACTCCGGAGACATGCCAAACACACAAAACGCTATCACTTACGCTGCGAAGGATCGCGTTTCCCTCACGCGGCCGCTCCTGTGTTGAGGATGGGTCTTGCGGCAAAATAATAATCCGAACCCAGGAATTTGTTGGATGTGTGTTAAAATACTCGGTTCGTCTCAATATGAATGATAGAAAGGTATAAATCTACCTACAAGATGATAAAGGACCACAAAATATGATAATTTGATCACTATTCTATAATGAATGCTAAGAAATAGATGGCATAATAACATAACTAATACTAAAATAGCGTAGTAATAAGTAAGGCAAGCTTATGTAAGATCATGCGAATGCCATCATTAAGTGTGCGTTTGATGAGCGTAAGCGGCGGTGGTGCGAGGGTGTGTGGATGTGCGGTGCCTCGTCTGCGGCACGGCCCTCGGTGGTTGTGCAGACCCCGCGGGTGCCACCGTCCCCCGCCTCCTTCGACCCGCTCAGCATATCGCAGCGTCGATGTCTTAGTATCATTTTATTCGCTAAATGCTCGTGAGAACAAAGGCTTACTATTTACGAGTCTGCCTTCTGCGGGTGCTGTATGCGAGAAGGAGACGTTCCAACTTATGAAAACACGAGGGAAATCACAGCACGTGTCGTCGATTATGTAGTACGCTTGTGCTCACAGGGTACCCCTGAGTAGCATCTGTGATACAAGAAAGTGATCACAACACAATATCTGTAAGCCTATAGTGATAGATTTGCATCGTGGTATAGAATCAAATTAATGATTGCTTTGGTGGGCACAATACACACGTATAAGTAATATTGTTTTTGATAAAACTTTGTCTTCTGTAACTAAAAGTGCTTTGGCTGCATCTCATGTATTTATTTAAAAAAAACAGGTCAGTATAAGATAGGTATTGAACCCCGTCGATATTTGAGATACTTAAAAACAAAATTACGTTGGTTGCAACTGACACACAAAGCGTGCGGTTGTCCAGCAACACTCTCATATTGGCTAAAACATTATCAATATTGTATTATCAAAGGTAGCATTTTGTGATTAATGTACAAGTTACCTAGTCAACAACACACATTGGTGTATAACATTCATTGTATGAAATAGTTCAGATACTTACAACTTTCTATCTCTATGTGGCACAGTTGGCGATCCATTGGAAAGTATTGCAAGTTCATGGGGCACGAAGCTGTGATCGTCAATCTGAAATTAAAATATACACAATGTTTTTAGAGCTGAATATTAAATTCTTCTAACTTGTTCAAGAATTGTGTGATGTCATACCAGCTCCACCTAAAAATATAACATTATAGTCTTGTAATTACCTGATACTTCTAGTAATCGAGCCAGAATAATGTATGCGTATGAACTCGTTGCTGGTTGTTGCTATATGGAAATAAGATTGCTTTTCGTTTACAAAGAACGTGTCAGGTACCCATATGTTCTTTATGAACTCTGAGCCCACGGATAACGTCTCAACTCCAGTTCTTTTTTTGTATGCTAATCGAGGATCGGTCCAAAATTGTCTGAAGTAAAAGTCCAACGTGAAATCCTGAGAAAGGAAATCATTATTATTAAATCTTAAACGCATTTAGTTAAAATCTAATCAGATATTTAAAAAAATTGGAATGATGACTTAAATGGATTTTTTATTGTTGGAACAAGTGATTAGCTGGAATGTATACTTATGGGATATGGCTTCATGGTTAAGTCCGTTCCCACTAAACACTTATGCCCTTACTAATAATCACTGTGTAAAGTTATGTCATGAATAAAGCCTGTGTCACCATACATTTTTCGACGTATAAACCTGTCATAACTTTATGCAGCGATTATTAGTAAGACGCTTAGTTTAAAGGCTAAATTTACACGCTGTTAAGTAGCAAGTGTGCAAGTGTCAAGTGATTACTAAAATCATCTTGTAAACGGTCGCGCAGTTAAGTGATAAGTGTTAAGTGCGAAGTGCAAGTGCGGAGTAAAATGCCGCTCTATTTTTACTGTAAAGTAGCTTACCCCGCACACCCGCACTTGCAACGTCGCCCGTCCTAAACAGTTTTGCTTTGCCAAGTGCATAAATTTATCTTCTGTCATTCGCATTTAAAGACAAAATTTAGTTTGATCCTCATTTTATCAGTTCTTGAAAAAGTTTATCACTAGCTTCGTACTGAAGTCTTCTGCTAACCCTTTTTCTTTTCCATATTTTTTAAGGTCTGTCAATGTCAGCTAGCAATGAGTTTTCAATTTCTGATGTGATTTTGTGAATTTCTTTTAAACGTTTTGTAATTCGACTCGCTGTTCGTCGTCCATTTTGCACCGATACGGACAAGTACTTTGGACTTACAAGAATCACTAAACACCGTCTAAACTATTACTTAACATTTAACACTTAACATTGTTAACGAATCGCTTCACACTTGCACTTGCTACTTATCAGCGTGTAAATTAGCCATTAGTGTGTAAAACCATACCGTCTTGAACACTATGATCTTAAATGTGTAGTAGGAACGTTAAAATCGCCTACCTTTGTAGAATATCAGTTGTCACTGAACTACAAAAAGTTACACAGTACGTTATTAGATTACTATAAATTAACATCTAACATCTGCATGCGTTGTTTCATAATTATTTCATCCTACACAATGTCTTCTTAGTATAGACACTGCGATAGATGTTCACAAAAGGCTAATTAAAAATAGTTACAAAATTTAAAACAATAAATTTAGTCGAAGCTTGGTTCTCGTGACTTCGGACAGAAATAACACTCGAAAATATATAGACACAGCACTACATTGAATAGTTAAATTGAGGGATAAGCTTAAAACAGTTATGAAAAGGAACAAAATGTGCAGAGAGTGTGATTGTGACATGAAGCCTATAGAACACAGGTGAGGTCTAAGAATGAACAGGGATATGGGTGCTAAGTGACAGGAGAGGGCGAGGTGAGTGGGTGGCGGCGGAGGCGGACACCCACGGCTCGATAGAGGCAATCCTCTATTGACTCAAGCTAACAAGCCGGCACGTATACAAGTTGCCACCAATAAAGTTTGGACCAGGTATGTGAAACAAATTAACGTTCATTAATGAGGTCGATTCGAGAGTTTGCGGATTGTGAATTAGGCAACCTCCCACCCTGGGCCATGGGTCACGTCTCATTGTGACCTTCCCAACCTTGATTTGGTTTCCACTTCAGGGTCTTTACCCAAACATACGCCTAGCAAGCTTACACAGTTTGACATATTGGAAAACCGAATTCGGTTTTGTATTCTGACCAACTAACTGCGCTAGTATTTAGGAGATATCGGTTTCAAAAATAGCAAACTCACAAAAGCATAATTTTGACTAAATAAGGTCAGAGAGTATCGATGTTCCAAGTCACTGGAGAAAATAGAAAGTTACAATTATTTGGCAATATTTCAGTAAATACACATAATACGTACATTCACAACAAACTACAAATGAGTCACGATAAGAGATTACAGTCGTCGCAAGTCCATAGAGCCTGAACACATTATGTACGTTTTAATTAAATGTATTTTAAGATGATGCCTTTATTGAATAGGCCGCCTTCATTGCCATTTAAAACAAAAATGCTGTTTATAAATATGTGTTTCGTTCCTTGAAGTTTATTTCTACGTCAAACCTTATCGATGTAAGTGATGATAATCTGTTAACTGTATCGACATAAACAACTTGCAACAAAAATTAATAGAAATATAATATTCTGCATATTGTATATTCAACTTATACATATTATGAGGTTATAATTTATGTAGACAAACTGGTCTCTTTAAATTAATTAAATACGAGACTAGAATAATCATTTTTAAAGTTTATATGAACCATGAAATTTTTCATAACCTGTAAAGGCTGTCGACGTCTTTCCAATGCATTATCGCATTACTCTTGTTTCAGTTTATCTCTTAAATTTGTTCGATTTAAAGATATCGATTAATCCTTAATACTACCCGTAATTAATTTATTGTGTAGGTAAATGCAGCTAATCAATAAAGAAATACAATAAGAATGTCTGCAAACATGACAAAGTGATCAGAGAACAGACGTCATCACTTGATATGGCAGCAACTTTGGAGTTACGAGTACTGCAGGACACACAACTGGGTAATTTTAAGGTTCAACGGATTGCCTTTCTTATTATGACCTCATTATTAAAGGACAATGCCTACCTGACTTTGATGTTTTGGCAGGAATAAAAACTCTCATAATTAAATCTCAAATTCAAAGTAGTAGGTAGTTGTCAGAAATCGTCGATAATTATTGAGTATTATCAGTGACACGCACTGTACCATGTATGATTTTGTAAAACAACACCTATTTAATGTGACTGTTGCCATATTATGGATCATTACAACATGATTGACGTGATGATATACAAGAAAATAACTACAATTAAACGTACGAATGCCAACACTGTCAGGGCTAAAAAATACTTAGAAATCATTATGATTTATTATTTGCCTTTGGATTGGTATCCTAGAATAAGTATCAGATACCTAAAGGTTTAATTTGGTTAAGTATATATATACATTTTGATGGTCACATCTACGAAGAGGTGGGCAGGAATAGGCATGGTCCTTTTATTTTTTCAATATCAACGATTTTACCAGGAAACATAATAAGAAAGCAAGTGGGCGGACAAAGGGCGATCTGCTCCACCAAACGCGGACATGCTCGCAGCCTCGTGTCTGGGGCTGCTCGGTCGCAGCGGCGCAGCGCGCGGCCGGAGCGACCGAGACAAGCGTGAGCTGACAGTGGCGAGTACCATGAGCACTTCGGAGACGGAGCTGATAGAGAGCACATACATGGTGACGCCCACCTCCACTGGCGGACCTGCAATCAAGCCCAATCGTGAGTCCCGCGCGCGCCTCGCGCCGTGAAAACCAAACCAGAGGACGGTGACGTGCCCCATCGCCGGGCGAGCGGAGCAAAAGGGACGCGAGAGGCGCGGGGTGGCTGCGGGTGTCAAGTGGTCTCTGCTGGTGCACGCGAGTGCGGGCGCGGCGCACCCGGCCGTGTTAGCGGCAGCGGCGCGCGACTTACGTCAACCGCGTGGCCGTGTGTCGCGCCTACACCGAGCAAATGCAATCGAACCGTGGACACGGGTGCTACGATGAACGGTTAATGCTGGTGATAATGCTAAGGGATAAAATCTTGCTATGTATGCATTGTGTCTTTAAAATTGCTTTGAAAATAAGATACCATTTTCACTTCAGACAGAGAGCTGATGGAGAGCACGTACATGGTAACCCCCACTTCCACGGGTGGTCCTGAAAACGACACAATACACAACACATAACAAGTGTTAGTTATCCATCGTAAGAGCTGTAATTTCAAGTTACCGTAATAAGCTCTCCAGTTAGTTATAATATTTCTTAAGCATTGTATCAAGGAATGCGCTTAAAACTTTGGCGAACTTAATAGCTAGACGACGGCGAAGACATCACGGAGGTTCTAGTTGCGAGTTATGACTGTCGTTGATATTAAAGTTTCTGTTGACGTTTATACAAAGTATTAAATTAGTATTTGCCTTATCTTACTCATTGACTAGGTAGAATAGAAGGTATATTTTTATTAATATAAGTCGAATTTAATTTGATAATATGTGTTACAAGTGTGACTAAGTAAATTGTGTTTAAAAGAATTGCTCCTAAAAGATACACATGTATATTTTTACCAGGTTAATTATTTATTTAAAAAATAATAAGGTTATTACCAGTTGAACTCAAAATCAAAGTTAGGTATTACTTTATACTAGTTTTAATAAATGATTGTTGCGATGATGCTAGGACATAGTTCTTCTATCGATATTTGTGCGTATAAATCGTGTACCACCTTTTCTAGACTGTATAACATTTTGGCCATTATTGAACACAATCACTGGTGATATGTGGTTTTATTGTACTGCTAGTGTACATTCAAGTATGCCTGAACGAATGAAAAATACCGAAATATCGATTTTAACCTTTTGAAGATCAAGCGACAGCCGGCTGTCGGACTGCTATTGTCTTTCTATTGTGTGTCGAATCTCATGTGTTCGAAGGTATAATTATGATTTATGCTAGCTATTTAAACAAACTTACGTAGACAATTCAATTTGTAGATAAAATTATCTAAATGCAAAAGCTAGGCATTGACGGTTAGGCAATCTGTTTCCCATTTACGAGTAAACAACTGAGTCAGCAAGCAAGTTATTCCACTTATATAATATTGAAATGGACGAAAGAGCAATCAGCACGAGAAGGGGTCCAATAAGGACAATGCCTGCCGGGGTTGCGAAATAGTTATAATAGTTACCGTGACCCCGGAACATAAAGGGTAACCGAAGGAACATGAGTGAGTTTTAGTCAGTAAAAGTCCGACACGCCCTCCCGCCCCGCAAAAAACTTAACTTAGTCGTAAACGAAAAAAGACACCAATTTTTAGCAGAGTAAAAAAAACGTACAAAATACACCATAAATCTGAATTCAATAGCCCTGCAACTGAAAATAAATACTTAGTAAAGCTAGTTCTTATTCCCAAGATCACATTTAGTCGTGAAGAGAGGATGAGACTACAATAGGAAGAA
Source organism: Athetis lepigone (assembly GCA_033675125.1). Lineage (NCBI taxonomy): Eukaryota > Metazoa > Arthropoda > Insecta > Lepidoptera > Noctuidae > Athetis > Athetis lepigone. The sequence goes on from CM066219.1 coordinate 16,272,451, forward strand.
ATCGATATTTATTAAAGCTGATTCAAATTGTTCCCTATCTCGAAAATGTCAGATGGCATTGTGTAGAATTTGCTTAAACGCAAACAATAACACTGGAATGAGCAGATACGCTAAAATCCATTCTAGTCCATACTAATATACTAATACTTGCTGCCTACCGCGGTTTCACCCGCGGTAAAAATGTTAAGGGTGAACAACCCTTATGACTTAAGGGTGTGATAATAATATAAATAAAATAAGAATAGATAGTAGCCGATTCTCAGATAGTCTACTGAATATGCAAATAAAATTTGGTAAAAATCGGTAAAGCCGTTTCGGAGGAGTAAGGTAACTAACAACGGACACGAGAATTTTATATATAAGATTATACTAAAACATTATGGTTATAAATGCGAAAGTAACTCTGCCTGTCTGTCTCTTCTTTACGCCTAAACCACTGAACCGATTTTAATGAAATTTGGTATAGATATGGTCTGGGACCCGCGAAAGGACATAGGATAGTTTTCATGCCGGTAATCCCCCGGGAACGGGAACTATTACTTCCCGCGGATGAAGTCGCTGGCAAAAGCTAGTTTGATATAAAAACAAAACTAATGAGCTTTTGGTCCTTTGAAATATGTAGTTAGTAACACAGGCCAATGGTAATAATAGTGATCAAGGCCTTTTAGGAAACACCCATCCCTTAAATAACTGGTATACTGCGATGAAAACAGATTACAATGAATGTATGTCTACTTTACTTCAAGATTGGCTAGACATAGCACTTATCATCACCAAATCGGGGGAGCGCGGTGTTTTATATTATTACAAAGCGATAACTTTGATTTTGAGATTTCAACTGTAATTCTTTTCAAAACTACGTTCAAATTGTTTACAATCACTCATAACTAAATAATTATAATATACCTATTACTTGAAAAATATAATTCACTCCTTAAAAATGTGGTTGTTTAATTTTCCTGTTTTATAAAATATATTGCATGGGTTAAACATTATTATTGTATACTCACCTCCATAGTTTGGTCTTACTCTTTTGTCGTAACTTATACTAAATGAATCCAAAATGGCTGAAATATTGACATCGCCGAACATCCCTCCCCCACCGGCACCCCTGAAATGAAAATATGCCATTTAGAACACAATTTAGTGCTGTCACTGTATGAATTGTGGCATTGGGAAACAGAAAATTCGCATGAATAACGTTAATTGGATACGATATGTAGGTTTTTTGTACACTTTTTCCGATACATTCGGCTTTAGTCCTACCTATATTTGCTCATTATTATTATTATTGAGGTTAACTTATAATCTAAACAGTGGAACCTAAATCAAATTATAGCAGTGTAGGATCCCGTGCTAACACAAGTGACTGCATTATCTATTATGGTAAGCTGACATGCGGCAGCTTAATGCATATGGAGACACAGGTATAGCCCCTACATTAATCAATCAAGCTATAACCAGCTCCCCTAGACAAGTGGAATTGTAAAATAGATAGCGGAAAAGAATAGATTGTCAAATATATGGAGATGTCAAATTATTTAGCGAAAGCTTATGTCAACCCCATACATTTGACAATCTATTTTATTTTATTTTGCCACTTGTCTAGACAAGTGGCATTGTAGAATAGATTGTAGATGCCCTCAAAGCAGTAATAGACCGCACACCTACTTATAAAGGTTCATTACATTAATGAGTACGGAGAATGCTTTCCATATTTATTCGAAAAAGCGAAACAATTTATATTAATTAAACAATTTATTAGTTTATGCCAAACCCGATCGTGCAGAATTCTAAATAAGTAACAGAAAATAGTTGATGTAAAAATAACTATATTTAGATTATTCATTTGACTTCAACAGAGTGATTTTCTAGTAATGTGTTATGCAGGTCACGCGAGGCTTGCATGAGTTCGTTAGAGGTGAACGTAAGGGCAAGTAACCGCATTTCAGGGAAATCACAGTGGCAACTCAATTGCTCTTCTTGATAAATAATGTTTGTATGTGATTTGTAATCAAATAGAAACACACTTCAATTAAAAATCTGCTAGACACACGTGCATATTCTCAAACAGACTAGGAACACACTTTAATATTTAAAGTAGTTACCTTATAGTAGTAGAAAACGACTAATAAAGATATTAACTGAATTCAGTTAATGTTAGAATATCAGATCTGTCATTGAACTTTTCTTATTAACTTGCAGGTTAAATGGTGAAATAACAGGCAAATTCTGACTATAAATAAGCGATTAGCTATTGTTATGCAATTTACTTAGAATTCAAATCTATTTTCGTTCTTAGTCTCTTAACTTACTCAACTGTAACTAGAATGAGTTACAAATGCAAATTTGATTTGATTCCATGATTTGGCTTCTAATGTAAATAAAAAATGCGATTACGTATACCTTTACTGGGGGCACCAATTAGGCCACAGGCATTGATTTTTTAGGCCTACTCTTTTATTAAAGCAAGGCGTGATGGATTATAATTTTCTCTATTAGAAATTGAATGTAGTTAACCTTTCAACGACCAAGCGACAGCCGGCTGTCGCTATTTATTTCTATTGTGTCTCAAATCACGTGAGTTTGAGGGTTTAAACATACACAGACTACAGTTTCGGATCTGTATTTCAGATTTAATAATAATCTGATCATTTAGATGCCAATGGGTCAACAATTCCGCATAGCTTACGTAGGGAACTATCCGCTGGAAATATGTATTGAAGTGCCCAATATCTAGATGTCTCGCATCCATTTTAGTTGGAGGTAAGCTAAAATTGTTAAAAGTTTATATAATTGAAATCAGATTCAGAAGTTTTAAGTCATAAACTGTTTTGCATTTTAAAGCTATTGTTTATTGTAAGTATAGTTTTTTAGTTCGCATTTACTTTCTTTCGTATAAGATCAAATCGTGAAAACACTAGGCGCCGCCACCTCGGGTCTCCAAATCAGGCAGGAGGGTTGCAGATGTCGCCCCGGGACCCAGGAGAACCCGGGGGTACGCCCTTCCCCGATGCCCGGTGCGCCTGCTACGGGCCAGGCGAGAAGTAGAGATGTCTCTCTCCCTTTTCGCAACTTCCTTCTGCACTACAACTGTTTCGCATAAGGAGACCATTGCGTTCCAGGACTCTGCACTGCCGGCCATTGAACTGACTATGGCCGAGACCGACAGGTTGCTGCCTACTACAGAGACGAGTGCACGGCGCGGCTCCTCCCAAGCGGTATACTCTGCCAGCGTAAGCTGCGCCGTGTCTTCCCAGGAGTCACAGCAGTGGTGACACCGAGCGTCCGATTCCCCGTTAATGAGAGCACTTGCGTCACCTAAAACGTCAGGTAGCCGTGCTTTCTCCCGAGCCAATCGTCGAGCACTGGTCGGATCGCCTTGATCAAATTTGACTTTGAATATTCAAACTTGGTAACCGCTATATGAGTTATATTATGCAAAAATCGGTTGGGATGCCCGAAATTATATATTTTTTTATAATTTTTAGGCTCCGCTCTTAATAAAATCACGATTTTCACAGATTTATTTTAAAAGACAAAATTATACACTTGCACTCTAAATCTAAAAGATTTAAACCTTCGAACACACGTGATTTGAGACACAATAGAAAGACGCGCCCGACAGCCGGCTATCGCTTGGTTGTTGAGAGGTTGATGGTGTTAAGACTTTTTTATTCATGTAAACTTATAGAATCTGACGAGTAGTTTAACAATGTTTATATTTATTACTTAATTACTAAGGCTTACGGAGGCTTCGGTGTCCGGGCCCAATTGGGAGCGTTTCCGAACCATACAGTTAGTCAGCAATTTTTTGTGAGGGCTTGAGGTGTACAACGGTAGCCTATGCAAAAAAGCCTACGACAAAAAGGGACCGAAAAAATATGTTTTCTGCCCTGGACTGTGAAATTTACTGGTAGTTTCTTTTGCTATAAAGGAGTGCTTGTGAAAACTGGAGTGTATTGCAACTATTCTGTCTGTGTAAGTATTAACTGTGGTGTATTGCTTTGTATTGCTTTAAAGACAACAGTGGCAAAAAGTGTCACCATAACGGCAATATTTGCCATTTTCATCTACTCGTATAATATATAAAGATAATGACAATAATGGGTTTAAAGAAATTAATAGTAGAGGGTTATAATAAATGTTGAACCGTAAGCAACATTTACCAATATTTAACGACAAGTACGCGCAACTAAATTAATGCTTGCGCACAACGCTCTGTATTATATCGACATTTCTGACCCTTTATACGTAACTGACTGAACCGATATTTTGACCTAAATGTGATAATCGCTCCAGCCGAATGATTATAGCCACTTTGACACTCCACAAAGGCTAAATACATACATCGGATAGAAAATTACTTTATAAAACATTATATTATACATACTTATTTATTATTGGTTAAAGCAGATAATTAACAAATATGTACAAAATTATAATAAACTAAAACAACAAACATATTAATTATATTGAAAGTTTATAGACATTTCTACCTATAAGCAAATTCAACTCGCAAAATGATGGCATTGACATGATGGCATCTTTTCAATTCGGCTTAAACTTTGCTTTAGAACCAGGCCTATTGAATTATGTGACCGAGATGCGGGTCCCGAAAACTATTTTCGGGTGACATTTACCACGGGTTAGTGTTCTATAATAATATATGTATGTTCCCAGACTTTTCGACAACGCCTGGACCGATTTGAAAAACTAGGAGTATACTTCTGATGATGGGATCCTCCAAATTTTATAAGCACACATAATAGTAATTCTGTTATTTTTGTTACAAGCTAGGCTGTTAAAAAGCTAACCTTTAAAAACAAAAAAAAAACATTTCCCTTTTTCAGTTGTTCCTTTTTTGAGGCGGTTAAGATTATTTTATTTTTTAAGCTTTTAATATTATGCTACTACTGTGAAAAAATACTGGTGATGTAGTCGATCTCAATTACAATTCGATGGCGTAATATTAAGTATAATATGTATCCGGAATCACAGGAAGTTTTCCATTCAATAATTTCAAACGGTTTGTCAAATACAGACACACATATGGACACTGGTCCAACTTAATCGGCGAGGTTATTACCTATGAAACAGCAATCAGCTATATTTGCGCAGTGATCGCGCGAACATCGCGCGATCGTCAAAAAAAAGCGTATTATGTATGAACCGATTGCTAATCGCTCGCTGATTGTTCTGATGCACTTATTGCTACGATGACGATAAAGTAGCAATCGCTGGAACTAATTAAATATCACCTTTAACAAAAAAAACTTAACCTTGCTCCTAAAAACCATACTAAATACGAAACCACCAAAAGAAAAATGCATATTTTAGTTAACTGATTGCTCCACAGAGGCAGCACTATCGCTAGATTGCTATTTGACGTGACGTATTTTGAATTGACGTTTGAGCAGCAAATATTGCTAAATTATCGCGATCGCTCGGCTATTGCAAGATACGTAATCCCGGTGCCGGTTAGGTTGGAAGCCGACCCCAACATAGAATTTTGAAAGGTCTAGAGAGATGATGATGAATACAATCTGACTAACTACGGCGGAGGTGGTTCGAATGAATGTGTAGAACTTGATGTACTATATCTCCGAGTTATTTTTATACCTGCAATGTGTAAAAGTTAGACTTTGCACGTAGGCCGATATGTGGAGGTTACTGGCCAACTTTTACTTTGTCAGCGGAAGTACGGGCGTTTATCGCATAGAATGTTCTACAGGAATGCCGCCGCCGCCGGTGGAAAATGTTCATGTAACCATTTGTGTGGTCAAAATTTTTATAGACGGAGTGTTAAAAAAAATCTGAACATACAACTGATTTTAAGTACTTCATAATTTTGGTTACCTAATTATATTCATTTAATTCTTCGAATACACGTGTTTCGAGACAGCCGGCTGTCGCGCTGCTATTGTCTTTCTATATATTGTGTCTTGAATCACGTGTGTTCAATAGATTAAAAAAGAGGATAAATTATATATTTATATAAAATATATGAAAATAATATTTTATATCATTTTGTTTTTCGATTATATCAATTAGTTAACAATTTGTAATATCAACTGTTTTCACCGAAGTAAAAAAATACGCACTTGCCCTTACTTATTCAGAAATCTAATCATGTCAACTCAAGGTAACATATTGAAAATAACGCTAAAAGATTGTAAGAAACTTTTCAAGATAGAATCTTATTTGTGTATTTTGTGGGAAGAAAAATATGTATGTAAAAATTAAAATTTCACTCAGGGTCAAGTTACTAAATTTAAATCTTGTGATTTAAGAATTATGAAACTCAAAACGATTTAATCTTTCACGATAATCGTTAATGGCTGCGCTTATGTTTGACAAAACTTAATTTTTTTTATCCAGTCCGATGTCGGCGTATAAATTCGAACATCCTAGCTTTCAAATATAACTATTGATCAGATAAAATACAAAGAATCCTACTAATATTTTAAATGAGGAACTTTGTACGTATGTGTGTGTGCGTGTGTGGAAGTCTGTTATAGTTTCACGCAAAAACTACTCAACGGATTTTGATAAAACTTTTCAGTAATTTTTAGCTTATATATCAGAATAATATATGGGTTACTTAACGTCACGCTATGACCTACGGGAGCAGTAATAAAAAATAACGTAGCCCGAGTGAAACTGCGGGGGACAGCTAGTATTATACAAGGTCTAACTATTCATTACCTTATATAAACAATTATCATAAAAATAAACATTTTTACGTTTCACAGAATTTTTCAGTATAAACTGAAATTAAATGATTATTTCTATTTTTTTGTTGCATGTAAACAGTTCCATTGTATCTAAAATTCTCTGTTATTATTACTGACGCTATAAATAAAGAACGTTCACGAGTCTCCAACATACGCACTGAACTTAAATTTTTAAGGGATTTGACGCCTTTTTTCAGCTGTCTAAAAATAGACGCCGCCGTATTTGGGAGTGGGCGAGGCCATCTGTCCTGCGCGGTACGGGACTCGTTGAGCGGGGCAGCTTTGCTCTTGTATTTTCGGGAACAGGGTTCCATTTTGTTCACCCCACCGTCGATTCGTGGCGCTTCTTTAACATTCAGTACAGTCTCTCCTATTCGGCAGCCAATGCATATTCAATTTTTTAGATTTGAAAAAAGGTTTTTGTTGTTAGACATGAAATGTTAAATTTTAAATAACAGCACATCTCAGTTTCGGTAGAGCTATGAAAATGTGTCTTTGTATTGATCGATGTCGAAGCGTCCCAAGGAAAAATTTTGTTGTGTGAAGATATAATTTCGATCAAATGTGTAAATGGGCTCATGACGTCGGGCTAGTAATAAATACATCAAAAACAAAGATCGTTCACATTCATTCATCGCACAATAAATGCTTCACAATACCTACAATCATAGCACATCAGCACTCTTGTCTCCATAACTCGTTAAAGAATTGTAAATGTCCGTCCTTAGAAGTAGTTGACAAACACATGTATATCGGCCTAGTGGTTGACAGTCGATTCTGTTGGGGCCCGCACAAGGATTATGTGTGTAACAAACTGAGATCGGTACTAGGTAAACTAAGCATACTAAAATATAAACTACCCTACAAAACACTCGGAATGCTATATATGGCCCTAGCGGACTCGGTTATCAACTACGGGCTTAGCAGCTATGGAAGAACTTATCAAACCTACCTGTCAGACATTTATAAGCTACAATTAAGGATATTGAAAGTTATAACACCTAAACATTTGATCAAGAAATTTAAAAATAGTGATGATGACCTTTTTAAATACTGTAATGTTATGAATGTGTTCAATAAAGTTGAATTTTGTACTCTTGCGGAAGTAAAGAAACCGGAGCTCTTAATTGAGAATATTAGACCTTCATTTTTGAGAACGATACATCTAAAAAAAAAAAACATATTACCAAAATTCAACAATGTGTACGGTATGAGGGTTGATGACTATTTGTTACCTTACTTTTTAAATAAATTTCCAGAAGAATTACAAACCTTGTATGTGAATGGTTCGAAAAGTTACACGTATAAATCAAAGCGTTTCCTGACTCAACATCATCTGTAAATTGAATTGTACAAATGTAACGGCTCGCCTGCACACAGATAAACCCAGAGAGGTTTTCGTTGTGGGGCCAGACTTGATGTAAGAATATTGTAAGCATATTAGAAATAAATAAATAAAAAAAAAAAAAAAAGAAAGTAATAATTTAGGTGTCTCATAAATACTTCTATAAATACACATCTAAACAACCCGTCATTAGTTTTTTTTTAATTCCCTATTTTACCCTACATTAAAAAATATTATGCTAATTTTTCCTCAGGTCTAAAAAATGTTTTAAAATAAATGTGATAAATAAAACAAGCTCGTTTTTCAATAGTTCATTTGTATTCAATATTTTATCTGCTACCTTGGATTTTAAGTTACAAATTTTCGTGCTTGATTTAAGGTCAATCGATCATTGTGTAATCGAACGACGATAGTTCGATTACACAATATTAGCAAATACATTATTATTATTATGGGGGCCTGTTGGTGTAGTGGTGGTTAGTAGCCCTGACTGCTAAGCCGGAGGTCGTGGGTTCGATTCCGAACAAGAACAAACTTTGTGTGATGAGCATGATTGTTTGTTCTGTGTCTGGGTGTAATTTATCTATAATATGTATGTATTTATAAATTATATAAGTATGTATATCAGTTGTCTGGTTACCATAACACAAGCTCTTAGCAGAGCTTAACTTGGGATCAGATAACGTGTGTGAGTTGTCCCAGTATATTTATTTAGTATATTTATTATTGTTACGATTGAACACACGCGGTAGAGTCACAGGACACGTGCGCTAAATACATTTCCGCGAAAGACACTTGCGATAAGACGGCCGAGCTTAACCCTTTTGCGCGAAAGCACACGTGAGCGAATGACATTTCCGCGAAAGACGTTCAAGTCGTATATGTTCTATCGTGAAATCCGAGAAATGTGATTTCATACAGACATTATGCTTGTTTTCTTCAAAGGGTAGGTCAGAGGTATGTACTACATCTTTAAGTACATCTGTTTCTTTATTTAGATACTGTTTATACGGCCAAATGATAAAATATGACAAAATATACTAGATTTAGTACGAAAACAGGTGTGGTTTTTTTTCAAATTTAATATGCGCCAAGGTTCTCATTTTTGTTGCAATGAAAACAAAAAAGTTGTTAAAACCAAAGTAGTAGGCTGTACTTTTTTGTTTAGTATTTCAGTGTAACTTCACATGTTGTTGGAACGATCTATCCTTTGTGGGAGCCATTATGAGTTCGAGATCTATGTGACCCGAAATTGCGGTGTAGTTTATTTTTGGGAACGCTATTGTCAAAACGAGGCCCTAATTGACATAAAGTTAAAATCGAAAGAAAAATCGCGCAAATCACGTGTCCATTTGTGCAAAGGAACTCGAAAAGGCACTTTTACCAGACCCTTGTGCACTAGTTCCTTTCGCATAAATATACCATATTTGCTATTGCGCGCGGCCACGTTCACTTTAGTAAGAGACAAAAGTAGCCTATGTCACTCTCCATCCCTTCAACTATCTCTATCGTGAAAGGTGGACCAACAAACACACACGCTTTCCCATTTATATAAATATTATCTTTTTCTGTGTAGCTAAATATAAAACAAGTAATAATGATGAAGATGATACTAGAAGAAAGTTATGTTATCATTTGAAAGTGATGCAGTTTTAATTCAGTTTATTCGGTTTATATTAAGTTGTATTTTTTTTAAACATTCGAACACACGTGATTCGAAACACAATAAAAAGACAATAGCAACCAGAAAGCCGGCTGTCGCTTGGTCTTCGAAGGGTTTTTTTTTTTGGTGAGTGGGAAATCATCCAATGACTGCTCCCGTCCTGGGTGCGACGGGAGGGCGTGTCAGACTCTTACTGACTAAAACCCACTCATGTTCCTTAGATTGCCCTTTATGTTCCAGGGTCACGGTAACTATTATAAACATTCCGCAACCCCGGCAGGCGTTGGCCCTGTTGGGCCCTTTCCTGTGCTGACTCCTTCTCTTTGAGGCGCGCGTGGAACAAAACGCGCCGTCTACGCGGTCCTGGTCCTAGCCGGGCGGCGAGCTACCCATCGCTCGCCATCCGCAGAACCGCGCCTACGGTGGCCGGTAGTCGTCTTGCGACTCTCGACGTCTTCGCCTGGGTCTTAGTCCGGGGCGAGAGGCTCGTCGTTGCCTCTCGCGCGCCGCCGCTTCCTTCACTAGCATAACTGCTTCGCAGAAGGAGGCGACGGCATCCCATTCCGTCTCGCCCCGAAACATGGCCTGAACCAGCGCCGGGCGCGAGAGGTCACCGCCGCCGATCGCCTCTACGAGGACACGTCAATGGTCCGCCCATGCGCGGCACACCTCCACCGTGTGCTCGACCGTGTCCTCCAGGCGACCGTTGCTGCAGTGGTCGTCGAAGGGTTAAATGTCGTCTTTTGTTGTGCACAGCTTTCGCTGGCCAGATTCTATTTATAAATATATTATGTTCTATTTATGAATAGCTGGGTTAAGTTATAAAGCAAGTTATTTTCTGAGCTACAAAGTTTGTACTATTTATGTTTCAAACTTGGTTAAAGGAAATCACAAACTCGATATGATACAATAATCAATATAATTTTCATATAGTTTCTTGGTTTTATAACGGCCTCGGAATTTTTCTTTCATTTTTGAAATCAGAGCTAGGGATTCTCATCTGATATGTAAGTCCTCCATTATGTACTTTGCTCAAGGCAAAGCAAGTCACCAACAAAACTTCCCAAATAATTTCAATTAATTTCAAACGTGTACAATATTCGACCAGCTTATTTAACGCATTGATTATTAGAATAAAGCGTAGGGTCAGACATTATCCGCTGCGGGGGATGCCCAAGTAATTATTGGTTGCTTTTGTCACAGCTAACTTTATTTACTGCTTTTGCCTTACAACATTTGGGTATGCACCACACTAACGCTAGATAATACAACGCAGCATTATAAATTCAAAATATTTTTTTGCATTGTACGCCGAGCATCCCACAGAGAAAAAATATAATGAGACTCAAATCGAACAAGTTTAACATTCAGTGTCTAGCGCATTAACCCTATCGGTTATTATATTGTTCGTTTTAAGAGAGGTTAAATAATCTGTGACATTGGCTTTCTCTAAGCGATATTTTTTTCAGGCAAACGAAATCGTCGACACAGTTCTTTAATAAATAAAGTAATATTTACTCAGGCCAAATCACAAAGCTACTGAAACTTTTAGTTCTGCTGTTTTTGTGTGAAGCAAACAGGTGTGTTCATATTTAGACATGAATACATTTAAGATTATTTATTTAGATTACCTAGGTGGATTTATTTTTAATTTATAAAGAGTGACTGGTAATTAGTGTACGATACTTTAACACGTGATTGTGCTCATTATAACGAACATTTTTTTATTATTTTAAATCTCGAAAAATAAATCAGCTTTTCAATACATTAGGCAAACACAAATGTACTGAACAGCTCATTTTTTTCGCGATTTCAGGTGTGATTCCAAAGTAAAAGTTGTTGTGATTATTGTCGTGATTAGTATCAATCAATTTCAAACATCTTTCACACGCAGTGTTCAGTTATTGATGGATCAAGAGAGCTAGTTTAAACAACGAGGTCAAAAAACTCATGAGTAATATCATACATTAATAAGTACTTATGAAAGTTATTCACAACAGTAATAATATGGAACTTTATCTACGCCCTTGATGCCCCATTTACCATAATTGACTTTATTAGAGCGAAGCGTAGACGTTCAAGTAGACTTAAATATAGCTTTTATGTTGGCTTGTGTACTTTGCTATGATATAATATTTTTTAAACCTAAAAAGACACTCGGCATCGTATTAAACAAAGTACTAACCAACTAATTTTTAGAGCTTAAATCTAAGTTAGCCTAATACTACTTAGGCCCTAAGTTTAAAGCTTTATGTCAATAACTCTTCAAAGACATTGCCCAATATTTGGACCAACTTGCACAAACAGAAAAGTAGTGGGAGGGATCATTTATTATATCCACTAAGAAAGGTTTCTTTAATCCACCTCGAAAGAGGTAAAATAGGGGGAGGCAGATATTTCTCGGCATCCAAGCCACGGGCAAAAGCTATGGTTATGAAGGTTATGGATATGAAGTCTGTTGTCAAGCACATCATTTTTATAGTGGCCAATTTATACAAAAAGCAAATAAAAAAGGCATTGAATTCAAAAGATATTTGCATAACTTTTATATTCAAAGCTTTTTTTAGTGATTTGCTTTGAATGACAAATATTATATAACGTATTAGTTTTTAAAATACCGTGAACAGATATTGGAAGATCTATTGGACTATATCGATCTCATGTCGACTCTTGCTCTTTCTTTTCCTCCCTTCGTAGCCTTGCCGCGCTTTTATGAAGAGCAGTACAGCGTGCCCATTCAAACTCTAACCTAACCAACCTTTAACTAGTTTCCTTACATTTTTTAATGCAGGTGCCAATCAAATTAAAATTAAGGCAGCCTAATACTGATATTTTAATCTAACAATTAACGCTAATTTGAGACTTGCACCAACACATCAAGTTTCGGGCCCAACACTGAGTGGGAAAAAGAACCTTGAACAAATTATTGTTGTAGCAAAAACGCCAGGATATTGTAATTAAATTTATTTTAGAATGTTATATTGTAAGCTTTTATAATCCAAAAGTATTTACAACCGAACCACGCGTATCGTTAATTTTTAAAAAAATTAATTCAACTTAGCTCCTATTTTCACATTTTATGTTTTTGCGAAGATTGACATTTACTGGAACTCGGTGCCTGTATCCTCAGTTTACGGATCAGTGCAAAGTATAAATACGTTTGGGCTTTTATACAGCAATACTGATCCTAACAATCATACTATAAAAAGGACCAAATATCGATTGATATGATTTACTCAAAAAATAAGGCTAGTGCTATAGCCACGATAAAAAAATGAAAAGAATTACAGCAATTTTGGCATAAATCTAACCTATCTTTAACATGTTTAATTCCATTATTTAGAATTGACCGTTGTAAACAAAAGATTAAGTATAGCTTGATTACAGTACAGCCGTGTAAAGGTAAGCAGGGTCTTTATGTGCCCATTGGCTACAAACCCTTTAGTGCCCACTTGCACAGTGTACTTTGAGAACCCTGTTTCTCTTTCTTTTTTAAAATGTATGCATAATCCTACAAGTCTGTTCCTATTTCGAAACTAATGTCCACAAGTTGCACTAAATTGACCAGGTTGCATTCGAGCGACTACCGGCTATAACTCGCTACATGCCTCGGCACAACTGCTCACCTTCTCATATATTATTATACCCAAAAAAAAACTCAACAACGTTGCAAATGAATACATATATGAATATATGCTTAAATTTTGTTCATAATTCTATTTGTTTTTATTTTATTATTCAATACACAGGCCGTATCCGTAAAAGATTTGTATAAAGCTAAACGAAAAACTCAGTCAATTTTACGCCTTTGTTTTCCCAGAGCACCATTTAGCTGCTTTGTAGATAATGTACATGGTTTGTTAAGCTAAGAATATAAGTATATTGGTTGCTAGAGTGGGCTGAACTCCCCACCTGACCGACGAGCTACAAAACTGAGGCAATTAGTCTCTCGCAATTAGGGCGAATGGACTCACATTCAGCTTACAGTTTGTAGAATGGTTAAAAAAAATTAATAACCATAATTAAAGCTCGAAGTAAAAAGTTTCTGTTTGTTAAGTCGTTTTGTCGTTGTGTCAATGATTCCAATACTATTAATTAAATCAGCTACGAGGTTTCAAACAAATCGATTGCGTTGCGGTTAGGCACAGGTCCTCTATAGAGCAGATGGAATTGCACGAAGTATCTGCATGGCTGGAATTGTTGTAACGTTGGCGCATAGAACTGCCAACTTCGATGTAAACACGAACAATAGTTTCCTTTATGAACTGTTTAATAGTAGAATGAATCGAATATTAAAATATATTTGTATTAGTACATATTGAATTATATTCTTGTTTAGTTTAATGTGATTGAAATGCGACATATTATAGACATAATGTACCCATTGGCCATTATTAGATATTTATACGTGCGTGTGTGTTCATATACTTACAGAAGTAAAGCGGCTTATCAAGATGCCCATTAGGTAGTAAGATTGTGTCACAGTTTTTTTTATAATGACACAATGTTTATCAACAAACCATGCGGTAAAAATATCTGTACAGTTTTTATAAGTCAGCATGACTAAACTAAAATCTAATAAAAACATTGTTATTTCAGTTCGAAGGTTTAACATAGTCTTTGTCTTGACTATTGAAGTCACGAAACTCATGAATCGACCGATATAACGATTTCAGGTAGGTACTCAATAAATATTCAGTCTTACCGAATGTCATCATAAGTTATCAAGATATAATCAAACCTAGTATTGATTATGCGCAAATGCATAATAGTTTAAACAACCTCTACTCAGACTGCACTTACAAATATAACAAACAAAGCAAAATGTTCTACGTAAAGTCTGCGTCGCGCTATAATTTAATTTTAATGATACCTACTTAAGTATCTGAATTATTAGTGATTTACAGTTTTTAAATTAAAGCTTGAACCTAGGTAATTACTGCTATATCCGTCAGGTGAACTATTTCAGGTGAATATACTATTAAAGGATACATTTAGTTCGCCTCAAAAAGCAATCGTTCTTTTTAATACTTGTCGTCTAGATTCCTTTTCGATTTTCCTCGCTGAGCAGAGCAGTTATGGCGTAAAAGTACAATACACAATATCAAACAGATTATCTCTACACACAGGTTATAAGAAGATATTTTTGTTATACTTGAATACAGACAAAGATCGTGGAAAGAAATTCCACGTATTTTCTATCGCGTGCAAGCTAATTCCATGAGCATGCGCGGCGTAGCAATGTGCTACGGTATAGCTACGGCGCGTAGAGGGAGTGGCGGTTACTTCAAAACTGGTTTAGGAACTTTTTATCAACGTGAGCTATTTACTAATAAATGTATAGATCTAGTGATACTATCCCAATGGCTTTAACGAGACCTTGAATAGCAGTAATCCGGCCGGAGTACGTACATTTAATTTTAATAATTTAGTACATTATTATGCCATTGTTATTAGAAGGTTTATGATGATGAAAAAAAGACATGCAATGTTACAATGACAAATTACGTTTGCCAAATTATTAAGCTGTTGTCCACGATAGTGCTGTGTCGTACACAAAGGGGTGGAGAATGTTATAACGATCGCGGGCTGCCTGTTAGTCCCGAATCCACCCGAACAAGGTTATTAACGGAATACGAGTACAAGGTAGTCATAAGCATAAAGCTACTACTAACTAAAACTACTGAAGCTTTATCCCAATAGGTCAAGGACCCCAAATGTCCTTTTATTTCTTGAGTAGCGTTCTTACTTGTTACCACTTTCGATTTGTCACGAAGGCGCGTGATAAAGCATAGCTCGACTGTAATACACCGTATCATGTGAGCTACTTAAAAAATGGTCTAATACCTAAGGTTAGTAAGGCTGACAGTTAAATACGTGCTCGCGTGTGAACCGTCGCGTGAGCACTCGACCGTGTATGCAAATACAAGTTCTGCGCGTTAAAGCAACTCGTGAACGCTAAAAAATCGGATTTGAATACTTTTTCCAGTATTAAAGTTTAATGACGTAAACAATGCACGTTTTACTTTTTTTATATATTGATGTAAGCACGATAACCTAGTTTATTGTTGGAAAAAGTTATAATTTTCTATAAAGTATCGTTAATTGCATTTTATTTGCGGAAAAGTTTTAACTCAAAGCTTGCAAAAGGAAGCTTTAAATTGTAATAAGAAGTGTAGGTATAATAATAATATGTTCCGTGACATTCTCAAGTAAACTGGTTTCATAATTATATTGAAACATATTTAACACGGCTTTACATACGCCACGATTGTATAAAAATACAAAGTTACGCAAGAAACTAATTTTAATCGTTAATATTTTTCGTGATGTAAGCTGTTCTAATAAAAAAGGTTTATTACGTATTTCAATATAAAATTACAAAGGTTACGAACTTTTTTAATGCACTAGGTTTATATGGTTACTCAACTATAACCAATATACTCGTAGTATTTATTACTCTAGCTTAATTCAGAAATGTAAAGAACTAAAACAAAAATACATGATTCTAATAGAATCCAAATTAATTATTTTCAACACACTTGCTCATCATCTCCCTAGCCTTTTCCCAACTATGTTGGGGTCGGCTGCCAGCCTAACCGGATTCAGCTGGATACCGGTGTTTTATGTGGAGCGACTGCCTATCTGACCTCCACAACTCAGTAACTGGGCGACACGATACCTCTTGGTTAGACTGGTCAGAGTTTCTGGCTAACCAGTAACGACTGTCAAAGTTCTTCAAATGACAACCGGGACCAACGACTTTACGTGCTTTCCGAGGGACGGGATGTCAGTGATGTCCAAGATAAACTTTAGAAAGTCATATGAATTGAAAAAGTCACATTGGTACATACTTGCCCGGATTCGAACCCACAACCTCCTACACGAGAGGCGGGCGCCTTATCCACTGGGCCATCACAACTTCAACTTTTCAACACACTTGCTCTTAAAGTAAATTTAATGCAACGCTTCTTGAGTGTGTTTTTTGCTTTATGTTAGAGCCTTAGTGCGGTAGTAGTTTTATTTTATATCTCAGAAAAATAATATTAACAATCGTACATGTTACCAATTTTCTTACCAGAAGTTTGGTATAATAAACCAATTTATGTACTCATATTGTTTTTATATTCTATTTTAGTTGTATAGGAGCTAAATCCGTGAATGATTTTTTAAATCTTGGCAAAAAACCTTAGATTGTCGCATTGCATGTATTGTCGAGAATTTAACAAATTTTATTTTACAAAATATTAATTAAATATTATTATATCTTTTTTTTTTTAATTTAACGTTAAGTTATTTAGCGGCTACGCTAGTCAACAATAGACCGGAGGCTGAAACAGCTGCCAGATTTAGAAATTTTAATTAAGAAACCCGCGCGCCATTTTATAATCTCTGTTTATACGAAATTTTATTGAATTTTCCTTAATAACACGTTGAACTACGTTGTAGTTGGATACGCGTGAGCGTTAAGTCACGTTTAGTTACGTTTTTGGGTACAATACGCCTTCGTCTCCATTAAGACTCAGGTTGCAATCCAGCCTCGCCCGTAATGACAAGCTTTGCCTACTTGTTTTATAAAGTACCAATTTCAGTTTTATGTAACAACAAATTGCACCTTGTGGTTATGAGTATTCTCTTATGTCAATATTGACATCGCAACTACAAAGTTCACATTTAGATTCTTTTAGGTACCAGTTATATTGATTATATATTATATACTCTATCTATAACAATAATAAACGTCAGCAGATATAAAGTTAGATTATTTAAATTACTGCTTTTCTGTGATTATATATTTTAACCTTTCAACAACCAAGCGACAGCCGGTTGGCGCGCTGCTATTGTCTTTCTATTGTGTCTCGAATCACGTGTGTTCGAAGGTTTAAATGCCTTTTTATTTAACTTGAAATGTGAAATGTTTTATGTATGGTCACATTATAACGTTGTTTTTATGATGTTATCATCTTATCATTGCCTTATTGCTTCTAAGAAATAGAGTTGCATAACAGAAGCAGATTAATTAGCTGGAAAAGGCGCGGTGGAGAAAAGTTTCATAAGATTTAATAAGTTTTTGTACGGATCAAATTTCATTTCCTTTAGCATTATTTTAATAAACAAAAAAAACCTAAGTATTACTCCTAAATTAACGTTTGTTTAAGCAATGTACGATCAAAGTGCTTCGAAAATTATGTAGTTAAAAATTTAAAAAAAAACTTGATCGTCTTGATGGCCCAGTGGCTAAAGCACCCGCCTCGGTTGTGGGTTCCAATTCGGGCAAGTACCACTGTGACTTTTCAATTCAAATGTACTTTCTTAAGTTTATTTTGGACATCACAGACATCGGTGAAGGAAACCTGGACTTGTAGTAAATACAAGTTCAAAATCGCCAATCTGCCTTGAACAAGCGTGGTGATCATTGCTCGTGCCTTCTCTGTATGAGAAGAGGCCTTTGCCCTGCAGAGGGACAGTTACAGGCTGATATTATAGTAGTGCATAAGCTAAAATAGATATAATTATAACTAGAAGCGTTGTTATTGAACAGTGTGCCTACACAAGTAGCATTGTAGTATAAATGGTAGAGTTCGATACGGGATGTCTAATTACTTAGCGTAAGCTTATGTCAATCTCATACATAAAACAATCTATTTAATTCTACCATAATATATCGAATATATCCCACAGAGCTTCCATTATACAGAATTATCCCACTTCTCTAAGCACACTGTTCTTTGTTTTTGTCTAAAGTGCTCTACAATATATCTTCCTAGAGCCTGCCTGAGCTTGCTAGAGCTTGACGGGCCTGTTGGTGTGTAGTTAGTGGCCCTGACTGCTAAGCCGGAGGTCGTGGGTTCGATTCCCACCCAGAACAGACTTTGTGTGATGAGCATGATTGTTTGTTCTGTGTCTGGGTGTAATTTATCTATAATATGTATGTATTTATAAATCATATAAGTATGTATATCAGTTGTCTGGTTACCATAACACAAGCTCTAAGCAGAGCTTAACTTGGGATCAGATGACCGTGTGTGAGTTGTCCCAGTATATTTATTTTATTATATTTGTTTTCTTTTTACCTATTAAGATTAAATATTATTATACGGTTACCGCAAGTTAAATTTGCCTCCTTTGGATGTACAATCCTCAAGAGGTAAAACGATTTGAATAAGTTATACCGTTATATGTTCTTATTAAACCATTATTTTAGTAAATAATCAATCTAGTAAGTTTTAATGATAGTCAATGTTGGCTAGACTGCTAAGTAACCTTGCATATTTAACAAAGGTATACTTTAAAAATATGGATATTGCCAAGAAAGAAAAAAAATACCAAGGAGCTTCATCTAGAGCGTAGAAGTTATATAAATAAATAAATAATGTTGTACCCATTAAAAATTCATTTTTATTAAATACTAAGTATAATTTAATTTATACTAAGTATAATTTATCTGAAGGTAGTTCAAGGCATTACATGTTAAATTGACACCTTTGTCCCGCTCTACCGTACACATTAAAAAATACGACAACCTTTGCACGACGAAGCGACAGCCGGCTGTCGTGCTGCTATTGTCTTTCTATTGTGTCTCAATATACGTTTGTTCGAAGGTTTAAGTAAGAGAAAAAGAAATTGCAACCCGATTAACAGAAAACACTTAATCCGCTGTTACTTTTTCAGTTTGCGACAGAGTCAATAGGTTTAGTACGCAAACATACAAGGCAAATTACAAAGAACGAGTGCCCCGTGACGTCATCCGGTCCCGACACACTGTTATGGAACTAATTATTATAATACCAAGACCTCGAATTGCGCCTCAAATAGTTGTGTTACTTGTGAATACGTCCTATGAAGATTTGGCGCATGATCTGCGGAGCTTTTCGCCACATTTACATATTATACCGACGCAGTGATGGAGTCTACTGGGGTGCTCCTGCTATAAATATTGTTTGTATTATTCATTTAAGAATGGTCTCGTTGTGGTATATGAAAATGGTTTCTATTCTTTTGTCAGCAGTTATGTATAGAAGCTCGTAAACTTTTGCACATGGTTACAAAAATAATTTATAATAATTATAACCTTTTGGTTAGGAAAGGTATCAAAAACCATTCTAGCTTTAACAAACACCTATGTTATAAACTTTAATTTCAATGCAATCATGAAAAATAATAAAGTTTTATTTAAAAATATTAAATTTTAATTGTAACTCCAACCCAACATTATTATATATTATATATTTTATCTATTCAAAAAAATATAATTATATAAAACGTAGTATTATATTGAGATTAATTTAGAACGTTAATGAAACTTCACGTTTTTAATCAGATAAACGAATAGTCCAGTAAATGAAATGGTGTTTAATTCAATTTCTTATTTTGGCAAATACATTTAAGACCCAGAGATTAATTATAAATAGTAATGTATTAAGTAGTCATACATCGTAAAGCTAATGCATTCCAGTTTACTGCCTTGCCAAGATTTACGATCATCTCAGCTTTTCGAGAAACTGTACTAAAGTTTTATGTTAACGGACACATTGGGCTAGAACAAGTTTGTAAATAGTGTAGCTGGGTGCAGGTGCTGTAGATGGTGGTGGTACTCACGCGACATGGTTGGCTTGCGGTAGGAAGGCGGCCGCGAGCGCCAGCAGGAGCGGCGCGGAGCGGGGGCGGGCGCCGCTCATGACGCGGCCGAGAGTCGCATGGGAGCTGGCGCGTCTGTCCGCGTGGCCGCGCTCGCTCGCCGGTCGTCGCCGTGTCGCGAGGCGGACTGCTGCTCCGTGTCCGGTGGCGTGGCGCGTGGCGCTCGACTGCTCCCGCCGCCGCGCCGCTATCGATCGCGGCAGGCGTGACCCGGGCCGGCACCGCCTGTCGCTCCAGCTATCGACCGTCGCGCCGCCGCAGCCGATGCGACGCGTACTCACCTCCTAATTACTACACAACCGGACTCCTTCGCATTAAAACTTCAAACCTGCGCGCGACACCACGGAAAATAAATCTCACTTGATTTTACAGACTTATAAATTTTACAGCTTTCATTCCGATACCGACTTGACATTAAATGGAATGCTGGATTAAGTTTCAATACACCCTGGAGAACATTACAAAAAGGTTTTTATTACCGTCTAAATATTATAATTTCATTGAAAACTTACATTTAACCAAATATTTTAATTTAAATGTATTAAAATACTTCACCGGTGCATTTTAATTCCACTGTAACAATAAATTACTTCCATAAAAGCGGAGCAGCAAGCGGGACTGCCCGTATAAAAGTAATCTGTCCTTTTTTTTCTAAAAATGTGAAATTGCCGGGAAACTCGAACTCTCCAATGCCCCAATGATTATACTGCATAATAAAAAAATATCAGTATCTACAGTAAAATATCAGTACCTGAACACTTCAGACAGAGATACATATATGTTATATCTTTGTTCTTCTTTCCCAAATATCTCTATGGGACTTTCAGCGGGCATAGAATTTTTTCATGGAAAGCGTCAGAAACTTTGGCTAGCATTGGTTAGCAATCGATTTCTTATTTGATTAATTTTATTTTTTCATCACATTTAGTAAAAATTTGGCATACAAATTAAAACATTTGGAAATATCTAAGTACTTATTTAATTTTAATTTTGGCATTGGGTGTGGGGTTTCAACTATTCGCGTAGCACTTACTATGTAGCCCAATCATTTAAATCGTTTTAAAATAAGTGTAAATAGTTATGATATAATGTTATGATCTTAAAAACATTCCACAAAAATTTGGTTGTGCTTTTATATATTTGTCACTTAAAGGGTAACATGCATAACTTACTATAAATAAATAGCCTAAAATATAAATAATTAAATTTTAGGCTATATATTATATTAAATAATAAAATTACAATTTGAAATGTAACACTTTTGTAATTACTTTTAAATAAATACTGCCGTAAAAAAGTTTTAGTAGTGCAAAATTTTCCGCACGCGATCTGTGCTTAAATACAGTTCACATGAATTCAAAACAGGCTGAAAGCAAACAAAACATGCATTGCAAGGTATTTATGGTGTGCATATACATGTACATATATGTACGTGTATTTGTTTAATTTCTATGCTCCCAGTGAGGCAAACCACGGAGGTGCCTGGCCTACATTTGTACGTACTACCCAAATCACGGCGACACAATATCAGCTTATTTGTAGGTTGACTAAAGCTCGCCCCTCTCTATGCACGATAATGTACGTGTGAAATATTTAATAAAAAGTAATGACGTCTTGTCAGTCTATGTATAGATGTAGTCTGTTTTTTATTGTTCATTCTAGGTGTTTGTTACATAATAAAGCCACTTAATTTATTATTAAATCAAGATAATTCGTTACTTAGCGATCGTTGACCGTTTTGTTAAACGACCCATAAAAAATATCCCTAAAATACGGATGCAAATTTGCTTCTTGTTTTGATAACCTTCTTCAAGATAGATTGAGGTTGCTATACTATTTGAAAATCGTCCTGCTTAGTATGAAAATACTTTAGCAATATGCATAGCTATCATTATAATTTACATAGGAAACAACAACTGACGTGTTTTTTAAAATGACCCAGATAAGATTCAACCGATAGTAAAACTGAATCATATAGTGATGAATATTTATAGCATTGTACGTTATCGAGAACATTGGTAACTATAAATCTAGAATTGTCACTTTCTTCTTGCTTCATCATCCGGACACACCAAGATTTCTGGGTGTGTCCAGATGATGAAGCAATTTACCTTTATCAAACATTTAACAGGTACACGTTTAGACGTCAGTATTTTGATTTTCGCACATTAT
Organism: Athetis lepigone; assembly: GCA_033675125.1. NCBI lineage: Eukaryota > Metazoa > Arthropoda > Insecta > Lepidoptera > Noctuidae > Athetis > Athetis lepigone. The sequence goes on from CM066219.1 coordinate 16,295,006, forward strand.
TACTTCATTTTACTGCACGCCTTATACTTTTGTATGATTTTTGCGATCATAATTTTTAATTCTTGCACATTACCACTTCACTGCGCGCCTAGTACTTTTGTTTAAGTAGTCAGTGGTGGTGATATTTTGTCATGAATTAGGGTGAATGCGACCGTTTTCAGTTGGCGAAAACATAAAACTGATTTAATTTAAATTTTACTTATCCACTAAGTGAAATTAACCCACGATGCATATGAGTCCAGTTGGCTTTTTAGGACTTTTAAAATTTGATAGCGCTCTTCGTATATATTTGATCTAATGTCCTCTCGTAAATAGCTAAGAGCGTACTATTTAAATAAATATTCGAAATTGTGTAGCAATAGTTATTTAAAAATGTATAGAGGTCTGTTAGTGAGTTATGAAATTAGATCAACGATTCTTTAAGAAAATAAGTAATTTTATTTAAGCAACTTATTTGTAATGTTATCTTTTTTATACATTATGGTAAAAAAAAATATTTTTAAAAATATATTGTGCCTTTCAATCTAACACATAAACACTTTGAAAGAATGAACTGGTTTAGGTCTATTTATAAAAATATGAAAAATATGCTATCGTTAAAAAAAATGAAATAAATTTAACTGAATACAATATATTGTTACTATCGGTATATTCTTAACAAGTTCTGTTGTTCATTATCATCAACCAAATCAAATCTTAGATACGGCAGCCCTTAAATATTAATTAACATCTGGTAAATCGTTCATCCACAAAGTTTTTGAAGCGATGGTCTTAATTAAAATTATTATTTATCAGCCCCTGATTCTACTCACTCCTCATTAATTTTGCAAACTTGGTTAATAATACAAACATTGGCTTTAAAATATCAGTATTATTTCAAATTCAGTCAAGGATTCTAAGTGGAAAGCAATTATTGTCCAATTGAGGGCAGATGCAGTTTAGGTGCTTGTGAAAATGTCAAGAGTTTCTAAGTAGATGGTTCATTAAATCGACCACTCGCAGCCAATCACGCCTGTAAAGAATATATCTACATCTTATTCAAATATTTATAGATGCTGATGACGAATGAATAAATGAATGACGGATGGTCTACCCATACTTCTTCCTTGGATAAAAACGTAGCACTTTTCAAATAGTGATGAATCATGCCATGTCGTTATTGGATGAGTCGACGTAGTAGTAAAAAATGCTATTAAAATCTAAATATTTTAGTTTTAGCAAAGTTATGCTCCAACATAATACATGTTTTTTTTTAGAAAAAGTAACAAAATTTAAGTTTATTTGCGGTACTTCTACTTTATTTAGAGTTTTTATTTATACATCGTTAGTTTCCTATCAAGAAAACATTTCCTTTTATACTTTTGTATTGAAAACAAATAATGTAAATCTAAAAAATTGTTACAAACAGAATAAAATAAAAGAAATAAAACATATATTCTATTTTTAACTTTGAAAATCCCGACTTTTATCTACTGTAATATGCTTGTAAAAAAAGTAAGGAACTAAGTTTTATACAAATAAAAAACTTCCTCTTGAATTACACTAGCTATTTAAGAAAAGCGCATAAAATATTTGCCGCCGAGTTCTAAAAATCTAAGGATTTGTTTGGACAGACAAAGGACACTCTCTCAGGCTCACACATTATTTTTAATTGTTTGAGGAAAGTGATTTGATTGTAAATGTGTTGTACTAAATGTTCCGGAACTTGATGAGCTTCCATTTCCTAATTAATATATATTTTTTATTATGGTAATATACTTTTTTTGGCGGAAATTGTTTTGACATTAGGTATATACATTCTTCTCTTCACACCTTACAATTTACCAATAATTGTATTGTAACAACATTATTTTAAAAGAGTAAGTATACTCTATCTTCTTGGAATGGGCAATAAGATGAATTGTTCTATGTTTTTGACGATCTGAAGTGCCCTTTAAATGGTCTATCTATACTAATATTATAAAGAGGTAAAATTTGTAAGTTTGTAGGTTTGTATGTAGGGGGTAATCTCTGGAACTACTGGTCCGATTTAACCCTATACTTGGCAGAGATTTTTTTTTTCAAATTTTTCGAAAAAATATGACATTATTGTGTTCCTAGGTGATCACTGGAAGGGCAAAAAATAATAAAAAAATATATAATTGTTTAGTTTACGTTTTATTGTATGTATCACATAAGGCACATTACCATGTTCATAACAATCAATAGAAAAAATACGTATCTTATATAATAACATGTATCATATTTGACACATTGTCAAGAAAAGGAAAAATAAAAATAATACAAACTCTTTTTCTTAATCAACAAGTATAATAGAAAACTTCTAAAAATCAACATAATTATCGGTCTCAACAATCAGCCTTTAAGTCTTACCTAATTAATGAGTCTTATTTATCAATAAAATGAGATCAATTTTATAAATTACTAGCTGTCCCCTGCGGTTTCACCCGCATTTTTCGTTACTGCTCCGCTCTCGTGGGTCGTAGCGTGATGATATATAGCCTATAGCATTCCTCGATAAATGGGCTATCTAACACTGAAAGAATTTTTCAAATCGGACCAGTAGTTCCAGAGATTACCCCCTACATACAAACTTACAAACTTACAAACTTACAAAATTTTACCTCTTTATAATATTAGTATAGAAGACTACTTATTACGTACGTATACATATCAGTCTCAAGAGATTCTTTTTAATAGTAATTACTAATTTTTACTTCTTAGTGTGGTACTCTAAAAAACAATTACGTTAGGGCAATAAACACAACCGTATTTCAGCATTATGTCAGCTACTTTATTGTATCGTAGAGTTTTAGACCAATAATCTGTATATGCTACATTTTAACGACTCCCATATTCAAAAGGATTGCCAAAAAGTCTTTGACATCATCTTCTGTAATATTTATAGATGAACCATTTGTCTGTGTGCTATAGATATTTGTTTGTTCCGTTATGCGAGAGACGATATCGTCTGAGAAGAACAGCTTGAAGTATTCAATAGCACTCTTTTCCTCACGAGGCTCAAATGAAATATCTTCTACTTCTGCAGAACCAGTAAATTTACAGCAACGCCAATTTGGTACTAATCTTTTCGGTGGTATTATTCTTCGCCGTCCCGTGGCAACTCTAGGTCTACTTGAGCGGGTAGCTGGGGATAATGGAGACTGCAGCTGGTTCCGACGCAGCAAGTTATTGACGAGTGGTGCCGGAACTTGTGGCGACATTGCTAGTGGAGATGGTAAATTTACTTGACATGATGTCGTTGGCACTGGAGACAATGGTGTGGTCTCAAAAGAATGCAGCTGTCTACTTGCAGACACGTATGGCGATAAAATTGATGGCGAACAAGGATTGGTTATCGGCAACGATTGTTGGTATGGCACCAAAGATGTTGACGCAGCAATATCATTTATCTCAGTATCATCATCTGATAATAGATAAAGGTTTTCTATCGAAGATGGTAATGAGAGCGGTGATGAACTACTGTCGGAATTCGCTGTGCCTGCGTAATACTGGAGTTCATCTCCCGATGATTCACTTTCATCCAAATCAGATTTTGCTCCCGGCTTCGGTACAAGAGCCACAAGTTGTCGAGCTCTGTTTTGTTGCTGCTTAGTTAGTTGACCAACTACCTGCAATGATAAAATATAAATACTAATTCACACCTCTGGCGATGTCATATATTAGATACACAGTTAAAAATATCTATAGTATTGGTTATCTGGCAATGTATCACATCTGATACACTCGAAAAAACCAGTGAATAAAATATATTTACAATCGATTTTGATCAGTCAAAATAGTATACCGACTAGTAAAATATTCTAAGCTACTCAAATAATATCACTTACGGTTAAAATTATTTCAAAATACAATTTAAAATGATTTTTTCTTACCTTGCGATGTGCAGACGCGTTCGCTCTGTTCGCCATCTTGGGTTCTACTGCTTTCTCATTGTTGCTAATAGTGAAACAACATGTTTGGTAGAAATTTAATAATATTTTGCTTCCCCACAAATGATAAAAGTTTTAAAAATATTTCTAAGTTTGTGCCTAGATTTTTTAAAAGAACAACGTATCAAATTGTATACAGTGCCAAGAATAGGGTTAAAAAAAATCTTTCAGTGTTAGATAGCCCATTTATCGAGGAATGCTATAAGCTATATACCATCACGCTACGACCCACGGGAGCGGAGCAGTAACGAAAAATGCGGGTGAAACCGCAGGGGACAGCTAGTTAGAAATAAATGATTTGAATTTTTTTTTAGTTTTGATACGGATAGCGGAAAGCTACTTTGTTTTATACAGTATAGTGATTCCGATAATTAAGTATATGAAGTTTAAATTGAACAAATGAATGTAATTTGATTAAAAACCATTCATTACTTCTTCACAATTCTTTATACCTTCTTTAATTATTATAAAATTTTCCGGGACGATGAACAGAAGACTGAAACCGAGGGCAGATAAGAGTGGAGTAAGTTACCGGAAGTAATTTCCATTCATCGCAATAAATACGGAAATAAAAAGCTGGTTTAATTGTTTTGTATTCTATTGTCCAATTGGAGAAAACAAGACTAATCAATTGGAAGTAGAATTACTTCGATACAGTCCGATTGCGACAATTTTCATTTCGGACAATTTTTTTTATAAGGAAAACCTAACATTTTCACATAAAATGCTTTTACCAACAGCAACAAGTAATGCATGGTCTACCACAGGCCTGTCGTAATTAAGTTTGTATTAAAAGCAAACTATTAATGAATTTCTGCCTGCGAATGGTTCGCGTAGGTTTAATAGCTTGTGCATTGATGTGTTAGTACCATGTTTTTCAATAATTTGATTCAAGTAAATCGTGTCTTTTTAAACGTTTCTGTCTGTAGACCCTTGATATTTTTTTGTCAATACGAAAGAAGGACCAAACGTTTCTGCCTTAAGATGTCAAAAGTTAAAACGTAGGATGCTTGGAGATCTCGCTCCTAGACAGGTCCTGTAAAACTGACCGTGATAGATAGTTTATTTATCTATTATATAAAAATAAGTCGGGTTTTTCTTCCTGACGCTATAACTCCAGAACGCACGAACCGATTTCCACGGTTTTGCTTTCGTTGGAAAGGTCTCGGGCTCCGTGAGGTTTATAGCAAATTCAGGAAAAATCCACGCAGACGAAGTCGCGGGCAGAAGCTAGTTTATTCATAAAATACGCAATATAATCTTACAGTTTAAACCAAAGCGCTTATAATGCTATACTAAATATATAAATCACAGAAATTACAAATTATAGAGTTTACAAATTATACAAATAAAATTAGAATTACTTAAAATATTATAATCATTGAATACAGGTATATGAAAGCAATTGCCATTTTAAATTAATATTGTCATTTAATAATAGTGTAAATGTCATAGTTTGTAACACTTAATAATTTATATCAATTAATTATCGTTTGCTTTCATCTAAATAAAGTAGAGCATTGTTAGGAACAACATTAGATATAGCAAAGAATATGTCTGCAAAAAAATATTTATTAGCTTGATAGCTTTAGCAGTGGAGTTCTCTACAAGATGCGACCGTATTTGTCAGAAGTATTACGAGAGCAGTTGGTAGAAACCCTAGTTCTTTCTAGGTTGAACTACGCAGACACGGTATATGGCCCGCGCCTGTTAGCTCGTACAGATCGCCTCATCCAAAGGGTACAAAATGCTTGCGCTCGGTTTTGTTACAACATTCCTCGCAGAACCCATGTAACGCCATATCTAAACAAGCACTTTACGCTGAAGATGAAATCTAGACGCAAACTGCACCTAGCTTGTCTTCTGTTCGGTGTTGTTAAGTACCAGAAACCGGATTACTTATTTAAAAAACTGAGTTGGCTTACGAGCCGACGGGACTGCGAAAGAAGGCAGTGCTCGCAGCAACTTACGACCAGGTCCCATGGTACAGCTGCTTTTAGGGGAAGCTTTCGTTATGCGAGTTCCAAAGTGTGGAACAATGTCCCACCACCGATCAGAGCGGCCAACACGATAGGTACGTTTAGGAGACACCTGCGACAATATCTGATCGATGCACAACGAAAGCTTGATATGGTGGCACAAAATACCTCAATTATATAATATACCAGGGTATAGGCGCGTTTGATGTTTTTAGGGCTTGGTGTTTACGGCATTTGGTCAATTGAAGCACAAATAACATCTTCTGTATTTTATCCTCTTTCTCTTTTTTGTTGCTTTTTTGTTTTATTCGTTTGATTATTCTGACACTTTACACAGACACACCATCTTACACATGTTCATCACTATCAACACAATTCACTCTTTATTAAAACCCTATTTTTATAGTATATATAATTCTTATTGTATTATTTTTAACCACCACTGATTTATTTTATGTATGCACGCAAAAAACCGCTGTACGTCCGTGCGTCACAGCCACAGGTTCAGTTGAAAACCAGCGTCAGACACTAGGTGTCTGGCATTTATGCTGAACTGGACCTATTTTGGTGCAGCCATGGGGCACAATATACCTTTTTTAGCTTTTTGTTATTTTTTTTTTTTTTCTTATTTTGTTTTGTGTGTATTGTGCTTGTGCCAGTGCTGTACCAAATAAATTCTTTTTCTTTCTTTCTTTCTAGGAGTAGAGGCGGCTTGAGGAGAACGCCATGTTGGTGGATAAGAGAGTAATCTGTGTTGTCGCCGCCCACTGCCACGCATATATTGGTCAGGTACATAAAAACAAATACACTCCAGTACCGAAGTATTGTCCACTCTACCGATCAGAAGTAAATAATAATGCATTAAGTGTACATATTCCCGTCTGAGTTCAATAGTATCAAGACCTACCATCCCCGATACAAACATAGAAGGGTACAGAAATGGATAATATCCATATTGTCGTTTGTACAGGTACCAGGCAAATTGTCGCTGTATTTTTTCAATCATAAGTGCGTAAATTTTTTTTTGGGGGTTCTATACTATAACATTGTATTATAATTTGCTACGAACCTACAAATTGTAGAGCAGTTTTATAACTTGAAGATTCTTAAATTGAGAGGTAGTTTTTATTATGGATCCTAAAGAATTATTGGCGTCTTTACATATTTTAGATATGTGTAATGACATGTCGTGATGGCCTAGTGGATAAGGCGCCCGCCTCTCGTGTAAGAGGGTGCGGGTTCGAATCCGGGCAAGTACCAATGTGACTTTTTCAATTCATATGTACTTTCTAAAGTTTATCTTGGACATCACTGACATTCTGATAGGCAGTCGCTCCACGTAAACACTAATATCCAGCTGAATCAGGTTAGGCTAAAAGCCGACCCCAACATAGTTGGGAAAAGGCTAGGGAGATGATGATGACATATTTTGAATGTGTTCGTGAAAGTTCAGTTTACTAGCCAAAAGTAATCCTAAACCGCATATTGTAGAGACACGTTCTATTGGTGTGCACTCCAGCTTATAAGGAAATGTGGTTGGGGATCAGGATTGAGAGAAAGTAATTATTTTACATTCGGTAATGTTAAGTGACAATTTATTTTTATTACTCCATTCGATAACATTATCGATGTCACATTGAAGTGCTGCGCAATCTTCGGCTTGCCTAACAGAAAGAAACAGCTTTAGGTCGTCGACGAACATCAAGCATTCAGCTTTAGTGATGACAATCGGTAAGTCGTTAAACATGATAAGCAAGAGGGTGGGAAAGATACATTTATGCATTTGTTCTAAGTTTTCAAAAACCGAGTCCTAAAAACTTTATCGGGGAATTGCAGCCTTTTTGCAGTTGTTATGACAACGCCCAGCGCTGACAAGCGCATGTTGAAGCTTGTCGATGTTCATATTTTTTCCTGCGCGAATTACCAGCGTTGACAAGCGCCGGCAAGCGCTTATAAGTTTCCAGCTTTCTTTCTGTACACGGCCTTATTCGCAGTACATTAACCGATTCACCTCGAACATAGCTAGTAACTACTATGGACTCTACAACGTTGATTTCTCAGCAACGTTATTAGAGCTTCCAATTAGACCCGTCACCATGTACCATACCACAGATTTCGTGGAACGGTACTAATTTCGTTAATTTCTGAATATTCACCGTTTTCTATTTTATGGATAGATTGAAAAACCAGTTTTTTAAAATTGATTATTGAATTTGAATTTAAAGTTTTTATTTTCTTTTAAAAAATTCTTATAAGCTAAACACATAGCCCCACAAAACTGCTTACGCAGTTTAACTGTGAGATCATTGAGTCTTTATAACAATATTAATAACGTAATATCATACATCAAAGAACGTAATATAATTAAAATTGATGGTACATCTATAACCTAATACAAAATACATATCTATACTAATATTAAAGAGGAAAACTTTGTTTGTTTGATTTAAAGAATAGGCTCAAAAACTACTGGACCGATTTTAAAAATTCTTTCACCATTCGAAAGCTACATTGTCAAAGAGTAACCTAGGTTATATAATATCACGCTATGTCCCACGGGAGCGAAGCAGTAACCAAAAACCTAATGTAACGTGGGTTAAACCGCGAGGAACAGCTAGTATTTTATAAAGTATCTAATAAATATTTCTTAAGCTCATGCGCGAATTTTAATTTCATATCTTTTTTTTTAAAGGGCGAAAATATTCAATGGACAGGGAATGTGTTTTTTCTTAAGGTGCTGTCAGTATAATAATTACAAACTCTGGGAAATATTAAATATTGATTGGTAGCCAAGGACGTGAAGCCTCAATGCAAACCTTAACATAGTCTCCTTGCCACTAATAGTAGAGTTAGGCGGGAGTCTCCAATTAACAACACGCTGATTCCACCCATCATTTACAGTTCTGTGTAGTATTTCAAAACCTACGTGTGCACCATTATGCTTTCATTCCAAACAATATGTAAGTTTATAACCGCGCAAAACTTGGGCTTCATTACTCTAATTTTAAATGTTTCAGAGTGCAGTTTCGGCATACAAGGCAACGTGAACTCCAACCTGATGGCTTAGACGATGCCAGGACACCTTACATTTGCTAATAAAAAATTGATCAGGAAGGATTTTCAGTGCCATCAGGAGCATCCAAATAAATATTTCACTATTTCATTCTCAACATTCCATATAGAGTTTAAGTGCATATTCAGTGTCTGGGTGTGTGTTGATATAGAATAATTTGCGACTGTAATAGGCCATTAGCTACAAAATTATAAACATTTAAATCATCAAAACAGCCCTCAAAGTGCATATAAATCGATTCAATGACTTTTTCATGAAACAGGCAATCAATTGAGTCTTCCTTTAAAGCTCCTCTTAAAGCTGTTTATCTGTTAGCAACTTCTCATTTGATGATTTGGCCCCTCTCTGGGCACCTGGTTCATTATATTGGTTCATAGTATCGAATCATCCTGCTACAAGCTTGTCTGAGGCTAATATTGTGCCAAATTTTGTTCTGCTTGTGCAAGCATAAATATCAAGCATGTTTTACACTACGTCGATGAGCATTTGCGTTCTTTTATTAAAGGCTCGCTGCGCGCTAAAGGAGAGACACATTTTTGGCTACGTTTTTTGCTTACTAACTTAGGATGCTGAGTTAGACTCGTGTAACAAGAATTCCGTTCAATCTTATATTATTCATAGTCATTTTCACATTGCGAAGTCAACTGAGACTACAACTTTTTATTCAAATCCAAATTGTTTCCACATCGGCATTTGACGGTTTTTTTAAGTTAAATATCTGAGGCCTAGGTAAGTAAGGACGGAAAATAAAATGAAAACATATTTATTGTCTCAACTAACAGATGAATCGTGTTAGTACTTATATTGGAGTAAAAAACTAAATATTAACACAAAACATTTTTAGGGATATAACGTTTTGTGAAGCAGAATTTACTACCGGGAGGGGCTTTGGCCTCAGTACGGTGCCGGCAAAAATATGCACCGCATTGCGACTTTTATACGACACGAGGTATCATCTTTTATTTATCGAACTCAGAGATATCTTGAAGATCTGTTATCAATAAAAAGCTTCATCTTTTCAAACGTGATTTGAATTTGCAGTACATTGAAAAACTGTACTTTGCGAAATAAAATACGTACTTTATTTATTTTGAATTGACTACACTTTATACAGATTGTATAGTTAAATATGGTTAAACTAGCTTTAAAGTTATCGCGGTGATGCTATCGGTTTCGGTTTGTGGTTTAAATAATGACATGACATTACATTTAGAGAATCCATTTATTACACACCACATACATAAAATATAAAATAAAGTGATCTACATTTATAGATTAATAAAAACCAAATGAATATTTATACATTTTCAGTAATCTAATGCTCAGAGTTAAATATGAGAATGCTTGTTATATTAATAAATATAGGTGGGACAGTTTTAGACTTTAGATCCTCCACAGGTTTCCCTCTCTGGGGCCCTGTCTGCCGTAGCTTGATTTGAGTTTCCGATACCGGATGACTACTATTTCTGTATTTTTTATTTATTTTTACAGTTTTCTGTGTCTAGGTGTAATTTATCTATGGTCTGTTTGCATTTATAAATTATGTAAGTATGTATATTAGTTGTCTGGTTGCTAAAACACAAACTCTGCTTAGCTTGGGATAAGATACCTATGTGTGACAAGTCCCAAGATATTTGGGTGTTTATATTAATTTTAAAATGTCTTTAAATATGCAACAAAAACATTATTTTTATAATATTCTTCGATATAAATTAACTTTACTTTAACGTTCCTGGCTCTCTGGCTATGCTTTATGATCTCTTAAATTTTAATCCAGCAAATGATTTGTTTGTGGATTAATGGACTAAGATTTTCTTGGTATGTCAGGATTACTGTGAGAAGAATTTTTGAAAGTATATAGTTATTTAGTTAGAAATTTATTTTTTATTTATTATGTTTTAGAATGTACTTTGTTGAATATCTTTAATCATTGTAATTGGTTTAACCGTATCGATGTAAAAATAAATAAATAATAATAAATGGATGCCCATCGCACTAGTCAGAAAGCCAGGGCTGGTAGAGCAACCATTTTATTTTTGTATAAAAAGCTGATAAATGCGTTGTTAGTATAATCTAAATATAAACAGCTTAAGAACAGTCTCAATGCACTTAGTGTTGCAAATATTGCGAAAAAAAAAAACACCAAAGAATCGTAAAACAGGCGCGTATTATGAAATAATTTTTATATATTTCAATAAAAAGTGTTTGTGCGTGCTTGCATTGTGTCAACAAAATACATTTCGAACCCGACTTTTAGAATAATTGACAAATATAAAAATTGCCTTAGCCTTTTGCCTAATATAACAAGTGTGATTTTGATCTGGTCAGTATACCACGCCAATAAGCTTTCACGCTCTCTCTTTATATATATTTACAGCGTCCCTAAAGCGATTGCCCACAGGACATAAAAAAATAAAAACATGGCATGATTGTTGCATCGTGTGTCATCATCTAAGGCCACGTCCGCACAGACAGGCGGTTTGCTTAGCGCCTAGTGTCTAGCGCGTCATCTAGCTAGTAGCTTAGTAAAACAAACGTTCTAAAATGAACGCGACCCGCTGCACTGCGCGCTTAGCGCCTAGCTAGTCGCTTGGCGTGCATCCATGTAAACAAACGTGTTGGTTTTTTGTGAATAGCTAGGATGCAAGCCGCTAGGCTCTAGGCGCTAAGCAAGCCACCTGTCTGTGCGGACGTGGCCTAAGTTCTACCCAGTGTTAGCTAGGTAAGACAAGGGACATATGGAAGGAGGCTATTCAGTATTTGATTCTCATTTCAAATATGTAAAAAACAATACCTTAATTTTTACCAAATGCCTCATAAAATTTATTAATTGTTGAAACCGCGCTAGTTACCGTCGAAAGAATAACGGATCATATTTACATCGCTCTCTTATCATAGGTTAGTGACCCGATGCAACCACGAGCTCTAGGGTGTCCTTTTTTAAGACTTTGAGAGGCCTATTGCGTTAATTCAAGTACGATTTTTTTATTGTTATTATCTATTTTATTAGTCATACCTGAGCATTTATTATCGCTTCCTTTAATATGTCCCTCGAATTACCTAACACGATGTATAATAAAATCCCTAGTGTGTGTGATTTAATGCCGTATTATCCTACTTTTCAATCACTGCTAATTTTTAGCATTAGATTCCACAAAACATTATTGAAATTTTCCTTGGATTACAAAATTTAAAATCTCATTAAATAACGTCATACGTACAATACGTACTTCTATTTCCCAGCTGTGGAACTATTAAAGTTCGATTTAGATTGCCGGGAAACTGAATGGAAGACTTTTTGCAACGAAATGTGAATACGTCCAAGCTAAACACAAGCCAAAAAGAACATGCGAGAGAGCGCGGGAAAATTCTCCGGAAAACGAGAGAACAATATTGTTTGATCTAAATAAGCTTAAACCAAATTGTACCGAATCAGCATCTTGCTCGCTGGTTATTTATGGTAAAAGAGCCACCTTGTCAGGTAACTATTTGATTAAGCATATGACAATTAAAACTTTATTACATGTTTTTGTCGTTGAAAGGACATTCCTTTTTTATTTTGTAGTATCTTTTTTTATATTTTTGTATCTTAAGTGGCAACATTACAATTCTCATACTAACTGCTAACTTACTTAGCTAAGTTGTCTAAGCTAGAAAATGCATTATAAACTTTTTGCAATTCGATAAATTTTTCAGCCTACCTGAACAAAGGGCAAAAACTTAGTAAATGTAGGGCACTAGTACAGAATGGCGTGTTAACAAACGTAGATTGAAGCATGCAATCGTGAATCTAAGATATATTATGCTATTTATGCAGTTGCTACAAATACTTCATGTGTTGTTTGATGGTTTCAACACAACAATTCCAAATCAAATGCTACAGCACTTTGAATCATCTATATATATAAAACGCTTCCGTTACTGAGTGACTGACTGACTGATGGACAACGCACAGCCGAAACTACTGGTCGTAGAGAGCTGAAATTGGGCATGTGTGATTGTTGGGGGATGTAGGCGCCCACTAAGAGAGGATTTTTGGAAATTCCCCCCCACGGGGGAGAAAAGGGGGAAAAATAGTATTTTTTTATTTCTTTATGGATTTACCTAAAACTTTGTATGTAGGTTCCACCAGTGATGCGGCTGAGTACTGAGAGAGGATTTTTGGAATTTCCCCCCCATGGGGGAGAAAAAGGGTTAAATCGATTTTTTTTATTTCTTTATGGATTCACTTAAAACTTTGTATCTAGGTTACACCAGTGATGCATCTGAGCATTGAGAGAGGATTTTTGGAATCCCCCCCCCCCCCATGGGGGAAAAAAGGCTGGTAAATTGAATGTTTTTATTTCTTTATGGATTCACTTAAAACTTTGTATCTAGGTTCCATCAGTGATGTAACTGACCACTGAGAGAAGATTTTTGGAAATCCCCCCATGGGGGGTAATTTGATTTTTTTTTCTTTATGGATTCACTTAAAACTTTGTATGTTGGTTCCACCATTTAAGCAAGTGAGCAGAGAGGATTTTTGTGTTCTGTCACAAGACTATATATCATGCACCAGGATAGTCGGATACTTATAAGTTGCCGCTATAACGACATCCTCAGCCTATAAGTGCCCACAAACTGCAGACAGGTCAATTTTACAGTTCTAAAATTAATATTGAAGGATGATTGGTGATCGATACTGATGCCAAAAATGCAATCAGTAAATTTTTTGTCTCTCTGTCTGTCTGTATGTGCACGCATGGGTGTGAAAAACTACTGAAGGAATTTTAATTAAACTTGGTACGATTATAATCAGGTTATAGGCTATATAACATATCACTAAGACACATAGGAGCCGAGCAGTAATGAAAAGTGTGATAAAATGGTTGAAGTTACGCAAAAATTATGT